>CM058045.1:75486456-77886456 GCA_030169165.1 Centaurea solstitialis
AGATTTAAAAAAGGTTTAAAATATGAAACAACAGCTGGACACGTGTCATATAAAGGTAAGGCCACTAGGAATTCATTCATTGCTTGGAACCCCACCTTCACTATCGACTTAACCCCACTCACACTACATACAAATATCTAAATAATTAACATAAATGGTTATATTAAGTATTCTTGTTTTTTCCTTTAAATAGCTAAAAAGATCTTTTATTTCTTTATTAAAACAAAGAATCAGTTAATCCATAAGTGACACAGATCTGTTTTTGTAAAATTAATGAAAAAATATCACGTGATTTGTAGTTTCAACACTTCAGCTTAGGGGTGAGCATGTGGACCGAAAAAACCAAATTAAACCGAAAACCAAACGAAACCAAACCGAACCAACACCGTATATAATTTTCGGTTCAATTTTCGATTTTCTAAATTCACTCTTATCGGTTTTGGTATAATTGGTTTCGGTTTTTTACCGGACCGAACCGAGAACTCAAAAGACAACCAAAGTTTTTAATTTCCGAAGCCCACTAATCAAATCTCTAACAAAATAAGACTCGGCCGATGGAGATTGAACTTCATTGCAGGACCGATTTATGGTTGGACTTTTTTGTGAACATGTTGTAATTGGGTTTACATGTTATCATTACAATTTGTTTGTTTTATCACTTTATGTGTGGATTTACATACTTTTATCTTTTTTTGGGTGTTCAATTTGAGCTATATTTGACGGAGTTGATGGTTTTGAGTTTTATGTAATTTGGTCATAATTAAAAAAAATTGCTTTCAATTCGGTCCTAATTTGGTTCTAGGACCGAAAAACCGCACCGAAACCGAAACCGTATACACATATTTGGTTCAGTTTTCGGTTTGAAGATTTAGACATTTTCAGTTTCGGTCCTATCAGTTTTGGTTCGGTTCTCGGACCACGCTCACCCCTCCTTCAGCTTGCGGTATTGTAGTTTGAGTTAATTTTTTTAAAAATTAATTAACATTAAAAATAAAGTAAAATTGAACTATAAATAGTTGATAAATTTAAAGTCATAATCATCCGTTTGAACAATTAACCAAAATAGCCATATCAATTTGTTTTTTGTTTTTCTAGATCTATCCACCAAAACTTATAGCTTGCAAGTTTTCCCAAGTTACAAGGCTAAAATCGTAAGTTGTAAAATCATATTCTCGCTTGTAAGATTGTATATTTTTTCACTTAACATTTTATCAAATAAAGCGTGACATCGTTATGGATTTAATAAACATTTTGTTTTTCTTTTTATTTTCTAGAAAAGGCTAGCTAATATTGTTTATACATATTACGATTTTATATTTAATTTAATTTGGATAATTCTGAAAATTGTAGATGTTAGGATAGCATTTTATATAATGTTGGAAAGATTTAAATTAAACTAACTAAAATATGAATTTACAGCTGGCTACGTGTCATAAAAGGATAAGGACACTTGGAAGGCATTCATTAGTAGGAACCCAACCTTCACTATCATTATCTATTCATCTTAAGCCCACAACACTACACACAAATATCTCCCTCCATATATGCCACGTACGGATTTTTTTAGCTCATATTCTTTTTTCTTTTTTTCTTTTTTAGGTAAGCATATTCATAGTTTCCTTTTTCTACCCTTTATCCTTTTCTTAGACAAAATCACCTTTTACTAATCCTCAATCTAATTATATATATACAGAAACGAAAGTTTAAATGTGAATTCAATTTTGGTTATGAGCATGAGGACGAACCTCAGTCACTCATCCAGTTAATACACATTTGAACCTGAGATTCGAAATCATATATAACTAAACATGCAGGTTTTAATATTAAGAAAAAATTCTTGATATTAAGCCCCACACATACACATATGCAAAGCATCGTGTCAGAAATTAAGTTAACTTGAGAATCATGAGGAGTAGATCTAAAATTTTGATCATGTTTAATCTTAAGCTTACCCATGAATCACGCTTGATACGAGGATTGTTTCGGTGCATGTCATTCTAATGTGCATTCAACGGTTGATAACTATTTAATTTCTTATGCTGCTTACTTTAACTTAATTTCCTACCATAACACAACCATATATATGTATATATGTGTGTGTGTGTGTGTGCACGCACGCATATATGAATGTCCCCTTCAATTGATAGTGATCATTTGAGAACCTAATAACAGATAAATTTTTAAAAATTAAGAATAAAAAGGTAATCAAGGATAAATCATTTATTTTGGACTACATATTTAGTAGAGTAAATTACAAAGTTGGTCCCTGTGGTTTGCAAAAAATTACGATTACAAAGTTGGTCCCTTAAGGATTCAATTTGGTTATGATAGAGGTCCCTGACCCTAACATCCGTTAATTGGCTACGTTAAGGCAGGGGCATTTTAGTCTTTTTATAACTTCATCTTCTTAAACCCACCACCACCCATCGCCGCCGCCACCACCATCAGCTACCACCACCACCATATTTATTTAATTTCATCTTCTTCAACCAACCACCACCATCCACCGCTGCCACCACCACCACTTGTTACCACCACCACCAAATTTATTTAACGTCATCTTCTTAAACCCATCACCACCACCCACTGCTGCCACCACCACCACCACCGTTGCCACCACCCCCACCAACCTAGTGAACCTGACAGGTTCCGTGTCCGTTCATCTTCTCCGACCAATCTTCTTATTCCGGTCATCTTCTCCGACCATTCTTCTTATTTCGGCCACCGTCTTATTTAGTCATTTTCTCTAGCCATCAAACCCCATCAAGAATACCGTGCCAAAACACACTTACTTAATCAATCCACAAATTCTAGAGAAAGAAGGTTTTGATTTAAAGCCAATGGAAACAAGAAGGTTTTGATTTAATGGAACAAGAACAAATTGACTATAACCAACACAATAAATCAGCTTAAAACCAAGATCTAACAAGTTCATATTCCAAATTAGAATCAAATTCAAACTGAACTCATATACAAAAATAAGATCAATTACAAACCCTTTCTGGGTCAAATGCAACAAAATCAAATAAAACCCTTTTTAGGTCTTCGAAGCAATGTGAAATGGAGCTCGTTGCTGAACGTTTCGAAGGAGATTGTGGAGAAGATGGCGTCAAAATGCGGTGGTTTTATGAAGTTCTCTCAGATCTCATCGACTGCTGCTGTGTTAGGTGGTGGTGATGACGTTAAGATGGCGACAGTGGAGTTTGTTGTGGCGGTGGCGACAGGGCAGAGGATGGTACTCAAATCTGAGATGGGGATGACTCAAATCTGATTTGGCGTCAGATTTGGAGGGGGAATGGTTGCGTTTCGTCGCGGTTCATCCTCGGGGTGGGATTCATGTTGCAGAAGTATGATTGTAGGGGGGAATGGTTGGGATACACGAAGGGTGTGGGGAGGCTGTGGTTGCAGGGCACTAAGCACCATCGGTTGCAGTTAACGGACATTAGGGCCAGGAACCTCCATCGTAACCAAATTGAATCTTTGGGGATCTGCGTCATGAAAATTAAGGTTCATGGACCACGATCATAATTTTTTGCAAATCACAGGGACCAAATTTGTAATTTACTCTATTTAGTATATGCCTTGGAAAATTGGTGGTCTTTGGGTTGGAACAAATATGTTAAGTTTTTATTTAGATTTTCAGCCTGGGACCAAAATAGAAAATTGTCACTTTTACGTTACCAAAAAGAGGGCAGACGAATACATGGATGGAAAAAGAGAGGAAAGTAGAAAAGCGCCAAAGGATGGTGGGGCAGAAGAAAGGCATCTATGGTCTGCTAAACATCTACCCTATATATATATGTATATATATAGTATTAGGATTAAATGAGAAGTGCTATAAAAAATGAGAAATAGAGAAATGATCTCCACCACTTATCCGGTCAATAAAGGCGGCTTTGGTTGTGAACGTGAGGACAGCCGAGAGCGCGACACGTGGCAGAGACTAGTCAATAAAGGCGGCTTTGAGTGTGGTCCCCCCTTTAATTCAATGCCCTCCCATGAATCGCACCTAGTCATCCGCCGTGGACCAGACGTGGCGCCTAGTCATCCGCCACGTGTCACGCTCTCGGCTGTCCTGACGTTCACAACCAAAAAAACTGGTTCACATTTGAAACTACCCCTATATATATATTATATATTGATATAGACTTGACATTAACGTGGTCATCATTCAATAAAAATATAATAATTGGTAGGGTAATTTGGTGAGATGAGATATTTGTTTGAGAGGAGTTATCTTGTGGTAGAGAATTCCTGGGACCTTCTGACCATTTCTTTGCCTATTTTCAGCCACATATCACCTTCAATCACCTAACTTTTTTTCTATTTTAGTACCTTATCACATGCTAGTTGCTACTTTTCTTTATTTTATTATAAAGATATTATTAATAGTTATGGAGCTTTTTGTTGCCCATTTTGGTACCACAGTCTTCTATGTGGCCTTTATCCTTTCTTTAGTTCTTTTCTGGTTGGTTTAAAATAATACCATCTTAATATGGAAAAGATGTAATACTTTGACCAAATTAGGATATATATATATATATATATGATGTAGTTGTTATGGCTTGTCATTTTTCTAGAATTTTGTCTATGCAATTTCTTTATTTATTCTAAATTTGATAATGCGGATTGTTATTTTGGTTGCATTTAGTTATTCCTTTTAAAATTGTTAGGTGACGTTTGGTTTTTAAAATATTTCTAAAAGAATTGGAATTTGTTACAAATTAAAATGTGAGTTTAAAACCCATTTGATTTATATGAAAATGAAGTTGAAATCCAATTTCATATTCTATTTGGTTTGCAAAAATGTATGATGAACTTAATTTTAGTAATGCAAAATGACGAAATTTCTCCTATTGTATTTTTTTACTAAGCAAGACACATTAATTTTTCATGTAAACATGACATTCCACCTTTGGCCCAATCATTATTGATCACATAAAGATTGAAATACACACAAATTTATCATAAAAGTGGTTGATTTGTTGCTCAATTAATTCAAAATACAATATTTCTTATATGGGAACGAGCCATTTGTTACACATAAATCCAAAACTATATTTATTTTATAGAAATCAAATCATTTTATACAAATCGTGTGATTTTCAATTTCATTATTAATTTTAATAAATTTATTTCATAAAACTGTTTAGTATAGGAAGTTATTTCATATAATACTTTTTTTAATGAAATTATTACATATAATATTATTTTCTTGATGAAATTGTCTAATATAATGAAATTATTTCATACATTTATCATTCTGATGATTTTTTATTCAAACAAATATAATGTAGATGATAATGTCTATAGTCTCCACAATACAAATGACTAATCAACCTTCATAATAAAAGAGGAGCTATATAAAAAAGGAAAAGAGAACTTATGATTGGTTGAATGAGGTTTGAACGGTTTTGTACTAAATGACTTGGTTTGCATTTGATCCCTCCTATATAAGTATATATGTTAGTTGTTTATATTAACATCAATTTGATCGATGAATACATGATATGAACCCAATTCCAAAAAAAAATCTCATCTAAACTTTAATCCTCTATATTTTGGTTGTAAGGAACACAAAAGAAAGCAAAAGTATACGGACTATGTATCTATGATGATGAACCGATAAACGACTCTTGCAATACAAGTTTTAGACAATGCTTTTCTTACTTGTGTTGTGTCTTTTGATGAGGGGGATGTCACAAGAAAATGGCCCTTATTATAAAAAGTTAAAAACTATATATTATTGTAACTAGATTAATATACCAAACGGTTCATATTTAATATAACTAAACCAATAGCCAAATGTTTTGAGCTAGCATAGGTAATACCATTGGTCCCTTGCAAAAGTTTATGGCTTTTTCTCCGTACCGACCAAAGGATTATATTGAGCTACAACTTTTCTCAAATGGTAGAATAATGTTACGATTTATTTTATATAGTGTTGTTACTATTAAGTTCATTACTTTTCTCAAAATAACTATTGAGCATAAACAATCACAATTCAACATGATTTTAGTTATTTATCTACATTCGTAAACACACGTTTATTTCGTGATGCATTCGATAACTTGACATACAAATGTACATGCCATTTTTATTTGATGAACAAATACTTACCATCTTTATAAAATTATACAAAATTGCATTATAAACAAAAACAAGAATTAAAGAAGAAGAAGTTGATAAATAGACCTCATCTTTTGGCTTGATCAATATTTGCTTGTGGAACTCTTGAGGTAAATGCTGTCTTCTCTTTGTGTTTTCTCTTCTTTTTTCTGGCCAACAATACATAATTTTGGGGATGTAGGGTATTTGGAGTATATAGTGAGTCATAATAAAGTGTAGCCTTCTCTCCTACTACCATTCTTTTCTTATAGAGTCATCTTGTGGCTCATAATTGCTCTTATTGGACACCTTATTCACCAATCAAAACTACAATCACTTCTTTCTCTTGCTTCCTTGTCGACTGTAATTTTATATTATATTTTTGATAATTCTGAAAATCGCATATATACGTTAGGCCAAGAGCATTGTTGAGGTTTATTACTTAATATAAAAGATCACACTAAGTTCTATATAATTATGTTGTCACAAACAATACACAAATATAGACACACCAACCATTGTGACTCTTCTCCAAATGGTGTAATATAATGTTTAGGTATCTTCATCAAAGATGTAATAGTGTTCGACTAATACTCTATGCTCAACTAATACGCTCAACTAGAGAGGCCAAATAAGCTTGGTCCGACCGGTTACGAACAGTTAACCGAGCTTGGGACCGAAATAAGCCCGGTTAAGGCCCGCCAGGCCTGGCCCGGTTACAGATTTGAACAAAAAACAAGACCCGATTAAGCCCGGGACCGGTTAAGGCAAGGCCCGGGCCCAAGCCCGGTTAAACCCGACCCGGTTTTAGTATATTTGTTTTATCTGTTTTAGTGGTTTAAAATAAGTTTGTTTATAAAATAAATGCAGTTTATAAGTTTATATTATAGTTTACATATATATACTTTATATTATAATTTACATTTATAATATAAGTTACATTTAGGATATAAAATTAGTTTATAAACTAATTGTAGTATTATTATATGTTCAAAAACCAGTTAAAGGTCGGTAACCAATAACCGATTAAATGGTTAAGAGACTGGTTATGGTATTTTCTCCCAAAGCCCGACTCAGTCCGGGCCCGATTAAGAAAAGAAGGGCCCAAAAAACACTGTTGAGTCCGGTTAAGGCCCGTCCGAGCCCGGTATTTGGCCATCTCAACTCTCAACTAAGGTTATATGCGTTGACTAAAATTAAGTCAAATGAAAACATTACAGACTTGGTAACCAAAGAGGAAAAAACACAGTTTGGATTTGCTAATAGACTAGATGTGCTTCATAAAGGGAGAGTGCAAAGGCTAATGAAGCACATCTAGTCTTCAGGTATGAGGCTGAAGTCCGACAGAACTCGATTATGTTTAAAGTCGTTGTATCATAGGAAATCGATGCACCGATTGGGGTGAATCAATTTTAAGGAAACCGTGTCTGACACGGGTCTCGACTCAATCTCGGGTTTGTTTTCATCTTTCTTTTATTTACCTTATAGTTCTATTTTGGTGAAACTATTTTCCTACAAAACCTCACATAAAACCTCTACACTATGTGAAAAACATCAAAAGAAAGTTTTCTTTTTGAAAAACGTCCCAAAACCACTAAAAAGCACGTAGTTGAGCATTAATAAATGTTTTTTTGTCTCATACGCATCAATATCACCTCTTGTTTTTTATATTCTTAATGCATAAACTGACAAGATTTTGACATTAATAGGGATGACATTAGCTACGAAAAAACTGTATAGTACCGATTACGGTACCAACTGCTAAAAAATAGTTAAACCCACAGTTTAGTGATCGTTGCTCTTTGTTTAATTTTAATTTTAATTTAGTCGTCGGATAACAGTCGGAAAATTGTCGATAAAGGCCATCAAAAAAGCCGTTGTTAACTTTTATCAACTAGCTTTTTATCGACACCCATTGTTGTTGAAAAACCATCTATAAAGCAAGTTTTTAATGATATTACACTATGTCTCTCATCGATAATTCCCCTTATTTTTTTAGTAATAAATAGCATTGTCCCACAAATGTTGAAAAAAGTTAAATTGATTAAAATATGAACCAATAGCTTGAAACGTGTCATAAAGGTAAATCCACTAGGAACCCATTCATTTCTAGGAACCCCACTACACACAAATATCTCCATATATGGGAGTTTTGAGCTTTTTATTCCTTTTCTTTTTTAGGTAAGATATTTATTGTTTCTTTTTTACTCCCTTTAACCTCTTTTAGACAAAGACTATTAACTAGGGCCGAGTTCTAAGTGATAAATGTACTGGAGATTGAGTCACATGTATATACATATTTATAGTCACATTCAAATATACATATGTGTATATAGCATCATATGATAAGTTGCGTTAATTTAAGGGTCGTAACAAGTGGATATGCTTCTTTAAACAGTTTTAGTCTTATGTTAATCTATGAATTAAATGTATTTGATACATGGATTAATCTGCTGTATCCCATTCTAATATGTAATTGTGTATCCAACGAGTGATAACTACTTCTCATGTAACTCAACTTCTTATCAAAATGCAATACTATATATGTATATATATATATATAGAGAGAGAGAGAGAGAGTAAGAGATACATACGAGAATGCTAACTATTTAAGATATGAGGAAAAACTTTGTTAATGCACAAAATTATATATAAATCCTGCGCCTTTAAGTCGCACCCAAAATCGTCCGCATCGAGTTTTTTTTCCCCGTTTTAAATCACATGTTATGTTGTACATGAATGAAGTTTTTTTTGTTTTTTTAAATAGTTAGTGTTTTCGTTTAAACCTCTGTGTGTGTGCGTGCGTGCGTGATTGTAAAAAGCACATTGGTTTGGACTAAATTAATGTTTGAAATAAAAAAATACATTGGTTTTGACTATGAAGTTTTTTTTGTTTTTTTAAATAGTTAGTGTTTTCGTTTAAACCTCTGTGTGTGTGCGTGCGTGATTGTAAAAAACACATTGGTTTGGACTAAAATAATGTTTGAAATAAAAAAATACATTGGTTTTGACTAAATAAGTAATCATATCGTGAATTATCAATTCAAGAACATGTATTGTAAATGAATCTCATAGTTCTCAAAAGATACATAGCTCTACTATGAACAACTTTATTTCAATTAAAATTAAATCTCCTTCCAAAGTGTTTGTCTATATTTTTGTTACATCTTTATTGCAAAATATTACATCTAATTTTAAAAGGGTAGGACCCTTTTGTGTTTGGATAGGACGTTTTTAGATATGACGCTTTTGTGTTTGGTCCTATAAATTAGCGTCCTATAAAATACTCTATTAGGACGTTTTTTGTTTTAGGTGTCCTATTAGCTTAACTTTGTTATAGTGATTTTCTGTACTATTTTTTAATTAATGTGTGTGTGTGAGTGTATATATATGGGGATTGTTATTCGGACCCCCCTTACTCATACAATAATACAGGGACCCACCACAGGGTCCCACATAGACACACACACCACCAACTCCCACCCCTTGATAAGGGGTGGGGATAGAATTCACCTATATATATATATATTAAAGCTAAAGAAATGGGAAAAGCTAAATGCACCATTTACTTTGCTATCTACGCCCAAAAAGGTGAATTACTTCTCACACACACATTAACATCAAGAACCACAATTTACATTTCCAATGCATTTGTATCAATTTCCAACGCAATCACACCTTTAGTAAAGGCAATTGCTAAATACACCCGACTTTTTACCAAATGCACCCAAAAAGTGAATGTGTCATACACACACATGTCAACGTCAAAGGCTACTTTTTCAATTTCCGATGCTACTTTTTCAATTCCCGATGCACTTTTTGGGTGCATATAGCAACCCCCTTAGTAAATTGGTACATACAGTCCGGATAAAAATCTAACTATTATGTTAATCTTTTATTGAGATCTCCAGGGGACCAAAACAGGAAGGTTGTCACTTTTATGTTACAAAAAGCAGGCAGACATACATGGGTGAGAAAAGAGAAGATAGTAGAAAAAGTGCCAAAGGATGGTAGGCCAGAAGAAAGGCACCCATGGTCTGCTAAATATCTTCCCACAATATATAAAATCATATATATATATATATATATATATATTGATCTGGACTTGACGTTAACGTGGGTCATCATTTCAATAAACATATAACAATTTGTAGGGTTTCCTAAAGATATTTGTTTCATGAAAGCTATCTTGTGGTGTAGAATTCCTGGTACCTTCTGACCATTTGTTTGGCTATTTTCAGCCACATATCACCTTCAATCACTCAATTTTAATTTTTTTTACCATTTTAAGTATCCTATATCACATGATAGTTGCTATACTTTCCTTTATTTTATTATAAAGATATTATTAAATGTAATGGAACTTTTGGTTGCACATTTTGGCACCACATTCTTCTATGTGGCCTTTATCATTTTGTAGTTCTTTATTGTTGATTATAAAAATAATATCATCTTAATATGAAATTTTTTATAGTTTGACCAAATAAAGGATTTAGTCGTTATGGTTAGTTATGTTATGAATTTCGTCTGTATGTATAGTTTCTTTATTATGAATTTGACAATATAGTTTGTTATTTTGTTTGATTTTTTCCCTTTTAAAATTTTTTATTTTGTAGTTCTCTATGAAAGATTCCTTAAATCAAAGATATTTTCCCTTTTTAAATTTTTTATTTTCCTATGATTATTTAAAAACAAAGATTATATTGTTAGGATAGAAGGGTTTTAGGATAATAGGAATTCTTTGTGTCCAAAGCATCAACTTTAATCTTTATAGACCAAGTCATCGGCATTAACCTCGAGTCGAATATCGGTCATCGCCTATACCTCTGTCAATATAGTACTCTCAACCATACTGCTAATACTGGAACCCAGACCCCATAAAATCCGAACTTAACATACGCACACACTAGCATAACAAATCCTAAAAAGCATGTTGCCATTAATCTTCTCTAGTATTCAAACAAATGTGGAATTAAGAAACTAAATCAAGAATAGTAAGAAAAACGATACATATGAAAATCGACTGTTATCGATTTCCAATGGCATAAGGTTCAAGATCGGTGAGTCTTCTTCCGCAAGAATGGTATACAAAATCCCCTAAAGAGCTTCCAAACCTCTTAATCCCCAATTGCAATCAATAATACGGCTTAACCTAATTCCTAGCTGAAAAAATGTTGGTAAAAGACAAATTAGAAAGTCCAAGGGAAAAGCCCAAACTAGACAAACACAACTTCTACATGTGTATGCATTTAATGAAAATATTACATATTACATGTAAGATTGTTGCATGAAATTGATAATCATTGATGAATCGAGTAATCAATTATAATTAATGGACAAAAATGAATGGTTTTAGATGAGGTAGCACGGTTTCAACATATCAGATGGTTGTATTTGATTCCCTATATATAGTGACATCTTCAAATACAACCATCTGAAATGTTGAAAATGTTTCTTTAAATCATATTATGATTGTTCTTACTATACGACTGATTTCGGTTAATCTGTGGCCTTCTGAATTCTCTAAGGTCTTTTTATACTCGATTTTTTTTTGTAATTGGTTCCTTGAGTTACGGTTGTTGTCTTCTTAATGGCTATCAACGAAAGAGACGGTCTCGTTATTATGTGTTAGAACAAGAAATCAAAACAATTAAGAGGAGAGAGAGATTGAGAATCAAAGCTTCATGTTTATTCAACCATGGTGATACAAAGTACAAAGAACACCTTGGAAACACACACAAAAAACTCTTTAGTCGACTCTCATAACTCTCTCAATTGCCACTCCATCTCTATATATACCTCTATACCTTAGCCCCTCTATCTATACAAGTATTTTCACTTTCACCCCTCACAATCTATTATTTACACAAAATTGATTATTTATAAAACTTTCACATATTAGGATATTTTATGTCCTAACAATCTCCCCCTAAAGTTTTATAAAGAAGCATCTCTGATCTTTTCCCCCCTGCTTCTGTAAGAAAACTTTAGCAGTGCTCAGCTACGTTGCATATTCCAAGCTCCCCCTTAAAACGAGCTCCCAAACTTCTGAATCAAATGAAAAACCAGATTCAACGGACTCAAGCACAACCGTTAGCCTCTGAACCAAATCGCCGACCCTCAAGTAGATTTGTTCATCCCACATTGGAATAGATACAAGTGCGAGTCACTTTGATGTTTATATGTATAACATCAAAGAACAAAGAATCCGACCGTCATCCGAAAACATTCAGCTCAAGAACTCTGATTCTGAGAAAAGCACACCTTCAAGGAACTTGGATCACTAAGACACCATGATCATGAAAGTACTGGGAGATGATACTAAAAGAGACGCACATCTTCTATAACTCTCAACTGATCAAGAAATTAGCCGATTTCCTGAAAACCTTCAGAACTGAAACATAAACCAAACTCTGATTCAACCTTCTCAATCAGACAGATGATCAACGACACTCGAACGTCTAGATCACAACCATAACTCCATATCAATGATTGCAAACTTTCAAAGTTCTAGTTGATCAGGCCAGAATAATGATAGAAAGCACTCAAAGAGCTAGCATCCACAAGAACCAGAACAATGACGGATAACTCTCAACGCTCTAAGTGATCAGTTCAGAACACTGATAGAAAACCAGTCAACGGTCTAGCTCCCACAAGGAAACTCCAGAAAAACGATTGCAGAAGCTCAGTTGTCTAACCAATCCAACCGAAAACAAAATCCGATCATCCACAGTCTGAGTATAAATCATCAAATCTGGCTTATCTTCAAAGAATCTGATCAGCGGGGATATGAGAGAAATTCAATTTCAATTTGTAGCCGATTTCCAAAACAATTTCGGATACAGATGACAAGAACCACCATCAATTTGTAGCCGATTTCAATTTGATTCAATCTTCTTAAATCGGCAGATGACAAGAACCACCATCAAAACTTCAGTGCCGATAAGCGCAAAAGCCACGACAACAATGAATGGTTATAACAAAGCTGCCCACAAGAGACCGTACACTCATTGAAGCTGGTGAGGGGGAGAGAATTAGATTCTGAAGTAAAGAAAGCAGGAAATCACCCTTCTGAATAATCCATCCAAATACAAAACTCAATCACCGACGACCCGAAATCGTTACAAATCTGGCTTGGCTTCAAAGGGTTTGGAACAAATGAGGGAATGAAAGAAATTCAATTTTCAAGAAATGAAAAAAATGAATTTTGGACTTTTATTGGGCTTTAGAAAAAATAGAGATGGAAAAAATTGGCCGGTTAAGCATAAGGATTTTTGAAGCTAACTAGAACTGGATTGGATTGGATCTGGATTGTTACAAAAAAATTGGCGATCAATCTTGGGCCAATCTGTACTTCACATCCCAAAAAGAAATTTAGGCCCAAATTAATAAAAACTAGTACGCTCGATTGATCCTTTGATCTTTAACGCGCATCTTAAAATAAATTCTAAACCAGATATGACATTGAAAGCTCTTCAAATAAATGTGTCGACAAAAACACCCCCAAAACATTGTCATGTTAACTTGCAGCCATATGCTTGAAGGAATTTAATTTGATGACACAAGCCGCTTCTAATACCATTTAAAATACCTTGAGACATTGAAATAAAGATGGTCAACCAATGAAATCTTAGTCAACAGACTCTCTTAAAATTCTCGGTCAAACTTGTTTCTTTGTCAACAAAGAGCATGTGCATTGCACATGACTACTTGTTAGGACATAAAATGTCCTAATATGTGAAAGTTTTATAAAGAATCAATTTTGTGTAAATAATAGAAAGTGAGGGCTGAAGGTGTAAAATGTTGTATAGATAGAGGGGCTATTGTGTAGAAGTATATTTAGAGATGGAGTGGCAATTGAGAGAGTTATGAGAGTCGTTTGAGAGATTAAGTGTGTGTAGTTGTAGGTGTTTTGTACTTTCTCTCTCTTCCCTCCATGGATGAATAAAGATATGGCTTCATGATCTCTCTCTCCTCTAATTGTTTTGATTTTTTGTTCTAACAAGTGGTATCAGAGCTGGAATGGATTAGATGATTCGTTTCGATCCTTAGAAATCAAGCAATTGGAGGTTTATTTTGGATTTTGAAGTTTGGTGCAAAAATGGTGAAATTTGGATTGGAACTTGAAGATATTGAAGATTTGATGTTTTGGATCTGGATTGATGTTAGATTGTTGTTAGATTTGAGTTTTTGATGTTTAATTGTGAAGATTTGATCATTTTTTAGTATATAATGATGAATTTTCGAGGTTTTGTAATGGAGGTTTTGGGTGCAAGTTCTTATGTCTTGAGCCTTACATTCATATGTCTCGAGCCAAAAATGGAATTTTTTTGGTCAGATATGATGTCTCGAGTTCAGATCAAATTTCTCGAGTCCAAATATGGTTATTTTGGGAACAAGTGTAAATATCTCGAGCATAATTCGAGTCCACTTTATATGTCTCGAGCATATTTTTGAGTTTTCGAGTCATATTTCATTTTTCGAGCCATAGATCTGATTTTTTCGAACCATTTTTGGGTCTCTCGAGACATGTCTCGAGCTGCACTATTTACCTAATAAAGTCAGTCAACAAGAATGTACTTGGTCAACTCGAGATAAGTCAACAAGAGTGTACTTTAAAGCTGATAAAGGCATGCATGTCTAAGAAAGTGGAGACAAGAGCCTGGCGTCATTAGCACGTGCCAGCACCTGGAAGCGCATCACAACGCGTGTAAAAGTGTTAAAATGTCTCAAGTCTCCATGGCTGGTGGTACATGTAAGCACGTATAAAATGTCTCGAGAAAGAGAGTTCATCATGGAGAGGATAAAGCAGGTATGTGGATGGTGCATAAAATGTCAAGCTTCTGGATCAGATTCAATGTCTCGAGATTCTTCTTAAATGGATCAGAATCCTTGTGTGGATGTGCCATCTGATTTGATGGTACAAGACTTATATTTCTTGCAAAAGGATGTTATATGTCTAAGGGATAATGACATCATAATGTTGATGTCATTATGATGACCTATGGAAGATGACAAATGGAGTCTTGAGTACAACAATTCCCATACAGCTCATGTAGGCACGTGGGAGTTTTATGCAAGGCATATTATTCTTGCATGAGAGTTAAATGATGTCACAATCCATTTTTTTTAAAGGGGAATTATAAATAGACCCCCTTGCTAAGTCAATGTGTAAGTTATGTGAGTGCACTGGTGGGTCTCAGTATTGGGGGTATATCTTTTTGTGAGTGCATGAAATAGTCAAGGGGGTCTATATAACAACACCCTTTTTTTTTTAGATTTGAATGTAAATGTGTTGATGGAATATCTCGAGAGGAAGACACGTGCATATTAGAGATGGATGATCATGTCACATGACATGAGTGTGTGCATGCAAATTCAGTTTCCATGCTACGTATCTTCCATTTAATTTCATGTCTCGAGTCTTATGGTTGACCGAGATTTTTGGTACGTGACATATCAAAGCTGAAAAGGATATATATTTTTTTTATACGTGACCTTTACAAGATGTCACGAATCATGTTGTTGATCAAGAAACAATTTGACCGGATGTCCTCCTTTGTACATACGAGTTGTTACGATGTTAAGTGAGTACTTATCAGATGTCTCGAGATTAGAAGATTTGTTGAGATTTATTGATGAAAATTTATTTGAGAAAGAGCTTAATATGTCGTATTAAGTTCAGAATTAATTTTCTGATGCGCACCAACGATTATTTGATCAATCGAGCTTACAAGAGTTATTCAGTTGGATCTAACTTTTTTTTTGAGCCGTGGAGTTCAGATTGGCCCAAGATTGATCACCAATTTTTTGTAACAATCCAGATCCAATCCAATCCAGTTCCAGTTAGCTTCAAAAAATCCTTGTGCTTAACCGGCCAATATTTCCATCTCTATTTTTCAAAAACACCAATAAAAGCCCAAAATTCAATTTTTCATTTCTTGAAAATTGAATTTATTTCATTCCCTCAACAGTTCCAAACCCTTTGAAGCCAAGCTAGATTTGTAACGATTTCGGGACGTCGGTGATTGAGTTTTGTATTCAGTTGGTTTATTCAGAATGATGATTTCCTGCTTTCTTTACTTCAGAATCTAATTCTCTCCCCCTCACCAGCTTCAATGAGTGTACGGTTTCTTGTGGGCAGCATTGTTATAACCACTCATTGTTGTCGTGGCTTTTGCGCTTATCGGCACTGAAGTTTTGACGGTGGTGTTCATCTTCTTACTGTTTAAGAAGATTGAATCAATTTTTGATTACTTTCTGTTTCTGAAAGTATTTTGGAAATCGGCTACATATTGAGAATTAAATTTCTTTCCTTCCCCCGTTAATCAGATTCCTTGAAGATATGTCGGATTTGATATCGTTATTCAGACTGTGGATGATCAGATTTTGTTTTCGGTTGGATTGGTTAGACACCTGAGCTTCTGCAATCGTTTTTCTGGAGTTTTCCTTGTGGGGGCTAGACCGTTGACTGGTTTCTATCAGTGTTCTGAATTGATCACTTAGAGCGTTGAGAGTTATCCGTCATTGTTCTGGTTCTTGTGGATGCTAGCTCTTTGAGTGCTTTCTATCATTGTTCTGGCCTGATCAACTAGAACTTGAGAATTTGCAATCATTGATCTGGAGTTATGGTTGTGATCTAGACGTTCGAGTGCCGTTGATCATCTGTCTGATTGAGAAGGTTGAATCAGAGTTTGGTTTGTGTTTCAGTTCTGAAGGTTTTCAGGAAATCGGCTAATTTCTTGATCAGTTGAGAGATTAAAGAAGATATGCGTCTCTTTTTAGTATTATCTCCCAGCACTTTCATGTTCATGGTGCCTCAGTGATCCAAGCTTCTTGTAGGTATGCTTTTGTCAGAATCAGAGTTCTTGATCAGAATGTTTTCAGATGTCGAACAGACTCTTCGTTCTTTGATGTTATACGAATGAACATCAAAGTGACTCGCACTTGTCTCTATCCCACCGGGGGATGCACTAATTTGCTTACGGAACAACTATTGAGTTCAGAGGCTTTCGGTTGTGCTTGAGTCCATTGAGTTTGATGATCGTTTGATACTGATGTTTGAGAGCTCGTTTTAAGGGGGAACTTGGAATATGCAACGTAGCTGAGCATTACTAAAGTTTTTTTACAGAAGCAGGGGGAGAAGATTAGAGATGTTTCTTTATAAAACTTTAGGGGGAGATTGTTAGGACATAAAATGTCCTAATATGTGAAAGTTTTATAAAGAATCAATTTTGTGTAAATAATAGAAAGTGAGGGCTGAGAGTGTAATTCCTCCAATTGCTTGATTTCTATGGATCGATATGAATAATCCAATTCATTCCAGCTCTGATACCACTTGTTAGAACAAGAAATCAAAACAATTAAGAGGAGAGAGAGATTGAGAATCAAAGCTTCATGTTTATTCAACCATGGTGATACAAAGTACAAAGAACACCTTGGAAACACACACAAAAACTCTTTAGTCGACTCTCATAACTCTCTCAATTGCCACTCCATCTCTATATATATACCTCTACACCTTAGCCCCTCTATCTATACAAGTATTTTCACTTTCACCCCTCACAATTTATTATTTACACAAAATTGATTCTTTATAAAGTTTTCACATATTAGGACATTTTATGTCCTAACATTATGCTTGGTCGTCGCCTAGTTGGTTATGCATGAATTTTTAAGTGTCATTATTCTGTATGTTGAATGTGGGACTTGTAATAAATACTTGGTAAAGAATTGATGAGTTAACGTCAGAAAACAATTGTTAGTTTGACATGGGAATAATATCATAGGAGTTCGGTTGTTCGACCAATGGCAATCGAGCTTATGCTCAGTCATTGGAATTATCCTCGATCATCGAGCTTGTGAAATTTTTACCCAAATAGGCCAATTTGTTTATGACCAACTATTCCATCACCAACCAGTTAGTAAATCCTTAGCAACGGGTTATCAAAAAAAATTGTCGATTATTCTCTCGTTTCTAATAGCAATGGGAAAAGGTTAAGGGGTTGTTTATTTGACGATTACCTGGTAAGTGTTTACTGGTAAATTTACCTTATCGGACAAACAGGTAAATGACTAAAATCTTACCCGGTAAGAGCAATAGCATGAACCGATAAGAGCGATAGCATAAACCGAAAGTCTTACCTAGTAAGTGTATCGACAACTCTTACGCAGTACGAACTTACCGGGTAAATTGTTGCGTTCGATACCGTTTTAAGCGTCTAAAATAATATTGTCCGATAAGATAGTGATAATGTTTATTTTTACCGATAAACATTTATCGAATAAGTGTTCGCGTAAACGATCCATTAAACTGCAATATATAAAACACAATGATAGCCTTTATTTAACATTAATAAAGTCTCCATCAAATGCATTATTTTAATCATCATTCTAGAGTTTTCTTATGTTTACTATTTTTTATAGAATAAATAGTTAAATATCAAGTGTTTGAGAGTGTCATTGGTTCATGACTCTGCTATAAAAAGGGAGGCTTCGTGGGTGGTGGTGGTTCGCTACAAGCAAACGTCCTTAGCCATGTGTCTTTTTAATATCTTTGTTTTGTTATTGCTCAGATAATGAATCGTGATCTACTTTTTGTTTGGTAACTGTGTAATGCTTTTGGTTTGGTCTAATGAGAATGGTTTGTTGTTCTAAATAAATATATATGTAAATATAAACAAGACAGAATGGTTTGTCGAAATCTTATTTTTCTAGTGCCTATACCTTACCTACTCATTATAAAATAAATTGTTAAGTAGTAATTAACTATTACCAATTATATTCTCGAAAATGATTGTTTAACGATGGTTACTTCATAATAAAAAAAAAATATTTAGTTTATTAAAAAAAATTAGTTTGTTAAAAACCAAAAAACAGTATGTATTTAGTTTATTAAAAAATATATTTATTAATCCTTTATAATAAAAAAGTTATTAATCTTAAAAAAATCTTTATCACATGTTGTGTTTGATTTGTTCACTCCCATTGTCATTGGTTTGTCGGTCAGATTTGGTCTAGATCGTTTATGAACACCCGCATCGACGACAAAACTTCATACTTTTATATTCATTTTCTAGTATTTTTTTGTGTTTAATGTTTTAGTTTGTCACAAAATAAACTCATTTTCTAGTATGTATATATATATATATATTTTGTGTAGATCAAAACACTCGACAAAATGCTTTTCGGTTAAGTTCGATGTAGGTATCCGCCCCACGCGATTTGGTTTCGGATATAAACTTAGGCACCCGCCACGTACATATGGTTCTCAAAATTTTCAATATCTTCCCCACCCCGTAAACACCCCTAGTGGTTACAAATATACGGCAAGAAAAAGGGTTTTAGATAAGGATTTGGAAACGTATCTAAAAGTAATTTTTAGAAAAAGATTATATAACAAATATGAGAATTGTAACTGAATATAAGTTTTTCCTACCGAAAACCCTCTTAAAACCTTCCTTAAACCTTTTTCAACCGTTATATAGGGAAGGTTGTTGACGGGGTTAAAACCTTCTAAAAACCTTTAGAGAAGTTTTTCAAAATTTTAAATACAAAAAAAAAAAAAAAAAAAAAAAAAAAAAAAAAACCTTCTCTAAAGGTCATTTTCTTGTAGTGTTAGTAACTCGTAACTTAGATATTTAATGACTTCCCATTCAAACTCGAATGGGTGTTCTGGATTTCATTGTTTTTACTATTTCAGTTTCTTTTGTAGACTTTATAACGATTGAAGACCATGTAAACCAATAATTACGGAATTAATGAAATTTTATTTATTATGATTCGAATATTTATGAAAAAAGATAAAAGTTCACTAATTATGATAAACGTTTTATACTTAAAAGATGAACACTTTAGATAAATTTACAATTCTTTATAAGGTTTACAAAATAATACTCATCAAATTATCATCATCTATACTAATATCATAACACAAATAACTTATAAACAAGTATACGTATAGATGCAACTTTTAGCAAATCTGTAACTTTAATGTTTGTATTATTTACATGTATATTTCAAAAAAGGGTTTAGTTCCTAAAAGTGTATCCAACTTGTCACGGAAAGTTATTATATGTATTGAACTTCTATTTTTTCCATTGTATGTATCAAACATATCAAAACTACCATTTAATGTATCCAACTTTATCAAAACCTACCACGAAAGTGTATCCAACTTTTAACCAAATACATCAAATGGTAGGTTTTTATAATTTTGATACATACAATGGAAAAAATCAAAGTCCAATACATACAATAACTTTTCGCGACAAGTTGAATACACTCTCGTGAAGTAAACCCTTCAAAAAATGATGAATTATTCAATATTTATTTCAAAATAAATTTTTGTATTTAAAGTTGTTAGAATAGTAAATATCTACTTCGGGTACTAGGATCATATTTAGGATTTGTTTTCTTTTTTTGGTGGAATTTGAGGTTGTTCCAAATTGCCTATATAGAGTAAAAAAAGTGTTATTGTGACAGGTGATGATTAATAATTTCTTGGAATAGTATCTAAAAATATTGTATGGCTTAGAATCTCCCCTTGCAAACCCACTCGCTTTATGATTCAACTCGCTCTTATTCTCCACACTTCAATTATTATTTAATTTTGTACTCATGAGACTCATGACTACTATTATTTTTACTTTTTTTATATAAAAATAATATTTCTAATCAACTCTTTTTGTCTTATAATTGTACTATATGGTCTTATAATTGTACTATATGGTAACGGGTTAAATTTTTGTACGTTTTTACTCGAAGCTAGACAAACTTTTTAGATTTTTAAAATATATACTCAAATATATATTTTCTTTACATATATATAGGATCAGGTTCAAACGTGAACTCATTTTTTATTGTGAACGTGAGAACAGCCGAGATCGTGCTACGTGACATATTCCGCTTGAATATTCATATATTATTCAAATTGAATAACATGCGATCAGTGTTATTCAAGCTGAATAACACTGAATGCACTGGTATTCGGTTTGAATAACATATTATATTCAAACTAAATATATCACATGACACGATTTTAGTGATACTCATGTTCACAATCAAAATTGAGTTCACATTTAAATATTCCTATATACATGTATCTATAACCTTACAAAGCAAGTGATCTTTTTGTTATCTATCATAGCAAGATATATAATCAACACCTTTTGCACAGAAAGCAAAGAATAGCCAATACAACACAAGATACATGATTTACAAACAAGTAACAATGATTCTAGTGGATACACAAGCTCTATTAATTACTTTTGTATCTATCCATCTATCTATCTTTATACAAAAATTAATAAAATGAAATAAAGATAAAGATTGTTACTATTAATATTTTTTTACATAACATGATTAAAAAAATATCTCTGTTACCCTCAAAGATCTGAATCTTTAAATCGAATAATATGAATCGTAGTTCGATCTGAAGCTGAGTCAACTCAGTAGTCCTCCTATCTTATTCATTAAGATGTTAGAAAAGGGGGGAACTGTAATTAAACAGACGATCCACGTCGATAATCGGCATCAACCGCGTGGCGTTTTGAAAATGGTCCCACCCTTTTCCTTACTCTACCCCCTTCTCCAGTTGGCTCCATACCCTATATATATATATATATTTATATATATGTATATATATAACACCCAAAGTGTAAACACAAAACAAACACAAATCCTTCACTTCACTTCACTTCTTCACTCATCAATAAATCAAATGGATTCATCTGAAGCAAGTCCTTCATCTTCAAGCAACACAGAAGGTTACATGGATGGTGGTGAATTGATATTGGCCGAAAACAACCCGAAAAGGCGAGCCGGAAGGAAGAAGTTCAAGGAGACCCGACACCCGGTTTACCGCGGCATCAGCCGGCGGAACTCCGGTAAGTGGGTTTGTGAGGTCAGGGAGCCAAACACCAAGACCAGGGTTTGGCTCGGAACCCATCCGACCGCCGAGATGGCGTCCCGGGCGCACGACGTGGCCGTCCTCGCCATGAGGGGGCGGTCCGCGTGTTTGAATTTCGCGGACTCCCCCTCGCGGCTCCCCGTCCCGGCCTCCAACGACATTAAAGATATCCAAAAGGCGGCCGCGGAGGCGGCCGAGGCCTTTCGTCCGAAGGAGGACGGGGAAGGGGGGGACGAAGGGCAAGGGTCGTCGGCGGAGGGTTCGTACTACGTCGACGAAGAGGAGATCTTCGAAATGCCGGATTTTCTCGCCAGCATGGCGGAAGGGCTGATGATTTCGCCACCTAGGACGGGTAACTTTACCGATGACGTGGAATGTGGTGTTGACGGATCTTTATGGAGTTTCGATTAACAGACTGAATGAATAAAGCTTTATTTATTTATTTGAGATTGATTCATGGTTTTTTATTAAGTAAGTCTATTAATTCAAACCTCATGGCTACAATCTTTTTTGTTCATGTAGGGACGAATCTGGTCGCTGCATTTGAATTTTGTTGAAATGTATACCAAATGGTTTCTGTGTGTGTTATTCCATCGATCGATCCCACTTGATTAATTGCGGGTTTTTTTCCGGTCGTGTCGTGGAGGGTTTCGATCGTTTTTTCCCGATTGTGGATCTTGAGTTCGATCAGCTGATGCGTGCTTCCGAAGTCGAATTCGGGGACCGGAGGTTTCATCAGCGTTCCTAACAGAGAAAACATGTACAGCAGATGTCGTCACTGGAGTTTGAGTTTGGGTCCCAGGTTTGACAAATTAAACCTACCATACCCTAATTTTATTGCTAAATGGCGTCATCATTACCACATAAAAACATAATCGATCGATCTCTTTCGGAACAAATTGAATCCGACCGCAGCTAGATCGAAAGCGAATTGAGCTCATCAAATTCGCTATGGTTAAGTCTGTGGGGGAAGTAGCTAGTTAACCCTTCTATCTCATGATCGAATCCAGACGCTTCCAGTTGTGGCCACTGGTGATTAACTCAAGACAGCATGCTTTAGCTATCGGATACCCTTCTAAAAAAACGATTGGTCCGTTAAGGCCGGACAGTAAACCAGATACAGATTTGAATCTGTTATCGTCACTCGAAAACCAATTTTTCGAAAAGTTTAGATATCAAAACCAAATCGAGCATGGTGATCAGGTTCAGCTTAGTTTTGCTAAGAATTAATGGTTATTCAATATCATTAATCGAATAAATTGAACATCTGCTATATATATCTCTTATGATCTCTCAAATGGATTCTTTTTAATTGAAAATTTTAGATCATCGTTGATTAAATTTCTGTTAAATAAACTTTCAAGTAATACTATATTCAAAAATTAAGGTATTTTATCTCAAAAGTGCCTTAGGTAGTTTATTAACGCAATAAAAACATTATTTAAGTTTATTAAAACATTTTTATATATAAAAATACAACCGTTAGATTAAAAAAGGAAAAAAAGACGGTGGATTATGACACTTATATATATTTAAGCATCCTATATTTTGTTGCAGTGTCTCTTTTGTAAACATAAAATATGTGTATCTATTATGAACACCTAAAATAAATCGTAGAAAAATATATATACTAGATAAACAAACAATGAAAATATCTCCTCATCTCTTGTACTCTTTGATAAGCCTTACATCATATATAATTATAATAAATTTGTGAGATATTCACTTTAGGGATCATACTGTTTAATAATGGCGTATTTGGTCATTTGTTTCCCGTTGTGCATATATCAATCACTCAAATCAATATAAGGATATCAAAGAGGTTGTCACGTTATTTATTGTTTTAACTAGGGGGCCATCAATGTTGTTTTGGGGGGTTCAAAACTAAATAAATGCATAAAATGACTAAAAGAAATATACTATTTATTGCTTAAAGGTGAGTTCTCTCTATCCTTGAAACAATTTCACCCCGCGGTTCATATAACATAGTGCTTCGAGTTTATGGAGAATTGCTTTCTAAGACGTAACGAAGCAACGTAAGTAGAACAATTATCAACACTGTACTTTGGGGTAATAATCATGTTGAACTATTGATTTTTGCAAGGATTTCTAGTAACTAAAAACTTGTGTTTCTATAACAACACAACGTATAGTGATATGTTATATCGAAAATATGTGATTTTTGGTGTTGTCGTATATATACAGAATATGTGATTTTTGGTGTTGTCGTATATATACAGAATATGTGATTTTTGGTGTTGTCGTGTAGGTATATATAGGCATAAATGACAACCACTTGAACTTTCACGATTTGGATGTTTATGTGAAAATTTTGACCTTTTACAATGTTTTGAAATGAGTCGCATTCGAACAGGTGTCATCTACACAAATAGAGACAGTTTGCCTTTTCTCCGAACCTCACATTTGTCCAACTTATCCTTTTATGTAAGCTATTGTGCTTGATCATGGATACGTAGCTTTTGAACTCAAGCATGATCATTTGGAGTACCCTTTCATGGATCGTCGTGAAAAACCAATCACCATGGCTATTCAAATGCAAAATGTTTGTGTCTAAAATCAGTATTCTTGGTAATCCTTTTGTTAAATGATCTTTTAAGTTCCTACTTGATCTAAGAAAGTAATATAATCACCCTTATCATTTAGTAACTCATTTACTTCTCTATGTCTAAGTCTAATATGTACTTACCATTTTACACTTTACTATATGCCATCAATAGTGTAGCTCCACCTTTTTTTTTTGACAGCAAAAGAGAGTTTATTAGAGCGAGAAGAAACTAGCGAGGAGCTAGAAGGGTACAAGAGGTGACCGCAACGGTCGGATTACAAACCCAACTCTCCCAAGAGAGCGATTTACCCCCCTTATTACGACATCTATACATCCACTATCACGATGTATAGAAATTAATCGACGACACTGGCTTTGGCCATATGGGTGCATTAATTGGAAGTCCTTAAACCAACCATTCTAGTTCCTTACTACAATAAGCTAAAACAACAAATTCGGCTCTCTCATGGTAAAGTTTATTATGCAACTTTACTTCTTTGATCCCAAATACACTACACCCTCACCAAGTGTGAAAATCAATCTTACTTGCATAAGTGTATCCTTCCAATGCTTAAGGATATCCACTGTATTCCAAACCATAGTCCATGGTTTTCTTCAAGTACTTGAGTACATGATGTACAACATCCTAATGTTTTTCTAGGTTTACTAGTAAGTGTACTTAACCTTCCTACGACATAGGCGATATCAGGTTTAGTACATATCATAACACAAATTAATTACCACTGACTTCAGCATCTTCCTTTTGAGTTGTACCCTCCCGATATGTGTGGTTAATTTAGAACCTACTTCGAACGAGTACTAAGAGGTAAACATTCAAATTTATTTGAACACTTCAATATATTTTTTAATAGAGAAAGACTAGGATAACTTTAGTTCTCTGTTATTTATAGTAATTTTTATTCCTAGAATAACATTAGACTCTCCCAAATATTATATATCAAAACCTTCATATAAGAGCTTCTTTGTTATTCTCATTTGTTCAAAGTGTATTCCAAATTTTAACATAACATGCACATGTAAGCAAATATAACCCCTCAACCATCAAGAAATTAAATGTATACACACTTGTTTGATTTGTTTATTTTGAAACCATTAGAAAAAATGACATGGTTACAAAATTTAGGCCGTTGTTTGGAAATCTACTTTAGGTTATATGAGGACTTAACAAGTTTATAAACTTTCTATTCCTATCTTGAAGTATGAAATCTTTTGGTCGTTCCATATATACTTCCTCAATTTATCATTCAAGAATGCAGTCTTGACATCAATTTGGTAAATTACAAGGTTATTAATGGAATTTAAGGCAATCAAAACTCTAATAGTTGTAATGCATGCCACAATGTGTGTCAAAATAATCCAGTTGTATTTGTGTGAAGCCCTTAGCTACTAATCGAACTTTAAACTTTTCAATGATTCCACCAACTCATTCTTATTATGCAAATCCGTACACTCTATCTCATTCTTGAGGCATTAACAAAGAAATTTTCTTTTTTTGTCTCAATCATTGTTAGCATAATCTGCAGCCAAATTGAGTTTTTAGGATGTTAAATGTTTGAATTGATTGTTTTATAAGAACTTAATTTATATGCCCAAACAATACCAATCTAAAAATGTTATGTTAGTTAGTTATTTCGTATAACAATAATTGAAAAGAGTGTTTTCTATTAATTAATAATTTGCATTCTAGACTTTATCAGTAAACATCTTAAAATTATATATTAACTAATTCTAGAGAAAAGAAGTTAGTTTGGTAACATAATGCTTCATTCTACTAATTTAAAATATCTATATTGGTATAAGAACGAAGCCTTTGTTGTATAATAAAAAACGATAGTGATCTTATCCATTTGTATGGATAAGATGGATAAATTAGTTATACTCCAATAACAATGGTGACGAATCATAATTTTGTGGGTTAAATATTTAAAATACTATAAATCTAATTTACCTATATTTTGAAGGTATTTTGAAATACGATGCTTATGGGTCTTGGTTTATGTTTGCCATGACATTTATGTGATTTTGTTGATTTGACTATTATGTTGAAAATGAGACATCAACACTTGAGAAATGCAACTATACGCTACATGTACTTTTTATAAAATAATATATGTATTGGTTGGTTGGTTGTCAGAGTAGAAAAAAAAGAAGTTCAAATGATGTTTTAAGGCTTTTTGGTAGATGTGATAAATGTTGAGGCAAATGACTAGTATTGATTAAATTGCCTATTATTGGAAAATAATACGTTTAAGTATGGTTAAACATTCTATAATTATTTTGAATATTAGACTCTAATGCATTAATTAGATCCATCGATTGTTGTGTTTGGTAGGGGAATGGTCATTTCCCCTAATTGTATTTGTACCTAGAAACGAGACACTGTGGTCCTTGGAGCATTGTGGTGTGGCCTTTGTGGTGGGGGTCACAAACTTTGATAGGGTCTTAGTTTTTTTGTTCCATCACTATTAATAGAAATGTGTGTCTCCCCCATTATCCCAAGATTTGTTTGGCTATAACACTTTTGAGAAATTAGTATTCTTATAACGGTAATCCTCGCCTTTAATATTTTGTAATCTTGTTATTAAACTCCTTAAACTCACTTGGCTTTAAGTCGAAAACACTTTCTCAAGTGACATACACATTAGGTTCCTTAAGTCGGGTGTCATTTGCAACACTAGGTGGATAGCAATTTCTGGAAGGGCTTTGCAAAGTAGGTATAGATAATATTTTGATAGTTGTAATAACACTCACATGTAAATCTATTTCTAGAATAGTTTAAATTAGGTGGTTGTTATCTAATAAACCTTACCCTTGTTTGATTTAGTTGGCGATGTCCCCCTTCTTGTCGGGAGATACTATTATTGTTTAGTTAAAATTCCATTATTGTTTAGTTAAAATTCCAGGTTTTTGTATGTTGCAATTTTCTCCTATTTTAGAGTGTCACATAGAACTTAATCTCCTGACAAGTTAAAGGTTCAAACATCACGGAACATGAAAATTGTGTATGACACACACACACATATATGTAAATCAAGAAAATAAATATAATAATACATTAATTCCCTTATAACCAAGATGATCTATCCTCACATCCTGAACATACTTATCTAAGCTTTAGTCCTTGATATTCTAATTCTACGAAACACAAAAGAAGCCTATGCTAGCTAGTATATATACATATATCCATGATGATGAATTAACTCTTGCGATCCAAGTTCTAAGTCATATATGCTTCTCGTCGTTATTGGAAAGTCAAAAGAAAATGGGCCTTATAAAATTATGACTTTAATAAATCGTTAACATATAAAAAATAATAAGGATTAGCTCATCCTTCCTCTCTATACCTTTTGTGTTCCAAAGCTTGTTACAAGATGACTTTAGCCACTATGACCAAATTGGACCTTTCTATTTTAAATAACGTGACCATATTATTATGTTAATTGTAATGTGTAGACATTTGCGCACCCAAATGCACACATATATGTAAATTAAATCATACGAGTAGATAAAAATTATACAAACCGGTTCGTACTTTGAATTTGATAAAAACTAGTTTCACTACCATACATTTTGAACACATAAGCAATACTAAACTTTTCCCGAATCGTAGCATAATGTCACGTTTTTTATTTATGGTTTTGCTATAACTTGTTCATTTTTTGTTTACGATTTTGCTCCACTTTTTGTTTATGGTTTTGCTAGCTAATAAACCTTGTTCATTAGTTATAATATTATATAAACTCATACTATACATACATTTTGGTTTCTCAAGCTTTTTTAAAGTTTTAACATATAATTAAAAGTACATAGCATGTCTATTTTCTTAATAAGCACATAACCATCATTTGAGAAACTTAACAAAATTGATAAATAGAAAGAAGAAGTTTGATTAGTGTACCTTATATAGCGATTGAAAATTTGCTCATGAAACTCAGTTTGAGGTAAATGCAGCAACTTTTTTTTCTTTCTTGTTTTCTTTCCTTTTTCCATTGGTATATAGTTGTGATATGTGATTGGTGAGAATGACGAATTTTGGTTTAAGTAGGGCACTTGAAGTATATATATATATATATATATATATATGGTTGAGTCATAAAGTGTAGCCTTCTTCTCTAGTTACCACTCGTTTCTATTAGAGTTGTGTTTGTGGCTGAGAAGTCTCCTCTTGCTGGCAAAACTATTGACCAACCAAAACTATAGAATCACTTCTTTCTCTTACTTCAAGGAACCTTGTCGACTGTAATTTTTATATTAAGGCTATGGCTATGTTTGGCAAACTGGTCGATAAGCGAGCTGGTAGCTGATAAGTTAGCTGATAGTTGATTATATGCTAACTTGTGAATAAATTATGTTTGACAAAATCTAGCCTATGAATATGTAAAGTGACAAAAAAGAATATCTTTGAATTTAATAATTAATATTAATAAAGGTATAATTGGAAAAGGCGACAAAAAGCTCCTAAAAAGCTACTCAAATTAGCATTTCAAAAAGACTAGCTTATGGTACATGTCTGGATAGAGTATCTTATAAAGTAGCTTATTTTTACCAAACACAACTTATGTCTAGCGAACTAACTGATAAGGTAGTTGCTAGCTAATAGCTGATAAACTAACTTGTTAATAAAATATGTTTGACAAAAACTAGCTTATAGATAATAATTAATATTAATAATTGTAATTAAAATAACTATAAAAACTTCAAAAAGAAACCTCTAAATAATTTATCGGAAACCTAATGTTTAAACTATTATTTAAAAATAAGTTAACTTACAAACTACTTTTGCGTTTACCGAACAAAAATCGCTGTCTTTGATAATTTCTGAAAAACTATAGATGTTAGGATAACACACTACTACAAATATGACTTTCATACGCGCCTAATTATACACGGTTTTTGTAAAAAACGGCAAAAACCGTATATAAAAGTTAGATCCGAACCCTTTTTACACGGTTAATATTGAACCGTTGCTAATAGTAAGGTTTTATACACGGTTTTTTATCTCCAAACCGTGTATAAAGGATAGTCGACAATCATAAACGGTTTCCTTGATGAAACCGTGTACAAAAGTTATCTTTCATACACGGTTATATACAAAAAACCGTGTATAAAAGTAACACCCTTTATACACGGTTCTGAAATAAAAACCGTTTATAAAAGGCAACTTTTATAAACGGTTTGGTAACAAAAAACCGTGTATAAAAGGTGTTACTTTTATACACAGTTCTTGAAATACAACCGTGTATAAAAGGCAACCTTTATACACAGTTTGGTAACAGAAAACCGTGTATATAAGTGACCCCTTTTATACACGGGTTCTTTATAACCAACCGTGTATAAAAGGCTATTAGGGTTTCAAAATACATATATACACTATAATGTTTATTGGCCTTAATCCAATAAATAATAAATAATTATAATTGAAAATTTAATAATCTTAAGTTAATATCTTATAAATATTGTTGAGTCTGAAGATACCACTGCTGATACTACTGCTGGAAGGTTAGCACTGCTAGCTTTGGAGTTACTACTGCTGATAGTTCATCTGAAGATTACCACTGCTAGTATGTGTGTTAACACTAAAGAACAACTTACCACTGCCAGTACAAGAGTTACCACTGCTAATACAAGTTACCACTGCTAGAACAGAATTACCACTGCTGTTGAAGACTACCACTGATTCTGTTTTACCACTGCTGAAGAGATCAAGATAAAGAAAGGATTCTGTTGGAGAAGATATGGGATAGATACGATTATTTTGGAGATTATCTAGAGTAGATTTACTTTCCTTATTGTAATCTTGTAAGTCGTATAAATAGTTGTTAGGTTTTCAATGTTTAGATACGAGTCATTAAGCTTTTGTTTAGAATTATTAAGCCTCAAGATTGTTCTTGAATCCCTGCAATTGAGAAGAGTTGCACGTCTGGTTTGAGTTTGTTCAAATCAGATTGGGGCTTTGGTTGTAATCATTAAGCTTTTGATTAATACACATTCTGTTTTTCAATTCTTTGTTAAGTCAATCAAAGTGTTATTCTGCAAACTTATTTGATTTAGTTTTCTGTTCTTGATAATTTCGATCCTGTCAAATACGAATATTTTTATAATCTATTATTTATTAATAATAATTATAATAATAGTTCTAAAAAAATTCCAACTAACTTATATTTCTTAAATCCGATGTTAACAAAACTAATAAAACTAATTATTTAAACTAATATATCCATCTATATATTAATTGATATCAATTTTATTATTAATTTAACTTTAATGTTAATATTAATATTAATCATTAATGTATGACTCACTAATTCTAAAAATTAGAGGAAATGTTTAAAATTATGTAAAAATTTTAAAGGATTTCAAATTGAAATTAACTGGAAGAACTTGGCGGTTTATTTGAAATTTCCCAAATTTTTGAAAGTTCCCAAAATTTTGAAATTCCCAAATTTTTGAAATTTCCTAAATTTTCCTTTAAAACTCCCCTTATTTCTCCTTAGAAGATCTATTTCTACGATTGGATCTCCTCCATGGTTTCTCTCTCCTTTTATGTATATCAATTGCACATCTTAAGCTTCTTTTGTTTGATTTTGTGGGTCTTGGCCTCTTGGGTGGTTGTTTTGGATTTGTTTATTTTGATTATTTTTTATCTTGTAATATTGTTGCCGGAGCTTCTGCTTCCTTAGCCGCTCCTCCGCAATCTCTGGTGGTTATGCCCCTTCTGTTCGGCGGTGAATACACGTAATAATTCTCACCTATCTTTCACCCGATTTAATCTTAGACGCATGATTAATGATTTTCTTTAGTTTATATCTATATTAGAGATTTGTTGCTTAAGTTTGTGCCTTACTTGCCCTAAATTTTGTTCTTACTTTTCTTTGTTTTATTTGTAGGAGTAAAATGGAACAACTTCAAGCTGCATATGAGAAACATTGGAATGATCTTGAACTTATCGTTGTTGCAGAAATTTGCTTGTAAATAGGAAGTGATTTAGTGTAAGTTTTTTAGGTGTCGAAGATGTTACAAATTGTAATATTATTTAAGTGTATTAGAATTGAACATCATTTCTTTTACAAATTGTAATACGTTTTTGTAGCATTTTAAATTGTACATTTTAGATGTATCTATATTATCTTATAAATGAACATTTTGTTGAATTGTGTGGGTGTTCAATTGTTTTTTTATGTGGTAAAGTAGAGATGGATCAATGACAAAAACATGACACTAAAAGTTGGTGGGTTAATAGAGTCTGTTGTAGACCTATTGCAAATCCGTCGATGATCCATAAAAGATTCAACATCAGATTAGTGATGGATTCATTCGTTAAAACCCCTTTTTAGTAGTAATGGTAACAAAAACGAGGAAATAATAAATATATATATATATATATATATTTATTTATCATTGTACATGGTTCTAGTAAAAACCCGCATACAAAAGTATGATTTTTTTTTATAAATACTTACATTTATACACGGTTCTATTTTGAAAACCGTGTAAAATTATTACAATTGTACACGGTTTCAACATAAAAACCGTTAAAGATAATCATTTTTATACACGATTAGTAAGACTTTTTTAAACGGTTACATTTTAAAAACCGTGTAAGATAGTGACATTTATACACGGTTAATAGTTTCTTTTTAAACGGTTTTGAACCGTGTATAAATGGTGACTTTTATACACGGTTTTAGAACCGTGTATAAATGTCTAATACTTTCATAAACGCTAGCCATATACACGGTTCCAAAACCGTGTATAAAAGGCCAAAATAACCGTTTATAAAACCCCATTTTGTACTAGTGACATTTCATAATTCATATATCATTGGTTCCAGGCATGGGCAAAATGGACCCCAGTGGGCACGTGTCAAAATAAGTAGAAGCCACTTGGAAGCTCACTAATTTCTAGTAACCCCCAGCTGGCTACTTATCCTTCCCTACCATTTTATAAATTATAACCCCACTACTCACGTGACAAAAACAATAATAGCATATGCTATTATTTGTAGTTTTGAGTTTTATATGGCTTTTTTTCCCTTTTTTGGTAAGTACACGTTTTGTTTCTTTATCTCTCACTTTAACCTTTTTGTAACATAATATAAGGGAAATTAATCCAAGTAGCCATTAGGGACGAAGTCGGCATATTATTCTAACAATTACACCATATAATTAAATATGTAGTTGATTTTAAGAGATTTATAATTTTTTTATTCTTTGCTAAATGGAAATAAAATTTCTGGGTTTTTATTAATTTTAAGAAAAGTTTTTGATTTATTGATTAATTTTGAGAGAACTTTATTTATTTTTTTTAATTTAAGAGACTTCTTTTATTTTTTAATTTAAGATACTTCTTTGGTTTTTTGTTGGTTTCGAAAAACTATTTAGTTTATAGGTGAATATTTGGAAGTTTTGAAAACAATACGATTATAGTATACAAAATTAAGTTCTTTATTTTTCGTAGGACAAATAATACGACGACACATATTATTATGTAGCCCACTTGAACTTTGTCCATGTGGCCATTTCTCTTCTCTAAATTTGTTCCCTAATTATTACTTTGTCCTTACTTTTCTAGATTGACACCTTTGGTGTATATAACAAAAATGAGTTTTTAGAAGTCTAAAATAAATAAGCGTACTAATAGAATGCTTTATAGAATAAAAAACATTTTATCTAAAAGTGTTACAATAAGCTTATAGAATGCTTTTGACACTATTAGAAAAATCGACAGTAGCGACAGATTTTAGCGACGAAAACTTAACAATGGATTGGTGATGTATTTTACAATTAGCGACAAATTGGAGACTGATAGGCCACAACCGCATTTCGTCGTTGATCCGCCGCTGATAGCATCATCCATGGAATGATAAAATCGACGACATACCTTCAGCGATAGATCAGGGACATATTAGAGACGGAAAAATCTGTTGAAGCCTTTCTTTTTGGGAGTGTAAGCGTCATAAGAAGTTTTTTAAGAAAATTTGAAAATAAAGTTTCACTAATTTCATATAACGTTTTTGAGAAGTGTCCTATAAAGGCATCTTTATAAAGGACACGTTTGTTTATATGATGTTTTTGAGAAGAGCTCTATAAAATAGTTAATAGGACGTTTATTTGAAAAATGTTCCAAAAGAATTGTTACAATACATAAAAGTGTCTTATAACTTATTGCAACGCTTTTTGATAGCACGATTTTTTGTTTGGTTCTATAAACTTGAGTTCTATAGAATACCCTATTAGAACACTTAATTATTTTAGACGTCTTATAAACTCCATAACGTTGTTGTGTCCGCAAATTGAGAAGTTTCCACTTATAAAGTTAGTGACATTTTGGTAAAAATATAAATAGTTAGAAGACTAGTTTAGACGAGAGGAACGGCTATTTGGGACAATTTTTCTATCTTTGGATGTGCGTAACTTAAAAACCACAACTTGCATTTAAATTTATAAATAATATCATATACTAGTTTCATTTGTTCTCCGGTGGAAAATCGGATGATTATTTGTTTTCCGGCTAAAGTCAACGGTGGTAAGACTTTCTTAAAGTCCACCGGAAATTCACAATATTGCTCGAGGGTTCACAGCGCCCTAACCGAGTTTGAGTCTTTCCGTGCGTATGCTTGGGGACATTTAAGTAGGGCCATGTTTAGCCCCCAAAATTGTCGGGGATCAGTCGGGCTTTGGCCCGGACACCTTTCCAACAAAAAAAATCGCAATAGTGTTGGGATTTACCGACATAAATTCCACTGGAATTGCTCCTTTATTTAATAGTGAACTCTTTACTAGCTAACTAATCACCAATAACATAAGAACAAAGAAGTACCAGTTTTAATGTTTTTGTACACGTTATTAAACACCTATATCCGCATGGAAATCAACGGAGGTGTCTTTGGCTTGTGTTGAATTAAGCAATGGGAGGTGATATTGCCACAGGTATCTTTGATTCATCCACAGTTGCTTTTTCCAAAATTACATTTTTACCCTTTGTTTTCACCCTTTATTTTCAAGAAATTATTACCCTTTGATTCATACTGATTCATCCACTTCACCTCACCACTAACTTTTGAACTCAGACCTCTCCACGCCACCACTAAGTGCTTGTTTGAGATTGCTTATGTAAAATAACTTATGCTTATTTGCTTATAGCTGGTTGGAAAAGTCAAAACCATTTAACTTCTTTAAAAACTCCTTATTTGCTGGTTGGTGCCATGATAAGCAGTTTATTCAAACAATTAAAATTGCTTATTTGTTGTTTCAACCCGCAATAAGCAAATAAGCAGTTTTAATAAGCAATCCCAAACACCCTCTAACTTTTGATACCGCCGGCCGTCAACCAACCGGCGACCGTCCACCCACCGCCCTGCCGACCGGCGACCTCCACCAAGCTCTAATCGTCAATCGATTTCAGATCTCACCTCGCCGGCGCTCCTCTTAGACTCACCTCGCCGGGGCCGGTCTCCGGTCCAATCGTTGCCTCTCCGCAGCCGGTCAGTCGCCGCCGGTCTTCTCCATCATCGTCTTTCTTCCTCGGTGTGCTCTCGGCAGAAGCACGAGAGCACTACAATCGATTGACTGAAGCACGACGAGGTGAGATCTGAAATCGTCAAGCACGCCGAGGCAGCCACTGGACTGGAGACCAGCACCGGCGAGGTGAGAGAAGCGCTGGCGAGGTGAGATCTGAAATCGATTGACGATTAGAGCTTCGTGGAGGTCGTCGGTCGGTGGGGCGGTGGGTGGACGGTCGCTGGTCGATGGGGCGGTGGGTTGACGGTCGCCGATCGATTGATGGCCGGCAACGTCAAAAGTCATAGGTGGCATGGTTCAGAAGTTGGTGGTGAGGTGGAGTGGATGAATCAGTATTAATCAAAGGGTAATTAATTTCTTGAAAATAAAGGGTAAAATGTAATTTTAGAAAAGGTAGCTGTGGATGAATCAAAAATACTAGTGGCAATATCACCATCTAGCCAGAATAAAAGCAATGAAAGGACCCACACTATTAAAAAAGGGTATTATCAACGGTCGAAACGGTAAAAAAAAAACATCGGAAATCTGCTTTACCGACGGTTTTCCGGCAAACCGAGCGTTGCTGAAATTTTGGTCGGTAAAAGCTTTGACCGTTTTCTGACACGTTACCTACGATTTTTCTATTGTTTTCCAATGACTTATTAAAAACAAATATAAAAGAGTAGTCGGTAAATCATCGAAAAGTATTTAGAAATTTCCGACTTCTTTTAACAATTGATAGCGACTATCGATAATACACAGTTTTTGGTAGTGCGATGAAACCTCGTATTTAGAATTTTAGCACATCGAAAAAGTAAATTCTGACTTTGTTAATACGAAAAAGGCATGGATACATTCACGAGTGAATAGAAGAAAGTAGAATTGACCCCAAAGGATGGTAGGGTAGACCCTCGTGACCCTCGGTCTGCTAAATATCTCAGCCCAGACCCAAGTTATACTTTGGACGTTAGATCTTAACGTCGTTATCTTATATTTTAGTATGGTTAATCTATTGAGATATTTGTTTGAGTTATATATCTTGTGGTTGGAATTCCTGGTACCTACTGACCAATACTTTTCAGCCCAGATGATGTCCCCACTAAAATTTCCTGCTGTTATATCAGAAAGACCCACTCCTTTTCCTTTACTTTTTGTGAAGATATTTATATGTTGTACAAGATATTGGAGACTTTTTGGTTGCCCATATTTTTAGCACATCCCTTCCACGTGGCTTTAACATTTAGCACCCCTTTATCGCTGGTATAAAATAATATTATTTATATAAGACCATCCATAATGGAAGCATCAAGGACATCGGTAAGGCCCTTTTGCCGATCGATAAGGCTGTCAACACCGTTGAGGTCCTTTGGCAAAGGAAGATATCGGCAAGGCTATGCCGACTTGTTAGACTACCCTACCCTCTCTCTCCTTTTTCTATGTCTCTTTTTTTATTAATTATTTAGATTGGTATGAGTGTTGTTGAATTGGTAAGGATTGGTAAGGTTTTGGTAAGATAGTGGAAAGCTGATTTGGCGACTAGTATCATTGACAAGAGTCGTGAACACTATGGATGGTAACAAGAGCTAGTGTGAGAAGAAGTTTTAATACGATAAATATTTAAAAAGATATGATCCTTAATATTTTTAATCTTTTTTTCTATAAAGACGATTATTTTTAATTTCACCCCAACCTATAAGTGTTCACGGAATCACGGTGCAACCTAGGACGGTTTGAGACAAAACAATATTGTAAAATACGGTGCGGTTTATGTGATATATAACTATCGCATTTTATGCCTACAATCCAATAAATATATATTATAATATTAAGGACGATGTAAGAGTAATCTAAAAAATAAAGAGTTTCAGTACACCTTATTCAATTCATGAAAACATTTTTATAATAAAAAATATTTAAAAAAAATTACATTAACCGTAAGTTTTGATAAATATTACGTAAATTAAGAATTATATATTTATATATATGGGGTTAGGTTTAAACCGATGCAATCAAACCAATAAGATTTCCCTCTATTCTTTACCTGAAAGGAAACACCGTACCGACAGGCTATCTTGTAGTGTATACACCAACCCAACAACGTTGCATTAGGCACGGAAGTCGTTTATGGTCCACGGTAGTATAACCTTAATTTCAAATTTATTCTTACGATATGCGTTGTACATAAGAACACTGTCCGTATACAACGTCTTTAAATCAGCTATTAACGGCCAGAGAATTACATCTACATTAAGGTCGAGGATTTTTCTGCGCAAGTCGAACATACAAATCTTTCAAACACATCCAAGGAGGTAAATTATAGATGGTAAGAAAGTCAACACCATGTTGAATATTAGGTTCGATGTTGAATTAATCGAGTTGAAACCGTCGATGCATAACCCAAGATGAACATTGTGGATCTCAAAATCAAAGTCAGGATCCCTCATGTCGAATTGCTTCTAACCCTCACCATCACTTAGATGTACTATCAAAACTTGTTTTGTATGATGATCCTTATGCCAAGTCATCTGTTTAGACGTCTATTTAACATATACAATCCTTGAAGTCTTGGAACAATAAACAAGTATGTCAACATCATGTCTTGAACCTTGCTTCGTCCAATAGTCTTGTAACGACAATAGGTCAACAACTTAGAACCAAGCTTCTAAAATAGCATGCAATGGTTTTTGCAATCATCGATTTTTACTTTTTGGTAGAGCAACAAACACTTCTTCGTCTCAAAAAAGTTATCAAGTAGTTTATTACCTCGGGTAACATCTTTTTAATCATAGTAACATTTGGGGTTATATGTTACCTCAATGACATTACATTTTGAATTCCAATTCCACAATCTCATCGTAGCTCCTAATTTCGAGTAATTTGGACACCCATCCCATAGAGTCTCCTCAACAGCTTGTAACATGTAATAAACTTCCTAAGCAGAAGGATTAGGGATTTGTTCTTCCCACACCATGCCTTCATGTACCATGTAATCGTTAACCATTTTGATATACCCTTCAATATGATCGACTATCGAATTAGAAGATTTATCGACGTTCTGATGAGATGCATGCTAATAGGTTTTGCCATGTGGTCGACCAGATGATATAATCGGGCATGAAACCATATTTCATCAAATGCAGTTTCACGTATCCGTTTCTTTATGGTGCGTATTGTGACACTTGGAGCAAAGGCATCTGATGTATAGAACTATCTCATCACACATACTTTTCCTTTCAACAAATCTTTCATTGGCATAAGCAAAGTCGAGAAAATTGTCCAAAGATCTAACATAGTACCACTACGACACGCCTGACTGTCATTCTTTCAATGAATCCATTCTCTATTAGTCAAATATTCAATAACTACATCAAAGAATTAAATAAGTAGTTAGTCAACATAAGTGTAACGGTTTGACTACTTGAAGGTCAAACTATCACATTAGAGGGTTTTGGAATGACTTTAAAAGTCTAAGTCTAATGGTTTGACTACATGAATGTCAAACTGTGGAATTAGAGGGGTTTAGAATGACTTTAAAAGTATAAGTGTTTAGATTGACTTTAAAAGTATAAGTGTAATGGTTTGACTACTTGAAGGTCTAATTGTCATATTAGAGGGGTTTGGAATGCCTTTGTGGATTAAGTGTAACGGTTTAACTACTTTTAAGGACAAACCATCGCATTATAAGGATTTGAAATGAATTTAAAAATCCAAGTGTAACAATTTGGCGGCATAGTGGCTATAAAATGAACATTACCACATACAATCAAACATAAAGTTTGCCCAACAATTGGTAGCACAACTACAAATAACAATGATTCAATCGAAATGTAATTCATAAGTATTACCACATTTGTAACGTACTAATATATGTCTTATATAAAGAAGCATTTAAAACTGATAAAATCTGACTTTTACATCCATATAACCCATTGAATCTACTACATATCCTAAAAAAAGCTGATAAATATTAACAAAACATTAGAATAACAATCGTAGGTTTGTATTAGTTTCTTAAGTAAGAGATCACAAATTAAATCCCGTCTCTGTCAAACATATAGCTATATATATGTGTATTATCTATTTTAAATTTGCCAAAGAGATACATTAAATCCCAAATAGATCCATTACAGCCAAAATAGGCCCATTAATGCCTAACTAGATCCATTAATGCCTAATGAGATGTAACAAGTATGTGTTACATAATGCATGTGGTGTGTAGGGTCGATAAGACAATTAATACACACTATAGCCTAATACGAACCATTAAGACACCTTAATAGCACAATAACATTTCAGATGACTTACTACGTGTTTGTGTTCAAGTACGTGTAACATATATGCAAACGATGTGTGTTGCGTTTGATAAGGCAATTAAGATCTAATATAGCCCAATATGAACCACTAAGCCATCTTTAAAGCCCATAAACACATATAATGACTTGTTAAGGCTCAATATCAAGTCTAATAAGTCTAATTGTCGCAGTTTTTAGTTGTCTAATTAACCATAATGTACAACACATGCATCTATGCAATCGATACATGTATACAACGAGTGGGTTTTCCCGCGCTTCGCTGCACGGAGTTTTGTTAATATTGTAAAGGTTCGTTGTTACCTATTAAGAGGAAGTTACCTATTAAGAACACGGGCTTCACATCGGGTTATAAACTGTGGTAGATTTGATCGTAAGTAGTAACATGAATTTTATGTTAATATTTTAGAGGAAGTTACCTATTAAGATCCCGAGCTTTACGCCGTGTTATAAACTATGGTAGATTTGATCGTAAGTAGTAACATGAATTTATATGAAACATAAAGTTTGTACAAATATTATTATACGAAAGATTTAATAAAATAAATAAAAGATCTAAGAAATCAAAAAATCAAAAAAATTAATTTTAGGAGATTTTAATAATACTAATACCAGGAAGCCAAAATATTGTTCATGAACAATAGGTACCAACACTTTAACATATTTAAGCCAATATACGATATATGACTAAAACACAAAATGAAATATAGAAAACTAAAAGGTATAAATTGAATAAATATTATAAGTTTAAGAGGAAAAATGTAATTTCTCCAAACGTCGGTAGCTGTTGTTCATGAACAATGTTTTGGCTTCATATAATCATACTATATATAGTATATAATAAAAAAATTACATCAAAAAATATTCAATATTAGGCTCATTTTGATCGTATCGACGATATGATTACAATGGCGTAATTTGTTAAAATTAAAACGTATTTTTAACATATTTTAGCAAATATACGATATATGAGTAAAACATAAAATGAAATATTGAGAAGTAAAATGTATAATATGAATAAATTTTATAAGTTTAGGGGGCTAATATGTAAATTTGAAAATGGGTATAGGATTTGGGTTGCTTGAAGTGTACATATAGTATATAATAAAACAATTACATCAAAAAATATTCAATATTAGGTTCATTTCGATCGTGTCGACGATACGATTATAATGGCGTAATTTGTTAAAGTTAAAACGTAACTTTTTAGCATATTTTAGCCGATATACGATATATGATTAAAAGTAAAATGAAATATTGAAAAGTAAAAGGTATAAAATGAATTAATATTATAAGTCAGGGGGTTAATATGTAAAATCAACAATAAATTTAGAATTGGATCTTGGGTATGGGGCGGGTCGCACCGGCGGGTCGGAGCCGGTGCGCCTGCCATTTGTATAGTATATATATAATTACATTTGTGTTATTGGCCCTTAATAAGTCACCATCGATCTTAATGAGTTCTATTAGGATTAACGGGTTTTATTGGGCCACGATTGGTTCTATTGGACTTAAATCGGTTCAATTTAGTTTTAATGGTTCGATTATGTTCGATTCAATTGGGCTTTAAATAGGTTTTACTCGGAAATAATAATTCAATCCTTTATTCATTTTAATGAGTGTATTTTTGTTTAACAGGTAAATTTAATTTTTTAATTTAATTTTAATAAGCAATCAAGGTTTTTTAACATGTAATAATAACAATAATAATAATAATTCCAAAAAAATAGCGCCAATTTTGCCATTAAGTATTTATTTTTGTAGGGAAATTAAAAAAAAATGTAATGCCTCTTTCCCCGTGGACAATGTTGTCCTAAAGGGTGGTTGAATGCGAAAAAATAAATGTTTATTAAATATGTTGGCTCGGTATTTTAAAGAAAAAAGGAGAAGTAAATTTACATGCTTATGGCAACGACACCTGTCGTCGCAGAAGCTCCTGAAAACAAATTAGCGCCACTTTCGCCGCTAAAATTTCATTTTCGTGGGAAATTTTTTTCGAAAAAATATGAATAGTCTTTTGCGAGGACTATGTCGTCGCTAATGGATGGTTGAGTATAAAAAAGATAAATACATATCAAATTAGTTGGTTGAGTATTAAGAAAAATGAAAAAAATAAATGTTTTATATCTTTGGCGACGACATTGTCGTTGCAGAATGTGCACCCTGGTCATGGTCAGCTTCAAGAGTCAAAAAGATTTTTATTTTTGTCGTTTTGTGAGCTTTGGCGAAGACATTGGGTCGTCGCAGAAAGTACTCCTCGTGGACTCTACTTCCAAGGTTGTTACTAACCACTAGGCTATTAATACTTTGATGCACACATATACTTTGATGCACACATATACGTAAATGATGCAAGTACATAATTCATTGCCAAATATTTTGTACTAGGCATACCGCAATATAATGGTGGCCTCTTACCATTACTATATTTTTCTGGAATCATAGCATAATGTCACGTTTTTCATTTACGGTTTTGCACACCTATTCAATTTTTAATTATATATAGTTTCGCTAGCTAAACCTTGTTCAATAATTATATATAACCTTTTCTCGATCAAACTCATTTTTGTAGAAATTAATCATGATAAATTCTATTTCATCTCATGCATATAATGAGATAATGAGATTATCATAGTACATGCATATACACACATGTTTAGTTTTTCACGAATTTTTTTATTGTAACATATAAAGGTACATTTTTTTTTTTATAATAAGCACATATATACCATTGTTTTAGTACTAAACAAAATTGATAAACAGAAAGAAGAAGTTGATTAGTGTACCTCATATAGCAATTGAATATTTGCTCATGAAACTCAGTTTGAGAGGTAAATGAAGCAACTTTTTCTTTCTAGTTTTCTCCCCTTTTTCCCACTGGTATATAGTTGTGATATGTGATTGGTAAGAATGAGGAGTTTTGGTTAAGTAGGGGCAGTTTGGACTATATGGTGAGTCATAAAGTGTAGCCTTCTCTAGTTACCACTCATTTTTATTAGAGTTGTATATGTTTGTGGCTGAGAAGTCCTCTTGCTGCCAACCCTATTATTGACCAATAAAAGCTTACAGGAACCTTGTCGACTGTTATTTTATATTAATACTTTTGATAATTCTGAAACCTGCAGAATGTAAGATAGCATTTCTTTTACGATGTTGGAAATGTTATTGTAAATTGCTTTTTACTTTTTAGTCACCAAAAATCATATTTTACCAAAATATCTTTAAAATGATCGTAAGGCTAAACCTTTTACTTAGACTAACTTTAACAACAAACCAACCCAAACAATTAAAGAACAAGACAAAAACATTTTAATTAAAAAAAATGGAAAAGAAATTCAATCCAAACATTTTGCTGCAAACGGTTTGATGTGGCAAACCAAGTTTGGATGATTATTATAATAATAAAAATTGTTTTTATAATTTTATAATATATATATATATATAATATCTCCCTCTTATTATATATTATATTACATATATATATATATATTATATTTTAAATTAATATACTTTATATTTTCAATTAAAGCTTGATTATTATATATTATATATTAACATATATATATATATATATTATATTAATATATATATATATATATTTATATTATATATTTTATGATTATAAATATATATATTCTAAAATATTAAATATAATTTTATAATATAATTTTTTAGTTTGGTTTGGATTGTGAATAAAGTATGAAAAAAATGAGATTGGATTGAAATTAAAGATTGGGTAGATGGACGAAAGAGAAATTAGTTTTTTAATAAAAATTGGTTTGGTTTGGTTTATGAATAAACATAGTCTTAGTGTATCAGTATTTTTTTTCTGATGTTAATCCAATAAAAAGAATATTAACAAAATAATAAGCCTAATTGCGGTGGCTTACCATTTAGAGGTGGATAAAAGTTAGGTCGGGTAGGGCCTTAATCTGGCCTCGTAATGATTGGATCTAAACACTATTCCACGGTCTTTGCTATTGTTGGGCTCGAGCCGGGCCTTGAGACTCATACCTACGACTGCGAGTCTGGGACCGGCCAATGTGGAAAAAGCTCAGACAAAGGTAACCAGGCCTTGGCCCGAGCTTTGGAGGACGTTTTTTTTTCTTTTTCTAACATAAAAATTATATTTATTTTATAAATCTAATAATAAAAAATGTAGATTAAATTTTTAATTTATAAATCTAAAGTCTAAACTTTAAATTAAAATTATTTTATAAAACTAAATTCATAAACAAATTTCTTTTATACCATTAAAAAGAAAATTATATAAAACAAATATACTAAAAAGTACATTTATTATAATTTTAATAATTTAAGATACATCAAAATCAAATATCTAAATATGAACAAGTTAAAAAATACAAGTAATTGACTAAAATTATATACAACCATTTTAAATACAAGTAATCCACCAGGCCAGGCCAAATCCGGGCCTTGAACCGGGCCACCGAGCTCAGGCCGGGTCAGGCTTTCAAAATCTCCGAAACCTAATCCGGACTTGATCTAACGGGCCTAATCCGGGCTTTGGTTGGGTCGGGCCGGGCTAACTGGCGGGCTCGGGCATTATCCGGGCCGAATGCCCATCTTTATTACCGCTTGCGGTTTATTATTTTATTAATAATATTTTTGATGGGATTGATTTCAAAAAAGCAATGACACTGCAAGCAAAAGTAGACTTGCGATATTAGCCTTGCAGTTTTGGGAACATTTTGGTAAATCCTGTATTTGAAAAAAATAAACCAACGTATAAACTGGTACATATTTAGTTGCACGAAGCATAGCTAGCTATTGAAACGTTATTTTTTTAAACGCTATTTTGGAGTACCATTTTCAGGGGAGCCTTAGGCCATCCATAACCGTACCCCTCATACCCCTCATTTCTGCTGCCACATTAGCTTTCCACTATCTTTACCACTATCCTACCAATTCCATACCTTTCATCCTTAACCATACCCCTCATACCCCTCATTTTATTTTATTTTATTTCTAAAATATATTAAAATAATTTACTCAAAATTAAAATAACTAAAATTCAAATTCAAATTTAAAATACATTAAAATAAAATTACAATAAAATAAAATTATATCACCAATATTTTTGCCACCCATATCTTTCGGCTATGAGTTCCTTCTCCTCCAACATGATTTGCAATTGTATACCCGTGAGATGGTCGTGCGGTGCCATGAACGTTTTTAAGTCTACACTCCTTTGCCGGTTGTTAATCGATCCCATCATCGAACTCGTGTTGGTCGCGATGGCCTCTAACGAGGTCGCGATGTTCGACACGCTATCGATTGACGCGACCGTAGTGGAAGACCCCGCACGTCTCCCGGCGTTTCGACCCATCGGTCGTGGCCGCTCGGTTGGGGAGGGGAGGTCGTCATTGTCGAAGTCCACATGGTGAGTGCGAGCGTCGGATTCGCCGGGGGAATCAGTTGGGGTTTCGGACGTCTTTGACCGTTTGTATGTGGGTGCACGGATGTTTCTTGGGTCTTGCATTTTAACCGCATCGAACTTCGGACTGTCTTTGACTTGTCTCCAAGCGTGTTCGTGCGTGAAAGCCTTGTGGTACTCGGAGTGCAATCGGTCCTTAGCTCGTGCAAGCATGTCAATGTCGGATTCGCCACTTCGTCGCGCGTTCGATGGATTATTGTAAATACATGCGAACTTCGCAACGGTAGATAAGAGCATTTTCGCCTTGGTCGGAATGGCGTCTCCGGAGCGGAAGTTGAAGTCATAATGCATGCGTTTGTCGAAGTCCGCTTTCACCGCCCCCCAAAAGCTTTCTACTATCGAAAACGAAAAAATTAAAAACACATTAGCAAAAAAATTAAAACAACATTATTTGGTTTTTTATATACCTTTATTTCGATAGTTACCTACGGATGAGTCCTCCGAGATTGAGACCCATGCTTTTGCCAAAGCTATATCCTCTTCCAACGACCACGGTTTACACGCCGCTTTACCCGTGGTTGGGTTTGCACTCGTGTCCATAGCCGCACCCTTACCCTTGCGTTTGTATTTACGTTTGGTTTGTGATGGTTCTTGCGGCGGCGGCGGCGGCGGTGACGGCATCGCTTGGGTTTCGGGTACATGGTCGTCTATATCGTCGTCTTCGAGATTTATGCCATCGTCTCGTATATCCCACACTCCCGGCGGCGATGGGTTGACGTGTAGCTCACCGGAAGATTGGGGTACCGTACCATAGAGATGGCCAAATACCGGTCCCGGGCCGGTCCTAACCGGTCCTTAATCGGTCCGGTCCTAAACAGTAACACACCGAGACCGGTTAAGGAGTAACCGGTTACGGTTCGGTCCGGTCCTATGATTCGAAGGTGAGGACTGGTTAGGCTACTTCAGATAACCGGTTAACCTTAACCGGTTAGAACCGGTTAAGGGACCGGTTATGGATCAGGACCGTTTTTTTTTACAAAAGAAAGGTCACGTTCGTTACTTTAAAAATACGTTTTATTATTCTTCGAAAATATAAGCTAAGTACATTAATTATATATAAAAATAAAATACATCGTTTAACGAGAGAGAGAGAGAGTAGAACTTGCAAAAACGAATACGAATTATAACGAGAACTTTGCATTTTTTGCGTTTTTCGTAAGTTTGTAAGTTGGTATTCATCCCAAACCCCACACCACTTATTTATATGGCAAATGGGGTCAAAAGGAGCCAAAAAACGGTCATCTATGCTGAAAATCGAAGCCAACGTCTATATTAACGTCTATATTAACGGTAATATTTTTTGAATGCATCGGTTCGGTCCTTAACCGGTCCCGGTTCGGTCCTTAACCGGTCCCGGTCCGATCCTAACCGTCCTATGATAAACACCAAAAATCGTAACCGATGGTGTGGACCGGTTGAAGGACCGGTCCTTAATCGGTCCGGTCCTAACCGGTTACTGCTCGGTCAAGTCCCCGGTTAACCGGCCGGTCCGGTCCGGTCCGATCCTTTTTGGCCATCTCTACCGTACCATATGTATGTTGCGCAAGCAAATGCGCATAAGCCTAATCATACGGAACGACACCCGGGGTTTGCGGGTATCCCCATCCCTCAATGGCACCCGTTGGAAAACCCATCGGCCTCATCATTTGGGGTCGGTAGGCACCCGTTGGGGGAGGCGTTGGAGACGTTTGGGGAGTCGGTACCGAAACATTTGGTCTCGGGTTAGCACACCTTGACCCGGAACCGGAGCCGTGTTTATCCATGGAAGAGTAAAAAAATAGAAATTAGAAGAGTAGAAGAGATTAAAGAGTAGTAGAAGAGTGTAGAGAGTGTAGAGGTGAAAATAATTGATGTTAATGTTTGTTAATATATAGTTAGTAAAAAAGAAAAAAAAAGTAAATTTTTTTTAAAAATAACTGTTGAAAAGTGGCCGTTGGGGGGGGGGGGGGGGGGGGGGGGGGTTAACGCGTTTTTTGGCCGGTGTGTGGGTACCGACGATGGCCACTGCCGATTCGCTACCGGTCACCCGCAGCGGTGTTATCGCCGGTGCCGATAGCGGTACCGACCCCTAACCGATTGGGCTAAGGATGGCCATAGAAATATTTTGAGAGGTGCAAGGGCTCTCCTTGTCTCTTAAAAATTTATTTTTACTTAAATACTATTATTATCTATAATATATAAGGAAGAGCTTTTCTATAGCTGAGCAATGTGGGAGGGACCTAAACATCTAAAGAGGAACTCCATTATATAGAAGATTGCAAACTATATTCGATGTGGGATGAAAGTCAAGGTAAAAAATCAAGCAACCAAGCTAAACAAAATCTTTCTAATCCCACATTGATGCCAAACACAACAATAGAGGAATTAGAGAACCAGAGAAAAGTTCAAATGTGAACCACTTTTTCATTGTGAACATGAGGACGAATTTCAGCCACTCATCTGGTCGATAAAGACGGTTTTGACCGATCCCCCCTTTAATAATCTCTACCCTCCCATGAATCGCGTCAATCCCCCGTGATCACGTCCACCGTATCCGCGAGATGTGTGGTTGAGATTCGTCCACGCGATTCACAATGAAAAAGTGGTTCACATTTGAACCCACCCCTAGAGAACTATATATATATAGAGGAATAATCAAATAAAAACCTCTTTTTTGTAAAAACTATAGAACTAATGTCAACCATTAATATTTTTTAATCAAGGGTTGTCATATGTAGAGACCATGATAACATTTTTTGTAATATACACCTAACCACACTAGATTTTAAGCCCAAAAGGGTATTAGCGTCATTTTAACAACCTGCATTTACATTCTCTTTGAAAAATCCCCAATCTCATCCAACCCTAATTCTTCCAATTGATCTCTCTCTCTCTCCCCTCTCTCTCTCTCTCTCTCTCTCTCTGCATCTCTCGTCCGACCACCCCCACCTACCGGCGACCGGCCGACCTCCACCTACCGGCGACCGGCCGTCCTCCACCTACCGGCTCCCGTCCACCTATCGGCGACCGTCCGACCTCCACACGGGAAGAGCTGCAACCAGCAAAACGATCAGCACCTGCAACTTCAAGAAATGGACGATCTTGGCGTTGGAGGTAATTTGGGTTCGTTGTTGAACATCGATGAGGAAGTTTTACAAGACAATGATTTTATGGGTCTCGAGATTCTGATGGATGATTTATTGGTGCTATTTAAGATTAGGGTTTCTTTTTAGAAATTCCATTTCCCAAAAAACTCTTCACAGCAGCATCAAACACAAAAGCTTTTAATTCAATTCTTCAATTCAATCAATAAATGTTAAAAATAGACTCATCGATGAAATGCTTTTACGAGACTTCTTTCTTTTGTGTTTAGGTGGTTGTTATGATCTATTGCACACCAGGTGTTCGATGAAATGCTTCTATGAATTTTGCCCTAATTTTGATTTTCTAGATACTGATTCTATTAATTTTTTGGTTTCTTTATGATTGGGTTTGTTGGATTGGATTATTTTTGGATTTGTAGTAGAAATATGTGGTTAGGATTTAAAGGTGGTGGTGGTGAGATCCTCGGATTTAGCGGCGGCGGTGGTGGTGGAGGTGGTGAGGTCGTCGGATTTAATAGTGGTGGTGGCCGGAAAGAGATAGATGAGAGCTATGGTTGTATGTATTTAGTTGTTATTTACTTATTAATATTAATGTAATGGACATTGTGTTTTGTATTCATAAGGTGAATATAAATATTCACGTGGTGAATGAATTTATGTAATTTTTATCTGGTGAATATGAATATTCATAAGGTGAATATGAATATTCATATGGTGAATATATGATGAATATTATATGGTGAATATGAATATTCATATGGTGAATATTCATATTCATATGGTGAATATATGATGAATATGATATGTTGAATATGAATATTCATATGGTGAATATATGATGAATATGATATGTTGAATATGAATATTCATATGGTGAATATATGATGAATATGATATGGTGAATATGATATGGTGAATATGAATATTCATATGGTGAATATGATAGTGAATATTCATATTATGATGGTAAATTTATATAATTTTTATCTGGTGAATATGAATATTCATAAGATGAATATGAATATTTATATGGTGAATATATGATGAATATGATATGGTGAATATGAATATTCATATAGTGAATATGATAGTGAATATTCATATGGTGAATATGATAGTGAATATTCATATAATGAATAAACTGCGATTTTCAGATCAAGGGATTAGATTATTCCTCAAGTTTTTACAAAAAAGTGAATATATATATATATATATATATATATATTGTAAAAACCACATATTTTGTAAAAACCTCTTTCTTTTGTAAAAACTTGAGGAATAATCTAAAATGGCGATCATGCCCTTTTTAGATCAAAGGCTTAGATTATTCCTCAAGTTTTTACAAAAAAAAATGGTTTTTCCTTGAAGGACCCTCTATATATATATATAAGATGTTAGGTTTGAAATATTAATTCCAATTCCAATACATCTTTGTTATCGTTTTGTATTACTATTAACTTCTTAATTCTTATTCTCAAATATTTGTTTATTGATAAATTCTAGTCAACAAATGTTTATAAACCCAAATCATGACAATTTGTTTTTGAAGCTCCTTATTGTGATATTTTGTTTTTTTTTAATCCTTATTGTAATGTAGAATTTTGTTTTTGAAGTGCAACCTTGAAATCAGAAGCCGATAAACAATACTCAACTTTGCAACTTAGAAATCTAGATTGTTGCAATTCTTTTAGGGGCACCCCTTAATATGTATTTCTGGCTTCGCCCTAGACCATTTTGGGAGGTTTTTGTAGCCTTTTCAATTATAATTAATATTAACTTTTATATCTTAAGATATCATTTTTGGTTAGTTGTCAAAATGTACCCACTGGCTACTTGTCAAAACATATAAAGCCCACTTGGAAGCTCACTAATTTCTAGTAACCCCAGCTGGCTCAAACCCTTCCCTACCATTAATTCTACACACATGACAAAACAATAATTAGCATATGCTATATATGGAGTTTTGAGCTTTACATATCCTTTTTTTTCTTTTTCAGGTAAGTAGACTTATTGTTTCTTTATCAAACTTTTTGTAGCCATTAAGTATTTATAGAATATGATATTAGGGAAATTAACCCAAATAATTATTTATTTCTTAATTATGTCAAAATATCATTATCTTTGTAGCATCAACTCCTCAATTTATTATAAAGGGGTCCAAAAGTATTAAAAAACCGAACGTGGTTTATAATAGGGACCAAACCCACAATATTTGTACACATTCATAAGTGATGGTCCTCAAGGTGGGGGCATTACTTAAATTATTTTTGTTGATATGGTGCCTATACTTATGGATCATGTTAATTATTATTATTTTTTTTTTTAACTTTTTACATTATCTATAAATTGAATTGTTGCGACTTATGAACGTAGTGAAACTTCGGTTGAATGAAGAGATGAATGACTAGGATACTAATTTAGGAGAGAAGAATGGTTATTTGAGTCAATTTTCCTATCTTTGTAAATACATTCATTATATAAAACCACAATTTGCGTTCTAAATTAATAATATCATACACGACGAGTTTCATGGGTTTTCCGAAAGAAACTTGGCCGAATTATTATTAATTATTTTAAATGGGTTTTCCGTCGGATTACCTTTTCGGAAGTCTACAGCGTTTGACTTTCTTAATGGCCAACTAATTTTACCGATGGAAAATCTTACTCCTTTATTACTAATGAACCCTTTCCTAATTAATCACTAATTGTTAAATGTATATATGTATATACTTATAACTCATAAGTACAGAAAAAAAGAGAGACTAGTTTAATGTTTTGTAGGTTTTATCAACAACATTTATATGGCGTGGAAATCAATGGAAGTGTCTTTTAGTTCTGTTAAATTAAGGGAGAGGCTAACGAATTTTTCCTCTTACACATCAACATCAAACTTACGTTTTATATTTTTAATATAAGAACTGAGCTGATTTTAATGTTAATAAGAATGTTAATTGCATTGCCCATAATTAAACATAAGGTGATCTTGAAAAGAAATAATGAAAGGAGCCAGGGGTAGAACCTGCTATTTAGAATTTTGGCTGACCCGAAAGGAAAATTGACCTTTTTAGCATGAAAAAGGCATGGATACATGCATGAGTGAATAGAAGAAAAAGTAGGAGGACCCCAAAGGACGGTGGGGTAGAAGAAAGGTACCGACGGTCTGCTAAATATCTTACCTCAATTATATTAACTTTGGACTTGGACTTGATGTTAACGACGTTACCTTTATATAAAGTTTAAATGTGAACTCAATTTTGGTTGTTAACATGACAACGAATCCCAGCCACTCATCTGATCAATAAAGACAGCTTTGACCGGATCTCTTCCTCTAATAATCTCAACCCTCCCATTAATCGCGTCAATCATCTGTGATCGCGTCCACCGTAACCGAAGATGTGTGGCTGAGATTTGTCGTCACGTTCACAATCAAAATTGAGTTTACATTTGAATCTGACCTTATTTTGGTATGGTTAATTTATAGGGATATTTGTTTGATCTTGTGGTGGCAATTCCTGGTACCTAGTGACCAATACTTTTTCAACCCATAATGTCAAAGTCAAACCCCATTAAAGTTTTCTACTTTATTTAGTATAAAAGAGACATACTCATTTCCTTTATTTTATTGAATAAATATTAAGATTTAAGAATGTGTTTGGCTCATAAAATGATTTCTAAAGACATAAAATTGGTTGACAACTTAATTTATAAAGAAATTGAATCTGTGAAATGAATTAAAGTTTGAAAGAAATTGAAAAATAAAATGTTATTAGATTTAATCAAATATTTGGTTGGCGAAAAATAAATTAGAATCTATCTGTCTATTTAATTTACAAAGTAATATTGGAATGGAATAATGGTAATTGACAAAAATGTCTTCCTTTAATATGTTTCTTTGTTCTTTTTAAGCAATAATAATTAAATTAACATTTAATTTGAATCACCATTGCAGCATCACTTTTATTTTTAACCTTTTTAAGTTGGTTGCGTCGTTTACGAAAACACCATTTTCTCCGATAACACCATCGCACACCCATTATTTCCGGCAACACAATCATAACCACTTGAAAAGTACATATCTTAAAGGTTGGTTTATTGAAAAGGGTTTAGTTATCCAAAATGTATCCAAGTTATTACATTTTCCTATTATATATGTGTATTATAATTAAAAACCTACCATTTAATATATTATAGTGTTAAAACCTTACCATATTATGTATTGTGTTACCTTCTAAGCAGGTAGCAGGTAATATTCTTATTTTTTATTTATTTTTTAATACTAAATTATTAGAGAAATTACGTATTTGGTCCCTGAGTTTTGTCAAGTGTTATGGATTTGTCAAGTGTCAAGTGATATATTAAATGGTATGTTTTTAAGTACAATACACTCAATAGCAAAATGTGACAACTTGGATACATTTGGGGGAACAAAACCCTATTGAAAATGTTACTTGCATTCCCGAGCCAAATAGTTCTGGATCGACGAAATTAGCCTAGAAACAATGAGAAATCTACCAAAATGAATAAAATCAAATCAGAAAAACAATAGAAATGATAGATTTGGCAATGGGAACAATGATTTTAAGCAAGAAAAAATGCATCTTAGATCAGATTGTGGCTTAAAATCAAAAATCAAAATCTTACCCAGAACATTATCATACAAACAAAAATAGTTGAATCTGTTAAAAAGATCGATCAAATCAGATTGATTTGTTGGCTGCTATGATACCACTTGTTGGCCCAGTTTAGCAAGATTCAATGAAAATAGATGAGAAATTAAGTAAGAAAATCAAATGTTCTTGTTTATTGAAGAGAACTTTCACAGGCTTACAAGAACACACACTCTAACATGCACTTAATCGACTCTCATGAGATCCACACTCTAACCCTAGCCCCAAGAATCCTTTATATAGGTGTCTAAATTATAATTAAGCCCAAACCCATTAAGCCAAAATACATGTAAAACAACCTAATACAATCTAGGTTAAATGACTTTATAAAACTCTTAATGATGAGGATATTTTGGCCCTAACACATTCAAAGTGAACATGCCGCATGGTGTTAAAGAGACAATGTTATATATATTTTTGTTTTACTAGTTAGTTGTTCGTTCACATCACAAAACTCAGATTGTTATGCATAATGTTTTATGTTATTTCTGAGGTGTTTTTGTTTAAGATTTTATACATGAAATTTTTGGTTGAACTAAGTTGGAATTTTTCTACAAATGCTTTCATCTGACAAAACAACGTTGTTTGGAGCCCTATTTAGAGCAATACAAACAATCTAGCATTATAATTGCAATACAACAAGCAACCTTTATTATGGTGGGGGCAATCACCAATTTTTTGTACATAGATGAAAGAATATTAGAGATATTTGTTTCACATATAACATTATCTAGTATAGAAATTATTGAAGTCCATATAGAGGAAAAGTAGGGACAAGTTTTATAGTTGCCAACGGACAAGTTTTATAGAGGAAAAGCAGCATTTGGAGTGGTGTTAAGGTATCTCCTTTCTTTGTAGTTGTGGGTTCAAGTTGTGTCGTGGACAGTGGTGTAGATTTAGAAGTAGATTTTAAGAGTTGGTTAGTTGGATGTGTGTGTATTCTGCCGTTAAATATATATATATATATAAGGGGCAGGTTCAAATGTGAACCACTTTTTTGTTGTGAACGTGAGGACAACCGAGAGCGCGACACGTGGCGGATGACTAGGCGCCATGTCAGGTCCACGGCGGATGACTAGGCGCGATTCATGGAAGAGCATTGAATTCAAGGGGGGGGACCACACTCAAAGCCGCATTTATTGACTAGTCTCCGCCACGTATCGCCATCTCAGCTATCCTCACGTTTACAACCAAAAAATAGTTCATAACACATGTAACTTTATTGGACAGGTTGGAAATGCAAACGAATATCCACGTCATATCGTGACAAAAATTAAATAAAAGCATGGACCCACTTCTTTACCCCAAATGTACACTATATATGGGACCAAATTGCATACTCAAACCCTTATTAAGTTCACTCATCACTGGGGATTGGGGAACACCACACCACTGTATAAAACTATAAAGCATGAATTCAAATTCAATGGAAGACATTGCTTCACCTTCTGAAATTAACCCCAAAGATGAAGCAATGTCTTCACCTTCAAATTCACTAGAAGACATTGCTTCACCTTCTTACTTGATGCTGGCTGAAAACAACCCAAAAAGGAGAGCTGGAAGGAAGAAGTTCAAGGAGACCAGACACCCGGTTTACCGAGGAATCCGGCGGAGGAATTCCGGTAAATGGGTTTGTGAGGTGAGGGAGCCAAACACCAAGACTAGGGTTTGGCTGGGAACCCATCCCACTGCTGAAATGGCAGCCCGGGCACATGACGTGGCGGTTTTGGCCATGAGGGGCCGTTCCGCGTGTTTGAATTTCGCGGACTCGGTGTCGCGGCTTCCGGTCCCCGCGTCCAACAATATAAAGGACATACAAAAGGCTGCGGCCGAGGCCGCGGAGGCCTTTCGGCCGAGACAGGATGTGGAAAAGATCGAGGAAAGGGAAAGCTCGGTTTACATCGATGAAGAGGATATCTTCGATTTGCCGGAATTTCTTGCGAGCATGTCGGAGGGACTAATGCTTTCGCCACCTAAGAACGATAACTTTGCGGATGATGTGGAATGTGGTGATGATGGATCTTTATGGAGTTTTTAGTAATTCTTTTGATTGATTATGATTGATATATTGTTTATTGATGATTGATTACCTCTTGGCTTAAACCTTTTTAATTTGTTCATGTAGGGATGAATCTGCATTCTGCACTACTACATTTGAATTTTTTAAAATGTATCCCCAAATTTTTTGTTACTGAATTCTGATCAGAAAAGGGGGCAACCACCATCTGTACATCGATCCGTGGTGGTTGTATGGTGGAGCTAGGGCTTCATTCATGTTGTGTCGTTTTCAGAAACCGTATTGATCACCGACAATTGCTAAAGTCACCGATCGACCATGTCTGTTCTTCTGCATCAAATGTCAATCGCGTCATCTATCGCTATAAAAACTTTGCCTCATTCCAGGGGGAGGAACTAGAGCATTTATCAAACGATGACATCATATATTTAAGTTTTTGGTTGATTTTGAGTGATTTTTTTTAACTTCTTCGGTTGATTTCGGAGATTTTTTTAGTATCGTTTTGCTGATTTCGATGGGCTGTTTTGAATTTTTTTTTTTTTGTTGAAACGAGAGAAAACTTTTTGGGTTTTTTGATTGATTTTGAGATTTTTTTTTGGTTTTTTGGTTGATTTTCATAGAACTTTAAGGTTTTTTGGTTCATTTCGAGAGAATTTTTTGGTTTTTAGGCGCACCCTTTGTTGTTCAGAATTCACAGGCATGTCGTTCCCAGGACCTTTGATGGCTTAACCAACAGTCATTTTGGCATCATCATGCATACAATCATCATTCAAGAACAATAGAAAGGTAAAAACAAGTCGGTGGAATCTGGAAACATAATCTGGAATTCAACACTTAAAAGTGTACATATTGATACATATATAGATAGACTACGAACTGGTGCCATTTGAACCATCACGATGGTTCGCCAGTGGTGGTTATGGTGGTGTTGGTTCGTAAACTATCACACCCCTTCATTTAATAACTACCTATAACTAACTAATAATAACTAACGTTCTAATTTTGTTATTAGGTTCCAACATTCCCCCTTAATAACAAAATCGGTAATACAATCTTCGGTCTTCTTCAATCCTTGTGCGGTCATCTCACATGACTCCACTTGGTCTTCGTTCTTGTGCAGTCTTCTTACAAAACTATGTCATTTTGTGTAGTCATTTCACATGACACCACTTGATCTTCGTTTTGTGTAGTCGTTTCACATGACTCCCCTTGGTCTTCGTTTTGTGTAGTCGTTCGAATCTCTTTGTACTTTGTTGTAGCAATTTATCTTCATCATCATTGATGTTTGCTCTTCATCTTCAACCAACATCATACTCACCATGGTTGGCTTCCTTCATTTATGATCTTCTTCAACACAAAACGTTTATTGAATGATAACTGAAACATGATTGATCTTTGATTCTTGTTTGAACCCTTGGCTCTGATACCATGTTCAAAATTCAAATGGATGTCGTTCCGAGGATCTTCGATGGCTTAACCAACCATTATTCTAGCATCATCATGCATAAAATCATCATTCAACAACAATAGAAAAGAAGAAATAAAAGTGGCTTGAACCCTTTAATAATCTGGAAATATAATTTGGAATTCAACACTTGAAATTGTACATATTAATACACATATATAGACTACGAACCGGTGCTATTTGAACCATCACCATGGTTCGCCGGTGGTGGTTATGGTGGTGTTGGTTCGTCAACCATTGCACCCCTTCATTTAATAACTACCTATAACTAACAAATAATAACTAACTCCTGATTTTGTTATTAAGTTCAAACATTTACAAATACTTCAGAAAACGATACAGTACTCGAAACGATACAGTTGCACCTCCTTTATGACACTAAGGAGGTGATTGGTTGATTTTACGGAATGAAAATGAAAATGAAAATAGGGAATGCAAGAGAATGAAAATGAAAATGAGCATTGTATTGATGATGTTTGGTTAACTCAATATAATCAATGAAAAATTGTTTCATATTAAAAAAATATTTTCTTCCACTTTGAAAATACAAAAAATGTTTCATTTAACATCAAAAGATGGAATGACATATGGAAAAAAGAACTGAGTAGAAGGAAAATTTTCATTCCCTCCAATTTGGTCAGGAACGGAAATTGATAGATATGCAGGAATGATTCCATTATATAATATCCGATCAAGCAGCAATTTTCATTATCATTCTCATTCTTTACCCTGCAATACCCACAAACAAGCACTCCCTAAATTTGTTTACCATTTGCCCACCTCTACCACCTATATAGCTCCGTCCCTGATCTCATCCAAAAAAAATGGTGTGTGAGGATAACCTCGACTACCATTACCAAAAACCAGAAGAAGTTCTGATACACTGATAGTTAGTAATCAAATTGTATCCTTTGCATTAGATACCTTGGACAATATATTTAAGTACAACAAGGGTCTCCATAAAAAGAATGAGTATCTGCGGTTCAAAAAAAAGAACTAATTCGATTTATAACGTAACCATAAATGGAATATATACCTGGATCTGTTTTTTTTTTTTTTTTTTAAACGGCAAGTTAGTTGTTAGTAAACATCTCAGTTAAATTAAATACGCCTTTGCCGGGGTTTGAACCCGGGACTTCTACTCCATGAGGGTGACCCCTCTACCAACCGGGCTAGCCCCAGTTGGCATATACTTGGATCTGTTATAATTTATAAAATACAAATTAAAAAGATACGGTTTCAAATCTATATATACCAGGAGAACTATGTATGGGTTTGGTTTTGAACTTGACCAAATTTAGTACCAATTAATCTTGAAAGGAAAACTGATTTTCGGGAAAAACTAGATACAATAACCGCGCATAACAACCACAAGGCTGTGGCGTACTAGTTAAAGCCTGGCGAAGTGGCTTGTTAACTCTCTTTTACCCCAGGTTCGGATCCGGGTTCTTCCAGATTGTGGTCACTGGAGATTAACTCAGGACAATATGCTTGTCGGGATTAGTCGTGGCAAAGTCTCGGATACCCTTTCAAAAAAAAAGAATTAACCGGGCATAACGCCAAAGATCAAATCTAGTTTGGTATGCACCTGAATCGGTTATTTAGTATCTATTAATCCTGATAAAACATATGGTTGCTATTTCGGTTTTAGTTCTTAGCTGCTGCTTGGTTTTAGTTTTGGTTTCATGCAGGTGGCATGGTTTTTGTTTAGTCCCTCTCGTGGATGTTTCTTCATTGGTTGTTTTAAGTTTTAATGAAATTTTTGGTGCTGTGCCATTGAAGAAAATATTAATTAATCCCATATCTAAAGTTTTCAACCATGGAGTTCTAATCATATAGAGGGAAGTTATTTTGTAAACCACAAATAACGTGTAAACCGTGTAAACTCATGGTTGCATATGTAAATTAATGAAAAATCTTTTGTAGAGTTGTTTAATATGATGAAAATGTTTCATATCCTAAATTTTTTGATTCATTGAAACCAGGAAAAAGTTTCATATGAATAAAAAACACCAAAATATGAAACAATTTCATCAAAATTTGATGTTTATGAAACATTTTCATCATATTAAACAACTTCATAATTCAATTTTATTGATTTAATCTATGCAACCATGAGTTTACACGGTTTACACGTTATTTGTGGTTTACAAAATAACTTCCCCCATATCTAAAGTTTTCAACCATGGAGTTCTAATCATATATATATATATATATATATATATATAGAGGAAAGTTCAAATGTGAACCACTTTTTGGTTGTGAACGTGAGGACAACCGAGAGCGCGACACATGGCGGCTTTGAGTGTGGTCCCCCTCTTTAATTCAAGGGTTTACTTCACCGGAGTGTATCCAACTTGTCACAAAAAGTTATTGTATGTATTGGACTTTGATTTTGTCCATTGTATGTATCAAACTTATAAAAACCTATCATTTGATGTATTTTGATACACTTTTGTGACAAGTTGGATACACTTTTGTGACAAGTTGGATACACTTTCGTGGTAGGTTTTGATAAGTTTGATACATACACTCGGTAGTTTTGATATGTTTGATACATACAATAGAAAAAATAGAAGTTCAATACATACAATAACTTTTCGTAACAAGTTGGATACACTCCGGTGAAGTAAACCCTTAATTCAATGCCCTCCCATGAACCGCGTCTAGTCATCCGCCGTGGAGTTGACGTGGCGCCTAGTCATCCGCCACGTGTCGCGCTCTCGGTTGTCCTCACGTTCACAACCAAAAAGTGGTTCACATTTGAACCCACCCCTATATACGGGGATAGTTCTCCGAAATGTATTGAACTATCCCCAAAAATCTATTGTGTGTATCCAACTACCAAAAATGCTATTGTGTGTATCAAAGTTTATTTTTTTGCTATTGTGTGTATCAAATTTTTTTTAATGTATCAAACTTTATTTTTTCTTCTATTGTGTGTATCAGTTTACCAAAATTACAAGTCATTTGTAACACAATAGCAAAAAAAATAAAATTTGATACACACAATAGCATTTTTTGTAGTTGGATACACACAATAAATTTTTGGGGATAGTTCAATACATTTCGGAGAACTATCCCCTATATATACAGAGGAAAGTTTAAATGTGAACCACTTTTTGGTTGTGAACGTGAGGACAACCGAGAGTGCGACACGTGGCGGCTTTGAATGTGGTCTCCCTCTTTAATTCAATGCCCTCTCATGGATCGCGCCTAGTCATCCGCCATGGACCTGACGTGGCTGTCCTCACGTTCTCGGCTGTCCTCACGTTCACAACCAAAAAGTTTCCTATATATATATATATATATATATAACTTGATTTCTAAGATGAAAAAGAGATGAAATTCTGTATCATTCATATATAGCCGTTATATTTTAAAATTTTGTTCCTCAGAATTCAGTTGGGAGTTTTTTGCAAATATATATAAGTGTTGTTTTCAAAAGTATTGGTAGAAATAGGAATGTTTCAAAAGTGTTTGTAAAAATAGGGGTATCTTAAAGGGCCCACCATTTCTATATATTGTTTTCATGTGTTTTAGTATTTGGAATACTTATTTTCCAAATACATTTTGTAGGATGTATGTAATGAATGTTTTTAAAGTAGTGACCGATAGATGTAAATATGTATAAGGCCATGGGCTTTAGGCCTTTTTCCTTTTCCTTGTACACAATGTATAAGTAGCTTATGTTTTACCTTTTTCCATGTATTGTAACCTTCTCGTTATTCTCTCAATATACGGCTTAATCTTTGGTCTCTCTCGTGTTTTCTTCGTCCATCATCATCAACAAGCCCTTCTGGTTTCTAACATGGTATCAGAGCCAAGGTCTGCCACTCTAGGGATTTACACGCTCTGGGCAATCTATACTCTACTGACCCCACCCCTCTCAACACTCTGGTACAATACGTGTCTGTCTAGCCTCCGTTGGAGGAGGCGTATTAGAGTCTCACATCGGCTAGACTTGGACCACATTTTCTCTATATATGTTGGAACTCCCATTTCTCCTTAAGGTTCTTTTGGAGATTACATGGGGTTCCACATATTCTCACATTGACTATCTTCTTCTTTGTGTTGCATTAATGGCGCAAAGATACACTTATTTTTAGAAATCCATATATGTGCGATAGCTTATTTTAAATACTATCTTTTTGGTGGTAGAAAATCTCATCTAAGCTATATTGAGTCCTTCATATTGGATTATAAAGAACAAAATGAAGTGAAAACATATCTAAATCCATAATGCATCCCGATTTTTTTTGTCATGCTTTTACTAATTTGGGTAGTTTCATTTAACTTAAAACATCACTAGATGATTGGGGTCATTGGGTGTTCATAAAGATAAGGACCCCATATATATAGAGTGTTTTTTTTTTTTCTTTTTGTATTTTGGACAATAAGAAGCACTTCATTGAAAAAAGGGAAGTAGCAAGATGCTACCTTATTCAAGACATCCCAAAAATATAACTTCGAGTTACAACAATGGGACCATAACCTATAGAGAATTCTTTTAACTAATAGCTTTTCAACTACGTACACGACCATAATTAACCATAATATTAAATTGTTACTTAATAAATAATAACTAAGGCCATCACTAACACTCAGCGAGTAGAGGCGCGGGTAGGACGGGTTCCAAAGGTTGGTGGTACGAGGTCTTCGGGTTCAGCCAACGGATAGGGGACGGGATTTGAGGGTAAGATGAGGGTATGAGGGTAGAAAAATGGAAAGTTAATGTGACGCTGATGTGGTAGTAAAAGGTTGAGGGTTCAAACTCTTATGCTACGAAAGACGTAATAAAGTCATCATATACTAGTATCAATTATTAGCCATTAGCCTTTGTCCATTTTTTAATCCCTTAGTCAATGTAAGACTACTTATGCCATTTTCTATAGTTGAAGAATTATTGTAGCCGTAAATTATTGTAGCCTTATAAGGAGTATCTTTCATCGTTGCAGACTTATTCTTACTTAAGTCATTCATCAAGATTATATTTGTCTACTTTAGCCAAATCATTATCGCATAAACTTCAAATACTGAAATATATAGAAACCAAGGATCAAAATAGCATGAGGTGTGGCGTGGCGGCAAGGCCAAAACTTAAGCCTTGAAATCCATAGGGAGGTCATGACGTTTTTAAGGCACAACTTATATATGACTACAAATCTTTATATCATGTATATATAATAGTTTTTTTAATTTAATTATATTATTAAATATTAAAAATAGATATAAATCAATTTTGTTAGATTTTATTTCATTGTGATTTTACACTTTATATATATATATATACTATCTATTCAAATTCCAATTTCAATTTTATAAGTTACACTTAATACCCATATAGTTTGTTATTAAATTTGCTTTCAATCTACTTTTTTTTATTTTTTTTATTTTACACTTATTGGATCCATATAATCAAACAATAAAAGGATTTAGGAGAGAAATTGGTAGACAAAATAGGAAAGTTCTTGCTTTATTTGTGAGAGCTCTCAAATCACTTACAAGAAAACACACACTTCACTTACGACGTCAGAAAATGGTTCACTCATCTCTTCCCAAACCATAATCCTTTATATATAGGGCATTAGGGCCCATGTACAAAAGCTCAAGCCCATTCGCTAAATTACTAGCTAATTATAAATTAATCTTTCTCAAAACTTTCTTTATAAAACTTTCTTTAATTAGAACAATTTGGTCATAAGAATCTCTCCTTAAAGTTTTATAAAGGAAACATCTATGATCTTCTCCCCCTTGTTTTCTTCAAAAAATTTAGAGGTGTTTAGTTACATTTTGATCTCCAAGCTCCCTTCGATTATAACTCTTTTGTCTTCAATTTCAACTGAAATACCAGATCTCATGTGCAATAACCGCGACTGGTCGCACAAAATACAACCCAACCTGTAAATAACTCAACACGTCTGATAACCGCATAATACAACAACTTGCACCAAAGCATGTTAATTTATCCAACTATGTAGCTCACTATTATGACCAATTTGTGATAATTAGAGAGTTTTATAAAGAAAGATTTGAGCTTAATTGTAATATTTAGTTTATTGTTAGTGGGCTTAATAGACTTGGACTTTATTGTATCTTTGGATACCTATATAAATGAATATATATATATATATATATATATATATTCTCTAGGTACTTTATGTACCAAGAAAAAGTATGGACATTAACAAAATATATAGATATGATAATACATAAATTTTTTATAGCCAATATGAAGATGTTTTGATACCACCTATTGATAATCCTCACCAAATTTTGTCTTTCATATATGATTATAACTAACACAAAATAATAGTTGAAGTATACACGAATCCATGATGATTCTTGTTGACATGTTTTTCATTTTTACTGATTTTTCAACAAGAACTTTATAGATTTAAACACAAAACGTACACCTAAGTTCAATAGTTCATGTCTCAGACTACATACCAAAGTTCAACGGTTCATTATTCAAACACTCGATGTCGAAACAAAAAAAAAGGATTGGGGGAGGGGAGCTGCTAGAGGTAAGTTTAGGCAGGGTTTTGAAGGATTGACGCCAAGAATTGCTTTTGTTATTACATATTTAACAAATATATATATATATATATATATAATATTTAAATTAGTTAAAAGCATGCCCGGGGGGGGGGGTACCTGCGGATACCGAATTTTAAAATCCGAACCTGCCCCGCATTTAACGGGTACCCGACTTTTCGGGTTTTTCGGGTTACGGATTTTGCGGATATCGGTTTTTTTTCGGTTTCGGTTCGTGCGGGGCAAGTCGGTTACTCGGTCTTTCGATTTTTTTGAACATCCCTAATATATTATATATAGAAATAGTACTTGTAACTCATGATTCTTCAACTACTCATAAATAGGGACCATAACCGTTGTATTGAATTTTGACGTAGTAAACATTAACCTATTACAAATTAGAACAACTCCTTACTATTCATACCATTATAGTAACCCCGAAGTTGGAATAAAATGAGTTAGAGCATTCACAATGGTGGGACCTCCAAAAACCTCATTTACTATATTTTTTTTTCTTGTCACGTAATTACCGTATCAACAAACTAAGAACCTTCTTAAAACTTTACAATGGACATTCTTACAAAAACCTTATTTCCATTTTGTTATTTATGATATAAGTTTTATTTATGTAAGTTATTGTATGACAGAAAAGGAAACTATTACAAGAACTTGAGCTCTTGTTCAAGCACCCGGATTCCAATAAGAATCTGCTACTTGACAAGAACATTTGTCCCACAGTGAAGGTTCTTGTTAAAACCTCATAAAGAACCTTAGAAAGAACTTCCATTGTTGATGCTCTTAGTCCAAAATGACTTAATTAGAATGTTTTAAATTAACGTGAGCACTACATTACACTAGCTACATTATTAATTAAAATTGCAGTGTGCACATCCCAAATTTACACATGTGTATGCTTACATAATATAAGTCCATAAAGATTATACCAAAAGATTCGTACTTCAATTTTGATAAAACTTAATACATTGCCAAATTTTTTGAACTTGCATACAACAACATTATCATAATTTATAATCCTATTCTTTTCTAGATTTAATGACATTTCTTACTATACCATAGGAACAATTATTTTGGGCAACTAGTGTAGCTCTACAGCTTATTACGAATAGTACCGAGTTTGTCGGTTAATTTTCACAATATTATTTTCATAAAAAGCCCTCAAAAACTATATTTCATTGTATGCACATATTTAGATTATCATATAACAATTAATAACATGGTTTTATTATACAAGCTAATACACATATTTATCTTGTCATGTGTTCCCTGATTTAATTTAACATACTATAAAAAAAAAATACATATCATCCTTTTTGAATAAATACATGCCATTTGTTTAAAAAATACTACAAAATTGATAAATAAATAAAGGTTGATAAGTATACCTCAATATCTCATTTTGGGTTGAATATTTTGCTCATGAGGTAAATGCAGATACTTTTTGCTTGTTATTTTCTTCACTTTTTCTATTGATATTTTGTATGTGTTTGGTGAGAATGACTAGTTTTGGTTATGTAGGGCACTTGGAATGGTGAGTCATCAAGTGTACCCTCCTCCCTCTTACCACCCATTTCTTTTTGAAGGCTTTTTTTGTGGCTGAGGCTTCCTCTTGTTGGCAACCCTCTTCACCAACCAAAACTACAATTACTTATTGTCTTATTTTCTCGAACCATGTCGACTGATATTTTACATTATAAATACTAACATTTATCCGGGTGAATAGTGTTTTGCAATATTTATATTTTAGTCCCTTAAATTTTTAATGTTTATTTACTTTATATTTTTTAATTTTTTATATTACATTTTACGTTTTAGTCATATATTAAATATTGATTGAAATATGTTAATAAAATACGTTTTAATTTTAACAAATTACATCATTATAATCGTATCGTCGATACGTTCAAAACGAGCCTAATGTTGAATATTTTTTATGTAATTATTTTATTATATACCATATATGTTACGATTATATATATATATATATATATTTTAAACGTATTTCAGTTTTATTTTTACTTTATAGTTTTCTATTTTTAATTTTACACATTCATCATATTATATATACTAGCATTTGACACGAAGATGAATAGTAAAGTATAAGAAGAAAGTACGACTTTCGTCTCTGTGGTTTGATATTTATAACGTTTTTCGTCCCCCCCCCCCCCCCACGTTATCTACATGCTAAGAACCACGTAAAATAGATATTGGTTGCAAATTCAATGGATAACTATTTTAGCCAACACAATGCATAAAGTCCATCATATTAACCTTTCATTGGACAACATATGTACAAACTTTATGTTTCATATAAATCCATGTTACTACTAATGATAATATCTATTACAATTTATAACCCGGAGCAAAGCCCGGGGCTCTTGATAACTAGTTATATATATATATATATATATATATCGGAAAGTTCAAATGGAACTTATTTTTCATTCTGAACGTAAGGACCACTAAAATTCCGACACATAACAATATTCAGAGTGAATAAAGCGTAGGCACCTTTATTCACTATGAATAATACATGATTGCAGAGTGAATATTGTCGCGTGACACGATTTTAATGGTCCTCACGTTCATAACCAAAATTGAGTTTACATTTGAACCTAACCCTACATGTATATATATATATAGAGAGAGAGAGGTATGTTCATACAAGAACCATACCTCTTTCTAGGAACAAAGTAACAATTATTAACTACATATTGATGTGAGCCCATGGGCCCACATCATATATGATTCTAATTAGTTCATTTCTTCTTGCAAATTGAGTTTGTTCTTGTTTGAATCTACTTTTATATATATATATATATAGGGGAATTTTCAAATAAATGAGAAGCATGCCAATTTAAGAAACATGAGGAGCAATCTCAGCCACTCATCTCGCGGTTACGGTGGACGTGATCACGAAGCATTGACGCGATTCATGGGATAGTAGAGATTATTAAGGGGGGGGGGGGGGTCAAAGCTGCCTTTGTTGACCGAGATGAATGGCTGGGATTGCTTCTCACGTGTTCTTAAATTGATATGTTTCTCTTTTGAACCTCTCTCCCCCCCCCCTCTCTCTCTCTCTCTATATATATATATATATATATAAAGTTAGGTTCAAATGTGGAATCAATTTATTGACTGATCAAAGTCGTCATCTTTGACTAGTCAACTATGATCTCAACCGTTGATGGAGGTGATTCACGTTGGGTGATTAGTCAAAGCCACCTTTATTGAACGGATGAGTGCTGGAGATCACTTCTCTACTTCATATTTTTACTTCTCATTTGAACCTAATACTACACATATATTGTTTATTACTATTCTTTAACCTTTTTAGATGGACTAAACCTCTTAAATAGTGATCGATATCTAACATAAATAGTTATCGAGTATTAACAACCATGCTCAAGTTGTAGCATAATCAAGGTTCTAAATGGTGTGAATAGTAGCGTGACGGCAAGACCAAGCCTCAAGCCTTAGAAGCCATGGCATTTTCAATGCATGATTTATGGCGTCAAATTTCTAGTTCATAAAATATTATATATAAGAGCATATGTTTTGTACTGTTATTCAATGAATTAATAGTAATAAGAAAAATCAAATATCGCATTAGGAGAACTACGTAGTAGGCCAAGGCGTGCCACGTACTTAACGTGGCGTGAGACACAAGCCTTAAAATCATGGCGCTACGTAACGAGCTTTTTAGAACAATGAGCATAATTAAAGGCGGTATCAAAAACAAGGTGCATATGTCGTTTGTGGTGATATATATATATATATATATATCGTTTATGGTGTAGCATAAATTAATTGATGTGTATAGTCATGCATGGTTCCATTGATGCCAACAACTATGGCTTGGAAAAGCTATCATCTCAGGTGATTCATGTTTCAGAAGTCGATCGAAATTAATAAAGCTTTCGTGATGAATAGCAATAACAAAAAAGAACCACGTAGGATTAATGTTTTTTGAAGTGAAAGCAATTTATTGGCTACAGGGATGGTCAGAGTGGGTCCTGAGGATTTTGATTGCCTCATATGTCTATTTTTTCAAGCAATGAAACAACAAAATGAAGGTCTTTAAAAAAAAGAAACAACAAAATTCCCTTATGTCTGGATTCTCAATTTTGCGGTATATATAGTGTCATAGTGGGATTTAATCTCCATCTACCGATCTCCGATTTCATAATCTTAATGATCGTTAATCGGCCTGAAATTTTGGGGTTTAGGTGTTCATGAATTGTATTTCGAAAATGTTAACAAGATGTGCCAACAATACTACCAAGCCTTAGCTACGCAATTGGACTTTGAGCCCATGTTTTTAATTAAAACTCAACTCCCAAATTATTAAACCTAAACAAATAATAGTAAATAAAAACTTGATGCCCTGTACGATCGCATGTGCTATACGTGTCGAGGACCGCTCTGATGGTAGTTAATTTGATATGTAGCCACGTGGGCATAAGCTAGAGAAGGCACTAGTGGTTGTGGTTTGCTAAATATTTTTATTCTCGTTTTGAGATGTTTACATCGACATCTTCGATGTTAAATATACATATAGTGTTCATATATAACATATGGTTTATTAAGGGAGAGGTATAGATATTTATTTGAGAAGTGTTGTGTGGTGGGAAATTTTTGGTACCTGGTTACCATTAATTTCCCTTACCAACCCCCTCCTTTCCTTCTAATTTCTTTTCTTTCTAAACCATCCCAATCTTTTGGATATTTTATTGTAAACTTAGAAAATAATAATTTCTATTAAAAAATAATTTGTCATATTTTTTCTGTTTTGGTAACAGATTTTTCTTTGTGGTTTTTTTTTTTCTATATAATCTTTTTTGAACGACAACTTAATTAGTTGTTAGTATACACTTTATAAATTAAAAATGCTTCTACCCAAATTTGAACATGAGATTTCTACTCCAAGAGAATGATCTCTCTACCAACCAGGCTAGCCCCAGTTGGCTTTTCTCTATATAATTAGTCAATATATAGCCCTAGCTAGCTCTATGGTTGGACTTGGTACAATTGTATAAAATATAGCATCTTAAAATATAGAGTTAGTTACAGATTTGGTCCCTATGTTTTGCTGGTTTTTATGAAAATGACACCTAAGCTTCAAAAACATATTAAGGCTCATGGTGTGTTATTTTATAACGAATCGGTCCCTCGCTCTAACTACCATCCAATCCTCTGCTAACCTTGATGGCGTTTTCATCTTTTTTTTGTCTTTACTCAATAGACCTTGTAAAAACCACACAAAGCACAGGGAACAATCGGTCATTAAGGCTATGTTGTACAAATTAGCTCATAAGATAGCTGAAAACTCATAAACTACCTGATTGATAAAGTATATTTGGCAAAACTCGCTTATAAGCATGACAAATGTCCAAAAAAAACATCTTGCATAAGTAACCAACTACAAATGCAAATGCGAGGAGAAACCCACCATAGCACCAGGACCTTAAAAATTGGGACAAGATTGTGAATCTTTTTCTTGACTCGAAATTAAAAAAAAAGCTTAATACAATTGCAACAAATAGGAGTCATGCCAAGTACCCAAGTTTTCACGGGTCTTCCTCGTATATTGTTTCACGGTAGAAGAAGGTAAATTTCTTTGTTTTCATTAATAATGCATGGCTTGCCTGTTATTATATAAATTGACTTTGTTTATGTGCACTATGTTGTGTGTTACAGTTTCTTGAAATGGTCACACTTGTTTGTGTTCATTGTGTTGTGCGTCGAAATTTGTTGCAGAAAGACCTAGAAACACAAGAAACACAAGGTCAGATAGCTAACTTTTATGATATGCATCTAAGCCAAGTGGATGGGTAAACGAGCTTGCTAATGCCGATCATGTAAGTAATTGTTTTAATTACTACTAACAAACAATATATATATATATACACATATTAGTGATTCTATTACTAATTATATTTCTAAAAAATACAGAAAGCGAAGCTTGCAGAGCAAGCGGCTCAAACACGGAATGGTTCGACCTCCTCGTCTTCTATAAATGAGAAAGAAAGTGTTATCAAAGTACTTGGGGAACGTCGTGGTCACAATTTAGGGATTGGACGAAAGTTGAAGCGTACTGCTTTTTCGTCCTTATTTGAACTGTCCTCGCCACCACCCTCAACACTTAGTGATGTGATGAAGACTATCCTTAATGCAATAAATGCTTTAGGACAATACTATCATCAAATTGTATAACACTCCTCCAGACAGCCAGTTTCCCCCAACACCCGTTCTAGACATATAGACATTGACAACCATTGCAGCCGACACCGCAAATGCCACCGTAGCCGGACAGTAATGATGAGGACACCATCAGTGACTCGTCCGACTATTAGATATTCATGTAGTGATATATTTGGGACGTTAACGGTTTTTTATGCAATTAATTACGGATTGCAACTTTATAAATTTTTGTTTTACGGTTTTTAAATATCCGGTTATTAAAGAATATTAGGTAAAAAAAGTATTAAAGTTATTTTTTTCTAGCAACGACGACATATCGTTGCTATAGATAAAAAAAATTAAAAAATTCAAGTTTTTTCTGTTGTGTCGACATTTCATTACTATAGCGAAAAAACAATTATTTATATTTTTATTCTATTGCATCGACATTTCGTCGCTATAGATAAAAATAGTTATTTTCTATTGCATTGAAGTTTCATCGTTGTAATTATAAAAATGTTTTATATTTTTAGCAATGACATATAGTCGTTGTAGATTAAACTATGTAATTTTTTATTTTTCAATCTTAGCGACGACATGTCGTTGGCATAGAAGACAACGAACGGAGGCATAGCGACGGTAACTACAGCGACGACAGTCATTGCAAATGGTCTATAGCAACAAAATTTAAATTGTTAACGACGACTTTTGTCGTCGCAATAGGATAATTTTGTTAACGATGTGGATTAACCCCTTGAGTTAAGACAAAAAAATGACAAAAATGCCCTTAAGGTTAACGAAGGAATAGATGACTGTTAGAATGAGGGAGTAATTCATTATAAAACAGCATACCACAAGTCTTAATTTGAAATAAATAATGTCTAGGGACCATTTTTTGTAAAAGAAACAAACCACAGGGACCTGAACTATAATTATAATTAACTATAAAGTCTAAACTATAAACAAGATATTGCATTTGTTATGATCAAGATTCTAAAAGCGTGAGGCATGGTGGGGCGGCAAGGACAAGACTTAAGCTTTGAAAGTCACAACGTGGTCATAACATTTTTCAAGACGTGACTTATAGCCGTAAATCTCTATATCGTATATAATATTATATAAATTAACAGACGTTTGCTTACTATTACTCAATGTATCAATGATAATAAACAATTTAATTTAAGTTATATACTAAAAAAAACTATTAAGCCATTACATAAATAAATTAAATCAAATACCGTGTTACAAAATGTCAGACATTACGCAATGGCATGTCTCAGGCGTACATGGCGTGAGACTCACGCTTTAAGTTATATACTAAAAAAATAACAAACGAGCTTTTTCGAACATTGGTTATGACGTATCTTTAATAAAAATGCTCATTTATTTTTATGATCAAATTTGTTCCAATTTTGACAATTGGTGTTTTAACAGGCAGGTCGGTCTTGCAGTTTCTGGTATTCAGGGGACAAACAAGAAAGATGACCATGTCGACATAAGTGGTTCATACCAGCAGTGATATTTGTTAAACGTAATACTTTGAATAACAAAATAAAAACAAAAACCTATTAAATACGCAAACAAAACAAAACCAAATGAAATTTGTAAACTACACAAACCAAATGAAAGTTATGAAATAAGCAAACAGAGTTATCAACCTATGAAACTAAATGATATCTGTAAAACAAGCTAAGTTAAGAGACCAAAGGAAACCAAATAAAGGGGATGGACACCAAGATTCACTTGTACGGTGAATTGATGATCTGCTTTCTATCACTTGTCAAGGATATTGAATGATTAATATGAGAAACAATCGTAGTAGAACTATGGACAAAATAAAGTCTTGGCCCCTTAGGGTTACCTTCAACCTTACAAAGGATTGTAAAAGGAGGGTATGAATACAATCACGATATTTTATGATACTTATAAATTCTATATGTGTTTATCTAATAAATCACATAATTTACAGATTGTTTGCGAAAATAGAATAAATAATACACCTATTCTGAACAATCTAAGAATCACACATCAATATTCCACTAGTGAGAAACAAATAAAAATCGAGGACGACCGAGTAGTGAGCACTGATGAGAGTAGCTCTCATCAGCTATTTATAATAATCGCATTAAATTTGGGTCAGATCACCTTTAACACGTGTTGCATGTTGAGTGGTCTGAGTTGTACTATTTACAATGGTGTAAGGGCACATGAGTCATATAGGACCATAATTAACCATAATATCAAAATGTGACTTGATAACTAATAATTTCATCTCAAATTAGTATCAATTATAATTAGTCATTCACCTCTATACATTTTGTAACTCCATAGTCAGTTATGCCATTATGTATAGTTGAAGAATCAATGTAGCCTATAAGGAGTATCTTTCATCGTTGTAAACACTATCTAATTCTTAGGGCATTAATCAAGACCAATTTGTCTACTTTAGTCCAATCATTATCGCATAAATTTCAAACACTGAAATACATAGAAACATCTTAATATTATAAACGACTCCAAAATGGTAATTTGGTAAGATCACTTTTTAATCAATTACTTCAAAATACTACATACTCATATACTTATAGGAATGAAATCTTTGTAACATATGAATCCAGAACTACATTGATTTTATATACCAATATAGACTCATTTACAATTTTTAGATGAATATATAATCTATGGGTACTATTTTTTTAAAAGGACCTTTGAGTACTTTATATATAATAAACTGTGGACGTTAACAAAATATACAGATATTGATAATACATAACTTTCTTATAGCCAATATGAAGATGCTTTGATACCACTTGTTTGAAAATCCTCACCAAATTTTAATGTGTCCTCCAAATTTGATTATAACTAACACAAAATAATAGCTGAAGTATACCTGTATCGATGATGATAAACCGATCTTGCAATCATATCCATGTTTTACGTTATGCTTCTTCTAATCGTTGGGTAGATGCCTTTTGCAAATACTTTTGATGATGGGATGTTCAAAGGGCCATATATAGAAATAGTTCTTGTCACTCATGATTCTTCAACCGCCCACAAATAGGGACCATAACCATCGTATTGAATTATGACATGATAATTAAACATTAACCTATCATAGATTAAGATCAATTCCTTCTTGTTTATACCATTTGTAATCCTGAACTTGGTATAAGATGACTTATAGCCCAATTTGACTTAATTACCATGTGAACATGTTTGCACATTGCACCAAATTTACACATATTTATGTGTACATAATATATATAAGTCCATGAAGATTACACCAAAGCATTCATACTTCAATTTTGATAAAACTTAACTAGCATAATGCAATGTCATCATAATTCATAGTCTCATTCTTTTCGTAGATTTGATGAGATTTCTTTTTGCAATACTATAGGAACAATTATGTTGGGCTACTAGTGTAGCTCACAACTTGTTACGAATAGTAGCATAATGGTACCTTTTTTGCTAATGGTTGTTGCTACCGAGTTCGTCAGTTTCCTCAATACTATTGTATATAAGCCCTCATCTACGTACTCTAGCTCGTTGTATGCGTATATTGAGATTATCGTATAACAATCGATAACATGGTTTTATTATATAAACTAATACACATGATTATCTTGTCATGTGTTCCTTGATTTAACATATTATAAAAGAATACATACCTACATACCAATTTTTTGAAGATACTATACAAAACTGATAAATTAAAAAAAAATGATAAGTATACCTCATTTTGTGTTGAATATTTGCTCATGGAGGTAAATGCAGCTACTTTTTTGCCTGATTTTTTCTTCCCTTTTTTCTACTGATATTTTGTATGTGTTTGGTGAGAAGGACTAGTTTTGGTTATGTAGGGCACTTGGAATGGTGAGTCATAAAGTGTAGCCTCTCATCTACCACTCATTTCTTTTGAAGTTTTGTTGTGCCTGAGGCATCCTCTTGTTGGCAACCCTTCTCACCTAACAAAAAAAAAAAAAAAACAATCACTAATTGGCTTACTTTGTCAAACCATGTCGACGGTAATTTTACATTATATATGTATGTATATAATCATTATATATTCATTATGAACTATAGAATTATTATAATCATGCTTAAAATACAAACTATGCAACTTATTTAATCACTTTATATTAATAAAATTAATGGTCATAATGAACCTAAACTAAATTTGATATACAAAAGCTAACGACTAAGGTCTCTCAACAAAAAATATTCAACGATCAATGTCCTTATAGTTTTCATTTTATAACATGTAGGGCCCTTATTAAATTCGTTCATTCATCCTTTTTAGCTTTAATAACATATTTGGTCTCCCTTAAAAATTAGAAATTAAAAAACCTTTTCATAGTTTATAACAAACATATTTGGTCCTTATTTGAGTTTAAACAAGGAGTTAAACGTAAATTCACCAATGAATACTAATATAGATCCACATAACGGATGAATCAATTTTGAACTCATAATTGAGATTCTAAATCGGTTCAAAATTCATATGTGGACATGCAAAAAGTAGAAGAAAAGGCGAAAGGGGGATAACCTACCCAGATATGATGAAAGTTGTGGAGAACAATCATGGTAGGGGAGGCTAGGGGTAGATCGAGAATTTTTTTTAAACGGTGCAACCACTTCACTTTAAGAAACATATATAGAGATAAATTTTACAAAATTAATATTGATTTGATGGTTGATTCATTGATTTTCAAATGTAAGGTCTAAAGTTCAAGTATTGTTATTGCAATTTTTTTATTAACACAAAAAATATGAAATTAAAATTTAAAATCTAGTAAAAATGACTCTAAAAAAACTTCGAACCAAGACCTCATATATGAAAAGTAAGGAACTAACCAACTCCACCAAAGAAATATTCTTATTGCAGTTTTAAAATACATATGATGGTACATAACAAATTAATACGGTATCACATTCACGACCCTATAAAATAGCTAATAAGACATTTTGCTTTATTAAGGTCTTAGAATGCTTGTTAAATTAAACACCCAAAATCACCCCATAAACCTATTGAAACAATAGTAGATATAATGTTTTATAGTTTGATTGTATAAACTTATGTTTATAAAATAATCTTTTAGGACACTTAGAGGTTTTAGGCATATCTTATAAAGCCACTTTTTTGGGTGTTGTTACCAATACCTCCATCTAGTCTATAAGACCAATCAAACATCATCTAGATTCTAGAAGTTTGAAAATTGTTATTTTAAAGTAAAAAAGTCAACTTATTTATAATAAAAACTGTCTAGGAAATTGAAAAAATGTTAATTTATAGACTAGAGGGTGGTGTAATGATCCAAACCCCTTTTTTTATAGTGTGACTCAAGTTATGTCAATCAAAAGAAAGGTATATCATATGATGTTTTTAAGGTGAAACTGAGGCACGATATCATGTAAAAATAATATAGTATATAATATTAATTTATAAATGGTTATTGATTGATTATGCATCCAACAATTACGAAGAACAGTTTTTTCATACTTAATTAAGAAGAGCCATTTTTAACATCTCGTTCAGGATCTATAGTATGTCATAAACGGGCCCAATAGAATCTCAGGTGATTCATGTTTCAGAAGTCGATCGAAGTAATAAGCTTTCGTGACGAATAGCAACAACCAAAAGAAACACGTAGGATTGATTTATGAAAAGAAAGCAATATATATCAACCACAGGAATGGTTAATTTGATACGTAGCCACGTGGGCAGAAAAGAAGGCACTAGAGCGATTTGCTAAATATCTTTATTTTCGATTTGATGTTAACATCGGCATCTTCGACGTTAAATATACATACATATAGTGTTCATATATAGCATATGGTTTATTAAGGGAGAGATAAAGATATTTGTTTGCCAAGTGTTGTGTGGTGTGAAATTCTTGTGGTATACCAATAATTTCCTATATATTTTATGAGTCACAATCAAATTTTTTTCAAACCCCAATAATTTTCTATATTTAGGCTGTATCTAACCACCCCTTCCTTTCCTTCTATTTTCTTCTTTCCAAATATCTCCATCTTTTGGATATTTTATTGTAAGCTTAGAAAATACTATTTTCTATTAAACATAAAAAAAAATTATTTTTCCCATTTTTGGTAACAGGTTTTTCTTTGTCGTTTTCCTCCATATAAAATAATATCAACTTAAAATATAGAGTTAATTATAGATTTGTACATTGTGATTCAATGGTTTTCATGAAGAAAAACAATCCCTAAATATTAAAACTCGTGGTATGTTATTTTATAACATGATCGATCCCTCAATTTAATAGTCATCCAACTCCTTCACTAACCTTGAAGGCATTTCCGTCTTTATTTAACGGACCTTATGAGAACCACACAAAGTACTAGAAACAAAATTGTTGGGTCTGGGATTATGGGATCCGGATTCCAATATTAGTCGGTCTTGGGTTGGCCCGGTAACGGGTACTCCTGGTTACGTGGCAGTATATTGAAAGAGGCATAGACCCAAGGGTTGTTGCGCATTCGAACTTGAGGTTTAGCCTAGATTTCTTGGTCGATAAAGATTAAGGGTGGGGCCTTGGACACAAGGGATTCATTTAGTCCTAGTGGTTAAACCGTTTGATCCTAACACTTGGTATAAGAGCGAGGTCTTAAGTTTGAATCCCTCTTCAAGAATTAAGTATGGGCTTAGGCCATCCACAATGGACCGGTGGAGAGGATCGGTACCCCCCATATCGACCGGTGCACACCATTGAGGATGAGGGGTAGGGTGACCCGTACCCTCCCCATCGGTGCCCACATACCGATTGAATTAAAAGCTTGCCACCCCACCCCCTACCCCCTCTCTCTCTATCTCTCTCTTCTTTTTCTCTCTACCTTTTTTTCTTTTTTTAATCAATTAATTAATGAGGTGTATGAGGGGTACGGTTAAGGATGAAACGTATGGAATTGGTAGGGTAGTGGTAAAGATAGTGGAAAGCTGATGTGGCAACAAGTATGGCCTGTATGGCCTACACCATTATGGATGGCCTTATGCTTGGAGGGGGAATGTTGCGTCCGGATTATGGGATCCGGATTCTAGCATTAGTCGGTCTCGGTTGGCTAGTACTCTTGGTTACGCGGTACTATACTGAAGTAGGCATAAGCTCACGGACCGTCGTGCATTCGAACTTGAGGTTTAGCCAAGATTTCTTGGTCTGTAAAGATTAAGTGTGGGACTTTGGACACAAGGGATTCCTTTTGTCCTAGTGGTTAAACTCATTGATCCTAACATAATCAGTTATTAAATATTTGGTGTTTGTAGTTTACACTTTATTGTACTATTGGTCTCTACTTTAAAATAATTATGGAAAAAGGTTCTTATGATTTACATTATATTTCACTTGGTCCCTATGGTTTATACTATATTGCACTTTTGGTCCTTGTGGTTTACACTATATTGCACTATTGTTTTCTAACCCTATTGGTAAAATAGAGACCAATAATGCAATATAGTGTGAACCACATGGACCAATAGTGCAATATAATATAAACAATATGGATTTTTTTTATAATTATTTTAAAATAGGGATCAATAGTACAAGAAAATGTAAACTACAAGGACTAAATACGTAATTTATCCTAAAAAAATTAGATGTGTGTATAAAGTTTTTAAAAAAAATAGATGTGTGTATAAAGTTTTAAAAAAATTAGATGTGTGTATAAAGTTTAAAAAAAATTAGATGTGTAATGTATAATTTTGTAGATGTGATGTGTACTTTTTCTTTGTAATTTTTAAGGTGTGTGAAGTTTTAGAATTTACATATTAGGTCCTTCACTTTAAGAATTTACATATTTGGTCTCTAAAGTTTTAGAATTGCCATATTAGGTCTCTAAACTTTGAGAATTTACATTTTTGGTCCATAAACTTTTAGAATTTACACATTAGGTCTCTGAAGTTTTAGTATTTACACGTTATGTTCCTGTACTATGAAAGTTTACAAATGTGGTCCCTAAACTTTTACAATTTACACATTCAGACTCTAATATTTTAGTATTTACATGTTAGGTCTTTGAACATTTAGAATTTACACTTTTGGTTCTTAAACTTAAAAAATTTACACATTTGGTCTCTAAACTTTGATAATTGGCATATTAGGTCCCTAAACTTTAAGAATTTACACATTTAGGCTTTGAACTTAAATAGTTTACATAATTGGTCCCTAAACTTTGAGAATTTACCCCTTTTATTTCTAAAATTTTAAAGTTTACACATTAGGTCTCTAAATATTTAGTGATTACACGTTAAGTCCCTGAACTTTTAGGATTTACACTTTAGGTTCTTGAATTTTAAGAATTTACATATTTGGTCCTTAAATTTTTAGAATTTACATTTTATGTCCCTAAAGTTTTAGTGTTACAACATTTGGTCCCTAAATTTTATTATTTACACCTTTGGTCCTTGAAGTTTTAGAATTTCCAAATATTACCACATTTGGTCCCTAAAGTTTTAGAATTGCCACATTAGGTCCTTAAACTTTGAAAATTTACACTTTTGGTCCTTGAACTTAAAGAATTTACACTATTGGTCCCTATACTTTGAAATTTCACACAATAGGTCACTACTAAGTTGTTTAAAACATCTCTTAATTTCTGTATAGGGGGACTTACGATGAGGCTAAGTTATCATGATCAAAAAAAATCCTAGCGAAATTGAGTGAGCAGTGAGAAATTTGTTTAGGAACAGACCATTTAGTCATTGGATGGACCTAATCCAGAATCATAGAGATCCCTTGTTTATCATTTTGTTTCTACAGCAGCAGGTAAAGGTTGGAGGTGCAGAACTGGAGCAATTATGTTACAACATCGGTAGTCACATCAGCCTTTTTACATCTCCCTCTTTCCAATTACCTTTAGTGTTGGTATGTTGGAAGAAGAAGAAGAAGCCATTGCAGTTGTGTAAAAGACCGAAAGCCTAGTTTTTAAATAGGAAAACCAAGTCTAAAAAAGAAAAATACTAAAAAGCAAGATTCGTCTGAAAAGCATGTTCGACTCTGCTGAAAATAAAAAAAACATGCAAGATTCGTCTAAAAAAGATGTCTGCATGGTGTGAAAAGGAAAATGCGTAATGTGGTTGCACAACTAAGAAGTAGTTGGTGGAGAGTTCAGTTATTCTTTTGGCTCAGATCTCTCATCCTTTGTTTATTTTAGAAATCCCTAGTTCTAATCAAACTCTTAGGTTTGTTTTACCGCTCAGCACATTGAGATTACTTAACCGGATGAGTTACCCCCTAGATATATGACCCCTCACCCCTTAATAACTCAAGGCTAGCTTCTTTGGTAAGGCTACTAGTTTTGCTGGTTTATAGAAGAAAAATATGCTGACACATTGATCCCATGAAGATATTTGTTAAAACTTGGAAAGTTCAACAACGAGAGCACATTTGAAAGAATGTTGTATGAAACACCATCAATATCTAAACAACATCAAGAAATCAAACTTTGAAGGTTGTAAAGTGTAAAATGGGGACTGCAGGGGGTACTAGTACCGAAATAACGTTACTAGTACCGGTACCAAACCGGTACCATACACTTCTATCAGTTTAGTATTCGGTATTGAGTTTTTCACATTTTCGATATCGGGAATTTTCGGTACGGTATCAGTGCTAAAAACTCATAAAATCTTAATTTTCAGATTTCAATTTTTCAAATCCTCAAAGAAAAGTGTTAATCCATTATAATGGTATTCAAAAAAATGTGAATACAAACACATTTGATGAAGAATCAAACACAAAAATCATATCACAGTAACTGTTAGACCCTACTTTGAGGGTTGTGAAGAAGTCAAGGGTCTATCTAGTATTTTCCTTATTCTAGTATTTAACTTAGCTTTATGTTTGCCCTCTTTTGTAAAGAGTCATAGACTCTAAGGGCTTGTCTTGTAATTTCCTCTAACCTAGTGCTATATATACAATGCTATAGCCTAGGGTTTTGATGAGTTGTTGGTAGCCTACTATTTTTATGAGAAGCAATCCCAAGAAATTCTCTTATTCTCTCTTGTCTTCTCTATCACTTTCACCAACATTCTCACTACTAGTTGTTCTTCATTGCTAATATTTACACTAGTTTTCTCTCCATCTTTCATTCTCTATTATCTGGGATTCACAGTAACCTTGTTTTGTCAAAAATCTCAAGAACACACATGAACATTCAAAGTTTTCATGTGAAAAAATTTCATCAAAAACTCATAATCGATTTTCAAGACGAATTGCTTTGATGAAATAAGTATAGAAATCAATCATAAACATGAAACACATAACGATTCCATGAAGAGATACATCAAACCTCAAGAAATTTGATGATCTTCAATAAAAATCCACTTAATTTCTTCAAGAACCTTCAAAAACCTTCAAATTTTCGACAAATTTGTGCACAATTTTTTTGTTCTAACTCTGATACCAATTGTGAATCCCAATATTCAAGTGTATGATCAAGCTAAGAATAAATTGTCATCAAAGATTCAAATATTCATAATAATTTCTAAAGAGTGAGTATATGAAGAACACTCTCTAAAGATTCTCTTTCTAAACGGAGACTATAATATTCAATTAGGTTTAGCCCTTCACAACCTACAAGACACAAGGGTTTTTATACCCCAAAGTAAAAGTTAGACTTTTCCGGTTTTGCCCCATCTAGTTTATAATCTTGAATACTAAAATATGGACCTAACATCAAGAGATGGGGCAACATATAAGAAAAGAGAACTAAGTAGAAACAAAATTTACATTCTTCCCAATTAATGGACCCATTATATAATATCAAATCAAACCACAATTTTCATTATCATTTTCATTCATTACCCCTTAATACCCCCAACCAAAAGGCTTCTAAACCTTCACAACAAAAAACATAGCGGAGGTAAACCTTTAAACATTTTTTCCTAAAGGTTCGATTTTTTTATATAACATTTCATAAGTATGGCCATCAAAGATATTTTCCTCAACGGAACGTACTTTCAATATGATCAAACTCCCTTGATAAACTACACCCTCTACCTCATATAATCTTTGCGACCAACTAACGGTTAATTTCTAGTAACAAACAGTTGGCTCTCTATATTATAATTATTGTAGGTATCGCTTTAATAAGAGTTATAATCAATCAATATGCAAGATATATTGATGACAATAGTTAAGACATGATCATTTCACCATAACTCCCCTGATGAAGACAACGATTATTAAGATTATTGTCATTAAAAAATAAGTCATGAAGACCACCTATAAAAAGGTTTCAAAGCACTTGAAAAGACACAACACGAACAACAACAAGAATACCAAAATTACTATCAGAATCACCCTTAAATGCTTTCAACTGTTCACATGACAATCACTCAAGGTCATCTACGACACCTCAATTTCTTTATGTTACTTTTACATTATACATGTCTTGTGATAGCGTTTGTTATTATCAAGGCCATTTGCGTCCATAGTGCATCGACGATATCTAGGATCGTCCAAGGTTTTTAACCGATGAGACGTGATCCACATCCCAAAGATTCGGGCTTCTTCTTAGAGATGTTTAAGTTAGACAAAGGTGGACTAATTCGTTGGAGACATGCTAACTAACTAGGTGTCTCCTTGAAGAGTCGATCTCTAATGGTCGTGAGTTGCTTCCTACATGGTCTCTTTGACAGTTCACCCATGACTACGACATCAAACAACTTAGTGCACCCTTGCCACACTAACTTGTATATTCTTACACAACAATAAGATTTATAAGACTTAAATATATAATCAAACAATAAAACATCATGTCTAAAAATGTTGTATTAAGTTTATATAGGATACTTTTAATTGTTTTAACAAGTTTATTTTTGGATATTTTTAGAATGAAGCATGCTAGTATCTGTTTTATAGGACACAAAGTGTCCTACAAAGCATCTTATATAATAGCTAGCTAATACGATTGTCTAGCTTTATGAATATCAATAAATCCTTTTTCTTAAGAGACTTATCGTTAATTTTAGCATTTTATAACCTTAGGTATTATTTTATATAATAGACAATTTGACACCATTTCAAAGGACACTCAATTTCAAAGGACACTCATTAAAATCAAGAATTCAAATAATGTTAGTAATTGTATAAATTTGTTTCATTGTACACATATCAATGGGACCATATTGAACCTCAAACACAACTTCTATATAACCCCACTACACACAAAAAAAATATCTCATTTTCCTTCCCTACCTCTTAACCCCACTCCCCACTCAAATATCACTACATATGACTATATATACACACCATGACACTCCATATCAAACACACACACTCTCTCTAACCTTAAAAGCATCAGTTGGAAAAAAAACTTTTCTACCAACAGAAAAGCCACTTAATTAACCAACTATACTTACATACATACATATATATATATATATATATACATATGAAGAATATAACTTTTCTTGGCCTCGACGGAGAAGTGATGCTGGCCGCCGAAAACCCGAAAAAGAAAGCCGGAAGGAAGAAGTTCAAGGAGACCCGACACCCGGTTTACCGCGGAGTCCGGCGGAGGAACACCGGAAAGTGGGTGTGTGAGGTGAGAGAGCCAAACACCAAGTTTAGGGTTTGGCTAGGTACACACCCCACTGCTGAGATGGCAGCCAGGGCGCATGACGTGGCAATCTTGGCCATGCGGGGCCGGTCCGCGTGTCTAAACTTCGCCGACTCGCTGTGGCGGCTTCCGGTCCCGGAGTCTAGGGACATTAAGGACATACAGAAGGCGGCCGCGGAGGCGGCGGAGGGATTCCGGCCGATGGTGGTGGAGGAGGAGGAGGAGTTGTGGCCGGAGGTTTCGTTTTATAGCGATGAAGAGGAGATGTATGAAATGCCAGGGTTTCTTGACAGCATGGCAGAAGGGCTGATGGTATCGCCACCTCAGATTTTGGATGATGACGTGGAATTTGTTGTAGACATGTGTTTATGGAATTTTCCGGTTTAGGCTATCGGTAGCGCACCCTATAAAACCCACAAACCCACTCAGCCACGTCAGTTTCACCCACAAACCCACGTAACCCTGAAATAGGAGTACCACTATCCATAAAACCGAAAAAAGATAGCGGAGTGTGGAGAGAGATAAAGAGAAAGAAGCCCACTCCCTCGTACTATAGCCCTCTGAACCCGATTTGGAGCCCACTGGGACGCTACCGATAGCCTTAGTCTTTTTTTTTTTTTTTATGATTGATTTTTATTACTTTTCTGTATCCCTCATCTTGGCTTAAACCTTTTTGAAGATAAGCCAATTAATTAAGTATAAAGATAGGGATCGATTTGTAATATCTTATTCTATAAATATGGGAACTTTTTTGTGGATTATATTCAATTTTATATATTATAATTAACTTGTTGTTTCTTTTTCAGGGTGATATATGTAAAATTCAATTTTCACTAATAATTAACGATATATCCGATGGAGGTGGTGTGGCGGTGATGGTGGCGGTGACGATGGTGATGGTGGTGACGGTGACGGTGGTGGTGGAGGCGGACTCCGACGTGGATGTATGGATCCCAACCTTGGAGGAAAACAAGGTCAAGGTGGGGTTGCTTGTTTCCTTTTTTTTTTTAATAAAAATTGTTTTTCTTGATATTAATTTCAAATAGTGTATATGTACAAAAATTTTGACAATAATGTACCATGACTCTGTAAGTCATTGGTAGCAGTTGAATCCCATGTTAAAAGATGATGACAAGTGTAAATGGAAGGTACAAACTAAAACGTGTTTTTTTGGAACTTGTGTCTTTAAAACTTGTTTAATTTAAATAAGTGAAGTTCTACGACACCAATGTTTAATTACTTGGCTTGTTCAAAAACTTGATTGAATTATTCAAGTTGAATTGAACTTTTCGAACATATATTTCTTCAAAACAAACCATAAATTGTATAATCGAAGTTAAAAATTATTGGATCAAAGCCAATATATTTTGCTGGAAGACATTATAAGGTCGCATTCATGTGCAATTAAAGTTGGCTGATATGGGTATAGACCTTGATAAGAACATGTTGCCTGCTATGAAAACTGGTTGTTAAAACAGTAGATCATACGTTGTTCACGTGTGATTTTTCTGTTGCCGTCTAGAGAAGAATGGAAAGTTGATGACGGTTTCTTTTTTCCTCATCTCATTCCTTTGAAGTGGCTTTAACACTAGATACGGTTGACATCTCTGATAACTTGGAGGTGTTTATGTTCGTCACCTGTTACTCTATCTGCAACTTCCAAAACATAGTTGCTTTCGACATCAAGCGCCTAAGAGGGAAGATGTTTTTTATTCAATTATTGATAGCCCCTTTAAATGAATGGTGTCTAAGCATAAGACAAGTCTGAAAGACAACTTTACTTGGATGACCTCTCTCCTCTCCTTTACACTGTTTCTTATTGTAACCTCTATTTCTCCTCTTTTTCTTTTGCTAGCTTCTAACTAACTTTTAATGCATTGCCGTTTTCGAAAAAGTTGAAAGATTATTAATATCAAGCCAAAAAGCAAGCTTGTGGATCTAGAGTCCAAGCCCAATTAGAAGGCTAAATACCCAGGACTTGATATAACTTTGAATGAAGAAAACAACACATTCCCATTCTCAAAGATGTTGGAAGGATAAAAGATTAAATAAAAAACTTATGCATGCATGCACACATGTAGCAATGAATGCGACCTGTTAACCAACAATTGCAAAAGAAAACCCACTTTATATTATATTATATTATATATACATGAGACAAGATATCTACGCTTGTAAAGCAAGGGTTTTGGTTTCCTGTAAGAAGTTGAGTTAACATGAGAAGCGTAGTTATCAACCGTTGGATGTATATTAGGATGAGATGCACCTGATCAATCCCCTTCGTGAGATTAACCTCAACTTCTTCACATGATCCTTCGTTTGTAAAGCAATAACGTCTTCTCTTCTTCTTGTCCATTAATCACATGAAATCCGTATTATCTGCATGTTTAAAAATTACAATTAAATAGAATAATAATGTGTTGAAAACCCCATATCTTATTGAAGACTAAATGCATGCATGCACCCTTGGCAACCTGCAAAACAACTACCATATAATTTTCTCTCCTTTCACCCTATGATTCTTCACAAGGTAGGTAGCAGACAGTTGAGATAGAAAAGCAAGTAAAATTCCCTTATACTACTGGTATCACTTGGGAGTTAACAGTTTTAAAATCAATTGATCAAGCTCGCGCTAGAAGTTAATTGTTTCAAAATACTCCCTCCATCCCAACATAAATGTACAAATTTTAATTAAGATTGTGATATCATTACACCTTTTAAGCACTTAGGAAAGACACTAACTCATGGACAGATCAAGTGGATGGATACAAGCAAACAGATATTCTATATATATATAGAATTGTAAGTTTCTCTATCATATCAAAATGCATATAATTAAGATAAACAAGTTTCTACCTTTTACACCAAATGACAGCATCATTTCTTTTCTTCCATATACAAGGCAACCCACAGAGATACTTTAAGCAAAAAGACTATATGCCATAAAGATAAGAGTGTCAACTTCATAGCCCCATTAAAGCAAAGCATGCTTATACCTTAAGAAAGACATGTTAGTCGAATTTATCCATATTGCTAACACACTGTATAGTTTAAACAAGTAAATGTGCGACATTTGATACTGCTTCTGGCTTAAATTTATAGTTAAATACATTCATGGCTTAAAGTTACTTGCATGTAACTCTTGGTTATACAAAAGAAAGTAATGCATGAGCAATCATAAAAAATGATAAATGAACTATTAATATAAAAGGGAAATGTTAAATAGAACTTACATTTTCAAAATCACAGACAATAAGATCCGTCTCCTGAGATGACGTGTCGGCCATCAATTTGTTGCTCCTTTATGTCGGGAAAGTGAGACTTCCTGCAAAGTGTTACTCAAATAACTTTTTGGTCCATGGGAGCGTCCAATTTCAGATAACTCATATCCAAGCCGCACATTTTCAATCAATTCACAATGCCATTAGCCTGTCCCACTCGTTCCTAATAAGCCCTAGTTGACCACCAAATGACAATCATTCGGAGTCGCTCTTCAGCATCCCATTCCAAAGAACAAAATGCTGAATGAGAAAAATATATGAAGCTAATAACTTCCCAAATAAAATACAGGATGCACTTCTTTGCCATTATTAAAACATTCATCTCTTTTTACATCGAAATTCAGTGAGGTGCAAGTTTTCAGAGTCCTTGGGGCCTCCTGCTGTCTTTATGATCATATTTTATCAATCATCAATAAGCCCCACTTGGGCTTTCCGAGCACAGAGTGATTGCATAACAGAAACCAGCATTCTCAAGAGAATCAACATGCCATTGTAGCTTTAGTATTTAACTTTGGAGTCATAAACATGGAGATTTCTAGAGGTAGTGCTAACTCCAAAATGCATAAAAGTTTCCTGCTTCACTTTTATGAGCCTTCAGTTTCTAGCAATACCATGATCAACTCGGTAAATTAAAACAATATGCTCATGCAAGTAGCACAATCATATCCCCAAGTGACAGGGAGTCTGAAACACGCATTTATATCAGAGCATTTATTAGAGAAAGAGAAGAATGAACAAACAGACAAAATGGTAGGACCTTCACTCTGTACACACAAATCACACCACAGCGTTATGCTACTGCATAAAAATAATCCTTCTTTACAATAAATCAAACAACGCAGCCCTAACTCATGAAGCCGGCATAGTCGATGCACACAACTGAACATCAGAAAGTTGCATTGCCTACGGCTTGTTAACAAAGCAAAATTTGAAAATGATTGGTGTTGCCAATTAAGCATGGTAAAGCATTCAAAATATATCGTCTGCTACCATAACCTTACCAGCTAATCAATGTCTTTCAAATGACAAACTAATTTACTATTTCTTTGGTTATTATTCATTGTAACTTACATCTCCAACAGTTGAAGGTATCAAGCTCAAGTAGTCGTGTCTTCTTTAGGAACCGAAAAGAAAAGAATATCATGCTTCTTGTATCAAATTGCACAGAATCAAATTCAAAACCTGCAGATAAAGGACAATATTGGTGCTAAAATTCAGCTTCACTTGTATGCGTAAGTTTAGGAAAGCAAAATGTTGCTCCGGGTTTACATTCAACTACATCTTTCATGGAGGCAGTAGCATAAAAGAAGTAAATCTCGTCAGTAATGTGTCGTTAGGTCTGCTGTGGTTACAACTTAAAAGAAAAGACTTTCAATACATTAATCAAACATGCCAGAAGAAATGACAATGGTTGTCTTTCTGGGATATTGAATTTGCAAGTAGTAAAATATGCAATGAGATTATTTCTGAAAAATAAAATAGAAAGAAAAAATGAAATGTATAACCAAACAAATTGAAATCTTATGTTCAAGTATGCTCTTTACCTATTAGACTTGGGATTATGCAGACCAAGCTGTTTTTGTGAGAGCCGTGAGACCTCATTTTTAGACTTGAACCTTCAAGCACAAACATTGTGAAGGTAAAAATGTGGAAAATAGTTTGGTCTCACATGAACCCAACCTTAACTATTATATATATATATATATATATATATAGAGAGAGAGAGAGAGAGAGAGAGGAAGGTTCATACGAGAACCATATCAATTTAAGAAAACGTGAGGACGAATCTCAGCCACACATCTTCGGCTACGGTGGCCGTGATCATGGAGGATTGACGCGATTCATGGTAGGGTAGAGATTATTAGGGGGGGGGGGGGTGTCAAAGCAGCCTTTATTGACCGGATGAGTGGCTGAGATTCATCCTCATGTTTTCTTAAAAAGTTATGTTTCTCATTTGAACCTCTCTCTCTCTCTCTCTCTCTCTCTCTCTCTCTCTCTCTCTCTCTCTCTCTCTCTCTCTCTCTATATATATATATATATATAGGGATGGGTTCAAATGTGAACCACTTTTTGGTTGTGAACGTGAGGACAACCGAGGGCGCGACACGTGGCGGATGACTAGGCGCCATGTCATATCCACGGCGGATGACTAGGCGCGATTCATGGGAGGGCATTGAATTAAAGAGGGGGACCACACTCAAAGTCGCCACGTGTCGCGCTCTTGGCCGTCCTCACGTTCACAACTAAAAAGTGGTTCACATTTGAACTTTCCTCTATATAATATATATATATATATATATATATATATATATATATATATATATGAAACTGTTAGTCGGTTGCAAGAATCGAAAGCTTCACCTGGCAAGCATGTTGCAAACTTGCAGTAAAAATTCGAAGTGAATATGTTTACACTCTCATTGTTGAGTATATTATGATAAAAGCCCTAATAATGCCCTGAAAACTTAAAAGACGACAGGTGTGACTTACCATCTTCCTGTTCCTCTGTTGCTGCTTAGCGACAAGGTTGGTCCACACAGAATCCCAAGCCAATCTCGAAAATAACAAGGGTGGTCGAGTTCTCTGATGGTCAGGCACTCTTTGTGGCAGCTTCAGTGAGTTCTCAGACAGCTAGCATCTCTTTCTGGCAGGTTCTGTGAGTGCTCGGTTCATACCTTGCACAACTTTCAATCAAGTCCCTACGAGATCTTATAGAATAATAACAGACATTTTGCTGAGTGTCCAAAGTAGAGCTGTTGAAATGAAAAATTCCCCTTCTACTCTATGTTGTAGGTGCTTTACCAAGGTTGGTATAAACTGAAGCCATGGTGGTTCAGATTTTATTTGCACAAGGTGGAACTGTTGTTGACTATACCTCCCCCTCTGCCTCAAATTACAGTTGTCTTTGATGTAAATATTTAAAACTGTAGTAAGAGAATTTGGGCAGATTATTGATGTTCAATCCTCAATCCATTGCCTTGGCATAAGTAAATAGCAATAAGATATGAGCCAAATCATGGAACCCGTGAAATCACATCCATTGCAATTACACACTTTTGCAGGAATTTCAAATGAAAAATTCAAAATAACATGATAACTTCCTTTAGATAAACCAAAGTTAAGACTTAAAGAACTCATGAGAAATAAAAGGAAGTCCAATGTTAACCTGAATCTTCAAGACTTGGAAACTATTATTTTAGGCAACAAGACAGTAGAAAAGTCCATCAAGTCAAGAGCTGGCACCCACATGGCTAAAAGCAGATTACTTGATGATGTTACAAAGAAGGGTCAGTTGCAATCTGTTAAAGTGACAGTATAAGTGGCTGGGACCTAAGTACACAATCCTACCCCTTTTAATACGCAGGCTAGTGTAAATTTAATCTTCTTCACTATGTCTTCTCTTTTCATTTCTAAAAGTTCTTCACGGAATTTAACTGCTATGTATCACAAAAATGAGAAAGACTGACTTGCTTCAAAGAGATACAACACGCCTATTTATACATTCTAACCCACAATTGAAAATGCCAACCTACCCTTCACAACTTGTACAGGTTTGTTTTCTTTTTACTCCCATAAGTTACAACCACAACAATCCTCACTGAAGTCTAATGACAATTGACATTATCAATTAGTATGTCGCATAACGGACTGAAGTTGAGTAAGCATTCAGAATGTTAGATGTCAAGTTAACACAAGCATCCTGTATCCATCAAGCACGAACCCAACCTTGTAATAGTAACGTAGTAAAACAATGGATAACGATATGCAGACAGAAAGGAATTAAATGGAAAAACTTCAGAAATTTGAAATGGATTCTTATTAAAAACCGAAAGTAACATACACAAAAGCTCCACAAGACAAAAGCCAAAAGGAAGCTCCGCATTAAGCGGTACAGACACCAACTTCTAAATCCGTAAAAACCAACGGCCTGGAGCTTTCAAAAAAAAAAAGAACCAAAATCTTAACCAAGAATCCCCCTAGAGAAACACCTGAACCCATATTGACACAAGTTTTGATACACAGAAACTCGCTACGCAGAGCGTCCAATGGACACACTATCATGCGAGCAAAAAGGCAATAGCACTACCCAAATTAACAAGAAACGACCAAGTTGCAAGTTTGGTTAATTACCATCCATGAAGGAATGCATTTGGCATTTTTGTTCTACTTTGCTTTTTTGATGAGTGCTGCTGTTCTATGTTCACTGTCATCGTGAATGAAACTCCACCAGATATAGGATACAGGTACGGCAATGGCATGCCAAACAGCATGAGCATCCAAAAAACCCCAATATGGTGGAAAGTCATAATATTGAAAGAAAATGATGAGGCCATCCCCAAGTGCCACCGACCAAACCTTCCAGCGAGATGGGTGGTTAGAAACACCAGCCCAGACTCCCCAAATGAGTACTTGTGCTACTCCCATGGTAACACAAACCTTCATATTTAAACCTGAAATACAATTTGATATTAACAACAATAGAGATGCAGGCATCTATACGTTCTTATATTCTTTTTATGTGGGGAGGAGGGTTGCTCACCGTAGTCAAATTGATAGCAGTTCAAATACAAGATATGGGTCGTCACAAAAGCAATCAATGGAGCAGCAACCATCACCCGCGTTGCCTCACTTCTCACATTGAAAGTTCGCAGTATAGCCACTATAAGAGAAAATCCAAGTACTGCCGCACCAGAAGAAAAATGTAGCTTTTCCGTAATTTCCACATCCCTGAAAAATTAAGCAGTTGCACAATATCCAACAAGGAAACACGGTAAGCATATGCTGCTAAGTATAGAAGGGTTCCTCAAATAGTCCAGCTGATGGCTGCTTCTTATAGTCATAACGACAAGATTCATAAGAAGCACCAATCTCTTTCTCACATTAGCAGTAAGTGAAAAAACATTCTTCCTTAACTAGGTCATAGCTATTAAATTGGCGACGACCACAGAAATGTTTATATTTAAGAGCACATTTTAGTACTGCTTTAGATGTTTTTCCTATCTTAAGGTGCACCAAAAGGCCTGTTTTCACCCTAGGCAGTAGGTAATATGAAAAAAGTTTCAGGAGCATACACCTTAGCACACTATCTAATAACATAAAGTCAGCAGTTATTCACTGAAGAGTGAAGACAAAGTTCTAATACTCCTACATATCCATCTGACATACCGATGAACATTTGTGCACAGTAGTGGTGCAGGACAAAGCATATATGTTTACCGTAGAGCAGAAAAAGATGAAGAGGACCACGACGTAACTTACCTACTGTGATAAACAGCACTCCAGAATAAGAAATTCATTGATAATGTTCCATAGATATGCCACAGCCCAGTGTATTCATAGTAGGTCTGCCTATTTGGCTTTAAAGACAACTTGTAGTTCACGAGGATGAAAAATGAAATCCATCCCTGAAATTGCACACCAAGATTAAGAGCAGAGAGTGCCACAGCCACAGGTTCCTGCAAACAAGAATAATATTTCCTCAAGAAAGCAACATATATATATAATGAAATAGTCAACATAATACAACAATTTGTAGCACCTCAATCCCAAAGGCACGCTGGAGTGGCCATTTCCCATGATACTTGACAGGCTTATCTCCTGACCTCTCTCTTTCTTCCTCCCTAACAACCATACACTGATATCGGCAGCCACTAAGACAGTCCCATTTTTTCCATTTTATATAGAGTGGCTCTTGTAGATACCATGGATCATTGATAGACTTCCTATCAGATGTCAAATTGCAGTGTTGAAAGCATATATCCCCCACACATCCTGTCTTCTCGCATTGCTCCACACAAGCTCTATTCAACCAGAAATTGCATGTAAAAAGGATATTAGTGCTTTAAAAACCTAAAACAGGCGATGTTACCTTAGAATATGTGTTCACATCATGAGCGCAGCTTCTTTGTTAAGTCTGAGGAATGTATAACAAAGTCAAGCAATGAAGAGACTATTTGGGTCAAATTTGGGATAGACATTTCCATCTAGGTGAATATGTCCACTGGAATCAAAGACGGTTCCATATGCTCCAAAACAATGTTCATTCTTTTCCTTTGGTCGTTTTATGTTTAAACCATCCAATTCCCGTATCAAATTCCTTACCTCAGGTGTTTGACTCACATTCTCTTTATAACTTAACTTTTATAACTTTCTAACATTCAAAAGCAGATTAAAGGCGTATTAGATACAATAATTGAAGATGGAAGCTTGGATGAGTTCATCGTCCATCTCAAAATGGGAGAATTGTACAATCAAACAGCCACAAGTAATCACAAAGAGTAAGACAAATCCTCCAGATGAAGTATCTCATAAATCTTGACTACAACTTTTAGACCGCTTCGCACACAAACATGATGACGTATATGGAGACGTTGAGCCATCCATATAACATAAACTTTATCATAATCTCTCAAAGCTTATCACCATCACATAATCATAGATATGACTACAAGGCCTTGACTTTTATATACTATTAACTAACTGTTCATTCAGAACTGGTTCATTGAATTTCTAAATTCTAATATTTCTATACTTGAAAACCATAAACTTAACAAACAATGAATTTCTATGCCAAGTGAATCACACACACCTTAATCCAACATCCCATGTGTCAGGTATATCAGCCTGCCCATGTCATAACTTATGTTCTAGGGCTTATTATCTCCATCTGGCCATATTAAACCTTCAAAACTCTCCACCCTTTCTTTTCTTTTTTGGGAAAAGCCTCTTGCCCCTTTCCTTAACCTACCTCAACCAACCAAAACATTTATGTACCTTGATTGTCTACCAACATACCTTACTCAATTAGGTATATAACCTTAAATAAGATTTTAATTAAATCCATGACACCCATTTTTCCTTCATGAATTTAATTATAAACACTTTCAAAGTCAAATCCCTAAATAACACATAGAACCTAATAACTACCTCTACATGTAAAATACAAATTGCGGCATCGACGCATCGTAACCATAAAAGTCATGAACTTTCACAGTTTTACCTAAACTAAATTAAACTCAAAATCTGAAGTGAACTGAGATCAGCTGAAGTCCATAAACTAGGGCTTGAAACATAAAAGAAACACAAAAAATCCACAAATTCAACTAAAAAACAGTAGAAATTACAAAATCAAAGTAACAAATCATACATCAAAAAAACAAAAGCTAAAGTAAACAGATCAAAATGGAACAGAAATCAATCAGTGAAATCTTACATGTAAATCGGATGAGCATCGCCATCGCTGGCGGCGATAAGGCCGAAAAAACAAACGAATGCAAAGAGAAAGAGTGGGAGACGACGCCGTATCGCCGCCATGGATTAATAAGAGATAGATAAGAGATAAGAGAAAAGTGGTGAATCAGACAAGTGAAATAATAATAAGGGTAGTATCAGAAAGGATCATTCGGAACGGAAATCAAAGATGATTTTGATTGATTTGGGGATTTTTGATTGGATTGGTTTCTAGTAATAATAATAATAAGTTGTAGTTACTTGTAGTTGCTCCTTATCATTGATGATTGATGGAAATTGATTCAAGCATACAAAAAATATTAAAATGAAAATAAATTGGAAAATTGAGAAATTGGATTCTTTTTTTTTATAAAAATATAAATAAATGAATAAATGAAAAGGACGTGTGAAGAAGGAAGAGTGGGGGGAAGAAAAAGAGAATCCCGTGAAGAGCGTTCCAGATAGTGGACACGTGGAGGTCTCTTATCTGTCAGTGATTCATAGCCTCTTATTATTATTTTCCTTACTGCCTCCCACTTTCATTAATAAATAAATAAATTGGAGGATTTTCACAAGATCTTTTATTCCAACTAATTTCATCATCATCATCCTATTTTGCCCTTTGGACTACATTTCTATTTTGGTCCTTGTCCTTTGTTTCTTGTTTTTTTGGTTCTCTTGTGATCCTTGTAAAGAAAAATAGGTTTACGAGTTATCGAGGTAACTAACTATTTTATTTGTATGGATATTATTATTGAACTATTTTTTGTACTTAATATATTATTGAATTCTTTTTGACTATACACATAATACTATTGCAACCAGGATTAGCCCGTAAACCACCGATAAACCATCACCACCACCACCAAATACTACCACCACAGCCGCCACCACCACCTTCAAACCATCACCACCAAAGATGCCACCACCACCACCAAAACACAACCCATGTGAACGTCGTAACCCCCCATCGCCGGCGACCGCTACCCACAACCTCTCCACATCGCCGGCGACCGCCATCCATAGCCATCACCACCATTACAAAGATCGATTTAATCAGCACCACCACCAACAATTATCACCATTTGGTCTCGATTTCATCGGATCTGGTTTCGGTTTGGTCTCGATTTCATCAGATCTAGTCTCGATTTGGTTTGAATGTCATCAGATCTGGTAACAGTGATGGTGATCGGTATGCATGTGTTTATAAGCGGGAGATGGTGATCGAAGGTGGTGATGTTGTTGGAAATTTGCCGGCAAATGGAGATGGTGATGGTGATCGGATATGATAGGGTGGAAACGATGATGCTGATGGGTATGGTGATGGTGGCTATGGTGGCTTTGGTGGTGGTGGGTGTGGTTGATGGTTTGAAGGGGGTGGTTTTGGTGGCGGTGTTTTGGTGGTTGTGGTGGTGGTGGTGGTTTACAGGCTATTCCCAGTTGCAATGGTATTATGTGTACAATCAAAAAGAGTTCAATGGTATATTGAGTACAAAAAATAGTTCAATGTTAATATGTATACAAATGAAATAGTTAGTTACTCAAATAAGTCATAAACCCATAAAAATATTTCAACAAAACTCTTTGGGATTCGAAAGTGCTTGGTTTGGGTTATTTTCACTAACAAAAGTTAAAGTTCAATTGTTAGGGTGTGTTGGGTATAGAGAAAAAATTGTAGAGAATTGGAAATGGGATATGGGGAGAAATGGAAATGGAGAGAAATAGAAATGAGGTGGAGAATTCGAATTGATCCCTTGTTTGGTATCATCGGAGAAATGAAACGGGGAAATTGTGACTCATGTCGCGCGGACAGCAACATCGGGCGGTAACTCTCAACGGTCATCGAAGAGTTATCATCGGTGGTCGTCGACGACGCAGGTGGTCATCGTAGGTGGCCGGCGATCGTCGTCGACGCAGGTGGTCGGCGGTCGTCGAAGGGGGTTGGTGGTCGTCGTCGATGCAAGTGGCCAGCGGTTGTCGAAGGTGGTCGCCGACACAGGCAACAGGTGAGACGTGGGTGAGATTGAAACGAGAAGTCGACTAGGGTTTGAAATTGAATAAGTCAAACACCAACTCTCACCATTTCTCCTCAAAATGAAGAGAATTACATTTCTTTATTTTTACATTACAATGAATTCCCAGATAATTTCATTTCTCTGCCCAAAATGATGTCAATTCTCACAAACAAGATATTCACATTCATTTCCATTTTTTTGCTTCCAAATTTCTGTATCAAACAGCCCCTTAATTCTTCCTTGTGTCCTACATATAAGGACAAAGTAATCATATCGTCTTTAAAATATAATATTGTATTGACATGTTGATATGGATAATTAGTAGTTTTCTTAACTTATTACTATTTTTTTATAATCACAAGCACAACCACCTGTAAGATTTACTTTTATAACTCTGTATCAAATTGATCATTAAATTAAACAGAAATTTGATATATACTAACCTGTCACGGAATTTGGTGGATTATTTGGTTGTCGATCCGTTCTCTTCTTCAAGATGCACACTGAAAATCCTTTGTCATTGATGGGACTGGCCTGAATAAGGATTATGTTGTGTTCTCGTTGAGGAATAGAATCAGGGATAATAAGTCTATATATAGGCACAGACTTGGCAGTTATCTGTGTCGGTTTCTTCTATCAAGAAACTGACGCCAACTGTCCTAACCACATTAACTGTTTTTCCCTTTTATTAATATATAACATAAACTGAATAATGATCCGATCAATTGCATTAGATAAGCTTTATAATTGCATTAGATAAGCTTTTTAATTACTCAAATAGTTTAACTAATTCACTGATAATGAACAAATCCTATTGATTATCCTTAAAGATATATCTTGTTCTTATGATGATTCCAACACCACCTTCCATAGTTTCACCCATAACGCAACTAGCAACAACCATACTACCAAATCAAACATAAACGGATGCAAAATAAATCAAGTTCATTTCACAAATCAACTGAGATTGTTTCAAAAGAGAATGACAGTTTTGGGCGACGATCTTTTAGTTAGCGAGAGAGGGAAAAGGAAAGTTGGTGAATATGAACGAGAATCGTGGTCGTTATCCATACCCATGCTACATGCAACGTGGCGTCCGGCTTCAAGTTTTGGTTTCTTGAGAAAACAATGATCCAAAAAATACGAGTGGGTGGTGAGTTCACCAAAGAAGATGGGGAGGATGGTGGAGTTCACATAGAAGACGGGGTACTAGAGATGGTGTGGGTGTGGGTATAGGTGTGGGCAGTGGCGGAACACAATGAGGGCCAAAGGGGGACATGGTCCCTGCGGTTTAAAGAACAAATACCATATTATAGAAAGAAGGTATGCATTTGATGTTGCAGCTTAGCTGGTTATCACTCTTAGCCCCTTAAGAATGAACCCAGGTAAATTTTATATAAAAGTTTATTAATTGGTTTAAGTTATTTATATAACTAATATGAAATTAAATATCTAAACTTTCGTTTTACAATAATCAGTCTTTATTTCTTTCTATAAGTTAAAATTTATCGTATATAATAGTAAAAGAATATATAAACTGTTGATATATCTCTATTAATTAATAGTATGAAGGTTTTACGTACTAGTAAATTTTATAGTTATTTGAGTATTAGATTAGCAAAAAAATTCCTATTTTTATTTTTATAAAATTTATTAGTAGATCATATTGTTATATTTTGGGTCTTCGAATTCTTATAATATTATTCTTAGGCCCCTTTGACTATGATGTTCGTATTCCGCCACTGGGTGTAGGAGATGTGAAAAGGAAAAGGGAGGGTGTCATATTTTGTTTGTGGGGTGGGCGGTTGTAGACAAAGAGATGATAAGTCTTTTAGGGTTAAAAGGTTAAAAAGAAGGGTATGCTCTAAAATAACCCTTATACCCTCATGTAACTTGCACGTGAGAGAGTTTAATAGTTGAAAATCTAACGAGGTTAGTCTTCAAGACCAAAACCAAGCGTTTTTGCATGCCAAGCGAAATTTCTTACAATAAAATTTTTGTAGGAACCTAATCCAAAAAAACAAAAAACCATAGAAACCAAAATTGCAATTTAGTCCTTCATTTATTTGTTCTTAAGTAAACTACGATTCTCGTCCTTCTGGTTTATTAATTATAACTATTTTGGTTCTTGGTCTTCTAAAATTGTCTTTTTGGTTATTGTGTCTTTTATTTTATTTTGTTTTTCATATCAATTACTAACTCAGTTAAAAATACTGTGATAAGCTTATTTTGGTCATTTAGTATAGATATATACTTTTCTACAAAAAAAAATACATATCTATCCCACTTGTCTTTTTTATTCAGAAATGGGAATACTAAAATTTTAAAGTATCATATTAATAAATAAAATTAGAACCCATCACACGAAGGAGAAACCCCTCCCCCGCTCTACTGTAGTTCTTTCGTTATTTCTGCCTATGATTATACTCCATACGATTACAACTCTGATCAACTTTTCTTAACGGTCTTTTCTTCCTATAATCTTCTCTAGGAGGGGGAGGGGATGTAACAAGTTAGTAGTCTAGTACTAGAGAAGATGATTGGAATAAAAAAAATATATCAGAGATAGTTGATCGGAATTGAAATCATATGGTTCTTAGAGGAAAGAAGAATTGAACAGATGAAATAGTGTGATCGAGAGGTGGGTTCTAGCATTTTATGTTAAATTTTACTTTATAGTATTTTTGAATTATACTATATAACTTTATTATTTCTAATTTTGAATAAATAAGATGAGTGAAATTCTTTTTGGAAAATATAGTTTACTGACTTAGGATCAGGTGAGACCAAGCTGTTTCTGTGAGACCGCTTGAGACCAATCGCTAACGTATAAAACTTCAAAAAAAACACCGTGAAGGTAAAATAAAACTCGAATATGCAGACCTAAAAATCACTTTCGATGCAAAAAAAATATCCAAAACAAAGTAAAAAACGAAACCTTCACAGCTCAAATGCTGTGAAGGTTACAAATAAATAATGCGAACCTTCACAGCGGAAATGTTGTGAAGCTTTCGTTTTTTTACCTTTTTTTTGAATTTTTTTCTTCGATAGTGTTTTTTAATATGTTTTTACGATAAATGTTCAATTTTTTTACCTTCACAAATGTTTTGATGTAAAGTTTTATGTAAAATATGCTGGTCTCATCGATATCACGAAAACAGTTTGGTCTCACCAGAACTTAATCCATAGTTTACTATTAAATAGAAAATTATGTATGTATGTTAAATGATTAAAATGATTTTGACTTAATAGAATTTTTAATGAAGATAGCAACAAGGACTAAAAAAACCAAAAAAAAAAAACATAATCATCAAAAAAAATTATAAAAATAGGGAAGAAAATAACTATAACTAAGAACGAAAATCATAGTTTATCCTTTGTTCTTTTGTATACTTTAATAAGATCAAATATTAATTTTGACACCAAATTATCTTAATAAAACAATATTAAATTTGATATAATGAATGATAACACATATCAAATATGATCCTTTCTCATAAATTAGAAAAGATAAAAAAAAATACACATGGAATCTTTTTTATTTTGATATAGATGTTAATTTTATTCATTGAATGAATTTAAATTTTTATATGTTTTTTCTCATTTCGTTTGTTTTTACTTGATTTTGCAATTGTTTATGTTATTTGACTCTCTAGTAGTTGTTTGTTTGTCGATTCGAGGCGGTTTCTACGGCTTGCAAAAAATTTTTACCTGTGTTTTATACTTCGTTTTTTTTTAATGAAATTATTGGGCTTTTTATGGAAAAAAACACTATTACACATTGGAGATGTGCTAAATATTGTTAACATTAATTATCAATATTAGTAAATTATTAATATTAGTAACTTTAATCATTGATATTGATACCTTTTATCTTAAAAATAGTTTAAAAAAAGTAATACATAAAATACAGACTTTATAAAACAAATGAATTATATATTACAAGATTCTAGATTTTTATTAAATAAAAAACCAAAAGTCGTATAAATTCATAATCTAGTATGCAAATGTTAAGAGTCAATGTTTTTATTAATAGGGACATAAATTAATGTATATATCTTATAGATTAGGAAGGAATAAGTTTTCTATTAGAAAACTCTAGTGAATACTTGTTTCCATGTTATTCTAGATTTTATTTATTCTTTTGATATGATATTAAAGCCAGAAGGGTTACCATTCTCAAATATAAACCATGTATGATGATGAAACACAACCATTGATAACAAAAGTCGAACACCATTCGCCTTTTTATTTGAGACCTCAAGATTGTCTTGTCAACTTCTTCACGCCAACAAGACTACATGAAGAGAGATATGATGGTTGAGCAAGATAGATACGCACAACTCGAAAAGTAAGACACAAGTTTGGGTTTCTTGGGTGGCAGATATATAACACCAACACCTCCATGTATAGCGAATATATGATTGGTGCATGATCCAATTTATGCTTATGTCTTGGTTGATGAACACTAATAACCCCGTCTAAAAATTCACTCTCTCTAATTATGATGACATGTATTTGTTGTGGAAAAAATTTAAGCTACGGTTAGTTTTCTATTGTTAATGCACCTAGAATTCAACAGACTAAATCGAGTATCGAAGTGTGAACAATTAGCTACTATGCATGTTTCCACGTACTACGAGAAATTAAATCTCTTTGTGGATGAGTTGCACAATCATAAGCCTATTCTTGGTTGTGATTCTGGACTTTGCAAGTAAAATTTGGGTACATTGCTTGAAAACGTTGTGAACATAAACGACTACATCAATTCTAGAAAAATATGGTCCAAAATGCCTTTTCAAGGCCATGCCTTCACTCAATAAGGCATATCAACATGTTATATAAGAAGAAAGAGTGAGGAATCGTACAATGTCAAGAAAAGTATCAAACAAGTTGATGCGTGATAATATATATATATATATATATAATCTAACACAAGTTTTACCCTTTAGCCTTATCCTTAACTATTAATCACACATTCACAGGCAAGCGTACCTGATCGGGTATAATATAGTTTAGGTAAGTTCCAGGTATCGTTCTTACCACTGGGAACAGTGAAGCTACCTATTCGTGGTTTAAAGTGTAATTAATTAATCAACTAATTATGGGGGATTTTACTAAAACAATTATTAACTAAGAATGCAAACTAAAAATCTAAACTTTTTTATATTAGAGAAGAACACAAGTACTTACTATGGATTATTGAATCCCTTTTCAGATGATTTGACACAAATTACGAAAACACATAGATAATATACGCTATAGTTAGCACAATAATGGAATCTTCTATAATAATGGCACCCTCGCGTTGCTAGACTGTGGTCTCGCGATCGCGAGGTACTTCTGTTTCCAACTTCATTCCAAACTTCATGTTTTTTCATCTCTTTTTGTGCTTTTATGATCATGGACCTCCAAATCCTTCTAAAACTGAAAAACAAAGATAATCGGGAGTGAATTGTACAAAAATGAGCTAAAATGGGATAAAACTATCTAGTTCAGTACGACCCAAACATGTATAATTTTGGGGTTATCACAAGTGTATAACCATTGCAGAAGGATTAAAACATAATATACGCTATAGTTAGCACAATTATTGCATGAGGTTTACCCATATATATATATATAGAGAGAGAGAGAGAGAGAGAAAGAGACTGGACTAATAAAATTTATCTTTCCCCCTTTTTTTTGCTTATGTTGGTCACCCTCCTATATTTAAGAATTAATTAAAATCTCTTCAAATTAGGAAGTCAGTCTTAGTTATTAATTAAAATGATCAACAATGGTTGTTGGTTAACATGGTCAAACACAAATTGCACGGTCAACAAATGAACACGATCCTATATATATATATATAATGTTGTTTCATATGAGACCGTTCATAACTATTTTGTATGTGAAAAAAAACAGTCTCGAATTTTTCACATATAAAACAAAATTGTATAAACATTGCATTATGAAGAAAGATTTATAAGTTTGTACGTTTTATCGGGTTTTATATATATATATATTATATACACACACATACGAAAGTTTGAGTGTGAACTCAAATTTCATTGCGAACGTGAGAATGTCCGAGAGTGTGCCACATGACATATTCACTCTGAATAATCATGTATTATTAAGAGTGAATAGTATTGAATGATCAATGATGTATTATTACTCTGAATAACAGTAAATGTTGTGTTATTCATTTTGAATAATGCATACAGAGTGAATATGCCACGTGGCGCTCTCGACTATCCACACGCTTGCAATGAACAATGAGGTCATATTTGAACCCGACCCTATATATATATATATACATACATGTGTGTGTGTGTAGAGAGAGAAAGGTGGGAGAAAGGTTCATGAAAAAACTTCAAAAACTAAAAAACACTCAATCAACCGTTAGATTAATCGATCCGATGGTTGTGATTAAGTTGGCTTTAACAAAAAAATTAGAAATTTAAAAAATCTCCTACCCTTGTTTATTTAAATCGAAAAAGTATGAATACCAAAATAACATAATCTTTTTTCGTAATTTAACGTTGTACTCATATACTTTTTCATCTGTTGTTTGATGATAATTTGATTTCTTATTTATTTATCGTTTTTTTTTTCAAAACTTAACCAGTTAACCCTGTATATATAATATTAAAAGTAAACTACAAATTTCGTCCCTCAGGTTTACGTAAACCAACGAAACTCGTCCCTGAACTTTAAAAAGTACACTGGACGTCCCTGAGGTTCATGTTTTGCTTTGGATTTGGTCCCTGCTCACTAACTCCGTTAAAAACTCACGTAAATAAGAGTCCTTTTGTACTTTTGTAACCTCAGAGACCATATTGTAACTATTCCTCTCTCTCTCTCTTCACTTATCTTCAACATCTTCTACATATTTAGTTCTTTACCCACCACCCACCACCACCAACACCTACCACCCACCACCACCACCACCAACACCCACCATCCACCATCACCACCCACCACCACCACCACCAACACCCACCATCCACCATCACCACCATCCATTTTGTTCATCTTAATCATCCACTACCATCACCACCACCACAGCCACCATCTCACAACCATCACCACCAAACCACCATCACAACCACCAAACCACCACCTACACTCACCACAACCACACCCACCACCACTACCATCATCCATTTTGTTCATCTTAATCATCCACCACCACCACTACCACCATCTCACAACCACCAAACCACCACCACCACCACCACGACAACCACCTCCAAACCACTACCACCACAGCCACCAAATTTGAAAATCGCCACCACCACAGCCACCAGATCTAAAAACCGCCACCATCACAACCACCAGATCTGAAACGAAGAAATATGGACGATACCTGGACGAAATCGAAACCCACCAAATCGACGAAATCATAGCCTAGACGAGATATGGACGAAATAGAAGATCTAGATGATTTCTATGGAGATGGCGGTGGTGGGTATTTGATTTCTCGGGTGGTGGTGGTGGTTTGGAGATGGCGGTGGTGGGTTTCGATTTCACAGACGGTGGTGGTGGTGGTTTGGCGGTGGTTGTGGTGGTGGTGGTGGATGATTAAGATGAACAAATGGATGGTGGTGGTGGTGGGTGGTGATGGTGATGGTGGGTAAAGAACTAAAGATGAAGATGAGAGAGAGAGAGAGAGAGAGAGATAGTTATAATATGGTCCCTCCATGATGTTATAACAAAAGAACCCCTTACTTAACTGAGTTTTTAACAGGGTTAGTAAGCAAGGACCAAATCCAAAGCAAAATATGAACCTTAGGGATGCCCAATGTACTTTTTAAAGTTCAGGAACGAGTTTCATTGGTTTAGGTAAACCTCAATGATAAAATTTGTAGTTTATTCTAAATTAATTTGAAGCTAGCATGTGTTATGGTCGGTGAAATAATTGAAAAAATAGTTTTCTTCAATGATTCCAGGAATGTGATAATATTTTAAAGTGTTCCTTGATATTTGACTTTATTATTTGTGTTCTTTCTAGCGTGCCTCTTTTCAATTGTCCTTTGAGGAATATTTTAATTGTTGATTGGTTGTTGTTTCATAGTACTGATTTTTTATTTTTAAACTAATCAAATCTTTTATTATTAAACATGTGTAAAACTAATAATGTTGAATACTAAAGTTATTTGAATTAAAGAATATGTAATTGACGTATCTAGATACATAGTTATTGATGATGTATATTTTTTACATTGTAAAACTTTTTAACGTAGAGGTCACAAAATTATGTCTAGAGCCGTAATAATTTCAGTTGAGCCCCTATCCAAACTTTTGGCTGTAGAATCATAAGTTAAAAACCATGCCAAAACTATGAAGTTAGTAGAAGTGGCTATACTTTGATATATTTCTCTCAGAACTTCCGATGGAAGCCAATAACTAGGACCACAGTGGCCTTAGGCCCACCGAAACAGCCTCGAAATTTGAGGGTCATGTTGGTATGCTGAAACAAGTTACCTTGTGATTGTGAACCCTAAAACAAGAATACAAATATTAGTAAAAACGATGGTTTTTGGTACTGAATTTGATGTTGTCACCTTGTTGTAATGGTTTTTGAAGAACCAAAACTTGTGGATATAAGTAAGTACTTATAGTTACCAAAGGAGTGTTAGCCTAGTGGTAAGGCTTGGGCACTACATAGTGGTGAACCCGAGTTCGAGCCCTGGGGGATGCATTCTGGAGGTACGGGGGCTTCGACCCCGGGCTGCATGCTTTAGCAGTCGGGCTTTGGCCCAAAATTGCCGAGGATTAGTCTGGGCCCAATATGGTCTGGGATATCTCTTCCAAAAAAAGTACTTATAGTCGAAGGCTGGTATTTTTGGATGAAAAGGTACAAACAGAAATAGGCAAATTAGGGACATTTTCTTATAAAAGGAAAATTTTCAGATGTATATTCAGTTTGGCATCATCAATAAGTTGCATTGGGAGGTTAATTGCCAAGAGATTGGTTCAAGTGGCTTATAGGTTAAATTTCGGATGTATGTTCGGTTTACAAAATCCAACACTCATCTATATTAGAGATAGATGGGCTTGAACAAGAATAGTGACCAACTAAAATAACACAAGAACAGTAAAATCATATGCTATTAGAATATCTGACCATCAAGACCTTGCACACTCTTACTTTGATCGTAATCCGTAATCACATGTGAGTGTGTCTGTGTGTGTATACAAGGTTATTCATGGAAGAACTCGTTTTTTTTGTGGAAATTGTACGATCTAATATAGTCCATCAATTTCAATAATTAATGACTTAAAAGAAATATAATAACAGTAAAAGAGTCCCTAAAAAACTACGAGGCAGTTATCCCATTTTAAATAAACAAATAAAATTAATAAAATAATGGTCCATATTGATTTTCATAATTTCCACAAACAATTGAGTTTTCATTTGATTAGGTCCATATATACACACATATATATAGAGAGAGATAATCAAACGAGAACAATAAGTATTTAAAATAATATTTAAACAAAGAAAATCATATATGATTCATGTACAAAATCATATATAATTCACACGACTTTCCTTGTGAGTTAAGTTGCGGCCAAAGTCACCCACGTGACTGTTCAAATCATATATGGTTTTTGTTGGTTCACATGTTCTTTTAAATAAATATCTTTCTCGTATGAACCTGACTCTCTCTCTCTCTCTCTCTCTATATATATATATATATATATATATATATATAGGGGTCGTATCAGCTACAAGCCGGATAGCTTGTACAAACTATACAAACCCATCATAGCCGTTCATCTAGTCTAACAATTATTTAATGAACCATGATAACAATCCATAAATATCGCTGTTATTTCCTATTATAACGGTTTTGTACATTATATAGTTTGTACATACTATCCAGTTTGTATTTGATACTTCCCCTATATATATATATATATATATATATATAGAGAGAGAGAGAGAGAGAGAGGGAGAGGTTCAAACGAGAACGACATCAATTTAACAAAACACAAGGACGATTCTCAGCCACCCATTTTTCTTCTTCTCTTGACCACCTCTTACAAACATCTTCACCGTTGGTGGCCGTCCATCGTCGATCACCCTCACGCCACCTCACCACCGTAGACCACCACACACCATCATCTACCGCTGCCACCTGATGTCAACGACCCCCACACACCGCCGCCGTCCATTACCGACGACCACCAACGTCCATCGTCCACCACCACTACCATGTCACAACGCTAACGACCACCATCTGCCGCCGACATCCACCATCGACCACCACCCACTCCGCCACCATCACCTTCGTTGCCGCCATCACCACCACCCACACCACCTCAACCACCTCAGCACCATGGGGTTTGAGTTTGAAGAGGAAAAATGGGTGGCTGAGAATCGTCCTCGTGTTATCTTAAATTGACGTCGTTTTCGTTTGAACCCCCTATATATATACATACGAAAGTTCGGTGACGAACTCAAATTTCATTGTGAATGTGAGGACAGTAAAAAATGCGCCACATGACATATTCACTATGAATAATCATGTATTATTTAGTGTTATTTAGAATGAATAATACTGAATAATACAAAGTATTGTATTATTCACTCTAAATAATACATGATCATGTAGATTTAATATGCAAGTGGGTAAATTTAAGAAATAAAAAGATAATGGGTACAACGGATTGGGTGCGTTTAAATGATGCTAACCAAAAATAACATAATACCTACTCTTTGAAAAAATTTCGAATTAAGTCATTTTGCATTGAGTTTGGGTTGGTAGATTAGATTTTTGGCCTTTTCAGCATCCCTACTTGACATTAGGCCCAATTTCTTTCTTTAACCACGACCCTTAATCGGTCTAACATTTTTGTTTTCTTCTTATTAAATTGTTTGCTAAAATAACATTGTTTAAGAAACATTCATAAGCTCTATTACTTTAACTTAATAATAGTATTGCAACTTAAAACTAAAAAAAAGAACATACCATTCTAAAAATTATGTATTCGATATTCAACCTTTGCTTTTTCCAATCTTCAAATTGTTAATTCTTGGTATATAAAGATGCAAAATTTCGTTCTTTCATCATGATATTTTGAATAACATGCAATTCTTGATTTATATACTATTTTTGGGTTTCATCTTTATCCTTATCCGGGATATTTGGCAACTTTGCACAGGTGTCGGTTTTTGGAGTTGTGATGCAGTAGACGATGCATATTTTTGTCGAACCGATAATTTCTACAAAACCATTAGTTGTGTTTTTAGTCAAATTCCGCCATTAAGGGATTTGTTGATTCCGATACGTTTTTAAAAGTGTTTTGTTGATTTGAGGGATTATTTAAAAGTTTTTAGTTGACTTTGAAATATCTTTTTGACTTTTTTAGTTGATTTGAGAGAGTTTTTCAAAGTTATTTTTATTGATTTTAATAGATTTTTTTTTATTTTTTTTGTTTAATTTCATGAATATGCACCTTTAACTCCTCACTAATCCAAGCAATTTATGACTCTAAGACATAAGCCTCTGATAACTCAGTGGCCACAATTATTGCGTACGCCTGGATTTGAACATTGGGAAGATGGAATATTCCACCACATCCCTCAGGGTCTCAACCAGTACGCCACAACCCTTGTGGTTTACACCACCTAAAATTTAGCGGGTGCATCTTACATACCAAAAAAAATCTTCTTGCAAAATGCCAAAATGGATTTGACCGGGTACAAGAGACCCCACTCTCCAATATGTAGTTCCGCCCATGGAGATTGGGGTTTCGTTCTTCAAAGGTATTCATAAATTTCAACAAGAACAATTTCCGACAAATTTTTATGTTGAATTCGGTGGTTATTATTATAGTAGCCTTTCAAACACATAAAAATTCCTCCAAAAACCTTCAATCATTTAGAATCTCACACTAAGAAAATAACAATTGTGAAAGTACCATAGTAGATTAGACCTACGTCGGATTGAGATTGGGGCATATGATTGTGTACGCCACCACTTCATTATCTTAACATAATGGAAAATTTATGGCACCATTTTTATTGGATATGTAACATCGTTTTGGTTGAGTAAAATGTGCAACACAATAAGAGTGATCTTAGGGAAAAAATTCAGTCGTGGTCAACAAAATCTGTAATGTCTTTTAATAATTAAGCAGTTCCCGATTCGACCTACAACCAACATTAGTTATTCCAACCTGTTTTTCTTAATGTTCTAGGTGTCATTTGTTTTTAAAGAGCTTTGAAGTCTAAAGTCTAATTTCATGTTTAAAAATAAGAGGTGGATGATGCCCCCCTTAAAGTTTTAGAGGATAGTAAGAGGTTTTTCAAATCTTTTCATAAAAATAAAACAAACAGTTTCGTCTGCAAACCTCTTAGGTTTCAGATTTAAGAGGCACTTTTAAGAAAACAAATTGCATTATGTAACATAAATTTTTTTATTAACTATGTATTATAATAAACTAGAAACGTACCCGCGCGTGTTCCAGCACGAAGTATGTATCAGTTGCCCGATTTTTATATACATCATTGTAAACATCAATTTAATCATATGTGTTCAATCAGTTAACCTCATAATGGTTTATTGAATAGTCATTCTCGAAAATTGAAATAAAATTATTATCTTTATAAAATAGAATATATAATATAATTGAATAAAAAATATTCAATATTGGGCTCATTTCGAAGGTATTGACGAAACGATTATGATGGTATAATTTAAAAAAAAACGTAATTTTAATATATTTTAGTTCATAATATATGATTATTTAGATTATAAGATAAGAGTTTAAAATAGAAAATGAAAAAGTAAAGAACTAAAATAAAATTTAATAACTAACTATGGGGGTACAAAGTGTAAATGTGTAAAATCAATTGTTGAACAAAAATAACCGTCATATTGAGTTATTTCTTTTTATAAGTAGTATAGATACATCGTGTCTTTTAGTTCAATAAGTGTTAAGTTAATGAGTCTTTTAAATCATAAGTTCCTTTCCTTTAATTGATGATATCCGTGTACATACATGTTTCACATATAGCATTTTATAAAGGGAAAAGTTCTCAAAAACCAAACGAACTATCTTATTTTGAATGATTAAGTTCCTAAACTATTTTAGTGGATAAAAAAACCACTAAACTTTCTCATTTTGAATTCCTTAGACTATTTTTTTGAACGAAAAAACCATTAATGTTGGCTTAGCTACATCTTTTTAACAATTGTTTTACTTGTAACCGACTGTCTTAAAGTAAGAAAGTAAACTTGAATCAAACTCTACGATCTTTAAACCCTCGCAAACAATGATATCACTCCCCTTCATCACTCTATGTCGCCCCATCGTTGTTCATTCTTCACATCGCCAATCACACTTCTGGTAGGGGTGCTAAAAAACCAGACCAACTCAATCGAATGTGAAATAACCCAACCTGAAGCAACTCGATGTCTAATCGAATAGTAAAATATTCAAACTACGTGTATTGAGTTGGGATTGAGTTACTGTCATTTGAACCGAACATAACCTGATGAAACCGAGATATCCTTTGTTCTTAGATTTTACATGATTGTTAAGTCTCTATTAATATGTACATTAAACAATTACATCATCGCCTAATCTCTTTATATACATATATTTTTAATCTCTTCTCCATTTTTATGTAACTCTTTCATATATATGATCAATAAATGTGAACATATGTGTGTATATATATATATATATATATATATGGAAATTTAGAAAAATGGTATGGATAAGTAACCCTACTTGGGTTGTAGCACACTAGTAAAGCCTTGAAAGATGTAGTGGAAAATCTCATCCACCCTAGGTTAAAATTCAAGTGCTGCCAAAGCCCTTGTGGCCATGGAGGTTCACCCGCGATACTCTAGGTCATTCATGGCCGCCAGGGGATTAGTCAATGCATGTAAGTTGGTCAAAAAAATCCATAGTTACTCAAAAACGTATGGATAAGTTGTACCGAATGAATGAATGATTGATGATAAAATTTGACATTATGAGTAGATAAAATAACATATTCAAGGTTAGAAGAATATTTTGATGTATCAAGTATCAATCCGACCAACACGTACGACCTGGGTTGGATTGCACTTTAGCTTGTGTTGAAATTTTTCAAAACCCACAAAAATTAGGTTGAATTATTCAAATGCTTTCAACCCGATAAATCCAGCTCATGAGCATTACTAGTTGTTGGCCTTGCCATCGATATCCTATTTTTGATATATTATTTAACTATCAAAAGATAGAAAAAACATGTCAAAAAGAGGAGATCGATGGCAGAAGCCAACAAGATGATAGGCGATAAGAAGAATAGACAACGATAGAACAAAGAGGAGTGGTGAGGGTAAGTAATACCATGTTTATGTTTGGTTTAAATGACATAAGGTTTGTAAACAATAGAAGTGATTTAGGTTCCTCTTTTATTTTAAGATCTTTCTAGCCAATTATAAGTAGTTAAATTTGGTTAACACAATTTTTGTAATTTCAATGGCTCAATGGTTTTTATTTAAAAAATACTTTAGGGACATTTTTTATTTAACAAAATAACTCAAAAAACATAATAATTCAAAATGGGAATTTCCCTTTCATAAAACCACTTCCATGCATGCCATAAAGATAACAATTTGTTTTCTATTTGTGATTTGGCGTGTGCCATATTATAACTACTTCTAATTATAGTATCATATACTATGGTAATTATTTTGATGCCCGTTGAAAAATAATATAGATCCATCTCTAAAAATTGATTTAATTCACAAACTTTTTTTTACCCAAAATATATAGCATGAGGTCTATAATATTATTATATAGATTCCAACCTTAGGTTTCTTTTCTTTCTTTAATTTCTACCATCTCTACCTTCTTAATTACCATTTGTATGTTTGTGTTGTCAAAATTCAGCAAAAATGGAATGGATTAAATTGGTGGGTAAATATAAAGATAAGTTATTCAAATGTGATAAACACTTAAGGCATGGAACACCTCACAAATCCCTTGTCTCCTTTTTCTCATGAAACCATCACAAAGCTTGCCACCTTATTACCAAATAATGATAATATATAAAAGAATCTTATTAAATATAAGGTTGCCACATAACCATGACATTTTAAGACCTTGAAATTCATTTTTTAATGTATTTTATAATAAATATGTTCGGGCACAAATCCGAATACGTAATTGTAATTCTTACACTTTAATTTATGTTATGACTTGAAAATTACATATTATATAATTTGCACCAAGATGATGCATTTTTGGATCTTGAGAAGCATAGCTATTATGTACTTTTATCCTTAAATATGGAAACGCATTCGTTTGTGACCCATTGCCGTCGTTATTTTGATTACATACTATATATAAAGTGTCTTTGCCGTTCAAAAAAACCTATATATATATATATATATATATAGAGGAAAGTTCAAATGTGGACCACTTTTTCATTGTGAACATGAGGACGAATCTCAGCCACTCATCTCGATCACGTCCACCGTAACGCGAGATGAGTGGCTGATATTTGTCCTCGTAGTTCACAATGAAAAAGTCAGTGGCGGAGGCTTTTGAAGGCAATGGGGGACCAAGGCCCCCCTGATTTTTTCCCCATGATTTATAAAGAATTTGTTATCACCCATATAATATTTGTTAATTTAGATTTTGGCCCCTCCATTCTTTCTGAAATTTCCTATCTATGCACCAATACTTTACTAAGCAATTGATTTTAATATTGAATTTGTTGTTCTTGAATAATAGTTGATTTAGATAGATTGTTTAATTAGATACTCTATTTAGATAAATAGTATTTGCTTAATAGTTTATTTTTTAACTGTTTATTTAGATAGATCTTTTTAATAATTATTTGTTAATTTAGTTTTTGCTTAATAGTTTACCTAGGTAGATCTTTTTAGTAATTATGTGTTACCATTTACGAGAACGCGAGGATAATCGTTCATGTACAAAATCACATACGGTTTGTAAAATCATATGTAACTCAAATACAAAAATCGCGTACAAAATCATATATGATTCACAAAGTCGCTTGTATCCCATTTCTCCGTTAGTGTAAAATCACATATGATGGTAGACATGGACGACCATTCTTGCATTCTCGTAAATAGTTAGTATCCTCGTATGAATCTCTTTGTATGTGTGTGTGTGTGTGTAGAGAGAGAGGGAGGTTCAAGAGAAACCCTTAAAAATAGAAAATTAAGAAACATTTTTGTAGCCCTTTATCAAGTAAAAAGGTTAAGAACATAAAAATAAACGATTCTATGTAAATGATTGATAAACCGGAAAAAGAATCAATTTAAAATTTTTATGGAAACCCACATATGGTTATCTACCTTTTTAATTACCAATAATTTAGATGTAATACGAATATTTGAACTCATATTTCTTTTATCAATTATACTTGCTTATAGTATATATAAAGATTAGTTTCGGCCCCCTGGATTCTAAGGTTCATGTTCCGCCACTGGAAAAAGTGGTTCACATTTAACAAAATAACTTAACCCTATATATATAGATATATAAAGTTTCTTCCAAAAATCATACTTATGGAATCGTCTAAATTCACCATTCACCAAGGGTAAAAAATTTGCATTTCTATATACTTTCCTCCTCACATAACTCAATATTAAAAGTTATTTAACTTTTACATCTTCCATGCTAACATAAAGGTTAGTGTATATGACCTTACCTATTCACTCGTAATATGTATATTTTATCGGCTTAATTATAACTTTTTTATTGTATACAAGTTCATATCATTAATTATTCATATACGTATATAATACAACCTAATATATGGCATGAAATCTGCCATGTTTTTCATATTTTGATATTTCAATTTTCTTTGCATGAATCAATCTCTATGTATTCTTGTATATATTGTATATACGTGTATAATATATATGTTCTCAATCCACCACATCAAATAGCGATAATCTCAATCCCACAGTTGTTTTTACCTGTACCAAACAATATGGGGTAAAAATATTTTTGTCAACAGTTCATTCTAGTTAGTTATTATGAAAAAGGTAAGAAATCATGACCATCTTTGCATCAATCCTACTTAAGATCAATTCTGAATACCTTTCTAACTAATTCATGAGTTATTAATTTATATGAAACAATTTATTAGCGTTTTGGTTATTTTATACATATTAGCAATCTCAAACATCTCTTAAAAATGAATTCATTAACTTATTATGTTTTGGTATCATGATAAGCTAATTCATACACTTTTTATAAAACATTTAAAAAAAAAAACATAAGTTGTTTCAAATAAGCAATCCCAAACACCCTTTTAATATGAATCATTAATTAGATCAACATTAATAAAAAGGTGTTTAATGGTCTAAAAATCTTCTTACACTTCTTTCCCATCCTAACTCCTATTTCATAGGATATTTCTTCTAGCCAAGTTTACTAATATTCATATATGATAAATGCTCAAACACACTCTCCCCATTTTTAATACTATTGGCTTAGCGTTATATATCTTGATTTGTACCAAGATAAAGATAAAATGTAGCAATTCACTTTTAAAAGGCATTTCATAAAAGAGTATAAGATTAAAGAAAAAAATCAAATATTCAAATATTCTTCTTTTACCTATGTGACTATTTTTATTTCAAAAAACAAAAGTAACAAATTAAAATAATAACTACTAAAACATATTAAACATGGTAACCAAATAAAACTAAAAAGGCAACATGAAAATCATACATACATATATATATATACAGGGAAAGTATCCGTTGTAAACCATGTAGATTGTACAAACTATACAAACCTAATTTTAACCATTGATTTTGTTTTCTTAACCATTGATTTTGTTTATCTCCTAACTTTTAGGTGATTTTCAAATGTAGTTAAGAGAAAATCTAGGAACTGAATTAATCCACACCATTGATCATGTACATGTACGGTGGAGATTGGTTTGTATAGTTTGTACAAACTATACGGTTTGTAACGGATACGACCCCTATATATATATATATATCAATATATCTATTCCCTAAACATGTGTCGGGTTTGAATTTTCAGCTCATGTCTTGAATCAATTTAAATGAAAACTGGATGTCTAAGCTGAGAATGATTATTCTCCTTAAAGAACTTTCAAACTCAGGTCATGCTAACTTGATGCCATGATGACACGATAATCTGTTACAGCGACATACCATTAAAAATGTATATGTCTAAACATGGTAACTATATAAGAATAATGGTAAGAGAGTAACAGAAAAGAATTGGACCAACCAAGCTTCTTTACTTTCTTCCCACCACCACACACACAACCATGGCTGCAGCTCTCCCTCTCCTCCTCCCTTCCACCAACCTCTCCCTCAACCACCACCACCGCCACCACCACCACCACCACCACCACCTTCCAATTCGCCGGAACTTCCACCTCCTCCGCCATCAACACCTCCATCCACCTCCAATCCTTCAAAAACCGAATTTCACCACCACCACAACCGGCGCCGGTTACATAACAGGTCCGGCATCCGATGCAATCATCGCCGCAGATGATCCGAAGGTCGATGAAGTCGATTCCGGTCCGGAACCGGTACAGCGGCTTAATGCCATAAGCTTAGGGCTGTTATTGAAGCTTCTATCTCGCCATAAACTCAGAGTTGCTGCTTCGATTCTCAGTCTCGTATGCTGTACCACTTGTACTCTTTCAATGCCGATATTATCTGGTAATTGTTACGAATTTCAACTTCATTTTGCTTATTTTCAGCAATCACGTTTTTTTTCCTGTTTTGAGAGTTTTATAAGATGAGCTTAGTTAGTTTGATTATGAATTGAATTCATTGGTGATTGATTGTTATTATTAACTTTGTTCCATAAATGCAATTCAATTAGAGAAGGTTTAGTTCACATCATATGATTGAAGCTGATTTTGCTCCAAGTTTGGGATCAATTTGATTATGATTATGAAATTGGAAAAAAGTGCTGAAATGGCTATTTGTTTGGTCTAATTAATGAAATAGATGCTTCTGTTGGATCTAAGATACTTACATTGGGTACTGTCGGGGAATTTTCAAACGGTGGCACCATATAATTAAGTTTCTGGTTGATTTCGAGAGGTTTTTATTTAATTTTTTGGTTGATTTCGAGAGGCTTTTTTTTGATTTTTTTAGTTGAATCGAAAGATTTTTTTGGTTGTTTGATTGACTGCGAGAGAAATTTTTGGTTTTTTAGTGGATTTTGAGAAAAAAATAGATTTTTTGGTTGTTTCAAGAGAAAATTTCGGTTTTTTGGTTGATTCCGATAGAATTTTTTGGTTTTTGGTTGATTCCAATTTCCGGATCAATTTGATTATGATTAACCACAAGGATGTGGTGTGCTGGTTAAGGCTTGTGGGGGAAGTGGCTAGTTAACCCTTCTACCCCAAGTTCTGAATCCGGGCGCCTCCAGATTGTGGCCACTAGGGATTAACTCAGGACAACATGCTTTAGCTGTTGGTTAACCTTGCCGGATTAGTCGGGGTAAAGCCTCGGATACCCTTCCAAAAAAAAATTGATTATGATTATGAAATTGGAAAAAAAGTGCTGAAATGGCTATTTGTTTGGTCTAATTAACGAAATAGATGCTTTGGTTGGATCTAAAATGGTTACATTGGGGACTGTTAATAACCATTTGTTGAGGTACTTGTAGGGAGGTTCTTCGAGGTGCTAATCGGTGCAAGAGCGGAGCCTTTATGGCAGCTTCTCAGTAAAGTTGCTGTTCTATATACCCTGGAGCCAATCTTCACAGTTATTTTTGTTGTAAATATGAACACTATATGGGAGAAGGTTATGTCAAGCTTAAGAGCTCAAATATTTGGCAGTGTATTGATTCACAAGGTAATATCATCTGTTTATATCTTACTGTACATATATATATTCTTTACTTGCATTTTAGGCCATCTATACTAGTTTGTACTTGGACCTTACTGTTTTTATAGTTTAATAATACATGGTGATTGCTTTATATCCATATTTAGTTTCACATTTTATTGAAATCAAGGATAGGCTAGTGCATGAGGCTTATACCTTGCAGCACACAGCTCATGCCTATCATACACAAATGATTAAAAATTTCATCTTTAAGCAAGCTTGTTTTTAATGAGCTCATGGTTTATCAAGTCAAGGTTGATACTTTTTATTGAACAACCATGTCAATGCTAAGAATTTGCACCAATCCTTTGAGACAAAAAACAATCTGTGGATTGATGATACACAAAAGCTTATTGCTGGTTTTGTTCAACAGAAATCCATATTCCTAACTTTGTCATAATTATGCAACTACTAATTTTACATGTTCTCGTAAGTCTATATACAACACTTTTCATAAAGGACTGCTGTTCTAGTAAACAAGTTGTGACTTACCATTTCGGTGTGTTTTCTAACTAACAAGTCACGTCCTCATCTACAAGCTTAGCTTTAATCTTTTAACCTGTAGTTGCATCTCAATTCCGTATCATAGAGATATTTCTTGCCAAGGTTTGATGCTTTTATCTCATTTCTGCAGGTGGAATTTTTTGACAAATACAAGGTATGGACAACTCATCTTTACATTGTATTACCTGTATTACGAAAAGTTGATGAATTTGTTTGTCCCTATAAATTGTTATTTAATTTTGTTTAATTTCTTCAAGCATATAGGATGTCACAACCTCTCTTACTTAACTTCTTGGCTTCCTCATTAGGAGTACACAGAAACACTCAAACAAAATCCTAGAATCATTAACCTCATGAAATGAATGAGTCCAACTCACTACACCTCATGAAGCTACCGCTATGATGTCGCTGTGAGCTCCCCTAGGCCGAAAGCAATAAACTATAACCATGGTGACAAGTTATTAGTAGCCCATTACAGAGACTCACTAATCATTTCACAACCGATATGGGTTGGAATGTTACAAGGTTTGCTTCTATAAATGTAACATATGCTTTGTACTCTCAATTTAGATGGACCATGATCATCAAGCTTTGACTTGCATTCTCATTTATACCGTCTCTCTTTTTTACTTGAAATATCATTTCCATTACGATTAGGTCTATGCAATATGATTCTAAACAAACTTGCTGTGTTTTTCTATGCCAATGGGCAATGGCTATGACAACTATTAACTCAACATTTATCCTTTGCTCCTGTTAGGTTGGCGAACTCACTGCTTTATTGACATCTGATTTGGGTTCCTTTAAAAACATCGTGAGTGAGAACACTTCAAGGGATCGTGGTTTCAGGGCACTAACCGAGGCAAGCTACTCTACACTAAGCAAAAGTGAGCTTAAGCTTATTTTCTATTCTTCTTTCTCAATGAGAAAAGTGAGACTTCTAATAAAAAAGAAAACAGCTTTAATAAACAACTTGTATGTGCTTTTAATTTTTTGATTCCAAACTTTGTGGTATATCTTCCCTTGTTTGAGCATTGCATTTGCACTATTGAAATGAGTTGATAAAGGTTTGATAAGTTAAGGAAACACACAAATGTTACTACTTAAAGGGTGACATTTGTGCACCAAAACCTTTTGGTTTGTGAGGGACAAACTTCTCTTTGTGTTTGGCAAATACGTTGTTTCCAGACTTGAATATATGACTGAAGTCATAAAGGAGTAACCTTGAGCGTTGTTCCAAGTTATAAAGGAGGTTGTTCCAAGACTTGAATATATGACTTATTATAGGTGTAAGCCTTGGAACAACATTCAAGGTAACATCTTGAGCGTTGTTCCAAGACTTACCCCTGTAACAAGTACTCCTAGCATAAGAAAAGGGTTTAAGTTTGGCTTTTATTTAGTAAATTGCACCACTTTTCACCCTGAAATTAATAAAATAATAAAAATATTTTATTTTTTTCATGGAAAACAATTTATAACTCAAAAAGACCTGGTGCATTTGCAAACCTTCTGGTGCAAACAAAGTAAAAGAAGTCATATTGATTTTGTACACAGTTGTTTGTATATGTTGTGATACAATCTTAATAACATGTCATTCTAACTTCATATGGGCTTTTGTCCTCTTTGCAGGTTGTTGGTACAATGTGCTTGTTGTTTGTGCTGGCCCCCCAACTTGCACCAATTCTGGGTGTACTTATGCTTGGAGTATCTATTTTAGTTGGTAAGCATTAGTTGCTTCTTTACCTAAACCTTTTCTTTAATAGTTTGAAGGTCTTCTTTTTTTTCATGATGGAAGTGTGATGAACGCATATTACTGCTTCTTTACCTAAACCTTTTCTTTAATAGTTTATAAATTCCAGCCGTCTTCATGTTTCTACTTGCTACTGACTGCTATGTATTTGTATCTCAGCTGTATACAAGAGGTCAACTGTGAAGGTGTTTAAAGCCTATGGGTCCACCCAAGCTTCAATAGCTGATTGTGTAACCGAAACTTTTTCTGCAATCCGTACAGTGAGTTCTTAATTTATTTCTGAACTCTTGCTCTTTGTATCTTTCTGACTTCGTGGAAGGTGGAAGTGCCCACAATTTTGATTTTTAACAAAGTATGCTGAAGTTGTTATAAAAGAACCAAGAAGGTAAACCTCATAATGCAATTGTTGATATTTATTGCTTTATGCAGGTACGGTCATTTGGTGGAGAAAAACGTCAAATGTTAACATTCGGTAACCAGGTTAGATACTTGGTATCCATGGATGTCACCTGGTATCCATGGATGTCCAGATAGGACCATTAATTATATTTGCAACCATCTGATGTCTAGTTTATTGTTTTGAGTAGGTTCTTGATTATCAGAGCAGTGGTATCAAGCTTGGATTTTTTAAGTCTATTAATGAATCAATAACTAGAGTTGCAGTATATGTATCTTTGCTGGCCTTGTATATTCTTGGAGGAAGCAAAGTTCAGGCGGTAAGCAGTCTATCTCTTTCTGTAAATTTCTTACCTTCCCATTATGGTGTAGGTAGCATCTTTCTGAAATCTCGTGATAATGACACGATGCAACTTCGCAGTTTACCTCAATTATCGTGATAATTGACTAGATATGTACGCGCGCAATGCGACGCAAAACATCTTAAGCTATTGAGCACCTCAATAAATAAGCTTGTTTTGTGTCAGTTTTATTCTCTATCATTCGATTCCAATTTTATGATTTTATGAGTTTATATGCAATACAAATATTAACTTGAACAATGTCAAAATATAATTAATTAGTCAAAGTAACTTTGTGAAAACTCAATAATTATCTCCATTATTTTATATTTTATTATGCAAATATTAACTTGGAACAATGTCAAAATAAAATTAAATAGTCAGAATAATTTTGTTAAAACTCAATAATTAGCTTGATTAGATTTTATATTTTATTATGCAAATATTAACTTGAACAATTCAAATTATAATTTGATTAATAGTAATTTTTTAATAACTCGATGATTATCTTGTTCTCTTAAGAATACTAAATTAGTAGGATTATATTGTTTTTTAAAATAAAATGACACGTATCAAACAGATAAGCCTAAATGAACTGAAAGTGTAAAATGCATCCAGATACATATTTAGGCAGAAAAATCCTGAAACCGGCTCACCAGAGGACGACACGTGGCAGCCAGTTACTTATTTATTATATATAGATTTGCTTGAAGTTTTCATTGCTCAAGGTGACACAAATATTGTCTGCTAAACAAATTCCTCCTTTCCAGGGTGAGCTCTCTGTGGGAACTGTTGCTTCTTTTATCGGATACACTTTCACTTTAACGTTTGCCGTGAGTACTTCTATTTGGTTACTTTTTTTTAGCCATTTTTTTCTTTCATTATCAGCTGATAGTAGTACATGTTTATTAGGTTCAAGGACTGGTTAACACTGTAGGGGATCTAAGGGGAGCTTTTGCTGCTACAGAGAGAATTAACTCCGTCTTATCTGACTCAGAAGTTGATCAAGCGCTAGCTCATGGTTTAGAAAAAGACATCAGGCAAGGGGGAGGGATGGATGATAGCTTAAAAATGTTTATCAGTGACCCCAATGATAAAAGGCGATCCCAGAACATGAGGTACATGTCATCTTTGACAGCAGCCAGCAGTGTTCGTAATCTTGCACAATCTGGTGATATATGTCTTGAAGGTATCTACATAAATGGTCTCATTTCAGATTTTAAACTTTGAAATTAAGATACTACATGCATCTTCTACAACTAGTTATCTTAGATGTTCCGCTGCGCGTTTTCTCATTTCCCTACTTGATTTGAAATACAGCATTAGATACTATGAGATCTTTGCAGGCTTACTTGATTTGAAATACAGCATTAGTCCTGTGTTTCATTGCTAGTAACTTACTTTTCTGTTGTTCTTCAGACGTGTACTTCTCGTATCCCTTGAGGCCTGATGTAGAGATCCTTAGTGGTCTTGATTTGACACTAAAATGTGGAAGTGTTACTGCCCTAGTGGGCTCAAGTGGAGCTGGAAAGAGTACCATTGTACAGCTTTTGGCCCGGTTCTATGAGGCAAGTATCTATGAACTATGTTTTCAACCATGGGTGAAGATTGGTTTTTGTAGATTAATTGCCAAGTGTTCTATTTTTGCAGCCAACTCAAGGTAGGATAACAGTTGCAGGAGAGGATTTGAGAACATTTGATAAGAGTGAATGGGCCCGGGTAGTCTCCATAGTCAATCAGGTATGCTCTTCGATTTATAAGTATCTAATTTCACACATTATAGTTAATGTTTGCATATTCAACCAAGCAAAGTGCAAGCTCAACCGAGTAGCAAGGCTGCAGTGACTCATGAACAAACTTTTTGTGAATGTCACCAACACACAAGCATGCACACGTTATCTTCATCTTGACCAGAAAGGTCTGAAATAGACAAAATAGGTTTTTAAAATAAACAGAAAGGTTTGGGTCTAGTTAGATACAAGTTGCATATTCAGGCAGTTCAGATGGTTCACGGTTCATACTCATTTGCAAAGACAATTTTTTGCAGGAACCTGTTCTTTTCTCGGTCTCCGTGGGAGAAAATATTGCATACGGGCTCCCAGATGAAAATGTATCAAGGGATGATGTTATAGCGGCAGCCAAGGCCGCCAATGCTCATGATTTTATAGTATCACTCCCAGACGTATGTCCTCTGTAGATATTCACCTACTCATTCGTGCTATGATCCTTTTTTCTAATGTTTGCGTAATCTTGTTTAATGGAAGGGTTATGATACACTTGTTGGTGAAAGAGGAGGTTTACTAAGTGGGGGTCAAAGGCAGGTAAAATGTTAAATATGAATATGTGAGTATGAACATGCACAACATACAAATCTACACTGTGCTGAACCATTTTACTATCTTGCAGAGAGTTGCTATTGCTAGGGCTTTGCTCAAGAACTCTCCTATCTTGATACTCGATGAGGTATACCATTAATTTCATCAACTAGATAGAGTTCTTTATCTGCCATACAATCTTATCTTGGTTGGAAAGTATGGCAGTGATTGTGTAGTTTTGAAAAATAATATTTTCCACCATAGGTTATATATGTGAAGGATCTAAATTGCTTGGTGAAACTCATACAATCATTGTATGCATTAAGGCTATGTACATGTTTGGATGGACCATAAGCTGACTTATAAGCTAGCTTTTTGAAAAGCTACTCTCACTAGCTTTTTAGTGACTTATGAGACTTTTTATTCCAAATATACCCTTCTACTTTTTACACTATCAATTTTTAAACATGTCTTTTTTTGTCATTTTACAGTCATAACCTACCTTATTAGCTAGTTTTTACCAAAGACAACTTATTCATCAGCTAGCTTATCAATCATCAGCTACCTGGTCAGTCATCAACTACCTTTTTGGTCATCAGCTACCTTATCAACGAGTTTGCCAAACATAATGTTTGGCAAACTGGTTGATAAGCCAATTATTGGCTGAAAAACTAGCTAAAGAACTAATTACGTCTGGCAAAAACTAGGTTATAAGCTAGTTGGCAAATGTAAAGTTACAAAAAGAACATGTTAAAAAATTACTCAATTTGAAAACTACATACTATCATTAAAATAAACCACTAATATATTTCATCATTAATAACTCCTTAGTTCATAAGAGAATGTTTGAATGGAACAAGTGCCCTCATTTTCATATTGGTTTTTATTTCAGGCCACCAGTGCTTTAGATACAGTCAGTGAGCGCTTAGTCCAGGATGCCCTTAACCAACTAATGAAGGGAAGAACAACATTGGTGATTGCTCACCGATTAAGCACAGTTCAAAATGCAGATCAAATTGCTCTGTGTTCGGAGGGCAAAATTGCAGAGCTGGGCTCTCACTCCGATTTATTGGCAAAAAAGGGCCAATATGCCTCTCTTGTTGGCACACAAAGGCTTGCATTCGAGTGAGAAACAACAGCCGGATCTCTTTATTCGGTTTAAACCATGTACAACACATTGTAAGTGTGAGTTTCACAGTTTTTGGTATATGCAATAGAAAAGGGAAGCAATTAGGAAACCATGTTTACATACATTTAGCATATTTTATTTTATGCATTTACTCGTCTTCCCACGGTTTCAAGATTTCCAAGAGGTTCGAGGAGATGCTGGTAGAGAACATGCAAAGCTTCAACAATGAAGGATAATAACAAATATACAATTGTCAACTGTAAGTACTCACTTGCGTGATATTGTACACCAACAGATGCTATGAAAACATTAAATAATTGTTCTACGAAAATGCATAATTTAAATATCTTGATGTCAAACCTTATCCTGTTTTAGGAATGCTGAACCATAACAAAACAAAAAAGAGGAAAAATCAACACCATCTGAATCCAAATTTGTAAATCTGTATAGATGCAGAAATGAAGAAAGAAAAGTGTGTATATATATACTAAGACTGTTCAATAAAAAGAAACCTATGATGAATTCTTAAATCCTTATGGTATCTTAGTCCTTGGAGAAGGTGATTGTAGCATTTAAGATGGCAAGACATTCGGTTGGAAGATCGAGGAAAGAATTCATTAAAAAATCATCAATCTGCTCAACAGTTGCCACTCCAACTAGCCTGCATTTCCCTTGTTCATCCAGTCTCTCTCCATTTCCACTCCTATGAGTCCCTTTGGATTCCTCTGATGTCAATAGTGTCTCCACCAACAATGGTGGAGCTTTGTAGATACTCCCCACTGAAAACCAGAATCTGGCCTTGAACTTAAGATCAACCTACATATTAAGAGCAACACTTTTAGTTCCAGTTCTATCTCTAGTTCTAGAAATGAAATAAAACAACAAAAGATTGTTGAATTCATGCCTACTCCAAACATAAAGTTGCAGAAGAGTATCAAATAACAATGGATCAGTTTTCAGTCTTTAGGAGCAGGATGAGTTATCACTACAATAAAATCGGCTTTACATGACGCCAAAATTGTTTAAAGGTTTGGTCCTATAAAACATAGGATGCATAATTGTTTGGTCCTATAAAACATTAAATTAGTCATTTTTGGCATCATAGAATGGACGAAACTGAGAGTTCTCTGAACTTTCTACTTCTGTTTGTATGTTGGGTTTTCATCTTCTTGTAACTTCAACATGAAAAGTAGGAATGAGTGCAACAGTTAGGGAATGGACGAAACTCTACCTTGCCAGATTCTAGGTTGATGATCCCTCGAAAGATCTCAGGAACGATATCAATTTTCAGGAACGGTGGCAGTGGCAAACCCAGGAACTTGGTCGTTGCAGTTGTCAACGACGGGATGTAAAGGGTACTTACGTCAAAGTCAACCGAGGTCTCACCATTAAAGTCTATCCCCATCATCTTTTTCCCCATCCCACTACCCTCTCCCCCATTAGCATTATATTCGAAATCCGGATATCTGGCTATACCAAGCTTGCAAGCTTCTAAAGTCTTGAATCTAACACTATATACATCTGGGGTTGCTAAAGTTGACATGGAAATAGATGGTTGTTGATCTTGGCTGTTGTTGTATGCCATTGTTGTAGCTTGGAGCTTTGGCAGAACATGAGAAAATGGTGGTTTGGTTATAGGGATTCTGAATAGGATATGAGGATGTATTTGGCATCCCATTTGGAGGGGAGGGTAGATTTGAAACTTGAAATTATGGAAGGAATGACAAGAGAAAAGTGGTTCAAGTATTTTGGGAAGTTGATGTTGGAAGTTTTGTGGTTGTGATGGTTCCATCAACCCTCATCTTTTTCAGCCTGCCAAATGAACCTTATCTCCAATAATAGTTTTAGAAAATTGCACTTACCTCCCCTGGTCATATATCCATTCTCATTTCTAGAGACACATCATAAGTAGTGATAGTTGAATACATCTTAAATAAAATGTCATAAAGTTAAGGATTAAGTAAGTAAGTTCATGCTTTTCAAACACATAATGTCATGATTATAGAACATGAAAATGTGCATTTCAAAAAGTAATGCATGATTATGGTATTGTCACCATGATACGAGAGAACTGAACATTTTATATTTTGTGGATCATTAAAATAACTATACCAAGGTTGTGTTTGGCTAAAATAAGCTAATTGATAAGCTAGCGTATAAGATAGTACATATTTTTTATGGACCATAAGCTAGCTTATTGAAACGCTAGTTGGAGTAGCGTTTCAGGAGGTTTTTGTAGCATTTTTTTAATTATACCTTATTAATATTAATTATTATAGCCCAAGATACCATTTTTGGTCATTTTACATAATACATACTAATAAGCTAGTTTTTGTCAAACATAATTATTCGTAAGCTAGCTTATTAGCTACTAACTAGTTAGCCAAACACAGTCTAAGTATATGAGTACCTTTCACCTTGTACTGATCATCATCATTCCATCAATAGATGTGTTTGTCACCATGCATGTAAACCAGTTATGTCGTATAACTAAGTATGGACAAATTAATCACATATATTTAGTTTCATCGTATCAAGTGGTTTCCCAGTTCCCACCACTGGTTTTAACGTCTCCATATATGATCTCCATAAGTATTTGAAACATTGTATGCATTTTATAACAACCTTGTTTTCCTTTATGTAGCGTTTGGTATCGAGACATGATTGACTGGACTGAACAACATGTTTAGACCGGAAGGGATATGATTAGACAGACAACGTGTGGTCTAGTGTTTGGAACAATTATGACTGAATATGACAGGACTAGTCACGTTACAAATGAAAGTTGTTTGATAGTTTTATAAATTATATGGGGGTTATAAACCATACAAGTAAAGTAAATAATCAAGTAATTTAATCTATAAGCATTTTAACACAATTTTCATACACAGTATGGAAAAAAATTGGTGTGAAATATTCTTGTGAATTGGTGAAGATGTTGTAAAGATTGTTGCAGCGATTGGTTTTGGAGGTAGTGGATAAACGACGATGATTATAGAGAGGATGTGGAGATGGTGGATAGTGGTGATGGCAGAGGTAGTGGCGGTTGTGGGCGGTCATAGTGGTAAATACCGGTGGTCGTGGTGGTTATGGTGGAGGTGGAGGACAAGGTTGTAGTGAATGAGTCTAAATGGAAAATCTTATAGAAACTCATTTTAGGGGGAGCTTGGTTGGGAGTATTGCAGGATAAGGAATGAGAATGATAATTAAAACTGTTGCTTGGTTTGATATTATATAATGGAATCATTTATGTAGATCCATTAATTTTCATTTCTAACTCACAATTAGAGTTTTATTAATTTTAGGGACCTATTTGCCAAATTTTAGAAATTTAAATAGTTGAATTAGGATCTGAATTTTAAATCGTTATTTTTCTTATTGGCCCATTATTTAATTAAAATAGAAAGCTTTTTGGTCCAACAAAGTATAGCCCGTTGGTCCGTCTTGACCCGTTGACAACCCAACAATTCTCATTGCAAATTTGCTCCAATTTTCACCATAGTGTATAAAGTTATTTAGTCTGATTAACATTATAAATTTATTAAAATTGATTGATTGTTATTGAGTTTTCAGTTGTAATTAGGTTGGATTAAATCCAAAATTTCAATAAATTGGTTCTTAAATGACAATTTCGAATTGATAAAATCTAACTGTTTCAAACTTTCAATTACCATCAAGCTGATAAATAATTATGTATAAGTTGTGTTTAGTTGATATTGTATGTAGGAAGAAACATATGAATAATTGGATAAAATGGTAAATTAACTTGTTTAGTTGATATTGTATGTCCCATACTAATATGATTGGATCCAATGGCAAATTTCAAAATCCATTGAGTTTCATTTGATATGTCCCTTGTTACACATTCTAGCATAAGTTTAAATGTCTTATCATGGTGTAAATTTAAACATGTCTTTAAATGAGCTAAAGTAAAATAAAATGTAACTAAAATTTGAATTTTATCGGATTAAACTAACAAGGAAAAGGATGGTATGTGTTTTTTAAAGATATATGATACAATCACTTTTTAGGATTACTTATGAACTTCTTCTTCCTATTTTAACAGTTAATAATATTAGCCGATCGTCCACACTGATCAGTCCTAGTGGTAAAGATGTGAGTGTAATCTATATGTGTGAGGTTGCGGATTCAAGTCATAAACACCGTATCTTTGCCAATGAGATGCATACAATAATTTACCTTCTTCATAATGATCGTGAGACCGGTGCGACAGGACGGCCCAGAAGGTGACATATACAGTATACCCCTAATAATTAGTCGATCAAGAACACCATTGACATAAAACGTTTTTATGTATAACACACTTGTAAAATGTTAAATCTCAATTTATATTTCACTTAATGATTTGTAATTAAAAAATGTAATTATGAAACCAATTGAAAATGAAGCAACAATGACGTATTCAAAATTTTAAATAAGGGGGCGTTTGGTTGGGGGTATTGAGCAGTCAGGAATGGGAATGATAATGAAAACTGCTGTTTGGTTTGATATTATATAATGGAATCATTCCTGCAGATCCATTAATTTCCATCCTGACCAAATTGGGGTGAATGAAATTTTTATTTCTACTTGGTTCTTTTTTCCACCCATTGTTCCATCTATGGATGTTAATTAAATATCTTTTGTATTTTCAAGTTGGAAAAACATATTTTTCAATATGAAGCAGTTTTTCATTGATTATAGTGGGTTAACCAAACAGCATCAATGCAATGCTCATTCTTATTCCTATTATCCTGCATTCCCATTCATTCCCATTCCCTAAAATGAACCAAACGTCCCCTAAATTCTGTGAGATATTTTTTTGGTTGTGAGGGGGGGGGGGGGGGGTGGTATTTGATATTTGATGGTGATATTGATAAAGGCAAACAAACAATTTGACTCCTTTCGGTTACACTACACTACACAACAATCCACAACACACAGACGTAGTCCCCAACACGTGTCACCACACCAACCCAAAGAACAATCAAAGATCAAATCACAACCCTCCATTCCCCCATTTGGGGTGGGTCCCCTCTTTGTAAGAAGAATTCCCCCATAGAGGATAAGTGGGTCTCCCCCCTCTTATCTAGGGTTTGTTCCTATTCCAATTCCACCATTCACACCCTTCCTTCCTACTTTCCTCCAAAATTCCAACTTCCATTTGCCCTAATTTCCATCCAATTTCTCCCAATTTCATCCATGGCCTCAATCAATGATCACAGAAACATCCAATTTCAATCCCAACAAGAAGAAATTGAAGAAGATGAAGCTAACGAAACCGCCACGATTTTATCAACATCCGATCCGTTACTCGGCGGCGATCCGCCGGAGTACACCATCACGGCGGTTCCGGTTGCAAACCGCCGTAGCTCGCCGCCTATGGAGGTCAATCTCTTCAAGGAGGAACCGGTGGAGAACGAGAATGTTCTAGAAGCTTCGATTCCGTTAGCGATTGTGCCAATGCCGACGACGACGACGGCGAATAATAACAAGCAGGTTGCGGTGGCGGTGCCGCGGCGGGCGTCGAAGGACCGCCACACGAAGGTGGAGGGACGCGGCCGGAGGATCCGCATGCCGGCGGCCTGCGCCGCGAGAATATTCCAGCTGACGAGAGAATTAGGGCACAAATCGGACGGAGAAACGATCAGGTGGCTTTTGGAGCACGCGGAACCGGCGATTATTGAAGCTACCGGTACCGGAACGGTTCCGGCGATCGCCGTTAACGTTAACGGCGCGTTGAAGATTCCGACGACTACGCCGAGCAGTAACAACGCCGGTAGCGATGGCGGTGGTGGTGGTGCGAAAAGACGGAAAAGGGCTTGTAATAGCGAGTTTTACGACGTGAATGATTCGGCTTCTTCCAATTTTGCCCCTGTGGCTCCGATTGTTCCGCAAGGGCTTGTCCCCGTTTGGACCATGGGCGCGCCGCCGTCCGCCGGCGGCGCGTTTTTCATGATTCCTCAAAACGGCGTCTCGTGGGCCATTCCGGCCGGTGCGACGCCGGTTTTCAACGTGGCGGCCGCGGCGAGGCCGATATCGAGCTTCGTGTCCGCCATGCAACCCAACAATGGAGAAATTCAGATGCCGTCGAGGTCGAATAATAGCGGGAGTGGCGAAGAGAAGTCCGGGAGGGTTTCGACGACGACGACCATGGCGCCGAGCTCGAGCTCGGTTTCGACGACGACGATGTTGAGAGATTTCTCGTTGGAGATTTACGACAAAAGGGAACATCAATTCATGGTTGGTTCTTCCTCCATTGATCAAACTTCAAAACCTTCATCATGATTATTGATTAATTCATAATCATGCTGTTTTAGTTTTCTTAATTTTAGGTTAATCATGTGAAGTGAAATTCTGTTTTGTAAATTGATATCAACAATTTAGGTGGGGAAAGAAAAAGGCTTTTTTTAGATGATCAAAAGGTCCACTTTTTGTTGCACAAGGTATACATTTTTTTTAACCTCTTTAGCATTATATTTTTCACTTTTAAGAAAAAAAATGGGTAAATTACATAATTGGTCTTTATGTTTTAGTTTCTATTTTAAAACAATTATGAAAAATGTTTTTATGGTTTATTCTTTATTGTAATATTGGTCTCCTATTTTATCTATTGACCATTAGTGCAATATAGCGTAAGCCATAAAAACTGACGATGCAATATAGTCTATACGATAAGAGCCAACGATACGATATAGTGTAAACCATAAGAGCCAACGATACGATATAGTGTAAACCATAAGAACCAACGATGCAATAGTGTAAATCACATAGACCACTAATACAATGCGATATAAGCTATATGAACCTTTTTTATAATTATTTTAAAATGAAAATCAACGATGCAATAAAATTATAATTATTCTAAAATAAAAATAACCACATACACCAAATATGTAATTTACCAAGAAAAAATTACGTGTTAATAGTTGTTAATTATGGTTTTAGAGAAATGATTATTGTTATTATATGTGGTTTGTGGGGGTCACGTGCGGGTTAGGGGGGAGACACGTGCGAGGTGGGACCACCATGTGATGGACCTTGGGGATGTGGGAGCCATTTCTAGCTTTTTGAGGCGGCCAAGGGTGTGGGGGGCCCACAGTGCTTTTTAGGCTCGGCTATTGTTGCGGCTTATGTGGGGACCGGGACAGTTGCCTGTGTCTGATGGTGACACGTGTCTGGGTGCTAGCTGTAAAAAGATATGGGACCGCGTTTCTTGAAAGAAAACGTGTAGGTGGTGGGGTCGGATGTCTTTGTGTGTGATAGGGTGGGTGGGCCAAATGGTAATTATCCACACCGCTTTTTTTTGTACCCGATCCGGTACTTGATAACCAGATCCGACAAAAAATGGTTGGGTTCGGATTTATGGGAGGGAATGGAATTGTATGAATCAAATTGGAATGGAATCGGTTATGGTTGATTTAGAATTCTACTTAAGGATCGAATTACAATTTACACCCTTGGTCCTTGTGGTTTATATCGAATATGAATCTTTCCCTTAAAGCTATAAAATTGAGCGTTCGTCATGGTTTATATCTTGTTGCGAGTTAGTTCGTCATGGTTTATATCTTGTTGCGAGTTAGGTCGTCATGGTTTATATCTTGTTGCGAGTTAGGACGTCATGGTTTATATCTTGTTGCGAGTTAGGTCGTCATGGTTTATATCTTGTTGCGAGTTAGGTCTCTTAGCGTAACTTTGTCCAATGATAATATGTTAATGGGGAGGTAGTTTTCTCTAACAAAAAAATTCAAATATATTTACCATGTTTTGACTAGACAACACAGAATTGGATAGGACTGGGTATAACAAGTTGTTTGTTTAATATTTGATACAACTAAGATTAGATAGAATAAGGCTAGCTAAGTTGTTATTAAAAGTTGTTTGATGCTTTGATACATCATATAATAATTAAAATGACATAAACCAAGTAAATATTTTATATAATCTAATTTATAAATATTTTTACATATATATAGTATTATAAAATTTGAATGAAGAAGTTGATATAATTGATGGTAGTTTGAAGAAACCACGTTCGTACTGATAAAAGAACAATGTTTTATTCGGTTTGAAAGTTACTTATGAACCGGAAGATGTGAGGTAGAGGTTGTCGTAGTGACAATGTTGGAGGTGAAAGTGGTGGTGTCGGTGGACGTCAACTCGTCAAGATGGTTGACAGTTGTGGTAGTGGTAACAATGATGGAAGAGGTAGTTGTAGACGATGGTGGTATTGGTGGTTATGGTGAGGTGGGTGATGGAGGTTGTAGTAATGAAGGTGATCAATAGCGGGTGTCGGTGATGCTTGATGGTAGTGGCGGCGATGCTATATCTCATCTTTGTACAAGATAGGTAGAATGAAAAAGTCTTTTTGTTCTACCTTGTCTTAGCGAGTTCCAATCCATGTCTCATATCACATCAAACTTGGGACAACGATATCGTGCTAAATATGGGATAGTAAGTTTTGTACTGTTCTGTTCTATCTCATATACCAAATTATCAAACGCCACCTTGAAAGGATGGAATGACAAAAAAAATTATGATCCCATATGTTGTTTGTGACTTTGTGTTATGTGTGGAATGACAAAGTAGGTTAGTGTGCTAAACTAGAACGCAAGGTTTACTCTCAAACTCCACCTGTTTTACTTATAGAGTTGGTTCTGTTGAAAATGATAAGAACATATCCTCACCCTTGAATGCAAATTAGGATGAAATGGATCAAGGTGCATCATATCAATTCCCTATTAAATGCAATTTATCTAATGGGTTTGAAATTAAAAACAATCAATAGTCCAAATATCTTATTATTTTTCTCACCTGAAATTAAACATTGAGGTTTAAAGGTATCTCCATAAATATTATAAACATGGGCAGAAAATCGTGTAACAAAAAGAGTTAATATTATAAGATCTTTGATCACTTTTGATTCACCCCCATCCATTAGGTTTCGCCTGGTTTGTGATAATGGATTGGAATTGGAAGGATTTGGATTTCAAATCCTTTACAAATCTTCCTTTGGTAAGCCACAAGATTTGCCACAAGATTTGGAATTGAAGGGTTTTGAAATCCCATATCCGATGGATTTGAAGTCCGGTGGTAAAAGTTCGGATTCAAAATCCAAATCCAAATCTTTTCTTAAAATCTATTCTTGCAAACCAAACGCGCTATAAGGGATTTTGTTTCAATACATCTTGGTTAATATCATTTGATATAAACCACAAGGACCAAGAGTATAATTTGCTCTAACTTTAGAACATAAGTTTCTAAAAAGACCGTTAGTACTATTATTCTTTTGTGGTGGTCCAACAAAAGCCATTGTCTAGAATGATGATGATTCAATTTTCAAGTAAATGGTTCTTGTTTACCAAATTTATGTGATTGGGCCTAAGTTGTCCTTTTTTTATGGACTTTTGGTCCACCACAACTTTCATGTTTTGTTTTTGTCCTTTTTCTAAACCTTTTTGTTTAATATAAATATTTAAAGAACATATTTCCTAATGTTTTCTTTTTGAAGAATAATATTTTCTAGATTCCAAAAACGATATTGGAATAAAAATAACTTTTTTTGCCATGTTGGCTTGTGTTAGTTAAATGGTTAAGTAAATAATCTCTTGAATCATTGTGATTTATCAGATGTATTTAAAATAGAATTGGTAAAATAACTTTATAAAGTATTTTTATTGTGAAATCTATCTTATTATATTTCTTATCTATTCTTGTTATAGGTTGCATGCATCTTTTTTCATACTATTTTCTTTACTTATCTTAAAAAAAGCTCAGCTATCACATAGATACATAACCAAAAAAAACTAGATTAAATATTGCACAGCACACTCAAATCCTTACAGAACATCAGGGATGAAATGGGAAATTGACAATCGAATATGTTCTAGTTTTAGTGGGAACTGAAATTCTCGTGAGAAGGGTAAGAAGGGATCTCCATTCTTGATACAAATTAGGAGGAGATGCATCTAGAAGCACCGAATAAATTCCTTATCAAGCGTAATTTTTGGAATGAGTATGGGATTAAAAATGGTCGACCGTCTTGATCTCTTCTTATCCATTTTACCTTAACTCTTCTCCTAATACAACCTTCGCCCCACAATTCTTTATCAAATCAATGGTCATAAACGAAAGAAAATTGTTTAAATTTAATTATTACTTTTTTGATTTTATCAAATTTAGGCAATTGAGGCCCAATGGCCATGGATTTGGTTGACGAAGATAAGCCCAGCAATATGGAGCCCAAATGAAAGGCCCGGCCCAATATAACCAGTAATACTGGCTAATTGGCTAGTGAGCTGGAAAAGCCTTGGTTGATTTTTATTTACTTGATTTTTGAAGATGTAATTAATAATGAATTTGAGCTAGAGTTAATTATAAAGATTGTCCTTTGTAGCTATATAAATATATGTATTGGATACTTTGAATTTTTTTATAGGTTCGATTGTCTAGTTTCTTTATTGGTTTGGTCATTAACACTAAAGGGTTGTAACGTGGATATGGCTTATTTGCACAATCATAATCATATCCAAGTGTTCGAAACCAACACTCTTGGGATATTCATCTGAATAATCGTGTATTATTCAAAGTGAATAATAAGAAATAATACAGAATGTTGTATTATTCACCCCGAATAACACTGAATGTTGTGTTATTTACTCTGAATAATACACGATTATTCAGAGTGAATATGCCACGTGGTGCCCTATTGGTATTGGATGTCCTCATGTTCGCAACAGAAAATGAGTTTTCATTTGAAACTAACTCTATAATCGTGTGTGTATATATATATATATATATATATATATATATATAGAGAGAGAGAGAGAGAGAGAGAGGGAAGTTCTTTTGCAAACCCTAAAAAACGTGTAAACGTGAAAACTCATGGTTGCATACGTGTATATATATATATATATTTATATATATAATGATAAAGGAATGATGACTAACTCGATAATCTTGATTAACTCTTGATGAATATTGTAACTTGTATTAAGGCATGCAATCACAGTGTCTCTAGATAGAAATTGGTCCCTCATAATGTCGAATTTGTGGATGTTTGTCTAGAGATAACAACCGCTTAAATTGTTGAACTTGAACCCAATGAATCAAAGTACGCATCCTTATTGAGAAAAAATCGATGCAGGACAAGAGAACCATGAAATATGTGTAAAATTACCAAAATTCAAGAGATATTGAAGCATTTGTATGTTTGCCTTTTCAAGCGAAAGTAACGACAAAAAACTATCGAATAGCGACTTGTACAACTAGCTACCCATGGCCTTAGGTCATTGGAATTGAAATAGTGAGTTGCACATTTATTTCCGCACAAGCCTCTATCCTGAATATAGTGAGTTATGCGAGTTGTCCTGCAACTTTACGCTCGTGGAGGTCACGTATATTTCTTTTTCACCACCTCCAAGGTTCCATCTCCTCATCATGTCAAGAGCCCCAAGACCCAAGCCATCTTGACATTTAGGGGTCGTTTACCAAACGTTTATCGGGTAAACTCTTACCTACAAGGACATTATCATTACCTTATTGTGTAACATTCTCAATCGTCAAAGTTGATTATTGGTAAGCATCTTCAACCCGATAAGCTCTTACTGGGTAAGATTCATTTCCATTACTTGCCGGGTAAGACTCTCGGTCCTTGTTATGACTCTTAGCAGGTAAGATTCTCGATGGTTTCCATGCTTAATTGGCAAGGATCATAAGGTAAGTGATTACAGTAAGCACTTACCTACGTAAATGTTAAGTAACGGCCCCTTACTCTTACCGGGTAAGTGTTTTGTGGGTAAGAGTGCTCAACAAGTGTTTTTGGTAAGTGCTTACCAATAAAAAAAAAGACTATTTTAATATTCTTTTGCAGTTGATGGAAAAAGAAGGGGCACGCATGAAATGCATATGTCAAAAAGACTAGAGTGAATTGCAATTTTGGTCCCTGTGGTTTGGTGAAACCAGCATACTTGGTCCCTATAAAATTTTTATTGCAAAAAAACCATCGTGGTATGGAATTTTGCTTGATTTTGGTCCCTATATACTAACACCGTTAGATTTGTCAGTTAAGTCTATCCCACGTGCCTTGCACATGAGGGCATATTGGTCTTTTACTGAAAAACAAACTATAGGGACCAAAATTGCAGTTCAGTTAATTTTTTAAGTAACAAGGACCAAAAGTGTAAATTCAAATTATGTTTAAAGCCTTAAGAATGAAGAAACCCAGATGCGACGGCGACGGCTGACTCCTTCGATGTATCCCCGTCTCCTTCCGGCGTGATCCCCACCAGCGACGACCGTTACGACGTATTCCGACGACGACGACCCCTTCTATGTATACCCATCCTCTCCAACCTCCGACGAGGACCCTCCCCACCATCGCAATAGTTCGACCAAAGTTCAGAAGAGAGAGAAATCAAGTCGACGGTGGAAGAGTAGACACCGGAATCTGGTTTGAATTCACAGATTTGCAAAGCCGACCACCCCGACCATTGTTGTTGTCTTCTCCGGCGATACCATGCCTCCACCGACCATTGCTTTTGTCTTCTCCGGGAGACCACACCCCCACCGCCGCTGCCGTCACCACCATTAAAGAAACCCAAATCTGGAATCCACTGACAGCGTGGAGGGTAGGGGCGAGGTCTTAATCCATCGACGCCATTTTTTCCAACCATTGTTCCTCAACTCACCACCATCGTAGCTTTTCTCTCCCCTGTAAGGTTCATCGTCGGAGTCTGGAATACGGGGGTCGTCGTGGTGGTGGAGGCGGGAAGATGGAAACATGGGGTATTGGGATGGGTGGACGGTGGAGGGTTTTACGGTGGTCTTTATTCTCCGTCGGAGTTTCAATTGGGGGGGGGGGGGGGGTGTTCGTCGGAGGTTGATTAGGGCGGGGTAGGGGACATGAAGAAGACGGTGGGTTTTTTTTTGTTTTTATATTTTATTAAATATAAATGTAAATATAAATTAATTAACTTAAGTTTAAAGTAAATTACAGTTTTGGTCCTTGTAGTTTGTTTTTAGTAAAAAGACCAATATGCCCTCATGTGCAAGGCACATGGGAGGGACTTAACTGACAAATCTAACGGTGTTAGTATTGAGGGACCAAAACCGAGCAAAATTGTATACCACAATGGTTTTTCTGCAATAAAAATTTTGTAGGGATTAAATGTGCTGGTTTCATTAAACCACAGGGACCAAAATTGCAATTCACTCAAAAGACTATTTCCATTACTTTATTTTATTGCACTTTAGATTTAGAGCAAATATATTAAATACCAAAATCTCATAAATTTGTTATACAAGCCTAGAAAATAGTCATTTATCAATGGAATGCATATGTCAATTTACGTCTTTTATGATGATCATACGATTAGTGTGATTAAAATGCCTTAAAAAGACATGTCTACCCTTTTTATTATACATAATAATACAAGTACACACCTATAATAAGACATGGGTTTGGGCCTTTTAAGTTGCACAACAATAACTCGGCCTCATCCATCTCCATTGATCCAATAATCATGTGTATTTTTTTTTTTTGAACGGAATAATCATGTGTATTTAAAAACAAAGTTATTCTACTTCTACTACTTTTGTAGTATAAAAGAATAAAATACGTACGTGACTATTATAGTGAATTCTTGAAAATTTTATTATGGTTTTTGCATGATTATCAGAAGAAATTAAATATTTTGTAACTAAAGAAAAATATAATGAAAAAGACTTCAAATTTTAACGCTTTACTAGTATAATAATATCAATGGACAATGGACAATGGTATCCTTTTACTATTTTTCTAAGACAATATGCCAATATGGTGCATTTATATTTGGATTGAGCAAAAACATGTATTTCCCGAACACGCTAACTGACCCATAGCCCCACACTGTCGGCCCATTCCATTGCGAGGGGAGTACCAAATTCACTCAGTGAAAAGGCGATTGCACAAGGGCCCCGAGATCGCATCCCAAAGGATTCGAACCTGTGACGACTAACATATTTAGTAAATCACCGAACTCCTTAACCAACTAAGCTACACGCCTTGGATTTACATTACATGTTTACATTTTTTACGAAGTAAAGTATTCAAAATATTGTTTTTTTTTTTTTTTTTTGCATTTGGAATTCAAAATCAAAATTAATAATTATAGTAATTTTTGTTTGTAGTAAATTGATTTAAATGTGTGGGGGTGGAGACAAGGACGCTCCCATCTCCTGAATTAGTTTTGTTTTTCTTTTTTTCTGTAAAAAATTAAATAATAATATTTACATAATTCGGACAAAGCACAACCCATAGTCCCTCAGACTGACCTTTGTCTACCTCCTCTACCCCCATTATTTATTTATTTACTACTATACCCCTTTTGAATTAAGGACGTAAATTACGGGGAAAACTTATTATTTGTATTTAAATACAAAGTATCATTTCCTATCTATTTTGTTATTAACTTTTATCATTGTATATGTATTAGGCCATCCTTTATGGTGAAGGGGATGGTGTCGGCTTCTCATCGGTTTCATCGGGTAGCAGTGGCTACGCCAAAACGCCTCAATTGGCTTCCATGAACTCGGCTTCCGCACGTTGAGCAGCAACACCCAACCCCTGCTACCCCCTCTTTCTGTCTCTCTCATTTTTTATTATTATCTAATAAAGGGGGTTGCTATTTGCACCCTATTATAGGGGTGTGTTGCACCGGCAATGTAAAAAAAACATGCATTGAGAATGTAAAAAAAAAGGTTTGATGTTGATGTGTATGAGGAAGCAATTCACCTTATAGGACGTGGTTAGAAAGTCAAAAGGTGCAATTAACCTCTCCCTTAATAAAATAAAAGTGTGGGTAAGATTGAATTGGATATAGCTTACGTCTTGGGTTGGTTTGGGTAAGGTAGTGGAAAGCTGATGTGACATTTAAGTTGATTCGGGTTGAAACCAAGTATAAAGTACAACCTTAATCTTGATTTCTTTCATGTTTAATAAGTTTTAACCTAAAATCTATTGTGTATCCGGTATTAGCTTTTTAACTTTTTTATTTTGGATATTTATGTGAACTTCGATTATTTTATTTTCGTAGTATTATTGTTATTTGTATATAGCCTTCCTGTTAAATAAATGAATCTACAACTTCCTTTTTGAGAATTTTTGCATAGTGACAAGAATTTTATGGTGGCAGTTTTCTCCCCCTATGGTTCTAGATGCTCAAACTACTATGTATTTTTATTATTTTATTTTGTCAAGATGTAAACATCCATATATCCAATATTGATATGAAAATAGAAAGTTTAAACTTTATTAAACAATTTGTTACCGAGTGTTGAAAAAGATCAAGATTTGAATATAAATTTGTTATATAGAAAGAGGTTCAAATAAGAATGATATCTTTTTAAGAGAATGCGAGAATGATTTTTTGTGTACAAAATCACATGTGATTAAGCACTAGACGAAAAAAATGGACACGCGCGACCTTACCCGCGACTTAAGGTCGCGGGGCAAGTCGCGCAGTTGTTAATCACATGTGATTTTCTATATGTTTTACTATATGAATCATATATGATTTTGTACATGTTTTTTGTACCTGAACTTTTCCTTTGTTAATCATATATGATTTTGTACACAAAAGTCATTCTCATATATGATTGGTCTGAGATGATTGGTTGAGATTCATTCTCGTATTCTTTTAAATTGATGTTATTCCCGTTTGAACCTTCCTCTTGTTATATAATAAGAAGAAAAAACTATCCGAAGACCCAAAAAAATCAGAGACCCTGTACGATGGAACCACTCGACACATCATAAAAATGACCTTGCAACAAGTTATAACTTAAAATCTTAAAGCCGAATTACAGCAAGATTGTTATCATGTCAATAAATAAACAATAAAAATCTAAGAATATAATTTTCTTTTACTAATACTCTCAAATTCTATTGGTTTGTTAGTAGGAGGTGATGAACACCATATTAACTTAGTTTGGAAATTGAAGTTGATTTAACTACTCATAGCTACAAATCAAGAAGCTTAACGATTATATTTAAAATTGGAAAATGAAAAGTTGACTAATTTTGGTGAAAGAACATCAAAGTCAAAATAGTAAAATTCCTTTAATAGCAACGGACACATAGTGAAGTTACAAAGTTAAATGTTGACCTAACAATTTTAGTGCACATCCCATCAAAATCATAACCAAAACTTAAATGTTTTTACCAAACAACCAACACATACTTATAGACAAAAAGAAATATGGTTTTCTTTTTCTATTTTAAAAAGAAATAATAATAAAATAAGAAAAGTTAATAAATTGGGGTTTGAAAACGAAGAAGATGACAAATCGTAGAAGGCTTAGGAAGGAAGACCCTATTATGTAACATTGGAAGGTGTATCGGGATACATGAGAAGTTTGAATGTTTTGATCTTTGATGAGAATAGTCACTACAATAGAAGTAGTATACTATAAATAATACAAACATTTTAATAAAATATTCATGAGATTTTAATTTCTAAGATCAATAATATCTAAGGTTATTAGGATGAAGTTCAAAAAGCTAGTTATGATACATATTTGGATAGACTAGCTTATAAGCTAGTCTATTTTTGCCAAACATAGCCTTAATTATGTTTCGTAAACTAGTTGAAAACTCACAAACTTATTGTAGATTGATAAATTACCTGATAAAAAACTTATGTTTGACAAAAAAAAAAGGATAGAAATCACCTGAATCAAATTCCATTATGTCAACCTTATTCAACCAATGAAATGGATAACAACTTATATATTTATCTATTTTTATTTATTTATTTTAGTGTAAATTATTTGGTCCCTGTGGTTTGGTGGTTTTTATGGATTTCGTCCCTAGGCTTCATTAATTACGAATTTGGTCCTAGTGGTATGCATTTATAGTTGGATTTGGTGTCTATGATATGCGACTTTTGTTGGATTTGGTCCTTCTAGTATGCATTTTTTGTTAGATTTGGTTCGTATCGTATGCACAGATTTATTGAATGGTCGTTAGGCCGAACGCCGAATGACCAAATCCAAAATAAAATGCATACCACAGGGACTAAATCAATAATTAGTGAATCCTAGGGACGAAATCCGTAAAATCCACCAAACCACAAGGACCAAATCCATAATTTACTTTATAATTTATTTACGTTTATATTCTCTCTCAGACGTGTATTCATCTAATTAGTGGACATGTATGAAACAAAAAAATTTCAGACAAACTATTTTTATTCACAAAAAATAGCTTATAAGGCAATGTGTTATGCCTTCGCCGAAGGGTTCGGGTGTACCCCTTGGTTGCATTGGCAAACCCATTTCCCCTCTCTCATTCAATTGAACTCCAATCCATTCTTTTTTTAATCATCCGAGCACAATCTCCTCCAATCCAATCTAAAATATTATTTTATAAAAATCAATAAAAAATATATTAACAAGATCCTTTTATAATTTAATACACAATTATAATTATGAAAAACTTATCATACAATCGAAAGTATTGAAACGATGAAAAAAATTAATGTAATGGAAATATATCAATATTAGATTCTATTTGTAGGAAATTGGAACTATAAATTTTAATATATTTTTATTATAATCATCTTTTTAATTAAATACGTTTTAGACAACAAAATATAAATTCAACCAATAAAATACTGCAATGTGTCACTTTAATTGAAAAAAAAGGCCTCACCGATATTGGGCCGCTCGGTGATAGATATTGGCATATTGCATGAGATTGGAAGGATTAATTTGTTTTCTATTTTTATTTTTGTCTTATTCACAATCTAGCTTATCCGGATTATGAATGTGAGTAGTCTCAGGTGTGGCTCCCTCTTATTGATTTGTAATCCGACCTCCCCTCATGGCAGTTGTAGAAATCCTTTTTATATGAAAGTGATGAAAAACCATCCGTAATTGAAATTCTACAATATATTTTGGTCCCTAAAAACAACAATACGCTACCTAACATGTGAGTGAGGTTGTTTGTCTCACTTCATATATATAGGTTGTTGTCGATGTCTTATCTAACTAAAGTCATAGCATGAATACTATAGATACTAAGAAACATATTCAATTACTTGCATGTATCTACGTATAAATGATTTATTTGAGGATTTCATCTCTCCTTTTATCTCTCTCTATATAATTTTATGGAGTTTAGTCTTTACTTTTATCTATTTGGAAGAAGAATAAGAAGAAAAGAAAAAAAGAATAGGAAAGGCTGGGACTTGATTTAAAAGCAGTATTTTGAAAAAGAGAAATTTAACAGATGTATATATGAAATACTCCATATATGAGTATTTATAAACAAATAAAAAGAAGGGAAAACCATTATTGGTAGGTAGGTAGACCAGAGGTGATGGGCTCCATGCAGACTTGGACTATTCATGGGATGATAAACAAGAGAAAAGGTTAGCCTAACCCAATTCATGTTAATAACACCCGACCCGACCCGACCCGTTTAATTAATACTACTAGAAAAAACGATAGTTAATTGTGAATAAAAACAACCATGAATCACACATATGTAAATACGAGTAAATACGTATTTTTGAGAACCGCATGTATGAGACATGTACCTAATTTTACAATCACGTGTTTAGGGATGGTAGAAATACCCGAACTTGATGGGTATTTTCGAACCCGAAACTTTTGGGACTGGATTAGGACGGGTAAATGGTTATGAGACCGGGTATGGGTTTTTTTTTTTTTTTTTAATTTCGTGGGTTTGGGACGATTATGGTTTTAGTCAATACTGCCCATTTACCTGATCCCATTTACGTGACTCCGAACCATATATATTTAATAAATTTATAATGTTATTATTAATATAATATACATTACAATTATATTAATATATAGAAAGATAGAAATGATGGATTGATTTTATTATTATAGAAAACATTTAATTAATTTTTTCAAGAAGATTAATGTAGTAATGTTCCAATTTCTATTGGCACTTCGGTGATAGTGCACTGAGCCACAAAGTTGTTTCCATTTTGTTAAACGTTGAACTTGTTGAATGTTCATGTTGCTAAATGAAAGTTTAAAAATTATTCAACTTATTGTTTGACTTGATTCACATATAGTTCTAGAAAACGAAATTTTATTTTGTAAATTTTTATGACTAAAAATATAAGTGGGATACCCGATACCCGCGGGAATACCCGCGACCCCGATGATTATTTGGTAACGGGATACCTGACGGGACGGGACCGGGTATGGCATATGGTTTTATAATTGGGTAGGGGACTGAGATTACCAATACCCGTCTCATTGCCATCCCTACACGTGTTTACATCTTTTCGAATTATTCATTATGAATAACATGTATCATTAATCACGTATAATGAATTAATTTAACATACATCGTGTTTGTGCATTATTCATCATGAATGTTATATTGTTTATCAGAGGCAGGTTTATACGAAAAAATATAACTTTTTAAGAAAACGTGAGGAGCAATCTCAACTACTCATCTCGGTCAACAAAGACGGCTTTGACCGGTCCCCCCCCCCTTTAATAATCTCTACCCTCCCATGAATCGTCAATTATCCATGATCACGTCCACCATAACCGCAAGATAAGTGGCTGAGATAAGTCCTCATTTTTTCTTAAATTGACATGTTTCTCGTTTGAACCATCCCTGAATGTTGTATCAATAAATAAATAATCATAAATATTTCATGAAAAATCACATTCGTTATTCGTATTAAATGTGGATATGAAAACATATGTCACGCTCTTAAAATCCTCCTGATTCATAATTGAGAATCGAATTCTCAATCGAAATTTTCCTCTCCCTACGTTTGCATATATGCACATGCAAAGACTTGATTTTGAATAGCATGTGATGTATAACGGCTAGATTTTTACATGGCTAATGAGATTAGAAATATATTTGTTTAAAACAATATATTAATATAAAACATTATAATAATCTTATACAATTTTATAAAATTTATTTTCAAAATCAAAACAGAATCTTGAAGTTTTATGAGTTATAGTAATGAATTAAAAATTAAAAAACTAAGTACGCTCTCACTATTTTCGATAAGAAACATTTACCAGATTCATGGCTATGGGCTCCCAAAAAGTTTCCCATACAAATCTATGAAAAAGAGTGTCATTTTTTATTAAGAAATTAAGTGATATTTTTATTAACGATATAAACATGACGGATTCACACGAAAATGTTAAATATTTACAAAAATATACAAAATTTCGTCAATATATAAAATTACATATGATTCACCAATAAAATCATATATAATTTATGGGACTATGCATGCAACTTTAAGTCGTGTCCAAAGTCTCCTGCATCCTATTTTTATCGTTAATGTAAAATCATATGTGATTTTATACATGAGCAAAATTTATCGTGTTCTTGTAAATAGCTAGCATCCTCGTTTGAATATATATATATACACACACACGTTCTCTTAAATTTATATGTTTCTCATTTGACCATTTCTCTCTCTCTCTCTCTCTCTCTCTCTCTCTATACATATATATATATATATAGGTGAATTATCAAATGCAAACCGGGTGATTCTTACAAATTATGGATACCAAATCTAAATCATGGTGTTTATACAAGAACGCTAACTATTTAAGGAAACAAGAAAAAACTTCATCATTGTATAATCATATATGATTCACATATAAAAATCTTATGTGAAGAGGTGCATTCCATTGATAGATTGCCTAGCTCGAACCCCTGACCTCATACACATAGATTACACTACATATTGTACGTGTATTGTATCGCTATACATATATATAGATATGTATATATAGTTCATTTTTATTTGTAAACTAAAAAATGGTATAAACTGTGACACCTGATCATAACCATTGATCACAAAAATCAAGGAACCATATGAATTCATAGAAAATATGTAAATATGTGGAAAGTCAATGATTCTGGAAATACCGAAATATGGAAACGTTTCATAAAATTTGTGTGTATAGATATGTATATGTGTCAAAGAGTTTGTAACTCAGTGGCATTTGGAGTGTTTATAAGGTGCCTCATTCCCATGTCGTTGTGGGTTCGAGTCTCGTTGTGGATAGTGTTGTAGATTTACGAGTAGGTTAGTTTGGTGTGTATATCCGTCGTTCGAAAAAAATGTATATGTATGTGTGTGTGTGTAGGGTCAGGGTCAGGTTCAGGTTCAGGTTCAGGTTCAGGTTTAAATGTGAACTCATTTTTCATTGTGAACGTGAGGACAACCGGAAGCATGCCATATATGTGGCATATTCAGTTTGAATATTCATGTGTTATTCAAACTGAATAACACTGAAACACTAAATACAGTATTATTTAGTGGCCCTTATTTTTACAACCAAAATTAAGTTGACATTTAAACTTTCCTCTCTATTATATAGATATATGTGTGTGTTTGTTTTTCTAATAATTTGTGTTATAACTTGGTACACCGTGTAATTATTAATTAAATATCTAAAACAAATTAAATATTGATCAAACACACAACAAATTAACATCGTTGACATCAAACATAATTTGGAAAGCCTGATATAAATCTAAGAAAAGTTAATTCAATTTTCATAATACATGAGGTTTTGTAAAAATAGTTTAATTAGGCAGCGTTTGATACGCAGACAAGATTGAACATGATAGGACAGAACTGGATGAGATAAGACAGGACTGGACATGACAAATGTATGTTTTGTATTTGGTATGACTAGGATTGGATTAGACAGAACTAGACATGTTCCCCAAAAAAATGATGATTTTATATATCACATAATAGTTATAATTAACACAAATAAAGAAAACTATGTAATAAATAAAAAGGTACATAATTTTCAATAACATAAACACACACACATATGGAACTAATGTTGATGTTATGGTAGAGGTGGAGGTAGTGGTCAATGGTAATACTAGTAGTGACGATGGTAGTGGTGGTTGGTGGTTGTGGAGAATGTGAATATGGTGGATAGTGATGGTGGTGGAGGTGGCGATGGACAGTTGTAGAGGTGGTAGACGGTTATGGTAGGTAATCCATGGTAGTGGTATTGGAGGGGGTTTATTATAGAGGAGGTGGAGGTGGCCGATAGTGGCTATCGATGGTATCAAATGGGTGTTAACTAGTAATATATTAGTTTATGTTTCATTTCTGTCCATGTTATTCTGCCTATTTTGGTGGAATAAAAAGAAAACCTTTTTTTATCATGTGTTGTCCCAGTTTTTGTTCTTGTCCCTGTCTCACATCACACCTAACGTGGGACAGTAAATTCATGTTTTATCCCATGCTACGTCAAACGTGGAACAAAGAGTTTTATGCCATCATATCCTATCCCGTTGCATATACCAAAGGCAGCCTTGTATAGCAAAATTTAAAAACGATTATAAAAGAAAATAAAACAAGAATATGATATGTTTTGGTTTTCATTAAGGTTTTGAAGAGAGTGAAAAGGTTGGAATACCGAATAATAAGGCGGCAATAAATACGTCATTAGTCCGATTCAAAAAACTAAAACGGGTATATGGGTTCGGATCCCCAGTAAACTAACTTAATATAAATCCATCCCTACCACCACCATCACCACCAATCCCCTCGTATTTTTAAAAACACACCCAAACAACAATCCACCATTTTCATCTCTCACTAAATCAACACACACAAAGACTCTTAGTTAGAGAGATAGAGTGATATATAATTTTAAAGCTGCAAAAAGGTGGTCATACCCATATATATCTATCTATCTGTTCCCTTTTCAATTTCCGATGTATGTTTTTCCGTGACATACAGAAATAGTTTTCATTTTCTTTTCCTTTTTCCTTTTTCTTATCCGAATGGTCGAAGATGGTAGAAATTGATTCAAGTTTTTGAATTGTTTTCATTGTTGTTTGTTGTTGTTGTTTTGATCTTGATTGAATTGATTAAACAAGTTAGAGGATCATGGGAAGAGAATGGTTGTACAAGGCTACCGCCGGCAGCGGTGGCGGTGGTGCTGGTGGTGGTGGTGGAGCATCACCATCCACCAGACAATCACAATCTATGAATAAAAAGTCAAAAAGAGAAAGAAACAATTCTTCTTCAACTTCTGGTTGCATGAGTGCCTTCTTTAAACTCTTTGATATCCAAAACCATCAGTTTCGCTTCCATCATCCTTCTTTCATCTCTGAATCCACCATTAACAACAACCCACAAGGTATGTATATACATCTCTCTTCACATTCTCAAATATTCATAAAATTTTGTATGTTTCCTTTTTATTGTTTTTAGAATTCATTTGCAGAATTAATTAATTAATTGAAATGTTGCAGGCGTAGAAGCACCAAGAAACAGCTTGCAGTCGCCGGAATCCATGGTGGAGGTACTCACTCCACCTCCACCACCAGCATCATCAAAAAAATTGGAACGGTCAAACTTAAATATACCCGTAAGTTGATGTTAAATAACATGATTAGTGTTTTGAATATTTCGTTTAACTATATATTAAAATTTTTTATAATTTAATTAATGGAGCAGATGGGCGGAATTCAAATCAAAACAAAACGATCAAGATTAACCGAAATCGATTTATCTTCGGAATGTAGCAGTTCTCCCAGTACTAAAAACCCCTAATCTTGTTGCGAGATTAATGGGTCTTGATCTCCTCCCGGAATATTCGTCTCCGAGACCGTCGTCTTCCTCCACTCCGGCCACCACCATCCACCACCGTACCCGTTCACTACCCGCAACCCCAGAACGTCGACCGCCAGCCGGCGGTCGACGGACAACGATTACCACCATCGCCTTTCGCTCCAAATCGACAACAAGGAGAACTGCAACACTACTTGTAGAAGTCAAGAGCGCCGGAGATCGGAACTTCCGGTAAACCGGAAAGATCACGAGGAGCGTTCGAAGGAGATAGCGAATCAGGTGAGGGAAAGAATCAGCCGACGATTAGGTACGGACATCACAAACACCATCACGAAAAACAACGAGCAGAGACGAGACTCGAATCTCGTTTTGCTAAAACCGAAGAAACAGGCACCGGATGTGAAAACGAAACCGGATCATGATTCGGTGACGTTTTCGAGCTCGTCACCGAAGCTGAGATTGTTGGACATCAACAACAATCTCAACCGATCCATTTCATATTCACAACAGCCAAAGCCGTCAGCAAAAAGTGCATCTTTTTCTGCCAGCATCAGAAATACCTATGACCAAACAGCAAAAAGTGCATCTTTTTCTGCCAGCATCGGAAATACTCATGACCAAACTCCGTTGGCTAAGAAATGTAAGAGATTAATCGCAAGCGAACGATACGATTTGCGATTGAAGAAGGAGGTCTTCGTGAACAAGAAAAAGTCAACTCCGTTACGAAATCATGTTGTGAATGTGACCAACAATACAACAAAGTTTCTTTCTTTCAAGAAAGAGATGATGTCATCATCTTCTTCTTCTTCAACAACAAGATTACCTCAAAAGCAGGTATACCACCTACTTAAATTGTACCCTTAAAGGTTCATGCATATGTCATTAGTTTTTATCTTTTATATTCTTAAAATTATGACATCTTTTTTGAAATAAAACTTTATTTCTATATAAACAAATGTCATTTCAATTTTCAACTCAATGGTTGTATTATCAAAAATTCCAATTTTTGATTAAAAATTTCAGTTAGATCCATAGTTAAGGTTTTAAAGTTAACATATTTGTTTTTATATGGTTTTTTGGATAGCTAGAATCTAAGTATATATTACTATAAATTAAAAAAACTTTTTAAATTTCATAATTTTAATAGAAAAATCAGTTTCATGGGCATGGCTTGACCAATCTTTATATAATTAATAAATCTATAATGCAACATATTTTATTTTATTATTGTTACATGTTGTGAGTTAAACGATGAAATATATGATACATCAAATTTTGAATACGGAAATGAATTTAAAAATTCAAAAACAACAATAACATATGTTTGTTATGGCTTTTAATTTGTGTCGACAAGTACAAAATATTCTAGTGTTTTTTTAAACTTATATGGTACATTAATTGATTAAAAAATTATTGTCTTTAAAAGGGTACACCAAAAATTGAAGTCTAAAAATAGTTTGTAACACCAGTAGTATTTGTACCATTTTAATCTCTTTTTCTTTTTTATCTCAATCAACTACAATGGCATTTCAATTCATAGAATTTAATTATTACATATTTGCTCTATAAGACAAACCAAGAGCAACTTATATTGTTTTCTTAATTTTATCATATATATTTTATTAAGTGTTTATCATCACTAATTCGTATCACTAACCATAAGACTTACAGCGTACCAATTAAGACTTGTTGGAGATAACCCCAATGGGGTAGCCTACCGGTTAAGGTTTGTGGAAGGTGTAACAACCAACCCAAGTTCGAATCCGGGATGAGCAACCAGGGGCCACTGAATATTAATCCCAAGAAAGCATGTCTAGCTCTCAGTAAAAATTGCCAAGGATGTAGTCTGGCCAAAGTCCAGATGAACCTTCTAAAAAAAGACTTGTTGGAGATATGGGTAGTAATATTTGCCTAAGGTTTGAATCCAGACGTTAACATACTTATGGGCCATTGGAGATTTTCAGCAGTTAAGCATTGCTGAAATTAGTCTAGACCAATACCCTTAAAAAAAATCATTATCAAACTTACACTTATCAATTATTTACTACTTGTTTAACTTATGGTTTATGGAATATTTTCGATTTTTGCAGGTGTCCTTGGTGAGCATGACGCAGTTACCTAGCACTAGCAGCAGCAGTCTGAATCTGAACTCATCGTACAACTCAAATGACACTCGTACCCTCAACCTTTTTTCGTTCAAAGATTCCAACTCCGCCACGTCATCCTCGGCCTCCGCCACCAACGGCCGTCGTCGTTTCTCCGATCCCTTCGCGGTGATCGAGGACATAGACGGTTTGATCTCGCGAGACATGGATCGGAGCATGCGGCGGCCGCTGGCGGCGGAGGCGGAGGAGATGGTGGCGGAGATCGAAGGTGAGATTGTGGAGAGGATGGTGGATGAGATGGCAATGGAAATTGCAATGGTAGGGTGGGTCTGAATGAATCTGACATTCACGTGATCAGATGCTATTCCTTTGGCACAAAAAAGAAGGCACATATGGAAAGCAGCCTTTATAAAAAAACAACCCAACATTTATATATAACTATATATAATTATTGTATTGGGTTTGTGTTATTATAAATAAGTGAATGAAATTATATTTGTGTACTTTAATCAATCTTGAGTTACTTTTTTAATTAATGTAAAGATAAATTGCAGTGTTAAAAAACTGTGTATTATTGATGTTGTTATCGATTGTTAAAAGTATTTGGAAATTTTTGACTGCTTTACAATAGTTTACTGGCTGGTCTTTTTAATTTTAATTTATTTATTTTTAATAAGTCATAGAAAAACCGTCGAAAACAGTCGAAAAATTGTCGGTAACCCGTTGGAAAGCCGTCGGTAAATGAAACAATCGAAAGTAGTCGGAAAACCGTCGGTAATTAAATGAAACAATCATAAAATAGTCGGAAAAAGTTGTCGGTAGCTTTACCGACTAGGTTTTAGTGACGTTTGTTTCGTCAAAAAACCGTCAGTGAAGCGGATTTTCTACTATTTTCCGACTGTTAGTGTATGCATTTTAATAAAAATACTATGCATTACATGTAATATTATTGCATGAAATCATTGATCATTGATGAATCGAGTAATCAATTTTAATAAATGAGATAAAATGAATGGTTTAAATGACGGTTGTACAGATTATAATCTTTTTATGGGTTGCATAATAACTATCCCCAAAAAAGTAAGGGATGTATATATCTATTTGTGGACAGTAGTGAGTAAAATTAGTAAAGTAACGTTTGTAAAACTTATGAATTATGTTTCATATTCTTTATATAAAACCTAAAATAAAACAAGAGTTAATGTGGTTATTATATTTTTATGAGAAAACTAAAAGATCTGCATATAGTACTGATTAAATTGCCAATTGGGGTTAGCTTGGTTGGTAGAGGGGTCATCATCTTAGAATAGAAGCCTCAGGTTCAAACCTGGACAACAAAGTTTATTAATCTAATTAAGATGTATACTAACAACTAATTAAGCTGTCGTTCAAAAAAAAAAAACTGTACTGATTAAACTAATAATAAAATTTATGTTGGGCTGAAAAGTTATTATGGCCGTAAAGGGTAGTGAAAGAGAGGGCAGAGAGAGGCATGTGATCTTTTGATTGTTCCTTTGAGTTCGAGTAATCTTGTCAAGGCAACTTTGACCTTTCCATTTTTAACAAAAATAGAAGCTATACGATATCAAAAGTGAATGCCTAGTACCACTATAAATAACTTGCATTATTAGCTCACTTCTTCTGTTTTTAATATAATTTTGTAACTATTTTCTATCACAATGAATTTTAAAAGAAGAAATATATCATCATAAATAGTTGTATGTTATTCAAATGACAACAAAAGTACCATTAAATATGAAGAAGAGTTTAAAAAAAAGTTCAATAAACGATCATATTAAATCCAAAAGTATTTTTTTAACAAACCGTTAGAACTTTTTATTCTGAATTATTAAAGTTTAGGAACAACTTTTGAATGGAAAAATAATTAAACTTTCTTATCTTGAATGATTAAGTCTCTGAGCATTTTTTTTCCTATAAAACATAAATCATCAATCCTTTTAGAAATTTCTACGTATATTATTTTAACGTAAATTGGTATGGTTTTGTTTTTTACTTTAAAACCTTCTTAGTCGATTATAAATTTTTATTTTTTTATTAAAATAATGTAAGTAATCAATTTCTGAAAATTAAATGTTTTATTCATTAAGAAAAATTGTTCAAAGCCTGAATATATTCTTTGCTATAACTTTACCAAATAGTTTATTAAATATTCCATTGTTACAAAAAGATAAATTAGTAAGAGTAAGTTGTGATTGTAAAATTTGTAAAAAGGTTTAGGAGAATGAGGAGAGAGAAAGGCGGCAGAGCAACTTCGAAGGAGGGATATCAACGTTCTAAAGTCGACAATAGTCTCCCAATTTCCTAGAGAACTCATCGGGTACGGAAAAAAAAAGAACATCATTGGAAGAAGATTCAGTTTTGTGAGATTCTTTGGAGTGCACGACATCCATAGGTTGGAGTGAGATCTTAATAACATCTGGTTTGGGTCTTTTCAGGTTATAGATAACCTTTTGAAGTTCAAGAGAGGTGAAAGAAGTAATCTTAAGGTAAGTCCTTAGGGTTGTCAAAAAAAAAATTCTGACACCTTTGATATTCGCAGAAAGGAGAAACCTAGTATGGAAGGTTGGAAAAGGGGTCTCTTTCGCCGATGTTGTTGAGGATATTTGAGGAATATGGAGGGTCATATTTGTAACACCCGTAATTTCGGTGTAAAAACGACTCGTTAATGAAATATGGAATTTAGAATTTTAGATCAAATTATGCATTTTATGGTCTTATATGTTAGGGAATTCAATTACGAGTCCAACGGTTCTTTCGGAATCGAAAACGGAGCTATAACAAAGAAGTTATGGCCGAAACAAAATGGAACTCAATTCGATCAGATGCTAGCGATCGCTAGCCATGACCCTAGCGATCGCTAGGTACAAATTAGGCATCTGCTGTTTTTGCTCGCGATCGAGCTCTCGACCTGGAATGAACCTAGCTAGCGATCGCTAGCCCTCAAGCCTAGCGATCGCTAGGCAGCTGTTGTTTTCAGAAAACGGGTTTTAAACCCTTCCTCACTTCATTTGGTCATAACTCCTTCATCCCTTGTCCGATTTTGGCGATTTTTCTCCCTACATTCTCCATTTTCAAAGCTCTTCAAGATCTTGAGGTTGGATCTACACTTGGAGCTAGCTCGATTGGGGAACCACACCTCACCTACTTCATCTTCTCCACTCATCCCTTTTCCACCATTGTTGCTTGAAAGGAGGGAAACTCAAAACCTAGGGTTTTAGTTGGATCTCACTCGGTAAGCTTCGATTAAACCCTTGTAGGTTGGATCTATGCATATAATAAGGGTTATGAACTAACCTAGGGTTCGATTTACTTGATTTTAGGTTCGTGCTCGTATCTGACCTAATCTTGGAACTTGGGGGTTTTGGTACAAAACCCTAAGGTGAGTTGTTGAAAATTATTTTGTTAAAACTGAGGGCACATCATCTTGATGAATATATCTATATCTTGCTTGATTTACATACTATGTGTGGTCCTTGTAAGAAATGTTATTATGGATGGAGCTATAAGTTGTTAGCTCGGATTTGCCATGAAATGTATGAATAATGGTATTTGTATGAACGACATGAGTGGATTATTATGTGCATTGAATAGGTATCTGTATGCTACTAAAGTGCGAACTACGTCACTGTGTTATGTGATAGTTGTATATATACATGGAATATACGTGTTGTTATATTGCCATGAAACAATGTGAAAGAAATGAATTCCAAGAAATGTTAACTCGATGAGAATTGAATGAAGGGCACGAGACCCTCGTAATTACCTGAGAAAGGTTGAGAATTAGTATGAGTCTTTCAAGACAGTACGAATACGCCTCTGATGGTGCCATGGTTGATATGACATCGAGGTATGAATATTTGGACATTATGTATACGCCTCTGATGGTGTCATGGTTGATATGACATCGGGGTTGCTTGTAACTAAACGACATGGACGAACCAATGCAGTATTTCCTCACCGAACAGTCTTGGGAGGTTCTGAAATAGGAATGCCCCTATGTCGCCGGCCCTCGGGTTGCTCCTTGGTGCGCGGGCCTCTGATGGTGTCATGATAGATATGGCATCGAGGTGTTCGGAAGTAACGAATGATGGCGTACTGGTTGGGGGAAATGGGTCGCTCCCATTGTTTCCGAAGATTATAATAAACCGGTTTAATATGTCAATTGCATTTCTATTATGATCATGTATATCTCACATGCCTTATATGCATTATGCGGATGATATTACTTGTACAACTCACTAGGCTCCTTTAGCCTAACACTTGTTTGGTGTCGATGTGTCTCTCAGGTACTCGGGACGTCGCTCCCAAGTAGGCTTTGGACTAGAGTGAGCATGGGGGAAAAGATGAGAGACCGACCTTTTAAGTCGCGAGGCTTTGGCGTACGATAACCCTTTTGTAGTCTTCTACCTAAGTGGAGCTAGACTAGTTAGGTTATTGTATTTACTCATTCAATTACAAACATTGTAATTATACATTACTTATACCCCATTTTGGGAAGAGCTCACGCTATGGCGTTACATTTATATACCACCTTTCTATTAAATGAAAGTTTTTGTTCGCCCCGATTTTTAGGGTGTTACAAGTTGGTATCAGAGCTTTAGTTTAAGCGAACTAGGTAATCACTGTAGTATGCCTAGACTTAAACTTAGCAAACTAGTAATGCGATACATACCTTGGGTAGAACCTTAGGTGGGGAGAGCAATAGGATTGCGAATTCACGTTTATTCAAAGTTGTGGTGATGGTAACGAGGATGCTTATGTATGATTAGTTCATAAATCACCTAGCTACTGATCTATGAATGCGTTGTACGCGAGTGTTTGAGTAACTGTTATTATGATGATGATAAATGTTGAAGTTCGTAAGTAGTCTATTCTTACCCTATTCTCGTGCAATTGTTATGACAGATCAACATGGCGAACACCCGTAGTCAGACGGGCGCCGCAAGAGGACCACCCGACCAAACCGCTTCGACCGCCGACCAACATGTTCGGGTCGAGACGGTTGAGAGTCCACCGAGGCTTCCCATTCTCGGTGGGGGTCCGGAGCACGTACCAAGGGTCAATCTCGAGGATCCACATCCCGTCCTAACCGAGGTGACCCCGGAGATGAGAATGTTTGACAACGTGATGAAGGCCGTGAACGAGGCCATGAGCAAACAACAAGAGTCCTTCATGAAGATGTTGGAGGATCGGGACACTAGCAACCGTCGTCATGAGACGGTGGGCGAGAACGCCGCTACGGCGTCGGGGGATGCGGAGGTGGTGGTGGTCACCGAGGAGACCCGAGTCACCGGGGACAAAGAGAAGGGGAAAACTAAGGGGTGCTCCTACAAGAACTTCTTGGGGTGTAAACCGCCGGAGTTCCGGGGATGTACCGACCCGGTCGTTTGCCTAAATTGGCTCCGGGAGATGGAGATGGCCTTTGAGGCTAGCGAATGCGACTCTTCCCAACGAGTCAAGTTTGCATCCCACCTTCTTAAGGGCGAGGCCCTCACATGGTGGAACTTGACCCGCTCTTCCCTCACGCCGGAGGTGTACGCTAGGCTCTCGTGGGCCGAGTTCAAGAAGAAGATGCTCGAGAAATACTGTAGCGAGCGAGCCCTTGACAAGATCGAGGACGAATTCCGGGGATTGAAGAAAGGCAACAACCCCATTTCCTTTTACGCAAAGGATTTTATGGAGAAGCTTGGGATGGTGGAGCACTTGGCTCCCGATGAGAAGGCAAAGATCAAGGCCTATTCCCGTGGTTTACCGGCCGAGATTAGATCGGCGGTGAGGATTGCGAGGGTCACCACCCTCCATGAGGCGATCGAAGAATCGTTGAGGATTGAGGATGACATCACCCAAGCCCGGGTGGAAGGCTATCAAGCCGGGCAAAAGAGGAAGTTTGAGGAGGCCGCCATGTCGGCCCGACCGAGCAAAACTTTCCAAGAGGGGAGACGGGGTGGAAACCGGAATGAAGCAAAGTGGTGCAACCGGTGCCGAAGCAAGCATTTTGGGCTATGCCGACGTGACCCTCCCGCGAGCGACACTTGTGGGAAATGTGGTAAGAGGGGTCACTTGGCTCGAGATTGCGTCGTCCGAGTGGCGGTTTGTTATGAATGCAAGGAACCGGGGCATTATCGGGATGCTTGCCCGAAGTTCAAGAAGGCGACTACCGGGGGTTCGAGCGGTCCCGTTGCAAGAGGTGAAGCCCAGACGAAGGTGACTAGCCGAGCCTTTCAGATGACGGCTACGGAGGCGAGAGAGGCATCCGATCTTGTGTCGGGTACGTTTCTCGTTAACTCCATACCTGCGCTTATTCTTTTCGATACGGGTGCCGAACGCTCTTTTGTGCATGACACTTTAGCTAGGAAATTCACTATGCCTACCACTCCCTTATCTGATACGTTAGTAGTAGAAGTAGCGGGCGGATTTCTTGTGACTGTTCGGGATTGCTTTGAGGGGTGCACAATAGAGTTAGATGGAGAACCTTTCTCCGCTACCCTCATACCCATGAATGTCGGTAGTTTCGACGTAGTACTAGGGATCGATTGGTTGCGCGCACACGACGCCAACATAGGTTGCGGCAAAAAGATGGTCACTTTACCGGCGCCTAACGGAAAGCCGATTACCGTGTATGGGGATAAGAAGAAGGGCGCCTACTCAACCATCTCGATGGTTAAGGCAAGGAAGTGCCTAGCCAAGGGATGCACCTCCTTTTTAGCTTACGTCATCGATACCAAGTTAGAGAAGAAAGAGCTCGCCGATGTGAATGTGGTGCGGGACTTTCCGGACGTCTTTCCGGAAGATTTGCCCGGATTACCACCGGAACGCCAAGTGGAGTTCCACATTGACCTTACACCCGGAGCGGCTCCGATTGCGCGCGCTCCGTACCGATTGGCTCCGACCGAGATGAAGGAGATGATGACGCAATTGCAAGAGCTCTCCGAGAAGGGGTTTATCCGACCGAGTTCGTCACCGTGGGGAGCACCGGTCCTTTTCGTCAAAAAGAAGGACGGCTCCATGAGAATGTGCATCGACTACCGGGAACTAAACAAGAGGACGGTAAAGAACAAATACCCCTTACCTCGGATCGACGACCTTTTCGATCAACTGCAAGGTGCCGGGTGCTTCTCGAAGATTGATCTACGATCCGGATATCACCAAGTTAGGGTGAAGGAGGACGACGTGCCTAAGACGGCCTTCCGAACGAGATATGGGCACTATGAGTTCTTGGTAATGCCGTTTGGTTTGACCAACGCACCAGCGGTATTCATGGACTTGATGAACCGAGTGTGTAGACCATTCTTAGATAAGTCGGTTATAGTCTTTATCGACGATATCTTAGTCTACTCCAAGGATGAGGCCGAACACGAACGACACTTACGAGAGGTGTTGAGCGTGCTTAGAGACGAGAAATTGTATGCCAAATTCTCCAAGTGCGAATTTTGGCTCCACGAGGTACAGTTTCTAGGCCATGTGGTGTCACGAGACGGGATCAAAGTGGATCCGGCGAAGATCGAGGCCATGATGAGTTGGAAGTCGCCAACGAACCCGTCAGAAATACGAAGCTTTCTAGGCTTAGCGGGTTACTACCGATGATTCATTCAAGATTTCTCGAAGATCGCTTCGTCGCTTACGGTGCTAACGAAGAAGAACGCCAAGTTTCTATGGACCGATAAACAAGAAGAGGCCTTTCAGACACTCAAGAAAAAGTTATGCCAAGCGCCGATTCTATCATTACCGGACGGGACGGAAGACTTCGTGGTCTATAGCGACGCGTCCAAGATGGGACTCGGGTGCGTGCTCATGCAACGAGGCAAGGTGATCTCCTACGCCTCTCGACAGTTGAAGGATCACGAAAGGAATTATCCGGTGCACGATTTGGAGTTAGCGGCGGTGGTGTTTGCTTTGAAGTTGTGGCGACACTACCTTTACGGAACCAAGTGTACGCTATATACCGATCACAAAAGCCTCCAACACATTTTCGACCAAAAGGAGCTCAACATGCGGCAAAGGAGATGGCTCGAGCTACTAAAGGACTATGACTGCGAGTTATTGTACCACCCCGGTAAGGCGAACGTAGTCGCCGACGCCTTGAGCCGTAAGAACTATGGTGATAGCGTTGGTGTGACCCTTAACCGGATTAGCGTGGTGTCGAGTTTGATGGAAAGGATCAAGGCGAGTCAAACGGAAGCCCTTCGAGAAGAAAACCTCAAGGATGAGGTGATGGTAAAGCAAAAGGAGTTGTTGACCGAGGATAGCCGCGGTCTTAAACTGTTTCAAGGCCGAGTTTGGGTGCCGAAGCTTGGTGGCAACCGGGAATTGCTCTTGGATGATGCCCACAAATCCAAGTATTCCATACATCCCGGGAGCACCAAGATGTACCGGGACTTGAAGATGAACTATTGGTGGCCGGTCATGAAACTTGATGTGGCTAGCTACGTCGAGAAGTGTGTCACGTGCCTTCAAGTCAAGGCGGAACACCAAAAGCCCTATGGAAGTTTGCAACCCCTAGACATCCCGGAATGGAAGTGGGAGCATATTACCATGGACTTCGTGACCAAGCTACCGAGGACCTTGAGGGGTCACGACACTATTTGGGTGATCGTGGACCGACTCACGAAGAGTGCTCACTTTCTCGAGATGCGTGAAACCCTACCCATGGACAAATTGGCCAAACTCTACATAAAGGAGATCGTGAGAAGACACGGTGTACCATTATCGATTGTCTCGGATAGAGATAGCCGGTTTACTTCTCAGTTTTGGCATGGATTACAAGAGGGCTTGGGTACGAAACTCAAGTTGAGCACCGCATACCACCCTCAAACCGACGGACAAAGCGAACGAACGATACAGACATTAGAAGACATGTTGCGGTCGTGCGTGATCGACTTTGGGGGGAATTGGGATACACATCTACCGCTAGTGGAATTTGCATACAACAATAGCTTCCACTCTAGCATTGGAATGGCACCGTTCGAGGCACTATACAGACGGAAATGTAGAACGCCGACGTGTTGGTTGGAGGCGGGTGAAAAGCAATTTGCGGGACCCGAAATCATACAAGAGACGGCGGACAAAGTAAAGGGTATCCGCGAACGCCTGAAAGCCGCCCAAGACCGACAAAAGAGCTATGCCGACAAGAAACGTCGCCCCGTAGACTTCCAAGTAGGAGAACGCGTGATGTTGAAAGTGTCTCCTTGGAAGGGTATCATACGGTTCGGGAAACGGGGGAAACTTAGCCCACGTTTCCTAGGACCGTTTACCATTTTAGAAAAGGTTGGACTACAAGCCTATCGGTTAGAACTACCGCCCGAAATGGATGGGATACATCCCACCTTTCACGTATGTTATTTGCGGAAGTGTCTAGCCGAGGAGGAGAGCGTCATTCCTCTATCGGAGATTCGAGTTGACAACGGTAATCGATGTGTCGAAGAACCGGAGGCAATCCTAGAAAGTAAAATGAAGAAATTACGCCACAAAGAGGTGACAATGGTCAAAGTCCAATGGAAGCACCACCGAGGTGCTAATGTCACGTGGGAGGCCGAGGAGGACATGAAGCGGAGATACCCACACTTGTTTACGTAGGTGTAACAAATTTCGAGGACGAAATTTTAATTAGGAGGGGAGGATTGTAACACCCGTAATTTCGGTGTAAAAACGACTCGTTAATGAAATATGGAATTTAGAATTTTAGATCAAATTATGCATTTTATGGTCTTATATGTTAGGGAATTCAATTACGAGTCCAACGGTTCTTTCGGAATCGAAAACGGAGCTATAACAAAGAAGTTATGGCCGAAACAAAATGGAACTCAATTCGATCAGATGCTAGCGATCGCTAGCCATGACCCTAGCGATCGCTAGGTACAAATTAGGCATCTGCTGTTTTTGCTCGCGATCGAGCTCTCGACCTGGAATGAACCTAGCTAGCGATCGCTAGCCCTCAAGCCTAGCGATCGCTAGGCAGCTGTTGTTTTCAGAAAACGGGTTTTAAACCCTTCCTCACTTCATTTGGTCATAACTCCTTCATCCCTTGTCCGATTTTGGCGATTTTTCTCCCTACATTCTCCATTTTCAAAGCTCTTCAAGATCTTGAGGTTGGATCTACACTTGGAGCTAGCTCGATTGGGGAACCACACCTCACCTACTTCATCTTCTCCACTCATCCCTTCTCCACCATTGTTGCTTGAAAGGAGGGAAACTCAAAACCTAGGGTTTTAGTTGGATCTCACTCAGTAAGCTTCGATTAAACCCTTGTAGGTTGGATCTATGCATATAATAAGGGTTATGAACTAACCTAGGGTTCGATTTACTTGATTTTAGGTTCGTGCTCGTATCTGACCTAATCTTGGAACTTGGGGGTTTTGGTACAAAACCCTAAGGTGAGTTGTTGAAAATTATTTTGTTAAAACTGAGGGCACATCATCTTGATGAATATATCTATATCTTGCTTGATTTACATACTATGTGTGGTCCTTGTAAGAAATGTTATTATGGATGGAGCTATAAGTTGTTAGCTCGGATTTGCCATGAAATGTATGAATAATGGTATTTGTATGAACGACATGAGTGGATTATTATGTGCATTGAATAGGTATCTGTATGCTACTAAAGTGCGAACTACGTCACTGTGTTATGTGATAGTTGTATATATACATGGAATATACGTGTTGTTATATTGCCATGAAACAATGTGAAAGAAATGAATTCCAAGAAATGTTAACTCGATGAGAATTGAATGAAGGGCACGAGACCCTCGTAATTACCTGAGAAAGGTTGAGAATTAGTATGAGTCTTTCAAGACAGTACGAATACGCCTCTGATGGTGCCATGGTTGATATGACATCGAGGTATGAATATTTGGACATTATGTATACGCCTCTGATGGTGTCATGGTTGATATGACATCGGGGTTGCTTGTAACTAAACGACATGGACGAACCAATGCAGTATTTCCTCACCGAACAGTCTTGGGAGGTTCTGAAATAGGAATGCCCCTCGACCCTCGGGTTGCTCCTTGGTGCGCGGGCCTCTGATGGTGTCATGATAGATATGGCATCGAGGTGTTCGGAAGTAACGAATGATGGCGTACTGGTTGGGGGAAATGGGTCGCTCCCATTGTTTCCGAAGATTATAATAAACCGGTTTAATATGTCAATTGCATTTCTATTATGATCATGTATATCTCACATGCCTTATATGCATTATGCGGATGATATTACTTGTACAACTCACTAGGCTCCTTTAGCCTAACACTTGTTTGGTGTCGATGTGTCTCTCAGGTACTCGGGACGTCGCTCCCAAGTAGGCTTTGGACTAGAGTGAGCATGGGGGAAAAGATGAGAGACCGACCTTTTAAGTCGCGAGGCTTTGGCGTACGATAACCCTTTTGTAGTCTTCTACCTAAGTGGAGCTAGACTAGTTAGGTTATTGTATTTACTCATTCAATTACAAACATTGTAATTATACATTACTTATACCCCATTTTGGGAAGAGCTCACGCTATGGCGTTACATTTATATACCACCTTTCTATTAAATGAAAGTTTTTGTTCGCCCCGATTTTTAGGGTGTTACAATATTCCTAAGAAAGATCAATATTCGGATATTTTGCTCCAAAGAAAGTCGAGTAGTAGCATGAAGTCGAGTCTCTATCGCTTCTTAGGAATTTGGAATCATTTCCGGACGCCGAAGGATGTAATGATATTTCCTTCAAATACTTGGATGGTTATTAATTCTTATGGAATTCCAAGATAAGCTTGGAGCAAAGCCTTTCTAGATTCATGGAATTTGGCATGTGCGAGATGGTTTAAGTATGCTTTCTTGGAACTCAAACTTCCAGATTCTCGATAAAGTGGCCTTCCTTTCAATACATGACATCCTTGTTCAAGCTCGACACTCGGAGGTTTTCTCGCAGATGGCCTCTCATCGGGGAAGAGTGTTGGACGTGATTGACATTGAGGAGAAGGGTAACAACTAAGAATTCGAAAACATAGCAACTCTCACTGATCGCCATGAGTAGATTCTGGAGCCTTTACGAATCACAGAGGATGTCGACATAAATGAGGACGAGGAAGAATGGAAAGTATAGGACTCTCTTAAAGAAGCACTCAACAAAAATAAGGATTAGGCGAGGATCCGCACCTCGCCTATTCCTGTTTCATCTAATTCAGTCGCTCCTATCGATTCAAAATACTCATATCCCAACATCTCGACACCGGAGGCAAGATTCGCCGAAAAAGAAAAGGAAGGCACACAATCATCGTTGGAGGCAGCTGCGTAGGAAGTTAGAATGGGTCATGATGTTGGGTTCATGTCCCTAGGCACCTCCAAGCAGGTAGAAACTAATTCGGAGTCCTCTGAATCTGTCCTAAAATGTGATTTCTCCTTTGGTATGATTTAAAGAGGTTAGACCTTTCGTTATGTCACATCCTGTTTCTCCTAGGTTGGGTCCAATTCTTTTTGGGCGTATCTTGAATGTTGGGAGCAATGCTAAGGGTTAACTCCTAAATAGAGAAAAAAATTTTGGGAATTGATCTAGGGATAAAGACTCATTAGTAATTTCTTTCTTGGTGCACAGTCGCTAATTGCATGTAGACATCGGCAACGACTTGGATATGAAAGCAAATGTTGAGTTTACGAAAGAGGACTTATTTCTAGGAGGGGATTAGACAATAGATATGCAAAGAGATAGAAGAATCTGAAGTTGAAAAAGATCTCAAGTTCGTGCAATTGCTTATAATTAAAATGTAGGCGAGACTACGGTGCAAACACAGTGGACGTTGCGAAAACGTTGTCGGGACTATTTTAGTAGTTTCAAAAGACGGAGTTGAAACCGGTTCTGAGATCATGATTAGTAAACCAAATTATCTTTAACGATTCCGCCATAAAATTATTGTTGCCTCAGGAAACCCAACACCAATAATGCGAATTTTTAACATATTCACTTTATGACTTGAAGCCATATGGAAGCACCAAAGGATTTTAGAGATAGTGATGCATTAGTATAGGACCAGTCCCCAACAAAGAAAGCATCGTCTGTAAATTGGAGATGCGAGATAATCGGTTCATTAGACGAGTACTCTATTCCTTTGAAGATGTCTCACTTCCAACATAGCCAAGTTGAGGCCTTCTGTTGCAATGATAAGTAGGGGGTGAGAGGGCCCCCTTGTCTAGTGCCTCTCAAAATTTTGATTTCTTTTGTGGAGGATCTATTCATAATGATCGAAATATATGCTAAGGAGAGACACCCATAGATCCAACATCTTTATTTTGCATCAAAGCCCATTTGCTAAAACTTAGAATAAAAAAAAATCCCAATTAAGAATGTCTAAGGCTTTGGCAAAGTCTACTTTAAAAATAAGAAATTGCTTTTCAACATGTGTAGCGCTAGAAGTTAGTTCATTCATAATCAAGGGGTAAATCCAAGATATTTCTACCTGAGATCTTTTGTGACGTCCACAAACGTTGTATAAACTTTTTTTAACACTTTAGGTAGGAGCTTTAACTTTATGTCTGGTCCTATAAACTAGTGTTCTATAAAACATTAAGTTAAAATATTTTTATTTTATTTTAAGTATTCTAATAAACCCGATTTTATTATAAATATTGTGTAACACCCTATAAAAAGGTCCAATATTTAAATTGAATTTCTTTTATCTATCATACTTTAACAATTTGGTGTTGGTACTTGTAGAATCTATAAGGCAAAGTTCAAGTCCTACATTGATATTTATAACTTTTTTTTGCTTATTGAACCTTTTAATAGGCGGGGTTGCTATTTACACCTTTTTAATAGAGATGTAATACATCGAAAATATAAAAAACATGCATTGGGAATCTAAAATGTGGATTTGATGTTGATGTATGTAAGTGAGCAATTCAATTTATAGAAGTATGGTTAGTAAGTTAAATGATGCAATTAGTCTCCCTCTTAATAAGCATATTGAACTCTTAAGTCGACATCCGACATAATATTATGTATCTAATATGTCTCTTACAATTGAGACGACAAATTACAAAAATAACCTTTACAACAAAAGATAATGATGATGGTTGTTATAATAATAGAAAATACAAAAACAAAAAAGAAAACATCATAATTTCATAAATAAATGATAGTTGGTGAGAGAGTAGTAGAAATAATAACACAAGTGTGAGTTATGAGAGATGGATTTAAAGATACGTGTAAAATCTGAGTCCCAACTGAGATACGGTTTCAAAAGCGCCAATTTTTCAAATCCTCCCCTCTTAATTTCAAATATATATATCTTCCATTGAAAATGACACTTTTTGTACCTTTACCTTCCTACCATACTTTCCCAAGGCCATTAAATACTAAAATCGTATTTTATTTTATGACCTTATTTTATTTCTTATATTTTTTTAAAGTTTAGAGTAATGTTTTAAAATCGGTCGAACCGGTTGAAGCGGTAACAGCTGAAACCGCGTCAAACGTGACCGGTGTTATGGCATTTAAGGATCGGATAGAACCAGGAGCGGACCCACTTAAGTGTCAGCGGTAGCACATGCCACCGTATCGTTCATCCGTCGCAGTGTAAAAAAATAGGGTCATGAAAGGTGTCACCGTATTAATTTGTTGTGTGCCACCATAAATATTTTGAAACTGCAATAAAAGCATAAACTTTCCTTGGTTAAGGTGGTAAGTTCCTTGATTTTCAAAGGGGAGGTCATGAGTTCAAATCTTGTTAGAGTCATTTTTCTAGTTTAGCTTTTAATATCATATTTATTAAGTTTCTAAAAACATTGTAACAATAAAAATCGAATCCGAGGCCTTTCAATTAAAAACCAAATGTAGACTTGGCAAACGTGTCGGGTCGGGTTCGTGCCGGGTTCAAAGTTAAACGGGTTAAGAATGCTTGACCCTAATTAACCCGACCCGTTTATATAAACGGGTCAGACGTCTCAACCCTAACCCAACCCGTTTAATAAACGGGTTGACCTGTTTAACCCGTTAATTTATCATTTATAAAAATAAAAAACTCATAAGAATTTATGAATCAAAATTTTATAATTCAAACTTATGAGTTCTAATCAAATTCATTAACATTAAAAATCCAAGTAAAATGAAAAAATAAAATTGAAATCAAGAAACTCTTAGCGACTTATCGTTGATAAGTTAACTAATGTTGAACGATTTATACTTTAGAGTTTTAGAATTTTAATTATTTTTGAGTTGTCAATTAATCTTTTCAAATTACCCAAAATATGTAAATCTCAAAATTAGTTAAAATAGTAAATAGAAAACTTTATATATATATATATATAAACACACATACACAAGTATATTAATAAATGAGTTAGTCAGGTAATTCTGAGATATCTAAACCTCTCTTTGTTGAATAATATTTATCTTGACAATTATCTATCATTTTTTTAAAATATTAAATTTATGGATATATTTAGGGTAAAGTAGTCTTTTTATAAATCTCTTTCTTTGTCATCGGCAAACACCATGAAAATACACCATGCTACCTAAAAAAATCATTAAGAAGATATATAAAAACTATACACATCATGATACCCTAAGATGCATAGTATTACAAGAAAATAGTCAAGGTTTTTGCTAGTTGGTCTAAAAGGTAGAAACGTCATGATTTTTAACAACGGTGCTTTCGATCCACTCGTTATTGCAAACCTAATCAAGTCTTTTGTTTTCTCTTAGGTCTGTAACAAGGGGTTGCGTAATAGGTCTTGTGCTTGGGTTGATTGGATCTTTTGATCCTTGTTTTTGCTAGCTTCTTGCTACCCTTGCAATAATGATGGATCATGCACATGTAGACCTAATACTATATACACTCTAATTTGGTTGAGAAATATATAAGGAAACCGCATCATTATAGATTATCATAAAACAAAATCTAAATATATGGACAAAGAGAACCACATATTTGTCATGAGAAAGGTAAGAAAAGATAACTACCACTAGATGAGTCCTAAATCGAAGATTAATCGAAACTACTCTCATATCCCCACGATAAAATTGAAACTACTCTCGTAAATTAATTCATGAGTTATTTGAGAACTTAATATGAGGCATCAAATCAATCAATCATCATTAATTAAAAAAGATAAAACCATTAGATCTTCACGTGTATGTATATATGTATATATGTATAGAGGAAAGTTCAAATGTGAACCACTTTTTGGTTGTGAACGTGAGGACAGCCGAGAGCGCGACACGTGGCGGATGACTAGGCGCCACGTCGGCTTTGAGTGTGGTCCCCCCCTTTAATTCAATGCCCTCCCCATGAATCGCGCCTAGTCATCCGCCGTGGATCTGACGTGGCGCCTAGTCATCCGCCACGTGTCGCGCTCTTGGTTGTCCTCACGTTCACAACCAAAAAGTGGTTCACATTTGAACCCACCCCTATATGTATATATGTATATATAGGAAGGTTCATGCAAGAAATCAATTTAAGAAAACATGAGGAGCAATCTCAGCCACTCATCTTCGGTTACGGTGGACGTGATCACGGAGGATTGACGCGATTCGTAGGAGGGTAGAGATTATTAAATGGGGGACCGGTCAAATCCGCCTTTATTGACCGGATGATGACTGAGATTGCTTCTCACGTTTTCTTAAAAAATTATGTTTTTCATTTGAACCTTTCTCTCTCTCTATATATATAGGGGAAGTATATATATTATTGATATATTAGTTGGATGCAAATTTAAGAAAGGAATATGACTTGAAGCTACCAAGGTACACACATATACCACCTTGTCCCTGGTCTTTATCATCATATAATTAAGTGTTGATACCTACTATCAGACTGCTATCTCCCTTCTTCAATTATTCATCTCCTGCACAAATTAACTTGGATCAAAAACAGGTTTTAAATCCAATGGCATGCATATTGTTGGGCCAAGAGCCTGCCTGCATATATGATATATGCATGCTGCTGACACCACCATTATTATTCTTCTTCAACCACCAGAATTGCTAGCTAGTACTCTTAATATATATATAGTAATTAACCACATTATATGTCCAATTAACTTATCTCATATAAATGATCATTATATATAGTAAGTGAACAATGATCTTCTAAACCCAAAAGCAAACACATCCATGGGTTGTCTGTTTATGAGTAGTAAATGAAAACTTGAATATTAACTCACATGATACATCTATATATATATATAGAGGGAGGTTCATACGAAAAATATAACTTTTTAAGAAAACGCGAGGAACAATCTCAACCACTCATCTCGGTCAACAAAGGCGGCTTTGACCGGTCCCCCCCTTTAATAATCTCTACCCTCCCATGAATCGCGTCAAACCTCCATGATCACGTCCACCGTAACCGCGAGATGAGTGTCTGAGATTGCTCCTCACTTTTTCTTAAGTTGACATGCTTAATTATGCTTATAGTTTGAACCTTCCCCTATATAATATATATATATATATATATATATATATATATATATATATATATCTAGTTATAAATATGGAGGGCCATGGACAAGTGTATAAGTGGGTCGCTAAATTTGCTAAATGACAAGTGTATACCAGTAACTACTCACCTAACCAAGTACGTACAATGGCCCAAACCACTGACATACCCACATTTAGATTACATACATATGACTCCATTTATGCCTCCTTAATTTGCATCTCTGGCCTTCAAGCTACATGCTGCATTTCGCCATCCTTCTGCTTTTGTCCCTGATGCAGTGTAGCTTTTTCCTTGAATTTGAATTCACAACATTTACATGGAAAGGGAAAATGTGTATCATTCTACATACTACAACATTAAAAGATAACTAAAGGGAGTTCAAATGTAACGCGACCGGCATGAAAAAGGCATTAATTAAAGATCATAAGACCATCCGTAGCATGGTCAGGTAAGGGGGCGGGTAGCTAGGAGAGGGTAGGGGAGGGTAAGGCGGGTTCCACGGAGGGGCGGAACCAAAAACTAATTTGTGTGAGGGAAAACGCTGAACAGCAATCTTAATTCTTAATAAGTAGTTTTTTTATACACAGAAAAACTTCCAAAATGTCAACAATAATCTTAATTCTAAAGCATCCAATTTATGATCGCTTTTGAATATTTGAATCTCATAGTGATGGTGAATTGTTATTTTATGAACTCCACGACACAGTCTACATGGAGCTGGAAGTTCATCTACATGATTATGTGATTATTTGTGAAGCCAAAGAGACGTGAGTAGTTGAACTTCCAAATAGGCCCCTAAATTTCCCATTTACGGTGATTATGTAATTTCCAAATAATAAATAAAATTTTATTTAATCTAAAAAAATTTAAGGGCCAGTTACCCAAACATCCCTAATATATAGACAATTTTCAAATTCAGTTCATTTACGCCTGATTAACACGTGTCATCTTATCTAATAAATTTCACTAATTTCTTTTACTTATTCAAAATATAAAATATATCAAGATAATTATTGACATCTCTATCTATCTATTTATTTTGAATATATATAATCAATATAATTATTGAGTTTTAACAATTAATTTCATTTTGACATTGTTCAAGTTAAGATTCACATTGCATATAAACTTATAAAACTGACATGAAATAAGATTATCTATTGAAATACTTAATATCTTAAGATGTTTTGCGCCGCATCGTGCTCGTACGTATCTAGTGTGTGTATATATATAAACTACACTTTTGGTCCCTGTGGTTTGACAAAAATAACGGATTTGGTCCCTAGAATTTAAAAAATACAAATTTGCCACCGTAGTATGTGATTTCGTTCGGTTTTTGTCCCTCCCTTTAACGGCTGTTAACTCTTATCCGTTAAATGAAGGGTATTTTTGACTTTTTATATATTATTATTTTTGTTGACTTTTGATTTTTAACTTTTGACGTTTGACCAAGACTTGTCTCTCTTTACACCACCACCTTTTATACATACCACCACTACCCATCACCACCACCCACCCACACCCTTCTTCATCTTCATCATCCACCTCCCACCACCACCCCTACCCATTTTACCAACCATGACCACCCACCCATCATCAGATCTGAAAACCCAGAAGTTGTTGCCCGCCACCGTCACAACTGCAAACTGTCGGAGAATGGAAGAAAGTGATGGCGACAGAGAATGGATCTATCAGGTGGCTACCAAACCACACACTCCTTCCGGTGACCTCCATTCGGACATGAAATATTGATTCTATGGAACTTTGAGGGTATGAAAAAAGAAATTTGATGTGACTGGTGGATATGATGAGGGTACATGCTACTCATGGCCTAAGAAAAATGGCAAAAAGAAAAAGGTAAGTGGTGTCTCAAAACTTGCCTAAGGCTACCTGCACCCAACCCACTAAACCCACTCACTTTTTGAATGCCAAATCAGTTTTCTCTCAACCCTCTCTTTACCCTCCCATAACCCTCTACAACACACACCCAACCCTCCCAACCCTCTCACTTTTCAATTTATTTTATTTATTTCATATAAATAAATAATATAATTAAATAAAACATGTAATTAATTAATTAATAATAAGATTAATAATTAATTAACTAAAAATTAAAATTACATAATTAATTAACTAAAAATTAAAATTAAACATTACATAATTAAATAAAATAAACTAAAACATTAAATAAACTAAAAATTACAAGCCATATTTGGCTTTGATCTCGTCTTTTCATTTCATAGTATCCTTGAGCTTTTTACCCCGGAGATAGTAGTGCGGGGTGGTGTAAAACTTAATGTCTTCCTCTTGTTGGGTCGTTGGTGAAAGTTCTCCCTCATCGGAAGTGTCTTCCTCTTGTACGGGTTGGTAATTGGGTTGGTAACCGGGTACAAATTGTGGTTGATAAGGAGTACCCAAATCGATTGGAGGAAATTGTTGATTAGGAAACGGTTGATAAGGAAACACTTGAGGAGCTTGTGAAGAGCTCCCGGGTTGATTGGGTTGTGAAGAGCTCCCGGGTTGAGGAGCTTGAGGATGAGTAATTGTGATACAAAAACCTTTCGGCGAAATTTCGACATCGTAATCGGGTGGATATTGTGGAGGGAACCCGGTATGCGTAACGTCGACTTTGAAAGAGGGCTTCGAAGGGGTCTCGGGTTCCGCCCGACGTTTACATTTCGCGCGCCGTGATGAAGATCCGAGGTTTCGATCGTTTGGATTCATTGTTTGAAGAGTGGGAGGTTTGAAGAATTGAAGGTTTAAAGAGTTGCAGAATTGAAGGTTTAGAGTTAGTATGAAAAAATAAGTTGGGTATAAATGAGTATTTATAGGAGTAAAAAATGGAAAAAAAAAGTAAAAAAAAAATAGATTTTTGACCGTTGGAGAGCCGTTTGGCAACGGCTCTCCGGAACCGCCCAAGCCTAAAGCCGCCGGCTTCCTTCCCCGACGCACCCAACCCGCTGATACCCAACCAACCCGGCGGGTATACCCGCTGGACACCCACACTCCCGGTGCGTGTGGCCTAAAGGATGGTTAGGCTACCTGCACCCAACCCAATCAACCCACTCAACCCACTCACTTTTTTAATGTCACATCAGCTGCCACATCAGCTTTTTTCCAACCCTCTCTTTACCCTTCCATAACCCTCTACAACTCACACCCAACCCTCTCAACCCTCTCACACACAACACACACACAACACACACAAATAAAGCGGCTTGGAGAAGCCGCAGCCCTCCCAACCCGCCGGTTTACCTTGTTGCGCACCCAAACCAATTCAACCCGCCGGCTATACCCGATCAAACCCACACCACCGCTGCACATAGCCTTATGGGCTCGTAAATGCTATAGGCCCTTTTGGGTCCTACCAAGGGCAAGGGGGGTGTTATTCATTGTTAGCTCTTGAATAAGCCTAAAAGTGGAGGCATATAACAAAAGTTATACATGTTTAAACATGACATTCGTTATGGCTACGTTCGATATCTAGATAGAATTAAGCATGACATGATAGGTTAGTCGTTCTGGGTCTGATAAGACGGGAGTGAACATAACAAGACTGATAAAGATTAATTTACTCTTATCGAATTGTTTAGTTTTTTTTACCAAATAATCAATTTAAGTTAGCCCAGTGGCATTAGGAGTGTTTATATATTCTATTGCATTTCATTTTACCAATTCTACCAACCAAACAGATGGTGTAATTCATTCAAAGTCAAATTTCATTTCATTCAAAAACATTATGCGAACCAAACGTCACCTAGAATAAAAGACTCAATTCCGTATTTAAGAAACTAAAATAAAGAGAAATTCCTAATACACTAGGAAATGTGATATTATTCACTTATGAATGTACGTATGCACATTGTCCAGATAAAAGATTGTAAGGATGTTCCTCAGTTTTCATTTTTTTTACGGTTATACACCTAAATTTGACCCTATATATAAGAACAACTTTGAACGAAATAGTAACACTTTACGAGAAGGCGAAAAGTGTGACATCACATGATACACAAACCTTATTATATGTGGTTAAACACATATTACATTAACAAATGAAGATACAAAACTTGATGAATCTTGTGTTATCCTAAACCTTACAAAACAAGCCTGTTTTCCCATAAAGATTGTTAAAACTTATTCCATACAATTTCACAAGTCAAAAGTTCCCTACAAACACAACATATCCATACCAACAGTGTTGATACTGGTACAGACTCCATACTCCACCCCCCCCCCCCCCCCCTTCTCTTTCAGTTTACATCCTACAATCTCTACCTTCAATTTTCAATGAAGACAAGGCTTGCACATTTCAGGGTTCGATTCAAATAACCTTTTCCGCTACCCGTTCCAGAAAAAAAAAAGGTGCGGAAAGGAGCTCGTCTTATTAACAACAGGTACAAAAACAACATAAGAAACATCAACTCATTCATGTTTCAGGATTTCGTGGACTTCGTCTCTTGTGGGCATGGCTGGTATCGCTCCTTTCTTGGTCACGGTCAGGGCCCCACACGCGTTTGCAAAGAGAAGTGCATCTCTTAGTCTCTTCTCATCCTACATTTACAATCATCATCTTATCATTTTGTGGGTCCCAAATGGTGCGAAAAAGAAATGACAACACAATTGCAAGTGTCCATTAACTCGACGAATTAAAATCGAACCCCCGAAAATACCGAAAAGGACATAATAAATAAAAGTGAGTCCGCTTCGCTGACATGAGAATTAAAGATGCGATCGGTCCCATTTAATTGATGCCACAAGAAAATGAAAAGGGGACCTACGAATTGGAAATGGTGCAAAAGAAAGATACTTTAGCTAAATGTTATATGTTGTACTTTATAAAGATTCGTATTTACAGCTAAAATATTCAAAAAAATATCGAGTATGTGATTATAGGTCCCATTTGTTGTTACAAGCATGAAAACAAATAGTTTTCTAAAATTGTACCTTATAAAGATTCGTATTCATAGCTAAAATATCAACAAAAAGAAACCGAATATATGATTACAGGTCCCATTTGTTGTTATCAGCACCAAAACAAACACGATAGATAGAATAGTACCTTATAAAGATTCGTATCCGGAGCAAAGATGCTCAAAAACCCACCAACAAATGCATCTCCAGCACCTGTAGTATCAACAGGCTTTACTTTCACACCAGGAACTCTACCCTTAAATTGCTGCACAAAATGTCACAAGTTATCGTTACCCATTTCTAAAAAAATCCATTTTAACGGGTCCTACGTATAAAAAGAAATGGAGATGGGACCCACGAAAACGGTATATTATTCTTGCCTGTGTATAATATCTGCATCCATGTGGCCCTTCACTTACAAGCAAAAGCTTAAGGTTGGGATGGAAAAGCCTATCCAACACCACATTATCATCATAAGGATCGTCGCCCCCAGTCAAAAACGTAATTTCATCCTCACTTACCTGCACAAAATGATGATGACACCTAACTTAATGACGACATCTGCTTTTGATGTTTAGTGTGTAAGTTCTCATTAGCAAAAAGTATACCTTAATGACATCTGCTTGATCCCATATGCTCATTATGCCCTTTCGGGCCGCATTCTCTGATGGCCATAACGGTAATCTCAAATTCACATCATAAGAGAGGATGCTACCCGATTGCTTTGCTATGGCCAATGCAGCCAGATGCGTTGATCTGCATGGCTCGTCTATCAAACTGATAGAACCGTAGTGAAATATACTTGCCTGTGAAATTAAAAGGTTATGTGGTGCACTAAGTTAATTTATCATCTAAAAAAGAAAAGATAGATGCGGACCTGTTTGATAAGATTCACATCGAGTTCTGATTCATGAAGAAGCATATCCGCACTTGGATTACGGAAAAACATAAACTCCCTCTCTCCATCGGCTTTGAGAGTGACAAACGCCAGCGCTGTTCTAGCATTTTGGTCAAAGCGCATGCCAGAGTTGTTGACTTTGTTTTTCTTTAAAATGTCGGCCAACATGCGCCCAAATTCATCATCGCCCACCTAAGGAAAAACTATAAGGGTCAAGTTTATGGATAACATTTGCAAATCAAATGAATTTTTTTAGATTATTAACTTAGAGAGGGTACCTTGCCTATGAAAGCTGACGAGCCTCCTAATCTCGATATACCAACGGCAACGTTGGCAGGAGCACCGCCAGGAGCTTTTTGAAAGTCGGGTGCTTCTGCAAGTGAAACTCCGGAAACTGAAGGCACGAAATCAATCAACATTTCGCCAAAGCACACAACAAGTGAATCGACTGCCTCTAGGCTACCATTTGAATGCAAGGACAAGCCTTTAAGACCATCTGAATGCAAGAAAACTGGTTCAGATTACTAACAAGAGTAGCAAAATAAATGGATAATACAATAAGGGGCTGTATGGCAGTTGCTGAATGATTAAGAGGCTCTTATTATATAGTGCAAAGTGAAATATGGTTGTTTGATAACGGTTTAGAATGAAATTAGGGTGCTGAATGGTTAAGGGAGATCCAAGATACAAAATGATTAGGGTTTTAGAACCATTAAGAGACGGACTTTTTTTGCCAAACAAGATTCACCTCTTAACGATTCAGAGGTTGCCTCTTAACGAAACTACTAAGGTTACAAATTACGATCAATAATTAAAAAAATCAAACAAGGGATTTACATAGTTAACAATTTGTGTACATTCAAGATGGGTTTCATATTATAAGATTCTGTTTCAAGAAAATGAAACAAATTTGTAAGTTTCTCCTTCCAATAAGACAATCATTTGTGGGACAGAGAGAGATTACAAGTCTTTTTCATCATCAAGATTTACAAGAAAAAGGGAAATTTGTGTTTTATAAGAACAAGTCTTCCACAAGGTGGTACTGGTAGGCTTAACTGAAAACTACAAACCATCTAAATCAAGAAAATGACTAATTAAACTTTCCACATGATTACCATCTAACCAAAAACCAACAATAAACAACTCTCATCAAAATATGGGATTTCAAAACAAACACTAATCAAAGAATCCACCATTAAACCAAGAATGAAGTTTCTTGAAATCAATCAAACAAGAATGTGTTTTTCAATACTAAATTAGATCTTGATCCAGATGTAAAATTAAGCCCAAGAACACTCCTTTTGACAATAGCAGGCCAAGAACATATCAAGAGAGATCAAAATCAAATAGATTATGGACACCCACATGATAAAAACCCCAAAAAAGAGCAATAATTTATCAAGATTTACAAATTGGAAGATAAAAACGACAAATAAAAAGAATATATAAATACTAAAGAAAACAGGGTAAGAACCTGAAGTGGGAATATCCGCCATGTTGGTATGAATTTGGTAGATTTGAGAATCGCAATCAAAAGCTGCAAGCAAAAACCCAAATTAAAAATAAATATAAAAACTATAGAATTAAGAGTAAAGAAATGGGGGGTAATCCAAGATTAAAGAAAATGGTGTTGATTTAAAGGAGAAAAAGAGAAGATACCAAAATTAAGTAAGTTTGGTGGAGAAGGAAAGGGGGGTTTTGATTTGAAGAAGAATTGAAAAGAAATGTTTGCCCTTTTTATTGATTTTGGAAATGTGTCAAAGATGATGAATTGATGATGATCTTGATTGACTTGGATTCTTGATTTTTCTCTCCTCTAGATTTCAGTTCCAATACGGAGACTACTAGCAAATATAGTAAGCGCCTTGTTTTATTTGCCTTTTTGTTTATTTTCTTTAATTAATACTTTACCAAAATTATTTGGGTTTCAAAATGTATAGTAGACTTCAATTTTTGTCCTTGATTTTGGTGAAATTTTATAAAATAGGACTTAAGCTTTTTCGGAATGGGTATTCGAGGCTTTGTCCCGACTAATCCAGGTAAGGTTCACCGATAGCTAAAGCATGCTGCTCTAAAATAATCCTTAGTGATCACAATCTAGAATATGACTTAAGCTTCAATAAACTAAAGTTTTCATCATCTTGATAGATATAAGTTTTGCTTTGAAAGTAGAACATGAGGACTAAGTTTTGCTTTGAAAATAGAACATGAGGACTAACGTCGTTAAAAATCTCTATTAGAGTCAGGTAAAATCGTTCAATCATGTTTTTCGTCTTCTTTTGCACTTCTTATTTGATTTTTTTAAATAATCAATTTATGGGAATCAACTACATAATTAATTCTTATATACAAGTATATAGAAATGATTGTGTGAGAAAAAAAAAAGTTAAGATGAAAAACGTAACAAGGGATCTAGACTGTTGATTACTTTTTATCTCATGTTCACTTATGAATTGCATTTTGTAATGGAATTGATCCAATGTTTTTCATTAGTGTTGATCTTTAAAGCAAGCCCATGTGGTTAATCATTAAATATACAAAATTTTCAATGGTTTAATTATTTAAAAGTATTAATAATTAATCAAAATTATTTGTAACAAAATTAGAAAGTTCTTAATATATTTTTCTTCCTATTCATAGACAAACAATAATAAAAAAAGTGAGGCCATTGTCTTTATTCGACCATATGTAAGTGACCTTTTTACTCTTGTCCATGAATGATCTTGAATAAATCAAATTGTTGGTGAGATGATTTTACCAAAAGGCCATAGGTTCATTCTTTCTTTCAAAAGGATCATTTGAGCAAAGAAATTGCAATACACAACTAGTTTGATCTTGAGTGATAAAAACAAATAGTCATTATGGTCTTGTTTTTATGATAAAAATAAAACTTTATTCCATGACTTGATATTTTAAGAAAAAAAATCTTGATTGGTTAAATTCCATGAATAGTTTCGGGACCACATCTCTTTAATCATTGTAATAAAAGTTCATTAATGAAACAGCATAAGAGGGTTAATTTTAATAGAGTTGGATCGAAAAAACACAAAGAGAAAAAGCGATAAAAAAATGTAAAACACGAAACTCCAAAAACTGTAAAGGATTTTACTAGGAAGAAAAAAACAACATCAAAGTTTGACATGAGCTTTTGGATCTGAATCATAGGTAAGAACAATGTCTATTTTAACCTATTGTTATTTGATATTGTGAGACTAAATTAATCTTTCCTTATGTTAGTGGAAGTTATATTTCCGCACACTTGAACAATAACCCAAAAAGCCTAATTAATGTTGGTAAGACGAGTACGTAGACGCACAAAAGAGGTTTTCTAGTCTTTTAGTTAAATATATAAGGGGCAGAGGAGAGCCTTTACCTGAATCCATGCGTGTTTTTGCAGGTCTTACTGTAACTGAGAAATTTGAAAGGAAAAAAAAGGAAAGTCATCAAAGGGTGCAACATTCTACTGCTTCGCCTAGAAACACTACGCTTGATTCGTGGTATAGTTGACTTATCACCTAACATGTTTCGAGATTACATTTATGTTTCTTTTGATAGTTGTTTTTTTTAGAATATCTTGTGTTGTACATATTGATCGAACAAAGCTGAAGAAAGAACCATATGGATACTGTCTAATTAAAATATAAATAACTTCAAAGAAATAAAACAAAGACAAAAGAAACCAACAGTTGCAAATGGCAAAGTATACAAAGCAAGTCACAACTTCAAGGGCATCAACTCATTTCCCACAGGCGAAAAATACTACAGGTTAGCGACACATATTCTTGAAGGTTCACCTTGTCATTTGGTCTCAACTTTCAACTGGTTTGTAATGAAATTTATGTGATGTCAAGGGACTATTGAGATAGTTCCATAATATTGGAATATTAAGGGTTTTTTAGGGGATAGTTCTTCGAAATGTATTAAACTATCTTCAAAAATTTATTGTGTGTATTCACCTACCAAATTTGATTTTTAATGTATCAAACTTTATTCTTTTAGCTATTGTGTGTATCAGATGACTTGCTACCGTTGAAGCGGTAAACTATCGCCGAAGACCCAGAACCATCGCCGGAGATCACCCGACAACCGTCTCTCCACCGACAATCATCTCTCGATTCCATCACCGTCGATACCCATCACTATCGAGAACCGTTGCCGTCGAGAACCATCGCCGCCGTGGAGAACCACCGCTACGCCATCAAGAACCATCGCCGCCGCCAAGAACCTCCGCTACGTCATCGAGAACCACCACCCAGAACCATCGCCACCCATAACCATCACCACCCATAACCACCACCTAGAACCACCACCTAGAACCACCATCCAGAACCACCGCCGCCTATAACCACCACCCAAAACCACAGCCATCGAGAACCATTATCGCTGCCCAAAACCATCGTTGTTGTCGTCCAGAACCACCACCTAGAACCACTATCGCCCCCCCCCCCCCCCCAGCACCTCCCGCCACCGTCCCAACTGCAGGTGACCGGTTGAACTGGTCACGATACACACAATAGAAAAAAAATGAAGTTTGATACACACAATAGATTTTTTGGTAGGTGGATACACACAATAGATTTTTTGGTAGGTAGATACATACAATACGTTTTTTGGGATAGTTTAATACGTTTCGAAGAACTATCACTTTTTTTTATTACTAAAACACTTACCTGACATGCACTTACTGATGCCATTTACCTTACTAATTCTATATGAGAAATGCCGAGATTCTTACTCAGTCTAAGGCATAGCAAGGACCGAGAGTCTATTCGCTAATTGAGGGGGAAAACTCTTAACTAATAAGAGCTTATTGGATAAAACACTTAACAACATTTCAATTTTGATGGTCAGGAAGGAAATGTTTCACAATAAGGTAAATAAAGTTGTTGTCCTGTGGTGGTAAATGATGTCTAAGAAGCTGTTTACCAAAATCTTATCGAATAATTGACAAAAGATCCACATTCAACTACCTTATACCTTCAACTACCTTATCGTATAACGTATTTAAACGATTACTAGATAACAAACCATTTTCTACACTTATTATAATACGACTCTTAATCATTAGCTTTTTAATTTGGTTTTTACCAGGTAAAATTTTTAATTCTCAATATCTCACCATATTTAGGCATTGTTTGGTAAAAATAAGCTAGCTTATAAGCTAGCTTATTTTCTGTGTACATGTTTGGTAAGACCAAAAGTAGCCTATAAGCTAGTTTTTTGATAAGCTACTTTGAGTAGCTTATGAGAAGCTTTTTATGACTTTTTCCAATTATACCCCTTATTAATAATTAACTATTATCAATTAAAATTATGTATTAGTTATTAATAAACAATAATTACTAATTTTTAATAATTAAAATTAATTATTAATCAAATTAAACTATACATCATACATTATTATACAAACTTACATTTGCCATAGTGTTTACCCACACAGTTTGAACAGTAACCATTTTTTAAATATTTTATACTTCTTATGAACAGTAAATTTATTAATAATTAATTCCATTGTGTTCTACTTATCTCTTATGAGCAGTACATTTATTGAATTTTAAAATATTTTATACTTCTCATGAACTTATCTCTTATGAACAATATATTTACTGAATTTTATTTTAATGAATTTTTTAATTCCATTGTAAAAAGTAATATAATACTATTTTATTGACACCCATTGATATCCAGTAATATATACATTCTATTATTCCGGCCGCCAATTATTTAGAAAACACCATTCTTCTTCCCTTAAGCTTTCTTCTTTGCCGACTAACTCGCCACCGTCGCCGACCCACTAACTCCAGCACCACCGTCGCCGGCTCCGCTGCCGACCATTACTGCACTCCCGGCCGATTGACTCACCACCGTTGCCGCCCAACCAACGCCAGCACCAACGTCACCGGCGCCGCTCCCGACCACCACTCCACCACCGACGATTCGGGTTTTTCAGACCACCCCTGTACCACTGCCGACTGTGCGACTCTCGACCACCATTATACGACCGAGATTTGGGTTTTGCCGAACACCACTACACCACCGAGATTTCTGGTATTGGGGGTTTGACCGGCCTTGACCTGAGGTTGACCAAATTAATAATTTTTAATAGGTTTGTAAATATAATCTTTCAATTGCATGTTTGACAAATGTAATCCAGTAAATCTGTACACATAGTATTCCAATTAGCCTGATGTTTAACAACTGTATCCCACTATTATTGGGTTTTGTGATTTTTGGATATTTAATAAACATATCAATCGTTTGTTGTTCTCAAGTTGTTGTGTATGAATCCTTCATCAATTTGGTATGTCTTTGTAGCTTACTTTTTTTTCCCTTCAGATTTTGTCAAAAGTGTTCTCTAATTATGTTTATTCTTTATTTTCGTGCTTTATGTTTTGATGCATGATTATGTTGCCCTTTTGTTTTAATGCCTGATTATGATAACATGATATGGTAAGACAATATGGTAACATAACCCCCTTTTGTCTTGATATCTAATACGATAATATGATATGATACCATTCTATGATGACATAATAAGCCCTTTTGTTTTGATATCTAATACGATAATATGATATGATACTATTCTATGATGACATATAGCCTATAGTGAAAGCATGATGTGTTTTTTGTAGTTGAAACTTGCAAAATACTTTACTATAAATTGGGCGACTATCAACTGCGTCTTTGTCTATTGTTAAAACATGAAAGGAAAAGGTAAATGCAATGATATAAGTAGTAAACCTTTGATTCCTTATGATGCACGTGCCTATGGAGATTGGGACGAGCACTTTGGTAAAGTGACTAACAGACAGCAACGTACAAGGCAATGGAGGCAAAATTTGGCAGCCTCTTATGATGATAGTGTATTTTCTGATCATTTTGGTGGTGTTGGAGGACCTATTGTGTTGGATTTTGAATCATCCAGTGTGCGTCGGCCATCCGCGGACGAAGATTTAGGCAATCTTTTTGGTTCATACAAAAGGCCACGGTTTTTACCTGATGAGCGTTATGGTAGTCTTTTTCATCAGTTGGGAAGCGTGGAGACACAAGGTATAATTTTTTTTAAGAATGTCTTAGTGTATTTTCCATTTCTTTCCTGTCCCAAGATTCTAATACAACATTTTCAATTGAGATAGGTGAGTCTTCAGCAGCTGCCACAAGTCTAAGAACGTCGTATTGTGAGATGGATCTTCTGTCTTATAGTCCGGCAAATGTTCTTGAAGCCGGTCAAGAAAGGCATATTGTAGCCCCAGATTCTTCTTTTGTCTCGGGCCAGAAAAAGGGTCAGGTTGTTTTGGATTTTGAATCTTCATCCGTCCTTATGCCTCCAGCAGATGAAAGTATACACGTTAGTGGTGATCTGTTTCGGCACACTAGAGGTGATGGTATACTGCCTTATAATCACGCTGATGTTTTTAAAACTGATATTGAAAGTCATACTACTGCCCGGCAGTCACGAGCGGTTGATACACTAGGTACAAGTGATGTTGTGTTGTGCTTATCGTCTATTTGTTGGTTTTAGTTTCTTAAGGCTGAATATCATTGACTTTTTGTTCATGCAGGCGAATCTTATACAGGATTTGTCACTCATAAGAAACGACGTTCAAGTGTCCAAAAGCAATACGGGAAGAGACGCGTAGGTCGACGTATGCTTGGCCCGTTAACCGTACCTAATGATACCGGGTCCAGCAATGCCTTATCTAGAGGTCAGACATTTTTTCAAAAATTCATTTTACTATATGCTCTTATATAGGGGTGAGCATAATCGGGTATCCGACTATTTTTCCATGGAACCGGAACCAGAACCGGCAATTCGTGGAGTGAAGGAACCGAAACCGGAACTGCCATCCTCATATGTTAGAACCTCTCATGGAACTGCTGGAACCCGGTTTTGGTTTCAGGTACCTTGAAGTCTAAAAAAAGACAAACGTATGAAGCCTCCTACAATCCTATTGAATCACCCCTACTCTTATACATAGTTACTTTGTTTTTTTATTGATTGTTTGTGTTAATTATTATTTACAGGTGTATCGTCATTATATATGGATATAGGTGATTGCCAATGGTCGAGTGAACATTGTAAAGCCAAGTTTTGGCATGGGGAACGCCTTAAAGGATATTCTAAGGATCTGCAACCGCATTACCATAAATGTTGTTCAGGAGGAAAAGTCGTTCTTGAAGATGAAAGAGAGCCTCCTGAATACATCAAACTACTTTTCGAAGACCGTAATTTTCTAGAGCATATAAGGGCCTATAATCAAATGTTCAGTATGACTTCTTTTGGTGCACACGTTGACGAATCAATAAATAATGGACGTGGTCCTTATGTCTACAAAGTATCCGGCCAAATTTACCACTGGATCGGTACTCTTTGTCCCTTCATTGGTGATCCTCCAAGATTTTTGCAACTTTACATATATGATACAAAAAACGAGGTTGCTAACAGAATGCGGCATTTTGGTGGTACTCAATCAGACGGCTTAAATGAGCATACGGTTAAGCGTCTTATGCACCTTCTTGATGAATGTAATGAGTTAGTAAGGCTTTTTAGGACTGCAAGAGATAAATGTAATGGTCAGCAAATACCAGACTTCAAGATACGGTTGTACAGTGTAGTAGGTGCCAGAGAATATGATCTGCCAACTTCTCAAAGTCTTGGTGCTATCATTTTTGAGAATGGACAAAATACAGAGACCGATTACGATGTCATAATTGAATCCAGGGATGGGTTTCCTCAGAGAATAAACAAGTTACATGCCTCATATATGTCGCTCCAATTTCCATTAATATTTGTTTATGGTCAGCCAGGCTTTCACACTGAGATGAAACTGAAAATGCCAGGCAAAGCAAAAAGACTTTCAATGAACATGTTTTACATGTACCAGCTGCACGAGCGGTTCGATTCATATGGGTTGCTATTTAGAGCTGGCCGTTTGTTTCAGCAATATGTTGTTGGTGTTTATTGCTGCATCGAGAAGAACCGGACTGATTTTTACAGGCAACACCAAGTTGACATTAGGAAAGATTATTTGTCCGGTATATATGATGCAATTTCTCGGGGGGATCGTGAAGGTAATGAAATAGGCTCACGTGTTATCTTGCCAACGTCTTTTACTGGCGGCCCACGGTATATGTATAGTCACTATTTAGATGCTCTCGCCATTTGTCGTGTATTGGGGAATCCACAATACTTTATCACTTTCACTTGCAATGTTAATTGGCCTGAAATAAAGAGGCACATGGAGCAGTATCCTGGATTACTGCCCGGAGATAGAGCTGATGTTGTTGTGCGTGTATTTGAACAAAAGGTTCATGACTTCTGCAAGTATCTTAGTGCCACACAACTTTTTGGCACCGTTACAGGATGTAAGTAAATTTATCTTGGGTCTTTTTTTGTGCCGATTATATTTACACATAACATTTTGAAATACATATTTTGAAAAAAAAATTATATATTGATTTTCATTATTTCATTTGCAGTACTATATACTATTGAATTTCAAAAGAGAGGTCTTCCTCACTGTCACACATTGTTGTGGGTTGATAACAAAGATAAGATTGGAGATTCAAGAGACGTGGATCGTTATATATCGGCAGAACTACCAAACCCGAACACCGATCCAGAAGGTTACAGAATCGTTTCAGAGATGATGGTCCATGGTCCTTGCGGCCTAGCTGATCCATCGGCCTCATGCATGAAAGAAAATCTTTGCAGCAAGAAGTTCCCTAAGAAGTTCAACAAAGAAACTTATTTTGACAATAATGGCTATGTTTTCTACCGTAGAAGAGATACCGGAGTTGAAGTAACCAGGAGAGGAATGGAGTTGGATAATAGCTATGTAGTTCCATACAATCGTCAACTTTGTCTCGCCTTTCATGCACATATAAATGTTGAATACTGTGGGTGGAGTATGCTGATTAAATATTTATTCAAGTACATCTCTAAAGGGCCTGACAAGACGGTCGCACAGATCACAAGACCAATTGGTTCGTCAGTAGAACATGTGGACCGTAGAGAAATACACGTCGATGAAATCCAAAATTTTGTGGACGGCCGGTTCATTTGTCCGCACGAAGCATGCTGGAGAATTTTTAATTTCGAAATTCATAGCAGATACCCCGCTGTCCAGATATTATCTGTTCATCTGGAGAACAAACAATTGGTCACATTCAGAGACAGCCAACCCTTGGAATTCATCGCCAATAACGATGGTAAAAAGATGACTACACTCACGGAATGGTTAGAGTTCAATAAATCCTATCAAATTGGACGTCATCTCACATATATAGATTTTCCTAAGGAATTTGTATGGTATGGAGATTCAAAAAGTTGGCAGCCACGACGCAAGAAACGTCAAGAATCTATTGGGCGGCTGGTCTATGTACACCCGAACTCAGGAGAGCTTTTTTACTTACGCATGCTCCTTTGTCATCAAAAAGGTTGTACATCTTTTCAAGACATACGAACAGTCAACCATAAGGTATACGAGACATTCCGTTCAGCATGTGATGCATTGGGTCTCCTTGGTGACGACAAAGAATGGGATACTGCTTTAGAAGAAGCATGCTTTTCGTCAACCGCATCTGAACTAAGATCTCTGTTTGCACAGATACTTATATTTTGTGACGTGTCGGACCCGTTAAAGTTGTGGAAGAAATATTGGCGACAAATGTGTGACGACATTCCCAGAAGAACCTCAAAGGACCTTCATATTCCAAATCTTTATATGAATGATCCGGAATTGGAAGGCACTGTGTTGTATGAGCTGCAAGCTATTCTAGATAGTCATTCAAAAGTAGTTACAGACTTTGGACTACCTGCATTGTCTGAACGCCTTCTGAAGGAGTTGAAGAACAGAGAAATGATGGAAGAAAAAAGTTATAATCGCGAAGAGTTGGCAGAAGAAGTGGCGAAATTGGTACCTAGACTAAATGTAGACCAGAAGAAGATTTATGATCTGATTATGCATGCTAGCGCCGCAAATCGACAAGAGCTTATATTTGTATACGGCCATAGGGGAACTGGAAAGACGTTTCTGTGGAGCACAATTATCAACTCTCTTCGGTCGCATGGTAAAATTGTTCTTGCTGTGGCGTCTTCCGGTATCGCATCTCTACTTTTGCCATCTGGCCGTACAACACATTCTAGATTCAAACTCCCTTTAGAATTGACCGATGAATCTATTTGTGGGATAAGAAAAAACACACACATGGGTCAGCTTTTAGCTAAAACAGATCTCGTCATCTGGGACGAATCACCGATGAACGACCGACGATGTTTCGAAACATTAGACAGGACATTGAAGGACATTATGGATGCTCCCAACAAATTATTTGGGGGAAAATCAATCGTATTGGGCGGTGACTTTCGACAAACGCTCCCGGTCAAGAAAGGTGCATCCAAGGTCGAGATAATAGCGTCTTCAATTGTTGAATCAGAATTATGGCGACACTTCAAAATTTGCACGTTGAGACAGAACATGCAACTGATGCAACCATTCCAAAGTGAAGAACAACAAAACCTCTCACGGGAGTTTGCAGAATGGTTACTTGATATAGGTAATGGAATTATCGGAGAACCAGATGCTTGCGATCCTCAGAGTTCATCGTGGGTTCGAATTCCTGAAGAGTACTGCATTTCAGACGACAATGATGGCATTTCAAAATTGATAAATTTTATCTACGACGATAACACGTTGCAAAACCCAACAGCACAAGAGTTACAACGAAAAGCGATCGTCTGCCCTCGAAATGAAACCGCTGATAGTATCAACACAGGGATCCTAAGAATGATAAGAGGCGAAAGCATTGTCTACAAGAGTTCAGACGAAGTGATTCCTTTCAAGAATGATGGAGGGGCGGTAGAGCTTTTATATCCAATGGAATATTTAAATACTCTTCAGTTCTCGGGTTTCCCACCACATGAATTAGAGCTGAAGGTTGGAACACCCATAATGCTTTTAAGGAATATTAATCTTCAGGGTGGAATGTGTAATGGCACGCGGATGATAGTAAAGAAGATGTGGCCAGGATTGATTGAGGCACAGGTTATCACGGGAAACCGAATGGGTGAAAAAGTATATATTCCAAGAATAATTCTAACGACTAAAGATCCAAGCATGACGTTCCTATTCAAGAGAAAACAATTTCCAATCAAATTATGTTACGCGATGACAATTAATAAAAGCCAGGGTCAATCTCTAAACAAGATAGGGGTATACTTACCTGAGCCGATTTTTGGTCATGGGCAGCTGTACGTTGCATTATCCAGGGCTACATCTCCGAATGGCTTAAGAATATTAATGAAACAACAAGAAAATCACCTTCCAAACGTCACAAAAAAATATAGTATACAAGGATTTCCTATCCAATATAAATAAGACACAGGTTTTGTTTGTTAACACCTCTCTATACTACATAATACCATATCCACACTTTTCATTCTTCTTAGAGAATGTTTATAATGTTATAACTATTATGTACACATCTTATGTGCTTTGCCTGACATATTTCTTATTCATAATCACGTTCGTGTTTTATGTACTTTCCCCCATTTTGTGTTCTCTTTGGTCTTTTTTATTGAACAACATGGTTATAGATGCCATTATGCTTGGTGTCAATAGTACATCGTATCCTTTATACCATTTTATACGAACCTGAGACTCATATTTCCTACTTGCCTATCTTATGTTTCCTATTGCTACTATTTTGTATCTTTTGTACCATTTTGTAAAAACCTAACTTCTACATGTCTTTTCTTCTCTTTTCTATCAATATTCCGTTTACATCAATCATGACAGCAAATTGTATTTCCGACCTTTCACCTGCTGCAAAAAACAAAATTTTAGAAGCTCGCGTATATTGAAAATGGATAGTGAAGAAACCGCGAAGCCCAGCTCCAGTCGACTACTGTTGCATTCTGATTGACCAAGAGGTATGTATATTCTTGCCAAAATTATACTTATATACAAATGTCTATACCTACTCTCATCTTCGCTAAATACTAACAGGGAAATGCGATACAAGCAAACATGGGAAAATCTGACATTCCATACTTCAGTTCTCTACTTTTGGATGGAGCAGCATACAGAATCTCCAAGTTTATGTGCACAACGACAAGCAATTATCAACAAACTTTAGATACTGAAATAATGTTACGGTTTGGGAGGTATACGAGCTTTGAAAACATACCAGCAGATGCATTTCCAAAACACTATTTCCACTTCACCTCATACAATCAGTTGGACACTAAAATCCAACGTCGAGATACGACAACTGCACAAAAACAACCAACGCTTACAGGTAATCCATCAATACTATACACCCCCATACAATTATAGATTATATAGGATAAAGCTTAAAATTACCAAGTTTCTACTCATCATGACCTGCTGTACTTTACCTTACCACCGTTATGCAATCACAGACTACATAGGATGCCTCATAAGGGTTGGAGATGTGCAAACATTTGGAAATGCAGGCTCGAATATAACCATCGTGCGGAAATTGGATATCGAAAATCTTAAGTAAGATTTGTCAAAACCACAATAAAAAAAAGCACCAATCCAATCTAATATATACTTACGTGTGAATGTTTTAACACTTGAATATACGCAGTGGAGATGTAGTCGAGCTTACACTATGGGATGAAATGGCAAAAGAGTTCAACAAAAGAGAATTTGAAGCGATGCTTAGACCGGTTATCTTCGCTGTAAGCTCATGCAGAATCTCGGAATATAATAACAGGTTACAGCTACTGGGAACTTCCGCCACACACTACTATTTTAATCCAGAAATACCGGAATTGGAAGATCTTCAAACCCAGTAAGCAATTTCCTTTTCTTTTTCTTTCTTCATTCTTCAAATATCACAGAAATATATATGCTTGCTCATGTGATACACTAAGATTTTCCTCTTAAAATATCACAAATACATACATACTCAGTTATGGGATATACAAAAATTAAACACGCCTTTGTAAACAAAAAACAGATTTGCTGAAAGATTCAATCTTCATCCACCACTGGAGATATCAAAGACTAAGTTTGAGGATCCAGCCAAAGAAAAGGACATGAACAGATATCCACTGTCAACACTGCTGCAACAAAACCCCAATAACCACAGGGTAAGCACACAACAAACTAACTATTTTTTTTCCACCTATTAGGAGTTTACACCAACTTTAGAAAAACGCGTTTGCTTACTTTACAGGGAGTAAGATTCACAACGTCTGGAACCATAGCTGGAATAAACACAGCTAGAGATTGGTACTATGTATCCTGTAGTAAATGTCCTCGAAAAATAGAAGATGGCGATAAACAAGCTATGTGTCCAGACCATGGGCCACAACCATATCTTGCATATAGGTAATGTGTGAAAAAAATGGCACATACATGTACTAATCTACTTTTTGCTAATAGCTCACACATAACTATACAGGTACAACTTCAAAGCGTTCATATCAGACCACTCGGGAACGGCGACCTTCACCTTCTTTACCCCAAATGCGGATGTTCTCACAGGTCATGGATGTTCAGAATTAGTTAAAAAGTACAATATGCCAGGCCCACGTGACTTTCCAACAGAAATCTTATCGATCGAAGGTCGCCAGCATATTTTTCAGTTCCACTTTAACCCTTATAGTGAGACAGGGAAAGCCGATTTTCATTTTGATGACATTCTAGACAAGCCATTGCAGATAACAGGGACGGACATGTCAACACTCAAAACAGCACGTAAATAAAAGAAACACTAAAAAAGTTATATTACTAAGTATTAGTCTATTTTGACCCGGAATCTAATATAACACGTTCTTAATTCAGAGGAACAAGCACAGAAATCATCACGCCATCAACAGCACCTCCACTTGAGGATATAGCGGGTTAGAAAGAAAAAATTAAACTAATTTATATTAAAGTTGTAACTGAACTAACTACACGTTCAACTTTTGCAGCAAGCCTGGAGGCAACGTCGACTCCCGCAAGTATTAACACACCAAAAGGAGATCTGGAACACCCAAAGAACATCGGTGCAAAAAATGAAGTGTCAGCCAAAAGAGCCCTTTTCAAGGATGAACCGTCGACCCATAAGAAAAAGAAAGCAGACTAAGAAGCAGCCCACCGCAAGCACCAGTGGCACCATCAACTACTAATGATAGCTTTAACAATTTCAGCACTGGATAATACAGTACCAATCACGCCTAATCTTTTTTTGTATATGTAGTTGGTCCTAATATCATCTGCTGCGTCCATCTAATTTTTGCCATGCACAATTCTATATATTAGCCTTTGGTTAATGACCCTCATTAACAACCATCTCTACAACTTCAAAATTTGGTAATAAAAAACGTTATATCCAAAATGACCCGCGGCGAAGCGCGGGTATAAAAAACTTGTTTATTTTTAAATGTTATTAACTATACTATATATTATTTAATATGTTTAATCATCAAAAGATAAATATAATAATCTTGAAAATGTTATATAACTAAAATATGTCAAATATTTTAATAAAAAAATATTTATATTTAATTCTTAATTATATTTTTTTAATTTTTAATTATTTATTTATGTTAAGTTGATCAATTTTATTTTTATTATATTTAATTATAATTTAAATTATAAGTTAATGTAGATTTTTTCTAAATTTTGTTTTAACAAATTTTAAATTTATAATGTGTATATATAATAATAATAATCAACTCTATATTATTTTAATATATTATAGTATATTATTTTTTATTGTTTGTATTATTTAACATATTATATATTAGAAATTTATTTTAATTATATTACAAAAAATTTGTTTTAATTATATTATAAAATACTTGTAATTGATTATTTATTAAGGATGTATTTTTTTATCATTTTACATACTCATAAGCTAGTTTTTACCAAACATGATCAGCTATCATATTTGGTAAAAACAAATCATCATGTTTGGTAAAAACTATCTTATGAGTATGTAAAATGACAAAAAAAAGACATCCTTAATAAATAATCAATTACAAGTATTTTATAATATAACTAAGACAAATTTTTTGTAATATAATTAAAATAAATTTCTAATATATAATATGTTAAATAATACAAATAATATTGAAATAATATAGTATAATATATTGAAATAATATAAATTTGATTATTATTATTATATGTACACACTATAAATTTAAAATTTGTTAAAACAAAGTTTAGAAAAAATCTACATTAACTTATAATTTAAATATAATAAAATAAAAATAAAAATGATTAACTTAACATATATAAATAATTAATAATTCTAAACAAATATAATTAAGAATTAGATATAAATATTTTTTTATTAAAATATTTGACATGTTTTAATTATATAACATTTTCAAAATTATTATATTTATCTTTTGATAATTAAACATATTAAATAATATATAATATAATTAATAACATTTAAAAGTAAATAATGTATAATGTACAGTTTAATTTAATTAATTATTAATTATTAATTATTAAAATTATTTATTAATAATTAATATATAGTTTTAATTGATAATAGTTAATTATTAATAAGGGGTATAATTGAAAAAAGTCACAAAAAGCTTTTCATAAGCTACTCAAAGTAGCTTATCAAAAATCTAGCTTATAAGCCAACTTATTTTTACCAAACAATGCCTTAGGCTATGAGTACCCCAACCCTCCCAACCTAACGACCACAGCTTTTCTTCAACCCTCTACAAGCCCTCTCAAAGCCCTCTGCAATCCTCTACAACCGTACCCCAACCCTCTTACTTTTTAATTTATTTAATTATTTAATACAAATAAATTAATTAAAAATGACACATTACATAATTAATTAAAAATAAGATTTATAATTAATTAAAATTAAACATTACATAATTAACTAAATTAAAATAAAACATTATGTAATAAAAAAACAACATAAATAACTAAAATTGGAAGTTATGTTTGGCTTTGATTCGTTCTTTTTACACCAAAACAATTGCCAACCGGCGACCCCGAAGATGGCCATGTGGGGCGGTGTAAAACCTCAAGTCTCGCTCCAACTCGGTGTCAAAAGGAAGCTCCTCCGCGGGTGTGGAAGGGTCAATCTCTTCCTCATTGGAAGGGTCATCATCATGTACGGGTTCGGGTTGTTGGAATTGGGGGGGGGGGGGGGGGTGGCTCCCCAATTGGGTGGAGGAAATTGTTGATATTGCGGACCGGGGTTAAAAAATGGTTGAGGAAATGGTTGATAGTTTCCGGGTTGAGGAGCTTGTGAAGAGCTCTCGGGATGAGAAAATTTTAAACTAAAACCTTTGGGAGAAATTTCGACCGCATAATCGGGTGGATATTGTGGATCGAACCCGGTATGCGAAACGTCGATATTGAAAAGGGGGTTGGAAGGGGCCTCGGCTTCCGCCAGACATTTACCTTTCGCGGGCTGGGATGAGGATCCGGGGTTTCGATCGTTTCGATCCATGAAGTTGGAGGTTGAGTGAGAGTTGGAGGTTTGAGGTAGAAGATGTTTGGGTGAAAGTTGGAGATGGATGGTGTGAAAAAAAAAGTTGAGTAAAAGAGGTATTTACATAGAAGTAAAAAATGAGAAAAAAAAAGTAAAAAAAAAATTGAAAATTTTACCGTTGAACAACGGCTATCTCCAACGGCTTCCACAACCCGTGGAAGAGAAGCCCGCCGGGCTTTTGTATCCGTATACCGGTCGCCGATTGAACCCGCCAGCCCGACGGGCTTATGCCCAACTAAGCCCGGCCTCCCGCTACGCAATAAAGTAAATGAAATGATAAATAGGCTTACTTCAATAATAAGTATTTTTATAAAATCGAAGTGAGGGCCTGTAAAAGGTGTTCCCAAGAGTTAGTTGTCTTCAATCACACGCATGCTACTCACGTGAAGAACGAGTTCCAAGTTCCAAACCCCGTGATCTGGCGCCAGAAAAAGCAAGCGGGCCTATCACGCAACGACACGTAAGCCGAGGTGGACCACCCCGATAAGCCATTTCGTCGAACATGTGGCAGGCATTACATTTTCAAACTCTTCCATTTTTCTCGACAATCTCCTTCTTCCGTTGCTGAGCTTTACACAACAGACAACAATGGCGATGGCTGCCGGATTACCAACTTCTCTTTTCTCTCTTCCATCATCACTCCACCGTCTCACCACCACCACCATCACTGCCGCTTCTAGAACCTCTTCTTCTCCCCTACTCTTGTCCACCAGACTACCTCCAAAACCTCCACAATTCTCTTCCACAATCAAAGCTTCTTCTTCTTCTTCTTCTTCTACGACGTACACCGAGTCGCGAGATCTGAAGGTAGTAAGTAAGGATTATGCGCCTAAATGCGTGGCCTTTATTCAAGTGTGTTGTTCACTGTTGAGTGTTGATCTTCTTCTTTTTTGTACCAACAGGTTAATACGATTCCTACGAAGCCGATTGAAGGTCAGAAAACTGGAACTAGTGGTCTCAGGAAGAAGGTTGCTGTCTTCCTCTTTTCATTCTTTTTTATTCAAGGCATAGTGTCATCACAACCGACAAACAAACGACTACCACGAACACACGCCTCCCGGCGGTTTCGGGCATCCAAGGGCAGCTCACTAATCCGCTGCCACTGTCCCGGTCCAGCTTACGCTGGACTAGAGCCCAACCACAGTCTTTGACTAGGCTGGGGCGCCCAGATTGGACCAGCCTTAAGGAGCCTTGAGGACTGGACCAGCCTTAAGCTTACACTGGACCTAGAGCCCAACCACAGTCAAAGACTGGGCCTAGGGCGCCTAATCTATGACTGGACCAGCCTTAAGGAGCCTTGCGGACTTTACGTTGGACCTAGAGCCCAACCACATTCTTTGACCGGGGCCGGGGGCGCCTAATCTATGACTAGATCAGCCTTTAGGACTGGGTATTTCTCGTGTCCTCAAATTGACTCCCATTGGATTCGAACCCAGGTAGACTGGATGTTACCGCTCTTAGGAAGACCAACTGAGCTACCGCTCTTAGGAAGACCAACTGAGCTAGACATGATTTGTTCTTTTCATTTTATTAGTTGCATTGGTTATTTGATTAATTTTCTTTTGATGTGGACTGACATTTCATTTTTGATTTTGATAAGGTGAAAGAGTTTATGCAAGAGAATTATCTTGGAAATTGGATTCAGGTTTGAATTTAATTGGCTTAACTTGGTGGATTGAATGATTGATCTATGTGTTAGGGTTTATTCTAGGTGGATTTAGTTTTCAATTGTATTTGATCATATGTTTATGACTAGGCATTGTTTAATTCGTTGCCACCTGAGGATTATAAGAATGCTCTGCTAGTATTAGGAGGCGATGGTCGATATTTTAACAAAGAAGCTGCACAGGTAAGTTCTTTTTGTAGATCATATTAAAAGCTTTATGAACTGAATAGTAGTACTCTGATTTTGATACACAATGGATTGATTTCAAAATGCAGCTGATTATTAAAATTGCGGCTGGGAATGGCGTTGGTAAAATTTTGGTCGGCAAGTGAGTCTCCTGATATCTTTATTATGTTGTTGCAAGTGTTGAAATTTTAACTGGCAACATGGGGATAAATTTTTGTTGTATCTATTTACTGTGTGGGTCTGTGACTTTTAGAATTTATTGAAATAAGGATCAGTTTTTGTTGATAAGCCTGAATCCCCAACATGTGTTGCTTGAATTACGAAACACTACATGGTTACAGATCTGGCGTATTCATGCTTGGAAAACACTAGTTCTATTTTATGTTTGTTTAATGAAAATTCAATTTTGTGATGTTAGAGTCAAATGCATTGGCAATGTCCTCTTTTTAGATTGTGGTACCACTATTTAAATTGTATTTATCGGTACGGTATCATGACCTCATAATCCTGTCTTTGAAGGGAAGGTATTTTGTCGACACCCGCTGTATCTGCTATTATAAGGAAGAGAAAGGTAAAGAGTAGATTATATTTGCTCTTATATAATGGGAATTTAATGAAACTACCATTCATATGTACCATTGCATTTTCAGGCAAATGGTGGTTTTATAATGAGTGCAAGCCATAATCCTGGTGGGCCTGAATACGATTGGGGCATCAAGGTGAATAAATTTAGTACTTGTGTTCTTCATTTACCTATAATTGTTGCCCACACATCATGGATATGTGTTACCAACTTCAGAGGCATTATTAGCTGATGCTTACGGCCATCTTCAGGTCAATCTGATATAGCAGTTGGTTTATATCTCCATTTCTTGTGTAATTTTGCCATTGTGGAGGAAGTTTGTAGTTCCACCTTTTTATATTAATAAGTACATTCTGATACATATTGTGTTTCATCTGCAGTTCAATTACAGCAGTGGGCAACCTGCTCCTGAGTCCATCACTGATATGATTTATGGAAACACACTTTCTGTATGTTAGTTCTTCTATAACTTTGTATGTTTGTTCATGCATACTATTGCTTCTTGTTTTTGATTTTTTATTCTGAACCCATCAGTATAGTTGTGTAGTATATGGTTCGTTGTGTTCTGTGGGAAGGACGTTTTTCTCAACCCTTGGTAAAAGAAATTTTTTGTTAGGGTTGATTAGAACAAGAGTCTTAAGTTTTGTGCTCTTATAGCTTTGCTCATTTTAAAGGGTTCACTCAGTTTATGCAAAGTTTCCTTGAAGTCAAATTTGGGAAAGATAACCATGTTATGATTATAAAATAAATCTGTAATAACTTTGTTGCAATTTTGAAGTACTTATGTTCACATGGGAATAACTGAATGACAAAGTTATCCTCTAATTCCTTTGTCCATAAAATTGCAATGTTTGACTTCATAGTCTGTAGAAGTATTAGTTTATTAAAGATGTCTAGGATACCCTTCAATAGCTACATAAAGGAGGGAATCTACCATGCCAAAATCAACAGCAACAGTCATTTCTTTTTGCAAAATTTCCTTGAAGTCCAAATCTGGGAAAAGCAACATCTTATGATAATAAATAAATCTATAAGAATTTTGTTATTACTTTGAAGTGCATTTAATGCACATGAGACTAAATAAATAGAAAAAAAGATCTATTCCCTTTGTGATAAAACTTGCAACGTTTGATTCCATAGTTTCTAGAAGCCTTCAATTATAGCAAATGTCTAGGATATTCTTCATTAGTGACAAAATGGGGGGAATCTACCCTACGCATATCAACAACAACAATAGTTTATGATGGTGAAATTGGAAATAAATAGCTTGGCTTGAAAATCTACAAAAAAGAAAAAGAAAACACAGTTTCTATTGGACAACACCAAATGTTGCTATTTGCACTTTCCATGGGGGGAAATATGTAATCATCTTACAGTTTGGCATTATTCAGACTCAATACTTACTAAATTTCCATGTTTACTCAAAATTGAAGACTTAAGAGGCCCATTTGAGGATTGTTGTCTTTAGGGCTTTCTGCTCATGTTAATTTTTTATTGTTCTGGTGGAACTGCAAGAAGAGGCGGATACATTTTGTTTTAGAATGACAATGTTATGCTTTATATTGTATTGCTTCTAGAAGAAATCAGTTATTTATGTTTCTGCACCGAGTTCTAAATTCTATTAGTGCTATGCAGATATCTGAAATAAAGTTAGCAGATATTCCAGATGTTGATCTTTCTAGTGTTGGAATTACAAAATATGGCAACTTTAGCGTGGAAATAGTTGACCCAGTCTCTGATTATTTGGATCTGATGGAGGTAAAGGAAAAAAGAATGCACCCTCTAGATATACATGATCTTTCTTTGAATTTGGTATCATTTACTCGTGTCTTTGGTGCAGGATGTCTTTGATTTTTCACTAATCAGAAGTCTTGTTTCTCGGCCAGAATTCAGGTATAAACATTTGACATGCTTTAGCATGTTCATGATTGCTAGTGTACCAATAATTTTTTGTATCAGTTCCTTATTTTGCTGTCCCATTTGTTCTAAATGTGGTGTTTGGTCTCACGGGTGCCATGTAAAGGAGACAGGCTAAGCTTATGATTGATCTATCTATATTTTCTCAGGTTCACATTTGATGCAATGCATGCGGTTACAGGTGCTTATGCAAAGCCAATATTTGTAGATAAGCTTGGAGCTAGTCCGGTATGTTACCAATGTGTAATATATTGTGCGGATTGCTGCTATCAAGCTGCTACAGTAATCGTTGACAGTCATTACTGAATGGATGTTCATGCAGGATTCGATATGTAATGGAGTGCCTCTAGAAGATTTTGGGCACGGTCATCCTGATCCTAATCTAACGTAAGGACTCACAGGATACTAAAGGGGTTTCCTTGATTTTTGAGCACGAAGACTAGCCATTGTTAACTCTCTTTATTTTGATGGAAGGTATGCTAAGGATTTGGTCAACATTATGCTTAGAGACGATGGACCTGATTTTGGAGCTGCAAGTGATGGTAAGTTTGTAGTGATGACAGGTGGACTTTAATCTATTTGGTGTACTGTTATTAATCAAGGGTTTTGTACGTATCCTTGGTGTCAAGTATGTTCACTTTTTTTCTATATAGTCTGACGGATTGTCCTTTCTCCACTCACCCCAAAAGAAACCATAAAAAAGTAAGACAGCACCGCTGAGATTGAGATAGCTCCTCTAGGCAAGGGATGAATCAATACTAGATATCTTTGTTTCTTCTCTATTGGGAATCTATGTTTTCCCATTGTATTCCTAATTGGTTGCAGTCGTTCAAGCAAATTTAGGTTCAGTCTCTTTGGCCTGTAAAATTCTGTTCACTGATTGCTGCTGAACTTGTGTGGCCATGAACTTTCAGGCTACTGGAGGAGCTATTTCTTTACGGCTGTTGACTCACTAAGCTTTTTAAATGATCAACTACTCACCTCCTCTCTCAAGTTAGGTCCCATTCATGTTCTATAATCTATGATATTATTAAAGTAGAAAAGGGTGGGGTGGGTAGTGTGAATGCTACCATAGAGCATACCAAATAGTTATAGACAATTTCCAAATAATGCTGGGTAATATTTATAATTTTTAATGCATTCTGTATTTGCTTTACTGCACATCAATTACAAGGTATCATAGTAGAAAATTATGAGCTTCAGAAATGCTGTCCATTTTCTTTCTTACCTGGCAGCATGTCATCTTGAAGAAGTATGTTTCTTGGGGTTGTTTATAGTTACTATCCCATGCTCAGGCTCCTCCTTACTCTCTCTGCCTCCACTATCTGTTGAATATGGTTGTTCTCTGTCTAGGTTGTCTTCTTGTGGCCATCCTTCTGTTGTCTTTGGAACTTACATATAGCATTCAAGGGAGATGGGTGCTGTATTTGTGGGTAGTTGATTTTTCTAAGCTTGTTAAGCTGTTAAGAATGTCATCTATGATAAACCTTATATTTTTATTGGATCCTGAAATTTTTATTGCAATGATTTCCAGGAGATGGTGATAGAAATATGATTCTCGGTAGACAATTTTTTGTGACTCCGTCAGACTCTGTTGCTATTATTGCTGCTAATGCACAAGAAGCTATTCCATACTTTCAGAGTGGCCCAAAGGTAAAAAGGTTTTGCAGAATCTTTAATAGTCTTGTGTAAACAGAAACTTACTTAGGCTGTGACATTTGTAGGGTTTAGCTCGGTCTATGCCAACAAGTGGTGCACTTGACCGTGTGGCCGAGAAATTGAATCTCCCTTTCTTTGAGGTATTGTGTTTTAGCTCTATTTTTTATGGTATTTTGTCTAAAGTTTCCTTCTATGTAGAAGTTGTGTGATCTGTACCGACTGAAAATTTGGTTCCAGGTTCCCACTGGGTGGAAATTTTTTGGGAACTTGATGGATGCTGGAACTTTGTCAATTTGTGGGGAAGAAAGTTTTGGGACAGGTTCTGACCACATACGTGAGAAGGATGGTATATGGTACAGTCTGGTTTGGTCCAACAATGTATTCTCTTTTATGATACTTTGAAGCGCTGAACATATGTGTTCTGGATGCTTGGCATCTCCCCAGTTTATCTTGTAATTCCATGAAGTGTTGATGCTATTCATGATCTATTACCTCATCCCTAAAACCGAACACCCATTCCTCTTAAGCTCACTCCAATGAGTGGTTTCTTGTAGCCACAAATGAAATGATGAAATAAGCAGTAAAATTTGGAACGACTGTGAATCAGTTTGGATACTGTCTAACTGTACTGAATTCCACTTACCAGAAAACTTTTATATTGGTAAATGGTAACATGCTGCTACTTAGACGAATACAATGGTTTGGCCAATCACTAGGGCCCCTTATGTTTTCTAAAGACTTGCGACCTTGATGAATGAACGTAAGCACCCCAAAATCTTGTGCTACTGTATAAGAATGCAGTGGTTCTGAGTATCTTCTTGAACAATCGCACCTTGATACGTGAATATCTATCTGTTAATATTAAAATCCTCTTCCCTGTTTTCTATGTTATTGAGATCTAGGAGGCCTCTTTTTTCTTCTTCTGTTAATATTAAATTCCTCTTTCCTGTTATCTATGCTCTTGAGATCTAGGAGGTCCCCTCTTTTTTCTTCTGCTTTGCTTGGGCCTTGGTTATTCTTCGCATGCAGTACTGCAAGCTCTATCAGACGCGGCCACATTTTATTGGTTTTATGCTGTCTTTTACATATCCTTGCTTTAATTACGTAGTGGCTTATTCTGTATTCTCTCATACAAGAAGTTCCCTTTCCAATGCGTATTTGTCCAAATTGATCATGCTGTGGAATTAACATTAAGACCAAATCATATTGCCAGATTACCCATTCTGTAATGATTTTTATAGGAGCCATTTGTTGTTTAATGTTTAATCATGCATAAGTATTCCCAAAAGGCTGTTCTTAAGCTTCTTCTAGATTTAAGTGGACTTTTCTTTCTGGGATGGAGTAGATATTATTACATGTAATTAGAAAGCTATCACATGTAGACGGTTTTATCCTTAAGCCAATCCTCCTCTTTGGCAGGTTATGTCTTCCGGAAAGACACTGATTATGTTGGATATGTCTTCGTTGCTTTCTGCTGATCATTTTAAATGAAGCAGCGGTATAGTCAAAATATTGGTTATACACTTATACTGAATAGCAATGTAAATCAAATTTTTTTATGAAGAGTATGTTGGAAGTAAAAGGCGATAAATTAAAAATAACCATTCGCGACAAATGTGTATTATCACTCATATATAGTCAGCCTGTAACGAGGATAACTATGCTGCTAAAAGAGCTACTGAACATATTTAAAATGTGTCAAAGTTTTAAAGGTCCAAAAAGTTAATCAACTTATCCCATCTATTTTGTGTCTGACATCCATGATAAACAATAGAGATATTTGCTGTTTGTGCCTTACTACTAACCCTTACCCTCACAAGAATCTCAAGTTGGCAAATTAGGGCATCTTTTATCCGTATCACTGTAGGTCAACGCAGAGTGCACATTGGTTAAAAATTCCCCCTTTGTTCTTTGACTTTATAGTTACCAATGCGTATTTTAGTGTTCCAGCTTATGATAATGTGTTTACAATTAATTAAATTCATTATTGTTGAGTTCTATTTGACCGAGTAATGTGATTGCCAGGGCTGTGTTAGCTTGGCTGTCTATAATTGCATACCGGAACAAAAACAAAAACCCTGGAGAGGAATTAGTCTCTATATCTGACATAGTAAAGGAGCATTGGGCCACTTATGGCAGGAACTACTTCTCCAGATACGATTATGAAGTAAGCGCCATTTGTATATTCATGATTGATGTTACAAAACTTGCTTAAAGTTACTGGCCTTGTGTTTTCACTGCTACATTCTGACATCACTGGTGGGACCAGGAATGTGAATCTGCAGGAGCCAATGAAATGATCAATTATCTTAGAGACTTGATTTCTAAAAGCAAACAAGGGGACAAGTATGGTGAGTTTTCAGTCCATAATTCAATAAATTCTTAGAGAAGTAGAATTTGTGGAGTGTTTTGATCCATACAGATATACAACGTTGCAGGGGTTTATACTCTTCAGTTTGCAGATGACTTCACATATACAGATCCTGTAAGTTGACTAGTTGATGTGCACACATGTTAGCTGAAACATTGCTGAAAGGTTTTTTTAAAATTTATTAGGTAGACGGAAGTGTAGCTTCAAAGCAAGGTGTTCGATTTGTCTTCACAGATGGGTCAAGGATCATCTTCCGTTTATCGGTATTGTTTATTTACGTTTTTCTTTTTTTACTTTCTGCCTCTAGAATTACATCAGCTACCTCCATGGATTAAATTAAACATACTTTTTAAAATTTTACAGGGGACTGGTTCAGCAGGTGCCACTGTTAGAATCTACATAGAACAGTTTGAGCCTGATGTCTCAAAACATGACTTGGATGCCCAAGTGGCACTTAAACCTTTAATAGGTTCGTTCACGATCTCGTTACTGATTATTTTGTGTTTTTTTAATTGTACCACTTCATTGATTTATGTGGGTGTTTTCTCAGATCTAGCACTTTCTGTATCAAAGCTAAAGGAGTTCACCGGAAGGGAAAAGCCGACAGTGATTACATAAATTCAAGTGAGTTCTACAATGAGAGTCTCATCAGATGCGGTACTGTAGCAGGTGTCTTCCACTTTCTCATATATGGTTGTTCTATATATATATATATATGTTCTTTTTGTTGAGCATTCCTTGGAGAAATGAAAGTGTACAAGGCTGTTTACATTGTAAAACATTTTATAGTAGAATGAAATCAGGTCTTGCTTGATTTATTGCTGCATCTTTATGTGATCTGGCTTAACTCATTCAAATGCAGTTGCTCCAGTTTGTCCTCAGCTTGAAAGTTTTGATCGATATAGGAATCACCACCAAAAGAATAACGAAAGGAACAGATGTATAATTATCTTAACTGTATTGATAGAATAGAATACTTGTTTTTCCTTACCTGCCTACTTGCTGCTGTATTTTGCTGAACACATTTTTTAAGTGAGATATCCAGATAAGATAATTCTTTCGTTGACAATTTTTACAATCAATATAAAATTAGTTAATTTCTTTTGCAATAGAGTATCTATACGTTTAGTTTAGTCTGTTACTATGATTCATTTTGTGGTGTTTTGACTGAAGGCCGGAGATGAAGCTCTTGTGTTCTGATACCCACTATTGTCAACTCTTTTTGATCGTTGGGATTTCTCGTTACTGTGAGTCTCCTTATATACTACAAGAGAGGATTTGAGGACAGTTAAATTCCTACATTACAATTACATATTCCTTACTTAACTAAAATATACAAGGATATGCATATATATAGACTCGGCTTCAAACGAGAACAATACCCATTTAAAAGGACACGAGAACCAATGAAGTCACATATGATTTTGCATTAACTTCCGAAAAACCCATGCCGGCGACTTTGGACGCGACTTGCAAAGTTGTGTGAATCATATATGGATTTGTTGGTTCTTGGCTTGTTATAAATATGTACTGTTCTCTTTTCATCCTCCCCGTCTCTCTCTCTCTCTCTCTCTCTCTATATATATATATATATATATATATATATAGGGGTGGGTTCAAATGTGAACCACTTTTTGGTTGTGAACGTGAGGACAACCGAGAGCGCGACACGTGGTGGATGACTAGGCGCCACGTCAGATGACTAGGCGCGATTCATGGGAGGGCATTGAATTAAAGAGGGGGACCACACTCAAAGACGCCACATGTCGCGCTCTCGGCTGTCCTCACGTTCACAACCAAAAAGTGGTTCACATTTGAACTTTCCTCTATATATATATATATTTATATATAACCCTATTCTAACATTATTCTTCAAGCTGGAGCATGGATATCATGCAAGCTGACCTTCAGATGGAACATAGATTAGATTGACAGTCGAAAGCCACAGGAAGTACTTACTACTATTCTTGAACAAATTGACCATCGACTTAAACGTGTTCTTTTCAAAATTTTCTTTTGTGAAAAATCTGGCTTTTGGATTATATTAGATGCAACTTCATCATTGTAGTATATGTACATTAGCCTCACTTATGAGGTCCCCTAATTCTTGCGCCAGGTTACTTATCTATGTTTGATCCACACTTAGATTCTACATCAGGCAAGGAAGTTATATCTTGCTTCTTGCTTTTCTAAGATACTAATTTTCATCAAGAGGACGCGATATGAGCAAATAAGACCTTTCTTAGTAGCACCTTCAAGATACTTTAGTGTATATGGAATTGCATCCTAGTGACTACTGTGATATCTTGTCTTGTGACAATAGGATAATTTAATTTGCTAACCAATCTTCAACATCTCCAAGGTCTTATAGGGGCTCTCGTTGTAGATATAGCTTCATGTTTGGATCATTGAACAATTGGCATTACAACTTTCAACATACTTGCTTTGACTAGAATTTCAAGAAAATATTTTTGTTGATAAGAGGAGGTTCTTTTGCGGGATCGTGCAAACTCAATATCTAAAAGGCACTTTTAAGGTTTATGAGATCCTTGGTTTGAAATGCTTTTCATATAAAGGTTCGGTAGCACGAATCCTTACCTTGATCAGCATAAGTGATACCAAATCATCAACATAGAATACTCATATGATTCTTTTAGCATATTGATGTCGCCATGTCGGAAGCACATTGAGTAATCACAAGCACTCTTAGTCATTCCAAAGTTTCCAAAACATGTGAAAATCGAAGAGACTCGCCACCCTGAATTGATGATGGCCATAAAGTAGACGGTGGTTGTAGCATATATACCTCTTCCTCACATCCCCATACACCTTTTGCCAACACGCCACCACCCTTGTGGTTCTCTTCAGTGATAGTTAAGAGTTGGCGTGGGTTAATTAGGCACGGGCCTCTTGTCATATTTACTTGTCCTACGATACCACCTTCTAATATATCCACCTTTTTGTACTTGCATGCTTTCACTACACTTGCTTGTGTTAACATGTTCCTCTATTTGCATGTTCCAAGTATTTGACCTACTTTTTTTAAACTTTTCGTTCGTTACCAAGAAAATCTTGAGCACTTCTGTATCTTTTCACAAAAAATTCTTTAAGAAGCCGAGATCTTCACTGAAACAACCTCTCTTCCTCTTGGGATGGAGATAAAGTTTGCATACACCCAACGACTCCAACTCCTTATTCTAAGAGGGATGTGCTCGACAAGTTTAGTTTATTTTGGTTTACTCTATATTAGTGTTTATATAAAGCAGTATTTGACTATATAACGAAGTTGGTATACTATATTAGCTTCCATCTTCTATAGTTTTCCCGTGATGGCTAGGCTTCCGAATCAAAAACCAGTGAATGAGAAATCTTTTTGTCCTAGGATTTGAATCGGGATTAGGAATCACTCGAACTAGAGGTTTGACGTTTTGAATATATAAAGTAAATCTAAATTGAGACTACAATGGTGGTTCTAGGACTTTAAGTTGTTAGTATAATGGCGGTCCTTGTCATGCTCAATTAATTTAGGTAAATGACATTGGTAATTGCTTATCCCGGTAAGCGTTTAATAAACGGCCCCTAAGTTGACCTTAAGGTATTTCTCACTATAGTGTGTCTCCTTTAAGGCAACAGATGCGCATATATACCATAGTGAGGGATGAAGATCCGTATTACTTAATTTAAATATACAATGACATATATATACATAACCTTTTTTAGCAATTCTCTTTGTCTTATTTTGATTGGATACATGCTTTGATCCAGTGCCAGTCATATATGGGCTTAGAAGAATCCAATTATTTGAAGTGCAAAATTTCTATTTTTGTGTCCTCTGCTCTTTATTAACTAACCTTTGCTCCTTGATACCCTTGGTAGCTATTTGTTCGACTTGCTCTATCTGCAGATCTCACATTCTGGTTTCTGTTATCATGTTAGTTCTCCTGCATGAATTTGACCTTCCTTCGTTTCATTTGACTTTTTCATGTAGCTAATTTCATAGGATTGAGGGCACAAATATACTAATTAGATATACCTGAACCCTAAATCTTTAATGTTGAAGATAGTTAAAATTCCATTCTTCTGTAAATGAAAATTTGTAACCATGTACTTTTTAATGGCAAATCCTTCCAGGCATGCATACACACCATCTTTGACTTGCTCCACATGTCATCTTGTGTTTATCTAATTGGTTGTATTGATGATGAACATCTACAAAGCATGTTAATCTGAATGTATTATCACATCATTTATTTAGTCACTTGATGTATCCCAGATTGTAAATATTGTCTTTATAGGTTAATGGTCCATGTAGGACTTGTTCTTCAAGGGTACAATCGTAGTGTTTTCTTGAACTTTTTCTAGATCTTTTTCTTTGAAGTCCGTCTCATCAGTTTTCTTTAGAGTTTAGACCAATCATGCATTCATGATGGAGCTTGTTTCCATCCAGTCGTAGATCCCCAAAAGTCTCTGTGGATAACAAGTATGCAAGAAGATAAAACCACCATCTTCTGTTTGAACATAGATATCATCGTTCAAACTCCACTTTTAGATTTAAAGCGATCGCATAAAACCCTGACAGAAAGTTGAGTGATATCTTGGTAGCATGCACTAAGACAAGAGAGTCTTCAGTTGCCATGTGTTATTTGGCTCCTTTGAAATAAATCATTGCTCAATAATATAAGATAAGAAATGATATTCTCCAATCGCAGCATCTTATCGTGTCTAGGTTTGTGATGATGGACAGATTCTCACTTGACATTTACGTTCTTCTTTATGGATTTATCTTTTCATTAGTCGAGGTTGAGTAACTTACTTAAACTATGATCCAGTATTATCCATATGCATGAGGATAAGTGATTACGCAGAAACATAATCTCCACCAATCAGGGTTTAGCGTTATGACTACTTATGCGACCAAAATAGTGGTTCTGGACTGTACATTGAATATGCGATAATCCGTTTTTGAAGTGGCAAATTCCGTGTCAAAACTGAAAACCTCTTTTTAGATGACGAGATTAGGAAAATACATAAATCGAGGTTTTCTTGTCATAGTAGATGCTAACTAAAAGGTGGTATATAACTATATTTGTTGGCTTGTGGTAGCCGAGATGAGATCCATTGGTCGAGTGAAGTTGTTGGAATAGAATTGAATAGATGGGTGTTGTTGAACAAAGCTTCTTTCAACCACAAAATCCATAACCCATATGGATGGGGATTTGTTTGCTCCCCATTTGAACTATAACTTGGATTAGCAGACCCACCAAAATATCATGGTGTTGGTAAGAAAGTAAGGTCTCTTTTTGTGGATAAGAGGGCAGTAAACTGTGTTTGTCTTTAATGTGACATAGACACACACACACACACACACACACACACACACACACACTCTCCCTCATTAGAGTTCTATCTTGAGATCCGACTTTGTTGGGCATATGATAATGATTTACTGGGGAAGTCATATGTTCTACTTTATATCTTCATAGCATTGTGTTATGTGACCGGTCCACCATCATCATCGTCATGTGAGTGATGGACCTTCAGGTCTCCTCCTTCACCCCCACGTAACCATGTCTTTGTGTACTAACTCACATGGAATTAATTAATTATTAAATTATTTTGTTTGAATTATTAATGTGGACAAATTTGCTTTTGAGACATGACAACTTTGGCCACTGCAACCACTTCGTGCACATAACTTGAACTCAGTTTTCTATGGGTCGATAATGTTTCTTACTGTTGTTTGTGCTTTGTGTTGGATGTTGATTGATGGAAAGTAGTTGATATAATTTACAAATTCATATAGCAAGTGAAAAAGGCAAAACTGAAACTAGTAACAAATCTGACCATTATTCAACATTATTATAAAATCTATAAACCCGTTTAAAGATTGAAGCCGTTTTGTCGTTAAGGGTCTTATTTTATGCAGACGATACGCGCGGTGGGAGAACATGTACAACAGTTGCAGCTGAAGTTGAAGTTTCTGGAGGTTGAAATTAGGTAAGTTTCATGTGTATTTCCTGATATTGTTATGGTTAAATAAGAGGTGGTTAATATGGTCGTGTTTGCAAAGGCAAAAAGCAGTGAGTGTGTGTGTGTGTGTGTATGTGTGTGTGTGTGTATGCTGTATCGAACTTGCAATAAAGGTGAATCAACTTTCTGTCAGGTCTTATCCTGTCACTGTGTTTTGAGAGAGAGAGAGAGAGATAATGCACGTAATCGGAAGGTTTTCTATTTCTAGTTGAATATTATGCTTAGCAGTTTATTCTTGGTTTACTTGTTTTTGGTCTTTTGTGTAATAATTCCCATAGGGGCATAACCTGAATAAGTACATTGGGTTAGATTCACGTGAGACCAACATTAGACTTGTGAGGCCACATTTTTACATTTGAAAGTTTACAACAGCAATGTAAAGAAAATCCGAATCTTAACAGCAAAAGCATTGTGAAGGTCACCTTTACAGTGTTTTGCTGTAAAGTTTTGTAAAAACTTGGTCTTATGGATCTCATAAAAACAACTTGGTCTCACATGATCCCAAGTCTCTCTCTCTGTATGTGTGTGTGTGTGTGTGTGTATAAGTGAAGGATTGTGTGAGAAGTTGAGATTAAGAGTGATCAATATGGTTACACATCTCACCTTAACTCCTTTCCTCATATGATCCTTTGTCAAGAGTTGGGTCCCAGTGAGACCAAGCTGTTTCTGTGAGATCGGTGAAACCAACACTTTTTACATGAAACTTCACAGCAAAACACTGTGAAGGTTAAAAAAATTCGATCATTCATCGTAAAAACATACTAAAAAAAATCCATAAATAGGTAAAAAAATGAAACCTTCATAGCTTAAAATTTTTTGAAGGTAATAAATAAATAATTCGAACCTTCACAGTAAAAATGCTGTGAAGGTAAAAAGAAAGTCGAACTTTCACACAAAAAACGCCGTGAATGTAACATTTACAGTGTTTTTACGATGAATGTTCAATTTTTTAAACCTTCACAGTGTTTTGCTGTGAAGTTTCATATAAAAAGTGTTGGTCTCACGAAAACAGCTTGGTCTCACCTGATCCTAGGTCCCTTTGTCAATATATATGTATATATGACGTTGGGGGTGAAGGATCGCGTGAGAAGTTGAGTTAATGGTGAGAAGTACATCCGAATGGGTATCTATTTCATGAATTGTGCTTTAGAAATGAATTGGTCCGCTGCATCTCACCCTAATGGGTATCTATTTCTCATCCAATGGTTAATACCCACTTCTAACGCTTCTCATGGGAACTCTAACCCGACGGTGAACAATATTATTGGGGTATTATAATTACATTGTAGGTCTATATTTGTCCATATACCCTCCTGTTGTGGTTATATGTTTCGGTTTTGTTAGGCAGTGCTTGTAGTTTGTCTAGTAGGTGAATTTTGAGTGGGCCATTTGGCTACTTGTAACTTGTTTAATAGCATCGTCGAGAAGTTATCCGTGGTGAATGTGTTGGAGATGTTTTTGTACATCGTATCTGGAATTTTGGTTGAAGAAAACATCGCCTCATTTAATCATAAATTTAGATATCACAAGTGTTTTTTAGAAACCTGTACTCTAAAAAATAAGAGGTAGATGGTGTACCTATTAAAATTTCAGTGGATGGTAAGAGGTTTTCAGACAATTTCTTAAAAAATAAAACTAAGAGTCTCAAGTTGGAAAACCTCTTAATTTTTATATTAAAAAGGTTTTAAAAGATACTTTTTAAGAAACAAACAACCTTTTAGATTTGGTAATTTAAAAACATTTTTATCATATTAAGCAGCGTTCTCTCTTAAAGGTTTTGTTGGGAAATAATCTTTACATCCGCTAAATTTGGATCACATCTTTCTCGATATATAGAGTAAATTTACTTTTATCCTAAGGGCTCGTTTGGAAAGTTATCTAATGAAGTTTCACGCATCTTCACACGATAGCCCGTTCTTCTCGTTCCGTTCATTCTACTTCCCGTCCCTTTGTTGGAAAAATAGTCCCAATCCTTTTTTTTGTAGTTGATCGCAAAATTCGGGTTTTTTAATTTAGTTTTTAAAGTTTGAAATGCTAAAAGTTTACATTTGTATACTTTTACCATTCTAAGTACTTTATGATCAAGGGTATTTTGGTAATTTATGCTAGACATAAAGTATTGACATTGATTTAAAATTTGGGTGACGTTCTTTGAAATTCTTTTTTATTTCATGGTGTGTTTGAAGCTTTTCGAGAACTTTTGTAGGCTCCACATATATTAACCTAATATTAAAGAATAAAGTGTTTTAAGGTGAAATTTAATGATAGCTATATAAGTTTTTGTTCTTATGATTTATAATTCATTGTTTAGTTTACATATAATTTTGTCCCTCATATTACTGTAAATTATTGTCTGAGTTAGCTTTAAGAACCAAAACAAAATAACTTGCAAATAATAAAAATAGAGATAAAGGTTGCTATTTTTTACAAATAGTAGAAATGAAAATCGTAGTTTACTCAAACTATTATTATGTAGTTTAGAGATATGCTCATTAACAAATGGGATGATGTGGTTGCTTGTATTATTTTATAGCATGTAAAGAATACTTATCATTAAGAAAAAGCTAAAGCAATGCAATGCAAAGTCAAGTAAGTTGTTTTACTATTCGACTTTTAGTCGCAAATACGTAATTCAAACACCAGATTATTATTCTACTTCCGTCTTAATCACGTGTCGAATAAATTCAACAAGTTATTTGAAGTGAGAACTTGTGTAAGAGGGACATTTGAGCCCTTGTTTCACAGCACAACCTTGGTTGCATTAATTAGCTTATATGTTTTTGTATGTTGTAGTTGTTACTTATATCTCTTTCTTGTTTGCCTTTGCATTAAACAAATTAAATTAAATATCATTTCACTTCTTTCACAAAGAAATTCACCTTTGTGTCCTATATCAGGCCCCTCAAAGTTCACAAATAAATCCAAGCACCTATCCATTATTATAACTATTATTATTATCATTATTATTATTGATATTTTATATGATGCATCCATCAGACACGAGAATTTCATTTGTAATAAAGTATTTGTGAATTTATCATATCTTTTAATGATCGATACTCTTGCTTGTTATGTAGTAAATTAATCCTTGAGTAGAATGTTTACACCAAGATCCTAAATTATGTGAGACGTGACATGATGGCAAAGTCAAGCCTTAAGCATTAACATTTACGGCGAGTCTACGACGTTTTGTAAGAGGTTCCAATGACATGATATAAATATGTATACATACATACATATATAGAGAAAGGTTCAAACGAGAAACACAACTTTTTAAGAAAAACTTTTTTTTAAGAAAAACTTTTTTCATGTACAAAATCATATATGATTAAGTACTGACGAAAAAAGGGACGCGGACGACAAGTGGTGCACGTTGTGAATCATGTATGATTAACTTCACGAATCATATGTGATTTTCTATATGAATCATATATGATTTTGTACATGTTTTTTATACCTAGATTTTCCTTTAATCATATATGATTTTTTACATAAAAAATGTTTTTTTTTAAAAAACCGTTTTTCTAAATTGACATGCTTCTCGTATGAACCTACCTCTACACATATATGTAGTTGTGTGTTTTAGTGTCTGAATAACCTCGTAGAAGAATGTAAATTAATTTGTGTATAAAGTTATTAAAGTAAAAAAAGAAAGAAGAATCATTTACATCGAATATCTTGACCTTATAAGAAGATCAAAAGTGTAAAATCATGATTAAAATGTATCGAGTCTCTAATTACTACTCCTCAATCTATTTAAGGTTTTAGTTTACCACTAGAAAATAGATATATATCACCGATGGTAAGGCATGATGACAACGACATGAATTTCTATATAAAAAATTAAAAATTAAAATAATTTCCAATTCATATTTTCCACGAATTTTTTACGGAATGAAAATTATTTTAGTTTTTAATTTTGTAAATAGAAATCCATCATTTGGCCATCAATAATCCATCGGTGAACTACGACGGATCACTGTAGGACTTGTATTCAAGACTTTAAGAGAAGGCATACGACGATCAAAATCCTAATACCATTCCTTTCGATGACTTAGAGTTGTGAGAGCGTGGTTTCAGAAGATGGTGCAAGGACCGTTTGTTTGGATTCCAACAGATTACCGATGGAATTTCACTAATTTTTCTATTTAATAAATCACGTCGGAAATATTAATTCTTTGTTCAATTAATGGTTAATTAGTCTAATTAATTACTTTAAACAAAAATATTTAAAATTTTGTGGCGGATAGCAATTCCACCACAAATATCCACCGAAAATTTAAAAAAAATATATAAAAAAAGTTTAGTGACTGATTTGTGTTTTGACTTTTTTGGCGAATATCCGTTAGAAATATTTCCAGACGAATAATCCGCTAGAAACATCCCTTGCTTGGATTTTTAGTAGTAAAGGATCGTAAGTAAATGAAGCGTAGATGTTATAAAAGCGAGTGGGGCTGCTTTAGGGGGGAAGCAACTGTTGTAAAGCTAACGACAACAATATATAAACGTAGTTTACGCATAGGGAACTAAAACTTCCCTTTCGAATACATGTCGTGAATGTTGATGATTTTTAGTCGATATAGAAAAAACATTAGTGCCGTTTAAAAGAGAAAAAAACATTAGGGACAAACAAACCATCTTCTCAACTATTATGGATAAAAGAGTAAACATTTATCACCATTCATTTCCCAATTAATCAAAGCAGTGTGGATTTACAAAAGAGTCCATGTTGAACAGGCAAACATAGAGGGGCTGCTGGATCATAAAGTTGCTGTTGTGAAAAAAATGCTGTAGGTAGGGTCTTGTTAGAAAATGAAAATGGTTGAGAATAGTCATCCACTTTTTCTTCTTTTTTAGAGTACAATTTTCTCCCAATAAAAACTAGCAAATGTTGGATGTCTTACATCCACCACATATTGTGTCCCCAAATCAAGTTCTTTTCTCTCCATAACACACCACATACCCTTATCACAAATGCCAAGTATAGCCCACCAAAACACTTACCCATTGGTTTTTCATCTATCCCCCATTTGATTAGTCCGTACAAATACCTGTGATAAATGTCCCTTCTATCTACCTCTTTTTCAATCTAAGGGTGGAGCTCCTGTTTCATGGTTATAAAGTAAACTCTCAATTGCAAAGGTACAGTCAAAATCAGTTCAACTAAAATGGGTAGGGTTCCCAATGGTTTTTCTTCCTTAGCAATACATGAAAGAGGCAAAAAAAGGAATATATATATATATATAGAGAGGTTCAAGTGAAAACCTAAAACGGAAAACCGAGGAACGCCCTCGTAACCCTCCATTTGGACCGTATGCAAGTGCATTATGCACCAATGCGTATGCACATTAGAGCTGAAAAAAATCGGGCCGGGCCGGGCCAGGATTTGACCGGGCCTCGTAAAGACCGGGCATTTCGGGCCTTGGTTTGACCGGGCTTGGGCCGGGCCGGGCCGGACCTTGAGTGTGACATCTGGGCCCATTACATGTAGAAAAAGCCTAGGCTAGGCCCGGGCCTCGAAGAATTTTTTTTTCTTTTTTTGTTCTCTTTTTCTAACTTATAAAACTACAATTATTTTATAATTCAAATAATAATGATAATATACAATATAAACTAGATTTATTTTATTTTAAACCACTAAAACTAAACTATATAAAACAAATATATTTCAAAAGTTCAAGAAAACTACGAAAATGCCACTAAAAATGGGCCGGGCCCGGGCCGGGCCTTTCAGGCTTGCCGGGCCGGGCCGGGCTTTCAAAACTTCCAAAACTAGGCCCGGGCTAGGCCCGGGTCGGGCTTTTCATTGGGCCGGGCCGGGCTTTTCGTCGGGATCGGGCCGGGCCCGGGCCGGATGCCCATCTCTAATGCACATAATGCACCTATGCGTATGCACATGTGCATATTACATAATTGCATGTATGTACAACCGCATACGGTCTAGATAGAGGGCTATATGAGGGGTGTTCCACAGTTTTCCGTTTATTTGAGGTTTTTTCTTGAATCTGGCATACATATATATATATATATATAAATGGTATATATCGGGGATCTATAGTGATAGTTGTGTACTTTTTTTGGATAAGGTTCATCTAGACTTTGTCTAGACTACATCCTTGGCAATTTGAAACTGAAATTAAATTCGGCCATCTGAGACTAAGCCTGACCACAAGATGCGCACGAGAGGATTCAATCCCGGGGAATGGGATACCATCCACATCCCCCACAGGCCTTACCGCTACGCTACAAGCCTTGTGGTTGTGATAGTTGTGTCCTTGGTGTAGAGATATAGTGATATTGGGGATATATAGTGATAGTTTTGTACTTCGCCTAGATTACATCCTTGACAATTTGGAAATTAAGTTTCGATCGTTTGAGATTATTATTATTTTTTTTATTAAGTCTGGCCACAAGGTGTGCACATCTGGACTTGAACCCGGGTGGATGGAATATTCCACTACATCCCCTAGATATTTTTCCAATACGCCACCACCCTTGTGGTTATTAATGGTTTATATTATTGACCGTTTTTTAAGTCAAACACAAACCCTACTTATTAGGCCAACGAAAAAGAGATGATTTGAGAGAGTAGGAGTGATCATTGAAGTTATTGATTAATGTTAGTTCTGTAAAGAAACAAAGACAAGATCTCTTATCCTTCTGCATAAAAGATATTTAGTAGATTTAAGATAAAAAATAAAGTCATAAAGATAATTATCAAGTTACCGTTGATGCGAAGGGCCAATCATGATGATTAGATCTCTTTAACGGGGTGTTTACTAAAGACTTATCCGGGAAAGCATTTACCAACTCATATTATCTTTACCGAAAGCATATGACAAGGATCAAAAATATTACCCTAGTAAGAGCAAAGGCAAAAATGAGTCTTACTCGGCAAGTGAGGATCGGCGTCTCTTACCATGGTTAGTGTTACAGGGTAAATTGTTGCATACTCCGTTTTTATAGACTAAAATCTTACCCAGTAAGTAGAAGATAGTGTTGAACTTTGTTGGTAAACACTTATTCAGGTAAACATGAGCAATACATCTTAGGTTTATTTTTCGAGGTTTTATGTTGAATCTATAAACCTGTTGCATTTTTTTGTTTATTTCATCTCATATCTTGCTTAATTATGCCTCTCGTATATGCCTGCTTGGGTTACCTTTTCGTACCCTATGTATGCCGTGTATTTTCTATCGGTTTTTTACCTTGAATTTTATACATTCAGTATGCTACTTAAAAACCTATAAAACCATAAAATTGAAATCTAGTGATGAAAATAAAAGTGATACAAAACAATATTATTTATTAACTGCTCAATAACTTAATATATTTTGTATCGCATCACACAGGTACGTATCTAGTATATATATATATATATTATATAAGATTAGAATATTTCATATTTGTTACTTTTGCGCAAAAAAGAAGATTGAAGAATGAAAAATGAAAAGCATGCAGTAAATTATTAAATATTTATGCATCTAAAAGCATTGAAACTTCTAGTAGCACTTGGACATGGTCTAATAAAGACGACAAGAAAGGTTTTGACTTGGAAAGATAGGGCCCTTTGTGCATAAACATTGAGGTTCCACCATCATGTGTGCCCATAATGCTACTTTGGATTTTATTATGCTCCCATATTCTTTTTATATCATCTTAATTGTGGCTTACCAAAAGATTTTTTGATTTGTTTTGAAAGAACATTTTTTTATCTTTATATTTTATCTTGTTTGATCACATGTGGTTATATGAAAGTTAAAACGAAGAACGTTAGAAAACAAGAAAAAGTTCACCGATATATATAATTACATGTGATTTGACGTTTTCTTGGACAACAAAAGATAATATATATATATATATATACATAGAGAGAGAGGAAAGTTCAAATGTGAACCACTTTTTGGTTGTGAACGTGAGGACAACTGAGAACTCGACATGTGGCGACTTTGAGTGTGGTCCCCCTCTTTAATTCAATGCCCTCCCATGAATTGCGTCTAGTCATCCGCCGTGGATTTGACGTGGCGCCTAGTCATCCTCCATGTGTCGTGCTCTGGGTTGTCCTCACGTTCACAACCAAAAAGTGGTTCACATTTGAACCCACCCCTATATATGTTGGGTTTTTGCTGTGATCCCGAATCAAACTGACACGAAGAACACGGTAAATCTCAAACCTAACTGGATTGAATTTACTATAAACCCAATGACCAAACTGATCAAGGTTTATTCGATCAAACCAAACGGGTTCGATTATTGCGGAAGCGATTTTGATAAAAACCCGAAAAACCATGATCGTTCGTTTTATTAAATTAATCGTAAAGTAATAGGATTATTACCTGGAATGCTTGAGTTAGATCCACCGGTGATCGACCAAACAAATTGCCTTCTAGTTGGCTGAAATCCCGAGATCACGAACTAGCTGTCACGCGATGAGTATAACCTTCGCGGCGCGAGTACCTCTTTCGTGGCGCGAGCAGGCTACGGTGCTGGTGGTTCGGCACCGGATTTTAGGAGAGAGAGAGAGAGAGAATTAATTCTGGTTTGATGGCTTAATTGAATAATCTGATAACTGGCTAACCCTTATCCCTATTTATTATAGAGAAGTTTCCATATAACCAGTTACCTTATAATTATCTATTTGGTAATAATCTTTTCTTTCTCCCAAAGAAAAGAATCTTCATAAAACTAGATAATTATCTCTTATTAATTAATAATCTATTATGTATTTATTTTTCTTTAATAATTACATAATTTACTAATTAATAAACCTATATATATTTATTTACCTAATAAATATATATAATCCATTTCAAACCTTTATCTTTGTGTTTTCTTACACAAAATACCCAACTGGTTTATAATTAACTATTATAAACTTAATCTCTCCTAAACTGGGATTTCACTTATTTGATTTACAGATCCTCACAGGTGTGACCCTCAAGTGTCTTATAACATTGGATGCATAATCACTGGTTTGTCAGCTTCTGCACATAATTACTAACAGACTCCCACTTGTGCAAGTTGGCAATACCGCCTTGATCACACGGACCTAAGGAGGCCCCTAGACAGGCACTTAGGCTAACCAGGTTATAAGCACTCTTATACCCAGGTAGGTGATATAAACATTTCCGTAAGGAAATAACATTTATGATACAACAGTTCATAAATTGGGTATATTGGCTTTTCCCTTTGCAACACGATATTTCATCTGTGAGTATGAGCCTGGATTAAGTCAACTCTAAATACTCAAGATTATGTTTCTCGACTATCCGACTTCTACTGATAGGTAAACAACTTTTTGGTTGTGAACGTGAGGACAACCCAGAGCGCGACACGTGGCAATCTAACATCTGCGGGTCAAGGCTTATTCAGTCTGAATAATCCGCGGGTTAGTGTTATTCATACTGAATAAAGCGTTATTCAGACTGAATAAGCCTTGACCCGCGAATGACCCGCGGCTGACCCGCCCGGGTCCGAGTGCATCAGAGTGCGAGTTAGTGTTATTCATACTGAAGAACGCTTTATTCAGTCTGAATGATAGCGTTATTCAATATGAACAACACTAAGTCGAAAATTTTTCAGATTGCCACGTGGCGCGCTCTAGGCTGTCCTCACGTTCACAACCAAAAAGTGGTTCACATTTGAACTTTCTCTCTCTCTCTCTCTCTCTCTCTCTCTCTCTCTCTCTCTCTCTCTCTCTCTCTCTCTCTCTCTCTCTTCTCTCTGCCACGTCAGATGCACGACGGATGACTAGGCGCGATTAATGGGAGGGCATTGAATTAAAGAGGGGGACCACACTCAAAGACGTCACGTGTCGCGCTCTCGACTGTTATCACGTTCACAACCAAAAAATGATTCACATTTGAACTTTCCTCTATATATATATATATATATATATATATATATATATATATATTAACCATCTAGCGAGAAGCTTGAAAAAGAGAGTTTACAGCAAGAAAGGGGATTTTACCCATTCATCCCAACAAAGAAAACTACCGCATGACCTTATTTTCGACGGAAATTAAGTTTATATTTTTTTTTAATAAAAATAGTTTAATAAAATTACAGGATCTATGTTCTTTAAATTTTTTTAATAAAATAATTTAATAAATAATTTTTTATCATTTACGGATGGATTTTTGAGGGAATTAATCTTTTTAATTTTTTAATTAAAAAAATTTAATAAATAAATTATTTTTAATTATTTTTCCGACAAATTTCCAAGGAACTAATATTTTTATTTTATAATTAAAAGAATCTAATAAACAAATAAGTAATTAAAAAAATAAAAAAAACCTCCCATTATATGCAAAATACTATTTTAATTTAGAAAAGAGAAAACTCATACAAAAACCTGCTATTATCCAAAATACAATGTTATCCAAAATAACGTCGGTAATAGGCATTCGGGGGATGGAGAGGTTTCCGTCACTAGACCGCTTCATGAAGGCTTCAAATATATTCTGTCGCTGCTCCAACGCGAGTCGTTCTTCTCATTCTTGTCTTATCTCGTCCTCATGTTTGAGTCTCGTTTATCTTTCTTGTTGTACCTCCTATTTTCGTCGCTAAAACTAGGATTCTATAGATAAACCATCATTATTTCATCACAGTTTCACAATGGCTAAAATCCGTCGAAAATAGTAAATTCTCTAGTAGTGAATCAAAACAATATGTATCTCAAGTTGCATTTTAACTTGTAACTTCAAACTTTTGGGCCCATAATGCTTTTGGTGATGAAGTCTCACTTTTAATGTGAGTATCTCATGATCTCATATGGCTGATCATGCTCTTGATGGAGTTATAGTTAAAGTCAAGTTGACCTATTCATGAAAAGTATAACAAATGCTGCCATGTGGGAATAACTTTAATTAAACTATACACAAAAACTTTTATCTCAAAACTTTAATTCAACATATCAAACTTTTGAGTTTCAACTTTCAACATTATTTCAATGAATTACACATGCCTTTTTATTTATTTTTTGGAATCGGCGGAGTTAAAGTTAGCTGTTAGCTTTGTATTTGGGAACGTTATAGCGGATCAGGTAACCCTGGCGGCCCGCAATCGCTTCCCTTTCCAACACCATAATTCTCCTAAATTCACCTGAGGAAAAGTCCATTATAAGACTCGAACTTGAGACCTACAAGAGCAAAACCCTCCCAAGGTTTCCCTTGGTGGCCAACTGAACTAGCCAAGTTGGTTAATGTCTTTTTATTGTGGGGAAAAATTTTGTTTATGGATTCATTGAGTACTGGTCCCTTGGCTTTGATGTTTTTATAAAAATTAACCATTTAAGTAGTAAATATCTAATTTAATACAATGATTGAATATCTAACTGTAATACTTGTTAACTTAGGATATACGCCCGCCACCCTCAGGGAGCAATACTTGTTAATTTATTAATACCCCGTTTTGGTTTCTCAGTCTCCCCCTTTACATTCTTCTCGTCCTCTTTCTATCTATTGAAGCTTCACTTTTTAGTTGTCATACCTATATTCCTATAAACTTCTAATACATAATGTGTAAAATTAAAAAAAAAAAAGATGCCCGATAAACCAGCGGTAATTAAATGTTCTTAAGTTTTGACGGATAATAGATGATTTTCTCTTTTATATTTAAATAAAAAAGTTTATTTAAAATAAAGTGTTGTCAATAAACCAACGATAAATGCATACTATAATTTTTGTCATGACAAGAACCTCCTTCTCCTGAGATGCATACTACAGTTAGCTAAAAAGCTAAGCGAGTTCATGGTTTACATGTACTACATATGCACACTCGTCATTCCATGCATCAACAAAAGTTAACAAGAAAACAATTTGCAAAAACATTCATCACATAAAAACGTTGGTGCCATTCAAACCTCATGCTTTGCCTCACTGGGTAGGTCTACTCATGTCACCGGCGTTCCCTAGGTCGCTCGGCTCATACCCGTTCGACGCCCATTACTGGGTCGTGTCACCCAAATGTGCGACATATCGAGATCAACCTAACCCAAATATTGGCCCCTAGCATTCCCTGGGTCACACAACTCACACCCGTCCGGTGCCCATTACTAGGTCGTGCCACTTCATACAAAACTTTCCACAAATAGCATGCAAAGGAATATTTAAACTCGTTTAAATACATAAAAGCATGCAACTCCTAATCCCAATTATAAACATGCAAACATCACCCGTAAACATGTATATAATTCTGCACATCATACATAGCTTACATATCTCCACATACACATATCATGCAAAAATACTTTTCATACATATGTATACATCCCAGAGGAAATCGCATGAATACTCATCTAAAAGAGTGTGAAAGTCCAAACAAATCTACGTTCAGTAACCTACACGATTCATTTAATAACTTTCTATTAGTGGCCTAATTCGCCAAAAAGTCAACATAAGTCAACTCTCCGAGCCTCGGCTTGTAGACACTTTAAGGTGTCTAAAAATCATCTCATAATGTCCTCCTAACTTCCTTCTCCTTACACTTAATCACAATCAATAATCTGGGCTCTAAACTGACGTTTTAAATCAGTCTCGACTAACAATTCACGACAATCCTCTTCTTAATTAACTATAATTCTCCAAATCAAACCAAAGGAGTGTTAGCCTAGTGGTAAGGCTTGGGCACTACATAGTGGTGAACCTGAGTTCGAGCCCTGGGGGACGCATTCTGGAGGTACGGGGGCTTCGACCCCGGGCTGCATGCTTTAGCAGTCGGGCTTCGGCCCAAAAATTGCCGAGGATTAGTCTGGGCCCAATGTGGTCTGGGATACCTCTTCCAAAAATTCTCCAAATCAAATATATTGAATTAATTTAATATATACTATCTATATCTTAAAGTTAATTAAATAATTAACTTTCTTCTCTCGGCACAAATGCTCACTTCCAATAATTAATTTTAACTAAAAGTTAAAAATAGTTTTTAATCATTATCAATTAAATAAATTTAAATTAATTATCTCCTAAAATAATTCTCCTAGTTATTAATCATGCATGGTTGTCCACCAATTCACTGCCAAAGTATTCTTTCCCAAAAGATATCAAAACAATTGAACTTAGAAAGCTCCCTAAGGCTACCCACACCCAACCCTGTCAACCCTCTCAACCCACTCACTTTTTTAATGCCACATCAGCTGACACATCAGCTTTTTCCCAACCCTCTCTTTACCCTCCTATAACCCTTTATAACTCACACCCAACCCTCTCACACACAACACACACACAACACACACAAAATAAAGCGGGTTGGAGAAGCCGCTTACACCCATAACCCGCCGGCTACCCACACCACGCAGCCAACCCGCCGGGTGTTTTTGAACCTGGCGGGCCAACCCGCTGCCAACCGCCGAGTTGGGTGCGGACAGCCTAAGTCATCCTAAATGACATATATCATTTACCTTGATGTGTTCAAGTGAGTAATGCATCTGGACATATGCTTAACGCCATGTTGTATGAATCTTCACGTATATACGTGGCATCATATTGTATGTAGGGGTGGCAATTCCGACACGATCCGTCAACACGACACGACACAATGCGAAAATAAACGGGTTTAGGTTGAGGTTTCGACCCGTCAACCCGTCAATTTCACGGGTCGTGTACGGGTTGACCCGCCGGATTGACGGGTTGACCCGCGAACCTGTTTATATTTAAATTAATTATTTTTTATATAAATGAAAAATTTTTAAAAAGCCAAATAAAGCAAAATGCCAAATAACCCTAGCCGCTGTCGGTTTTAATCTTCCACTCCAGACTCTCGCTTCCAACTCCAAGTTCAATCGCCGTCGTCGATTTCAGAGCCTAAAAAGGCATTGATGCAAGATGTTCCTAGTTCTTACTAACCCGTTTATGACTCGCCAACCCGCCATTGACCCTCCAACCCGTGACACGACCCGTTACGTGTAAGGGTTGAAGAACTCGACACGATTAGCTAAATGGGTCGTGTCACGGGTTGAGGTTTTTGACTCGCCAACCTGCCAATTGCCACCCCTAATTGTATGAATGCGACGTGGAGCATCCCGTTGAATGATAGTGTACTCTTTTTATCTTTAGTTCAAAGGTTTGTTGCACTGGGTTTACCTTGACAAATTTTTTTTGACGAGATACAAACTTGCTCCCATTCTCACTAAGTATTATCGAAATGAAAGGGAGTATCTAGTAGCATACTTGTAACTTTTGTGCATTATTTTTTCTCTAACACGGTTTTATGAGGCGCACCAATTTCAATAAAGGCTAACAAGGACAAAGCATTACAAAAAAGCGAAACTTCTTGTCAGGAACGAATTCATAACAAGAATTAACACAACTCAGAATATTGTTAAAGAAGTTTGCGGAATAACACTTTAACAATTAAATTGAAATCACAAAGAACTGCAAATCACTTGTATATTAATTAAAAGTCGAATGATCACAACTAAAGCCCCAATCTGTTGAACAGACTTAATAGACGTGCACTACTTTGTGTACTCTTTTATCCTTCGACCATGTTTAGTCCAACCAGTTTTTCGTGCCAACATTTTGATAAGGTACATTTTTGTAGTCAGCTGTCTTATATACTTGTATACTGTTTTGACTCGTGCATCTATCTCAATGCATGAACATCTCTAGGCATCTATATCATACTCATTTCCGTTTGACCAAATTTTAGTTAAAGGTTTTGACGAGGCAAAATGTATGGATTGTCTAAAGACATAGAAGTGCAAGTGTGATTTGGTATAAATCAATACCCCAAAGGGCCCGTCGGGGGGGGGGGGGGGGGGGGGTGTAATAACTCATAGTTTTATGATATTGAGTGTCATATTAACACCATAATGATAGACATTATGTATAAGTTAACAAGGCTATGTAACTTCAAATATTCATTATGTTCCGGCTCAATCCTTTCACTATACAAAGGGGTTGATACTTCACTGTTGTAGACACAATCATATATCAGTGTATGAGATCTCTTACTCTTTCTCAGCCTACAAAAATTTCAACATTTTTTCCTCAAGGACTAGCCAATAAAATCAAAACTAGCACTAGGTATCCGTATATGAAATTCAAACTCAAAACCCTTTTCAAATATTTTTTTATAAAATCCCAAAAATTTGGACCATCTGACCAAATTAAACTAATTTGAATACAAGGTAGATAGATTCCTTTATAGGAACCAAAAAGCAGAAAAAGAGACAAAAAGGTAGGGTATGACATCTAATTGGTTTGAGGTGACTCAGCTAAAATTAGATGAGAGGTACATATTAATTAACCATTCATATTGATGGAGAAATTTTGATAAAACAACAAACAAAAATAATTCCAGTTTTAGCTATACATGCTCCATGTACTGCTTTGTTGTGTGTTATGGAGTTTTATGGGTTTCAATTCCCCTGATGACCATATAGACCAAATGAAACCCTCCCTAGCTTTTCAATTTGCTAGCTCTCTTTCAATTATTTGACAACCATATAGGCCAAATGAAACCCATTTTGTATGCAACTTTGAAATCCACTTCCAAGTGAAAGGACCACGATAAGAAGATAACGAAAAGGCGTTAATTAGGGACCCCGTTGATCCAACCAACCTAGATCTTCGGTCCAAGGCTAAGCTACCTTGTTCATTAACTATTTGGAATGCAAAATGCTAATTTATCCCCATATATAATTGTTAGGCAAGGATTAACGACTCAAATTAACGAAGGACCATTTTGTGTGTCGTTCATCACTCTCACAAAAACAAACACTTGACAACCTTTTACGGAAGGGAGTTCAAAGACAAATATGCCCATGTCCTTGAAGTGGTCACTCTCGTTCTGTGTGGTTCCCACGTACGTTGACATTGTCTGTAATAAAAAATAAGCCGTTGCTTGTTCTAAAAAAAAAGGGTACATAGACGCTGCCTTCTGATGGGTCCCACGGTCATCATGGGAAGGTAAATCAGCACATGCATCCATTGGCAGAGGAGTAGTGCCTATGGTTTGAACCCAAGACCTCACACATATGGATTACAACCACACCTCTACTGCTGGGACAGATCAGTTGGACGGGATTCTTCTTTATATGTGAACCGCTAATGGTTTTTAAAGATGCTCACTGCTAGACTAACAAAAAAATCTACTACCATCCATGACATGATTGCACCTAACCCCACACCCCAATTCACACTGCTCTTAGTGGCACATAGACTGCCATTACAAGTAGGTATTATGGAGTTCATTGTCAACATGAGGTCATAAGCTTGATCAATATATATGTAGATATTAGAAACAGATAGAACAACTTTAGTTAGTCTTCACCTTACCCGTTACCACTGATTTATCGGTAGTGTGTTAAAACTAACTAATGATCATGTACGTATGCCTCGATCCACATTGCAACAAATAGTTGTTGATGGGTATTTCCAGTTCAACATCAGTCGTCCGATGTTGTTTCTTTCACTGGTAGCATGATCATGATTTCCATTGCTTCCTATCTTATATTTAAAGTGTTGTTTGCCAATATATGTACTTTGGGTAAAAAGGACCAGGGAAATTGAGTGGATGGTACACCATAATTTCAATGAGATCTCAAGAGAATCATGTTTGTCTTCCACAAAAAGCTATTAACTTTATTGGTGTTATGCATCACAGGTTCTTCCATTCCCCACATTTCAATTTCATGCCTTTCTTGAACTTGATTGTCGATCCCGAATTGAACCCCAAATCGTATATGGATATTGTCACGATTCCCCTTTTGCTTTAAATCTTGATTTCATTAGGCCGATTTACCTTTTATATACACGGGGACAAATCAAATAGAAACCATCCAAAAAGTTACCGTAAAATTTATGTGTTACTTCATAGATTAAACTACACATGTGATCGAACATGCAATTTTCACACAATTAATGTTATTTTATAGATGAAACATCATATAGATGTTCTGTTTGTGAAAAGAAACAGAAAATACGTTTATACATGAAAAGCACACTTATACTTGCATACAAAAACAAAGTATGAAGCATGTGAAAAGATGTGAATCAAAAAACTTAAAATCGTTTTGACGGGTTTGGTTTGACATATTTTTTTTGGGACCGCAAAGTGAAGAACTTTATTAAAACTAGCGAGAAGCTAGAGCAATACAAATAGCAACAGCTTTGACAGGGTTACAACACCAGTTCTCCCAAGAGAGAAGGTTACCGAACTTAGTTCTACACCTGATCCAATCGTAAGCGATAAACATAAAATTCAATTCCAATGGATAGTGTGTTCATGCAACATTAAAAGTTAGAAACCATAAAAAACCACTTTTATGTTTGTTTCATAGATGAAACAACATATGTGAAACCAAACCCAAAAGCCGACCCATGGTTAGGGTATCCCCACATGCTCACTTCATGAGTCGAACCCGGATAAACAAGAATGTCATCCACCGTCCCTACTAAGAATGTTACCGAACACGTAGCTACTAATGCTTCGATATTTATTGATTTATTAAGGTAACCCTATTCAAATAAATAGGCTAGTAAAAAGATCAATCCCTACTAATTTTAAGGTTTGCCTATTTAATTGGATCAATGAATACAGGAGGCCCCCACTTTTCCCTACTAGCGGCTGAAAACTCCCCTTCAAAGTTGGGACTTGAGACATAGAACAATGGATATTACAAAAAAAACAATAGAGTTTTACTTTTACAGTGGTAAAAAAAAACGATTAAACTCCCAGAAGAAAGGCCAAAACACCATTGGGAAGTGCTTTCCTGTCAATATTACAAAAAACAAATGGACTTCTGAACATATGCCTAGTTTGTCAATATCTCTCGACTACTTGCATGCAATTTATGCTCAACTACAAGCCCCTATTTGCAAACCTAAAATTTTGCTTTCTTAATTTCTCTATAAATTAAAAAATAATAATAATAACATTCTTGGGTAAGTGTTTTAATCTATTTTTTTAATAAAGGATGTCACTATATAACTCCATATTTATTTTAGTATTTTTCTTTTGAATAGCAAATAAACTCATACACGTTCCTGCGGTATTCGGGATTTATTCGGACACTTGACTAATCCGCGCCGAATGAAACCTGGATAACACCACTTGTTATTGCAGGATTTTGAAACAGAGTAGTAAGGGATACCATCCATTGATTTCCTAGGGTGTTACCTCTACCACTGAGCTAGACAAGCTTTGTTCATATTTACGTGAGTATTAAGTTAAATTATACACCAAAATGTAAAAGATATATCAAAGAAAGAAATTAATAAATATGGATGCATTTAACAATATATAATATATGAGTTGCATTTAATAATTAATAGTAACTCATAGTTTTAGTTTTTTTATTTATTTTAAATGAGTATTATTGTATAGAGAGGGGCCTATAAGATTCCAAACAGGGAGGTTCACCGATTACCCATATAAACGGCCTTGGCGTTTCTCTTATCACACCTCTCAAACTCATACTAGTCTTCATCAACTCTCTCTCTTTTTTTACTCAACTTACCCTTTGCTAGCTTTTGATCAAAGAAACATAATTAATACAACAATGGCAATAGATTGCATGATCAAAACTCCATCATTTGTGTCTAATTCCCTTAAGGAAGAAGAACACACCGAAGACCAACGAAAGTCACTAGTTTTCGATGCATCGGTCCTACAACACGAAGCCAACATACCCCAACAGTTCATTTGGCCCGATCACGAGAAACCCAATTCCCAAAAATCAAAGGAACTCGAGGTTCCTTTGATAGACCTTGGAGGCTTCCTTTCTGGACACTCGTGTTCGGCCGAGGAAGCCTCCAGTTTAGTTGGCAAGGCTTGCCAGAAACATGGGTTTTTCCTAGTGGTCAACCATGGAGTTGATGAAAGCCTAATTTCTGATGCCCAAAGGTACATGGACTTGTTCTTTGAGCTCCCACTTTCAGAAAAACAAAGAGCTCAAAGAAAAGCTGGTGAGAGCTGTGGGTATGCTAGCAGCTTCACTGGAAGGTTCTCTTCTAAACTGCCATGGAAAGAGACACTCTCCTTCCGATTCTCATCCGAAGAGAACTCATCCGACATAGTTAAGGACTACTTTAAGAACACAATGGGACCGGAATTTGTCCGACTCGGGTATGCTTCAAATTACAAATATCTCTTTAATTGCTATTTATATACAGATCACGTGAGATCAAGCTATTTCCGTGAGACTGATAAGACCAAGTTTTTACACTTGAAACTTCATAAATAAACACTCTGAAGGTAACTTTCACAGTGTTTTCGCTGTGAAGGTTCGAATATTTTTTACCTTCACAGTGTTTTGCTGTGAAGTTTCAAGTGTAAAAATCTTGGTCTCACGTGAACCTGACCCTATAAACTTGTGTTTACTAAACATTATATATGATTTGATGATTACAGGAAGGTTTATCAAGAATATTGCAATGCAATGAATAAGCTTTCTCTTGGGATCATGGAGTTACTGGGGATGAGCCTTGGTGTGGAACGAGCTCACTTCAAGGAGTTTTTCGAAGAAAATAATTCGATTATGAGACTAAACTACTATCCACCATGTCGAAAACCAGACCTCACCTTAGGGACGGGGCCTCATTGCGATCCGACTTCTTTAACCATCCTACACCAAGATAACGTGGGCGGCCTAGAAGTGTTCGTGGACAACGAGTGGCGTTCCATTGCACCTAATTCACGGGCTTTCGTTGTCAACATCGGTGACACATTCATGGTAATAATCAACCTAGCTCTTTGTCATTAGCTTTTGTTTCTTGTATATATATATATCAATGGATTTATTTTTCTTTCTTTCTTGTGCACTTTTTTGGTTTTATGTGGTGTTTTGGTTTTATTTTCTTTTTTTTCTTTCTTTTTGGAACTTTGTTTTGAAATTAAAATGATCATATGTTTCAGGCACTTTCAAATGGAAGATACAAAAGTTGCTTACACAGAGCTGTGGTAAACAACAAAACTCCTAGAAAGTCACTTGCTTTCTTTCTATGTCCAAAGAAGGATAAGGTGGTGAGGTCACCAGAAGAATTGGTGGACGAAAATAACCCTAGGATATACCCAGATTTTACATGGTCTACCTTTCTTGAGTTCACTCAGAAGCATTACAGAGCTGACATGAATACCCTCCAAGCTTTCTCCACCTGGGTTCAACAGAAAACTAGCACAACTTGATATCACACCAAGTGTACTCTATCTCTCTTTCTGACATATATGCAAGCATGAAGACAATGGAAAATTGGAAGAAGAATTCTCAAGGGGGGTTAAAATGAATGCATGAAGATTTATGCATGCTTTGAAATCTTTCCCTTTTTAGTTTTCTTTAGGTCAACAATCAAAGGAGGAAAGCAATATTAAGGAGCCAAGGCAAGATTTTAATCTCCATGGGGGCTAAACTAGGAATAAAGAGAAGCATATATGAGCCAATTTTGTAATTTTTGTTTTGGACTATATGTAGAAAAGCTTGTTCACTTATCACTAGCACCATTACCTCTTTTTTTTTTTTGTATATATAAATGGCAACAAGAAAAACTAAAATCAAATTAAAATTGGGCATAGTACTATCCTTTATTCAATTTTTTGAAATTCTTCTTAATTTTCCTCTAATCCTCCCCTCTCTTTCCTAATCCTTTTTTTCGCATATAAATATTTATATTATCATTCTCCTAGAAGCTTGCCACAATACTATCACTTGATTTACCTTGCTTATTTCATTGTAAAATATATTGAACACCTCTATGATGTACATAAAAGCAAGATTGAAGTTGTATAAGGACAAAAATCTTAGTGTAAATATTTAAGATTTTTACATATAAGACAATGCTAATAGTGTTTTTTGTTCAATTAAAATCCTAATCTGTTATCTAATATAAAAAATAAACTCTATATATAAAATGAGACAACTTTGGTTAATAAAGCAAGATAACTGAATACTGAAAATTAATATCAAAGCATTAATCGCCTAGTGGTCGGTAACATCCTTGAGAGGGATAGTGGATTGCATCCATGTCTACCCGGATTCGATTAATGGGGTGAGCATGGGTCGGCTTTTAGGTCGGTTCATGATCGCCGATGATTAGTGGGGTGACCGTATGATTCGGGATACCTCGTCGACTTCGTGCTGAAACGTGTATGTATGATATTTGCCTTTCAAAAAAAATATACTAATTAATTTCAAAAATCTAAGCTAAAAGACCTAAAACTCCCTGAACAAAACAACATATATTCTTCATAAAATATATGTCCGTACAGGTAAAAGCTTTAAAGATTCAGTAAATAATTCATCAAAGTAGTAAAACATGTGTAACATAATTTAGTAGGTACAAGAGAGTACATAGTGCAGGATGGCAGTGGGTGGGGAGGAAAGGAGGGGGGCTACCTTGTGAGTTCATCAACTCTCAAACCAACAACACTAAAGGTGATCCCACACTTCAAGAATGATCCCATGTCACATCTTTGCAAAATAGCAGTAGCATCATTGGATCTACTTTGGGATTTTTTGTTTTCTTTTGTTATTTTTTTTTTAATTATTATGGGGGAGATCAAGGACAAAATGAGGGCTAGCTAGCTAGCTAATGTAGGAATTAGATTAACTGGGCAGGGGTATTTTGGTAATTTCATGCATACATATGAAAAATGGAACTAAAAGGCCCCCACAAAAATGAATCATTTAGAAGATAGTATGTGCTAGAGTCCATGGAGGCTTTGACAGAGCTTTCCTTGTAATGGATTCTTCTGCAAGGAGTTTTGGTTTATTCTTACCATCATTAATTATTCTAATGTTAATTAAGCATGACTTCACTTTTTTTGTTTTTCAATTAACAACAAGTGTATTTGATTACAAGTGTCTACTTAATCCTCTTTTGGATTCAGAAAATAGTGCTAGTTATTTAGAACGTCTTATGCATCTTTGCCAAAGTAGAAAAAACAAACAGGTTTTAGTTTGCTAAAATAGAAAAAAGTAGGTTTTTGTTTGCTAAAATGCTTCAATAGTTTTGCTATCATATTTTCAAAAATTTTAAAAACTATAGGAATCTCTAAATATAAAAAATTATTTAAAATCTTTAAATGACAAGAAAAAAACATTATTTTAATGTCTTAAGATATAACATCATTCACAAAAGAATTCATAAGGGTGATATTTATTTGAGCTTTGAATCTTTAAGTTATCTTGATGAAAAAAGTAATCATTTAAATAAATCGATGTAGAAAGAGATAATAAATATATATATCCAGAGAATTGGAGGGTAGTGGAAGAAAAATATTGAAAGTATGTTAAAATAGAGATAGGAACACTTGGGAATTTGTCTTGATGTTTGTCGTTTCTAAATTTGCTGCAACATTCTTTCTATGGTATACGAATAATATTCCAAACGTTGGTGGACAAACTATACTATGCAACTCCTCACGTACACAACCTCATCACTTCTGTCTTTTTCCTATTAAACTCGTTGAAATACTCACCGTTCCGACTCTCCGAGTCACATCTGCTACTACAATCTAGTCAATAAACGACTCAAAAAGGTTTGGGAGGATTCGAAACATATCCAACAGGTTCTTCAAAATGGTAAATAAATGAAAAAAGTAGGAGTGAGAAAGACAAAAATCTTCACACTTCAAGAATCTCAAAAAAAATTTGTCAAAAAAAAAAGAATCTCAAAAAATAATTACTATGAAAGAGAATTAGTTTTTTTATTGTATTTCACCAACAAGTTTTTTTAAAATGAAATGTTTAGAAGAGAGAAATTTTATAAAATGTATAATAATATAAGTAATGATGCTATCTCCAAAATGAAGAATCTGTTGGAGTTGAATGCTTTTTCTAATAAAGATTTTTAAACTTTGATTTTCTATTTTGGAGAAATCTTAAATAATTTGTTGGAGATGCTCTCACTCGTGCATCTTTAGGGACCGAGATTTGACATTATTTAACATATGACAGGATCGAATCAATGACAAGAATCAGAAAAACAATTCAAAGAAGTTTGCGGAATAACACTTTGAATGAATTAACAATGAAATTGTAAACAACTGTGTATTGATCACAAGTTTAATGATTACAAACCAAAGCCCCAATCTGATTTGAACAGACTCAAACCAGACGTACAATACTTCTCTATTGTAAGGATTCAAGAACAATCTTGAGGCTCCAAATTCTAATACAGAAAACTTAATGAACTCATTTTTCTAAACATCTAACCTATCAGCTATATATACGAGTTACAAGATAAACATAAAGGAAAGTAAATCTACAAGATAATCTCCAAAAGAATCGTATCTATCCCATATCTCCTTCAACAGAATCCTTTCCTTATCTTGACTCTCTTAGCAGTGGTAAAACATAATCAGTAGTAATCATCATCAGCAACAGTAATTTTGTTCTAGCAGTGGTAACAAGATCAGCAGTGGTAATGTTCTCAGCAGTAGTAACCATCATACTAGCAGTGGTAATCTTCAGATCAGTCTTCAGTAGTAGGGGTGTAAACGAGCCGAGCCGAGCTCGAGCTCGGCTCGAGATTTTATGTTAAGCTCGAGTTCGACTCGATAGCTCGACGAGCTTTCATACTTCAAGCTCGAGCTTGACTCGTAAAAGGTACATTATAGCTCGAGCTCGGCTCGAAAAGCTCGAAATTACATAAAAAATAGGTTATTTATGTTATAGCTCGAGCTCGGCTCGAAAAACTCGAAAAATACATATTTAGGTTATTTTGATATATGGCCCTTATATATACAAAATATATATAATAAGAATACATATGTATATACTATACAAGGCTCGAAAAGCTCGATAAGAACTCGAGCCGAACTCTTAAAAGCTCGAGCTCGAACTCGTTAAATATTCGAGCTCGTTTTTTGGGCTTGAGCTCGAGCTCGAACTCGGTAAAGTTCGACTCGAACGAGCCGAGCTCGAGTTCGAGCTCGAGTTACTCGACAAAAGCTCGACTCGTTTACACCCCTATTCAGTAGTAACAATCCAAAGCTAGCAGTGATATTTCAGCAGATGTATCTCAGCAGTAGTATCTTAGCAGCAGTATTCCAGACCCAACAACATACAAATATAGATCTTGGTCTATTTGGTCTAAATTAAGGAGTGAAAATCAAAATGAAAATGGAATGAATTTTTATTCCTCCAATTCAATCATGAATGAAATTTTAGGTTTGCGGAAGAATGAGTCCATTATATTTAAAAAAAAGAGTGTCGCTATTTAGACAAATATCTGTCATCGAATGTCAAAATAGACATAATTATCTATTCATGTTGAATTAGATTCTCTCGATAAAAAGAAAGGTTTTTGGACCTATCGTTCTAATGCCAGAAGCCGTGAAACCTGTCAAGAACAGATACATCTTCATACGAAAGGAAATGAAAAAAAAATGAAATTATGAGATACAAATCGAGACTTGAGGCTCAAGGTTTTTCTCAACGACCAAGAATTTGATTATGAAGAAACACATTCTCTTGCTATGGATATCGTTATAGCATACTTGTATGGATATCGTTATAGCATACTTGTAAGGATCACTTTTTTTTTGAACGGCAAGTTAACACACACACACGTTCCAGCGGTATCGGGCCTCCAATTGGGCAATCCCACTAATCCGCTGCGACCCGGTCCAACCTATGGTTGAACCCGACTGGTAGGGAAGTGGATCTCATAGACTGGATCCTCCCATACCGGCCCCGAACCCAGCCCAAAAGACCAGATCCAAAATCTGGATATCTCATAAATGTCACCCGTGGGATTCGAACCCTGGTAGTGTGGCTTTCACCCCCACACCCCCCCAAGGGATGTTACCTATCCAACTGAGTTGACACCCTTTGATACTTGTAAGGATCACTTGATAGTGATATTTATATTTATATTTATATTTATATTTATACTTGAAAGTGCAAGCCTAAATAAATGTATTCAATCATGTTACAAAGATCTTCATATGGGTTAAAGCAATCTAGATGCATGTGATATAACCGTTAAGCGATTACTTGATAAGTAAAGGTTATACAAATAATCTTATTTGTTTGTATGTCTTTATTAAGATAACAACATTCGTATATGTATATGTTGATGACTTGTATATCATTGGGACAAATAAGGAAATCGATGAAGTGATTCCGATTTTAAAGGAAGAAATTGAAATGAAAGACCTTCGAAAACCCATCTATTGTCTTGGTTTACAAATTAAGCACATGCATAATGGGATACTCGTGCAACAATTAAATTGTGTTGAAAAGGTCTTAAAACGTTTCGATATGGACAAAACAAATTTTTATGCACTCCAGTGGTTGTTAGATCACTAAATATTGATAGTGGTGTGTTTCTCCATTACGAAAAAATGAAGAGGTTTTTGGTCTAGAAGTATCCTACCTTAGTGTACTTGGAGCTCCTATATATCTTACTAACTGTACTAGACTTGAAATTTCTTTTGTAGTAAATTTGTTAGCATGATTCAGTCCATCTCCTATGAAGAGACATTGGAACATAATTAAACACATATTTCAACACATTCGAGGAACTATTGATTTAGGCCTATTTCTATTCCAACAGTTTAAAAAAAGGTTTGATTGGTTATGCAGATTCAGGTTATTTGTCCGATCCTTAGAAAGCTTGATCTCAAACCGGATGTGTGTTCATAAATGGAGCTACTTCTATTTCATAGTGCTCTCAAAAGCAAACACTTATTGCCACATCTTTAAATCATGCTGAAGTTATTGCACTTCATGAACCTGATAGAGAATGTGTATGGTTAAGATCAATGATGTAACACATTTTGACTTTTTACGCACTTGAGAAGAACAAAATTCCAACTTTAATCTACAAAGATAATGTCACATGTGTCACATAAATGAAAGAAGAATATATCAAGTGTGACAGGATAAAACAAATACATCTAAGGCTCTCTTCATACACTGGAGATCTTATAAAAGATAATTGGATTGAAATGAAATATATTCAATCTGCCAACAATGCAACGGATCTTTTCACAAAGGCACTACCTATTGAAACTTTCAGAAAACATGCCCATAGTATCGGTACGTGACAAGCACATAACATGTGATGATTCATGGATGTCAACATCAGGGGAATTCAATTGCCAATTGCACTCTTTTTCCCTTAGCTAAAGTTTTTTTCCATTGGGTTTTCTTTATCAAGGTTTTTAACGAGCCAGTACTTCAAGATTGAACTTTGATTTGAAATTGCCATCCAAGGGGGAGTATTGTAAATGTTATTTATATTCATCCAAGGAGGGACATTAGTTTATGGATGATAATTCCAACTTTCATGTCTAATCCACAACCAAGTTGCTCAATAATTACCTATCTAAACCATGTAGATGAATATGAGATTATGAGAATAAATACCCCCTTGTGTAAATGTAAAAATACATCTCAATATACTTGCATAAGTATTTTCTCCAAGTTTGTTGCTTTCTTTTCTATAAATCTCTTAATCTATTACTAATCAAAAGGTAATCTTAGTTAATTATAACAACAACAAAGAACCGAAACATAAAGAACAAAATATTAAACATTTGCTATAGCCGTTGATCGAACAACCATTTTGGATTTATGTTATAAATTTGGTTTAAAAATATTTTAGGATGCCACTAAAAGTTGGATGCACCCTTAAGACTTTTAATATTTTTTTTATTTTGATGAGTCGAGCGCGTTGTAGTCCATACACTTGTAACTGTCTTAGTTCAACCCCTGATCTATAGGGGTGAGCAAAGGACGGTTCGGTTATAGGCCAAAACGAACCGAAAATCGAGCCGTTCAGTTTTTGGATGTCCAAAACGTTCGGTTTTTGATTTTTTTAGTTTCAGGTTATTATTCGATTCAGTTCGGTTTTAAAATCGAAGATGAAATGGTTTGGTTTCTGGTTTTCAGTTTTCAGTTTCCGGCTTTCGGCTTTCGGATTTTTTGTTTTTGGTTTTCGGTTTTCGGTCTATATTTCTTCCATATTTTCAACCTATCAACTTATCAATTTCTTTTTATTTGTTTAAACTTCAAAAATGATGTTTAACTTCTTAAAATAAATTTGTTTAAAGTCTATAACAAATTAAGAAAGTAACAAAGTAAAATGTCAATTTCGTGAAACTTTGAAGTGAAAAGCCAATTTCATGAGTCGAGCGCGTTGTAGTCCATACTACATAGTTGAGCTTTTTTTTCGATTTTCAGTTCGGTTTTTGCTTACCCCTTCGACTAATTAAGGCTTCAATTTGTCTTGTTACGACATACAAAAGGAGTTGACAAACTAATCCTCAATCATATAAAAATCTTGGTTAAAATGGTTATCCTATCAAGATTAAGAAACTTTTGTTCCAATATTTATACTAATTATATCTCTTAATAAATGCTAAAAACGTTTAACGAATCCGATTAAAAAAGAGGTCGAATTGGGATTGAAATGGGTAGGCCACACGTGAAGATAAAGAAGGGGGAAAATCTTTGCCTTCTTCCCCGGAACTAGCTTCCAAATGGCCCGCATCACACGGCATGGTTTTGTTCTTTCTTGATCCAAAGGAAACACAAGCCTTTGGAAATGAAAAATAATAGAATTAATTTGAAAAAAACAATTTTATCTGTTTCTTTTTCACTAACATAAAGATAAAACGACACAACTTTGGATCTTGTCATGGATTCCCCACATGTTTCCCCCTACCTCCCATGTGGCATGTCATTGGTGGGTTATTGCAACTACTATTTCATACGTCATCCGTTTGATTCAAACGGGATCACGATTTAAAAGTCACTTAGGTTGATCGACGATCATTGAGCATAAAAGCATTTGATGGGGAACCAATTACTCGTAAAAGATGTTCATGTCATCTCGACACTGTTTGTTTTACTTCAATTATTATGTTTGGACGTTGCTTCGTTGTTAGATGATCTAAATGATTTGTTTAATAAGTATGATTGCATAATTGATGTTCGCACGTGTGTGTGTTTTGTCAATATGAAGAGATTCATTGTTTTGAAATGAAGAAACGAAAAGATATTTTGAAGCAGTAGGAGCTAGACATGATCGAAAATGCAAAATAAATAAATTGAGGAAACTATTATTATGTACAAAAAATGAGAAAATTAAGTCGGTCATTCGTTACGTGTTAGTGTTTATCGGGAAGAGTCATATTCTCCATGTACCTTATCGGGAAACATTCTCAACATCAATTAAGAAAAATTGTTAGTAACATATAGTTTCCATATAGTGAAGATCAGGAGTCCATTGTGGGGGATTTTCCCTGAATGGGTGGTCGGGTGCCGAGTTCGAATCTCAGCTGATGCCTTGAAGCCCTTTGAATGGAAACTGGATGGCTAGGTTGTGGGTGGTTATTCTCCTTGGAAAGGTTTCGAACTCGGGTCATTGTGACTTAGTGCCACGATGGCATGATGATACCCCGTTGCACCCACATGCCGTTTGAAAAAAAACATATAGGGAGAAAGAGAGAAGAAGGGTAAGTGTTTATCGGTAAGTGTTTATCGGGAAGAGTTATATTCTCCAATAGATCTTACATTTCATCTATTTTTAAAATAATTTAATCATTGAATATAAATTTATTATACATGTCCATACAAATAAAAAGAATGTAAGTTTATGGTTTATTCCGAGGAATTGCAATTGTGTGATCAGCGAGATATAAAGCGGTTCTTCGATGGTTTTTGAAGGTTTTTCGGTCTGCGGTTGGATTACCCTTTGTAATCATTCCGTCTCTTCGGTTCATCTCACTTGAGTTGATTCTTTCGTCCTAGTTTTTTTTTTTGGCTTCGTGTTTGCTCTGTTTAGTTGGTGCCTGGTTTGAATATGTTTGATAACCTTCTATTCTTGTTTTTGTTGGTTATAAATGTTGCCGTTTTGCCGTTCAAAAAAGAAGTTATAAGGTTGTTGTTAACTGAAAAGTTAACTATTGGATGATAAATCAGTTAAGCAACGGCGGACCAACATAATACGATGATATTATACGATGGCATGAGTTACTATTTTATATTATATATAAAATTGAAAAATATAAACTAAAATTACTCAAAATATATATTAAAAATAATATATATGTAATATGAAAAATTAAAACGTATATAGAAAGATATGGTGCAGTGTGATTTTGAACCATGATTTGATAACTTAAAAACACAAACCGAGCCGCATGATGTGGTTTTGTAAATGCAAACTGTAAATCGTATTGTGGAAGTTCTAAACTATGTGTTGCATTGTGGGTGGTTTAGTTGACCACCCCTACGATCTAGAATTCCCTATTTCGTCTAATTTTCGTATCTAATGTCTAAAAAGAGCAAATATTATTTGTACATATAATGTCAAAATCATGTTAGTAATGCATTAAAAATGTAAAAAAATAGGTTTTATCATTAATGTATATGAGAAAGAAATTACTAAGAAAAAAAATACATTAGTAATATATAATACATAGGATGCAATTAACCTTTCATTTTAAAAAATGTTTAATTCTCCAAAATGTATCCAAGTTGTTACATTTTGCTGTTGTGTGTATTCAATTCTGAAAACCACAATTTAATGTATTCGAATTTCAAACCTACCATTTAGTGTATCATGAAACTTGTTTGGCAGGTAGCTGGTCATCTTCTCCGGACATCCTTTTCGACGAACTCCAACTATCTTCTTCAACAAACTCCAACCATTTTTTCCTGCAAGAACCCTTTTTCCAACGAAAACCCCTCTTTTTTCATCTCCTTCAATTATCCCCCTTCCTACACCAAATTCATATCTTTCTGTTGTTGTCTCACTACTCTGATGAAAACCCCACCCACTGCTGATCGTTTTTCGACGAAAGGTGCGAGGTATAGTCGTTGGAGAAGACGCTAGTGAAGATCTAGTCGTCAGAGATGGAGGTCTGGTCGCTAGAGAAGATACTGAGAAGACGCCGACAAAGGTCTGGTCGCCGTAGATGGAGGTCTAGTCACCGTAAATGGAAGTCTGGTCGCCAAATATGGAGGTCTGGTCGCCGGAAAAGACATTGGTGAAGGTGACCTGTGTTGGTAACCTGTTATCAAAGGTCATGATATACTAAATGGTAGGTTTTGAAATTCCAGTACCTTAAATGGTAGTTTTCAAGTAATATGTAGACAATAGCAAAATATGACAACTTATATACATTTTCAAGAACATAACCTTTTTAAAAAATTAGATAAAAGCATAAAACAATGTGTAATCTATTTCTAAAATTAACATGACAGTTCAAATATTGTTTTAAAAACTATATTATAAATATATTTTAATAATATAATTAAATACTACGAATTCTAGAATTGTAACAAAAAAATGGGTGAGGCTATGAATCGATAACGGTTTCTATAGTCAAAAGGATTAGTCGAATGTCCGAATGAATCCTAGATACCTCTTCAATTTCAGTTAAAATGCATATGTGTATTTGACTGCGGTCCAAACAAAGATGAAATTTGGAGATTTTGGTATTCAAGTGAATCTCAAAATTTAGTTGGAAATGATCCGAGTATCAAATTGAACATGTACTTGGAGTGGCACTTTATCATCCAATAGGAATCAGCCACCACCTGTCATTGGAAACTATTATAACTTTCTAATTCAGCTCTCCAATTCAGCTCCGTTGCTTTTAATTTTCTTGGAAGCTTGCCACATGACTTTCTCTGGAACCCTTTTTTTATACTAAAAAATCAACAAAACGACAATTCAAAATATTTTGTTTTATTATCAACTCAAAAGTTTGTTTGCACCAAAATTTTTAATTATTTTAGCTGGTTTGAAGATAACATTCCACACACATTTCTATCCAATAAGTATCTTAGGATGGCTACGATTTCCTAGTGTTGCAGCCCCTATATTAAAAAAAAAAAAAAAAAAAAAAATATGAGTTGTTTTGTTAGGATAAATAACTATTCTTGTTGTATATATATTATCATTGAACTATTTTTTATATTTAATATATCATTGAATTCTCCTTTTTTGTACATATAATACAATTATGATCGGGTATTAGCCTGTTTTGACATGGATCTATACACATTATACTATTGAACTATTTTTTTTCCACCACCACCTCTCTCCTCCTCCTCCATCACTCAACAGTTCTCCTTTGTATACTGAAATCCATTTCTGGAAATCAGATTCCAATTCCAAGGTTAGGGTTAGGGTTTGGTCTTTGATTTTGGGTTTTTTATGGTGGAGATGGTGGTTTTTGGATTTTGGTTTTTTGGATTATCGGGTTGGGGTTTTTTGGATGGAGATGGTGGTCTGGTGGTGGTGATGTTGAGCTGGTGGTTGTGGTGGCGTTTGCAGGCGACGATGGTGGTTGCGGTGGTGGTGTGGAGCAGGTGAGTGTGGTGGTGGTGGCTGGGGTGTTTGTGGTGTTGGTTTGATGGTGGTGGTTTTGGTGGTGGCAGCTGTGGTAGTGGTGGTTATGGTGTGGTGGCTGTGGTGATGATGGTTTGGTGGTGGTGGGCTGGTGGGGGTGAGTGTGGTGGTCGTGTCTTGAAGAAGAAGAAGAGAATGTCTAGTCATTGCCACGCCAAATCCACACAAGTCATGTCAGATCTACACAAGCATTATTTAATTATTTTAATTGTCACGTCATCCAAAACAGGTTATTTCCAAGCATAATTGATATTATGTGTACAAAAAAAGAGTTTAATGATATATTGAGTACAAAAAATAGTTCAATGTTAATATGTGTACAAATCGAATAGTTGGTTACCCTAACAAGTCATAACTCCTTTAAAAAAATAGAAATAACAAAAAGATTATCTAAATTAACATTTTTCATTGTCTGGATTGGTCTTGTTGGGTCTGTATGCCTTCCTCCGTCTCTCCTTTGTATTGCTTTTGTTTTGCTAACGCCTTACTAGTGTTCTAATAAATTCCGATGCCGTTCATAAAAAAAGTTGGTTTTCATCCTAGCCTCCCATTTTTATGTGTGGGAGTATGATAAACATTTTTCATTATTCAATAAACAAAAAATCTATTTAGAATAAACTAAAATTTTGGTTGGTATGTTATTTGTAATATTTTTTGTTGCTATAGTTTCGAAATTATGAACTAACTATTTGGTATGTAAAATTTTATGTTATATGAGAGGTATGTTAGATTGCCCATATAAGAGCATCTCCAACAGCTTTTCCATTTTGGAGAAAATGGAGATTTTAGCCAATTTTGGGCTCCAACTGATTCTCTAAAACTTTCTTCAAAATGGAGAAAGTAAGAGAGAGAATAGAAAAATCCCCAAATTTGGAGAACCCTCCATAAATGATTATTATGAGAGAGAAAATTGTTTTTTATTGTATTCTACCAATAAGAAATCTTGAAATAAAATGTTTAAGAGAGAAAAATATTATTTTATTAGATATATGTAATATTTTAATAATATAAGTAATAATGTTGTCTTTAAAATGGAAAATTTGTTGAAGTTGAATACATTTTTTTATAAAAAAATTTAGACTTTTATTTTTGATTTTAGAGAATTTTTAAAGATGCTATAAGGGTTGCAAAACACTTCAAATGCAATTGCAAAGAACCACATCATCAAATAAAATTTTGACAATTGCAAATTTTCTAATCCTTGTTGGAACTTGGAAGTCCCGTGGGCCACCCCCAACACTTCTCTTCAATTTTTTTTCTTTTTTATCTAAATAAATTTTTTTATAAAACATTGAATTTTGTAGATTAATAATATTAATATATTTTTTAATTATATATAATTTATATAATAATCTATTAGTAAATACAGCATTTAATAAATTAAAGCGGAAAGTAAGACTTTTGTAAGATCATCCATTGTGGAGTTCTATTGAGTTTCTTATCTTGTTAAGGTGGTAAAAATACTTGGAAAAATAATGACACATTGGGTTCTTGTTCACCACTATGGATTCTTAGGGAGCTTAAAAATCTTATCTTCTATCTATATGAGATGAATTGTTACAAACTCCCTCATGAAAACTTATGACATCCTAGTCAAGCCTACTAGAATTTTCTTTCAAGTAATTGGCAATGTGAGCTTATTAAGCTAAAACACACCTCAAAGACTCAGGGCATCCATAGAGATGGAACCCCCAAAAACCTAATTTGCTATAATTTTTTCTGCCACATCATTACCACCTCAACGGGACTCCATAATAAAAGGTTCTTACAAAAACCTCAATGTAGCAAATCATAGGAACCAAATCTGTAACTTATTCTAAATATAATTAAATTTATAATTTTCAATTCTAATAGTAATTATTAGTAATAACTATTTTTTTAATATTTACTAATTATTAATATTTATTGATAAAATTAATATTAAATAAAAGTTGATAAACCTTAGAAAAATGATTAAAAAAATCCTAAAATACTACTCCAATATTTTAATATATTAACCATATAAACATAAATCCATACAATAAGCTAAACAACGTTATAGAAAAGTTATTAAAGTAATATAGAAAGCCAAACCTCTTTTTCTTTACCTTAAAACAGTTCAAAATTGACTTATTTTAAGAAATCGTTACAAATATTCTAATTACAAGTTAAAAGCTAAAATAATGATTGGTTGGTTTTTGTTGGAAACGTGAATACGATCCGAAATATGCGTATTAAAATCATATCGGAATTATCAGGATTTGGAGATTTCTTTGGGAGTGTATGATTTACCAATTTACCCTACATACTTTTCATGTTTCTTTATTAGCTAACACAATTTTATATTATGTAACACTAAAAAAAAAAAGTTAAAAATACTCAAAAAAAACTAGTTTATTTTTTAAATACATGTTTAGATACATAAAAGTTAACTTGTAGTCTATGGAGACTTTTTATGATTTTTTCTAATTGTATCTTTATTAATATTAACTATTATAAATCAAAAGTAATTATTAACTATATATTATTAATAATTACTAATTAAATTTAGTTATGTTATTAGTTAAATTTAATTATACATTGTATATTAACTGTTTAAGCCAAAAGAATTAAATGAGATAAGAACTTGAGAAGTAAGAATTGAATGGAACGAGAATTAAGAAGTAAACCTATTAATCTAATATTTAAAAAATAATAAATAAATGAGATGAGAAAGACTATTAGCTTCCACATGGTGTGGTGTGTGGCTTCCACACCTTTATTACAACTCACTCCGTGCATTCTAAACATAACGTCTTATAAAACACTTTATATTGGGTTTGAAATACTGTTGCAGAGTTACTACTGAAGAGTTACTGCTGCTAGCTTTTGATCATTACTACTGAAGGATGTTTTGGAGTTACCACTGCCAATGTAAAGGTTACTACTGCTGAGATCATTACCACTACTAAATCAAGTTATCACTGCTAAAACAGAATTACCACTGCTAATGGAGATTACTACCGATTCTGTTTTACCACTGCTAGAAGGATTGTGATAAGGAAAGGATTCTGTTGAATGAAGATATGGGATAGATACGATTATTTTGGAGATTATCTTGTAGATTTACTTTCCTTATGTTTATCTTGTAACTCGTATATATAACTGATAGTTGATAGATGTTTAGGTTACGAGATCATTGAGTTTTGTGTTTAGAATATTGAAGCCTCAAGATTAATCTTGATCCCTGCAATTGAGAAGAGTTGCACGTCTGGTTTGAGTCTGTTCAAATCAGATTGGGGCTTTGGTTTGTAATCATTAAACTTGTGATCAATACACAGTTTTGTTTTGCTAATTCATTGTTTTCATTCAAAGTGTTATTCCGCAAACTTCTTTGAATTGTGATTTTCTGTTCTTGTTATTGATTTGATCTTGACAAGTGGTATTAGAGCTTGTTTTACTCAGAAAATCAAATAACAATGGATACCCAGGAAACTGTCTTGGTTTCTAAAGTTCCCATGCTTAAACCCAATGAGTTTGACATGTGGAAGATCAGGATTCGTCAATACATGCTTCTCACAGACTATGGAATATGGGAGGTTGTTGAAAACGGACCTGGTACTGATGAAGAAGTTGCTGAAGGTGCTGCTAGACCCCCTCCCAGATCTGATGCAGACAGAAAAAGAAGGCAAACTGAGATGAAGGCTCTAAGTACCCTGTTGTTGGCTATTCCCAATGAATATCAACATCAATTTAGTAGCTGCACTGATGCTAAAGCTCTCTGGACTGCTCTTGAAAAGAGGTTCTCTGGAACCAAGAGTACAAAGAGAAATCAAAAGGCCATCCTGAAGCAACAATATGAGAACTTCACATCCCTGAAGAATGAGTCCATGACTCAAACTTTTGATAGATTCAACAAGCTGATTGGAGAACTTGCTACTGTGGATGTGAAGATGGATAAAGATGATGTGAATAGAAAGTTCCTCAGATCTCTTGGAGAGGAATGGACTATTTACACTGTCTCATTCAGACAAGGGGATGATCTAGAAGACAAGGAACTTGAAGATCTCTACAATGATCTAAGGATCTTTGAAGCTGAAGTGGAGGCTAAGAAAAAGCCTATTGGATACTCTCACAATACTGCTCTTCTTTCTTCTGAAAACCCTAGCTCTTTCAATACTACTGCTTTTAACTAATACTGTTGCTAGTGTTAGTTACCACTGCTCATGGTTTGTGTATAAAAGCCCTAATTTGACCGCCTTTTTCTCAAACGGCTATTTTGAACTTTTGCTCTCAAAAACCCTTGCGATTCTTGCGATTTCTGTAACCCTGGTTTCTTGCCAAATCCTCTGTTAATCATCTGTGTTGATTTCTTCATTTGTACTAGGGTTTTACTAATTGATCGACAATGGATTCTCTTCGTTTCGTGAAGGATCACAACAAGATTGGATATCTCACTAAGGATAGTAATTCCGAAGGGTTTGAAGATATTGTTGATTTCTTGGCATCATCCAGCATCGCATATGCAACAACCATCAATCCCACTATCTACATCACCCATAGCAAGATTTTTGGGCGAATGCTGTGATTGAGGAAGCTGAAGGGGTCAAAATCATTCAGACCACCATCTGTGGTCAATCTCTGACTGTTACCCCAGCCAAAATCAGACACCATTTACATCTGAATTATGACTCAGGTATCACCATGCTTTCACCCTCCACCATAATGCATGCTTTTCTAAAGATAGGGTATGCAGGCTCCCAAACCTCTTCAAAATATCTCAAGGGTCAATTCTGCCCTCAGTGGAGATTTTTTGTGCATACCCTATTACACTGTTTTTCAAAGAAAACTACAAGCTGGAGTGAGTTCAGTAGTACCATGGCATCTGCTTTGGTTTGCTTGGCCACTAAACAGATTTTCAATTTTTCTCAAATGATCTTTGATGATCTTGTTTACAACCTTGAGAACATGAACAATTCTAAAGTAAAATCTTTTTACATGTTCCCAAGGTTTGTACAAGAAGTTATAACCAAGGAATTGACGGATGTACCTATGGATGGAGACACTTATCAGAGATCTGCTCTTGGTCATAAAGTGTTTTCCAACATGAAGAGACCTGCACAAGGCTCTAATGATACTTTCACCCCATTGTTCCCTACGATGACGGGTATGAACCCCCCTCAAGGTGAGGCATCAGGCTTGCAGCCTTCACAATCAAGCATACCCACTAATGACCTACCCCCACCTTCCAGTTCAAAAATCCCTCAGTCCCTTGAATCAACCCCCACCCCCTCACTAAAAGGATATACTAGAAAGAACAGGGAGCTCCTTCCTCCTCTGGTTCTAAACATAATGAGCCTATAAGCCATTAGTTGGAGCACTCTCCTTCTGATTCATTCCAAAGGGATACCCATGGAGTGTCTCCCCACTCAGGTATAAAGAAGGTACCCTCTAAGGAGAAGGATGGCATGTGGTTGGTGAGGCTCAGACTACTGATGTTGCACAAGGTGTGCATCAGGACAGTCTGAACATAGCTAAGACCTCCACCACGGCAACTCCAGTTGAGCAATCAATAGGAGGTCCTAGGTGCCAAGAAACCAAGGGGGCAGCTAGTGCTTCAGCTAGGCTGAAGACTTCTGTCAAAAAGCTCAAAGATCCAGTAAGGGAGGTAAACACTCCTAAACCTGGTGAGGGCAGATATAACTACAATGATTTGATGGCAGATTTAAAAGTCATTGCTGATGATCTGAAGGCTCATGATGTCAATTTTCAGACTCATGATCAAAGGCATGAATCCCATGAGTCAAGGTTGGAAATTCTGGAGGAACTGGTCACTACTCAGCACAATTTGATCAAAGCTCATGATGTTCAGATTATCAAACAGTCAAAGAAGATACAAGTTCAAGGTGCTCAAATGGCTTGTATGCAAATGAAAATTTTAGCTCTTCAGAGAAGGTACTCCACCTTGGTCTCATTCACAAAGGGGAGAGGAGATCAAAGATCAAGGGGGAGCAGAAGAAGAGAAAGGTGATCAATGAAGAGGCTGAAGTTGTGAATGAAGAAGGTGAGATCGGAGGTGTAAATGCTGAGGTTGGTGATGCTGGTATCAATGTTGAGGTTGATAATGTTGAACCAGAAGTTGATGTAACTGAGAAAGAAAGTATTGATATGCCTGAGGTTGGTATGGATACAACTGAAGCTGAAGCTAAGGGGGAGCCTGAAAGGGAAACTAAGAAAGAGAGAGAAATAGAGACTAGTATGGAGGTGAATGAAGATGAGGTGACAATTGCTGAATTGCTCTTGAAACTGCCTAAGGTTATTCCAACAACCAAAGGTGTAGTCATCCAGGAGCCTGAAGTGTTAAAGAAGAAGGGTGCTGAGTTAGACCCTAAGGATAAAGGAAAGAAGATTGTAGAGGAAGAGGCTGATTCAGAGTCTGATGGAGATGAAAGAATGAAGCCAGTTATAGATCCAGTGGTTGCAAATCAACTATATGAGGTTTTCATTCAGAAGCTTACTGAAGAGGAAGAGAGGCAAAGAAAAGAAGAACTGGCTAAAGTGGCTGAGGAAGACAGATTGGCTGTTGAAAAGTTACAAAAGGAGTTTGATTTGGAAGAAGCCAAAGCTACAAAGAAGAAACCTGTGAAGAAAACATCAAAGAAAGCCACTCCAAAAGCAGCTACTGAAAAGAGGAGGATAATGGTAAGGTATCTGGCTGGTGCTCTTGGAAAACCAGTTCAATACTTTGCTAAATGGGATTTGGAAAAGGTTGAACAGAAGTATAATGCAACAAGGGAGGTGATGCATCAACAAGCTGTGGAAGAGCAAGAACAAGAAGATGTGCCCTTGGTGCATAGAAAGAGAAAAAGAGATCAGATTACCACTGTTGAAGGTAATACTGATAGTACTGTTGCTGGAGCTGCTGCTGATCCAGTCAAAGAAAATGAACCTGTTCAACAAGCCAATCCAGAAAGTGCAAAAGAGGTTGATCAAGAGGTTGAAAAGGAGACTGCTGAGAAAGAGTCTAAGGTTCAAGTGCCAAAACCAAAAAGAAAGAAGTCCATTGCTAAGAAGAAGCAAAAGGTGAAACTGGTAGAAGAGACTTCAGATATTTCTAATTGGTTATATTTTGAAGATAAGGAGGTTAATGTCTTCAAAGTATTCAGAAGTACTGGAAAGAATGAGATTTTTGCTAGTATTGCTGGAATCTTCAAAAAGCTTTCAAGGGCAGATCTAAAGAAGATGTATGAGATTGGGTGTACAAAAGAGAACGAAGAGTTTGAGGAGACCAAGTTGCTAAATGAGAATTTGCAGTTGATGTTTGCATTCTCTAAAGCAAGGGACGATTTGAAGAAAAAGAGAGCTAGAGATCATGATGATAGCATTGGTGAAGGAAAGGTTGTCTCATGGAGTACTTACAACAACAGAGTGTTTTCAGTTACTTTTGAAAAAGGGAGACAAAGTTATTTCCTGATTGACAAAAGGTATGATTTTGAGCCTACCTTGATGGAGAGTATACTGAAGACAAAAGATCAAAAGTCTGGACTCACTGATCTTGACAAAGAATTACTAGAAAAGATGAAACAGCAAATCCTAGACATCAATGAGAGATATTTCGATGATCCAAGTTTGGAGGTACAACCTAAGAAGCTGACAGAATGGGGTGTTTCTGAAGAATTGAATTTCTTTGTCAGATGGGATGATGGTTCTGAGCAAAGTGATCCAGATTTGTTCAAAGTGTTAGAAGTATGTACAAGAGATAATCTGAGAGAGATGTATGATTTGAAGATGAATGATGCTGTTGTGGATGACAGAATTGGTTCTGAAAAGGAGTTGAAGATGAAGTGTGCTATGGAATGCTTATTTTGGTTGTTTGAACCATCTAGGATTTCAGATTTGCAGAATCAAGCTTGTGAAGTGGTAAATGAGTGGAGATGGTTTGATCAATGCAGGGTATATTGTTTGACAATCAATGGAACAAGCAGAGAGTATACTTTGATGATTGTGATACTGATGTGCTTGATATTCAGAGATTACAAGGCATGGTGAATGTTGAACTGAGCCTGAATGGAGAGCCCTCTAAGCCTGCAAGGTTGTTGATCAAGAAGATAAAGACTTATTTGAAGATCAGACTCAAGAACTTAGCTCCTCATGTCTGAAAAGCTAAGTTAGGGGGAGATTGTTGGGTCTGAAATACTGTTGCAGAGTTACTACTGAAGAGTTACTGCTGCTAGCTTTTGATCATTACTACTGAAGGATGTTTTGGAGTTACCACTGCCAATGTAAAGGTTACTACTGCTGAGATCATTACCACTACTAAATCAAGTTATCACTGCTAAAACAGAATTACCGCTGCTAATGGAGATTACTACTGGTTCTGTTTTACCACTGCTAGAAGGATTGTGATAAGGAAAGGATTCTGTTGAATGAAGATATGGGATAGATACGATTATTTTGGAGATTATCTTGTAGATTTACTTTCCTTATGTTTATCTTGTAACTCGTATATATAGCTGATAGTTGATAGATGTTTAGGTTACGAGTTCATTGAGTTTCGTGTTTAGAATATTGAAGCCTCAAGATTAATCTTGATCCCTGCAATTGAGAAGAGTTGCACGTCTGGTTTGAGTCTGTTCAAATCAGATTGGGGCTTTGGTTTGTAATCATTAAACTTGTGATCAATACACAATTTTGTTTTGCTAATTCATTGTTTCATTCAAAGTGTTATTCCGCAAACTTCTTTGAATTGTGATTTTCTGTTCTTGTTATTGATTTGATCCTAACATTTTATTAGAATATTTATTTATTTATTTTAGATGTCCTATAAATTTAATTTTGTTATTATAACATCGTTTTCTTCCAAAAATACTACACTTCCATATGTATAAAACCATACACCCTCTCTTAATTATGCTTCCCGCTCCTTTTTGGCAAAACCTCTCTAATTTTGTTTTCCAATGCCTAAATGGTTTTCAACAATTTATAAGAAACCTCTAGTTTAAGACTCCTTCAATTGCCATACTTAATAGCTTAAAACTCCATTAGTAACTCATGTCTTTACTAGCTCGGTTGATTGGTGGTCAATGCAATGAACAATTGTTCAATGCTTCAAAAACAATTTGTGACTTTTCTCCTATTTTTTCCAATTCTTTTCTATTTTTTTACTCTAGGTTATGTGTAGTTTTAGTTTTTAAATTTAAGATTTATATCATTTAACATTTTTATTTTTGTTTCCAAACATTTTACAATAAAGAAACATTACATTACAAAGTTATAAACTAAAATAAATCAAATCCATAAACATGCCGTCATTAACGGTCCAATAATGTAAAAATAAATTGTTTTATATATAAAGCCATTTTTTATCCTTTATAAGTATAATGTGATTTTCGACCATAGTCTATATATTTATTTTGATTTCTCTTTTTGATTAATTATGGTTTTAAGTTACTATAAATTAAGCATAAAATTTTCAGTTGCTTCATTAATTCAAGTTGTTGCAGTTATATTAAATAATCACTTAAAATTTGATTTTTTTATGACTAACCAATTAACCATTACTTAATTATAGTTGTTTAAGATATTTTAAAAAAATCAATCGAATAATTAATTTGGGACCGTTTATCAAACGCTTATCGAATAAGCACTTATCAGTAACAATACCAGTATACCATACCTTATCGGGTAACATTTTTTGCAATCAAATTGGATTGTTTGTAAGAGTTTTTCACCTAATAAGCGTTTACCGGATAAGAGATAAGAGTCTTCTCTCTCACTTACGGTGGATTAGATCCTTGATCCTTGTTAAATCTTTTATTGCATAAGATTCTAGGTTTTTGCACTGCTCATTCATAAGGTAAATGGCATACAATAAGCTCTTATCCGTTAAACATTTGTTAAAGACCCCTTAGTTGATCTTTTGTAGACTCTAGATAACAAAATAGAACTTTGGATTACAATTCTATAGTTTCAATGACCCCTATCCCTCCCACCCCACACACACACTCAAATACTGGCTCCACCCTTGATTATACTTCATATTATCGATTCTAAACTCTTTAAACAAAAAGTTGGTTAAAAGGGTCGACATACCTTAGAAAACTTTGTTCAGGAAAAGAAAAGCAACCCAATTTACAAGAGAAAATAATTATTATAGCCAAAATGAATAAATCATTTCACCTCCTACCCTTTCTTTCCCTCCGATGACAATTTTACCTACCAGTCCGCCATTTTCTGGCTGCCAACCGGGGCCGGCGGTCGCCATCCGGCAAAAAACAAAGATTCCGGCAAAAAGTTGAGTGGGCCGCCAAAAACCCACTCTCCATTGGCGACCCACTCAATTTTTTATGTATGTATATATGTGTATATGAAGGTTGCCATGCATCCATCCACCAATAGAGGATGATCCATTCACCAATAGAGGCTCATCCATCCACCAATAGAGGCTCACCCATCCACAATAGAGGCTTAACCATCCGCCAAAAATCCAGTCTCCAATAGCGGCCGGATCTTGGCGGGCCGGTGGGTAGAACTGCAAACGGAGAGAGAGAAAGGGTAGGAGGTGAAACGATTTTCGGCTTTTGGCTATAATAATTATTTTCTCAATTTACAAAACCAAGAGGTGAAAAATTAACCACTCTATAGTGGTCATGAAGGTTCTCCTACGATAACTCCAAGTCGCTTATGGTCGTCCAAGGAATTAATCGTTACACGTTAGCTGGCCAAAAAACCTATGATTACGAAGGGAAAAAAACCACTTCATAAGAAATCTTGGACATATTTTGTATAGAGAAAATAAGCATACTTCCCAAATATTATCAACCTCGGACATATGTGATAGAAAATCTTTAAGGGTTTATAAACTCAAATTTACCATCGAGAAAGACAAAGTTATAGAAAAAACAAAGTATTGGATTTAAAATATTATTTTTAAAAACAAAATAAGCTTTATATTTAATTGCATTATTAGTAAGAAAATGGAGTGATGGACGTTGGCAATTTAGAGCTATTCATCAGGAAAAGACAAAGATTTATAAATATAAAAATGTTTACGTGCTAGAAGGTTGAAGGCTAATAGGCTATACAATAATTATTTTTTATTTAGTTAAAAAAATAATAACTTACAAATAAATAATTAATGGTTTCGTAAACTCAATTCCCTTCTTTTTGTCTCTTTTCCCGTCTTTGTTCGGATTTTCCAGTGAATTATAAAATCGCATAGTGTTTCTCATCTTTTGTTTTTTTCTTTCATTGGATTTTTCTTTAAAAAATAAAAAATTAAAGTATAGATGTATCATTACTATTATTATTTGGAAACTCATTTACGATATATTTATAGCGTAGTCTTTATCTTGAATGACTCTGACTATTTTTAGACTTATAATAAATAATTAATATCTATTAATCATTTTTAACTAATAATTAATATAAATTTGAGTTATAACTAAAAAAAATGATAAATAAAACTTGTCATAAGATAGTTCAAATAGCTTATTAATAAGTTGGCTTACAAACTATCTTATAACCGAATTTTTATGTCCATCTAAATACACACTAAAAATATTTTTACCAAATGATAACTTATTTATATTAACCTCTAAGATGTTTATTTTGTATTAAATTCCAAAATGTAAAAGACGTTATCAACATATTACTAACTAAAAACATATGTTTAATCTAATGGGCAAGATATATATGTGTGTATATATATAGGAAAGTTCAAATAAGAACCATTTTTTCATTGTGAATGTGAGGACAGTCGAGAGCGCGCTACGTGGCTATCTGAAAAACACGCGACTAAGCTTTATGCATACTGCATAAAGCTATCATTCTGACTGAATAAAGCTTTATGTAGTATGCATAAAGCTTAGTCGCACTCGGAAGCGGGCGACTTAGCGCGGGTTAGCTTTATTCAGTTTGCATAGTAGCTTTTTGCAGTATGAATAAAGCTTGAATGAAGCTAACCCGCGTGCTTTATATAGACTGAATAAAGCTAAGCCGCAGAAGTCAGATTGTCACGTTGCGCTCTCGCATGTCCTCACGTTCACAATGAAAAAGTGGTTGACATTTAAACTCACCCCTATTATATATATATATATATATATATATATATATATATATATATTCAATTCAAGATTTTTATTAGTCTAAACAAACTCTCAGACAAATCAACTTGAGTAAGTATTTTGTTTTTTGCTAAAATAATATCAATCTCCGTTATTTATAGATAGTGTCATATATCAGGTAAACCTATTTATATACACACATACATAGAGTGAATTACATTTTTAGTCCACGTCTATGCCTCTTTTATGGTTTTTGTCCTTCGAATTCTTAAAGTACCTTGGTGGTCCAAAATTTGTGTTTAGAACCCAAAACTGATCCATTCCACTAACAATGTTAGAGTTGATTATGTTAAGTCAGTCATGCACCCCTTATGCAAGGGGCATTATAGTCTTTTTTTTCCTATCTTCTTCAATCTCACATCCATCCCTAAGAATATCCATACTCAAGTCAAGAACACCATACTCAAGAACATTCATCACCACACCGCTATCATCCACTGCCATCCGAAATGTCCTACCTATCACCATCCACCACTCACCATCGCCACCTAATACAAAACCATATGAACATTCAAAACTCAAAAACTCTGGTTCAAATATAAATCAAGAACATTCATACAATTCAAATAAAATTCAGATTTATACCCAAAAAACATTCATAAAAATAAGATAACAAGAACATTCATAAAGAACATGATACAAATAATACTTAGAAACCGTACTCGTGGATTTGCAAAAGAAACCATACCCCGTGGAATTGTAGAAGAAATCATACTTGTGGATTTGAAAAGTAAACAATACTCGTGGAGTTGTAAAAGATATCACACTTGTGAATTGTAAAACAAACCATGCTCATGGATTTGAATCTGGATTTGCCTTCCGCTTTCAACAAAGAAACCAATGGTGGATCTGTAAAGGCGATGCAGAAGAGGATGGGCGGGTATCGGTTCGCCGGTGAAAAGGAAAGGGTGTGGGTTCGTCGAAGAATGGGAAGGGTGTAAGTTTGCCAGACAAATTAAGGAAGCTAGCGAGTGGAGGAGGATCTGAAGGAGTGATGTTTTTGTAGGTTATTGGGGGGGGGGGGGGGGGGAGATAGTTTCACGAGCCAAAAAGGGAATGGTTGATGGTTTATTAGAAGACGATGATTTTTTATAAGGAAAATATTGATATATGTTTTATCTTTTATAAAATACATATAATTAGATAAAAAGACAAAAATGCCCTTCATGCGAGGGGCACACGATAGAGTTAACGGATCCCCATCTGATGTTAGTGGAAGGGACTGATTTAGACTCCAAAACACGATTTTTAGACCACTAATATACTTTATGAATTCAAGGGATAAGTGAAAAAGAAGGCATAGATGAGGGATCAAAAATGTAACATATATATTTACATACATACATCCATCTTATCAATCTTTTTAGAGTAAATTACGATTTTAATCCCTATGACTTGTAAAAAGTTGCGACTTTTGTCTCCATGATTTAAAAGTTATGATTTGAGTCCCTAAGATTTATAGTTTATTGCTATTTTTGTTCTTATAATTTACAATTTATTGTTGATTAAATTATTATGGTTTACCTTTTCTTACTATTTTGGTTCCTTAGACTTAAAGATAGTAATTAGCCTAGGGACTAAAATAGAAATAAATTGCAAATCATAAGAACGAAAATGACAATTTCTAAAGCACAAAAATTAAAATGACAATGCTTATGTCTGGCAAAAACTAGCTTATGTATATGTAAAATGACCAAAAAGGGTATTTTGGGATATAATAATTAGTAGAGTAAATTACGGATTTGGTCCCTGTGATTTGGGAGTTTTTATGGATTCGGTCCCTAAACTTTAATAATTACATATTTGGTCCCTGTGGTTTACAAATTCTATTGGATTTGGTCCTTGTGGTTTGCAAATTCTATTGGATTTGGTCCTTATGGTTTGAAAATTCTATTGATTTTGATCCCTGCCTATTTGCACTACCAGGGACCAAATCCAAAAGAATTTGCAAACTATAGGGACCAAATCCGTAATTATTGAAGTTTAGGGACCAAATCCATAAAAACCCCCAAACCACAGGGACCAAATCCGTAATTTACTCTAATTAATATTAATAAAGACATAATTGAAAGAAAAAAACTACAAAAAGCTTCAAAAAACTACATCCAAATAGCTTATTAAAAAGCTAGCTTATAAGCTACTTTTTGTCCATTCAAACATATATACATAAAATAAGCTAATTTCTAAACTAGCATATAAGATAGCTTATAGGCTACTTTGTGCTTACCAAACAATACCAATAGATAACAAATCATATGGCCTAAAATAATAATTTACTCGTCTTTTTATCAAAAAATCCGATATAATGAAAAAATTACCATACGTAAATTATTGTTTGATTTTTTTTTTTCAAACGAGTTTAGTTATTTATGAAGGGAATATCTCATTTTTTTTAATATTTCAAGATTTAAAGTTTAATTTTTCAAAGTCCCCTCTTATTGAAAACATTTTTCTAATGTTTCCATAAGGTTATCAGTACCCAACCCTCCTAACCTCACAGCCACATTAGCTTTTTCCCAACCCCACAATTAACCTTCTGGAGCCATCTCTAACTAGTATTCAACCCTCTCAACTCTCTTATTTAATTAAACACACCCCTCACACACACAACACAAGCCGTTGTGAGTGGTGTGGGCAACCCTCTAGCCTCTCGAACCCGCTGAACCCGCCGGTCGCATAGCGGAACCCGCCGAACCCACTGAAACTAGCCCCGCGGTACGCATGGCTTAAAAGTCCTCATTTTAATTTATAACTTACATTTTATACCCTTATAATTAGTAAATAATGTATATGAATTAAAAGTATTTAATTTTTGTTTTTCTTTTTAACAAATTATATCGTTATAATCGTCTCAACAATACCTTCAAAATATGTCTAATACTGAATATTTTTTTTTATTTAATCGTATTATGAATATCAAGAATACATAAAAATTAATTTATTTTATATTTTTTTTACATTCTTATTTTTTATTTTACACTCTTATCTATAACTTATATCTATACTATCTTATAAAAAAACTTATATTCTTGATCTATACTATCTATATCTAAATTTGTACTATTATATAAAGAGCATATTACAGTTAATTTCAAGAGTCCTACTTTTAAATGTCAAATATTTTTAATAAATACTTTTAACAAATATTTCAAAATTCTTGAAATTATTTCATTATAATTGTAAAAAAAAAACTTTCAAAATTAGCTCAAATGTTATAGTTTGAAGACCCAATCAAATAAATATTTTTTCAATTTTTTAGATCAACTGACCTTGAATTTTATACATAAAGTGAATAGTTTATATACAATTTATTATAACCTGATAATTGATAATATATTCCGTGTTATAACACGTGCAATGTATACGAGTACATATCTAGTATTTAGTAAAATGTATAGGAAATTATCAATTTAATATTTTTTATTTATTTTATTTTATTGCATGTATAAATGAATCATTCTGTACATGCTGAGTTTTGACGAATAAACATGAGTTGTAGTAGATTTGGAATTTTGAAAGCTTCCAAATCTAAGTGTCCTATTTGCCCAACTAATTTGTTATTTCCTGATTATATTATTTTTAGTTTCAATATCAAATAAATTAATGTCAATTTTAGATCACTTAATTAGAATATATTTTCTGAAAAAGAAAAAAATGATTTAACCACTTTGCTTATTCCCAATACATAAAAAAAAAAAAAAAAACTAAACCTTTTCCCCTGTAAAATACAGTATTTTTTGAGTTATTATAAGGATACAAACACTTCTATAATATAAAATGTATATTTTCCTTTCCAAACATATAAGGCTATGCATGCCGCCGGTATGGGGTTCGATGAGCTGCTCAGCAGGCTCGGCGATCTTGCAGCGGGCTACAATACGCCCTTGGTGGGCTCACAACGGGCTTTGGGGATCGTTTTGTAGAAACTGATTTAACCACCCTCTTTCTCTCTCTCTCTCTCTCTCTCTCTCTCTCTCTCTCTCTCTCTCTCTCTCTCTCTCTCTCTCTCTCTCTCTCTCTCTCTCTCTCTCTCTCTCTCTCCTCTCTTCTTTTTTATTTAAAATATAATGTATTGGGTATTTGGTTTAGTGAGTTGTGGTATTTGACAGAGTGGGTTTGTAAAAGCTTATATTGGGTTTATGAAAAAGCTAATGTGGTGCTGATGTGACAGAGTGGGCTACTAATAACCTAATGACCATGAATCTTGACAAGAAAGAACAATTAGATTAATACTTAACCATAAACGATTAACTCTTCCTTTTTATAAACATTTTTTTGGATTATGTAGGTTCATGGGATTCATGTCTCATGTTATCTTGTATCCCTACCACATGCTCCATTATTTTCCTCATGATATATCTCAATGTGAATAATACAATAATAATTTAAAACTATTATCAATATTGTTTTAAATTTCAACAAGATCACTCCAACAAAAATCCAAAAAGAGTAAAAAATGGTTACGGTACCTTAAAATGTGAAGAATTACGTTTCAAATTCATTACCAACTAAATAGACATCGAATTTTGTATTTTCTATAAAAAGAATTTGTCGAAATCTTTGTTCTTATTCTGTGTGACAACACACATCGGCCCACCATTAAAGAAAAGACCGACAGATTAAAATGAATTGACCCTAAATTTCTACTTTTTGATATATTTGATATAACTCGAATTTGTCATAATGTGTTTCCATGGCTAGTTGGCTACTCTATTATTTCCCATGAATTATGTAATTTTGTCATCTTTTTAGATTGTGTTTTTCCATTTTTATATAGGTAGATAACATGTTTTTTATGTAACCATAATAAGATTATAAGTATGTTTTGTTCTTTTAGGAAAGACTCCAAAAGAAAACACAAATACATATTCTTTAACACACATTCATACGCGTGGGATTTTCCTTTCCATTTAATATGATTTCCCAAGTTCTAAAGATGGAAAAGAAATGGTGAAAAATAGAATTAACAACAAGTGAAAGACAAGTACAAGTCGGTAGAATAGATAAAGTCTATCGAAGTTTTATGGTTAATGACATCCTAACGTTAACATCCAAACAAATTCTTTAATGATCATAAAAAGACTTATAAGCAAATCCGATAACCTACCAGTTAAACTAACCACAAGGTTGTGGCGTATTGGTTAAGGCGTGTCGGAGAAGTGGCTTGTTAACTTCTATTCCAGGTTGTAGTCACGGATTAACTCAGGACAACATGTTTTAACTATCGAAAAACCTTGTCAAGATTAGTTGGGGAAAAGCCTCAAATACCCTTAAAAAACCCACTAGTTAAACTACCCGTAAACCATATGATAAAAAGTGTGCCAAAAGTTCAAATTGATAATATTTTTTTTGGAGAGAAAGGGGTGGAAGAAAACTTTAAGAGCATCTCTAACAGCTTCTCTAAAATAGAGAAAATGAGATTTTTGTTTTCTAAATGGCTCCAACAGCTTCTCTATATGGTTCCCTAAAATAGAAAAAACTTAAAAAATCTACAAATTTAGAGAATTCTTTAAAACTAATATGTACAGAAAGAAATTACTTTTTTATTCATTTCCACCAATGGGATTGTAGCATTATTATTTTATATAAATTCTTTTTATAAAATGTATTTGGAAGATAAATATATAGAATATTTTAATAATATAATAGAAGTTAAAATCTCTAAAATAGAGAATCTGTTGAAGCTAAATGTAAATTTTTTTAGAGATTTTGACTTTTAAATACCTATTTTAAAGAAATTATTGGGAAGCTTTTGGGATGGTCTTAGACACTCTCAAAGAAAATAATTAATTTGAATATGAAACTTTATTGCGTTAAACAAGATATATAAAGTGGGCTACTGGATTGTGGCCCATAATGTAATTCAGGGCTGGTTGCAATTTGCAAACCTAGTCGATAAGCTCAAAACCTCATCAACAAACATTGCAAATTTCCAGTAAAACACTTGTAAGTTGTTGTAACATGTTGCATGTATTTTATATATGGTTATTTTGTTATGGATAGGTTCAAATGAAAATTACTAAAAAATGAGAAGTAAAGAAGTGATTTTAGCTCTACATTTGGGCAACATTTTGCAGCTTTGAGTGTGATACTTCCTCGCATGAGTATGTAAAAAGTAGAGGGATGATTTCTCGCATGAGTATGTAGAAAGTAGAGAAAAATTTTCGTAAATTTTAACCAGTCAAAGCCGCAATTATTGAGTTGTCAAACTTGGTGTTAGCCGTATGAAGGGCCAGAACCAGGTCTCTACTCCTCATCTTTTTAGCACTTCTCATTTGAACATTTGGCTATTGTATTAATATTTACACCAAAAATATGTCTGAAAATGAAAATGTATATTCTAAAATATTGTTTCAATTAATGTTAAGTGAATTATGTTTACAAGTTGACCAGAGTTATCCTGGTATACGAACTACCTAAACCACATCATAAATAAAATGTGATGAACAAAAGGTAGTTACAAGAATTTCAACACGGGACACATTAGGTTTTGGATGTGTGAACTTGCAAAAGGCTTGTAATGGTCATGAACTTCCAGAAAAGTGTGTTCTGGCGGAGACACTCTAACCCCGGGCCCCATTAGACCGACGCCACTCTACCTCCATGAGCGCGCCCCTGGCAACCCTCTGTCCCGGTCTCCCGTAGCCGGTTCGAATTAAACCCAGGACCGTATCTTCCAAATAGTCCCCAAACTCCGAGCCCCATAGGCATTTGCGAGGTGGAGGTACCCATCAAATATTGAGTAGTGCAAGGATTGAACCCTTGACCTCAAGGAAGTCAGGGGACAATCTTACCACTAGCCCAACAAGTGATTGGTTTGTAATGGTCATGAACTGGATATGAGGAAGCAAAACCAAGATCGTTTTAATCTTTTAGGAAACCCTGTTATATTTGTATAAAGACTTTATCTTGATTCAACGAGTAATAAACAAAAGAAAATATAAATGTTTATATTATATAATATATTACAAGTTTTACAAATTAAAATAACAATAAAGCTTTAAAGTAACAAAATAAGACATGAAATTCCCATAAATAGAACCATTATGTAGGTAAAAGCTAAAACATATATAATTAAGCTCCAACTTTTTTAAAACCCATGTTCCATATTTTACATTGGAGCATCCTTAGGTACAACCATGAACAAAAGTCATGCCCAAACATTTAATGAGCGAGACAATACCATGTTTGCTAATATTACTGAGATTGAATAACTGCACAAGGAAAAGTTACGATGCAATAGTTCGACATGAGGACTTAAGCGACGACATGCATACATTTGATAAACATGTAATTCGTTGTATGACAAGTCCCAATCTAGTCTCGTATCCTCCTCTCAACGTTTTTTTTATGTAAATCGTAACATTTTTGTTGTTGCAAAAAACATTTGGCTATATGTGGTTGAGTCTTGAGATAAAAGATTACAAACTTGGATTAAATCAATCAAAGAACCCAACATTAAAAGTTAAAGGCCCAAACGAAAGAGCATCAAATTATGCGACTTTTTATAAATTTAAGAGTTTTTAATTTTCTAATGGAAAAAAATAGATTCTATATTGCAGTATAGATCTTTATTATAGCATGAACAACCAAAACTATAATGATCAACTCTTATTTGTAATTGTCTTCATATTTTAAAAAACAAAATTCTATAAAATAAACCAAATAACATTAAATTAAACAAATTAACAATATAACAAATAAAAAAGATTAAATAGTATCATCAAATTCAAAAAGTATAGACAATTACATTACACTAGGTGAATCGAGCTTAAAAATCAGCTTTGATCAAAACCAATTCTTAACTGGATAAATTGTAACAGACAATTGATATATTTTGTACATTTGGATATCAAATTACCCAATAACTAATGTTAATAAGATACTTAAAATGCACTTATTATTTTGAGTTAGTACTAAATATCTGAAGCCATTTAACTTGGAATAGAAAAATGAAAAGAGAAAAAATTTCATCTTTTGGGCCTTATATTTGGTTGTTGAAAACACCAAACAAAAGAAGAGGAAAAGAATATTTAAAGTTTGGTTTTTGTGATGTGATGAGAGCAGCCTAGGTCCATGAAAATCGTAACCCAATACAAGATTAGTTCAACTAGAGGTGAATAAAACCGGTTAAAAAATTAGAGCGGTTTTCATCTCAAAATAATAATTATTTATAATCGGTTCGGTTCGGTTTTTGTTATAACCCATTTTATAAAAACTTGTTTTCAGATTTTATTTTTTATTTTTTGGACCATATTTGTTTTTATGTAAGTTTTTTTATTTTGAGCCAACTTAAACTTACTTAATTATTTTAGTTAAATTATAGTTATATAAATAATTAAATATCAAAATACATATAATTTATATAAACCATTTATTTATATAAATACATAAAATTATATATAAAATATTACATATAAATTCTTGAAAAAACTCGACAACTAAAAAAAACCGATTTAAAATGGCTTTAAACTGGTTTTTGAACTGGTAAAAAAATTGATCGTAACAAATCACATAAATCGATTTAAAAACTGGTTTTTTTAACCGAACCGTTTTTTTTTTTTTTTTTTGCACCTCTAAGTCCAGACATTAAAAGAGGAGTTAGTGTCTTCTTATCCATGAGCAAAGTGGGTGCCCAAACTTTCATTACACGTTATCGAATGCCAAATAGGCTACAAGAGTTTTCGAGTGAGTAAATGCATAAACCTGCGGTAGCCTCTGTTTTGATATCTCAAGATCAATATCGTGTGAGTTTTCTTGCAGGTCTAACCCACACCCCGGATCACAAGCGGCCAAAATCGTGGGTTTATGAATTTTTTTAGTGGTCTTCAAAGGGGTAGGTATAAAAGGTGATCATGAATCGTTTCAGGTACCCCTTTTTCACCCAACACTTAACCACAATATAATCAAACCTTACAAGCTTAACACCTAATGACCCCTAATTGCATTCTTTCCAAAACACGGGTGCTACAATAACATATGGAAAAAATTGCAATTTATTCCAAATCATATAATAGTTTTGAAAGACGACTATAAATTAGTAGTTTTGACTTTTGATTGATGGCAATAAAAGGGTAAAATTAATTTTATATTTTTATATATTTTAAGATCCAATTGGTAACATGCTATTGAACTCAATTTTAATATTATTATTTTTTTTGAATAATTCAAATTTATTATTTAAAAACCATTGGGTGAAAGCTAAAGGGTTCGCTTGAATAACGGACGGCATCCACATATAAATATTAGAAAATAAATAATTATAAGAAAAAACTCACGTAATATTCCGTGATAAATAAATGTATAAATAAATAATTATAAGAAAAAACTCACGTAATATTCCTTTATTTCTCATATTTGTTTACCATTATCACAAGATATGACTTGATATATCATCAACCATCCAACTAGTTTGTTTTTTAAGGGTGTTTGGGTTAAAGCCTAACTAATCTAATCCCCAACAATTTTTGGGGCTACATATGGCCCCACTTAAATGTCTCCAAACATGCACACAGAAAGGTTCGAACTCGATATAGAACGCTATGAATCCCCAAACGACAACCAATCCGCTACAGCACTGGAAGACACCATCCAACAACTATTGTTTACGAATAGTAACTAAACACATGAAATTAGAAATGGCATCAAATAACTCCTTGGCCTTCAACTCATCATCCAATTCTATGCCATGATAACCTTCTCCAAGGAAACACTCATTCTCCACACCCTTCAACTCCAACATCTTCGCGAACCCGATTTGACGATCGATCAACAAATCCCCGTAACAACCCGTCACCATCACCCGCCAACCCGCCTCCTTAACCCGACCCATCGCACCACTTAAATCAGTATTGCAACCCACCATCGGGTTGCAATACTCATGATCACGGTCCGAACCAATGGGAAGACTTAAATCCCACATCGAATCGCACTTCCATAAAGTCAACACCTCGGTATCCGCCAAACGGATCTCCGCCGCGGTCCGCTCCACCCCTCCGAAAAACGGATGGTGCAAGATCACCCCTTTGACTTTCAAGGGCTCGAGATCGTTAACTTGTAGCGATGCACGAACCGCTACGTGGTAGGCTAAGTTCGCACCGGCACTAGTGCCCATTAGGTAACAATCCGAAAAGTCAGCGAAATCGGTCAACCACGGATCTTTGGATGACTTGATCCAATGCAAGGCCTCCATCCCATCGTCGTAGGCTGCCGGGAGGCGGTGTTCGGGTGCCAGGCGGTAGTCCACCGACACCACCACGGCTTGGAGGTGGGCTGCCAGTTGGTTGCAGAAATTGTGTATGTGGGTTGATGATGCACTTAAGAAAACGAAGCCACCGCCGTGGTAGTAAACGACAAGTGGGAGCTTTCGGGCGGAAGTGATTAGGGTTTCTTTGGGGAGATAAATTCGAACACCGGTTTTGTTGGTGTGGTTGATGGGTACATCTTTGCTGAGCACACGGGTGTCGGAATCTTGATCCGGTGTGGGTGGGGAGCACGGGAAGGATATGAAGCGAGTGCACGAACCGTCGCGATTGAGTACGATGAAGGGTGGGTTGTCACCGGCCGGGGATTGATGGTCGGACATGATTGTATTTGGAGATGGATGGTTGGATAGAGTATATATATTCTATGAACTTCAATATACATATACATACATATATATAAATGAAATAGAACTTCAACATACACACGGAAGGTTCAAACAAGAAGCATGTCAATTTAAGAGAACGTGAGAAGCAATCTCAACCACTCATCTCACGGTTACGGTGGACGTGATCACGGAGGATTGACGCGATTCATGGGAGGGTAGAGATTATTTAAAGGAGGGACCGCCAGACCGGTCAATGCCGTCATTGTTGACCGGATGAGTGGCTGAGATTGCTACTCACGTTTTCTTAAATTGATACGATTTCTCGTTTGTACTCCTCTATATATATAAATGAAATGTTTAAAATTTAATATTTTTTATTTTATGTTAAATATATTTTTTTTTCGGAGAATCTTGACTTATTCTTTTATCTTTTACAAGTGCAATCCTCCAATAGAGGCTAGGTTGTCTGTCAAAACTGAATTTTTTATGCACATATTAAAATGAAAGAAATGATTACAATTTTTTTTTCAAGCTCTTTTCTTGTTGTTTAAAAATGGAACTGTTATACTTTGTCAGAGAGAAGTTAAATGATATTTTGATATTACGCTAATGGCAATTGAGATAGTAGATAAAATGACCGGTGGTGGGAAAATTTGGTTTGTTCGAAATTTAATATAGATATGATATGTTAATCAGATACAAACTTATATAACATGAAATAAACATTTTTGGAAAACAAATTTCAACCCGTTTAAGTAAATATTGAAATTTGAAGAATTAATGAAGAATTCTAGATGGAGACTCCAAAATCATCTCCAAGAACGCTCCTAGTTCATACTTGTAGGATCTCCTTCTCGACTCTCATTGATTCTTCCCCCTCAATTGACGGTTTTCTATACATTTTATACCGCAATCTAACTGATAAACTGCCAAAAAGAAAAACATGGGCTGATTTTTTGCCGTGCGCGTGGCTTGGGGTGTGGGTTAAACCCACACGAAATCAACTCTGATATGAAACACAACCTCTCACGAGGGTTGGGACGTGGGCTGAACCCACACCATGCTGAAAATCGAACATCAATGCTGCAGTCAGGTTTGCTTGCGAGTTTGCGGCCGTAGGAGAAGTCGCGCAACGAAGGGCTGTTGGGTTGGAATTTCTTTGGGCTGCAGTTAACGGGGCCTGTAGATGGGTTGCCAGCCAACACACACAAACCAAAATTAGAATGGGCTTTGTTTTGTTTGTTTTGTTTTTCTTTTTTTTTTTCTCAAGTCAAATGCTTCAAGAAATTAATGATATTCCAATTTTCCAATTAATATAGACAATTTAAGCATCTAACTAACTCTAAGTGCTAGGAAATTATCACTTCGAAATATAGAAAATGTGTATGGTTGATTGTATTTTGATTTGCCCCAATCTAGTTCCATTATTCCATACAACCCTTTGCTTTGATAATTTATTTCTAGATATAATATTTGATTTTACTTTCAAAATTAAATGTTCATTTTTATATAACTAGTTATGGTACCCGCGCGTTGCAGCGGGATTTTTAATCCAAGCTTAAATCCTAAATTCAGTTTATCTATTTTATGGTTTTATATGGTCATCAAGAATTAAATGGCTGGTATCATGTTAACATGTCAATTAGCCAAAGATTAGTAGTTAAATTGATAGGTTAATAGCTAGTCGATAACCTTAGGTTGTTTATTCTTTATGCACTTTGAATAATATTTTTTTTTCAACAAACAAGAACCATATTCAAATAAAATGTTAAAAGCATAGAAATTTAATTGTTCGATTTGACTTCACCTAATAATTGTTTAAACTCTAAAACAAATGAACACTTATCTATCTAACAATAAATAATGACCCAACCAAGTTTGGGTACCTTGATTGTTTTCTCATTAAAACATGTATGACAACTATTTATATAAATTAATTTATCTTTTAGAGTAAGCAACACTTATCTTACAACTATTTATATAAATTAAATTGTCTTTTTGAGTAAGCAATGATCTTTGTTTGTTCTTTTAGATAAAGATGTCATAAATGACTTTTAACCCTTCAATCAAAATACTATTTGAAGTACATTCTGACTTAAATTCTAAGTGATAATATTTTTATTAATTTTGAGTTAAGCCTTATTATAACATAATGACAGCAATTCAATGAATTCAATGCCGTTCAAAAAATATTAAATAAACAAAATAAAAATTCAATGAATCCATAAAATTCATCAACCATTAATAACATTTTAATAAATTTCAACCAACGACTGCAAATGAATAAAATTCATCCGTGAGAGATGTCAACACTCTCCAATTTAATTTTTATAAGGGAGTAAAGGTGCCAACTTCTGTGAACCTAACCTTGTCATAGCCTCTTTTAATCACCTTCAAATTCGATAAGAAACTGAAAGAAGAAAAGCTAATTTGAGACAATATCACATATGGATCACTTGATACAACAAAACATGGCATAAAGGAGTGCAATATGGAGGCCTTTCCAAAAGTGAATTAAGATGAAACTGGGTGATTCCTTATTGTGATTAACTAAGGCTTTGGTAAGATTCAAATTAATCAATCTCTTCATGATCAAGCAGAAAAAGTAAGCAAAATTTTCATGGGTTATTGATTAAATGAACTTGTTTATAGCACATATTTTTCCAGCAAAGAAAGTTATTAAGGGAAAATAATTGGTTGCATGCAAGTGCTATAAATCAAGGTTGTTAAGACCGGGATCCTAGCTAGGATCGTTTTTGTCTTTGCAAGCTCGGATCGTAAGCTCGGGCTCGGGATCGTAAGATCCTACCTACTGCAAGTCAGTACAAATTTTATTAAATCCTACTTCAAATTTCGAAAACATACAACCATATTTCAACATCTAAATTTCAAATTAACATACATCCACATCTCAAAATAACATAGTCTTAAGTCTTAACTCTTAAGCCTTAAGAATCCTCAAAATAACATAGTCATAAGTCTTAACTCTTACCAATACTCAAAATAACATAGTCAAAAACTCAAAATAGCTCCAAAATTTTAAAATAACATAGTCTGCACGATCTTACGATCCGAGCCGAGCTTACGATCTTACGATGCGATCCTACGAGCTTACCTAAAAACGGTCCTATAAGCGAGCCGGCTAGTTTTTGTAGGCTAGGATCGTAAACTCTGTAGGCTAGGATCGTAAACTCGTACGAGCCTACGAGCTTGATCACGAGTTTGACAACCTTGCTATAAATCAATCACATGGCTTAAATTACTTCAAAGATATTACAGACTCCATGCCCCCATGGAGAAGCAGCATAACCTGGTTCTGGGGGCTCACACACATTAAAATGCCACTTTTCAGAACCTACAAAATTAGCACAAGAATTAAGTACAAATTATGTGGTTGTCAACGAATTTTTAACAACCCATTACATTTTCTCCCCGATAGGTGTAATACACATGAGATGCTTAATGCCTAGGTGTCCGCTTAAGTGGTTGTAATTAGGGACTTCTAGAACGTTGTCAACATGATAGATGATACATTTATGATCGATAAAATAATTTCACCTAAAATTAATATTTTCTTTAGCAGGAGATGCACTATTCTCAACCATTCGTGGTTGAGCTTAATGAGATGCTTATTGAGAGAAAATAACACAAACCATTTTATAAGGTTGAAAGTCACTTGACATAAAAAAGACAACTTTGATTTAATATAAACGAAATAAGAAATATGGCAACAAATCATGAGGGAAAATTGCTTACAATGACTATTGTTTTTGCCTCTTGAGAAGCACCACCGATTTTCTTTAGAGATCTAAACCCAATAACCTCCATCTAAGAATAAAAAGATACATCATATGGCATTATTAAAAAAGATAAGTTCATCAATTAAATTTTTTAGGCAAACATGAAGCAAAAAGTTCAATATAATGAATCTTACCAGAAAATGAGAAGAATTCCCAAATATCCTTCTTGATAACAGCCATCTAAGCATCACTCACTTTGACAGCCATGAAAACCTATGAAATTTCTTGATGGTCAATCACATATTCTAAGGATATATTTGGATGACTATGCCCCAAAAACCACAAATTCTTGGTTCAAAAATATGCTTCATTTATATATACTCTTTCAGTAATTTCCATCCATAACGATATAAGATCTTATACCACAAACGAATTTGACAAATACCATCACAAATGTAGATTTTCAAAATAAAGCTACATACCTTGGGGCAGAAGATGATTAGAATACATAGAGTTTGAACTTTGGATAAAAAAGCAGATAAAAATGATCAAAATTAAAGAAGAGGAAAAACAGGGGGAGAGGATGGGACGAAATCACCAAATACTACCAAACAGCCTCTAATTCTTCCAAAAATGCTATGATGAAGGTTAGTCCTCCAATCCATATGCTTCCGGTGGAACTTTATACCAAACGCATAAAGAACAATTTGGGAAAAGCTCAAATTAGTGATAGGTAGACTTGGCAGGGATAAATATAATGATGACAAGGCAAAAATGAGGCTGAATCTCAACACTTTTCACAATATTTAGCAACTGACTACTCTTGGGAAAAAAATGGTGAGAACCATGTGGGATCAATGGGTTATGATGTTCAGGCAGTATCTATGATGAAACTCCATTCTGCTCATCAAGCAATTGAGAGAGGTAGCTTCTTCATCACTATGTTTTCCTTGTATGCTACATCATTCGGCAAAAAACACATCGTAAACTTTGGAGACCTTTGATCCTCTTTAAAGGTGCATGTGCTCGGCAAAATCTTGTATCCTTCACTGCTCTTAATTATAATTTATATTATATATATATATATATATGAAGAGAAATTTTGTTATAAGAAAGAGTTTAAACCTAAGAGCGGTGGAGAAATCCAAATGTATAAATGAACCAAAAATTCGACATCAAACAAAAAGAAACAATGATAACCTAAAATAACCTTGAGAACGACTTCTTGAGTAATAAGGTACGGAGTATGGAGGGGTCCTTGAGTCCTTCAATAATAACTGTATTAACAAAGCTCATAAAACTGCAACCAGCAAACATCAAATTCAAACAAGAAAAGAACCAAATTAGTATAGCATATCACCAAAATGATCTCGCTTTAAGAGTACAATAAAGTCAAATATGACAAAGAATTATTGTGCAAAACAAAGGATTATCAAAGTGATATACCTGCTGTAACTTTCTATTGGAGATTTTTTATTTCCTTTACAATTAAACCGTAGCTAGTATGGTTCCATCATTGTGGGTTTAAAAGTATGCTAAGGGAAATATTACTCTATAGAATTTCACATCATATTTGATAAAAATGGATTAGTACATCAACAATGAATATTAAAAAAAAACACTCTATAAGAGCATATATGTCTTAGCTCATTGATTCTCATCAATGAAAACCAAAAAATACTATAACTTTGTTTCAAACCCCCCAAAAAAACACCTAATATAGACCTCACGAAACACCGCCCTATGCTTCCTGGTAGAGGCCAAGTCTGCTTACATTATACCTCCTCAAGATTCCTAATATAATGGGTATCTTGAGAGATGTGTCATCTTCACGGATTTGTAATATTTTCATTCTATCATAATGTCAATTGGGATGCTCATCAGAAACCAAAACTCTGAAGTACGCGAACAATACATCAATGGGCATTCCTGAAATAAGCAATATCATGTATAGAAAAATGGAAAATGCATGAATATTTGTTGGTCCGTAACGGCACTTCAACCAAAGAAGCTCCTCTTCATACATTCAATATTTTTTGTACACACACACAAAAAAAAACTCTCGAAAAAGAAAAGAAAAGGTTGTTGGATGTTGGGGCGAAGTGAATTCTGAAAATAGTGTGTTGAATTGGGGTGTTTTTTTTAATTGGAGACAACTTCCAATCAACTTTTTAGGGGTTGTTTGGGGGTGCTTATCACCAAAAGTGCTTATCTCCTTATTTACTTCTCCAAGAAGTTAAAAAAAACTTGGCTTCTCAAGAAACTCCTTATTGACTTTTTTGGAAAAGAGATAAGCACATCCAAACACCTGAAAACAACTTATGACTTCTCCAAGAAGGAGATAAGTCATAAGCACTCCCAAACACCCCCTTAATCTGAAAAGTGTGCAATCAAAGTCATCACTATGTGGTGGTCTCCCATTGATTGTCCTCCCAAATGTATTGGCTGTTATCTTATCTAAATATCCATAGAGTATTGTTGTATTAGGTACACCAAAAGGACAGTTATATACAATCTGTGAATAATGGAATACAATTATAACAGAACTCGGAATTTAAAAAAAAAAAGAAGCAACTATTTACATCTACCAAAAATGGTTTACTTTTGTGGACTATAAATTTATGAAATGACATGCTCTAGCAAATCCACTCCAAATCAGTGAAATTGGAATAGCTTTTGTGTACTAAAGGAAAGATAGATGATGAATACTTACCTACTATTGAATAGATAAACAATAACCATTTTGCTGTTGCAGAAATGAATTCTCTTCTCGAACACTTGCTGCTTTTTCCTAATCTTGCCCAACAGTTGTTACGAACATAGGGATGAGATTTAGAGTTTAATTGGTTTGTATACCCTGTAGCATTCAAAATATAATAAATTGAAGTACTAATTTATATGTTTCATATGCTTGACATGAGAGAATGTCAATTGCTTTAAAACCTTGTTGCTCAAAATGAAAAGACAAAATTACCATTAATGAGATTTAATGAATCCAGAAACTTGCTAGTGTTTTGGAAATAAATTAACATTTTCATTGTTCATGCAGGAAAGAATTGATGATAATTAAATTGCTAAAAAATCAAAATCAGATTTGTGACCAGAATATTACATGTTTAAGAATATCAAAAACACTGCCTTCAAGAACAAAGTTATCAAGTAAATTGCATCTAAACATCTAAGGTTTTGGAGAACTCATCAGAGATAAGGTTTTATTTCAAACAAATCATCATGCATTCATAAATACCCAAAATATTTATAGTTCACAAAAGCAAATGACTTTGAACAAGTTATGAACCAGAGACAAACAACCATCATATGAATAAATTCCAAAATAAAGAATGAGGCAAGACGTATCACAAAATTATCCACAAACATGAATTACAAATCCCAAACAATCACAGAATTCAAGTAGAAGAGCAATGGTGAAGAGAATGTTCAAAACCCATATAACTTGGGGTTTGAACTTCAAAAAGAGCTGTTAAAACTAATACTTATCTACCACATTTTCATAAAAGGACAGGTACAATAAGATGTCTAGAAGAGCACATGTACCAGTTTGTCTGCTCTTTGTGTTCTGAGTTCTTCAACCATCTCCAAAGCTTTGCTCTAAAAGAAACCAAATCACCAAAAGTCACTCAAAAAATTGATGTAAAACTACCCCTTTTCCCGATATGATCAGACAAATAATTAAATATAAAAAAACAACAGAAGCAAGAAACAAAGCATTTCTCTATGCCAAAGATGTTGAATTAATTATACATCTATCAGGAAAAAAAATTATACCTCTTTCACCCATCAAAATCAGTATTATTTTCTTCAAAAGAAATTTCTTCAGAACCCAAGTCACAATAAGCCTCTTTTTCTCCATCTGCTTCAATGGAAACATCGAAAACATATATCGAAATCAGAAGCATATATATCACATTGATTCAGAATAGAAATATCAAAAACATATATCGAAATCAGAAGCATGTGTTGAAATAAAAATCAAATACAAAGCATATAACAAACCAGAAGCATAAATCGATTTGAGAAAAAAAAAACGATTTTTTCTGTTTTATTACTTTATATACACCTTATTTGTTTTATAATATGATTCAAAACACTAATATAGTAGATTAAGTTTGATACAGATAAATCATCCGTGACAATTAGGATCAATCAAAGAAGTTGAGAAAAAAGCCCTAACAAGCGATTCTTTTAAACGCACCTGTGTGAGAGTTGAAACTTAAATATAGACCAGGAGACGTGTCGAACACGTAATCATCGCTCCTTTCAGATCAATGACTGAATCTAGAAGAAATCACATATTGAAAGAACAGGTATTCAATTAGATCAAAAAACCAGAAGCCCTTGTTTTACCCTTACCTGGTCGAGAACAACTTTAACATTGCAAAAGCGAAAATGACAATTGGAGGAGAGAACGTGGAGGGTGCGAATTTGAGGGTTTCGATGATGATTAGATGCCGCATATAGGCTTCATAAGCCAGTGAGTTACGTTGGGAATTTAAGGAAGAAGAGGGTTTGCGGTCTGGAAGAGAGGAGGTAGGGAGAAGCTTGGAGGACGTGGGGGAGAGGTTGAGAAATTGGAGGTCTTTCATGCATTAAAGTGTTTGTAAATCAGGCATAAAAACATGTAAACTTGAAAATCAGTTTCTTGAAAACAGTTAAGTGAATTCTTTTTAATATATAGTATAGATTTAAAAGTTCCCATTGGGCCTGTATGCTCGAGATTTAAAGGAAAGGCTTAAAAAGTTGGTTGGGCTCAATCTCCATAGTCCAAAGTCCAAACCCACGGCTATGTTGTCAACTAGATGCCCCACCAAAAAACATGGCCTAAATTTTGGTCATTTTGCATAAAGTAAAACCAAATCAAATATAGCTTATTTGAAAATAAGATTTTGATGCATTTAAATGTAAGAGTGATTTGTGAGTTTAGTTCATGTCTTAGATATACTTTTTTAACAAGGTCTCTCTATGTATGTTTATTATAAAGTTGGTTTGTGGTATTTAATTTGTTTTAGTCATAGTTTCTTTTAAGTAATGCTTCCATTAACTTCATTAAATCTAGGATTAACTTAGTTTTTTTTTGCCTATTTTTTGTCCGTCCTTATAGAAAGAGTAAAAACATCATCTTTATATAAACAAATAAATAGAGGTAAAATCAATTTATGAACCAAGAAAATATTATAAATCATGTGCACCTATAAAATTTTATGAAACGTTTCTATATATATTTTATATTTCATATTTTCATAATCATTGACTTTCCATATATTTTATATTTTTATATTTTCTATGAATTCATATCGGCTCTTCATTATTTTGATCAACGACTATATTTAAGTTCACAAGTTCATACTTTTTTTCGTGGTTCATAAATGAAACCGATTTTGCACAAATATATATATATATATATATATAATTATTTTTTTAATTAAAAATACAATATCTTATTTATTTATTTTTGCACGATTACATGAATTGTCCCCCTATGTGTGTGTATGTGTGTGTTTAAAAAAATTTAACTTTTTTATAAGAAAAATGTAAAGAATATGAAAAGACTCAAATGGTCATTTATTTAACCGTGTTAACAAAGACGTTAGTCAAAGAAATCATGGTCATGGCAAAAGAAATCATGGTCAAGGCAAACTGAATATACCATAAGAACTAAATTCACAATAAACATATTATAATGAGGGTATGAAATGTTGGTGGTATTCATGACCTAAAACAACATGAACTAAACAAGGTAAATTTTGTTTTTTTAAGTGTGTTTTCTTGTCATTTCTTAAAATTTCTCGTGCTATGGGAAGCTTTGTAATGGAGGAATTATTAATAGTATTTTTTATTCCACATGAGTAATAACGAGTGAGGCTATAAAATCAGAAGGATTTCTTCAATATTCCTTTCTTAATTTCAAGTTTTATAGGTTAAATGCATTTAAATCATAGCAAAAGGTAAGTCTGACATACAAAGTGATTACTAGGCATCACCATTTCCATTCCCGATCCCCCCATCTTGATAAGTGTTTTTGTTTCCATTTGAAAATATGATCACATTCTCATCCTTGTCCTTACCAGAGAAAATGATGACATCTTTCTGGGTTAAAACAAAACGTGTCTTTGATCCTCCCACCAAGTATCTAATCTCGTAAAAAACTATTAATTACTCATATATAATTATATATAAACTGGATAGTTTTTGTTTAACTTAATCAAATTAGTTAACGTAAATCATCCGTGACTTTTTAGATCGAGCATTAACAATCTATTTATTATATTATCCTTTTTCATTCTTCCCCTTTCTCGATCTAACCTATATGGCATTTATTTGATTGAAGTAATATAATTGATCCAATTACCAAGGGTATAAAATAAATTTTGCAATCAATTTCACTCAACTGCACCAGGTCATAAATGTTGGTAATAAAGAAGTACATATGCTATTGAATTTGTTTAAATATTATCTCACATATAACACTACAACCGGTTTATTTTGTCTACCCACATCTATACTATGTGTATTGTACTATAAACCTAAAATTAACCTATAGAGACATAGTTTTTGAGCTAAAGTTAATATATGTTCTTATATCATAAATACATATAAACCATTGTCCTATTCAACAATAATATAATATCATAAACAACAATCAAAATACAACCACCAAAATGTTTAAGAAATCAACATGTGGTGGTTGATGTGGACAATAGTCACATGTACTAAATAAATGTGATTTCTAGCTATCTTCTAATGCCTACAAGGTCTTGATGAGCATTCACATATGCATAATTGATCCTTACATGTTTTTTTTCGTACATATACGTTTACAAAATTCTATAAATGTTCTAATACATCGTTTTATTACGAGATCAAATAATTACACATTATATTAGAAAAGTGTTATCATAAATTTATGTGTTATATATCATTTAGTTATTATTATTGTAATTTTAAATTTGTTTTGATATTTCTATATGTAATGTGCGGTTTAAGTATGGTGGTAAATGAACCCACAATCTTTGATCTGAGATCTTTGCAAATCCTTAAAGTTGCAATGGAGCTATGGTACCTGTAACTTTTTAACTTGAGATAAATGTATACGCATTCGCTTTTTGGTTAAATAACATTGTCTGATATTTATAAGTTTTTCGAATAAAATAATGTAATTATACTTGATAGAATTAAATTCAAACAAAAACTATGATCAAATAAAATAACATCAGAACAGCAATCCCACATGATTTTACATGGCTTAAGATTCACAAAACTTTGGCTGCAACCTGAGATCACGGGCCAAGTCACCATTTCACCCTTGTGTAGTTCTATTGAACGTGTTCTATCATCATATGTGATTTCTATTTGATTATTTATGTGCTTTCTTATTTTAACCATGTTAATTGTTAATTCTCATTATTCACATACTTATATATAAGGTTTTAGTTAACTTATTTCATTGATGTAAGTAAATTAATCTATCTAATAAAATTTGTAATCAGTAGTCAACAGAGAAAAAAAAGTTAGAACTTCAAGTGTTATAGCCTACGAGTCAATGTCTTTGAAAATTAATTACAAATTCTTAAATATTTATATTAAATTAAAATGTATAAGATATTTATAATTTATTTCTACATGCATACTTCCAAAACCTACTTTTGTCAAAATTAACGTACAATGTAATAAAAACGAACACATATCATCTAAATATAGCAAATTGTAACTTTCATGTATATGTTTTGTGATTTCATATATGATATCACAAGATGAAGTTAAAATAGAAGTTTTATAACCACCTGAAATCAAATCTCAAATTTTATATCAAATTAGAAAAAATAAAAAAAACAATAATACAACACCATTTTAAAGTTATATCCTAAATCAACATATAATTTATGTGGCTGGCCCATTATTTTTCAAACTCGTAATATTGAATAAATAGTACAAACTCATTATCTACGCCGTCCATGTTTCATCGAGGACTTAAAAGTTAAAAGACTATTATATATTATTTTGTAACGAAGGAGAATAATTTACCAAATTTAACTTTAAAAGATAATTTAGATAACCGTTCTTATAAAAAAACCTTAAATTAATCCTTTAAATTCTTATATAAGAACACCTTCAACTTTGTGCAAAGTGATATTTTTGTTGGTTATTTTTATATTTTTTATAATATAAAATTATGTTGAAAATAAATAGAAACCGATAAAAATAGGCTTCTATAAAAATTATCATGGTAAAGTTTTATAAAGATTCTTAATTTTGTGAAATGAAAATGATGTGACAAACAAAAGTACAAAAAGTGGTTTAAATCATTTCTACGTCAGCAAAAAACTACGTAACATTTGGAAATAATAGTTCTTATAAAAACTCATTTTGTGGGTTTCATGTGTCTTCTTTAATATCAATAAACAATAGGTTGTATGAGATATATGGCTTATTCTATGGTAGCTTAATAGGTTTGTATGAGATGCTGTATGGCTTGTTTGGTAAGTCATACTTCCTATTAAATTGTTGTTAAATTAATTGTTAAATGTTTAAGAAAAATCGAAATTGAAGTTCCACTTTTGATACTAAGAATTGAATCTCCTTTAAGGTAGAGTGATAATGTTGTTTGCAGGTCTTGAACATGTCACTTTTGTAACCACATATGACAATATGCGTGCAATGAGTGAGTAGGACCACTGTGCAATACTCGTCACTTGCGTCTACGTGAATGATTCTTTTATAGGATGTAGGTGCAATATATTTTTATACACATCAGCAACTATAGAAAATAATCCAAAGAACTAAAGAACATATTTTGCATATATATCGTTGTGATAAATTGATGAGAGAGCCCAAGGTTTTTAAATCAGATAACGCTTGATAAATAAATAAAATTGGTTACTAGCTAGTTGATATAGGGAGGTTATGAGCGTTAACGAGAGTTTTTAGAGATTTTTAGAAACGACGAAAATGCTCCCAAAAGAAACACCAATAGAAAGTTGTGCGGTTAATCCCGTGGCTTGACTCGCGGCTAAACCTGCCAAACCAATAGTTTTGTTTTTTGATTAGGAATTATCTTTAGATAATATTTAATTTGATTTCTTAGGTGGTATCGAATTAGGATAATTTAATTTCCACAGTTATTTCTCAGCTAGTTTTTATTATAAATAGGTTTATTTCCTTTCATTCTTATTCAGTTTTTATCAATTTAATATAATTATTCATTTTGAAAGTTTTAGAGTCTTATCTTAAGTCTATAAGAGTTTTCTCTTATTTTCCGGCCAGACCAGACGGCCTGAGAAGTGGTATGACACTATGACCAAGGGTCTCGGCCATAGCCTCTTCAGATGGCGAGGATTGGATTAAAATAAGAGCACGTTGATCGGCAACGATCCATGAAGCGTAGGCAGGATTCGAAGATGATATTTCACCAGTGAGAATGGTTGGCGGCGGCTGTTTGATGGAACCATCGACATACCCCATAAGATTATGATAAGTGAGGAGAGAGATCATTTGTTTGTGCCATAGTAGGTAATTGGTGGAGGAAAGCTTTATGGTGAGCATATGAAGAATCGTTGAAAGAGGAAGAGGAGAATAGGAGGTATTAGAATCGCCAGCCATGGTGATGGAAGAAGAATGGAAGATGACGGTCAGGAACTAGGAGGCTGATACCATATTAGGTTTAGAGAATTCTCACCTTAATTGTGAGATGTGAATAGAAAAATTAATATATAAGATACAAAATACAACAAACTTCCAAAATTACATGATATACACAATCTCATCCTAAATTACAGGATTCAGTTGAATCATTTCTATTACCCTTTGGATTTAGACACACGTCAATTCGTTCATTTTCTTTCCGTTGCACCACAAGTGTTTGTACTAAAATATTGGTTTGTAAATGATTGAGAACCAACAAAACCTTATAAACTATGAAAACCTATGAAACGTTTTAATATATTTCATTTTCCATATTTCTATATTTCCTTGGTTTGTATTTTCATATTTACATGATAATTGACTTTCCATATATTTCAGGTTTCATATTTCATATGAATCCATATTGTCCCTTAATTATTTTGATCTATGGTTATGATGAGATTTTATAGTTTACAACTTTTTGGTGTTTTACAGATGAAAATGTCTCTCTCTAGCTATTATATATATATATATATATAAGTAGGTTCAAACAAGAACAATTGCAATATGTAAAAACAAAAGAACCATTTATAATCACATTTGATGTGTGCTCATGTGGGTCACACATATTAAAATATCATATATGATTCAGGTAGGTTCTGCCACTGAATCATATATGATTTTTTAAGGTGTGGGATCCATAAGGACCCACATCAATTTGTGGCTAATATTTATTCATTTGTTCTTACTTCTTATAAAGAGGTATGGTTCTTATATAAACATCTTTGTATATATATATATATATATATATTGTCCATTAAAACTACTTTGTGTGTAGTTTTAAGCAATATCGTTAAACAATTTAAATTGATGTAATATTATAAAAGTAAAAAGAATTTGGAACCTTTTATGTATAATATATTGAGCTCGTATGAATATGATAACAATATTGCAAAATTAGAACTATAATCCCAACCCTCTCTTTACCCTCCCATTACGCTCTACAACCCTCTACAACTCTTACCCAACCCTCCCAACCCTCTCACACAACACACACACCACACACACACACAACTGACGCTTTGGTGATCGGCTTCTGCAACCCGCAAAGGGTGTAACCCGCCGGGCTCTGAAATGTCACAGCGGTGCCGTCGGAACCCATCGGGCTCGGCGGGCTCAACCCGCGCAACATTTCCGATTGTTGCGTGTAGCCTTACCTCCTAAATTTTCTTGAAAATTTTGTAGCTAAAGAGGTGATTTAACATAGGAGTTTGATGGATAACTCAAATCAATGATAGATTACATAGGCCATAATTTATTTAACTTTTTGAAATACATTGGATTCTATATAAACCATTAATATTTTATGGTGATCTATCTATAATCATGAACTTAAATTTTTCTAGGTTATTTTTTGAGTAAAATTCTTTTGTTTTACATGTGTTGTTTGACTCTTCCGCATGCCAATAAAAATAAAGAATCACCTATTTAAAGCTTTAGTGCTCAAGTTTTTTTTATTGATAATGTTGTTAATTGATATTGTTTTGAGGCCTGAATCGGCTAAATATTGTGAGTTACTAAGAAGGATAGCATGGTTTTAATGAGATTTTTGTGAGAAAAGTGCAGGTCACCAAAGCTGAGAAGTGATAAAAAGAATTGAAACGATTTTGGGCAAGAACGGGCGCAAGTGATCGAAGTCGGGAAAAAGGACAACAATTGTGTGCGTATGTCGCCGCATGGCTCTGTCCGCACCATAAACCACGCCACCAATCTGATTTCTTTGAAAATCAAGCGTCAGCGCGTGTTGTCACACGGCTCTGCCTGCGCCATCAACCGCGCCATCAACCCGACTTTGTCGATTTTGATTTTTCAGTGTGTGTCGCCACGCGGTTTCATCTGCGCCGTTGACCGCGCCCGGTCTAAAATCTGGTTTAAAACATTTTTAAAGATTAGGGTTGAGGGATTCAATCTTCTGGAGAGTTTTTGGAGAGAGAAAGCGAGGAAAATTCTAGAGAGGGAGAGAGAAGAGGCTGAAGGAGAAACAACAAACACATCGATTTATGGTTCAATTGGAAGGAGATTTCAAGTACGTGAGAGTGAAGATTCACACCTCAAAGAGTTTTTATATGCTTGATTCTCGTGTAGCAGCAATGAACTTTTGTTTAACGTTTCCTTTGAGTATTGATGATTTCCACCCTTACATCATGAACTAGTTTCATTAATTGATGTTGGCGGATTAGATGATTTTTGGGTTTTGAGATACTTGGGTTTGTAATCGACTTGATATTGAACTTCTTTTCATTTTACGTAGCGTATGACTTATGACTTTATTGTGATTCAAGTTTAATATTGGCCCAAATGATTTCTGTTCATTAATTTCTAGAAGTGCGATGTTTAAGCAGGTTACTCTCACCCTTGGATGTTTAATCCAATTTAGTACAATCCCCTAGATGTTTTTCTCTAAGTTAAATTTCAAATCTCTAGAGTTCACTTTTATTCATTATTCTCTATTCAATAATCAAGAATACCATTGTTTGGTTCCATGATTCGATGCTTATACTTATGGTTAGTTTAAGGGGGTGTAACCCGCCTATCAATTATTTATTTATTTATTTAGTCTTATACCATTCGGTATAAAGACTACTAATGAATTTATTTTGATTATCACATAGGATTTCTTTGTTATTAAGAAAATGATGGTGGTTGTAATTGTATGTTTTAATTGAAAATTGGTTTTTGTAATTGTTAATGACGTATAGTATTTTTCAAATATGACAATAATAAAATAAAAAAATTGTAGGTATAATTTCTTAATAGTATATTGTTTTTTCATATTATGTTTTTGATGTTTTGTGGAATAGGTTTATAAACAACATATTACATATTATGATATTGGTTATAGGAAAAATATAAATAGGAAGATTGTTAATTAATATTGATATACCTTTTTTTATTTGTTAAATTACAAATTTAATATGATATGCATTCGATGTTCTTGAGTTGACGTTAACACAATTTCCGTTATGGTTCAAGCATTGTTTTGGGATCAATTTTATGATCGTTTTTTGATTCATATTTGTTCTTTGGTTTTCATGTTTATTCTCTTGTCACCTGCATATTTTCTTTTTTAATATTGAGTCGTTGTATCATTATCCTTCGAGACTTTCCTTTCTGGTGGGAGAAAAGAGGTTGACACCTCCTTATGAATTGTATTTCAAGATGATGTTCATAGACAATCTGTCGTATTTTATTCCTTTTTGATCTCTTATCTTTAGACGCATCATTGTCTCTTGATAGACCTTGTCGACTCTCACTTATGCCCTTCATGCAACACCTTCTTGATACCATCCACTTTTCCGACACATTTTAACCTGTGTCTAAATAACCAACAAACTTCTAAACCCCATCCTCATGATTAATTTTGTACTTTGTTATATTTAAAGTTTTAATAAAGGTTGTGTTGAACTAATGTTTAAACATTTATTTAAGTCTTAGACCATCCACTACAAAGAATTCTAATGAATATTAAAAGAATTTCTAATCGTCACATAGGATTTCTTATTAAGAAAGCTCAGGGGCGTTCATGGTGGCCTCCCTCCATAAGGCAATTGATGAATGACCCCCCCCCCCCCCCCGGGCGGGTTGTGGAACAATACCGTCCCTAACAAAATTCGCATCCTCAATTTGGAGGGCTAGATTGGATAAGTTTCCCACCAAGTAACCTCTTGTTAAGCAGGGAGTTGACATTAGGAGCAAAGTTTTTTGGCTATGCAATCTTCAAGTTGAAAACCGGTTTAAACCGGTTTCCACTTGTTCGAGGAATGCATCCTTGCGACAGACACACAAAGAGCGTTAAATCAGTGGTGGAACTCCCTCCCCTTTAATCTTAACAGCTTCGATATTTACAATTATAATGGAGGCAACAATCATGATCCTGTAGCTCATCTATTTAAGGAGACAATCGCTCATGCCTCTATTCGGACGATTTGGAAGGCTATGAACGATAAGTTTTTTCATGGTTTGCCAGCTATTCCTCGTTTTCATTGGTTGTGTAATAGGTGTAATTTTGGGAAGCTCACGAGTTGTCTCGTTTGGGTTTGTTTGGGTTTGTAATTCGCTTCAATACTCTTTATCCTCTTTACCCTTCATTTGTCCTCTTTTCATTTAGTTCCTCGCTAGGCGGATGCTTTCCGTTAAAAATAAATGTTTAAACGTTTATAGACGTTATGTGTCTAACATAATTTTTCTTCTTTTAATAATAAAACAAACTTACATAAATACCTTAAAATTATAATAACCATAGCTTCCTGTTGTAAGGTATCACTAAAAGAATTCATAAGAAATCTTTGTAAAATAAAAGATAATTTTCCATAAAACATTTAAAGCTAACATACGCAAGTCTCGTACACGACAAGTTATTTAGTAAAAAAATAGAAAATATTTTCAAATTGATAGGAAAATTGCTAAAACCCAGAAATTTTCTAAAACATTTATAATAACCTAAAAAAATAATTATTAAAAAAAAAAACCTAATCATGATGAATGAGTAGCAAGTAGAATTTTGGAAAGAAATGATCAATGTCCATCATACAACAAGTGAAAAATACCGAAAATAACCTCAACTCCACTCCACTCACCCCACCCCCATAAACCCTAAGAGCTACCCTGTCTCTGTGGCCTATGTACTGCAGTCCTACTTCCAAACCCATGCAGCCATCCAGCCATCCATTCAGCCCTTTTTTGTTTTCTTGTTTTTGGATCTTGAAGAAGTGAAAAAAAAAAAAAAAAAAAGAGCTGTATAGTGGAGAAGATATTGAATTCATGTCTGCATGTCCACCTATATTTAATAAGTCCTGTCAAAATAATACCTACGGTTGGTTTCCTTCTCTCCTTTAATAATAATAATAATAATTAATAATTAATAATTAATTAATTAATTAAAATTTTTTATTTCAGTAATCACCGCCGGCGGCTGACATTGATGCCTGCAGCTGTAGCAGGTGGTGGTAGCAGTCCGCCGCCGTCGGCCGCTGCTCCGGGTTATGGTCCAAACACCTCTTCTGCAACTCCCTTAGCGCCTTTGGCAGCCCTACCAACCCACAAGTCTTCAGCATCTGCCCTACCCCCCATACGTCCACCTTCACCCCATGCATCCCTCTTCCTTTCATCTCCGGCGCCTGCCTCCCTCCGACAACCGCCGCGGTCGTGGTCGCCACCGTCGCCTCCGTCTGCGGCGGATATATCTGCGGTGCGCTTGCCGCTTCGTCAAACCCTATCACGAACCACTCGTTCTCGCGATCGCTTCTCCGCATCACCTTGTCCCACCCGAGGTCTCGGTGCATGAACGATAGGTCGTGGAGCGCGACTAGAGCTTTCGTTACGTGCTTCAACGCCTCGACTAGCTGCTCGAAGCTCGAAAGCTTTAGTTTGCATCCTCTCGGTTTGAAACCGAGGGTTAGGTCTCGTTCGGACGACTGGCAGATGTATTCGGAGTGTGGGATCCGGTGGTCGAGGAAGTCGTAGATCTCCTTGACCGACACCCATTTACGCTTGTTTGAAAACACGCGGGTCATGTAATTAGGGGTTAGTTCGATGACGGTGCCGTTGCCGTTGCCTAGCTCGATTCTCTCGAAGTCGCTGTATGGGAAGGGTTTGTTGAGTTGTTGAGCGGTGGAACAACGGTCGGATAATAGGGATAGTAGGCCGGCGATACGCCAACACGGAACCAAGGCACGGATTCGGTCTCCGGGTGTTGATAAGTCGACGGTGTGGAGGTCGGTTCGGATGAGGCGATCGTGTGTTCGACTTAATGCGCAAAAGGTGACGGTATAGCCGATTGCGTAATAACCTAAAATGTAAGGAAGATCTAAGTAACTCCATAACAGCTTCTGCACGATTAAAGAAGACGGATCGAGATTGTTGTTATCTTCTCGTAGTTTATCGGTTTCTTCCCCTCTCCACAAACAAAAATTCCGAACGAATCCCGTTACGTTCGGCCATTGATCTTGTACGCCATCGTTCGACGACAACATCGGATAAGACGGTTTCCGGATGAACGCAATTTCGAGATTGCAGAATTTCGATACCACCCGATTGATGCAATCGTCCCAGAGGCCGATGAAGGATTCTCTCGTGGAGGAAGTGAGAGTAGGGTTTTGTCGGGCGATCGGGCTCAAGATCTCGAGCGTGATCGACCGACAATCCAAGGCTTCCGAGGACGTCGTAAAGAAAAGCTCTTTCCCTTGCGGGAGGTCTCGATACAAGTCTTTCCGAATCGGGAATCGAAGCTCCTCCGATGGCGGTTCTTGCAAGTACCATGGAAGATCAATCAAGGTTGGTAGAGTTGGTGGCTGAACACGAAGACAACCCAAATAGTAATCAGTGGGATCTTGAAACTCCCATGGTGGTATAGCTGCACACCACAATATGAAAACAACATAAATGAATACACATTTAATAAACTGCATGTTACAACAATAAAATCATGCAATTCTTTTAATAATTATTGTGTACACAATGTTGTTTTCCCATCTACTACCATTGATGTTAAAACTTAAAAGTCTTAAAGATCATTAAATTTCAAGAATTAAAAACCCACCATTCTAAAACAGAAATCAAGAGACATACATTCAGATGGAATTATTGGCTTACATCTAATAGAGGGTTCTGAAGGAGGCTGAATTCTCTGATCAGTAACCAAACCTGGTGATGAAAAGATAAATATAAAAAAAAAATAAAAGAGTTGCATTCAAAGAAGCATATTTTGTCTGATAACTTTTAAGTGGGTTGAAACTTGAAATTGGAAGTTAACTTCTTCTGACTAGTTTTTCATGTAAATGATAGGAATAATAATATATAGTTGAACAGTATTTTGTTTACCAGAAGGATGAGGAGCTGAAAAGGAAGACTTTCTTCTGCCAAAGACTTTGACTTGTTGGCCAGGAACAAATCTATCAACAGAAAAACCTTTAAGAGGTGAACTCCCATCTTCAAAGGATTCCAAGGTACAAGCCACCATTGAATCATCCAAGAAAGTGAGTTCATCTGCATTTAAAAAGCTTGTACCTTGAACCTTCACCCTACCTCTATGGTGCTCACCATCTTCACCCCATAAGCTCACTAGCTCTTCCCACACCATTCTCACTTTCCCAATCCTCCTTAGCTCCTTTGATGTTGAAGTAGATGAAGTCTCATATTGACCTCCTCCCACTCCCCCTCCTCCTCCTATATCCCCCTCTATCCCTAATAAACTCCCTCTAACACCATGAAGATATACACCCCTCCCTTCAACAAACAAATACACATTTCATTACAACATGTACATAAAATGACAAAAGTTCGACCGCAAACTCAAATTTCATTGCAAACGTGAGGACAACAATCTAGGACGCGACATATTCACTCTGAATAACCATGTTTTATTCATAGTGAATAATATCGAATAATACAGAATGTCGTGCTATTCACTCTGAATAACACTAAATATTGTGTTATTCACTCTGAATAACACTGAATGTTGTGTTATTCACTATGTGAATCGCGCTTTAGGTTGTGATCACATTCGCGATGAAAAATGAGTTTTCATTTGAAATGGACTTTATATAAAACTAATGTTAAAACTTAAAAAGATTGAATTGATGTTAAATAAATATATACCAGAAGAAGAAAAGGGGAGATCATCGTCTCGGAAAGTCGGAGGAGGGATGACCGATAATCGGGTTTCTTGATCACCGCCACCGGTGCCGGTACCGATCCCGGAGGTTAACAGAAACGGAGACGTTCCTCTACAAATGCTGTTTTGTGGGGTTCGCATTCGAGACCCCATGAACTGTGCTAGCTCTTCAAACACTTCTTCATCGAAAGAAGCAGGCAGCCTGTGTAGCTTTCTTTCGTATGGCGATAACCTAAAGTAACTCTTCCCAATTTGCTCTCTTTCTCCACCTCTTTCCCACTCGTAAACCTTTCGAAACTCGCCTAACATGTTGTCCCACTTTGTCCCAGCCGTTTTCGCGTCTCGGTTAACGCCATTTCGCTGCAAAAACTCGGCCACTTCTCGGTCTTTTTCGGCCCGTGTTTTGCCTCTTCCTTGAAGCTGGGAAGGTGGGGGCTGAGGTATTAAGTTTGGTTCCATGGATATCGGGTTATCCGACCCGTGATCCGACCCGCCACCACCTTGGTATTGGACCCGCCAGGCTCTAGCCAGCCATAGCATTTCGTTTGGTTTCCAAACTGGGCTCACGTATTTGCCTTTTCTCAACTGGTGTTGTGCGTATTGGTGTTGTTCTCCTTCTGGTTTGTTTGTTTCTTGGCCGGAGACGGATGGGCGGGGTGAGTGGGAAGGGGAGGAGGCGGTGTCCGACGAGGACGCCGCCGCCGCCACGGCGGCGTGGGACGGTGGTTGGATGGTGGTGGAGGGTGATGGGGTTTTCTCAACATTGATCAAAGGGGTCTGTTTTTGGGATGGAGATGGTAAGAGCTTCCATTGGCCAGTGGCACTTGTGTATCTAGGTCTTTTTGGATTAACAAGTTCAGTGGAGATGTAGAGCTGGGAGGACGGTGGTGGTTGTTGTGGTGGCGGTGGTGGTGGTGGAGAGAGGAAGGTGGGAGGAGCAACCACCACCACCGCCGGTGGTGGTGGCGGCGGCGGTGGTGGTGGTGGTTCTTCTAGTGATTCTTGAGGTGGGTGGTTGTCTTTTGGAGAAGGTGTAGAATGTTGTTGTTGTTTCTTGGGTGGCTTGTTGTCTCCTTTGTTGTCACTCATCCTCTTATTAAATGGAACACCAAAGACACATCTTAAGTGAAAAAGATACCATCTTGACACATCTTAATGGAAAAAGACACCATCTTGACACATCTTATTGGAAAAAGACACCATCTTGACACATCTTAAGGGAAAAAGATAGCATCTTGACACATCTTAAGGGGAAAAGACACCAACTTCATGACTTGTTAGTTGTTAGTAGAGAAGGGTTTTGAGAAAGAAAGGGAAACAAGAAGAAACCAACTTAGTTGAAATCTGTAATTGTGTTAAATGGGTGTGTGTTTCTGTTTAAAACCTAGCTAATGGGGTTTGTTGTTGTTGGTGGTGTTGGTTGTTTCTGGGAATTTGAGATGGTGTTTTTATGTCTAGGGTATCTTGAAAAAGTGAAGTTTGAAGAAAGAGAGGAAAAGAAAAGAAAAGAAAGAAAAAGGGTTATGTTGGGTGGGTGTGTGTTTGTGTGTGTTTTTATTTTTAACATTGAAAGCAAAAGCTATAGGCCTCTATATATCTATCTATGTATCTATATGTATCTCTTTCAATAAGATATAGAGAGGGTGGGAGAGAAACAAAAAAGTCGAGAGAGAGGAGATTGTGGAACCTGCTGTGATTAAGACCTCTCATTTTAAGACTTCACACCATATTAACAACTTTATTAAGCCAGAAAAGAGAAAGAGAAAAAAGGAGTGAAAGTAATGATTGTTTACATTCAGAAACGCGGCTCCAACATTTACCATTTTATATTATTATTATTAATTATTATCATTCTTATGTATCATCAGTAACTTTATTCTTACTCAACTATGTAACATTACACAATAAATTAATTCCATCTTTCTTTACTTATTTGTACAACTAAACATAAAGTTAACTAGAACCTAAAAACCGTCCATATAATATAATTTAAACGTATTATTCATTTTGAATATTATAAGATATGTATCAATATTCTTGATGAATATTTAGCTTATATATAAAAAGACACTTGATGTGCTTTAATCATATAAAGTTAATTAGAATAGAGAAACCTAACAACACAAAAGTATACGAATATATAATTTAAGATGAATAAAATGTTTATATTCATGATGAATATTTAACTATATATATAAAAGGATTCGTACGTGATGTACTTTGAACGGTTTTCGATTTTCTAACGAGTTTTCGGATGAAAACTTTCTTTTTTACATACTATATATAGAGAGGTAGCTAAATGAGACACAACCAAACAAATATTGTTTATATATATATAGTTAATTTCGATGTGTGTATGATTCCAAACATTGTCGCCATATATTTCTTGGTAAAAGGATTGTAGGGTATATACTTTTGATCATGTGATTGAAGCTTTGGATCCAGTTGATTATCTTAATTTTATTTCAGTTGACCTTGCATCCTGGATCAGTTCTTATATAGCTATCTATATCTATATATATATAGGTAGGTTAATGAAATTGTTTTTTATACAAAATACAAAGATTGTGATTAGTAAGTGTGGTGTGTAAGTGTGTATGTTATTTGTTTGGAGAGCATGCAGAATGGAGATGATGGGGACTGGTCGATCAATGGCTTCCTCTCAGTAACTCATAACTCTCTCGCACCTCCCTTTCTTCCAAACATTCACTTTTCTCTTTCATAAATGCATCCTCAACCTCAATCAACCCTACTTCCATCCATATAACCACATATTATATATACTATATATATAGAGAGGGAGGTTCAAACGAGAAACATTTAAATTTAAGAAAACGTGGAGAGCAATCTTAGCCACTCATCTCGGTCAACAAATGCGGCTTTGACCGGTCCCCCCTTTAATAGTCTCTACCCTCCCATGAATCGCGTCAATCATCCGTGATCACGTCCAGCGTAACCGCGAGATGAGTGGCTGAGATTGCTCCTCACGTTTTCTTAAATTGACATGCTTCTCGTTTGAACCTTCCCCTATATATATGTATACATGTGTGTGAAAAGGTTCAAACGAGAATATGTTTATTTTATAAAACCACGAGTATGTTTATTTTATAGACCGGTTAACGTGGCGTTGTAATCCTCTTTCCGTTTTGTTGTAGGTTGGTGTTTCTCGGGCTAGCGTCTTGCTAGTCTCCCGGTTGTTTTAATAAATTCGCCGTTCAAAAAAAAACCACGAGTAGGGTTGTCGCTACAATATCCCCGGCTTACGCTAACAATATCCAATCGAATGCTTTCTTTTGGGTGCATAATAGGAGTTCGTTTGGTAGTCGTTGGAATTGGACTGATTGGTGTTGTGATCCCGCTTCGTTGTAGTGGTTTTTCGCGGCTCTAGCGCCTTGCTAGGCTTGTTTTAATAAATTTGTTGTTTCAAAAAAAAACGAGTAGGGTTGTCGATTGGCATGTTAAAATCTTGGTTTTTGAACAGGATCTTCGAGATTTTAGGATCCAATTTTACTTGTGTTGGGACCGGATCTATATAATGTAACTTGTGGACCTACTTCTATGAACAACTATCTAATTTCTTTCGGAATCAAAAGCTACAATATATATATATATACATATTCATAATATTTGTTGATCAAAAACAAAAACGACTATTTGATATTTTTCTCACTATGTTAATTTATACATTTTTGTTATTTTAATTCTTAATATTTTTAACATGACCTGAAATTTGACACTTTATTTGGTTTATTACTCATTTTAGACCATCTGTAGTTTTAGCAATCGTGTAGTAAGGCCTCCAAAAATGTTGTGACGGCTCTTAGTTAACACGAGAAAATGTTTTTGTAAAATATAAATCTTTAGTCTATCTTGCATTTGATTGGTCCAAAATGGTTTGTAAAGTTAATAGTACGTAATGTTTTTGATAAATAAGTAATTGGGTCTTTCTTTTTCTCCTCCTCCTCTCTCTCTATATATATGGTTAAGTTCAAATGTGAACTCAATTTTGGTTATGAATGTAAAAACCACTAAAATCGCGTCATGTGGCAATATTCACTCTGCATATCATACATTATTCAGAGTGAATAAAGTATGATATTCAGAGTGAATAAAGTATGCGCCTTTATTCACCCTGAATAATGCATGATATTCAGAGTGAATATTGTCTTGTGCCGCGATTTTAGTGGTCCTTACATTCTAAAAGAAAGATAGGTTCACATTTAAACTTTCCTCTCTCTCTCTCACTCACTATATATATATATATATGCAGGTTCAATCGAAAAGTCATTTAATTGTGAGAAGATGAGAAAAAATATGAGCTACATAATCTATTAACAAATAAATAAAATGATAATTTAATTTCTAACATTTAATATTTCTTCTTGCATTCCGACAAATCGGGTCTCTCTCTCTCTATGTATATATGTATATATATATATATATATATATATATATATGAAAGTTCAAATATGAAGCATTTTTTCATTGTGAACATGAGGACGAATCTCAGCCACTCATCCGGTCAACAAATGCGGCTTTGACCGGTCCCCCCACCCCCTTTAATAATCTCTACCCTCCCATGAATCGCGTCAATCCTCCGTGATCACATCCACCATAACCGCGAGATGAGTGGCTGAGATTCGTTCTCATGGTTCACAATGAAAAAGTGGTTCACATTTGAACCCAGCCCTATAAATATACACACACGAGCACAATGTATTACATCTGATAAGTATGTTGGTTATGCATTCAGAGTGGTTAACATCTAAATCACACCATCATCAAATCAAAATCATATCTCTTCGCTTTATCAAAGTGTTATCGCTTTATTATCACAACATTATCACATTATTATCGTCAACGAAAAGACGTTTAAGGAATAAAGACAAATATTTAAGGGATGATAACAAATATAATATTACAGAAATTTGTTGATAAATACCAATTTATTTTTGTTTTATTCTAATTTTTATTAGGAATTTATCAGTTTGGAGGTTTAAAAGTATTCTTGCATTTTTGTTAAACAGAGGTATTTATGTGAGAATTTAAAGATTTTGCAACAAGACCAGAAATCTCAATATCATATACACTTTTAGTGTGTTTACTCATATATGTTTAAATCTATATATGTGTTGTTAGTGCAACATGTGTTTAATCATATACAATTAAACTTGTGTATCATGTTTGCAATTGTTGGTCTTGGATTACAATGACTCACACAGAAAGTATTTGTAGAACAGGTTGAATACAAACACAATAATTTTTAGATTTTTTTCAATCATAAACTTCTAAATATGTTGTGAAAGCTTGGAGGCTAGACCTTAATCATAAACTATCTATTATCCTATAGTCATCAAAACGGATTGGTTTGTTATATTTACACTTTGGATCAACAAAGATAGTTACAAGACGTTTATGAAGTACAGTCTATAGGATAATAAATACTTACAAGAGTGTGTAGAAATCCAATGGTCTAAATTTGAGGGTTTTGAATTTGTTTCTTTATAAACATTTTAGATTTAGAATGCTTTCAATTTCTAATCCAATAGGATAAGTATATCTGATTAAACTTTTTTGTGGCAAAGAATAAGAACTAGTTTATAAGAGTTTTATGCTCAGGTGTCTATTTGTATTATTGACAAATCATATATGATATTGAAGCTTCTCATTTTCTTGCAAAATATTTAACTTTTTGTTTGAATGCCGTCTGTATGTATGTATGTATTGCAAACCATCCTAAAATGTGCAACCCATGCAACCGATCTTTCTTACCATTGATATATTTGATGTAATGATGTTGTCTAGATTATGTTCAGTTATTTATGTTAAAAAAAAATAATAATTATAGTAATAAGTTTTAGAGTAAACCACATATTTGATCCCTTAAGGTTTACACTATATTGCACTGTTGGTCTCTATTTTGAAAGAACTATTGGAAAAGATCCATGTGGTTTAAATTATATTGCTTTTTTTTGAACGGCGGCAAAAATTTATTGAAAAATGAACTAGCAAGGAGGTAGAGAAACAAATCAGAGGAAATTATATTGCTTATTTTGAAACAACATAAATTGTTTTAAATAAGCAATCCCAAACACCCTTAAATTATTTTATTGGTATAAATTAAAAAAATATTTCTCTGTCCTCATCTAGATGTTCTAGATTTAACAAATGATTTAGCAAAGATGTTAAACTACTTTAAAAGGAAAAAGAAACCGAATTTCTTCTATTTTAACAAATGTTTTTATTACACATAACTTGATTAATAAATGGTAAAATCATTTACTATTTTAAAACTATCAACACAAATTCTTAAGTGTTACGTAAACTTAATATTCACCTCTACTACAATAATTTCAAACCAATATCTTAAGTGAGGGTGAGCATTGGAAGTGGATAGCTGGTTTCGAAATCGGAATTGATATGATTGGTTTCGGACTTTCGGTTCTTATATTTTTGGAACCGCTAACCGTCGGAACCGGTTCCGCTATATTTTAAGAAATTCTTTTTGTAGGTATATTATGTTTAATTAAACAAAATTGAAATTATTATTTTGTTTTCTACTATTACACTTACACATATACTTATGACCACTTTTTTCACTCAACTTACTTATTATTTTTTTCAATATTTTTTATATCGTACTTATCATTTCAAGTTGCGATTTTTTGTTTTCTTTTCGTTTCAAAAAATGTTCATAATTATTTATATATAATAATTAGTTTTTAGTTTATTAGATAAATTTTCATCGTTTATATGTTTGTGTTGTTACATTAAGACTATATTATAACTAATAATTATTGTTATTGCATAAAACGATAAAAAAAAAACATTTAGGTGCTGTTTGTTTTTTAAGTGGTGCTGAAGACTGAATCTGTTTCCACTTCTAATTGTTAAGTGATGGTGTTGAAGACTGAATTTGAATCTGTCAAGACTGTTTGTTTTTATAAATTGTCAAACATCTGAATCTGAATCTGATTATTCATAAAAACAAAAATCAATTGAAATACGTCAACTCAATCAAGTATAATAGTAACCTTTAACAATCCAGCAACTTAATAAGCTTTATAGAACAATCTAAACAAGTTTAATGAGCTTTATAGAACAATCCAAACAACCTTAATGAGCTTAATGAACAATCCAAACAAACTTAATGAGCTTAATGAACAACCCAAACAAGTCCAAGTTTAATGAACAATCCAAACAACTCCAAGTTTAATGAAAAAGTGAAAAAGTGAACAAAAAGTGGTTTTACCATCACTTTTTCAGTAAGTGGTGAAAAAGTGATAAGTGGCACTTAATAAAAATAAAAAACAAACAGTCTGAATGGGAAAACCACTGACTGAATAAGTGATTTTGCCCAAAAAAGTGCTGAAAAAGTGATAAGTGGAAAAAACAAACACCCCCTTAAAAAAATTAGACACCAGGTACCCGGTCTCGGACCGTTCCCAAATATAAAGAACCAGTGCAACCGATTCCAGTTCCGGTTCCGATTCTTTCATCCTAGGAACTGCCGGTTCCAGTTCTGGTTCCATAAATTTTAACCGGGTATCTGTCTTTACTCACCCCTAATCTTAAGTGTTACACTAATATAAAAATGTTGATATTTAATTGATCTAAAAATGCTGATATTTTAAATACGCCATTTACAATAATTTTAACAGGTTTATTTTTTTTAAATTTTAATCATATGCCATTCATCAACAAAAGAAATACATCAAAAGTATATCTAGAGCATTGTCCCAATAAAAGTGTTGATGGACAATAACGATTCATTTCCAATCCAATTGATTTACCATAGTGTTCATTTGCAATCCATTATATTCATCAAACCCATTATTTATTACATGAGCGTATTTCGGCTGTGTCACTTAATCACTTTGTGATTACCTTAACGGATATCCTAATTACATCTTGTTAATTTTGTTATTACTATTAAAATATAAATTTTAGGATTTATCTGTTAATCGGGTGACAAATTAAAAATAATAAGCTCTTAATACAACCTTTTAACGTCGTTCGTTCTATTGTCTAAAAAATGTTAGATTGTGAGTTTCGTCTTTTGAAAGCTATGGCAGCTTGGCATGTGTCAAAACCTCATGAAAAGTCGCCCAAGTTTTTGGGTCAGAAAACTGTCGGGAAACGGTCGATTGCAGGACAACCGTCGTGCAGCATAACTTGGACTATAGCGAACTTTACATAGTTCAGGGACATTATGCGCCTTTCGTTATTTTAGGAACGAAAATGTTGCAATTCACATAGTTCAGGGACGAAAATTGAACTTCACTCTTTTTCTTTGATTAAATGTTTTAAGTTTACATAAAAAACAAAAATATATAAACAATTTCATCAAGAAAATAATTGTATGAAACGTTTTCGTCAAATTAAACACTGTCATGAATTTCTTTTATTAATTTAACTAGCGAAAGTAACAATTTGAACGGTTTGTATTTTAATAGTGATTTGCAAATGAACTTTAATTTAAAAGACTTACGACTCATTTTGTCTTTTCTCAAAAAAAAAAACATCAATTAACAATAGATTATAGTGGCCTATATATAAATAAATCCAAAAATATTTAATATTGGCTCATTTCGAATGTATCGACGAGACGATTGATGTTAAAATTATTATCTTTATGTTAAAAGATTTACGAGTGGTTTTTTCTTTTAAAAAATCGATTAACTATACGTTATAGCGACTTATATATGGTTAAATCCAAAAATATTCAATATTGTGGCTCATTTCGATGATATCGACGAGATAATTATAACGGTATAACTTGGTAAATTAAAACGTATCTTTTAATATATTTTAGTAATACACAATTTATATATAAAATAAACTAAATAAATAAGTATAAGGCTGTAAAATGTCATTTCAAATTAAAATTGAATGCGAGGGGGTATAATTCACCTAAATAAATCATCAAACATTTAACCCCTAAAAATACTAAGCTTAACGTTTAGTTTGCAGATTCCTTCGTAATCTCATGGAGTTGGAAAATTGTCATTTGTTTGGTTCATTTTTTTTTTCACGTAATGAATATTTGAATTCATCAAATTCCACAAATGAAGAAGTTGACATTCCTTCGCAACTAGTAGGTGTTTTGATAGAACAAAATTTATTTTTTGAATAATGTCAGATATATTATTGATTCAATATAATCTATCGATGAAATTTTTTTCTAAGTATTTAATAATAATCTTATGTGTAAACTACATTTTTGTCGATGTGGTTTACAATAAATATTTTACATGATTTCCAAAATGGAAAACGAAATGTCAAAATCTTCCAAAAAAACTTGCATTCATCTTTAACATATTTTTTATTTTGGAGATTTTTACATTATTTATAATATTAAAATATTATTTATTTCTCTAACTTTTTATTTCTTAAGTATCTTATTTGGAGACTTCTTCGCCTCCATCACCCCTGCTCCCACATTCTCTCAATTGTGTGTTTGTGTTGCCCTATTTTATCACCACACAGACTTCTTCGTCTCCATCACCCCTGCTCCCACGTTCTCTCAATCGTATGAAAGAATGTTCTTTTTGGTCATTTTGCACAAATAAGTTGAATTTGCTAAACACTAAAAAACAACTTATCATCTTATAACTCCTGGCACATGAATAAGCTAATCCAAACATTTTCTGAAAAACTTCTTTTACACACCATATAAGTTGATAAACACTCCGAAACACCCTTTTAGAAAAAGTATAAGCACTACTTATATTATTAAAATATTCAATAAATTAGTATTTCAATAAAATTTGACCAACTTTTGATGGAAAGACATTAAAAAAATTATATTTCTCTCTTCAATTTAGCTAACTATTTTTTTTGGAAGGCATGGCATCAAACCAACGATCGACTACCATGAACACACGCACACCTCCTCGACAGTATCACACGTCCACGAGCAGCCCACTAATCCGTGTTTTCCCAACCCAGCTTACATTGGACCTAGAGCCCAACCACAATATTTGACTAGGCTAGGGGGAGAACAAATTTATGACTGGACCGGCCCAAGGACTAGGTACTCATTATGTCCTCAACTTAACTCCCCTTGGATTCGAACCCAGGGTAGACTAGGATCTCATCCACAGCCCCTCCCAAGATGTTACCATCCTTAGGAAGACCATGTGAGCTAAACATGATTTGTTCAATTTAGCCAATTATCGGTTAAAATGCATTAAAAATTCTTTCTGTCTCCTAATTTAGAGATTTGAGAGGAATCTATATATTTACAAAAATCTTCAAAATTTTCTATTTTAAAGAATGATTTAGCAATGCTGTTGGAAATGTTTAAGAAACAAAAACCCATTTTTTGTTATTTTAGCAACGTTGTTGGAGATGCTCTTATACTTTGATTTTTCATTTTGGAAAAGTTATTGGAGATACTCTTAGTAATCATTTTTGGAGTTATGTCTATATTTGGAGAAAAAACCTTTTCCGTGTTTTGGAGAATCTGTTGGAGCAAAATCCTAATTCAAAATGTCCATATTTTCTATTATCTCTATTTTGAAGAAGCTGTTGGAGATGATATGAGGTTTTTAGAACATCTCCAACAACTATGCTATAATTTTTTCTATAACAGAACATCAAAAATTAAATTCTTAAAAAAATCATTTATCTCCAATAACTACTCTATTCTATCAATTCTAACACTATCTATATTAATAAAATATTTATATATCTATTAAAATATTGTTTTTTTCTCTTCTTCAACACATAGTATTTCAATATCTTTCATGGATGGAATATTTTGTTTCTTTCTTTCAGTAAGTTTAGAGATTTATAAAATTTCAAGTTTTTTTATAAACCCATCTTTTCTTTATTATAGCATATAATATAAGATAATTGTTATAGAAAGAAAACTAAGATACCTCCTTTCTTTATAACTATTTTTTTAACAGCACCTTTAGTTTGTTGTTAGTGTATCCCACAGTTAGATTAGAAACGTCTTTGCCCGGATTTAAACCTAAACTTTTACTTTAAAAGGATGACCACTTTACCAATCAGGCTAGTCCAGTCGGCTAAGATACCTCCTTTCTTTATGACTATTAAAAATGCATTTGTAGCTCGACCATCTTTGATGTTCTTATTGATAGAAATAGAAAAAACAAAATGTTTTATCAAACTTTTAAAGATTCCATTTTAACAAAATATGAAGTAAAAATGTTTATTTTCTTAATTTTAGAAAAAATTCTTGTAGCTAGTTTGGCAGAAAAAAGAATAATAATAAAAAGTGATGAGTAGTGTACCGTTATTTGACGGGGACACTGAATGACAAGTAAATGGCATCTTCTCAGCTGTTGTCGTATGTAGATAGAGCCTATGGGAAGCTATGGTAGGTCGGCGGGATCAGTTTTATGTTATATCATGTTTTGGACATACATACACTTATATATATATATATACATACATAGAATATATATATTATATATAAGGGGTGGTTCATTCAAATAATGTAAATTTTTAAGAAGATACGAGGAACAATCTCAATCACTCATCTCGGTCAATAAATACGGCTTTGACCGGTTCTCCTTTTTAATAATTTCAACCCTCCCATGAATTGCGTCAATTCTCCGTGATCACGTCTACCGTAACCGTAAGATGAGTGGCTGATATTGTTCCTCATTTTTTTCTTAAACTGACATGCTGAATTATCGTTTGAACATTCCCCTACATATATATATGGGAAGGTTAAAACGAGAAGTATGTTACTTTAAAAAAAAACGTGAGGAGCAATCTTAACCATTCATCTCGCGGTTACGGTGGACGTGATCACGGAGCATTGACGCGATTCATGGGAGGGTAGAAATTATTAAAAGGGGGAATCAGTCAAAACCGCATTTATTGACCGGATGAGTGGCTGAGATTGTTTCTCAGTTCTCTTAAAAAATTATGTTTCTCATTTGAACTTTTTTTTCTCTCTCCCTATATATATACAGGGGAAGGTTCAAACGAGAAATATGTCAATTCAATTTATCAAAAAGTGAGGAGCAATCTCAGCGACTCATCTCGCGGTTACGGTGGACGTGGTCACGGAGAATTGACGCAATTCATGGGAGGGTAGAGATTATTAAATGGGAGATCGGTGAAAGTCACATTTGTTGACCGAAATTAGTGATTGAAATTGCTTTTCACAATTTCTTAAAAAGTTATATTTATCGTATGAACCACCCTATATATATATATATATTATTTATATTTATATCCATACAACCATACTCATATAGATACACATACCATTACGAATAGCCAACGGCCAATAGAAATAGTATATTTACACTTATATAGCCTAGGTGTGCCCACTTTTGTCCCCTTGTTACCCCTCTTCTTCTTTTAATTACTCTTTATTATCTTGTTCGTTCTTTAATGCTTATTCCTTAGGGTGGGTTTGGTATGCATAGATAACAACACAAGATAAAATAGAACGGGGGTTGCTATATGCACCCAAAAAGTGCATTGGGAATTGAAAAAGTAGCATCGGGAATTGAAAAAGTAGTCTTTGACGTTGACATGTGTGTGTATGACGCATTCACTTTTTGGGTGCATTTGGTAAAAAGTTGGGTGTATTTAGCAATTGCCAATAGAACGTGACGAGGTAGAATAGGATAGTTGTTCAATATTTTTCTTTTTTTGAACGGCGAAGAAAAAGGGAACACTCAACAAGAGAGCTTCGGCAAAGCTCATTTGGTAAAACATTACAGGATAGAACAGAACTGGATAGAACAGAACAGAACTGGATAAAACATGATTAATAAAACATTATATGTTGAGTGTTCATCGAGTTTTGATCGAGTCAATCTCTAGTAGCGTATGAGTTGTCTCGTAGTTGTAACGTCGACTCAAGCTCGAGCTCGAGTTAAACCTACTTGAGTCAGTGTTGATCAAGTCGATCCCAAATAACTAATTAGTTGTCTCGTATATCATTCATACCCTTATTATGAGGAGTTGTGTTTAGTAGAAAGTTTTAAGGACATATTTTATTAAGGGTGTGTTTGGTATGCAGAACAGGATGAGACAAAACAAAATAGGACAGGTTTGTCCCATGTTTGGCAGACATCTATGTGGGACACACAAGAACTAAGTACAATAAAATGATCATTTTACCCCTGATGAAATTTTTAGTGTTTCTTTTACCTAATAATCAATCTAAATAGGGATGGTGATTTTCCACGACTCGGTGGGGAACCCGGTTCACCCGACCCAAACGGTCGGGGATTCCCCGGAAAAACGGGTGACGAGGCCAGGGCCGGGTATACCTGGATAATACAAAGCGGGGCCCGGGGCGGGTGAAGGGTCCCCGACCCCGTACCCGGTATATATATATATATATAATATTAACTTTTTATATATAATAAGATTTCATTTACTTTTGATACACATTATTATTTATTTATCTTTCAATAAACATTTGAACTAAAATTATTTTTTAGGCTTTTCTAATCAATTTAGCAGCTTTGGTCTTTCCATCGTAGACATGATTTTTTTAGTTTTTTAGGATTTAGTTTTTGTTTCTTGTTTCTTGTTTTCGTAATTTACCTCTTGCATGAAATTTACCTAGTTGTAATAGTATATTACAGTGTATACTTAAGTACATATGAAGATACGAAGTACATTTTATTTATAGTTTTTTCTATTGTTTATTTATAGCATTTTATAGTTTTGTTAATCGTTTTTTCCTTTAACTAGCTTTAGAATTGAATTATTGGTTAAATTTTAAAAACATATCTTTGAGCCGGGTCGGGTAAGGGGATCCCCGTATCCGGGCGCGGGCACAGGCGTGTACCAAAAAGCGGGGCCGGGTAAGGGGATCCCGCCCCGTTACCATCCCTAAATCTAAATGAAAATTAACAAAAAAAACCTATAGTTCATGTATAAAAAAACTATAATCAAGTATATTATAAAAAAAATCATAGCTTGCAAAATAAACAATAGCGATATACATTATTAATTGTATTTTCGATCAGGTTTCGAGTATTAAATGTAGTCTCCGAAAATCAAAATTAGGTGTGAATCATTTTGGGCCATGTCGGATTTGGATTTAATCAGGTTCAGGTTTCGATTTTAACAATATATGTTTTTCTTTTTTTTTTCTTACCAAGAAATAGTGTGCAACAAAATTTTAATATGAACATATGTATTTTAAGTAACAAAATTTAAATAAAAAAATATCAAATGAAAATTTTACTCTTATATTAGATATAATGGCTGTAATTTAATCTTAACTTTTTATTTTACATGCTTAATCATTAAAGATTAAAATTAATTCAAACTCCAAAATTCAAATTTCAAACGTTAAAAATTAAATTAAACACTTAAGTTAATAAAAATAAAGTTAAAACCTTAAAGAACTACATAAAAGTTACAAAAAAATATTGATAAAATATTTTATTAGGGTTTTGGGTGGGTTTGCGTGATTGGTACGAAGACCCTACCCGAACCGAGTAACTTGTCAAAAAGTTGGATTCGAGGTTATTTGGATCGGATTTACGGTTTTTTTATTTGGTCGAGTTTTGCTCACCCTAAGTATTATCATGAAAAGGAAATTCAATCTGTATTTTGAGGGGTATAATGGTACATATGACTCTGTTCTACTTAGTTCTATGGGGTAAGATGCAACAGGTTTATTGCACTCTTATTCTACTTAATTCTGGTGTGTCCCACATAGATGTCTGCCAAACATGGGACAAACCTGTCCTATTTTGTTCTGTCTCATCATGTTCTGCGTACCGAACGCACCCTTAATAAAATATGTCCTTAAAACTTTCTACTAAACACAACTCCTCATAATAAGGGTATGAATGATATACGAGACAACTAATTAGTTATTTGGGATCGACTTGATCAACACTGACTCAAGTAGGTTTAACTCGAGCTCGAGCTTGAGTCGACGTTACAACTACGAGACAACTCACACGCTACTAGAGATTGACTCGATCAAAACTCGATGAACACTCGACTAAAATAGGCCTGACTCGACGTTATAACGAGTCGAGTCGAGCTACCCAGTATTCGACACAAAAAATTAATTATATGAAACATTTGCATCATATTAAACAACTTCACAAAAAGTTTTAGTTGATTTAAACTAAAAAACCATGAGTTTTTACGGTTTTACTAAAATTGATATAATATGTTGATAATAAAAATAAATATAATATTTAAATTTATTATAAAAATCTTATATATATATATATATAAGTAAAATTTAATTTCACATTATAATACAAATAATCAGCATGGTTTGCAAAAGCATATGAATTTGGTCCTTTTTTCTGATGGTCGTTAAAAAATTTATTCTCATTAAGTGCGTATTTTTAACTTTTCCATTTTCAGTCATTTTACTTTAAAAAGTGAATATTATTTTGATTCATTGATTTAAATAATGATATGTGTTCCTACTATTGATTTCACTTTACGTATTATTATTTCTTGTAACTACTCAAGTGAACTTTATGGATATCCTTTCTCTGATCATCTTCTTTAGGTATTTTTTCTATCACATCTTCGGCCAAATCCAAATCCAAACCTTAAAAATCCAACATAGAGCCAAATTAGAACAACAAAACTCACATCAAAAACAAAATCAAACCCCTAATTATATATAACTTAATCGATGAAACCAAATCTAAAACAAAATAAAAACAAAACCCTAACCAATGTATAACAAAAACCAAAATAAAACCTAATATGCAATGAGAAAGTGACTGTCGGAGAAACCACTAACCGGTGTACAATCGAAACATATATGTATACCCGAGCTAAGACCTAGCCTAAAAACAAACCATTGATTTGAACTGAATCAGATCTCAAATATTGATCCTTGGATCCACCCTCAAGATCAAGCAATTGGAAGTAATAAATTGCAATTTGTGGGTTGTTGCTTTTGATGGATTTCAAGAATTGGAATAGAGAGGAAGGGATTGGTTTTCGCATCGTTGCTCAAACGAGTAAGAGAATATTTTTTTTGGAAGAGATATCCCAAACCACATTGGGCCCAGACTAATCCTTGGCAATTTTGGGCCAAAGCCCGACTGCTAAAGCATGCAGCCCGGGGTCGAAGCCCCCGTACCTCCAGAATGCGTCCCCAGGGCTCGAACTCGGGTTCACCACTATGTAGTGCCCAAGTCTTACCACGAGGCTAACATTCCTTTGGTAACGAGTAAGAGAATATATATATATATATATATATATATATATATGTTTGTCTATGAAGATTGCACTAGATAATTATGATTACGTCTTTGTTGAAGTTTGAGAGGAAGGCTAGATATGGAGATGCAGAGACTATGACTCCCTGTCTTGTTTTCTCAAGAGTTTCTTTATGTACATATCATGTGTGTTCATATACTATTGATCTCAGTCATTTAATTTGATGATTAAAAAAATACATTGGATATATAACCATTTAGAAAATATTTAGAATCTAAAATAAAAATAAGGGTTAAATTTTATTTGATTTGAATTTGTATAAGGATTAAATATGAAAGGCATAAGAACCTGAAAGTCTTCAAGGATTTGAAGTGCCTTGTAGGACTCTAGTTCTTGAGGGTCCTAATATGTTATAAAACTTATACTTTAACAATGAAGGTCCTAATATGTTTTGATTCCTAATATTTTTATAAGTATGATGTTTCCTTTATTGTTAAAGTATAAGTTGAAACGTCTACATCGTATTTTATAAGATACTCAAAGACTAAAATAAAGAGTACAAACATTCATTGATCATAAAAATAAGATTAAGAAACATATTAAAGCTCTCAAACAATATTTAATGCATTTGCGGCAATAAAAAGTGACATTTGTCTGGTGTGTACGTACTTTCTTTTAATTTGATGATATTTATCTATTTTATTTATATTCCATATGAAATATTCTAACACCTTTTTTTAGGAAAGTGACGCCTTAAAGTCTTAAATTCGAGAATTGATGAAGCAAAACGAGTGCTGACAAGAAGGAGATGAGAGGCCACGAGAGGAAGATGAGAGATGGACGAAACAATATGACGAGATGATAGATTTGTCAAGCAACACAGTCAATCTCAGCAGTTTCCACCACAACAGTTGCCAGAGATAGGTAGCCGTTTGTTTTGGGGCAATTTTAATTGTGTTTGGAACAACCGTTGCCAGAGATAGGTAACCGTTTGTTTTGGGGCAATTTTAATTGTGTTTGGAACAATTTGTATTGGAACAATTTTTAGAATAATTGTCTGATTATCCGCTCGAATAATTGTATTGAACATTAAATATGACATTTAGCAGTATTTTTTGTTTCTATCAATCTTTTTTTCTTCTTCCTAATTACAGGTTTTTAAATTAAAAAAACAATAATTTTATTTTGGCGCTGGGCATTTTTATGGACAGATTACCGACAGCTTAATCTTCTGAAAATTACTAAAAAATATATGTTTTATAAATAAGGTTATTCTTATTTCTGAATTAAATAAAACGGGAAGGTTATTGGTCGAAAGATATTGAAAAATTTGGTTGTAAAAATAAAGTTATATTTATTTTTAAACTAACCAAAATGGGTATAGTTTCTACCCATAATGTAATTTATTTATTAAATTAGTAAATTTAATTTGTTTAAACAACTTTATTTAATTTATTGGTGTGAGTAAACTAATTCAATCATTAATTAATCTTGGTAATTTAAGAAAAACAAAATTTACAAAAAACGGTTGTGATTGATTTCTGACCGCTTGAATCCATAGGAAAAGTCAAAACCGAAAATTTGAGGTTTCTAGCCATCGTTTTTTTTGGCCAAAAATCCGTCAAAAGCCTCAATTTTTGAAGGATTTTGCCGTTAGAAAAGCTACTCATTTTAGTAATGTAGATAAACTATGTTGTTGTATATATTTAAAATTTAGGGATAAAAACACGTTTGGAAACTATATATTTCTTTCCGTTTCAATAATCACATGAATATACGTTAGATTTTCATTTAGCTCTACATTATGTTTCTTTTTACATTATGTTTCTAATAATGTGTATTCACAATATTCTCGATGAGTAATAAGTCATATTTAATATAAGAAAAGCAATATATTTGTTTTGTTTAAAATTTAGCCATTTTTTTTCTAAAGTTACATATTAATTATCAACACTATGAAGAATTAATGATCAATACTAGTAGTCGCGTGGTCCTCTTTTAGTACACACACATATATATATTTCTTAATATTTTTGACAATAAATACTGACAATTAAAACGCGCGTGTACTTCTTTAAAAATTTAAGTCTACTAATAATTTAATTAAATAATAAAGTATGTATGTCTATTAGTGGATGGACAATGCAAATAAATGTAAGAAAATAACCAGAAAGACCAAACATAAAGGTAGAAAAGGACCCTCATACTTGTGTTGCTACATATACATACATAGATATATACATATAATATGTTATTTCATATTATATGAGAATTCCAAAATGTGGAACATTGATGCCTATGATTATGAAGCATGTGCTATTTTGTATTTGGGAGCATATGTTATTTCATATTATAAAATAAGAGGGGGTTCATACGAAAAATATAACTTTTAAGAAAATGCAAGGAGCAATTTCAACCACTCATCTCGGTCAATAAAAGCGGCTTTGATCGGTCCCCCCTTTAATAATCTCTACCCTTCCGTGAATCGCGTTAATCCTCCGTGATCACGTCCATCGTAACCGCGAGATGAGTCGTTGAGATTGCTTCTCACTTTTTCTTAAATTGACATGCTTCTCGTTTAAACCTTCTCCTATAAAATAAATATGTAAAATAGTTTCACATTAAGAAACAACTAATTAAAATAAATATAATGCAAATTTCAATGTGTATTAGAATATTAACTACAAACGTATAAAAAATCCATGTACAACAATGCATTTGCAATCAATGCTCACGGATTTGTAACATTACACAGATTCTCTTTAATTTAGCTCCATATATGTATGCATGTATGAAAGTTCAAACGAGAACATGATTGAAATTGCTAATTGAGGATAGACTAAGATTGTGGACGAATATTGAACTTTGTCACGTTTTGATGTTATGAATTAATATATTCAGTTCACTATTATGTCTTTTTTGTTGTTCTACTTGTGTGTTAAAGATCTATGTTATGTGTGTTTAATATGATGTCTTTTTGAATTTTATATTTGCAAAGTCATATGGATCATAATTCGTTAAATAATGATTGTGGTGATTACATATTGGTATTTGAGAAGAAACGTTGAAGCAAGAATGGAAACCAGACATCAATAAAAACAAGAGTTATTACGTGTAATAATGAGACTTCCGTTCACCAAGATTTATTTCGAGAATTTTAGCTAATTTAGATTTGAGTTTAATTTTAGGGCTTGGGCTTGAGGAGTTATGCCTACAATAATTCGGATTTCCCCTTGGTCCATGTTTATATATCAAAGTTCTAAGGGTTTTTGGGGATTGGGTTCATTTTGGAAGGAAGTCGGCTCAAAATATGTGTGTGTGTTTGAGAGCAACGAATGAGAGAAAGAGATTTGAAAAGAAGAGAAATTGAAGGTTGGAGCAAGTTGAGACACTATAATAAGTTAAAATTCTCGTCCTTATACTAATCATACTTCATTTCTTTCATTCATGGAGTTTAGGATATCAAGTGATTTAGGTTTAGAGGAAATGGTCGACTAATGGCCCTGGATTGAGCTAATCGTGAAATAGATTGTTAGAAGGTGTTTGAGGATGTTATTAATAATGATTTTACTAATTTTTTGGACTTAAAATCGACCAGATAGCCAATTTCTATGACTTTGGGGATTTTCATAGTGCGTAAGTCAGGGAATCGACAACTTCGTTAGTTCCTAGGATAAATAGTGTTTTCTCGGATGGATAGTGTTTTCGAGTAGTGTAATTTTGGGTAGACTCATTATCGTATGTCCTTTTTAGTCGACGTGTAGGTTGACGGTGCGATCTTAAGTAAGTTTGTGGTGAGTCGATTCAGCCGCATATTAGGTGAATTCCTTTTTATTTCTAAAATGTCTTATTATTTGTTTAACATGTTTATTTGAAAATGTTGCATGTTTTTCAAACGTACGTGGTTTAAATCCTTACATGATTCATATGCAATTTAGGGTGTGTGGGGTTACTTGGTCGGGTAAGGTACATCGTTGTATCAATGCCATTTGGGAGTTATTTACTAAGTCAAGAATTCATTTCATGACTTAGGGGTTCCTTTCTTCGGGAACCTTTTTTCCTATCTCATCTAGAAGGAATGCGATGGGGAATCTTTCTACCTTGGCTGGGTATTACATGTTTGTATTTGACCCGAAGGAATTGGGTTGTTTCTTCCGGAGCCTTTTTGTATGTTTCGCATGTTGTTTTAGAGGGAATTCACTAGACATATTGGTCTAATCCTCATTTTTCAATTTAAAACATTTTTAGGCAGGTACATACCCGAGATAAACATGATGGGAAAAGAGATAGTTAGAGCTTGAGCAGAAGAATCCTGGAGAGTATAATCAAGTAATCATATAAATGTTGAAGAGAAGATGACAATGTTAACTATTATTGGTCATAATAAAAATTTCAAAATGGTTAAAAGGAAGTTTCAACATTCTACACGAACTATTCATATATGTTTTCTTTGAAATGCTAACTAGAATTATGGAATTCACAAGACAATGAGGGGCTTCATCAAGACAATGGATATATAACTAAAGAAAAGGTGATTAAGTTAAAGAAAAAGTCATAATAAATTATTTTATACGACCAAAAGTTTATAAAACTATGATAAGAACGCCCTATCAAAAATGTTACAAAAAAATTAATAGGACGTTTTTGTGTATCGTAATAAGTTAATACGAAACTTTATTTTTAAAAAGTTACGACACTTTTTTGTTTGGTTTTCTATAAACTTAGGTCCCATAAAACACTATAGTAGAACGTTATTTATTTTAGGAGTTCTATAAACTCAATTTTGTTGTAATGTGTCCGGCTAACACCAACTCGATACAAATCGATTAGCCTATACGTAGCATAACCCTCCCAGCCCTCCCAACCCCACTGTCACATCAGCTCCATATCAGCTTTTCCATAAACCCACAATAAGAGAGAATGTGAGAGAGGGAGAGAGCGGGTAGACGGTGTGGCCACACCACTGTAGCTCGACCCCGTCGAACCCGCTGAAGGCGTAGCAGAGCCCATCCAAGCCGTTGATCCCGACGGTTTGAAACCCGCCCAACCTAAGCTGTTGATACGCACGCACGGGATTAATGGCCCCTTAATCCTTGTATGCTAATATGGTTCACTCACACTATTTAATTATGGTGTTTATTAAGGAACCGGGGGTCCGAAGCGTAGAAAGAAAAGTTGTATAAAAAGGAGTCCAATTAATAGAAGAAGTTCTGACCTTGCAATTGCTGCATGCTGCCAATGGCCGCCCCAAACAACTTTCTCTGCAATTTTTTGAGTGCCTTATTTCTGGCTTCCTACTAGGAGACAAATACAACTAAACGTGGGGTTTTTTTATTTATTTATATTTTTCTCTTTATAATCTCCATTTTTGTCAACTATATGTCCTATAGCTAATATTATATGCATTGCACTTATACTATTTACAAATACATATTTCTATATTATAAAGAGAGAAAAAAGTTAAAACTTAAATAAATTTGTCTTAATGAAAATAATTTATTGAAAAACACAAAGGAATAGAAGAAGATACAAAACCAATGTATTGATTTTAAGATTAATACATTAATATTGAATTGATTTTGACTTTTGAGCAAAACACAAGATATAGTCTTGTGTTTTTAATATTTTTGGTTAAGCTTTTTTGTTCTTTGGTTGATTTTATTAAATAATCCTCCTTTTATTATTTAATATTGATTGTCTAACTTCTTTTTTTTTTTTCATTTTTCTTGGATTTTAATTTCATTTCCTTATCCATCTAGAACTCGTAATATTAAATAGGATGTTTTGCAAACAAAAACTAACTATGATCTTATTTCACTTTCTTATGTATCTAGAATTTCAAATAACAATAATCACTTAATATGTAAAACCAAATTAAAAAATACAAAGAAAACAATAGAAAATTTTAAATTTTTAGGGAAAACTAATGATTAAAGAACATGATAATTGACAAAAAGACATGAGGATATCGTTAATCAACAAAATGTAATGAAAATGAAATCAATAGAATTTTCTATGCGTTATTAAATATTATTTTAGGGGGGAGGGGTCTGGGGTTGTGGCAGTGATTTAGAATTAGAAGAGAAGAGTAACGAGAGAAGCTACTGGTTTTCTAGTTTTTAATCAAAAAATTTTAAATTTTTGCCTCAAGTTAGATTCAAACCCACACCTCTCATATGGAGAGCCTTAAGGCAATGAATATTGACCATCACGTCAAAGCAGGATTTCTGTTACAAGTTTGATTTTAATATATTTCAAGGCACCTTAAGGTCAAGCACGAAGCACCAATAAGACGTCTATTTTTTTACTTCACAATATAATCAAGTGAGTAGGGTGCACCAACAAATGCCTATTTTCTTCTTCTCGATAATCAAGTGAGTGGGTGCACAAGATCCCACTCAGTCTTTAGAAGTTTTGCCCTAGATCTCGGCATTCCCCAAGGACCACCAGGGTTTTCATCTCAAGAATCCATACACGTCTTATCAGTGTACATTACAAAAAAAAAACTATCTCTTGATCACATGCTTTTGTTTGCCTTAATAAAAAAATGAACTAATTGTTGGGTTTTTGTGGATATCCTCAGATCAAACTGACTTGAGGATTATCTCAGATCTATCAAAGCCTCGCTGGTTTGATATATCTCGTAGGTTTAAAACAAACTGTTAAAACCCACGTGATCAGAAACACGCTGTTTCTGATCTAATCATGCGGAAGCGATAAAAGTTTAAAAACCCATTAAAGCCTAATGATCTTAATCGTTTGTAGCTCTAAACCTAAAGGATCAGGTTAGATTAATTTACCTGGATTGCTTGATGATAGTCCACCGGTGATCGACCAACGAACGTTCCTCTAGCAGAACTGTGAAACCCGAACAAAAATTCGACCCGGGGTTTGGGTGTGTGCGCCGGTTTGGAGAGAGAGGAGGAGGGAGACAGAAAACTGATTTTCTCAACTGAAAAAGCTTAATGTTTCTTAACCCATAGGCCTTTATTTATATGGGAAAAATACAACAGTTTGAATGAGATTCAGCTTCCATATTATAATTATCTCAAATTCATTCCTTTTATAAACTGGAAAAGAATTTGCCTATGATAATTATGATTTATATATTTATCTAATATATAAAATCTTTATTAATTAACTATTATATATTTATTTGTCTAATAAATATACAATATTCTAATTAATTAATAATCCTCCAACTTTAGTAATTCTGACTGAAATTACCCAAAAAATTTATAATTCACTATTATAAATCCTAACTCTCCATTTCGGGGTTTCATCTAACTTGTTCGACTTATAGGTCCTCACAGGTGTGACCCTCAAGTGTCTTGCAACATTGGATGTGTAATCACTTGGTTTGTCAACTCTGCACATAATTCCTAACAGACTCCCACTTGTGCAAGTTGGCAATACCACCTTTGATTACACGGACCTAAGGAGGCCCCTAGACAGGCACTTAGGCTGACCAGGTTACAAGAACTCTTATACCCAGATTTGGTGATATAAACATTCCGTGAGGAATTGGTATCTATGAAACTACTGTTCATTGATTGGGTATATCTTGGCTTTTCCCTTTGCATCGCGATATTTCATCTGTGAGTATGAGCTTGGAAAATGTCAACTCTAAATACTCAAGATTCTGTTTTCTTGATTATCTGACTTTCACTGATAGGTAAACGACAAAGAACTAATCAGTTCGTTTGGGCATGGCCATGCACTTCATCAGTATACTTAGTCAGTCAAGATGGGCCCAGAAATATCTCTCTTCTGAGAAGAGGTGCAAATCCCATCTTGCATATCTGCCTTTGACATCACGGCTTCCGCTGAATCTAGTTACACCCTTTATAGCCACCCTGTTACGGCGTAGCGGTTGAGTGTACTAAGAATTCAGTAGTCCTCATAACATCAAATCAGATACCTCAGGTGATAGGGACAACCACTGTGAGATTTACTTATGACTGCTTCCAAGAAGTAATCTCAACCGCGGATCACGTCCGATATTTGCTACTCTATAAAATATCTGTGCAACTTTTAGTCTACAACACTTGTAGCTGTTATTCAGCAACTGATCATAACTACCTAAAAGTTCACAATGACTTTAACACCTTATCATGCTCCCACAATGATAAGTTGTCACGGACAGATTTTGAATGAAAATCGGAGACTGATTTCATTCCTGGATATATTAAAACATGCAAAATAGTGAAAGTGATAAAGAAATCAATCTTGTATAGTCCATATTACACGCTGTAATAATAACAAGATTGAATGTCTTTTCTTTAATAACTTTCATAATATCTATTTAACGTTTGTTAGATACTGGTCTAAAATAAAGTATCACCTATCTTTAGTTTAAACCCTTTGATTAAAGTTTACCAATCTAATCAAAGTGATAACCAAAAACACAAGTCTGTTTACTTGTATCTGCTAATTATTGTTTTGCAAACACCTCTTAAAACAATAATTAGTCTTCATATTCCGTGAACTTGGAGACCTGGACCAACTTCCAGTTCCTGAATATGTGAGACTGCAACTATCCTTAGCTGCTGTGTAGATGAATGATTTCTACCTGAAATCAGATTCCATTTGCAATCTTGGCAAATCTACTGGAATTCTATAATCCAACACTATAATTATTGATTTAAAGTCAACCACGACTTTTTTTTCATGGATCTTGAAACTTTTATCCTTTTGATTAAAAAGGGTAAATTGTATCTCACGAATTCTTATCCTACCTGGATTTATGAATTCCGAGATACATCAATAATTGCATCTATTATTCTTTATCTCAGACTAGATAGAGAATAAATTGGGCTCCCACTTGCTTTATAAAAACTAACTATTACTCAGAATTTTACTATTGACTTAGTCAAAACTTTGATCAGTCAATTCTAATTTCAAGTAATGAACTTTGAGAATTTCCTTATATGAAACTTAACTGGATTTGGTCAAATCCTAATTCCAAATCTTGGAATCTTTCTAGTTTCATAAATACTGTTATTAACGCTATCTGAGTTAATATTCTAAAATTCTCTATGTAAAACATTTGAATAATAAAACTTGATCAAATTTGATTAGTTAATTCTGAGAATTTCTTTTATAAAACTTAACTGGATTTGGTCAAATCCTAATTCCAGAACTCGGAATCTTTCTAGTTTTATAAATACTGTTATTAACGCTATCTGAGTTAATATCCTGAATTCTCCTTTTAAAATTTGATCATAAAACAATTATTCATAAATGTTTTATTCTCAAAACACATTCCTATAGAATCTCGTGTGTTTTGATAGTTTTTATACAAATTACTTCAATTTTATTATAACAGGCAACAACTAGGATCATACGGATTTAAGAATATCAGGCGCAATCAGATATTTCAATGTCAAGACAATAACTTTTGAAAAACCATCGAATTATAAAATATAATTATTCAAACATTGTTTAAAACATAAATCCCCAAAAACAACTGTTTTAAAATTCAAAATGTCTTGACTTAAATCATCTCGTACTTTTATCCTCAGCAACCTCTGGGCACTTCACTTCATTTCTGACCTCCTGCAATAATCATTTGCTCTAGGTGTCAGTTTACTTGTAAGCTAACAAGTAAGAAGTGACAAAACAAAGCAATCATAAATTTTCTGAGGTTTACATACCTGCTTCATGACGCTTAGGGCAGTTTTGCCTCCAATGACCGATCTCATTGCATATGAAGCAGCGATTCTCGGTCCTAGCTTTGTTTGGCTTAACCTTCTTGCCCTTGCCCTTGCCTTTGCCTTTCTTGGGTGCACTCTGGATGGCCTGGACTGGTCCTTTTCCTTTACTGGTGCTAGCTTGCCCATTCTTCTTTTTCACCCCTCCGTCTTTCACCATCAAGACATCCTTAGTCTTGTTTTTGTTCCCCATATTCAGTTCAGCTGTCTTTAGCATGGAGTGCAATTCTGCTATTGTTTTCTCCATGTTATTCATATTGTAATTGACTACGAAGGGCCTGTAGTCTTCTGACAGTGAATTGAGTATGGTGTCTGTTGCTAGCTGCAACGGAACAGGATGACCAAGCCTCTCCAGATGATCTAAGTGCCGTTTCATTTTCATGACATGGTCACTTACTGATGTCCCTCTTACCATCTTGCACTCATTGAATGCTTTGGTGGCATCGTAGCGTTCTGTACGAGCCTGAGTCTGAAACATGTCCCTCAGCTGGCGGATCATGTCGTAAGCATTTGTGTTTATGAGCCCTGCTTGTAGATCTGGGCTCATAGTTGCTAGCATCAGACAGGCGACATCAAGGAGATCATCTGAGTGCTTCTTGTGGGCATTTCTGGCAGCAGCCGGAGCGTTTGCCGGAGGTGCCTTCCCAAGTGGCTCTTCAAGCACATACCACTTTCTCTCATGTCTGAGCACAATCATCAGATTGCGCTCCCAGTCGAGAAAGTTAGAGCCGGTCAACTTATCCTTCTCTAGGATAGAGCGGAGGGAAAGATTGTTAGTGTTGGTAACAGTGCTTGCCATCTACACAAAATAAAACTTTTGGTCTTAGCAACTGTAAATAGACTAATTTCCAATAAAATATCAATAAACCCTTAAATGATCAATTTATTGGACTAGGATCCTTATTTCATACGTCCTGATGTGCGTAATGTTCTTGCTCCACCAGTATTTATTTCGGTAGGTAAGGACTTTTACCAATCATATCTAACTGACATGACTCCTAGATCTTTTCGGGACCATGGCAACTACCTGTGCATGTTTTAGTCCCTCTTAGTGCTTTTTGGCCCGGTACCACCCGGTGAACATTATAGTACCAAAACAGATCTCACCATTTTGGGGACCTGATTACTATACTCTGGCCGGTACCACCCGGAGATAATTCGTAGAGTTATGTAACCCCTTCAGCTTCAGTTTGAACACAGACGTTGAATGTGTGATCACTTACAACGCCTATGTACTTTACGCCGAAGGTGCCCCTAGATGGGTTGCACTACTGATCTATGATTTTCGGGGTTTTGAAAAACTTTATTTCCAGGATTTTGAAAAACTGATTGTTTATAAAGGCTACTTATGTTTTAAACTAACTGTTTGAAACATACATGTAATTTTAAAACTAACTGTTCTAAAAATTACTCGCTAATTAAAACTAACTGTTTTAATAGCATACCTAGTTGATTAAAACTAACTGTTTTTGTCAACTTTGCCTTTTTATAAAATAATCATCCACTGATTGTTATAAAGAGCAATTGATATTCTAAACTAACTGTTTTAAATATTCATGTTATTTTAAACCAACTGTTTAAAATATCGGCTAATTGAAATCAACTGATTTAAAGTGTACTGATTGATCGAAACTACCTGTTTCGATAACCTTTCCAGTTGACAAAAACTAACTGTTTTGTCAACTTTGCTCCTTTTAATCAATACACTAGGTTTTATTAAAAAGCTTCACTTTAAAGGTTTTCGATTGAAAAGTTAATAAAACCTAATTTCTTCTTGTTTTAAAAAGAAATATTTTTAAAACATATCTAATAAACTAACAGTTATTAGCATCAACTACGTAGTTAATCATGCACACAGATAATTATAACAACTACGCAATTGTAAAACAGATAATTATAGGATTTGCCAATTTTGTTCCTAGGGACCAATAATGACCTAGTTTTTCTACAACTTCAAAACTTCGCGTAGCTCCCACTGGCTTCGCCATGCTTGTTAGTATTCCGGTAAGATGAAGAATTTTAATAGCTCCCACTGGCCTCGTCATCCCAAAAGAAAGAAAAATTCTATCCTAGGGTCATTATTACATAAGGGGTTGTAAACGGCACGCAGGCCTCCCCATGAATATGTCAAGGGTCTAGGTTGGCAAAATACTATAATAGATATATATGTAAAATCAAACCGAAATCCATATATCGAGCTCAAGCAATTACGTAAATATATATGCAATAAAAGCAATCTTATAATTACGAGTAATAAATCTGGATCCGTTAAAATTATCTTGTCTCTATTATCGTAAAACCTGATTTTAACTAATTCATAAAACAAACTGTTTTATAAATCAAAAACAATATTTTAGACTGAAAAATAGTTTTTATCTAATTTCATAAAACACACCTTTATAAATAAAACTTATTAGCTAAAATAATTCCCTTTTATCCAAAATTATGTCAAACTGGTTTTTATCGACCCAATTTTTTTTAAAACTGGCCTTTGAGTAAAAACACAATGTTAGGCTTATTCGAAAAACCGGTGAAAAATTTAACTTTTATAAAAGATTTATTTAAACCCGAAAAACAATCCAACTGGTTTGAATAAATTCTATTAGATAAAAATTAAATAGAGATTAATTTTGGATAAGAAAACAAAGCGAACCCTTTTGGGCCATAACTTGGTCCAAAGAACTGGGCCTTTGGGCTTGATAAGGGAATTTGGCCCAGAACGGAAAAAACCCTGGGTTTGACTGGAAGCATTATTCGTGTCACTGTGCTCTGCGATTACCATCGTTATGTAGACGACTTCAGCAATCGGCCACCATCAAATCCGTCGATCGCCACCACCACAAACGGTGGTGTGGCTTTCGATCGGTGGTCCGAAAACCAATCAGCACCGCCGGCCGCCACCAAACTGGTGGTTTGGCCGTGGTCATCGTAAAACGCCGCCACCACCATGATGGTGGTTCGGCTTGGTGGTCGCGAACACGCCGCCACCACCTCGCTGGTGGTTTGGCTGGGCGTTTGCCACCGTTTGGCGTGGCCGCCCGGCAGCCAACGGTGGTCGGTTCACCACTGCCACTACCGATCGCCACCACTCGCCGCCACTTATGCGATTCGTGAACCGCCGGTTATGGCGCGATGCGGTCAGGTGGTTCGGTTGGCTTCGGCCACCGTTCCACCACCAATTACTATCGACTGCGGCTGCCGATCCCTTCCGGTCTAGTTGCGATCGAACAACGCCGCCGCCGCACACCACCATCCGATACATGAGACGGTGGAGCCGGCGATTGAACAACTTCCGTCACCATTGCTGTTTCGTAAACATGTCGCCGCTGCTGACAGCGGCAATCGGTCGTCGAACGGAACCACCACCGCCTTCGCTAGACGGTTATCGGTCAAAACCGATTTGGGTTTTTCGCCACCGGCTGTGAACACCGCCGTCCACCACCGCTTTTGGCGGTTTTTCTGGTGGTTGCGGTGCGGTTACCACCGACTGGTGGTACCGCCTTTGCCGTGAACAAATACAGCCACCACCATCTGCCGCCTACCACCAATCGGGTGGTGCGGCTTGGTGGGTTTCAGCGATGGGTGACGCCACCACCACCAATCGGGTGGTGTGGCTTGGCGTTTGCGTGATACGATTATCGAAGCCGGTGATCGGCCTGGCGGTCTGGTCGGCTAACTGCCACCATTCCACCGCCGATCATCGGTTTGGTGTCATGAACACCACCGATCGTTGACTAGGGTTTATGTGATCAAGACGATAACGAAACAATCAAATTTTATATGAATCTCGACGGATCTTAAAAATCAGATTTTTAAAGAACTTGAAACGCAAGAATTAAGAATTAGATTTTTAAACTTGTTGAATAATAATTTTAACGGATCACATGTAAGCAGATAAACTGATAAAAAACTAAAAACGATTTGTTAACAATGGCTCTGATACCACTGTTGGGTTTTTGTGGATATCCTCAGATCAAACTGACTTGAGGATTATCTCAGATCTATCAAAGCCTCGCTGGTTTGATATATCTCGTAGGTTTAAAACAAACTGTTAAAACCCACGTGATCAGAAACACGCTGTTTCTGATCTAATCATGCGGAAGCGATAAAAGTTTAAAAACCCATTAAAGCCTAATGATCTTAATCGTTTGTAGCTCTAAACCTAAAGGATCAGGTTAGATTAATTTACCTGGATTGCTTGATGATAGTCCACCGGTGATCGACCAACGAACGTTCCTCTAGCAGAACTGTGAAACCCGAACAAAAATTCGACCCGGGGTTTGGGTGTGTGCGCCGGTTTGGAGAGAGAGGAGGAGGGAGACAGAAAACTGATTTTCTCAACTGAAAAAGCTTAATGTTTCTTAACCCATAGGCCTTTATTTATATGGGAAAAATACAACAGTTTGAATGAGATTCAGCTTCCATATTATAATTATCTCAAATTCATTCCTTTTATAAACTGGAAAAGAATTTGCCTATGATAATTATGATTTATATATTTATCTAATATATAAAATCTTTATTAATTAACTATTATATATTTATTTGTCTAATAAATATACAATATTCTAATTAATTAATAATCCTCCAACTTTAGTAATTCTGACTGAAATTACCCAAAAAATTTATAATTCACTATTATAAATCCTAACTCTCCATTTCGGGGTTTCATCTAACTTGTTCGACTTATAGGTCCTCACAGGTGTGACCCTCAAGTGTCTTGCAACATTGGATGTGTAATCACTTGGTTTGTCAACTCTGCACATAATTCCTAACACTAATGCACCTAACAACACATCTTTACCGGCTAAAAACTACAAGATCAACCATTTTCTCTTGGGATGAGGGAGAGATCATGCCATTCGAGTATTTTTTCATACTTTTCCTCAGGATTTGAAGAATTTTGAAATCAACAGAATAAGTATTATGTAAGGATAATTATTCTGTACTTTCATAATGATTTATTACGAAGTTTCATTGTTATTTTGTGCTTTGATATATTCCATAAAAACATGTCAAGTGATCCCATCCTTGACATATAACTTTTTAGATATCAATGAAAAAAGCATATAAATCAAACAATTATTTTCTATATTTTAGCAAAATAAATGTAAAAAATAATAAACAAAAGTGAGGATAGTGAAGAAGGAAATGATTATTGAGATTTGGATTTGTGAATCATATTGGATTGTGACTTGTGATAAAAAGAAAATCTAGGGTAATATCATATAGTACTCTTCATACCCTTGTGGGTTTCATTTTGCAAGTGTCCATGGTCATTATCATGGGCCCAAAACCCAATCATACACTTTCGATTTTTCTAATTTCCTTTTCAAAGATTTTTTTAATTTTATTTTTTTGATGAGATAGATCATAGAACAAAACACTGCTAACATAAAACAATTTATGAATCCAACACACACAATAATGCATTACACATTTTAGATTTAATCGATTTGATCAATTTCATTGTAGTAATAGTGAAAATTATCGAAGTCAAGAATAATCCCCTAGGCGTCGGTGATTGTCAAAAGGAAAGGGCGTGAATATTCGTTTGCAGGTCAATGGAGTTGGTGGTAGGGTATGCTTAATTGATGGACAAAGTAGCGATGAAGTTGGTTGTCGAGGATAGACGTAGATTTTTTTGTTTTGGAAAACGATATGTGTATCATTATCATTTTATTGTGGACGATAAATGTAGATTTTATTGTTATGGAAAATGATATGTGTGTCGTTATCATTTATTTGTTATGTAAAGTACCAACAATCGTGAACATCATAATTTTCATTGATGGAAATTGTCCCTAATTACTTTGCACCTGTATTTTTTTGAACCATTTCAAGAGAAAGAAAAAAAATCCCAAACTCCTTCAAATTTTACGGATTCAAAATGTCGTCCATCAGCGCACGAAGTGAAGGGAAAGCAAGTTGTAATAAGGATCAAACTTGAGCGTACCATCATACACTCAAAGGGCTACCAACACATAGCTACACATCCTAAGTAACAGAAAGCCTTCGAAGATATTTTTGTTTTTGAAGATCTTGAAGTAATTTGTGCATGATCTTATGTTCCACTCTTAAGTATTTTAATAGATTTTCAAGTGTGAAGGAATTTCACGAAAAAGAAAAATAATAACATTTCGAGATTATGTGTACGAAGGTCAATACTACTTTCATTTGGACAAAACATTTTTTTCACCCCACCGCGCCAAAATAACTTATATATGGGGTGCAAACACCCCCATTAGCACAAACAAAGTGTCATGATTTAAAACATTTGCATTTTTCATAATAATAGAAGAAATAAATGAAAGTGATCAAAATACCCAATAAATCAATAATAGAGAAAAAGATACTATCAAATAGGGGTGACGATCGTGGCGTGTTTCGATTGATGGGTTAGAAAGGCTTAACCTGGACACGACCTGTTTAACTAATCGTGTCGAAATCTTTAACCCAAAACCTGTGACCCGCCAACTCGAACACGACATGTGTAACCCGTTTAACCATATTGGTTCAAGATTCATAAGCGGGTTGACGGGTTATAAACAGGTGGTCGAGTCAAACTTACTTCAAAACTTCAAATAATACCAAAGTAAAATTCAATTTACTGAAATTGAAAAAAAAAACCAAACTCAAAAGTCAAAATAAAATCTTATTATATAATTTTTTTTAATTATTAAAAAGATCAACGGGTTGGCAGGTTGACCCGCGAACCCATATACCAACCCATGAAATAAACAGATTGATGGGTTATAGTGTTAACCCAACCCAATTCCATTTACCTTCATGTCATATCGAGAATTGTCATTCTTAATATCAAATTTAGATCCATCTCTATATTTGTTTGCCTATGTTCCTCTACACAACCAATAAAAACAAGAGAATACAAACAAGTAGGAAATAAAAAATGCATCTTCATATTCATCTTTACTCCTAAAAAACAAAAGAGATCCAATTATATAGACACAATGGGTCCTATTGGGCCCACTAGGAGCTATTTGTTGGAAGAAAATTCTAAATGATCTTAGAAACATATATGAAATTAAGAGGAAAGAATACAAAAAACCCATGTTGAATCTTATATTTTTCTGAAACAATTACTCAAAACATATGTGATATCAACAAAATAATTCCAACAAACTTGAAAATATATTTTTCATTTTTCTTTTGTGAAAACACGAATATTAAAGAATAAAGATTTTTTTTTATTTTGTTCATGCATTGTATATTTAGATAACTGATATATCACAAAAAAATATGATTTGCTTGTTCCCGTGATAAACAATTATTATCCAAATACAGGGCCGGTCCTGAAGTTTTTCGTACCCATAGCGAAAAAACTAAAAAATGCCCCCAACATAAATTTTTTTTTTTATTTTCATTGCCAAATCGGCAGTCCATTCTCATGGTTCCCGTCTCGATAAAGATTGAAGCTATGATTTTACACACACAAACAAATAATGAATCAATCGATAAGGTAGGGTTTAACACACATTAAGTCAATGAATGGAACTCGACATTTCTCGATAGATTTTCAATAGGTCTCTCGCCTTGGGGTTGATGGGTTCCCGATTGGTGTCAATGGGTTCCCGATTGGTGTCAATGGGTGTTAGGTTATGGTGATAAAGAACGTGGTGCCTTACAACGTCAAAGAAAGTGGTGATTCGTGTTATGAACTTACGAAGACGAGCTATTGTACATACTTTAATGTGCATAAATATTTATAATGAATATAACACATATATAGCATTTTACATAAAAAAAACGGTTAAAACAAAAATTGGTTAAAAGATGAATATAAATTTTATTAATTTGGAAATATAAACCAAAACTTCACTATAATTTTGTGCTTTGACCAGAGTAAAGAATCTTTTGAACTTTGAAGACGGCTAAGAGGTTAAACTTTTTCTTTGGTTGTCCATAATGTAGTTTTTAAATGGTAGTATAAAGAATGATATCATTCATAAATAATACTAATAGCATAACATATTATTCTTGTATTTTTATGTTTGTTTTGAAATAGTCATGTCCGTTTGTTTGGTGTTGTGTTGTAATTAAACGTTGTCTATGTGTTAAAAGGATAATTAAACCATATTAATATAAGAATTAGAGGATAAATTGATTCATTTTTTCAGAATAAATCTTTTAACATAATTAACATTTATAATGTCATTTGGATGTGTTTTATATAAAATTGACAAATTGTAAGAAAAATGTTATAGTTTTTTTTTATTGTCTTTTTGATCAACTCTGAAAGCAATTTATAGAAGATTTAAGCAACGACAATTTGGCGAAAAGAGGTGTCCGGTCTGGGTTTCGAATGTTGAGTGTAGGCTATGCATGGATCAAGCTGTAACCGCAGAGCATCTCTTCGGCTTTTGTAAGGTCGCGATAGAAGTAAGGAAGGCTATCAACTTATGGTGGAAGCCTGGAAGGTTTTACCTATGAACAGATGTGGGATTCAAGACCTATATAATATCCCTCCGATAAACTCGAAAAGCAATACCGTGGACCTGGTGAAAGAGGCGGTGGCGAAGGCTTACACCTGGGTTGTTTGGAAAGGAAGGAACGACGTTATCTTCAACAACGATAAGTTTAACCCGCTGATAGCGGCTAACGAGGTGCAAACTACGGTTTTCCTATGGTTACGGCATTGAAGCTCTTTTATGGGTAGTCTTAAGTGGCCCGAGTGGGATGATAACAACTGGCTGCTGTAATCTCTTTTGCTTGCGCTAGCGTCTTACTAGTGGTTAGCTAATAAATTGCCGTTTCCAAAAAAATTATAGAAGATTTAAGCAACTTCGGTTACGTAGACTATTTGTTTCACTTTTGATGAATTTGTTAGTTTTCAACTTAGGTTATTTGTATCCATTGAAATCAAAGACACTTTAAACATGTACGTATATTGAAATATTTATGTAAATATTCATGTATGTCTTTACTCTTTATTCCATATTCTTGTAAAAAGTACGAAAAGTAGGGTTTTCAAGTTTCCTATTGATAACCCAACTTTATTGTATAGGTTTAACTGAATCATATCATGATACTAGTTAGCTTGATTTGATTAAATATAAATTGCAAAAAAATAGAAGTCACAATATATAATTAATTCGAAATACCAAGAACCAAAAAGATACCACATAATAAAAGTTTACTTACATGACAAATCAACAACTACAAATTATGAGGATTAATTTCACAACAATATATTTTGTGGGTTTAATTCATCTTGTTCTTGATGGCAATTTTGGAACCTTACCCGAATCTTTCTTCATATCAAATGTTTCATAATAATCCGTATCATCATCACCAAAATCTTCATCATCTTCAGTTTCATCAACACGATCTTTAACAATATATATCTCTTTCCTCCTACTACCAACACCATTCTTCAACCATTCCACCACCTCCATCATGCTAGGACGATTCTCTGGATTACTATCCGTACAAGTCAAGGCTATCTTGACCACAACCTTTAGTTGCACAAGATCAAACTTACCCTTTAATCTAGGGTCAGCAATATGTTCATATGCGTCGTTTTGTACAAATGGAGTTACCCATTGTATGATATCACGCTTAATGCCACCGGGTAGCTTCTCCAACGGTTTTTTTGCACTTAAGATCTCAAGTAGTAATATACCAAAGCTATACACATCACAGCTTTCCGACACCTTTCCCCACATGGCATACTCGGGGGCAAGGTACCCTAGGGTTCCCTTCACCTTTGTTGTCATATGAGTCACCCCATCTGGTATCAATTTCGCAAATCCGAAGTCAGCAACTTTTGCTTGAAAGTCTGAATCTAAAAGTACGTTGCTGGCCTTTATGTCTCTATGGATTATATGAGGAGTTACTTCATGATGCAAATACCTAATCATCAACGCCCAAAAATAATTTAATCAAGAGAAATTAAAAGAGAAAATAGTGTAGAATCTTAGGGTTCGTTTGTTTTCTTTACAAGTTACCTCTTAAGTCTAAAATTTAAGAGGTCTAAGAGGTGCACCATCCACCTCTTATTTTCCAGACGTTAATTCAGACTTCAGACCTCTTAAAAGACAAACAACCCCTAAATTATTAGACCCCTCAGCTAAGAGTTCTCGGGTCTTGTAAAGTTATTCTTCATCAGAGATTGAAGAGGAACTTACGCTAACCCTTCAGCTGACCCGATGGCTATCTTCATCCTTCGCGGCCAATCTAGGAGACAATCAGCTGCAAGTTGACCATGGAGGTGAGTTAGCAAGCTGTGGTTAGGCATATAATCATAGACAATAAGCCTTTCATCTCCCCCAGCATAGAATCCTCTTAGCCCCAACAAATTCTTGTGTCTAACTCTCCCAAGAATCTCCACCTCAACCGCGAATTCCATTTCCGCTTTCGCGTTTATGGACTTTAAGCGTTTAACGGCCAACTGCAAGGCCATTGAATAAAAAAAGAACCAATTTTATCATCATAAACCAATTTAAAAAATCACGATATATATATATCTAAAATTAGGGTTGATGAAATATGAATTACCTCCGCGCCTTTACTTGTTCGACCCCAATAAACACTCCCAAACCCTCCTTCGCCGATCTTGTTGTCGTGATGAAAACTGTTAGTCGCGTGCACGAGTTCTTTGAGGGTGTACATATTCCATGGGTAATCCCTATTCTTTTGGGGACTGATATACACATGAAAACTTGATCAAAACGATAAATAATTTCGCAATTTCTCCTAAAAAAGATGAAAACCAAGAACATATAAAGCACATATATAAGATTTGAATAGATCATATATACCTGATCTTTGGATCTTGATCTTCACTTAAAATACAACAAAAACAATTCTTCAACTTGTTCTTCACCATTGTCATGATGATCTAATTAAGGAACACTCTAGATTAATTATTGATTATAGTGTAATTAATCAAAGAACAAGGAGTTATGGGGGAGAAAAATAAAAATTAAACACAGGTGGAAACAGCAAGAAGATGGTGATATTGTTTTTTGATGATCACAATGTTGATGGCAAAGACAAAGTTGGAGTTAAGTGACAAAGTTTGGAGTTGATCATCGTTTGAAATAGCCATTACCCCCATATTATATTTGGATAATAAATTAAGTTATGCCATTTTGCTTTTGTATTCTATGAAGATGTCTCTATTTTGTCGGAATTCATATAAAATTGGAAGAATTGTTAAACTAAAATTTTGGGCATAAATCATCATGATGGATATAGTTTATGTTTAGAAAGGAGTTTCAAATAAAATGTTAACATCTCTAATAAAATCTTTAAAATAAAAGTTTAAAAGTTAAAGTTTTTGTATAATTAGCTTATCTTTAACAATTTCACCTATAAAATTATAATATCGATTATATTATTAAAATATCGTCTAAACATTTAATTTCAAGGAGGATAAATAAAAAATCAATTTTTTTATAAGTAATTATTTTTATAAAATTCACCAAATATAAGGATTTTCATTATCTCTTATTTTTCTATTTAAAAAAAGTTTAGAAAATTTATTGGAGCAAAAAATATATTATATATAGATGCTCTAGTTAGTGTAAAATGTTCAAATAAAATTTAAGAGTCTATCTAATTTAGTTAATATCTAGTTTTATGAATATCTCATTGTGAAGCATAATCATAATAAATGGATTTTAATCTTTTATAAGTATTCGAATCATAATAACTAAGGTTTTATCATTTTTAAAAAATAATTTATTCAATTGAACTGTATAGTTTGTACCTGTTAGAATGTTTGTATATGAAACACCTCTACATTAAAAATAGAAAAAGACTAAGACCGTAAATAGAAAATTGTATTAATAAATAAAATTTTAAAATTTTTGTAATTGATATCGACTCCCTACGGTATAGAACTTTTTTAACTAAAAAAAATATAGACATGTTGATATTTTTTAACTTTAATAATTAAAATAATTCCATTAAAAAACTTTTAAAATAATTAATCTAGATTTAAACAGTTAACTTTGAATATGTCAACCAAATTCTGTAGACTTACAAATTTGTGCTATTTAATAACTATTTTAAAATAGTTTATTAATTATTTATCTATTATAAAACTATACAGGAAATGCTAGCCAATAGAAAGATTCCAAAAATGCCGGAACCGCGACTAATTCGGAAGATAAGGCTTATAAAAAATGGAGACTTTTCATTCGCAACTAATTAGAAAGTTCAAATAAAAAATTATGAAAAATGTTTAAAGAAACGGGTAAAGGAATGTAATATTATGAAGTTCAAATAAGAATATAATAAAAAATGCTATGCTTTTGGTATAATATATTTGGCTTCAAAACCAAATTGAACGTCAAAGAAAATATATTATTAATCAAACCTAACAAGACGCCAGATTACAAACATTGATATAGGGATCGGAATTACCAGGGACGGAGCTAGAAAAATTCTCAGACGGTGGCACCATTTAACTATAAAAAAAACATAGGGAGATTTTTTATAAAGTCAATATTAGTTTAGTGGTTGGTTCCTTGTTTTTAAATAAAATGTCTCACGTACCAGTCTTGTTATTACAATTTTTTTAAAAACATAATAGATATAAGATAAAAGTTCAAAAAGCCCAACAAACTATCACATTTCGAATGGTTAAGTCCCTAAATAATTTTTTAAAACAAGAAAACCAATAAATTTTCTTATTTCGAATGATAAAGTCACTGAATTATTATTTTGAATGACAAAACCATTAAACATTCTTATTTTGAATGATTAAGTTCTCGAACAGTTTCATTTCTATAAATAAAACCACTAAACTTTCAAAATTTGGTCATTTACCCCTTTTTAACAAAAAAAATAATTATAATTGAATAAAAAAGATTTAAAGGTAAAATATACCTATATTAGTTTAGGTTAACCGATATAAGTAGCAAATTTCTAAAAATTCGATGATTAATTTTATGAGAAAAAAGTTGAAAAACTTGTTTAATCAAAATGAAAATAATTAATGGTTTTTTCATTCAAAAAAATAGTTTATTGACTTATTCAATCAAAATAAGAAAGTTTAATAATTTTTTGTTCAAAAAAATTGTTTAAGGACTTAACGACTATAACATTAAAAGCTAAAAAAAACTGAAAAAGTGATTCTACCAAGATTTGAACTTGGGATCTCAAGTAGGAAAGGGAAAGAACTAACCAACTAAGCCAAGGAAAGTTTGTGCCTTTAATGCAGTTTCAAAATTTATATGGTGGCACACAATAATTAATACGTTGACATTTTTCACGATCCTATATTTTTTACACTATGTCGCAAGAAAATACGGTGGCACGTGCCACCGTGTGCCCTTAACTAAATCCGTCCTTGGGAATTACGGATCCAAAAGTCCCATGAAAATTGCTTCCCCCATGTGACCTTGTCTTTGACCCCCCAAAAAAAAAACGCAAGAAAATGGACCTCGGAGACAAGATCCTAAGTACACTTGCACCTACCTTTTGAAAACTTTTTTGTTCCGATTGCTCCAAATAACCCAACAGATAGCATCCAAAAACACGGTCAATAGCAGCCCTTTCTTACGTTAGTCGTCCTGCTTTTGTCTCGATTCCAAAATTTCTTCAAACGGCCTCAAGGAAGTGGGAATGCCAGACCACCAAAGACGAAACAATGCCCACATTTCCTTGGTCGAAGAGCATTCGAACATGAGATGCTTTTTGTATTCATTGTCGCTGTTGCAGATGGGGCACAACATAGAAGAAACGTTAACACCTCTAGCCATCAGGTTGCTGCGAGTAGCGAGTTTACCCAGCCTAGCTCGCCACAACAGAATTTTACTTTACCTGTGAAACTGCTTTAAACCATAATGTCTTCCTATTAGATTGTTCAAGGTAGTTGTTGTTCACCATCTCTCTCAAACTGGCTACTGAGAATACTCCATTAGACTCAGGACTTCATGTCCTGCCAGTCCGTCCTGTTTGGCTTCAATTTTAGTTATATTAGAATTGCACGGTGACGAAAAATTGTTGTTAAAATGAATCACAATTTGTTAAATGTAAATGATAAACGTATTATTGTATTGGAGGTTTTAATTTATATTTAGATGTTGAAGCCAAATTTTTACAAAATATTTGATCATAAATGTATAGTATAAGCAATGTTAAGCAGTATATATTGTTGGTGAACACAAAATTAATCTTCTCTAGTTTATTTAAGAAAGAGCGAATGGGGAAGAACACTTACCAAATCTTGAGAGGAAATAGCCGCAAGCAAAGTTGTCCAAAATAAAATAAATGAGAAATGGAGTGGAGTTGTTCAATAAATCCTCAAACCCCAATTGGGATAGTTACCTACAATAGTGACAAAGTGTCACAAATGCGGGCACTGTCGGCCGCAATGTACTGTGGCTTCCAAACTCTCCATGACAGTGACAATTGTCACAATCTCGGGCACTCTCATGCCACTCATACCGAGACTGTCTTTCTGTTTGCAATTATGTCATACAACAGTGAAATTATGTCACAATCCTCAGATGAATTTCTGGTTTTCTACCTCGATTTTTGCTCTGAAATTTACAAAGACCCTGGTATACGTGCAATGTATCGTGTATTTTAAATATCTCACACAACCTATGAAAAAGACATTAGATAGAGTAACCAAAAAATCACAAAAATATACCCACCATAAAGTAACACAAACAAGGGTTTCCATGTCGTAGAGCATGCTCGCACATTGAAATCATGTGCGTTTGTGCTTAGTGTAAAGATTTAAAACAACAATGTTGTTGTGGTTTTTTGTACAGCCGCATCTATAAAACGAAGCCTGATCGTGCTCTTCGAATATTATAGGTTTCTTATCGTCTTCTCAACCTCTCCGTTCTTCTTCATCTCTAATTCTTCATTAAATTCTTCCTCATCATTCTTGCATTGTCCATGGCATGATCATCAACCAGTCCGTTAGTCTTGGGCACCAAGTAAACACTTGAAAAATCTGTAAAAAAAAGTCTTACCCAAATGACACAAACTAAATGCATATGAATTGTGATGCAAAACTATCACTAGAAATGGATAAATACATGTTTAACAATATTATATGTGATATTATTCTATGCTTAATGTGATTCACAGTTAATTACAAATATCATACATGATTGTGAGAATGTAGGTTGTCCAGTTGTCAATCACATGTGATATTTTAGCATACTATATGTGATTGTTGTAGTTTTTTTGGTATTAATCAGAAGTGATATTTTAGCATAATGCATATGATTGTAGTTTTTTCTAATGTTAATCGCAAGTAACATTGAACATATGGTTGTAGTTGTTTGTTCCAGCTTGTGTGGGTTCGAAGTCTTCTTTGGTTTTTGTTTTTGTTCTGTAGGGTCTCGGCCTTTGAGACCCCGCTCCCTATACTTTGGTTCTGGGGGTTTGCGGTTACTTAGAGTGGGTGATGGTTTTTTCAAAGCTACCCTTGCTTCCTTTTATTGCCGTAAAAAAACCCGAGCTGATATTCTAGTATAATACATAGGATTATGGTTTCACAAAGGGTGCATAATAAATTGGGTGAGTTTCCAAACTAAATTATGAGTTTTGGGGAACACTTTAAACTTCCATTCTTATTATTTACAAATGACACAAACTAAATTATTATAATAATTGAAGTATTTTAATTCATTTTTAAACTTGTATTAATTATAAGTGTTTGAAAATAAAATTTCTTATAATTTATAATGTAACATGGATATACAACTTCACATATTTTCTTTATTTAGCATTTAAACTAGTGTTGTTCGTAGTCCGGTTTCGACAGTTTAACTCTCCAAACCACAATGTCACTAACATCTTGATAGCAAGTGACCAAACTGCTTTAAGCACACCACAAAATAGCCATCTAGTCTCACCAATTTATATGGTTTAGCCTATGATTGAATTCAAACAAAAAAAATGATATTTATCTACAAAATCAATTTTGGATATTATACAAATAACTTGTACCAATTGTAAAAGAAAATTTTAATTGAAAACAAACAGTGAATAAATTCAAAAAGAAAAAAACAAACATTGAGCAAGTTGAAGACGATTAAAAATATTTTATTTTTGATAGATTCAAGATTTTATCTATTTAAGAAACTTGGACAGTTAAAAACTGAAAAGAGAAAAAACTTGGTGATGTTTGTTTTTTAAGAGGTCTAAAGTCTGATTTTACATCTAAAATATATGAGGTGGATGTTACACCTCTTAAAATTTCCGAGGACGATAAGAGACTTTTAGACCTTTTCTTTAAAATAAACAATCTTTGGTCTGAAAACCTCTTAATTTTTAAACTTAAGAAGTTTTAAGAGATATTTTAAAAAAACAAACGGCCCCTTAGAGCATCTCAACAGTTTCTCTATAATTTCTTTAAAATAGAGATTCAAATGTCAAAATCTCTAAAAAGTTTTATACTTAGCTTCAACAGATTATCTATTTTAAAGATTCCTACATCTATTATATTATTAAAATATTCTATAAATTTATCATCCCAATACAATTTTTAAAAATAATTTATCTAAAATAATAATGATGCAACCTCACTCGTGGAAATGCATAAAAAACCAATTTCTCTCTCCATACATCCAATTTTAGAAAATTCTCTAAAGTTGGAGTTTTTCCAAGTTTTTTCCTATTTTAGAGAACCGTTTAAAGAATCTGTTGGAGTAATATAGAGAACAATAGTTCTATTTTCTCTATTTTAGAGAAGGTTTTAGAGATGCTCTTAATGTCTTGAACAAACTTTATTTATGATTGGGTCATAAAAGTTAAAGCTACGACATGATATTTAAATATAATAAATCATGTGTATTTTGATGGTCAATTTAGTCCAAACCACTTAAAAAACGTCCAATCGTAGACCATGCCAAATGATTTAACTTTTTTTTAAATCAAACGGGACTCTCAGGCTCAAATCATCAAAAACATTTGGTTTAACTTGGTAAATGAACCAAATGAGTGTTAGCCTAGTGGTAAGGCTTGGACACTACTTAGTGGTGAACCCGAGTTCGAGCCCTGGGGGACGCATTCTGGAGGTACGGGGGGTTCGACCCCGGGCTACATGCTTTAGCAGTCGGGCTTCGGCCCAAAATTGCCGAGGATTAGTCTGGGTCCAATATGGTCTGGGATACCTCTTCAGAAGGAAAAAAAAAAAAAAAAAAAAAAAAAACTTGGTAAATGAATTAAGCACCCCTTATTATGAAAATGGAATAGAGAGTGGACCGATCTGAATAATTTGGATTGGGCCTTTATGTTATGGAGCCTTTGGGCCACTGTTATTGTCCAAATAGAAATCTTCTTTTTATTGGTTAGTATCAATTCATTAATGGATTTGATGAGAAGTTCGTATATTTAGTATTTAAAATATATATTTATTAAATTAAATTGAAACTTATAATTAAAAAAGTGAATATTAAAGTAATTTTTGACACCAAAATGCTTCTTTAACCAGATTTAAAATATACAACTCATTTGAATTATGGTAAATTAATACTGAATTTGGTAGACTAATTGATGAGCTAGCATATGACTAATAAGCTAGCTAGTAGCTGATACGTTAGTTTAAGAATAATTATGTTTTGCAAAAACTAGCTTATGAATATGTAAATTACCAAAAAAGTATCTTAAGATAAAATTAATCAAGATTAATAAGACTATAATTGAAAAAAGCTACAACTTTTTTTTTTAAAAATGCTACACCAACTAAAGTTTCAATAAGCTAGCTTATGGTTCATCTAAACATATACTAGCTTATAAACTAGCTTATTGTTGTTAAACATATTTTAATTAAAACAGGTTAAATTTTATTTTTAAGTTTCACAAATTTAACACGTGCTTGAAATGGGTTGAAAGTATATATTAGATGTCTGACCTCAATAAATAATGTGTTGGAAGGAGTAATAATAGTTTATATTAGTATATAGATTATTGGTTAAACAGAACGGAAATAGTGCCTATTTTAACTACAAAAGTGAATAAAATAATGCTACATATGACGAAAGTGGATATCCCAACGTTTGTATTTGCTTAAAAACATTTTTAATATAATCAAATAGTTTAGTTAAAACACTTAATTTTGTCGGTTTGTACCTTCAATTCATTGGGGAGTGTTCCAAGTGTCACCGAAAGGGGAAATTGTGGGTCTTAGCTGAACCAAAACCACAAAATAAAACAAGCCACCGAGGTCCATCACATGCGAACTTATAAGATTGTATAAAAGAAGAAAGAGAAGGTTCAAACGAGAAGCATATCAATTTAAGAAAAAGCGAGAAGTAATCTTAACCATCCATCTCGCGGTTACGGTGGACGTGATTACGGAGGATTGACGCGATTCATGGGAGGGTAGAGATTATTAAAGGGGGGACCGGTCAAAGCCACTTTTGTTGACCGAGATGAGTGGTTGAGATTGCTTCTCGCGTTTTCTTAAAAAATTATATTTTTCGTATGAACCTCCCTCAAAAGAAGAAAGGTTCAAATGAGAAACATAACTTTTTAAGAAAACGTGAGGACGAATTTCAGCTACTCATTCGGTTAATAAAGCCAGCTTTGGTTGGTCCTTTTTTTAATAATCTTTATCCTCCCATTAATCACGCCAATCCTCTGTGATCGCATCCACCGTAACCGAAGATATGTGGCTGAGATTCGTTCTCGTGTTTTTGTAGATTGACATGCTCCTCGTATGATCGAACCCACCTCTGTATAAAAGTTTATCAGATTTAATTACAATTCTTATAGTTTTAAATATGACTTTAAATTAATTATGATTGATGAGTATCAAGTCGCTTTTTTAAGTAAACTATGAGATTGTTAGTTTAATTATAATTTCATTTAAACTCATATATCTAAATGATATTCATATACTAGATGAACTTTTTACTCACAAAAATAATCAAAACAAATTTGTATTGAAGATTGTTGATGGATCATCATTGATATATTCCGATAATCATCTACAAATTACGAAGAAAGATCATGGGTAGCCTGCAACTTATTTGAGTCTTCGACCAACAATTTATCCACCATCTTTTGTATGAGACGATGAGTACTTCTTTAGCGAGGGATATTCTAGGGAAAATTGCTTAGGTAAAAGTCTTCCATTTAGTAGTAAAATCTATGTTATAATCGATTCGGTTACATTTGATCAACGATGGTTTTAATTTAATCAAATTCTTGTTTGAACGTCCAAATAATTGTTATTGTCGACAATCAAGTAACAATTCAAATTCTAATAAAATTGATTCTATCAAATTCAATCTCTATCGAATACTCTTTGAAGTATCAAAGATGATGGATCTATTATAATAAAATTCATGGTCTAGCGTCTTGTTAGGTTGTCTTCTAATAAATTATCGTTCAAAAAAATATTTATCAGTATTAGCGATTTATAAATAAATGTATGAATGATAGGTTGATAACAATAATGGATCATCACTCCAATCCATTAGATAACAACAACTATATTCAGTGAATAGAGTGATCCATTTCAATTATCAATTGAATTGGATTGTACCAATTATCCAAAATTAAAGAGGTATTAAGTGTTCTAAAATTTAATATTAATAAATGATTAAATTGGACAATGCATTAAATGCATGTGAACCGTTATACATAAATACACATAGTTTTGATGTCCAATCACAACCATCAAGTTTGACATACATATTGTTTTTGACTCAAATCTAGCTAACACAATCATAGTATCAGACAAACATGGGACCCTAGAGAACAATTAGGAAAAAACTGTGTGTTCAATGAATCAATATGTTAATAAAAGTTTACCTAATATAGCTTTTAATTGTGACAGTAGCATCTTAATCTATGCTAGACTAATCTTTGTTGCAACATGGTTTGATATATGTAATGTTGCTTTATCACTTGCCTATAACATAATCCACGAAGTTAGGGTTAAAGCCGATGCTACTCAAAGTTGTAGATGACATGAGACGAGGTGTGGTGTAGCGGTAAAGTCGAGCTTTAATAGCCTTAAGAGCTACGACATGGTCACGACGTTTTTCAAGACATGTCCTAAGGTAGCATATACATACACACACATATGCATGTATGTTTGTGTGTGTACATATATAGACATACTATAGATTTTCTTTTACATAAAGTTATAAAACCGAAAAGAAAAGAAGAAAAACCATTCATATCAAACATATCGAGCTTATAAGAATATGATATCAAGGGTGTGCAATTTGGAATAAATCTCTTAAGTCTCTAAACGTCGCTTTCTTCAAATTTCTACGAATCCCTATTCAAGCTTCCATATACGAGAATGAGATGTTGGTGTGAAATCAATGGTCCATTTTAGATAATTCGATTCACATGATAACAATGGGGTTAATAGCTAAGTTGTAATATGAGATAGAAGGTGTGGAGTATATACTCGTGTAAGATAACTAGAACTCGGGATCGTTGGATGGTGTTGTTTGCACTTTGTATCAGTTTGTAACTGATGGGGTTGTAACTGCCACCATTTATATCGGCAATCAATGTCATTAAATGATTGTAACTGCAGCCATTTATGTTCAACAATCAATCTCATTAAAATTAGAAATTATTATCGGTTTTTAATACGGGATTAGTTACGTTTCTCTTGTGTTTAAATAGGATTGATCTCTGGCATAATTGATACTGTAAATTTGAGATTATTCTTGAATGAGTTTCATGATACCCAGGCAGATTAGGGTCTATAAATTACTTAAGGAAAGCGACCTCTCATGCAATCTCAAATTTTATTCAAGTTCTTATAATCACCTTTTGTTTTTCTCCACGATTTTCTGTAAGTTTTTTTCCCCAATACTAGAGTAAACCATATACCTATTCAGGTTTTAGTTTTTAAGTTGTTTGTAAGGTTTATTTAAGTTTTAAGTGTTTATCCCCGAGTTTTGTCATTATGCTTATACGAAGTGGGGGGAAATGTCTTATAAAATAATGTGTATTGTGTAATGTGTAGTAACGAACCATAAAATGTCATAACACGTTGCAATGCTAAGGATTAGAAACTTAACATGATTGCAAAAGTGAAAGCTTGGAGCCATAACTTGTTATTTAGGACCATCATCTTCAAACTAATTAATTAAAACGTACAAAATTGCAAATGATCAATGTGTTTTACAACATCTACACTAATTAATACGAGCTCCACAAATCAAATAAATCTTTTCAAGTAATGATTAAACGTTCTTACATTCTTAATTGTAATTTGGCTGATTATTGGCTACCAAAAATAATCTTTGTTGCAACACCGATTGATCAATCAATCCCATATCAGTTGCCTGCAAAAATCACCCATGATTAATTGATGAGAGTTATATATTAAATTAAACGAAATGTTTTTTTTAATAGCAAATTACACATACTCAGCTAACCTACTCTTAAAATCTACTCGTAAATCTACACCATTGTCCATGACGGAACTCGAACCCACAACCACAAGGGAGGGGGACACCTTAAACACACTCCAAATACCACTGGGCTACAAGCCCGTTGGCAAATGTAATGTTTGTTGCAAATTAATCTAGGTTATTTACAAAAACTAATAAAAACAATATATATAGGGTCAGGTTCAAGGGAAAATCTCAAATAAACGGATAACCGAGGACACCCTCATAGCTCTTCATCTAGACAGTATGCACTTGTGAATAAGGATAATTTTGTAATATGTACACGTGCATATACATAAGTGCATAATGCACTTGTGCATAAAAACTCCAAAAGAACTCAAATTACCCGTATGCACCAGTGCATTCGATCATGATGGAGGGCTACGAGGGTGTTCCTTGGTTTTCCCTTTTTTGAGGTTTCTCTTGAACCTCCCTCTATATGTACACACACACATATAAATTAAAATGATTGATGTGTATGCATACTACCTCGGATTTAATAGAGTGAAGTAACCGATCATTTATTTTTGTCGAAATGCAGCTTGTAACATTGAAACCGTCTTTGACAAGTGTGCTTAGTAACCGCGAAAGAACAAACCCCTCCTCTATCGAACAACTGTTAATCAAAACCTCGACTCCCCCGTTGCATGAGCTGACCGAGACTGTATTAGGAATAAGCTGATTCATTAAGCCCTCATTACCATTAACATTAGAAAACTTCTTGAGCTGATCTCTCCTCATACCGAGCCCTTCAACATTTTCTTGCATTTGTTTGATGTAATGCACTGCCTGCTGCATATGATCCGACATCGAATGACTTCCCTAATCAAACACCAAAACATCACCAAGTTTGAATCCACCATGAAATTGTCTATCTAGGGTTTGAACATCTTCAATCCAAAGTTAAAAGTTTCATCAATTAGTAACAACACCAAGCTAACCACAAGACTTTTGGGGGATGTAGCTAGTAACCCATCTATATATCCAGGGTTTGAATCTATAGCAAATTTTGTGACCACTGGGGATTTCTCAAGACTATGTCTAGCAGTCAGGCATTGTCGGGATTAGTCTAGGCCACGGTCTACGATACTGTTAAAAACAAACACCAAACCAAGTTAAAAAGAAAAGATCAAAGATATATATAGCTCACCTTAACAAATTCAGGAGGCAGTAAACCCTTAAGTGAAGCATAAAGGTTAGCCATTTCTTTCCTTCTTTGCCTTTCAATCTCTCTATGAACCACTTTCTTCTGTATTTGGCCATCATCTTGATCACCATCTGCTCCCAAATTAGGTTTATTTAATGCCTTTTTTCCTCCCCTTTTTCTGGTAGTAGTTTTGCTAGTGCCCTCCACCATGGAAACATGTTCACCAAGATCCACTACTCCATGATCTTGATCTTGATCTTGTTGGAAAGAAATCAAATAAGGTTGGTCATTAACCACCAACTCATGATCACTTTGCTGAAAAGAAAACATTAAATGATTATTGAGTTCTTTGTTTGGTGAATGATCCATATATATATATATATATATATATATATACATATATATTGTAAACCTTTTAAGATATATATTTCTTGTGAGATCTTCTTTATCTTTATTAAGTAGGGTTTTTTTCTTTGTTCACCAATAATTTAAAGATCACGAGTTCCACCAGTCGAATATATTTTCCTTTTTCCTTTTGTTGTTTAATTATTATTTAATTAATGGTACTGTAGTTTTGTACAAACGCAAGATTCACACATATTGGTCCAACGACCAACATAACCTAAACTAGAAATATAAATATATTTCTTCTAACATCCATAAAAAACTATATTGTGAAAAAATATTATCGATTGATAATTTTAATTTTTGAACGGCAAGTTAACAAACATACACGCTTCAGCAGTATTAGGCTTTCAATTGGGCAATCCCACTAATCCGCTGCGACCCGGCCCAACCTATGGTTGTACCTGACCGGCTGGTAAGTGGATCCCATAGATTGAATCCTCAAATACCGGCCCCAAACCCAGCCCAAAGGACCAGATTCAAAGTCTGAATATCAGACATGTCACCCGTGGGATAAGGGAAGCCTAGGAGAGCCGCCGACTCCAACTACCGTCCATGTACGATCTATACTAGATCTGACCAACTGCACATCCTACCTCCTCTACGTTCTTGACGTTCTTGACACGAACCCTTGATAGTGTGGCTTTTACCCCACACCCCAAGGATGTTACCTATCCAACTGAGCTAACAACCTTTGATATTATCAATTGATAATTAACATATATTTTTTTGATAAATTGAATTGTTTATGGTGATGATGTATGGAGGAATGGGCAAAGTTATATGATAATCAAGATCTAAAACTGTGGAAACCAATGTCATGGATTTTAATAGACATGTGCTAGAAATAAATATAATAATTAATTGCATATTTAGTGCTAAGTTTGATCATATTTCTATCAAATAGATTAATGTTTAGATACCGTTCCAATTTATGTCTAAGAAGTAAGAATAATAAAATTGTTGCATCATTTTATTATCTTCTTTTTCTCTCACGCTATATATATAGAGAGGACGGATCATACGAGAAGTTAAACATATTAAAAGGATGCAAAAAGTGTGATATCTCATATGGTTGTACGGCCTTATTGATATGTTTGATAGTATATACTTAAGTGTTCGTTTGGTTGTAGTTATAATCTATACCATTAAAAAATTTACTGATGCATTTAACATTAAGCCAATAAAATCTAGAAAAAATAGATATCTTTATGATGTCCTATAATTCCTTAATTTGTAATTATTGTAGCCAATTAAGTTCAAAACTAGAAGATTCTCGCGAGTTGCTTGGTTCTTAAACTTGAAATTCCATTTAAATAATATTACCTAATAAATCATATTTGAGTATGAATGTATACAAACAATAGAGTAAATTATGGTTTTGGTCCCTAAGGTATGTCAACTGTTACAAATCTAAGAATGATATGATGGAGAGCAAAAACAAGGAGGGAGAGAGATGGACAACCAAAGATGATGAAAATCGTCGAGTTGTAGATGGCCAAAGATGGTGAAGGTCGATACCAACGGCTATGTTCAAAGGTAGGGATGAATGAACGCTAATTGTTTCAAGGTTTTCCAAATGAATTGTCAAAAGTGTTTTCCTTAATGAATGTTACCTAAAGAAGCCTATGTGAAACACCCGCTTGGATTTGAAGATCTTGTTAGGGTTAAAAATTTAGATTGTATTCAAGTAGGAGGATTGAAAGAGTAATTTTTGTAATTGTAGTTTGTTAGTTTGTAAAGCTTGAAAGTAGAAGGCCTAAAGTGTAAATACCCTTGCGTATATAGTTAGAGAAGCTTATTTGAAAATATCTGGTGTTTGATAGAGAGAAAGAGTTTCTGCGTTTCATATTCATGTATGATATTGAAAGATCAGATTTGATTGCTCATCTTGACTATGTATACTGACTTGACAAGATCATGCTCATCCTGACTATGTGTATTGACATGAAAGAGATGCCAAGTCAGATAATCCTTGAATTATGTATGATCCAGGGGCGTAGACAAGGGGGGACTGAATGGTGCTCACCCCCCCCCCCCCCCCCCCAACTAACTGTTTTTTTATATAGCTTCTACACAAACGTAAAACACATACACAGCTCCAGGTCAGATGGTTTGTACACCCCCCTTAGTTGTAATTTCCCCTGGTTTGAGTCTTCTTCTCTTTCTTATTGATATATTTCTGTTTTTATTTAAATATTTGTTTGTTTATTAATTGTAATTGACCATTTTCTTCTTTCCTATTCTTCTATCTTTATTTTAAATATTTATTTATTTATTAAGTATAATTTCAGTTACCTTTATACTTTCCTAAAAAATCTATTTTTTTTTTTGTTTTTTCATTCACAAATATTTTATAAAAATACATTATTATAATAAATATCAAAATAAATTAAAGTAAAATTGATATCACTGTATAATTTTTAAAAAATGTGTTAGTTAAGCTTTTGCTATTACTTTTATGGATCATATATTTCATAATATTAATTTTTTTATGGAGCTTTAAAATCTTTTTTTTATTGACAATTTGACATTATTTGTGGTGTTTTTATAAATTAGTGAATCAACTCATTTAATGATAAAAGTAAGTTTTTAACTATAATTAGCACTACAATATAACATATTCATCTATTTTTAATATTTCACAAACAAAGGTTCCAATATTTATGAGTTTTTTTTCTTGTTTTTATATCTAGGCACTTGTTACAATTCAATTTTCTATCGAAATCTAATGTAACTTAAAGAGAAGCAACGCTAATTGCATTTCACATTAGTCTTTTGTTTGGATAAATTCAATATATAAGCTAGATTGAGATCTTCAAGCCCCCTCTAAACCAAAATCCTGGCTACGCCCCTGGTATGATCTCCCTGTTCACAAAATCGGCAAGGCCATGCTCAACCGACCACCTTGTACTACCGACCACCTTGTACTACCGATCACCCTTTACACCAAGGTATGGTTTCTTTCGTCACCACTCTCAATTTGTAGTGGGGAGATGCCGAACAACCTTCGTTCCAAAGCTAAGCCCACCTAGTTAAGTTTAGAACTAAAATCTGATTCCCTCATAGGCCTGATATGCCCATGGCCCAAGCCACGATAGCCATGGGCTGGGCCTGCCCTGCTTATCGATTAGAAATCGTTTATTTTGTTAATCTAATAATCTAACATTGATCGAGATAACACTATTGCTTAATAAAATAATTCATAGATACAAATCTAATTGAAAGCTATGTATCTATTTTATAACCTTCTTAAATAAAACATGCATGCCAATTAATGCTACCATCCAACAACGTACAAACACAATTTAAAACAAACATGTACATAGCAAACTTTCGTCACACTAAAAACTCCGATTAATTCGATCGATCAGTTTCTCAAATCAACAACTACGACGCTGATGTTATCATTACTCCTACGTCCCACCGCAAGACGTACCAGTAACGCAGCTGCGGATGATGATACTGATACCGATACTGAGTTCGTTACATGATCTTCTTGTTGACACTTACGGACTACCTCACAACTCATTTCATTTGTCAAAACGTCCCACAAACCATCAGTCGCTAATATCAAGCTCGTATCCCCACCGTTTCTTTTCCTGAATGTGTACTCGGGTTCTGATGTTACCACTTGTTTTAGAAATCGGTCCCCTGTATATATATGTATTTTCGTTTACTTCATTTCAGCATATGTATGTATATATGGATGGATGGATCGAGTTAAAAGATTGATATATAACCTATTGCCCGTGACATAGCCAGAACGCCTTCAACTCGTGCTCCATTTGCCGAAAAAACGATTTGTCCTCCACAAGCTTCGATTCTTGATCGTTCATCTTCCCGCTCAGGCTGCGCACGAAACCAATGTAAAATTCCTTCAATTTTCGGTATTTTACTTTGATAAATGACATAAGAACATGAAGAAACAAAAAATTAAAGAACACGACAACCGTTCATTTGGACGGTATACACATGTACATACAAGTAATTCATAATATGCACATGTGCATAGAAAAAAAACCAACTTAAATTATGCATATGCACATATGCATAGAACCAAAAACGACTTAAGTTCTAATATAAGATTTATAACATTTATTCAATCTATATTTGAAATTCATATATAATTATATATAACAAATTAATAGATGACCAATTGATCGAGTGTATTGATAAAGGCCTGAACAGATATATAAAAAAACCACTTGTGGTTGCATGGTGACAATATTAATTAATTCTATTTCCAGCTGCCCTCCACTCAACTCCAGCACAATGTTTTAAAACCCGGGTCGAAACGGTTAAACTGGGAACAGAAAAAGAGACCGGTTTTATGGCAATTTATGTCCGAAGTGAACTAGCCGGTTTTATAAATAAATAAAAATTAGTTCAACCGGTTGAACCGAACTCGTAAAAAACCCGTTTGACACATAAAATTCTTGCTTTTTATGAATAGAAAAAGAGGCCAGTTTTATAGCAAATTATTCCCAAAGTGAACCGGCCGATTTTATTAAAAAAACAGTTCAACGGTTGAACCGAACACCGGTAAAAAACCGGTAGACACATAAAGTTCTTGATTTTTATGGTTACATATGGTCTATTATTAATTCTTGATTTACATGGTTACATGGGTTGAGTATATAACTATATATACATATTTGATTATACAAATGGTCTGTTTAATTTTGGATTTCTATGGTTCAATTTGGAAAAGAAAACGACTTGAATTGAATGAATTTTGATGATGTATCAACTTGTGTTTCTTTAATGTTTTTCAGATTGATGTAATACTTGTTATGTGTATTGTTAATGTTCGAAAGTAGGCAGGAAAATGAAATATGAAATAGACATATAAATGCTTGAAAACGGTTGACTTGACGGTTGAACCGGTCAAACCGGAACTAAAACCAGTCACAAGACCGATTCAATCAAAAACCCAGTTTTTTTTCATATTTATTGGTTGCGATTAATTTATTGGTTGTTGGAGTAATGTTTTAAACCAATAAATTAATGACAACTTAACTGATTTTATGTATATAATATACCTTATGATCAACCGAGAGAGGGACGGCCTTGCCGTTATGGCACAGGACGGCTCGTGAGTCGCCGCAGTTCGCCACGATTATATATTCCGGGGTCAAAAGCGTCACCACCGCCGTCGATCCCACGAGAGACAACTGCGGATGAAACCTACAAACGACCGAGTTCTGTAGCCCGTCGCATTGGCATAACGACATCGCCATATCGTCCATCCTCTCGAAACACCGGTTGATCGCCGTCCGCCATAGCTCTTCCACCTCACCGCCCGCCGTGGGCTTCACGCGCATCAACTCCTCCGCCATGATCACGTGCATGTGCTCCTTGCATAATGCCGACACCTGCCCAACAGAATTCTTCCTAAAATTACCATAATACCCTTGGAAATTTAAAAGAATTATAGAAATTGACAGAAATACCCTTTTCAAATGAAGAAACTGTTCTAGTTCACCAAGGGTATTTCTGACTTTTAATAAAGTTATTATCAAATGAGTGTTTTTTAAAATATATTTACCAAATAGGTGTTGTAAATTATTGTATATTTGTATAGTTCCATCTATTTTTCTTTTTTCTTTCTGTTTTGTCTTTTATTAAAAATAAAAATACACCTAAACGGTAATTATGTTTAAAACAACACTATCTAACGAATGAAAAAAAGACACGTGGATTACGTGATGCCCTCCGTGGCCGTCGAACACGCCGAAGAAGTGCACCGGCCGGTAACCGTTTATCTCCGGCCGACATAAATTCGTCCACACCGACACCTCGTCCTCCATTACCCGCGCCCTACCAACCACCGACATAAACCCATACGCCGGCGCAGCCGGCGTCTCCGTATCGCTAATCAAGCTCGCGATCGGAGCGGCGGCGGACGACGAAGGAGGAACAGCGTTCCCGTCCTCCTTCTCCTCTGCCGCCGCAAACTTCTGAGCTTCCAAGCCATCCGTTCCGGCCGAGACGGCCATAACGGAAGCCAGCCTCCGCCGCATCTCGATCCTCCTACGCCGCCGCTCCCGACATTTATGCGGCGAATCGACGTCCTCGTTGTCATCCTCAATCGGCATCTCGCTCCTCCGGCTACCGTACACCCGCCTCATTGAAAAACACCGGCAATCTTAATGAATTCAGACCTTGACATCTTTCTCTCTGATTTAAATTAAGCCAAAGTGAAAGGCTTTGGTGAAGAATATAAGGGGGGAGGCGGCTGAGCTCGGTGCCCCTGAAAGCCGACTAGATGCTTATATGATGATGCCACGTGGACCGGGGGTCAATTTAGATGGCGATGAACAACGATGGGAGCTGACACGTGACAGGGGATAAAAGCTTTTGAGAGATTGCACACTTTGTGGGCCCGGTATGATTCGTTCAGCTACCACGTAAGTCCGTTAAGATTTGACAGCTTTGGGTCCATTTTTATTTACTTTCTGGGCTGAATATGGAGCCCACTATGTTAAGCCATCATTAAGTTCTTAAAGTCACATATTTGGTCCTTGTATTTAGTGTCGCGTACGGTTTATGCGGTTTGTACCTAATAAACTTCATTACAAAATCAATAATAACATGGTAAAACTTCAAACAAGTCCGATTAGTACGTACATAATATACATATAAGAAATAATCTAAGTACAAAATAGTAACTTCAGACTAAATGTTAAGACTTGTGAGTTAACTATGATAGAACGCAGAGCCGCGTATCAACACAAAATTGCAGAAAATGATGAAATCGTGAACTCTGTTTGGATGTCGATGTTGCTTAAAGTGTAATAGATCGATTATTGGGCTATAGTTTAATAATGGAGCAAATAGATTAATAATATAAATATTTTGTAACATGCTTCATGATTTTCTTCTCTCTCTTTGCTTTATAGTGCAAGTAAACTTCATGAATATGATAGTTTTTTTTTTTTGAAAATGTGCATAAATATCATGTTTCTAAGTCAATTTTTAACATTTGTGTTCATTAGCATCACATCTACGAGATCATTATCGTTGTTATGATATGTTTTAATTGTTCACAGGGTGGCAATAAAGACCGGAGAGTGAGGAGAGGGAGAAAATAGTTAAACAAAACTAACCCAAAATGGAAGGTGGGAAAAGGTGGATTTGCCCTCATGTAAAAGGCACATGCTTCTATTTAATGGAACGTCATAAATGATGTTAACTCAATGGAAAATGAATACAAAGAAAAATGAAGAATTAGGAAGTTCTGATGTAAATAGTCCGTCTAAGTAACCAAATTCAAATTTTAAGCAAATCACAAGGACCAATAATGTAATTCACTATAAGTTTTACTAAAATAATGAATCATTATAAGTCCCTACAGTTTATATCATCTTACTAAATCCATCATTGAAATAGTTAAACTGGATAACCTCATGGTTTACATTTTATTTTGAGTTGGGTTCCTTGTCTTAGCCACATAGACTTTTAAATAGTTAAGTCATTAATGATTTGGCTAAGTTACCTTTTTGTTTATTTTTTAGTAAAATACTAAAACAACGTAATGATTCCCTATGGACGGCTAATTAGCCAACATCAGTAGTTGTTTGTTACGTAAACACACCAATGACCGATGTACGGTCATTATGAAAGGTGGGAAAAGGCGGATTTGCGCTCATGTAAGAGACACATGCTTCTATTTAATGGAATTTCATAGGTGATGTTAACTCAATGGACTGTGGGTGTAAGAAAAATGAAAAATTAGGAAACTCTGATGTAGATAGTCTGTTTAAGCAACCAAATCCAAATTTTGAGCAAATCACAAGGACCAACAATGTAACTCACTATAAGTTTTACTAAAGTAGTGAATTACATTCTATGTTCCTGCAGTTTATATCAATTTACGAAATACATCATCAACATGAAATAGTTAAGCTGAGTAATCTCATGGTTCACATTTTATTTTAAGTTATGTCCCTTGTCTTAACCACCTTTACTTTTTAAATAGTTAAGTCATGAATGATTTGGCTAAGTTACCTTTTTGTCTATTTTATAACAACATATCAAAACGACGTAACGATTACATATGGACAGCTAATTATCCAACGTCAGTTATTGTCTGTTACGTAAACACATCAAAGACTGATGTACGGCCATTACGGCGGCATGTAATACGTGTCACATCAACTTGTATTAGCAATTGCATGTCATTGTTGATGATACTTCTATAAGTTTCTACTTCCAGCCATCGTTGAATTCCTTTGCAATTGACGTATGATTGATAATTATATAACCTATTATTCAAAAGAAAGTTGTAAATAAGTTTTATTTCACCTCTAGGATATAACACTCCAAAATCTGTAAAAGAACAACTAATTAAAAACTGTATACATTATATAAAAGATAAATTCGTTTCTATAGATCAATACTTGATTACCTCAAATGGCAAATCTAGATTTAACATCAGAAATAATGAATCAAACATTACATGAAGTCTAGGTTAGGGACTTATTATAACTCATTAATAGTAGTTATCCCAAATACCCTAATTCCCTTATATGTCGAAGCTCATCTGGAAAACTTCTTTCACATCTTGGTTTTTTCAATGTTTCGGTTAGGGGAATTTGTGGAGTGGTTTGAGGCAAAACTGCATATCAAACCATATATGTTGTTTGACCATTTTGCCAAACTACACAACATGTACCTCAGACAGCAAAAAAAAAATGTATTGTGGAATATGGTGTGGCATACGGTTCGACCGGTTTGTAGCTAACGAACTTTACGCCTACACTCCAATAATTAAAAGATGGGATTAATTCTTCAAAATGTATCTAACTATCCCCAATATACTATTGTGTGTATCAACCTAAAAAAATTCATTTTGTATATATCAAACTTTATTTTTGAGTCTATTATGTGTATTTTTGATACACACAATAGTATATTGTGGGATAGTTGGATACACATAATAGACTCAAAAATACACATAATAGACTCAAAAATAAAGTTCGATATATACAAAAGGAACTTTTTTAGGTTGATACACACAATAATATATTGGGGATAGTTGGATACATTTTGAAGAAGTAATCCCTTAAAAGATTAAAACTTCATTATAAAATCAACGATAACAAGGTAGTCCGTCCAAAAAGACTAAAACTTCAAACAAGTGTGATTTGTACATACATAATATACATATTAGAAATAATTTAAGAAGTACAAAATAATAATTTCAAACTAAATGTTGATTTGTGAATAAACTATGATAGAAGGCAGAGCCGGATATCAACACAAAACTGGAATAAAAAAACGATGAAATCGTGAAAACTGTTTGGATGTCGATGTTGATCAAAGCTTAAAAAGCTAGATCGATTATTGGGCTATAATTTGATAACGGAGAAAATAGATTGGCAATTATTCTCTCTCTATATATAAAAATATATGTGTGTGTGTGTTATAAAATAAAAAATATCTACATGTATATAATATGCAGCGTGATGCGGTTTGAACCATGGTTGGATAACTTAAAACTACAAACAGCATGCGGTTAGGTAAAATTCAAATCACAAACCGCACTGTAGAACTTCTTAACTTTCTGCATTGTAGTGTGACCCGATATTGGGGTTTTGTGGGATTTGGTGGTTTAAATGAACACTCGTATCTTCGTTCCATCTCCCTTCTAACACCATTCACTTCCCTTCCATTCATCTATATGACCAACCTCCCTCGATGGTGTTATGTTCTGAATTTTGTAATTTACTTCATGATTTTTTACTTTCTCTTTGCTTTATAGTGCAAGTAAACTCCATCACTATCGTAGTTTTTTATGAAAATATGCATAAATATCATGTTTCTAAGTCAATTTAACAACATTTGTGTTCATTAGTGTTACATCTAAGAGATGGTTATTGTCATTATGATAGGTTTTAATTGTTCACACAGTGACAATGTAGGCCGAAGAATAACTAACCAAAAATGGAAGGTGGGGAAAGGCGGATTTGTCGTCATGTAAGAGGCACATGCTTCTATTTAATGGAACTTTATAAACGATGTTAACTCAACGGACCATGGGTGCAAGAAAAATGAAAAATTAGGAACCTCTGATTTAGATAGTTCGTTTAAGCAACCAAATCCAAATTTTGAGATTCACTTTAAGTTTTACTAAAATAGCGAATTACATTCTAAGTCCCTGCATTTTATATCAATTTACGAAATCCATCATCAACATGAAATAGTTAAACCGAGTAATCTCATGGTTTGCATTTTATTTTGAGTTAGGTCCCTTTTCTTGACCGCCTTCACTTATAGAATTGTTAAGTCATGAATGATTTGGCTAAGTTACCTTTTTGTCCATTTTTTAATAAAATATCAAAACAACGTAATGATTAACTATGGACAGCTAATTAGCCAACGTCAGTTGTTGTCTGTTACGTAAACACATCAAAGACCGAGGTACGGTCATTATAGCAGCATGTAATACGTGTCACATCAGCTTGTATTAGCAATTGCATGTCATTGTTGATGATACTTCTAAAAGTTTCTACTTCCAACCATTGTTGAATGCCTTTGCAACTGACACACGATTGGTAATTATATAATTTATTATTCAAAAAAAGTTGTACAAAAGTTTTATTTCATCTCTACGATTTGTAAAAGAGCAACTAATTAAAAACTTTTACACTAGAAGATAAATTCATTTCTATAGATCAACACTGTGATTCCCTTAAATGGCAAATCCAGATTTAACATCAAAAATAATAAATGAAACCTTACATGAAGGCTAGGGTAAGGACTTACTAAAACTCATTGAAAGTAGATGTCCTCGAAATGCTAAGTCTTATTTGTGTCTCTAACTAGCACTCAACCATATCACGGTGTCATTAGTATCATTTTCCAGCAAGGACCTAATAAGTTCAAGAGTTTTCATCTTTAATATAAACTGGTATAACTAAAACATGCTATTTAAATCATATTCAAAATGAAACATATTTAATGTAAAACAACATCTTTCTCCAAAACCCATCATTTTCATGATGAAAACTTGGTGTCCAGAGCACCCATTTAATTTTATCATAAAACCAAAGCTCAACACTCACCCAAAACATGGATATAGTTCAATTACGAAATACAAAAAACATGGATAAAACTTTATCATCCTGAACACCAAAACATGAATGAGGTTCAATACTCAGTATCATAAATTAGGGATACACTTCATAAGCAAAACAACATCAAAAACATGGATAATACTCATTGAATGTAGTTAAATACAACGTAAGCTCCATATCTATATTAATAAGTTCCATAACAAATCACACAGTCATCAAGTTCAACCGCCAACAGTCTATAGCTTAAGTCCCCACTAATCATAGATTTACTCGTTCACTAGAAGTATTGCCATTATGGACTCATGATCATCAAGTTCAACCATTCACGCTCTATAGCTTGAGTCACTAGCTATAGATCCAGGGGTGGCAATTCTCGACATGACACGAACCCAGCACGAAAATAAACGAATTTGGGTTGAGTTTTCTAACCCACCTACTCGTTTATTTTGCGGGTCATGTTTGGAACCCATTTATCTATTTTTAATATTTTTTTATAACAAAACTTTTATTCTTTTAGACTAAACTCTAACTCATTTATGACTAGTCAACCCGTTTATAATCCGCCAACCCGTGAACTCGTACAGTTAAATGGTTACATGGCCACATGGGTCGTGTGCGGGTTTTAAATATTCGGGTTAGGGTTAATAAACACAACATGATTAGTTAAACTCATGTTCTGGTTGAGCCTTTTTGACCGCCAACCCGAACACGACACGATTGCCACAACTATATAGATCACACACACACATATATCATATGGGTTGAGTTCCGATGAGAAGTATCAAATTTGATGAGAAGAGTGAGAAGTGGCTATCAACCGTTGGATGAAAAAGAAACGAACATTATAATGAGATGCACCGAGATGCAGCAGATCAACTCTCTTTTAAGCCGCAATTCATGAGACAGTATTTGAATAAAAGTGATCAACAATTTAAAAGTATTTCTTACACTTACCATCAAAATAATACTTCTTATATAATTTCGTGATTTCTAACGATTTAACAAGTTATGGCAAAGAATATTCAAATTCGTATTTATTTCATAGAATTAACTTAAAAGTTAAAACGTTGGACTTATATTACAAAGACCAAACATCTAATTTATTGTAACTTATAACATTTGATGATCGATGATATGATATCATGGCCACTAGTCCACTAAAGACGTAACCAATGGTGGGCAAATATAAACCAGATCCCTAAAATTGGTCATAGTTGTGATTTTTAATGAATGATAATGGTCATTGAAACTGCTACACAAATTTATACATTTTTATACTCACTATATTTCCAATTTGTGACACATACAATTAATGTTTTCTAAATATAAACTATCTATAGGATATATATAATACGAAAAAATAACAAAAGGGGCAATAAAATATTTATAAAACGATGAGTTTGTTTCCATATCTTGGCTTTTATGTACTTAGGTGACATAATAATTAAACTAACTGTTATATCCTTTAATTAAAAAAGAGAATTTCATTTATATCATTATAAACTTCATTAGTTACCTATATATTCTTTTAAACTTTTAAATTATATATTTAATCCTTATAAAACCTAAAAAATTACATATATACTCAAACACTTAATTAAATAATAGTTAATCTATTTAAGAACTAAAAAACATTATCTTAAATTGATTTGTCTACTAAAATTACCAAAAAAAGTTAGTAACTATTACTAAGAATAATAATAATAATTTTTAGTAATAATAATTTTACTAATTATTAATAAAAAGTAATAAGAATAATTTTTAGTAATTATTGTTAAATTGATTTGTTATTAAAAAAAACTTAGTAATTGGTAACTATTAAATTTAATAAATTTTTAGGTTTTAATAGAAAAAAATTAATTTAAGATATTTTTTTAGTTATTAAATAGATTTATTATTATTAAATTAAGTGTTTGGATATATATATATATATATAGAGGAAGGTTCAAACGAGAATGACATCAATTTAAAAGAATACGAGAATGAATCTCAGCCAACCATCTCAGGCCAATCATATATGACAATGACTTTTGTGTACAAAATCATATATGATTAACAAAGGAAAAGTTCAGGTACAAAAAACATGTACAAAATCATATATGATTCATATAGTAAAACACATATGATTCATGTTGTTAATCATACATGATTAACAACTGCGCGGGTCACATGCGACTCACGACCAGCATGTTGACCCGCCCGCTTCCCCTTTTTTTCAGTTCAATACTTAATCATATATGATTTTGTACACAAAAATCCATTCTCTTATTCTCTTAAAAAAATGTCATTCTCATTTGAACCTCTTTATATATATTTGTAGATTTTGTAAGGATATATGTATATAGTTTTAAACTTTACAAGAATATATATGTAATTAATGAAGTTTGCAAGGATATAAATGAAATTCTTCTATAAAAAATTATATTTTTGATTTCATCGAAATTTATACCATTTTTAGATCGATCATGTATAAACTCCCGATTCGATGTCTATAGTTTCAACACATAAAAACGCCTTGTATTTTCTATTTTCTTAAATCTAAATTTGAAACATACATTTATTAATTTATAAGTATTATAATTTATAATTAACTGCTCTTAAAAGTCAAAAAAAAATTTGAGATAGACAATGAATTTATCTAAGAGGTGAGACCATCTCCAATGGGGTCACTAAATCTTACACTAAACATCAAATTTGGTGTAAATGTTACTATTCACATCTCCAATGGGGTCACTACTTTTCACACTAAATTTAGTGTGATGAATAGTATAACACCAAATTTGGTGTAACACTATTTTTTACACTACTTTTTTGGTGTAAAAAAATAGTGTTACCCATTGGAGAATATTTAGTAGTAACACTAAATCTTACACTACTTTTTACACTATTTTTAACATTTGGTGTAAAAATAGTGTTACCCATTGGAGATGCTCTGAATCATATGATATCTATCTTAAGTTAAGTATGGCAACTAATAAAAAAGGTAAATCATAAGATTGTGAAGGCATGTGAGGAAGTGACTTGTTAACTTTTCTCCTCATATTCGAATCCAGAAGCTTCCAGATTGTGGTCACTCCACTCAGAGTAGCATGCATTAGTTGTTGGTGAACTTTGTCAAGATTAATCGAGACAAAACCTTGGATACCCTTGCAAAATAAAACTAATAAAAATGTATTGTATCCAAATTTATGGATTTAAATTGCTTGGTCAAGTGTAGGGACTAAAAGTAGATAACTATAATTTTTGAAGGGTTTATGTACAAATTAAAGTGAAATTCTTATATTTAACCTAGCCTTCGTCTCATTTTCTTTTAGGAAAATTGATTTAATTGGAAGGAAACTTAAGGATCGTTATTTGATGGAGAAATTTAAAAGGAAAAAGCTTTAGTGGTAATCTTCTTCATTCAAGGTATAAGGTACATTCTTCATTTTCTATATCCTCTATTGTTGGATGTTTGTGAGCTATGTGTGGAGTTTTTTATCCTAAATCATCGAATGTGGTTAAAGTATGAATTTTAGATGAAAATCTTCCTTGGATTTGAATGTAGCTACGGTTTTGGGTTTTGGATTTATTTACATAAAGTTAAATGTAAATCATTAAGGATTTGAGTTGCTCATAAAGAAGCTCAAACAAAAGATTTGAGCGTGAAAGTATTGTTTTTTTTTTTTTTTTGACTGATTATTTTGTTATATGTACTCATTTTAGAGGTCTAGATAGGTTGGTTTTATGTTGGAATAACACGAGATCCAACATTTAAGAGTTGGATAGAGTTTTCAGGTTTGAATGTCCGTTGCAAATCTCAATGTGTGAGCTATGCCCTCAACCGCAACATATGGTCGTGTGGCGAGTCATATAGAAGGAAACTATATGTAGCACGACTTGTGTCGCAACCTGGAGTCGCGTACCAACTCTAGGTCGCATAGGCCACAAATGCGTATGATTTTTGATGTTTTTCAATATACGTTGTAGGTCAAGTTTGGAGTATTGATTAAGGGTTCTTGGAAGTGTTTTGTGTGTTAATTGTGTGGGTTTAACATATTTCTTAACTCGGTTAATTTAGGTGTTTGGTTTGAATATTTCTAGCATTTAGAGTTTATCATGTAGTGTTGGGCAACAGGTGAGTTCCATGTATGTGCCTTGTCTAAAGTTCAAGAAATTCTTTGACCGAAACTGGTTTATGAAATGTCATTATTGATTAAACAAGCATACTATATATATAGCGTTATATACAAGGTTGGGTTTAATGAGAAGTGGAATTATTGTGAAAAGAGTAAGAACGGATCTTCATATGCGAACAACATGTGAACCATTTAACTAATTAACAAATGAACCTACGGGTTCATATGTTAATCAGTTCATTGGTACATATGTTAATCAGTTCATTGGTACATATGTGAATCAATTAATTAGTTCATACGTAAATCACAGAGGTTCATATGTGAATCTGTTAACAATAGTTATTATATGAATTACACGGGCTCATATATGTTCATATAGGAACCAAGTTAATCAAGTTAATATGTAAATTATACAGGTTCATACATACAGTTAAAAATAGTTAATATGTGAATTATAGTACATATAAACATATAGTTCATATCTGGGTTCACATATGAACATATAGTTCATATGTGAAAAATAGTTAATATGTGAATTATAGTACATATGAACATATAGTTCATATGTGGGTTCACATATGAACATATAGTTCATATGTAAATCACATGGATTCATATATTAACCTTTTTTCCGCCTATTTATAGAAGTTACCAAAGTGCCCCTTTATTTTTTGCATGGCTGCAAATGTTGATTAGTCAAAGTCGTAATTCTTGACCACTCAAATTTAATCTTAGTCGTATGAATGGCTAATATCACTTTTTTACTTCTTATTTTTTTTAGCATTTCCCATTTGAACATTTGAGAAATGGTTAAACAAATTAACTATAAGTGGAAGGTGAAAAAAGGCGGATTTGGCCTTGTGTAAAAGGCACATGCTTCTATTTAATGGAACTTCCTGAACTATGTTAACTCAATGGACCATGAATGCAAGAAAAACGAAAAATTAAGAACCTCTGATGTAGATAGTCCGTGTAAGCAACCAAATCCAAATTTTAAGTAAACCAGAAGGACCAACAATGTAATTCACTCTAATTTTTACTAAAATAGTGAATTACAATCTAAGTCCTTGCAGTTTATATCAGTCTATGAAATCTATCATCAACATGAAATAGTTAAACTGAGTGCTCATGGTTTACATTTTATTTTGAGTTAGGTTCCTTGTCTTAACCACCTTGACTTTTTAAATAGTTAAGTCATGAATGATTTGGCTAAGTTACCTTTTTGTCTATTTTTTAAAAACATATTAAAACGACGTAACGATTACCTATGGATGGCTAATTAGCCAACGTCAGTTATTGTCTGTTACGTAAACACATCAAAGACCGGTGTACGGTCATTATGGCGGCATGTAATACGTGTCACATCGGCTTGTATTAGTAATTGCGTGTCATTGTTGATGATACTTCTAATAGTTTCTACTTCCAGCCATTGTTGAATGTCTTTGCAATTGACGTAAGACTGATAATTTACTTATATATATATATATGTGTGTGTGTGTGTGTGTGTGTGTGTGTGTGTGTGTGTGTACATAAAAGCAAAGGATCATTTGTGAAGTTGAGGTTGCCATGAGAAGCGTGAAAAATGGTTAAACCCTTGGTCACGTTTAATCTATTACCCTCCCATGAACCGCGCTTTAGAAGGGAATTGATTCGTTGCATCTCGATCATCTCTTATCTCAGTGCATCTCATCTTAAAGTGCATCCAACGCTTGATAACCATTTCTCACGCCTCTCACGTTAACTTCAACTTTCTTCCTCACTCAACCCTATATATATACATATATATACATATATAGAGGAAAGTTCAAATGTGAACCACTTTTTGGTTGTGAACGTGAGGACAATCAAGAGCGCGACACGTGGCGGATGACTAGGCGCCACGTCGGCTTTGAGTGTGGTCCCCCCCTTTAATTCAATACCCTCCCCATGAATTGCGCCTAGTCATCCGCCGTGGACTTGACGTGGCGCCTAGTCATCTGCCACGTGTCGCACTCTCGGTTGTCCTCACGTTCACAACCAAAAAGTGGTTCACATTTGAACCCGCCCCTACATATATATATATATATATATATATATACATATATATACATACACACACGAAGGCTCGTATGAGAAGTTGAGTTAATGGTGAAAATCATGAGAAATGGATCTGAAGTTTTGATCTCTTTTAATCTCATGCCCTCCCATAAATTGAGTTTTAGAAGGAAATAGATCTGGTGTATCTAGGTGTATCTTATCCCTGTGCACCTCATCCTAATGTGTATATGGTCCAGATGAACGGCAACGAGAGTGTTCCTTAGTTTTCCATTTCTTAAACCATGGAATTCTTACAAACCCTACAAACCTAATCTTAACCATTGATTTTGTTTATCTTCTAATTTTTAGGCGGTTATGAAATGTGGTTGAGAGAAAATTTAGGAACCAAATTATAATCCACACCATTGATTATCTACATGTATGGCTGAGATTGGTTTGTACAATTTGTAAGAAATCTCATGGTTTGTAGCGGATACGACCGGCTATATATACATACACACACCCAAGGTTTTCCTTTAATATATGATACAAACAAAAGTTTGGTTGCAAACTCATATTTTATTGTATACGTATGGACTCATATATATATATATATATATACATATAGGGGTGGGTTCAAATGCGAACAACTTTTTGGTTGTGAACGTGAGGACAGCCGAGAGCGCGACATGCGGATTACTAGGCGCCACGTCATGTCCACGGCGGGATTTGTTGTCAAACAATTTTTCTCTCACACTTTCTCTCACTATATTTCATAGATCAGATATTTATATATCTTGTTAAGCTATATGATATTATTTCTAATTTATATGTTTTTTAATTTTGTATTTTTATAGTGTCACAAATAAAAGAAATAACAAATGAGATATTGGATAAATAAGTTGTGAAGATCGTTGAAGAACATCGAAGTTTCATAGATAATGTATGCATATATTATTACATATAAGTCAATCAATCTACTACTACTTTATTCTCAATTTAAAAAAGATTTTGTGTTTTTCTAATTTGATGATTTATTATTACCCCATTCTCATTTCTAACTTTTTTCACAAGTATGCTAACACAACATTTGGATATTGTTTATTATAATATGACGTTGTTACCAACAAAAAGGGCATAAACTTTTACATTTTTAGTTTCAATCGGTCTAAGGTATGGATTTATGTTTATTGCAAATTTATTCGGTGTTATGTTTACTTGATATGTTTTTTTGTAGAAAGTGTCACAAACAAAACAAAAACCGACATATTATCTAAATAAGTTATGAAAGTTGTTGAACATGTAGATCAAAGACCACGAAGCTTCATGAACAATGTATGCATATATTATTACATGTAAGGTATTCAATCTACTACTATTCCAATCTCAATTTAAAACTAATTTTATCATTTTTCTATTTTCATGATTTATTTTTAGCTCAATTCTCATTTCTAGTTTTTTTTCCCAAGAGTCACCACATTGTTTATAAACATTTTGATATTGTTTATTATGATATGACATTTTACTTTGGATTTTTAAGTTGTTATGTATTAGTAAATATTTGATTAAGTTACAGATTTTATTCATGGAATTTTGTTGATTTTATGGATTTCGTCCATAGACTTCATTTATTATGGATTTGGTCCTTATTGTATGCATTTTCTGTTGTATTTGATCCCTAGATCAAACGGCCATCTAACAGGTCCGTTAAATACATGGGAAAAACCGTCTTTTCTTCACTTTTATGCAATTTAATATTTTCTAATTATAAACCTTTTTAATTAGGAGCTAAAATGTATAAAAAAGAAACTTAAAAGGTCACATTTTAAAAACCATATTATTTGTCTAATATATATGTGGGCTTAAAGGGTCACATTCTAGTCGACCCATTTGATATACATTAGCATAATTAATTTTATTGACTAAAGAGATATTAAAGGGTAATGTTGTAATTTGATGTTTAATATTACGACAAATCAAATTATTGATGTGATTTAACTTCAATGATTACACTAATCCATTAAAATTCCATCATTGTCTATAACTAGTTGATAAGCCCGGGCTTCGCACCGGGTTCATGAAGAGTAGCTACCGATACTTTAACATATTTCAGTCAATATGTTATACTAAAATGTAAAATGAAATATAGAAAACTAAAAAATATAATGTGAATAAATATTATTAGTTTATGGGGCTGATATGTAAGTTTAAAAGTGGGTATAGGATTCCGGTCGGTTAGAGCGTATATATAGTATATAATAAAATAAATACATGAAAAAATATTCAATGTTAGGCTCATTTCGATCTTATCGACCATAATATTATAATGCGTACTTCGTTAACTTTAAAATGTGTTTTTTAACATATTTTAGATCGTTAACATTATCGCTGATATGATTATAATGACGTAATTTGTTAAAATTAAAACGTATTTTTGTAACATGTTCCAACCAATACACGATATATGAATAAACGTAAAATGAAATATTGAAAAGTAAAGGATAAAGTGAATAAAGATTATAAATTTAGGGGGCTAAAATGTAGATTTGAAAATGGGTATAGGATTCGGGTCGGTTGGAGCGTATATATAGAGTATATAATAAAATAACTACATCAAAAAATATCCAATATTAAGCTCATTTCGATCGTATCGACGATACGAATATAATGGTGTAACTTGTTAAAATTAAAACGTATTTTTAACGTCTTTTTGCCAATACACGATATATGACTAAAACGTAAAATGAAATATTGAGAAGTAAAAGGTATAAAATGAATAAACTTTAAGTTTTAAGTTTAGGGGCTAACATGTAAACTTGAAAATGATATAAATTTCGGATTGGTTGAAATGTATATATAGTATATAATAAAATAACTACGTCAAAAAATATTCAATATTAGGCTCATTTCGATCGTATCGAAAATACGGATATAATGGCGTAATTTGTTAAAACTGAAACGTATTTTTTACGTAATTTTGTTTAATACACGATATATGACTAAAACGTAAAATGAAATATTGAAAGTAGAAGGTATAAAGTGAATAAAGCTTATAGATTAAGGGGCCAAAGATGTAAAATTAACAATGGGTATGAGATGGAGGCGCGCGGATCCTTGGGCGGGTAATGACCGGGTCTTGACCGGGTCTGGGTCAAAAAGTGAGAGAGGGATGGCCGGGTCGGTTCGGGTCACGGGTCGGGGCGGTTTGGAGCGGTGCAGTGGGTCGGGGGAGCTGCTGATTGTAATATATATATAATATGAATTCAAAATGCGGTTATTTCACGGGAGTGTATTCAATTTGTCACGAAAAGTTATTGTATGTATTGGACTTTGATTTTTTCCATTGTATGTATCAGACTTATAAAAACCTACCATTTGATGTATTTGGTTAAAAGTTGGATACACTTTTGTGACAAGTTGGATACACTTTCGTGGTAGGTTTCGATAAAGTTGGATACATTAAATGGTAGTTTTGATATGTTTGATACATACAATGGAAAAAATAGAAGTTCAATACACACAATAACTTTTCGTGATAAGTTGGATACACTTTTAGGAATTAAACCCAATTCAAAATCTATTAATAATATACCTTAAAAACATGAAAGAGGTTTTCAATAATAGAATATGAAGAATGATTTAACTAATTTGATATTGAAGGTTATGTTATCAATTTCTTCTTCAACGTAAATTAATACAAAAAGATTACGATGTTGTTCCATAGAGGGTTTGTGGCCAACACTCGATCTATAAATCTGCCTTGTAAAAATTGCAGTTCATACGATGAGAAACTGAACATATATTAAGAAAACGTATATGAATGGACCACAAACGATAGGATTGCTACATATGATATTTACACAAACGGAAACCGGAAGGATCAAAAATGAAAATAACGCATTACAGTGTTTTCTTGAATCGAACGTAAAGTTGAATATTGGCACAATATATTCAAGATCCTAAACCAAACATCAATTAGCCAACAACCAAAATAACTATTAAGAGTAAGACCATTATTTAACGAAAAATGGCTATTGGGGAAGACCTACTAATACAAGCTCAACGTAAAGTCTAACATAGATGATGATGATGAACCTTTTAGGACATTGAACGATCAAAGAAAATAAAAGTGATTTGTTTTTAATTTATTGTAGCAAGCAAGCAAATTAAAAATCTCATGGATTATAACCATGTGATTATAATTGGGCTTCTTACTTTATGTACACCATCCTTTTCTTTCCACATTAAACTTCCATACTCCCCTCTTATTTTCCTAGATTTGGTCTTGAAGGTAACCTTGTAAGACATCTTCTCGTACTTCTTCGTGAAGTTTAAGGTCGATGGCTCGACTTTCACATCCACTCCTTCGAACGACGAAACCACCACGTGGTACCTCGAACTCCGAGGTCCGACGTTGGTGACCGTTCGCTGGAGTGTAAGACCCGAAACTCTTTCGTCTTTCGGGAACACAACCGATAGAGCCGGGTAGTTCAAATCGGCTGGACTCGAAAACGAACGTTGGCAGGTTCGGTTCGAGAATTTGGCAAAAACCGTAAGTTGGTCGTGTGTCAAACCCTCGGTGCACAAGAAATCGAAGTAATCTTGTGCTCCGATATCGTAAACTAGACCGGGGTCGACCGCTCTATGCGGGTTTATGTGACCCGCGCCGTGGGCGTATGGACCGGATGGTCCACCGGTTGAAGAATCGGTTAGAGATTTGTGGGTGTTGTCGTGGGTATAAGCCGTCGTCATCAATGCTGATTTTATGGCGGCTGGACTCCATTCCGGGTGCCTCGATTTGAGCAATGCTGCCACGCCGCTCACATGTGGGCACGACATGGAAGTTCCCGATACGATGTTGAACTTCACTCTTCGGCGATCAGTTTCGAGATTGGACGGACCCGCATCACCGGTCCACGCAGCAAGTATGTTGACTCCCGGAGCCACCACGTCCGGCTTCAGAATTTCCGGCGAGAGAGCGTTAGGTCCCCTGGACGAAAACGCGGCCACCACCGGCGACGGTCTTACGCCTATTTTGGTCCCGAAAAACGCAAGATTGGCCGTGGGTTTCGGGTTTCGAATAGCATATTGCTTGATTGCATTTCCCTCCTTTTGTCCTACGGCTACCGCCGGAAGAAGGTGGCTGTCGGCCACCAGTTCTTCTCCGGCGGCCGTGTTCGATAAAATCATTCCAATCCCACCCGCGTCTTTCACGACCTGACCCTTTTGAACGCGAGGATTGATCCCACGGTCGCATATCACGATCTTTCCAGCAACTACGTGCTTGTCTAGGGTTCCTTCCATGCACAACGAATCGGGACCGGGACTCGTTGAATTACTCGCCATATAAACGAGCGGATACCGCTTTTCCGGAGATAGTTTTCTCCTCCCATTGTAAACCGAAACCCCTTCGAATATCTCTCCGGACCCTAACTTAACCGAGCCCGGAAAACCCCTATCGATGGTGCTCGCTCCAACCGTCATCATCCAAGGCGAAACATTCGTCAAGCTCGTTCGTCCAGGCCCGCCGTTTCCGGCCGAGCACGAAACGAAAATCCCCTTTTCCATGGCGCCAAACGCCGCTATGGACAAACTGCTACGATAATAAGGCGAAACTGCACTACCTAACGAGATAGACAAGATATCGACTCCGTCCTCCACCGCCCGATCAACGGCCGAGAGAACATCCGAGCTGAAACAGCCACCCATCCAACAAACCTTATAAACCGCAATTCTCACACCCGGGGCCATTCCTCGGGCCGTGCCATTAGCATGTCCGAAGAGACTGGCCCCACGCACAGGGGACCCAGCAACCGTTGACGCGGTGTGGGTCCCATGCCCGTCTTGGTCTCTCGGAGACTTGTACTCCTCCTCTTCGTTTATATCTCCATTGGCCGCTTCGTATCCCCGGTAAAACGCTCTAGCGCCCACGATCTTATTATTACAATTCCGCTTCATAAAACCCCGGCCGACCTCACACGCTCCTCTCCAACGCTTCGGGACCGGCGTAAGCCCCGCGTCGACAAAGCTCCGGCTCTCCGGCCAAATCCCGGTATCCACCACCCCGACCACCACGTCACCGCTTGCCAACCCGTCCAACGTGATCCCATTGCCATCTCGTGGTTCGAGCCCGAGAAACGTAGGACTTCTAGTGGTGTGCATTTCGTATCTCGTCTCCGGTAAGACGCTAACGATACCGTCTCGACCCTCCAATCTATGAGCTTCTTCCTCGGTTAGTCTGACCGCCATTCCATGAAAGGCCGACCCGTACGTGTAAACAATGGCCCGATCGTCCTGTTCGTCGCCATCTTCGGGTAGAAATGCTACGGATTTCACGAGCGATGAGTACCATTCGAGATGATGGGTGAAGGTTGAAGGCATGGCTGATATATCCACATGGACGATGAAAGTTTCGGTCCGCCACCCATCGCGGTGGCCGGAGGTGGTGATAGCAAAGGTGGTGGTAAGGTGTTTTGATAGAGTTAGATATAGAAATAGAGATAGAAATAGGCAGCATTTGAGTTGATTCCTAGTATCCATTCTAATCTAATAAGTAACAATGGCAATAAAACTTAAGTTGGGTTGCATTGGCATATTTGGGTGGCAAAATGAAAGTGTTTTGAAGTGAGTGAAGATGAGAAAAAGCACATGGATGATCATGTGGTCTAGGGATTTGCTTTAGGAGACATTTGCCTCTTTTTCTCTTCCTAGGTTCAGACTTCCATGATTAAGGGGCAGGTTATCAATGCTTGAATAAGCGCTTATCGAGTAATAAGTTTACGTATAATTACTGGGTAAGATCCCGGACCTCGCTTGCATCTTAAGGTTAAGCTTCTGTATTTGTCATGCTCACATCAATGATGTAAGTGATATTGGTAAGCACTTATCCGATAAGTGTTTACTAAGGTACCTGACGCTTACCGGGTCAATTTACCATTGATTGAGCTCACACGAACCCAAAAAGAATAAACCAACCACACCATATCATATCATACCTAGGGCTCCAATAAGGGAGGGTGATCTGCATGCCTTCATCATGTTAATCATGAACACCACCCTTCAGACAGATCAAATGTAGCAAAGGTGGTCCTCGTGCGGCTACGTTTGTTGCAACAAACATCATCGAATACAACTACAAGGGTTGTGCGTACTGGTTGAATTGTGGCCACTGAGTTAACAAGGGGTTCATGTCTTAGAATCATAAATTTCCGGGATTAGTCTAGGCATAGCCTAGGATACCCTCATAAAAACATCATTGAATACCCGCAATAAATGACATAATATTAAAATAAAGAATGATGGCTCGCTGCAAATGAAACCAATAAGAAGGTATAAATTCTAGTGCATCTCCTTCGGGGTGTGTTTGCTACGTAGATGGTACAAAAACTTGTTGCCTCACATTTGACGCGACATTAGACTGGGGAATGACAAGGACCAAGTGGGACGAAAATGCATCTTTTGTCTTGTCCCACAAAAAATACGTGGAACAAAATCAGAGGGGATGGATTAAGATTTGGTAAATTACTAAATTACCCATATTACGAAAATGCATCCTATTCACGTCTATTTTTTTAATTAAAGTAATATTATTAATAATTTTTTAAAGTTATTTAGTTTCCTTAGATAACATGAGCATATTAGGTTTTTAATGTCAATTTATCTTCATTATTTTTTTTATGGCCGTCATCTCTACACTCTACTAATTCAACAAGTTCGACGATTCAACAAGTTTAATCTTCTTTAAATTTTTAGTTTTTCACTCAACTTTGAAGGTATCGTATCAAAATCTTATAGTTTCTATTTAAAGTTTGTTATTTTTATCTTTTTATTACTATATGTCTTTTGAATGTTTTTAATTTTCAATCTATGTGTTTTTTAGTAACAATAAATAAATAAATTTGTTGATATGTGTTTTTATATATCCTAATAATGATTAACCGGTTTTATATAATATAGGATGCCTCCAACTTAAGAAAATTTGAATTGGATTATTCTAAGCGTCAAAAAAAGAAAAAAGATGAACAGTTTGTTCAAAATCAAAGATGGTCCATCAATCTATTTATTATTATACAGACGTCTGAATGCTTAAGTAATGAAGAGTCACGAAAAGACGAAAAGTAGACCAAAATGTGTTTGAAAGTAATACTCTTAATAATGATTAAAATAATGAGAGGGTGCCTCCACAAAGAGTAGGGGTGGATATTGATAAAGTTGGTGAAATTATGGAAGAAGGAAAACAAATGGTACAAGAAGATTAATTTATTTGTATTACATATTATAATTGTTTTTATATTTTGATTATTTTTAATTTTGTTATCAATTAACTTTTTATTTTTATCCAACAGATTAGTTTTTGGAGATTTTTAAGCATTGGTAGTTTAATGATGTAAATATTAGTTTTATTTTTATTTGGGATATTGTTAATAAACAGTTTATGCTTCCATACTTTAAAGATTTATTTAATGAATTTAATACACAAAAAAAATCTAGGGCCACATTTATATTTTCGCACAGGGCCTCCAAAATGTCAGGACCGGCCCTGCAACTTACCAAATACCAAATGTCACAAGCCCATTGACAATAATATGATGTAATTACTTCTATAGATATCATAGTTTATTTTTATAAATTATTTATACAAAATGGAATTTAATTCCATTCCAGATGCTACTAATCTAAAGCCTCTGATTACAAAATAGCAGTTGCGATTACATCTCATGGTCTACCCAGGTTTGAATACAAGGGAAGTCATTTTGAGGGTATGAGAATACCCGGTCCTTGGGTTGTCCAGTCATAGATTGGGCTGCCCCCATCCCAGTCAAACACCATGGTTGGGCTTTAGGTCCAGCGTAAGTTGGGCCGGGACAGTGACGGATTAGTAGGCTGCTCGTGGATGCCCGATACCGCCGGGGAGGCGTGCATGCGTGTGTGTTCGTGGTAGTATTGGTTTGATGCCGCTATGCCTTCCAAAGAAAACAATCGACATACAACATCAACATGATTCAAAATTTATCTTCAAATCAGTCGGATCGCCTAAATTCAATCATAATGTGTGTTTATGGTGTATGTGTGTGTGTGTGTTGCAGTTGAGAAAACACAGATGGAAGAAAGGGTTTTAGGGTTTGGCGGTTTTATTGGGTAAAGGTGGAGACTTTGGACCGTTAAATATATGGTTTGTTTGCAACATTGGTCCCTCAAGATTAGACCATTTTCATTTTGTACCCGTTTTTGAATATATAAAAATCACTTCATCATAAAAACTGAACCAGTTTATCAACTAAAATCCATATTTTGTTATGAATAGTTGTAATACTAAACTATATATACACAACATTTTGATAGAATTCACATGTAATCCAAACTAGTGGTTGTTTCTTTGTAATGATATAATTGTTAAACGTTTATTCAGATTAAGCGGATGTTCGCTAAATGTTTATTCGGTAAGTGTTTATTTGATCATTTACCTTAGCGAATAAAGATGACAGTGATCAAGAATTATACCTCGTAAGAACAAGGATAAAGGTGGAGAGTCTTACATGGTAAGCATTTATTAGGTAAATTGTTGAATATGATATCTTTTGGTGGACTACAATCTTACGAGGTCAAAAGGGCGATACCAATCTTTTTGGTGGCCCTGTTATAGATTTACGAAGAGCGTCTCCAATGCAAGCTTATTGAATGACTTTTTACTATTTAAAAAACCTTTTTAAATAAGTTGATTGCATTAGAGAACATAGCTAAGTGAAAGAAGAGTTGATCTACAAAAAGCTTTTAGCATTATAACTTTTTCCAAGTTATTTTTATTTTACCTCTATATCTCAATCAAATTTTCATTTCAAAAAGCTTTTGAAAAAGTTAATTGCATTGTAGAGGCTTTTTATAGATGAGTTTTTATAAGATAAAATTAACAAAAATAGAACATGGTAAAACTAAAAAGTCATTAGATAAGTTAAGGATAGTGGATGCACTAAAAGTGTAAATTGATTAGAGAAATAATAAATATAATATAATATAATATAAAAATACCATATATAATATTAAAAAGTCTTACAATATAAAAAAAAAAAAAAAATCCTTAAAATGACTATGTAACATTTAATTTTTATTTAAATAAGATCATCAATCGAACATTTTTTAATTCAAAATCTTCAACAAGTTCTTAACGATTAACTTTCTCCAAAAAGCTACTTTTAATAGCAATCAAAGTCATTTTATTGAGTCTTTCTTGTGTCATTGTGGAATACAATACAACTTCAATAACTTTAACTTTGAGAAAACATTTTTCAATCATAGAATTAGGGAAACAACGGATCGATTTCCATTTCACTGGAAATATTTTTTGCTAACCAAAAAGCATCTAAAAATCTTGTTTCTCTATATCCCTCGAAAAAAGAAATCAACCCCTTAGGCCTTAACGTATTCAATAGCAACATCAATTAGCGTTTTTTTTCTATTGTAAATGTTTACCAAGCAAATTTACAACATATCTTTTTTATTGTGAATGTTTACTAACCAACCACTATAATTATAATAGTTACATTTTTAACACATACTTTAATTATTCTACTATAATTTATATGTTTATTAAGAATTTAAGATTGAAAATGCAAAATATAATCTCGTATCATGGGCTTAAAAAGGCAGGCCCAATTTATTTTCATTAAGCCCAATTTAAATACGAAAATATTTTGGGAAATAAATGATTTTTGATTTCGGTTTATACGATATATATTAGCTTTTTCACGATGGCTTTATGTACCGTTGGATATAATGATTGTACTTTGTGTTATAAAAGTAGTACTTCTCTATAGATTGTTGTATCTAAAAAGGTGATGGCTTTCTTTCTTTCAGTCGTCTGTTTGGTTCATATATAGTCACATGGTTACTTTTATATTCACTTTGTACGTTTTTCCTAGTATATTTATACTTCAATTATTTCTATTATCAAATAGCTAAATGCATCCCTTTTATTTGTTTTCTACTTAATTTTTATTTTTTGTCCTAAGATACTCACAATTTTCTAATTATCCATTGAAAATTTGAAATATATTTCTTAAAATAAACGATGATTGATGGGTTATTTTGCAAGTCCATTCTATTGTAATTATATTGTGATTAAAAAGAGAGCAATATGATTGATATCGTTATTAATGTAATAATCTGGCTGATTTATATATTGAAAAGGTTAAAAATATATTTGATGTTGATTTGTATGAGGAAAAATCACTTCATAGGGACATACGTACTTAGGAGTGTATAGTGTGCCAATAGCTTCCACCTTAAAAGAATACGATTTGCATTAAAAAGTTTGGTGATTTATAACATCGAAAAGATGGTGGTTTATTGGATATTTCTAGTTACAATGGTATAATGTGTACAAAAAATAGAGTTTAATAATATATTAAGTATAAACAATAGTTCAATAGTAATATGTTAACAAAATGAATAGTTAGTTGCTGTCTCGTATCATTACCATTTTTTTTACATTCACATGTAGTTAAAATCGAGTTATGTTGTGAATAAAAAATGTAAAAACTATATATTTATGCTGAAGTGTGTGACAATGATTTTAAGCTTGTAAAAAGTTACTCAGAAGTTGATAGATGGTAGTCATTTCGCCATTATGGTCAACTTCAAAAAAATTATCATAACCTTTTTTGCCCTTTTAATTTTTATAAATAATGAAATTAATAACAAACTCTAGATTAAATTGATAAGATGTTCGCAGTTGAAAAAACGTACAAGTAGTAAATGAATAAATTACTGTTTTCTGTATGTTAAAACGACATAATGTCTTTAAAACTATTGTTTTAAGACATCTATTATTCAAACTAAAAGAAGCAATACTAGGAAAAAGTATTCAACAATTATTTAACCTTATTTATAAAATAATTATTGAATGAGAATTAGATCTTTGATAAGGATTGGATTACAATAAAAAGTATAAAATTTAGTGTGAGAGACACGAGAAGTAAGTATTAACTGTTGGATAAGAAATGAATAGATATTAAAATGAGATTCACTAAAATAGGATGCATTGAACTACATCAGATCAATTCTCTTGTAAGTCGCAATTCATAAGAGAATACTTAATTAAAAATGATCAATGATCTAAAAACACTCGTATTTATTTATCAAGTAATTCGATACATATTTGATAAGAGAAAAGGTTTATATGAGAAGAATGCTAAAAAAATACGAAGTAGAGAAGTGATCTCCACCACTCATCCGGTCAATAAGGTGACTTTAACTGGTTACGGTGGATGCGATCACGGTGGATTGACGCGATTCATGAGAGTGTAGAGATTATTAAAGGAGATGACTGGGTTAAAACCACCTTTATTGACCGGATGAGTGGTGGAGATCACTTCTCTACTTATCATTTTTTTAACACTTTTCATTTGAATCTAATACTATTTGATAAAAATTATAAATGTGTTTTGGGTGACAAAAGAAACTACAAAATATTCATCAAAGTTGGAGCAACAAACAAGTAACAAGGACACATTCAAGAGACTGTGGAAGGAAATTATTAAAGCACTTTTATGATAATAATTAAAATGTAAATAATCAGAAAATTTATGTTAAAATTGTTTTTGAAGGGGGAATAGCGATCACGGGGGTCGTATGATGGATCTCAAATCTCTCGGCTCTAAACAAAATGACATGTGGGCCCTCCTCTCTCTTTGACTTGCTGTACAATCCCTATTTAATGAAATAAGTAAATGTAATAAATAAACATTTACCATTTTGTTTTTATCAAGGCTCTAAAGCTTTGTATGTTGTAAATAAGCAAGCTTGTAAAGTTAGTTCTTTCAAATATATATCATAAGCTACTTTATAAGTTAGAAAGATTTGGCTTTGTTTCACAGAAAAAGGACTAAGGAAATTGAGTTTTCGTAGTAGTGATCCTTCCTTCCCGCCACGTCTTCTCGAGGCTTCAAACGCATCCGGGCAAGACATCTTACGATGTCATGATGTGCCCATTCCTATGGCCACCGTTATAAAGACGATAACATTAAGGATAAACCCATGGTCTCGATTCGTCCACTGCTGCTACTGATAATGAAAAGGTTATGAAGTTGACTTCTTTGCCTTCTTTGGTGAAGGTGGTTGGGCATTAACCAACTTTTGAAACGCTACTTTGAGTAGCTTTTCAGGAGCTTATTCTAGTTTTTTTTCCAATTATACTCTTATTAATATTAATCATTAAAATTCAAATATACCCTTTTTGGTCATTTTACATACTCATAAGATAGTTTTTGCCAAACATAATTTGTTTATATGCTAGCTTATTAATCAACAGCTAGCTTATCAACTAGTTTGTCAATCATAGCCTAAAACTTTTGAAACAAATTTGCATATGTTGATGAAACGGGAAAAGTTTAAGAATCTGTGAACCCATTTTCATTAAAATAGTAGATTTAGGGATTTGTTACATGGTAAATGTTTATCATCAAGTGTCACTAATTAGTTACCTCGTAGGATAGCATATTTGTTCATAAAAAATAAAATAAAATAATTGAACGGTAACAACCAAAACCTTTAAAACCCAAAACGTCTGTACAACCGAATTAACAAGGAAACGAAAAGGGATGAGGGATCCAAACCACTAGGTAACCCATAACATAAAATACGACAACAAAACGACTCGAAAAACAAAGTTTATGACGTAAACCAACCAAAATAACAATTTGCAAAGACGAGCTAAGTGTGAACAAAACATTGCGAACTACACCCTAACACCACGAGTCAGAACTTGTATCGAATTCTTATAAACAACAAATTTCTTGTAAAGATTTACTAGGAACAAATACCGAAAAGTTAAGCTTAGCACTCAATTTTTTTAGATAAATAAGATTTGATATTTACTTAAACAACAATAAATAAAATATCATTTACATTTACTTGATGACCATTAAATGGACTTCTATAAATCATGATATTATAATGTTTTGGCCCCATATTATGTTTAGACAATTACTTCGGTAACATGTCAATGTTGTAAAATACAACAATTTCATTACCAAATTCGTTGACGGTAGTAAACAAATGATGAATCTATTGAAATACATCCATTTGATTTTTGGAATAACTAATTATTGAAGTTATTATAACATATATTTGTTACTTAACGTAATTATTAGTATACCAAGTTATTTATTATAAAAATCGTTTACATTAAAATACCTAATTTAAAACTAATGGATTATTTTTAGATAAATGGGAAGAAACAAAGCTTGAAATAGAAAACTTTTTTTTGAAAAGAAAAAAAAAACAAGTTCTAACACGGTAGTACATATACTAAACATTGATAACATGTACGAGATACTAGATACGGAGTATATTATATATGAACTCCATGCTTATCACAAAAATTGCAAACGGGATAAAAGAGTTGTTTTGTATCATCATCATTTGTTCCAACTCTCCACTAAATTTGTATTGTTTTATTGGTCATAATAACTACAAAATTTTTCTGATACCAAATACAAAACCAGTCAATGTACTCGCTTACCGTTATCCCCGTTAGCAATGCGTGAAAATAAAGAAAAAAAATGTTGAGATGTTGGATTAGTGAATTACACATTATTGGTAAAATTCCTTCATTCTTCCCCTATTCTTTTGGTAATGAAGAGACTTGATACCTACCAATTAAGTGTTAGTTATTATTAAGAATAAAATTAAGGTTAACTATACTAAAATTATTCAAGTTGTCACATTTTATCATTGTATATACTCAACTTAAAAATTTACCAGTGTATGTACTGAACCTGCTAAAATCGTCAATCCATATACTAAACAACCATTTTATGTATTCATTTAATGTACTTAAAAACTTATCATTTAATGTACTGAACTTGCAAAAATGACAATTTTTAAGTTGAGTATATACAATGGTAAGTTTTTAAGTTGAGTATATACAATAATAAAAAGTGATAACTTGGTTACATTTTGGTGTACTTAACGATATAAATTTTAAATACCAATAACGACTTATGAAATTCGGGCGCCAATGAGTATTAACAAATTGGACCTAAGAACATGTTATTTATGCTAAATTACTTGTAATCCAACGGCATTTAGTGTTATTTAGTGCCCCCCCCCCCCCCCCCCCCCTCTCTCTCCCTCCCTCCCTCCCTCTCGGTTGTGGGTTTGAGTCTTGGAGTAGATTTGCTAGTGGGTGTGTGTTGGCCACTAAAAAAAACATGTTATTTATTAAAATGATATCTATAAAAGCGTTTTACCAAGAACATTATGAGTTTCTAGTTAGTCATGTAGGCTTATCAAAGAGCAATGAACATTGCATGGAATAAGAAAACAACTTTTCTCTTGTTATTTTGGATAATTAGTTGTTTTGTTTGATTTTTTTTTCTTCAACATCAATAGGCGATATTATAATTCTTGGTGTAACAAAACAATAGCACTTTGTGGAGCATCTACAACGTGTTGCACAAGCTGTGCATGAAGACGATTTTTATGTTAAGGGACGGGTTATGGTGTGAAGTTGAGTTTTACGTGCATGAGAACTGGTTATCACTCGATAGATGTAGATGAATGCACATTAGGTTGAGATGCACTGGGATGCACCAATTTAATTCTCTTTTAAAGCGTAATTCATGAGATTAAAAGAGATCAAGAGTTAAGATTTACTTCTTACGTTTCTCATCTTTAACTCAACTTTTCACATTATCTTTTACCTTCTGATAATACATAAAAAATGAGTATTTGATACCGATCATTTGAGAAAATTATTAAAATGCCCAAGTAATAAATACCATTTAACCTCTTACCCTTTCTCTTCCTCTGGTTACAAGAATACCCACCGGTCCGCTACCGGCCGGCCGCTTTCCGGCGCCGACGTCCGCTCCACGACCAAATCACCGTATTTCGGCCGCTCCACAACCAAAACGAGTTCGGGCCGCTCTATGCCCGGCCGCTAATAGCGGCCCAAAGCCAAATGAGCCGCTACCATTGAGATATATCCATATGTGTGTGTGTATATATACCCAAATTATAAATAAAATAGTGGGCCGCTATTAGGGGGTGGGTTTGGAGTGGATGGATGGGTATTTCAGTAATTGGAGGGAGAGAGTGGCTAAGAGGTTAATAGGTATTTATTACTTGGGCATTTTAATAATTTTCTCCGATCCTTTGAAGTATCTTAAACATCACTAAAGGAATTTGGGTAAATGAAATTTTCATTTTAATTCCATGAAATACTTTTGAATTCTTCAAACCAAACAAGCCGATGTTAAAATAGTATAATGAAATATTTAGAAGCCGATGTTTCGACTTATTCCTCATAAGTCGTTACCTCTGTGTTCTGCTATAGGTTGGATTCTGTCTTTTGTCCCTCGGGTTAGGCTTGTCTTTATTTCGGCAATTTTTCTCCACTTTTCTTTATTTTAGCACAATTGTTGGAGATGCTCTAAAATGGCATAATTATAAAAGGTTAACTTCAAGTAATTTATTAAAAAGTTAGCTTATAAAGTAGCTTATTGCGTATTTATCTATTCTTGAATGCATCCCTCTTAATCATTTATTCTCATACACATCAACAACCAGATTTTTTACATTCTCAATACACAAGTTGATTTGTGTTTGATTTGTTTTTATCATCCCTATGAGTATAGGACAAATAGCAATCTCTGTTTAAAAGACTTAATATATGTATATCTTATTTTCTATGTTGATTATTATACTATTTTGTTTTATCCTTTAACATTTAACAATAAATGATAACATTGAGTAATAATTCTTATAATTTCATGAAAATAATAAAGAGTGAGTTGAAGTAAGAAAAGAGTAGTAAATATGAATCGAAATGGGAACTAGAAAAAGTGAAGAAAATCTTGAGATGGGACCCACTCCCTCACATCCAACTTTCATACCAAAGAGCTGACGGCGGGTCACCGGCGCATAACCCGCTGCTATTCCTCAGTCCCCCTTCTTTACAGTAATTCAAAGTTTTTATTTCATAACATCTATTTTTTTAATTAAAATATTAATATAGTTATTTTGAACGACCCGCCCAATCTATCACTGAACCCGACCAACAGGTTTTAGAGACCCTATGGACCAACCCGAACCGGTTCTGAACACGTCCCGAAGGACCAGATCTAAAGTCTGGATATCTCAGGAAAGTGTTACCCGTGAGATTTGGACTCTGATACTGTGGCTTTCACCCTATACTTTCTAAAGATGTTACTTATCCAACTGATCTAGTTCATTTAATAATAATAAATATTGATAAGACCTAAAATAAAATTTTCATAATTACACGCTAGGATTGCTGGGCTGGCTTAGGCGCCGGTTTGTTTCTTGAACTCTATCAGTTGATTTGGATAGTAGGAGCATCTCAAACAACATTGCTAAAATAGAAAAAAAAAAATGGTTAGTCGATGTGATTGTCATTTTTGTTTCACTTTTCGTCCCTCAAAACTAACTTTTGTTAGATAGTTAAAGGGGTGGTGATGTGGTGTAGTCATTTTAGTATTTCTTTAATTTACAATTAAAAATAAAACAAATATATTATTATTAAAATGAGTAAATTATGAATTTGGTTCTCGTGGTTTTGTGGTTTTTATAATAATTACGGATTTGGTCCTTGGGGTTTGCAAATTCTATTTGGATTTGTTCCTGGTGATGCAAGTAGGTAGAGACCAAATCCAATAGAATTTGCAAACCACAAGAATCAAATCCGTAATTATTGAAGTTGAAGGGGAAAAAAAAAAACAATAAGACCATGTGTACCATCCTAGGGTATACATAGGGTTTTTCGTTGGTTTCACTTTCACCCCCTAATTTTAGCCGTTGGGTACCACCTTCAGTTATCCACCCCCTATCTCCTCTTTTCGGGTCTCTTCTCTTTCTTCCTCTTTATTTCTTTCTCTCATTTATACATACATATATACATATATTAAAATAAAATAAAAAATTAAGGTAAAGATTTGATTAGTTTAAGGTAATAGTACTCCACTTTAGGATAAATCTGAGGATTGCTATTTGAATACATTGAGAATTGATATAAGTGCATTGGAAATGTAAAAAGTGTACTTTGATGTTAACGTACGTAAGATAACAAAATCATTTTTTGGGATGTAGATAGTAACTCAGATGGTGTATTTAGGGGAGGTAATCATGGTCTTAACTAATTAATTTAATTTACGTTTTAGTCTTTAGATATTAATTTTATTTGTTAATTCCGTACGGGTAAAACGACGATGGTGACATATTGTTAGGTTGGGACTGAAACAATGCGAAGTTCATGGGACCAACGGTTATTGTCCATTTTTGAACTTTCAACAAAAGGACAATTAAGTACCTGCAGTTTGAAAAAAGTTAAAATATACCCCTGTATTTTCTTAATACTTACCCATTCATCCCTGCCTAAAATATACAATGGGGACCATACAGATCTTTTTACTATACAATTTAATTCACTTTCACCACCACTGTATTTTTTCAGTAACAGTTATTTATTATTGTCTAAGCTTTAACATATAACAAATAATTTCTACATTTTTCAAAAATATATTATTTTAAGCTGTTTTAAAATTTTTATATATAATATAAAACATCATATTATTATTAGTCACAATAGATGCTACATTTAATTTTTGAGAGTTATAATATAAGGTAATAATAATGATTCATAAATGTAATTTAAATTAATAAATAATGCAGTATCTACCACAAATTTATGGGCAATTATGCTTATTTACTCCAATTATTTTCTCCATGTGTGAGAACCAGTAAATATCAATAATTGTTAATTTAATGTCATTTAGTTGACATCATGTTAACAAATTTAATGTAATATTTCTTGCTAAATATATTACAAAACCATAACATACGTATTTCTAAAATTAAAAAAAAAACATATTCAATAATATATATTTTAATTTTTAAAATAAAATGTTTATTTTAAAAATATATTCTTAGAGGTCAATTTGTTTTCACTATTAAATGAAAAATAAGATTCTATATGAAAAACTGAAAATGAGTAGATTTGGTTGTAGATCTAGTTATGGAAGTGGGATGAACGTTGTCACTTGTCAATTTTGTGGGTTTGCCATAATGGTTATTAATACATCACCAACCCTCTTTTATGTAACTAATATTAATTGGTGCCATGTGTTGCTTTTTTATTTACTACCTTCCTATAAGAACTGTATATAAACATGTCCTTTTTTATCCAAAAGTTAATGACTAGGTTCAATACGAAAAAAAAATACATGAAAAAATATCAACACTCTAGTAACTATTTAATTGTTAGGCCATAGGTAGCGGCACCCTAAGTTGGGTTGGCTTGGCATGAGCGGGTTGGCGGGCTCGAGCCATCGGTGTGGCCAACTTGAAGTAGCCAATGTGTGTTGTGTGTGGTGTGTTCAAAATAAAATAAAAAAGTGAGAGGGCTTGTGGGTTGAGGTACTAACAGAGTGGACTTCAGAAGGATTATAGTGGGTATATAGTAAAACTAATATGTCGCAGATAGAGATGGAAATTTAACTCGTAGGGATGGGTACCTGCGGGGATTTCCTTCCCCCGAATCCGTCGGGGATTTGTTGGGGATTTCCTTCCCCCAAACCCGTCGGGGATTTGTCGGGACGAGGTCGGGGACGGGGAATGCATTACCCACCCAATATCTTCATCCCTAGTTGCAGATGTGCCAAAAGTAACGACTATTGATAGCCTAAGTATAATAGTTAAGCATAAAACGTAATTGAAAATATTATTTGAATTCTACGCATATTATTTGAATTTTAATATGTGTAGAATATTTTGTGTAAAATTCAAATAATATTTTCAATTAGTTTTATGCCTAATTACATACTATACAAATCAATAGTTGTTTTGATGTTTCTTATTTATCTTTTCTTATGGTTTTTCTTAAAACTCGAACCTCCTATTTTTTTTTTTCAAAACTAATAACGTTAATTAAAAAGTCATTTACCAAATATTTTACTTAGGTAAGTTTTTATTGACAAAATTCAACACTATTACTTACTTTTCGTCTAAGAATTTACTCTATCAAAATGGTATCATATTTGGGCAACAATTTAACCGGTAAACACTAACCATGGGGAGAGATGATGACTCTTGGTCCTTGCCTACGTCTTTATCGAGTAAGATTCTTGGTCATTGTCATATGCGTTTGGTAAGGTTATGTGACTTGGTAAACGATTACCCAAAGAAGATGAGCATGATCACTCTTAAGGTTCAAGTATCGATGGTTGTGATTTTGGTTCAAGTTTCACGGGTTTAGTTGGTTGGACCTAGTATTAGGTGGTAATTGTAATTGTTTTCTAAGAAGCTGATCGAGGTTGCATCGTACAACCTAGGAAACTTGTAAGTATAGTCGGTCGGTTTAATAAAATTGTTGTTTTTCAAAAAAAAAAGTATTATATTACCTAGTAAATATTATATTATTGGTCGTTTACCCTAAGATTACCTGAGAAATGCTTATTTATACGTACTAAGTTATTTTACCTAGTAAAATTATAGTTTATTAAAACGATTTCACATGCAACAATTTAATAATATCATATTTATTACATTAGAATTGCTCTAAATATTGTCGGTCTTCTAACTTTATAATATCCTTGTGTCCTGATCAATTTGAAATAAATATTGGTCTTTGCTTGTGTTATTACTAGAAAACTAACCATGAATTGCTCAAAATGTACTATGTTTTGAATTTTATTTTAGATATAAAATATTTATACTTAAACAAATTATTACTTTCTTTTGAGAATACATCATTTCTATTTTGAAATTAAAAAAAAAACTAGAACTGTGTTATTTCTATTTTAATGTAATATTTTTTTACAAATAAAAGGGAACATTTGTAGGTATTGTGTGTTTTATAAGAACAAAATAATTGATGCAAGTAAGTTTACACTAAAAAACTAATATTTTAATTAATAAAGAAATAATAATTAAAAAAAATTGAAAATAGGTTTAATTCTGGCAAGGCATTTAACCAAGCAAACGAGAGTCCAATCCTACCTCTGTTTTTCAGTACGAGACATGCTCCCTCCTTCATCCTCTCTACTAAAACCTCCACCACTCGCATCCATGGCGCGTGATGCTTTTTATTTATTAAAGTTAAATTAAAATTAACTCCTTAATACTTTTATTATAAATAAAGTTTAAAGTTTTCAGATTATTTACAAAAGGGTTATGTACGTGGAAGTGTATCTAACTTGTCACGTTTTATCATTGTATGTATTGAACTTGAAAACTTACCATTTAACGTACCGAACTTGCTAAACTAGTCATTGTATGTATTAGGTTACTTACTAAGAAAGTAACCGGTAAAATTGCCACATAGAATGTCAAGTCATTATTATTTGAGTAAATTATAAATTTCGTCCCTCTGTTTTGCCAAGTTAATATAAACCCAAACCCCCACCACTACCCCCACCGCTGCCTCCAAACCACCACCGTCGCCACCACCACCACCCCCATCGCAGCCTCCAAACCACCACCGCCGCCACCACCACCCCCACCGCTGCCTCCAAACCACCACCGTCGCCACCACCCCCACCCCCACCGCTGCCTCCAAACCACCACTACCCCCACCGCTGCCTCCCATTTTCTCTAACACTTGAATTCAACTGTATACTCCTTATCTTCAACTTAATCCACTATCTTTTACCTTAATGCTATTTAGCATTTAGTAATTAACACTTTGAACCACTTTATTATAACACTCCTAAAACTATAAAATAGTAGACATAGTAAAACTTTCAAATTGTAAAATAAAGACAATTGTGAAGGAAATACTAAAAGTTTATATATAAGTAGAACAAGATATCCACTAGAGTTCTAAATAGAGCATCTCCAACAACTTTCCAAAAAATATCTAAAATAAAGAATAAAGAGTAGAAATTTCTTAAAAGATATTTTTTCATCTCATACAACTTTGCTATTTTAGAGAAAGTATCATTACTTTTATCCCAAACATAACTAGAGTATATTTGGAATTACCAAGACCATCAAATTTGTTATCTTTAAAATTAGAGACGTCGGTAAAGCCATATTAATAGAACCAATACAAAGCTTTAAATGTTACTCTGATCCTATTAAAATGTGATATAAATGTCTATAAAAAATCATAGGTTTAGCGTCTAGTATTAAAGCAATTTATAAGATAAACATATATTTTTTAAACCAATTTTTTTTCCAAATATTGCTTGATGAGGGACAAGCAAAAAAGCAATGATCCAAAGATTCTGCTTCAGAATCACACAAAATGCAAGCCAAGGAAGGGATCGGAATACCTCTTTTTGAAAGATTGAGACCGGTTCTTTGTTGTTTCTTTGGTTGTTTAATAAATCGGGTTGCTCTTGGAGGGGGTGATGGTCATGCCGAAGCTCCTTCCTTGAGTTTCCTTTCTTTGCCGTTCAAAAAAAATTTGAAACCAAATGATTTCCTTTAAACAACATCTCCCTTATTTAAATCACTATTCAGTAAAAAATGAACATCTTTGCAAAACTCGTTTTTTTTTTTTTAAATAGAGACCCCAAAACCAATTATTTGTTTTAGAATGACATCTAAGGCCATCCGTAGCACACACCGGGTAAGGGGCGGATATGGGCGGATTCGAAATGTTAGTGGTACGCTGAGGGCGGGTTCCACGGTGCGGGTAGGGGGCGGGTTTCCATACCCTCCCAACCTGCCTCCCTCTTTCTCTTATATTATAATTAAAATACTAAAAAGGTGAGAGTATGAGTGTATGAAATGTTGGTGCTACTTACATGAGGGTTCAAGGGTATGATGAGAAAAACTAGTGTGACCTGAAGTGACATGAAGGTTAATATGAAATGTTGGTGCTATGGATGACCTAATACCCAATGAAATATAACTCCAAAAGACCGCAAGAATATTTGACCAAAAATAAGGTGATGTGGTGATTCTACACTATAGAATTACCTTCAAATTAAACCCTTAAATCACCCTAACTAGACTACCACAAAACATGCAAGTGTAACATGAACGTAAATAACACAATATATGCAAGTACCAGGAATCGTTCTTACCACTGGAAACAGTGAAACCATCTGTTTAATATACAATTAATTTTAATTAGTCTATTTAGAATGGCTTTTTGGATTTTTAAGAATTAAAACTAAGAGACTAATTAACTAAGACTAAAGAAATAATATTCAGTATATAAAAAGGACTTACTTTAGTGGATAACACAATGCTCATTATGGAATTTAAATCTCTTTTAAGATAGTTTGAGTTAAGCAATTAAAATAATGATAGAATAGGTTTTTTAGGATTCGATCATCTGGATTTCTCCTAATCTTTCTTAACTCTAAAAGCAATACAGTGGTGATTTCTCCTCCGAACCTTTTACAATTGAAACAATCCAGACTATTATGCAATTATTAATCGGCAATTGTTTGATTCTTCAGTCTAAGGCAGCTATCAACATGATAGAGTGGAGCCTCACATAACCCCCTTTAGCATAGAGAAATGTACACCTAATGCCTGGACTGCATCTAAGTTATTCTATTGATGCGGGCCGAGCTGTGGAAGAACTGGCTTTGGCGTTTCTGGAGGCCCATGATCGGTCCAACTTCAAACGGGCATAACTTTCGCTCCGGTTGTCAATTTTGGACGATCCACCTATCGATTCAAAGCCTGCGACAGGGAGCACGCCTAGGTAGGACCCATAGGGGCCTACGGACGTTTCAGACCTTAAAAATGCTATTTTAGTGCCGTTTTGGACGTTTTTGTGTTTTTTTTACGTTTTAGGCTTTTGTTTTTGGGCTTTATTGTTCGGCCTGTTACTTTTGGGCAGGCCCGGTTCGTTTGGTTGCTTATTTAGGTTTAATTTCGTGTTTTGCAAGACAATCAATCAATTTTACAGAACTTTTGTTTTTTCCCAATTCTTGAATTCCCAATTAGGGTTCAGGTTTTAAAGCCTAGGGTTTGGTATTCTTAGAGTCAACAAACTTTAGAAGAGGTTGAACACGGTATTCATTGAATCAACGTGTTCGATTCTTGTTTTACCCATACACGCTACATCATCTATACATTGATTATAAAGTGACTTACGAGTCGGAATGGGCGGGCATAATGAGTGTAGCTCAGTGCTCCCTCTCTTTAACAGTCGAGCTATTTCTTTCCTTTCAAGAAGCACGAGTGGAACGGTCAAACCGTTAAGGTAACATGTTGATAAAGAAATTGATCGTGACATATGACATTGCTCCAGAATACGGGTTTCCACCCTATTCATAACCAGATTATTGGATCTCAATCCCAATCTCATTATCAAGACAACAAAGCGAAAGGCAGATGAAATTAATCAACCAGGAAGATTTCTCTTTGTTGGTCCCAAAGAGTTGACCTTCAAGTTATAAGGATTGTAGAAGGGATGGGTTGAATATAATCACACACTATTTTTCACTTTTATAAACAAACTGAATTTACAAGATTGTTGCGGAATAGATAAGGATAAACCTAATCTAAACAATCTAAAGTTTACAATACTTTCACTATGCATTAGTGAGTAAGAAGAGAAAGAGATAACTTAGAAGAAATAAAGGGAGTGAAGGATTCTAGGATAAAAGATCGAGGAAGAAGAATGTTTGAAGAACACTTATTCACGTCAATTTATATCCCATGCATTAAATGCATGGCAGAATCACCATTTACATTACATGTGTGGTGTATTGGGTGGTTCAAATGTACTATTTACTATAAACAAATACCTATGCATGTATGAGCAGAAGGGTGCTTATAGAAAACAGCTGCATTATGGGCCGATAAATATGGATGGAACAGTAAAGTAACTGTCATTTTGTACTATGTATCAGAAAGGCGTGTAATCCTTTTGTGCATTAGATGATAAGACAATCTTAATCTTCAGGATCAAGTTACATATCGATGATACTGATGATGCTCAGTGGTCGCTGTAACTTGATGTCTTCAGAATGTTATGTATGCTGTGGACAAGTTGTAATTACTGAATCTGTCTTTAGATCACGAGCTACGATATCCCTGTCATCAGCTAATTCTTCGACCTCGCTAATGGTTCTTTGAACCAATGTTTTAAAAACCGGGTTTTTAGTTGAAGCGGTGTGATGACCGGTTCACGGTTCGACCGGTTCAACTACCGGTTCAACCGGTTCAAAGCATTTGTATGGTTTTTTTCCATTTTCTTATATTCATATATTTATAAAACCATCAATTTGATATTTACAAGTTAAAAAACATTAAAAATATACATCACAATAAGTTTACATTAATCAAGAAAACATTAAAATGATCAAAATAACAAGTTTTATACGTAATATTTTACAAAAAACCGGGTCAACCGTTTTTTTACCCGGTTTTTTACCAGTTCGATCCACTGGTTCAACCACTAAACCGGCCAGTTCAATCCGGTTCTTAAAACACCATAAAACCGGTCACAATTGAACCGATCCTTTTACCGGTTCCTAGTTCAACCGGTTTTTAAAACACTGCTTTGAACATGACTTATTTGTCTTCAGGAGATGCACTGCTAGTGATCAGTTTTAGTGGACACTGAATAGACTTAGTGATTAACTGTCCCTGATAGAGCTTTTAAGTTTCACAACCTGAATGAATAGAAAGATCACCGAATAGACTCAATGATAATTCCTTAATCTGTAATAAAAGCAAATCGTCTATTCACTAAGTACAGTATCAGGATCATTATCATTTTATCAGGTCTTAGAAAAGTTGGATTAACACTCTTCCATTAGACACAATTAGTTAAAGGATTAGAATAGCGAAGATTAAAACTATAAATAAGAACTGATGCAACAATCATTCAAAAACCATTCATTGATTATATGATTAAAATCACACCATAATACTAGACACAGTTAAAATCATGTTCAACATAAAAATATAAAGACACATTATGCAGACTGTGCAGCAATAAAAGACGTGACTCTAGTAATCCTACTCCGAGTTTGAATCGGCAAAGTCTCATTGCTTCGGCAACCCCCTAATCTTCGGCTTCTCCATGCCGACGGTAACACCCCCGCCCCCAATCTTCTGCTTCTCCATGCCGACGGTAACACCCCCGCCCCAATCTTTGGCTTCTCCATGCCGACGGTAACACCCCATCCCCTACCCGCCCCTTACCCCCCTCTCTTCTTTTTCTCTATTTTTTTTATTATTATTTAATAAAATAAAAATACGGGTAAGATTGAGTTATGTATAACTCATGTTTTGGGTAACTTTGAGTAAGATAGTGAAAAGCTAATATATAACAGCATTGACAAAAAGAACAAGTATAACTCATGACCTAAAAGACTATATCCAAGTTTCACACAATTAAAGACGAAAAATGTTAAAACTTACAAACGTTGCGGACCAAAAATGAAGTTTACATTTCATACTATTTACACTTGGGATTAAAAAAAACATAGAATTTAATTGTTGAAAAAAATATAGAAATTAAATAAATCACGTAAGATTCATTTAGAGAGTAGTAGGAATTGAATTGAATATTGGTAGGTAGCGCGTGGGGTGAGTGAAAAGCAAGCGTAGGATAAGGACAACTGTCGCAAAATGTAACCAGTTAAAAGGGAAACGGCAGTACGTCCAGTGACGGCCGCTGCCACTTTTTCTTTCTTTTTCCCAACACCTCCATTTACTTAACGTCCATTCACCGCCGTTTATCTCTTTACCCCCTCTTCCCTTTTCTCTCTCTACTTTTATTTTAAGAGTGTCGGAAACAAAACCCGACTAATCCCTGACAATTTAAGATTAAACATGGTCTCATTAAAATGTCTTTAGACCATTCATAATGGTCATGCTAGTTGCCAATGGTATCAGCAACGTCACATCAACTTGTCACTATCTTACCAACACCTTATCAATTAACCATAGTGATCTTGACTCTCATTCTAGTATAAATAATTATTAAAAGAAGAAATAAAAGAAAAAAAGACAGAGATAGGGAGAAAGGAGAGAGAGGATGGGGTGGGGTGGTCTACACAACTGACATGATTGTACCGATTTTGTTACTTGATAATTGGTACCAATCAACCTCGGTGGTGCTGCCACTTGTACCAACACCTTACCGGTCCTTGACGTCACCCGCTGTGAACGGTCTTAGAGCATCCACAGTGTAGTTTTTCAAGGGTTTTTGAGAGGTTTTTAAGAGGTTTTTCAAAAAGCAAAAACCTCACTTTGAGGTTTTTCACATTGTGTAAAGGTTTTTCGGATTAGGTTTTTCATAGGTTTTTACGTCGTAGGTCGTAACTGCACGACCTGCTTTTTCAGAGGTTTTTCGTATTTAATCTATTTTAACTTTATAAAAATCTCGTATTTGTATAATTTTATTGTAATATATTTTATAAAAAAAAATATAAATGATATAAAGTTAAGATTGTAGGACACTGAAAATTTGAAAAACCTTGGATGAGTTTTTCACATAGTGAAAATATGTAGAGGTTTTTAGGTTGTTGAGGTGGTAATAATATGTAAGAAAAAAGCTTGATAGAAAAGCTCATATATTGTGGATGCTCTTAGGCATGCACACGGAAAAACTCGAACTCGGTTAAGACATTATAAACCCCGAACGATGACCAGTCCGCCCCAGCACCGGAAGACTTTCTCTCTCTACTTTCTCTCTCTACACTGCTACTTTCTCTCTCTCTCTTCATAACCAACTGAATTCGCCATTAACGCTACTACTACTACTACTACCTTCTCTCTGCCTTACAGTTCACGCCAAACGCCTGTTCTCTCTTCATTTCATTCTTTCACCTTTCTCTCTCTACATTTCAAACACCTCATATCTCTCAATTTCAATCTCAAATTTCTAAACTGTTATGGCTTTTGCTGCAATTCTAGCTCCAAATATGAGCTCGGTTTGATTACTTTCTTCAGAAACTGCTTCACATTGTTCTCGGAGACTCGGAGTCAACGATATGGAGACGATTACACCGTTTTCGACTAAAAAGGAGCTTTCGATTTGCGTTTTAATGGCGGTTTTAGTGCTTCTGGTTCCGTACACAACGTCTCTCGGCGATGAAGGTAGTTTATTTCGTCATTTGCTTCGTTTTGATTGCGTTTTGATGCATTTATATGTATAAATTGCTAATTTACGCCTTCAAAATTCGAAATAAATAATCAACAATGGAGAAGAAGCTAGCGATTTCTGCTTTAATGGCTGTTTTAGTGCTTCTGTTTTTGTATCGTTTTTTGGAGTGTTTAGGAGATGATAATCATGTTTTTGATACATTTTCATGTATGAATTGTTAATATTATATGATTATGCCTTCAAAATTGGAATGATTTTGATTGTGTTTGTTGAAGAAGATAGATATATAATAACAATAAACATATTCTCAAGTGCTTTTATGAGTGATATCGGGAGTCGAGTTTGTTTGCTGTTTTATCTTTTTTGGAAAGCAGAAGGTTTGGTTGATATGCTCAGAAAACTATTGGATGAAATATGCGGTTTTACTGTAGGCATAATAATAAGCTTCGAAAACAAGCTTCAGAGTAAAACGATCGCTAAACGACAGAATAACGAATAGATAATGACATTATTTTGTTCTAATAAAATTTCATTTTTCATTGCTAATTTTTCAAAATTTTTGTTAATTTTGTTTTTGTTTTTATGTATTTTTCAGAGTATCTACTTTACTCTGCTTCTAATTTGAATTGCTATTTGTAGGGAAAGCATTAATGTCGATTAAGGCGTCGTTTAGCAATGTGGTTAATGTGTTACTGGATTGGGACGAAGATCAGAACGATGATTTCTGTTCATGGAGAGGGATTATGTGTGACAATATCAGCACAACTGTTGTTGCTTTGTATGTTGCTTAATTCTCTTAAGCTTGTTTTATTTCTCTTAATAATAAAAATTTATTTCGTAATTTTTCGTATGATTTGTTTATCGATTTGATTTCGCGGTACAGGAATCTGTCTAATTTAAACCTTGGTGGGGAAATTTCTCCATCGATTGGGGACTTGAGGAATCTGCAGTCTGTGTACGTAATCTTCTGATAATTTTGATGTACATCTTTTTTTTGTTTTATGGTGAAAGTGTTGTGTTCTGATGGTTTCTTGAAATGATGACAGAGATTTGCAGGGAAATAAGCTTACTGGTCAAATACCGGATGAAATCGGCAGCTGTGTTTCTCTAGTGTTGCTGTAAAACTTCATTTTATCTTTTAAACATTTTGTCAATAATTGAAATTTGAAAGTGGTTTGATGTTTATGGATTTTGTTTTATGGTTTTATGGTTGTCATTGCAGGGATTTGTCTAACAATATGCTGTATGGTGATATACCATTTTCCATCTCTAAGTTGAAGCAGCTTGAGCTCTTGTGAGTTTGACTTTGACTTTGACCTGTGCCTGGAAATTTAGTTAAATGTTAAACTCATCTTTGGTTAACTAAAAGTGTTCTTTGAATCTACTTGGTAACAGGAACCTGAAGAACAACCAAATTACAGGTCCCATCCCCACAACATTAACTCAAATTCCTAACCTTAAGACACTGTAAGTTGCATCCATTTCGTTGTTTACCATAAATGTTGTCTTCTAAATGGGAATGTAGCCTCATGGCATTGCATTAACGTTTCCAAATTCGCACATTTTCTTGTTTTTGTGTTCCGATGCTGTTTGCATGTTTGAAATATTGCGACATGTATCTTTAGGTGCGAACTCTGATTTCTTTATTTTGTTGGTTTAGGGATTTGGCTCAAAATCAGCTGACTGGTGTGATACCCAGATTGATATACTGGAACGAAGTATTGCAGTATCTGTAAGTTCTAGTAAACCTGTTGCTGATGTATACTTGTTATCTTGGGTTGTTAAATTCTTTAGTCTATTCTTAACACGTTGGACTTGTTTTAACAGCGGCTTGCGAGGCAATTCGTTAACTGGCACTCTGTCTGCTGATATGTGCCAGTTGACTGGCCTTTGGTATTTGTAAGTCTCTACTTCTTTCTTGATGATGGCCTTTTGAGTTCTTTACATAATCCCTGCGTATAATTTTTTGTCATTCGTTCAGCGATGTTAGGGGGAATAACTTAACTGGCACTATTCCAGACAGCATTGGTAACTGTACAAGCTTTGAGATATTGTGAGTATTCGTTTCATTGATTTTGGTGGTTACAAGTAATACTTCTTGTTTTTTTCACTTGAACTGAATTTGTTTAATCTGCAGAGACATCTCTTACAATCAGATCACTGGTGAAATCCCATACAATATTGGGTTCCTACAAGTGGCTACCTTGTGAGTTTCTGCTATGAGGCCACAACTTATACTAGTTTTCATTATTATGCTGTTTCTTGTTCTCGAAGACATTTCTGCTGGGGATGACTGATTATGGTGCATACTTCATGGTTTTTCAGATCTCTTCAGGGTAACAAGCTGACTGGAAAAATTCCAGAAGTCATTGGTCTTATGCAAGCACTTGCTGTTTTGTAAGGATTTTATCATCTTTCAAAAGAAACATATCTTGTTTGTATTCTCTGATGACTAATGATGCAAGATTTTACCTCCTTTGTAGGGATCTAAGCGAGAATGAACTCGTTGGACCAATTCCGCCAATCTTTGGCAACTTATCTTTCACAGGGAAACTGTAAAGTATCGTCTAATAGTGTGATAAACCCGGGTATCTGTTATTTGGTTAGTAAACCCGTTTGTCTATTGCCATAGGTACCTTCATGGGAATCGACTCACAGGACCTATTCCACCAGAGCTTGGCAACATGACTAAGCTTAGCTACTTGTAAGTGAAATCTTCAGTCTTAGGATATAACTATATAAGCTTTGCGTCTCTTATTTTATATGAACCAAATTGGGGGTGTTTACTAATTTTTCAGGCAGTTGAACAATAATCAACTGAGTGGTGGTATTCCTCCTGAACTAGGGAATCTGGATCAACTTTTTGAACTGTGAGTCCTTCATTCTGAAATGTTACATGAATATATTCTTGTATTTGTGTAACTAAAATTGGCTAATCATGCTTTTTCTAGGAACCTTGCACACAACAATCTTGAAGGGCCTATACCGGAGCGCATCAGTTCTTGCACTGCTTTAAATCAACTGTAAGTATTGTTATGTAGTAGTCATATGTAATACCATGTTTATATGCAAATTATGTTGTTAACTAAGGATCAAATTTGTACTGATTCAATCAATACTTTTACAGCAATGTGCATGGAAACTTCCTCAACGGCTCCATTCCTTCAGGCTTCCGCAATTTAGAGAGCTTAACCTACCTGTATGTGCTACTACTTTCTTATTTTGGTTTTGTTGTAGCTTACATCTGTTTTTTTTCTTTTCTATAATTAATGTGTCACAAATATTTCCTTGTTTATCGCAGAAATCTTTCATCGAATAAATTTAAGGGAACTATCCCGTTTCAGCTGGGGAGGATAGTTAATCTAGATACATTGTGAGTTTGTGTTTTAAAGTATTTTGTTGCTCTATTAATTTATATGCCATAATCTAACGAATTGCTTATTTCATTTTCAAGGGATCTTTCCAGCAATCAATTCTCTGGACCTGTTCCTGCATCTATCGGCGATTTGGAGCATCTTCTTACCCTGTATGCTATCTGTTACATAATTTAACACTTCTAAATAATTTAAAGTTTTAAACAACTTAATCTTTTTTATTTGTTTGTTCAAAGGAATTTGAGCCGAAATCACCTTGAGGGTCCAATACCTCAGGAATTTGGGAATCTCAGAAGTGTCCAAATTGTGTAAGTTTCTTCACTTTGCCTACTGTTGTACTTCATTTTACTCAAACACTGTACCTTGGTACTTTTCTTGGTTTTGGTAGTGACATGTCATTCAACAAACTCCATGAGGCTATACCAGTAGAGATGGGCCAGTTGCAGAACATTGTCTCTCTGTAAGCCAATTTTCTTTTTTTTCCCATTTTTGACCCTAAATTTATTGCAAAAAGTGGGTGCCTGCAGTTTGTGGGTACCCTGTTGTTATATATGTTTATTAATGTTTACCGGCTTTTATCATATTATTTGCAGCATCCTAAATGATAACAGTCTGATTGGAGAGATCCCTAGCCAATTATCCAATTGTTTCAGCCTTGTTAATCTGTAAGTTTTGTCCCATTCTTTTTCCACTGTTCAAAAAGGTGCCCCATTGGGCAAGATGCGTCTCTGCCGTTACAAAAAGGCCCATAGCTCTTTTTGTAAGGCATGGCTCACACCCTCCTGGCATCACACATTTTTTTTTTCAAGACGTAACTTATGTTTTCGGACTTTTAACTTCAGATTTTACACTTGTATAGGTAGTTCCACAAATTCATAAACGTTTGTAAAATTACTTTTCTAATTGAATATATAACTAAAGACTATTTTAATAATAATAATTATATGATTTTTCTTGTTCTAATACGAGTGTAAACTTTTTAATATCATATAGAAACATATATATGTATATATGATTCTATATATGACATACAAATCTTCCACTTTATTTCATGCCTTGAAAAACGCCACAATCCTCGCCGTGGCGTGTGAGGCTTGACCTTGCCGCCATGCCTCGTGCTGTTTTGAACCTTGTTTATTTCATATTCCCGGTGATTTATTCTCATAACTAAACCTCTCGTGCATCAGCAATATTTCTTACAACAACATTTCTGGGGTGCTGCCTCCTGGTCGAATTTTTTCCCGCTTCACACCAGATAGGTATTGTTCTATAACTTTTACATACTTCTGATTTTATGTTATGTAGTCGTTTGTTCAATCATCCTCGTAATATAATTTTACCTATAACCTCCAGCTTTCTTGGAAATCCATTGTTATGTGGGAACTGGTTAGGTTCCATATGTGACCCATATTCACCAAAACCAAAAGGTATCTATTTAAATCTCATCTTCATCTGGCGATTAAAACTAAGCAGCAAACTAAAGAACTAAAGGAATGCTATATGTTATCCGCTGCAGCTCGTTTCTCGGGGACAGCCATTGTTTGCATAACATTAGGCTTTGTGATACTGCTTGCCATGGTGGCATTGGCAATTATAAAATCAAACAGACCTCGGCAGTATATAAAGGAACCAAGCAAGGGCTTGCAAGGTTTGTTTGTCATTTTTTCTGTTCTCTAGCCCATGAACTTGTAAATATTTTGTTATAACTCATAACTATTGTTTTTTTTTTTGCAGGGCCTCCGAAACTTGTGGTTCTTCATATGGATATGGCAATTCATACTTATGATGATATCTTGCGAATCACTGAAAATTTCAATGAGAAATACATTATTGGATATGGTTCTTCAAGCACCGTCTACAGGTGTGCTTTAAAGAACTCCCGGCCTATTGCAATCAAGCGGCTTTATACCCAGTACCAGCACAACTTTCAAGAGTTTGAGACCGAACTCGCGACGATTGGCAGCATCAGGCACAGAAACCTTGTTAGTTTGCATGGTTATTCCCTATCCCCCACTGGAAACCTCCTATTCTACGACTACATGCAAAATGGTTCCCTCTGGGATCTTCTTCATGGTGAGTCCAATTACACACTCAAATCAGAGGCTTTTTATTGTTGAAAACTATTAGTCTAAAATGTTTGTTAATGTTTGTTCTGATAGGACCATCAAAGAAGGTGAAGCTTGATTGGGAAACCCGTCACAAGATTGCAGTCGGGGCTGCACAAGGGTTGGCTTATCTTCACCATGATTGCAACCCTAGAATCATTCACAGAGATGTGAAATCGTCAAATATATTACTGGATGAGAATTTTGTGGCACATCTTTCTGATTTTGGGATCGCAAAGTCTCTTCCGACAACAAAAACCTATGCATCAACTTATGTTCTGGGGACGATCGGGTACATAGACCCTGAGTATGCTAGGACGTCTAGACTTACTGAAAAATCGGATGTTTATAGCTTTGGCATTGTTCTGTTGGAGCTATTGACAGGGAAGAAAGCTGTTGACAATGAGTCCAACTTGCATCAACTGGTTAGTACTAGCTAAAACTAATCTCCAATAATCATTGTGAATGAGATTCTTATCTCAAATTGGCAAACTATTTAAGAAAACAAGAATAACTTCGTCAATATACAAAATCATGTGATTAACGCAACTTATTAACGGCAAGTCGCCATCGCCCATTTTTTTTCTTCTGTTGGCATAGAATCACATGTGATTTGTACACAACTGAAGTTTTTCGTGTTTTCCCTATATAGTTAAGCATTCTCGTTTGAACCTTTAGGTGTTGTAATTAACAAGGTGTGTGTGTTGTTTCAGATCTTATCAAAGGCTGATGATAATACGGTGATGGAGGCGGTTGATCCTGAAGTTTCAGTTACATGCATGGATTTATCTCATGTTAGAAAGACTTTTCAACTCGCACTGTTATGCACAAGACGTCAGCCTTGTGAGCGACCGACAATGCACGAGGTTGCACGGATTCTGCAGTCATTGTTGCCATCTGCTCCTGTTACAAAGACTTTGGCACCGGAGAAAGAGAAAGCCACGGGATATACAAAGTTTGTGATGGGAGAAAGAGAAGACAAGCGGGAGGAGGAGGTCGACAATTCATCTGATGCTCAGTGGTTTTTCAGGTTCCGTGAACTCGTGTCTAATAATACGTTTTAGTAGCGACGGTAGTATATACATGTTTTGGGAACAGGGTATGTGTGTCATCATCATCTTTTTGGTAGCTTTTGATAGAACAGGCAGAATTATTATTTATGCTGTAATGATATTTGACTTATTTAGTATTTTTTTGCTGTTTTGACTCTATGCAAAAACACATTGAATGTCATTGCCAACAATTAATATATATTTCTGTCTTTCAACAATTGGATTAAATGAAATGATAACAACATTTATTTAATACACCAATGAATAATAAGAACTTGGGCAATGGGGGTCTCTATGTAACACTTTTGGGGATGTATGGATATCTCCTTTTGGTAACCGGCTTTCTTTCTTTCCCTATACATCATGACAATCGGCTAAAGCTTTTCCACCGTAGGAGTTGGTTAAAGGTTTTTAGTGTGAACAAAAACATGGGAGGACCAGACTCTAAATCCGATATCTCCATGACATCTGATTAGATAACTTAGGAAACTCAAGATCCTAAAGAAGACCAAATTGGTTTTCCTCTAGACGATGCTCTAGATAACTTAGGAAACTCTTAAGATCCTAAAGAAGACCAAATTGGTTTTCCTCTAGATGATGCTCTAGAAACTTTGAAAGATTCCCTGAAAGTTAATATCAAATAATTGACAATGGTAAGAATCTTCACCGTTGAATCATGGTTGACAACGACTGTTATTCCAAGCATTATTTGCGTTTTAACAGAGAATATTACTGTTTGCTTTTATAAAGTTTGCGTTTTAACAGAGAATATTACTGTTTGCTTTTATAAAGTTTGTTTTCTTTGCTTTAGTTTATTTGTCTTTTTTCTTTTACATTCTTTTACAAGGAACGCCGCTTTCCTTGTTAAGGCATGCAATTTTTTAGCACCTCTCTTTTCTCTATATTTCTTGTTTGTAAAAACAACTTGTAGTTTGTAATAGGGTTGTGCATTGGATGACATCCAATGGATTTGAGGGGATCCAATCATTCATTGGATGTTGGATTTCTCCAACCGAACCGATCCAATCATCCATTGGATGTTGGATTTTTCCAATCCAATGGATGATTGGATCGGTTCGGTTCCATCCACTGGATTTTCTTATTGGATATCAGTTGGATCGGATTGGATCCAACCAATATGAATCGGATTGGATTGGATTGGATTGGATCGGATCGGATCCATCCGGCATTCGATGGATGATAATATAAAATCCATCAAATGATCCATCGAATGTTTTTAATCCATTTCACAATAATTCATATAATAATCCGATATTCCAAACAATGATATAATGTTTAGTTTCCATCCATTCAATAACTATTAACTAATACTAAAAAATTAAATTATACAATACAATTACCATGGGTCACTGTGGGTCCGGTCGGTTGACAGTGGATGGTCAATTAGATTGGATCGGCCGGTTTTGGTCGGTTCTAGACTAACATCCACGAACCGATCCGATCCAATTGGATGTCACAATTTTCCATCTGATCCGATCCAATTACAATTCGATATCCAATCATTGTCGGTCGGTTGTAATTGAATCGGTTGATTTCTACACACCCCTAGTTTGTATGAATCTTTGGGTACTAATAAAAGTATTTGGCTCAAGATCTTAAAAAGCTTTTGTAAGTATTCTTGTCAAGTTTCCTTTATTTTTATCTTTCAGTCAACCTAAATAGTAGGCTAAATTAAGATTTTGTGTTACTTGTTCTATATTATCTTTCCAGATTTACATGAATATATTATATTAATTCATAACTCTGTGATCCAAGTCTATGATCAAGTGCCAACTTCAAATTTGATTTCCACCTCTCAAGGCCAGGAGAGCCACAATTAGATAAAATGAAATGATAACATTTATTTGATACACCAATGAACAATAAGAATTTGGGCAATGGGATCTCTCTCTCTCTCTCTCTCTATATATATAATTATATATAACACTTTTGGGGATGTATGGATATCTCCTTTGGTAACCTGCTTTCTTTCTTTCCTTGTACATCATGACAATGGGCTAAAGCTTTTCCTCTGTATGAGTTGGTTAAATGTTGTGTTAGTGTGTGTTGTCTAATTTACAATCCAAACTATACATGGAATCATTGCATGTCTTCTTCATCCCTCGGTTAACATTTTTCAACGGATATCCACACTCCTACATTAACATAAAACTTCACATCATCAACATTGTTTCCCGATGATAAAAAGTTTGGTCGGTTGGTCGGGATACGTACCTGTTGGGCTGTGGTTTAACTTCAATGATCCTCCTATCGCTTCCACACTGATTTGGCCTCCCACCATACCTCTGTATGTACACAAATAATCAATCAATTTCAATACACTACTATGCCACAACAAGAAGCCATGATCACACATGTTTGCTAGCTTCAGTAATATACCCTGAACTCTTGCTGCAGGAAAGGCCTAGGCGCATTCTCTTTCGATGCCTAACACACCCACAAACCAATCAAAACATCATCAATACAGTATTTATATATATATATATATATAGAGAGAGAGAGAGAGAGAGAGAGAGAGAGAGAGTCTGGTCCAAATGAGAACAATGCCAAACTAACCTTGCTTAGACGACGTGGTTTTAATGAGGATATATTTTTCGTCTCGGATTCAGATTTTAAAGAAAGCTGGAACATAATGACACAGATGTGAGTTAGGAAAGGACTGGTTGATTGATTGTATATCTATATATAGAGAGAGAGAGTGAGAGAGAGAGAGAGAGAGAACTACGATACCCTTTTACCTTTTTAAATAATTCTATTGGCAGTTGTGAGTTTCGCTTCGAATTTAGTACAAATCCTCCATCTTTCATTTGGTGTACCTGTGTGTCATAAGCTAAAAGGCTTAACAGAACAACATATATGCCAACTCAAAATCTACGCTTTTGAGGTCGTCTCTTACCTTTTCAGGAGTGCGAGCTTTTAAATTATTTGGCGATCTGCATGTATCCTTCCTTAAAGAGCTTTGTCTGCAACAATAAACGATTCAACATAAGAAATCAATTTAAAGCTTAATTGGAGTGTAAAACAGATGGCAGAATTCGGTTTTCTGACCTCTTCATGACTATATCTTCACTCACCGGAGGAGCAGAATTCGATTTATATAGTGCCTGAATGGAAGACAATTTATAAAAATGGCAAGAAAAATATACATCTTTTTGGTAATTTAAAATATAAAGCTAACTTGATTGCCTACGTTCGCAGATTGAACTTGCGTTGCGCGTTCTGTTGTCTTCAAGTGAAACTCCTGTTGTGCAAGTAGTCATGAGATGTGTTTTGACTTCCTCTAAAAGCTCAGTTACTAGCAACTTTTTAAATTTAAACTTACTTGAAACTCGGTTAAGTGAGTCATGCTTTTCTTAGGCTGCGGACGTTTAGGCGCATCGATAATCTGCCAAGGTCAGCCGGTAGCAAAGAATATGACAAAATGTAGATTACAAGTGAAACCCAGATTTAAAAGATACACTAATCTATTGCAAGTACCAACTTTTCTGTTCAATGGTCGCGCTTTAGAGCCAGGAGTGTTTGCTTTCGCTTGTTGCACTGCTTCAGATTTATTCTGGGATCTAAAAGTGAAAAAAAGGAATAGAATGTATGTCAAGAAAAACTAGCCAAATATCGCTGTTTTTGCAGAATGGCATACAATATATGTAGCGAGAATGGTGAAAATAGTACCTGCGACTTTGAGCTCTCTCTTCAGTTACCAATGCAGGTTTTCGGGGAATAGAAGTTTTGGATTTAGAATTTGAATTGATTTCCATTTGTGCAACCTGTGAACACCAACGATTTGCCAGTTTACGTACATGAATGTTTTTTGTTTGGTGATAAGAAATAAAGGTAAGTAGTGAAAATAGGAGTTTAGATTATTCTACTGTGGTGAATTACTTTTACCTTCTTGGAAATCTTGTGCAAAAATGAAGCCCGGTGCTTTAGTTGTGAAACCTACTTACAAGATGAAGAACATTAGGATCTTGTACAAGTTGATAATGATCAAACTTCCGACTTGAAAACACATACTGTAATAGCTGATATTGAATTTTTTTAAACCTAAAAATAACTATAAGGTATTATTCTGTCTGTTCCAAAAGAAAAGATCTATACCATGCTTCCCTACTGAGCCCATCTGATATCTCACTTATAAACTTGTAAACATATTAATAATATGATTTCCTTATGTATCATTTACTATCACATAAGATCTAAAGGCAGTCAATGTTGGCATTTCCAGTTATTGTAGAACATATGCATATCAAAGCTACCGAAACCTAAAAGATGGATGCACACCTTACGCAAATAACCAATTTCTAGCTTCTGTCTTTTGGTGGCTTGGTTTTGACATCTGATAGGAGATTGTAACTTTTCAACTGCAGTAATTAATGGCTTCTGCAACCTACAATTAGTAAATGACAAAAGAAGGATAAGGGAAGTAGAAGAACAAAGCACTCAATGAAATTCTAAAGTACAAAATAAAAGAAGCAGAAAAATAGAATCAGAGCAAAAGACACAAAGGATCAAGGTTAAAACCTTCCATAATTGCCAGGTTGTATGTCACTCTCTTTATTTTGCTTGGCTAAATGACTAGCAGTCGGTTTCATGAACGATGAACCACTTGGTTTAGACAAGCTGACTGTGGACTTCGGCTTAGCTTTCACACTATCTTGACGAATAAGACTTTGATGCTTCATACCTGAATCAGTTGAATAACAAAACAAATTAAATAAAAAACAGATGAAATAAAACTCAGAATCAAAATTGCATACAGAAAACATGTAAGTTTAGTCGTTAATTGTTCATTAAATGAGTAAAGCTTAAATGTTGCAAGACACGTCTTGATGCATGAAGGAACTAAAATAAGAAAAGATATATGTTCAAACAAGAAGCAACCGAAACGAAATGCTATAATCGAACTAGTAAAGCCATTGATGGTTGATATAAGTGCCATTACCAAATTGGTTATGTGCCCCTAATAAAACTTTTTGTTCAAGACATTAAAGTTAATGAAGTAAATTTGTACATTATGGAAGTACTATGATATCTCACATCAATTTGACCAAACCAGGTGCATCTAAAAAGTGACAAGAGTCACAAGACCATAATTTATATGGACAATGATTTAAACAAACACCTTATAAAACATAAACTAGCATGAATAATTGTCTTCCAAATAAATAAATGGAACTCCCTTCAGCTTAATGAACACTTTCTTTTCTAGTAATTAACATGAAGCTTCAAGTATGCCATTACTATTCAACCACATTCGTCCTACTTAAGTGCCGACGGTGGCACGTGCCACCGTATCATTCCTCCGTTGCAGTGTAAAAAATAGAGTGGTGAAAAGTGCCACCATATTAAGTTGTTGTGTGCCACCGTATATATTTTGAAATTGCAATCAAGTTACAAAATTCCTCTGGTTTAGTTGGTTAGTTCTTTGCTTTTCTAATGTGAGGTCATGGGTTCAAATTTTCTTAGAGTCATTTTTCTAGTTTTTAGCTTCATTATCATATTTATTATGTTTTTAAAAAAATTTAATAACAAGACTCACGAGACCTTTAACTTAAAAAACAAAGAACCAACCACTAAACCAATATTAACTTTATGAAAACTATCACTCTCTATATATGCTTCTTATAGTCGAATGGTGCCACCATTTGAAATTTTTTCTGGGTCCGCCCTGATAAAGGGGAGTCTGATTCGTTCTATGGACATATTTACCTTTGATTTTTCCGTCTCTTGAAGGGGATCCATGATCAATGTCACCATCTGAAATGCTGGATGTAGTACTAGTGTTTCGACTAGCTTCTATTTTCTTGGAGCTGGTTTTATGTGCTTTCGAATGATTGAGTTTGGCCGCCTTCATCAACTTCAACTTCACAATAAAGGCTACAACATCCAGGTAAAATTATTATTTGCAGATCAGAGAAGATTTACATGTGACTATGTGAGTTTCGGTTAGGAAAAAAAATGAAAACACCATTAAGAATTATTGATTTCGTTAAATTGTCCTAAACCTAAAATAATGAGATTCAATCATTCGAAAATATAACAAATTCCTGAAAAGGTAAAATAAAATAAAATTCAGTCCACCTAATTTAGAGATTATTTCTTGTTATTCACAGATTAACTAGCAAAATTCAGTAGAACTTCTAACAGAAAAATATGAAATATTACAAATAGATAAAACTTGGCACAAGAGAAATATAAATTTATGTATCAGTTTAAAAAGCGTTAAATTTTATTTTCAAGCACCGAATATATGTGCTTTAGCTTAAGAAACGAGGAGCTATCATGTAATCAATCTGTCCTTATAAACATTTGCAGAGATTTACTTTTTTTTTTTGGCTGAATAAACCTTATTTCAATATTCATTGAACAAAGATCACCAAAGGAAAAAAAACAAACAATATATACCTAATAAACATTAAGAAAAACAGCTTACTCTATATCACAATTCAAACTTGATTAGATGAACATTTTTACTCCTAATTGCAATTAAACCGAAATGCGATTCTATGGAGTTAGCAATCACAAATTTTTGATATAGCTCAAAAACAAACCAGAGAACGTCTCCGATGATGAATTAACGCACAGTTTGATGAATTAACTCACAATTTGATGAATTAACAGCAGATTAAGGCACAGTTTGATGAATTAACAGCAGATTGAGGCACAATTTGATGAATTAACAGCTGATTAAGGCACAGTTTGATGAATTAACAGCTGATTAAGGCACAACTTGATGAATTAACAGCAGATTAAGGCACAACTTGATGAATTAACAGCAGATTAAGGCACAGTTTGATGAATTAACAGCAGATTAAGGCACAGTTTGATGAATTAACAGCAGATTAAGGCACAATTAAGATCATATTTCATGAATATAATCGTTATTAGCCATGTAATTACTTCAAGGATCACGAAACTCAATAAACAAACACAAATTAACAGTTCTAACACCTTCCGAATTGAAAATTTTGAAATAATACAATATAATCAAAACAAACGAATAGGATCATGAAAGCGCTTACGAGAAGGCGGATATTCATGAGCATATCTGAACCAGTTTTCAGCTTCTTCAGCTTCCGATTCCGTTTCGTATCTAGAAAAATCGTAAAAGTGAGAAGCATCAAATTCGTAATCAGGATCAATAAAATCGTCATCCGAAAAGAAGGATGATGGTTCATCTACAAAGAAATCCTCCATAAACTCCATTTCTTCGTCCATCTGTGTGTATAGATTAGATTAACGTGGTTTGAAAACGAAATCAGTGGAGATGGAGGAGGAGGAATGCAGATTAAACCATTGAAAGCCCCTAGGCTTGGGAGAGATGATGAAACCCTAAATGGTGGTGATATGAGGAGGATGAAGATTAGAGAATGAGGATGGATGGATTGTCGAACGAAGCCAACGGCGAAAAATTCGTAAAATCTATACATACATGTTTTCTGTATCTATAGCCATAGGCGTCCGTTGGTTGTTTTAATGGAGCGCCGAGAACAACCCTTCTTCTTCCCACTCCAATTTCAAAATGTGGGTCCACCTCACAATCTATTTATAAAATATATTTATTCAAATATATTTTAATTTTATTATCTATCACAAAAGGTTTAGGATATGTTTGGCAAAGTAGCTGATAAGCTAGTTGTTGATTGATAAGCTATGTTTAACAAAAATTAGCTGTTGATTAATAAGCTAGTTGTTGATTGATAAATCATGTTTAACAAAAACTAGCTGATAAGCTAGTATTGATTGATAAACTAGCTTATGAATAAATTATATTTGACAAAAACTAGCTGATAAACTAGTTGTTGATTGAAAGAGGTGCACAGAAAATCCGGTTATCCGATTTTGCGCAAAAACTATCCGAATCCGGTTTTATAAAAACCGATTTTTTTTCAAACCGGATCGGATTTTTTTCAAACCGGATTTTAACCGGATTGGATCCGATCCGGTTTGACCGGATAACCGGTTTAAACCGAACCGGTTTCAAATCAAACCGGTAATGTCTATGTGAGCTTACTCTGTTGGGCCTGAAATCCTAAAAAAATTCACGGCCCATAAAAAATCACGGCCCACACCAATTCAGATTAGATTTCAATTGAACTTTCTGAATTTTCTAGCCCAAAAAAAGACCCAATAGTGGACCGGTTCCACCGGAAACCGGTTTCAATCCGATCCGAAACCGGTTCCATTGGATATGGATTTTTTCGAAAAACCGGTTGAAATCCGAACCGGTTTCTAACAAAACCGGTTTCTGACAGATCCGAAAAAAACCGGTTTAGTATAAATCCGATCCGGATCGGATAAAAATCCGGTCATGTGCACCTCTAAGCATCTCCAACAGTTTAGAAAAAATTCACTTTTTAATCTCTAAAATGCTCCAACAACATTTCTATCTAAATCTCCAAATATAGAGAATCTCTATATCTTGGTTTGGAAGAGAGAGAAATATTTTTTTTTATTTAATCCACCAATGAGAATTGAATTAATATATTTTTATATAGAAAAGATTAAAAAGTTTATTGGGATTATAAAAGTAGTGAATATTTAAATAATATTATTGATGTTGAAATCTTTAAAATAGAGAAATTGTTGGAGATGAATACAATTTATTTTAGAGATATTGATTTTTGGTTTTCTATTTTAGAGAAATTATAGAGAACCTGTTGAAGATGCTCTGATAAGCTAGCTTATGAATATATTATGTTTGGCAAAAATTAGCTTATAAGTATGTAAAATGACCAAAAAATATATTTTTGAGTTTAATAATTAATATTAATAATATTAATAAGACTATAATTAAAAAAAGATACTCACAGTAGCGTTTCAAACATGTAACTTATAAGTTAGCTTTTAGTACATATTTGGATGGATTAGCTTATAAGCTAGCTTATTTTTATCAAACACAGTCTAATTATGATTTAATTCTTTTGTTTTAATAAAATATTTTAGATGATTTAGTATATTATATTATTATTTTGAAACTAAGATTTTCTGTTAAGTTCAAAAATGTCAACAAAATTATTTGCTTAAATAGTTTCATAGTTGAAATCAAGCTTATCAATGTTAATGAATAAAAAAAGAATACATTCTTATTTTCAAATTTTATTGTAGTTGATGCTTGACCAAAAAAAAAAACAAAATAACTGATATGATTTTTTTTAATAATTAAGGTTCTGTTTGACAAACTAGTCGGTAAAAACTAGCTTATTAGTGTATACAAGATGACCAAAAAAAGTATGGTGTGATATAATAATTAATATTAACAAGAATATAATTGGAAAAAACCACAAAAAGCTCCTAAAACATTACTCCAATTAGCATTTCAATAATATAGCTTGTAAGGTGACTTAAAAACTAGCTTATATGTCCATCCAAACATGTACTAGCTTATCAACTAGCTTCTTTTTACCAAAGACATCCTAAAGGCGTGACTTTATCAAAGTTCATATGTGATAACTTTCAGTAATTTTGTGGTTAACTCGGAGATTAATCGGTGTATGTAAGCTCTTCTAAAAACTCACATTTACCAAAATTAATAACTATTCCAATAGAATCGTTTTGAATTTTAAAAACTATAATAAAATTCATACATTGTTTGTTTTTGTTTATGATATTTGATCCTTGACCATGTGGTTAGATAGTATTAATCAAAAAACTAATATATTGTTAAGTCTTAGGCTCCTTGAAACAAATGCTAAATATTTAAATTACGTATCTACCTAAATATTATATTTTTATAGGACGAAATAAATCACACCATTATGTGAAACCTAGTATAGGACGAATGGTACTTGATATAAATGACATATATTTATTTGTGCAAACTAGCAATAAATAATTTCATGAGTCATAGGCTCATAGCATATAATAGTGCCAAAAAATTTGATTTTAAATTTTGAAATAAGAGACTAAAATATCACGTTTTTCTTTTTCTTTTCTAATATTTTAACATATTAAAAACTAGAAAGTATTTTTAAATAAGTGTTTTAAACTAGTGAATTATGTAATATCGCTATCTATGAAAAGAAAAAAGTTTACCGTTTTTTTTTTGTATTTATATAATGATTTAAAAAAAATAAAGGTTAGAAGTTAGAAATGTTTTTTATTCGATGAAAAAAAAGGTAGAGACGCTCCTTGGTGGTACACTACTGGCGGAAAAGGAGGGAGTCCGTGAAGCAAGGAAACATACATACAATATAAAGACAAAAAAAAGTAATAGCTTGATTTTGGCTTATCATAAGATAATAATAATATCATTCATAATTGCCATTTTTCTATAAGCTAAATCCAACTTTTAAGCCCATCATTGCAGTTTTTTTAACACCCAAATCTTACTTTTCCTTTTTATCATTTTAGGTTACCATTGATTTTAATGATAATAATTCAAGATTTACATTTTTAATTAATGATATGTTTTTTTTTATATAGATTGGTTTCGATATGTATCGAAGCTTTTTTTTCTACTCGGTTTATACTTTCCATGCATATCGACTAATCTCACAAGATCCTAAAAACAACAAACTGAAAAGTAACACCTTGTAGGCATGGGAATTGGTCCTGATCCGACGTGGAACCCGGTCCACTCCCCTGGGCACGGTCAAGGAAAGGGATTCCCCGCTAACCAAGTATCGAGCATGGGTATGAGAATCCATGTTTGTTTTAAACCGGGGATGGAGTTAGGGATATGGCACTATCTATCCCGCCTCGTACCCATTATACATATTGGCTAGTTAATCAAGTTATATATCATTTATATTTCCTACATAAATAATTCATAAATCATAATATCTAATGTCCTAACTAGTTGGTCAAGGTTTTTATTTGAAATGTTGTTGTAGATGTGGTGCATAGTTTGACCAACATCCATTTTCTTGTTGCATGGTTGAATATTTATGACATTCTTATTAACATCATCTAGTAAACAAAATTATTTTATTACTGCATGATTATTATTAATAGCATGTTGTTGCATAGTTGCTCTGCTATGTTGTTGCATAGATGTTTTGTTTGTAAAAAAAAATAATCCTTTTTTCCTCATTGGGGATCCCATTGCTCCTTGAGGATGAGAATGGGGATTGAAATTCTATCATTACAAAATTATAAACATGCATACATGTTTCTTTTATTATTAAATTAAAATAAAAACACGTATTTGATATTCTTTTACTAAGTTATTAATTATATACTAAATTATAAAAATAGTTGTTGGACATGATACTAATATCTTATTTTGAATGTGATTTAAATTATAGTTATGTTGGAAAGTAAATATAAAATATGATATGATATGACATAATTAATAGTTTAAATGGATTGTATGCATAGAGACGTCTTAAAAACCAAGTTGATAGTGAAGAAGCATCTCTTTATTGAAATTTCATTAAAAATGAGAAATTTCGTTCTTCATCATATACATTTATTATCACGAGAAAATTACAATATTGGTTCTCTTTTTGAAAATATTGAATTGAAATGGAATGTATTTGTCCACTATGATAGTTACAAATAAACTTCTAGTGTAAGTTTGGTGTACTAGAGTACTAGGATAACATGTTTGGATTTACAACTTTTAACATGACTAGTTGTACTTGTGTATATGTGCAAAGCAGTAGGAAGTAAAATTCAAATAAATATGAGCAAGAGTTGCAAGTTTTTGACGAAAATAAAATGGACAATACCCATTTGAATGTGTACACAAAAAGGCTTTCGACAAACACAACAAATAACATTGCTCCAACACTGTACCTAAATTGGTTATATAAGACAAAATCTATGATATCGCAAATGTAAAGATTCACTTACAAATACAAAGAACCTTCCAACTAATGCAAATCCCACTTGGTATTGATGATGTTCTTCGACATCTCATATACCGCTACAAGTTTCGGTATAGGTTTATTAGTATAATGCCATCTGATTTTAACAAGACAAAATTTTAAAGATAAAATTAGGACTTTCTATCTAATGTTCCACATCAATAGGTAATGTTCCTTAGTCCATTATACATCTTTTGGTCCATGCCACGTGGTATTTGGTTATGATATTTAATTATACCCATTGCTCAAACCAAACACTTCGTTGAGTCATACCTAAAAGTATGGAAAAAAATTACATCATGTTTAATATTGGTGTTGTCTTAACAAACGACGTGATGGTGTGCTTACTCCAATAAGTCTATTGGCTATTGGATCGGGCCCATGTCTAATATGATCTTTTAAAAAGTGTGTTATGGCGGAGACACTTTAACCTCGGATCTCATTCCATGTTTAATACGATCTAATAAGAATTTAAAAAAGGAACAAAAAAAACCCGATGACTTGTTGAAGAAATGAAAACATATAACTATGATTTATACATGCTATGTGGTAATTGTTTATCAATATTTATTTATCCTATTGATTGACAAGGATCGAGAAGGCATGGAGCAAGAGTCTTATCTAATAAGTATCAGAAACGACTCTCTCTTGGTAAGCTCTTAGAGGGTTTAATATGCTTACTGACAATCCAATTTCATGGTTGAGAATGTTACACGATAAGGTAAATAAGGTGAATCTCTTATTAATAAATGCATGTCCGATAAGAATTTGGTAAATGACTCATAAATTCGTGGGAATCTTTGAGCAGTAAAAAAATGGATCTGAATACATAAAGCCACGTGAATTGAACTGATGATAATTAGCACATACACAAAATTACCAAAGAGCCTTTGGCCTAGCAGTATTGGAATCTTTTGCTTCCTAGGAGTAGGGGTGAGCAAAAACCGGACCGAAAACCGAAAAACCGAACCGAAACCGAAAACCGAAAAAACCAAATGGTTCGGTTTCGGTTTTGGCTCAAAAACCGAACCGAAAAAAACCGAACCGAAAATAATATATTATTTTAAAATTTTATAATATATATTATATATATATATAGGGAAGGTTCAAACATCTTATATATATATATATCTATATATATGTTATCGATTTCCCCTTGATCTTTCACGAAACAAGCAATCCTAACGCCTGAAACATCTTGTTTGTATTTTGACGATTCGTAAACTTACTTAATTTTATTATTTTATACTTTTATTGTTGAAAATATAAGAAAACCGAAAACCGAAAGTCAAACCGTTTCACCAACCGGTTGAAAAATGGAGGTAACATAGAGTTATAGATCGAAAACCGGGGGAAAAAAACCGAAAAAACGAAAAAAAAAAACCGAAAAAACCGAAAACCGAACCGAGAACCGAAAAAAACCGAAAAACCGAAAACCGAAAACCGAACCGAAAAAACCGAAAACCGAAACGGCTCGGTTTTCGGTTCGGTTCCGGCCAAAAACCGAACCGAACCGAACCGTGCTCACCCCTACCTAGGAGGTCAAGGGTTTAAACCTCACTAAACGTGAGGAAGGTGTGAATTTATTTGTTGCATTTGTCGAATATAAATATTATATACTTAAAAATCGTTGTACATCAAAAACCAAACTAAATGTACATACGATGAGATGCCACTACGTACCTGTTTTACCGGCTCATCCACATCTTAGCGAGGGATCTAGTTGGGGCCACGACGTCTGGCCCACAAAATGGAATTTGATGGAATTGAGATTCGTCGAAGGATTTTGACTTTGAAAGAATTAGAATGAAATTTGACTATGCATTTGGTAGGTAGGAATTCAATTTCTTTATTTAAGTCAATGAATGATGTATTTCATAAATTAGGCATGGGTCTCGAGTACCATTTTCCCAAACCGAACTTGGATCGAGACGGGACCAAACCGAACCTGAACCACTACTATATATTCAGTCAGGTTTTTGGTTTCAAGTATTAGATAAAATTGGTATTCGGTATCGGGATTTTCCCAAAAAATCCCAAAACCGTATCGGAATATTAAGAGACTATTTATTAAAATTTTTGAAGTATGCATAATTGCATATCATCTCATAAATAAACTAGTACTATAATTTTATAATCAAGATATATCATCCTCTAAACTACCAATACCTTCTCTATACGTATTCGAAAAATCGATACCCCTACATAACCATCAAAAAACCGGTACCCCTACATACATTTGATTATTGGACTATTGATTATTCGGGATTGGTTTTAAAACAATTTGAAACTTTATGAAGATACTTTGGTTTGCCATTGGTTTTGATACATTTTCATATTTTCGGTCCTAAGTGATCCTAGAATCGATTTTTCGGTTCCGAAACCGAAACCAAACCGCTACATATGTTCCAATTTTGATCATACTTTTTAGTACCGTAAAATTTCGGTACCAACCGTTTAAGTCCCCGTCCGGTCCCAATCTCATTCCTACCTTAAATTGTGGGATTCAATAGATTCTATCAAATTTATTTTGCAAACCAAACATCAAAAAAATTATTATTTTAATTTCATCAAAATTCCCTTGAAATATAAGAATGAAAACTCCTTAACGTCTTAATTGAAATATCATGTAGAAAGTAGAGACAAAGTAAATATAAATCTAATTTAGTGAAAGCCTACCTTTTATTTGGAGAAATCTGCAAATAAAGTTGAAATGCGCAACCGAAATTTGAAATTAAGGGAATAGCTGTTTGTATTGGAAAAAGAGTAATATTTCTCTAATTTTCAAGGCAGATAACCACAATAAGATAATTAAATAGGTGATGGTTGATTGTTTTATTGGCAACAATATACATCTAGTAATATTTAAGGGATTAGTTATTTGTGCATGTGAGAAGTATAGTTTTTTGTGAAAAGTTTGAGAAATACTTTTAAATTGTTGATCATTTTTAATCAAATACATTTTCATGAATTGCGGCTTAAAAGAGAAATTGATCTGGTGTATTTTGATGCATCTCATCTTTATGGTTGTCCATTTCTCTTTAACGGTTGATAACCACTTATGACGCTTGTCACCAAATCTAACACTTCTCATCATAACCCAACCCTACTATTCAAATATTATATGTTTCTTGAAAACGTGACAATATATTGTTGCATTAAATGATCGATAAGGGATATACTACTATAATTAGAGTTTGACATAACCTAATCGTTGGATTTTATCACATAGGCATCTTCTTAAGTCTAAACTACTTATTTTCTCTTATGAGGTTCAGTTTTTACACAAAAGGTTTCATGTTTAGTCGTTTATCTTGTGTAATCCTATAGCTTTAAGCAAAATAAACTTTGACTTCATAGTACCTTGAACATTTTGAAGTGCCAAATCATGATACATCAAAAAATGGCTTGCATTACTTTGAAAATTCAACTTCTAGCAATTAACTGATTTATAGATCAAATTAATATCAAGATCTTTTCATCATCAACAATATTGTCTGCTTTGCCCCACTCGCTCACGGTTTTGTTTCTGGAAACCTAGCGAGGACTTTCCAAGGGGGTCACCCATCCTAGTATTGCTCATGCTACAAACATGCTAAACTGCAAAGTTCCCATAAACCTGCCATACTTGTGCCTAAAATGTGTTGTGTCTACTAAGGCCAATGTTTTCAAATGTAAGGTGTCGTGTTTGAGTCTTGTCATTGGAAATTTTTTAGAAACATAATAAATCTAATATTAAAAGCTAAAAACTAGAAAAATAGCTCTAACAAGATTTGAACCGAATATATCATACTTGGAAAGCAAGTAACTAGCCCACTCTAACAAGAAAAACTTGTATTTTTATTGTAGTTACAAAATACATATGGTGATACACAACAAATTGATACGATGCACTTTTCATGACCCTATAAATCTTTATACTACGATGAAGGAACGAAAGATAGCACATACACTACACTAGATCCACCCTTGTGTCACACAGACACATACTAAATCAGTCAAATATAACTTACCACGTATGCATAAAAATTGGATAAGATCATCCACAATGGAGGTTCTTTTTGAAGTTTTTACAAAAACCTATACCGTGGGACAGATGTGTAACACCCGTAATTTCGGTGTAATAACGACTCTTTGATAAAATATGGAATTTAGAATCTTAGATCAAATCGTGCATTTTATGGTTTAGTATGTTAGAGAATCCAATTACGAGTCCAACGGTTCTTTCGGAATCGAAATCGGAGCTATAACGAAGAAGTTATGACCAAAACAGTTTTCGTCCTGAAAAGTGCAGCATGCTAGCGGCCGCTAAGGTTTTGGTCTAGCGGCCGCTAGAGTAAAATTTTTCTTGGTTCTGTTGCCTCACAAAATTAGTTAGCGACCGCTAGGGGAGCTAGCGGCCGCTAGAGTAAAAGCCTAGCGGCCGCTAGCCACTGTCGGGTTAAATAGCCTCTTTCTTCATTTTAACCTAACTTTCTCATCCCAACTCCGTTTTCTTTGGTTCAAATTGCGATTTTCTCCATTTTTCAAGCTCTTCAAGATCCCATTGATGGTTTGATACTCAAGATAACAAGACTTGAAAGCTAGATCTCCTCCACCTTCATCTTCTCCACCTCTCAAAACCCCAAACCTCCATTGTTGGATCTTGGTGCTTCTCCATCCTAGGGTTTGTTCGAGATCCGGCTAGGTAAACTTATCTAAACCATTTTTGGGTTGGTTAATCTACATATAGAGGTTATGAAACTAACCTAGGGTTCGATTTACTTGATTTTAGGTTTGTGCTCATTATTTGACCTAATTTTGGAATTGGGGGTTTTGACACAAAACCCTAAGGTGAGTTGCTAAAACTATTTTGTTAAAACTGAGAGCACATCATTTTGATGAAGTCTATTCCTTGCTTATTATGTGGATATATGTGAATTTGGTATAGATTACTTCTCATGTTTAGTTGAGGATACTTATGAATGTATAAAGTGCTATACTAGTATGAATGACTTGGATGGTGTTACCCCTTATATGAGATGAAAGTACCGTATGCTATTTCGTATGTGTTAAACCTACGGTTGTATGATAAATGTATTTATACGAAATGCACTACATGATACATGACTTGGGATTATGTAAGAATGGAATTGATATCCGAAATGGGGCATACCCGAAATGATACAAAGGGCTTGAGACCCTCGATACATACCTCTGAAATGATGCTATGCTAAATTCAGTGTCGAGGTTTTGTATGTGATTAATATGGAGTAGATGCTATGCTAAATTCAGTATCTAGGTCTTGTGTGGAAATGATATGGACGTGACGCGATGCTAAATTCCGTCTCACGATCCTAAATGATAATAACATGGACGAACCAACGCAATGTGTCCACACCAAACAGTCTTGGGAGGTTCTGAAATAGGAATGCCCCTATGTCGCCGGCCCTCGGGTTGCTCCTTGGTGCGCGGGCCTCGGATGATGTTGCCATGCTAAATTCGGGACATCGAGGTGTTTGGAATCAGTGAATGTCGGGGCATTGGTTGGTGGAGGTGGGTCGCGCCCACCGTTTCCGCAGATAAAATAATAAACCGGTTTAACATGCTATTTTGTATTGCTAGCATAATCTTGTATATCTCGCATGTATTATTACGTTCTTCATGTATGACATTATTTGTACAACTCACTAGGCTCCTTTAGCCTAACACTTGTTTGGTGTCGATGTGTCTCTCAGGTACTAGGGACGCGGTTCCCAAGTAGGAGCCGGAACTAGAGTGAGCTTCGGGGGACGGGTGAAGAGTCCGGTCTTTAGACCGCGCGTACATTGATAGATCTGACAACCCTTTTGTAGTCTTTTTCCCAGATAGGATTAGACTAGACGGTTGTCGCATTCTTTAATTAGAATTACAAACATTGTAAATCATACACTATTTATACCCCTGTTTTTGGGATGAGCTCACGCCTTGGCGTATTTTGTATACCACCTTTTGTTTAATTGAAAGTTTTTGTTCGCCCTGACTTTTAGGGTGTTACAAGTTGGTATCAGAGCTTTAGTTTAAGCGAACTAGGTAATCACTGTAGTATGCCTAGACTTAAACTTAGCAAACTAGTAAATACGATACATACCTTGGGTAGAACCTTAGGTGGGGAGAGCAATAGGATTGCGAATTCACGTTTATTCAAAGTTGTGGTGATGGTAACGAGGATGCTTATGTATGATTAGTTCATAAATCACTTAGCTACTGATCTATGAATGCGTTGTACGCGAGTGTTTGAGTAACTGTTATTATGATGATGATAAATGTAGAGGTTCGTAAGTAGTCTATTCTTATCCTATTCTCGTGCATTGTGTATTACAGATTGGATGGCGAATACCCGTAGTCAGACGGGCGCCGCGAGAGGACCACCCGACCAAACCGCTTCGACCGCCGACCAACATGTTCGGGTCGAGACGGTTGAGAGTCCACCGAGGCTTCCCGTTCTCGGTGGGGGAACGGAGCATGTACCAAGGGTAAACCTCGAGGATCCAAACCCGGTCCTAACCGAGGTGACCCCGGAGATGAGGATGCTCGATAGTGTGATGAAGGCCGTGAACGAGGCCATGAGCAAACAACAAGAGTCCTTCATGAAAATGTTGGAGGATCGTGATGCTAGCCACCGACGCAATGAGACGGTGGGAGAGAACGCCGCTACGGCGTCGGGGGATGCGGAGGTGGTGGTGGTCACCGAGGAGACCCAAGTCACCGGGGACAAAGAGAAGGGGAAAACTAAGGGGTGCTCCTACAAGAACTTCTTGGGGTGTAAACCGCCGGAATTCCGGGGATGTACCGACCCGGTCGTTTGCTTAAATTGGCTCCGGGAGATGGAGATGGCCTTTGAGGCTAGCGAATGCGACCCTTCCCAACGAGTCAAATTTGCATCCCACCTTCTTAAGGGCGAGGCCCTCACATGGTGGAACTTGACCCGCTCTTCCCTCGCACCGGAGGTGTACGCTAGGCTCTCTTGGGCCGAATTCAAGAAGAAGACGCTCGAGAAATATTGTAGCGAGCGAGCCCTTGACAAGATCGAGGACGAATTTCGGGGAATGAAGAAAGGCAACAACCCCGTCTCCTTTTACGCAAAGGACTTTTTGGAGAAGCTCGGGATGGTGGAGCACTTGGCTCCCGATGAGAAGTCAAAGATCAAGGCCTACTCGCGTGGGCTACCGGCCGAGATGAGATCGGCGGTGAGGATCGCAAGGGTCACCACCCTACATGAGGCGATCGAAGAGTCTATGCGGATCGAGGACGACATCACCCAAGCCCGGGTGGAAGGCTACCAAGCCGGGCAAAAGAGGAGGTTTGAGGAGGCCGCCATGTCGGCCCGACCGAGCAAGACCTTTCAAGAGGGGAGGCGAGGTGGAAACCGTAATGAGGCAAAATGGTGCAACCGGTGCCGAAGCAAGCACCATGGACCGTGCCGCCGTGATTTGCCGGAAAACCCCACTACTTGTGGGAAGTGCGGGAGGAAGGGCCATGTGGCCCGAGATTGTATGGCCCGGGTGGCGGTGTGCTACGATTGCAAGGAACCGGGGCACTATCGGGATGCTTGCCCGAAGTTCAAGAAGACGGTTACCGAGAGTCCAAGCGGATCGGTTGCAAAGGGAGGAAACCCGCCGAAGGTGACTAGCCGAGCCTTTCAGATGACGGCCACGGAGGCGAGAGAGGCATCCGATCTTGTGTCGGGTACGTTTCTCGTTAACTCCATACCTGCGCTTATTCTTTTCGATACGGGTGCCGAACGTTCCTTTGTGCATGACACTTTAGCTAGGAAATTCACTATGCCTACCACTCCCTTATCTGATGCGTTAGTAGTAGAAGTAGCGGGCGGATTTCTTGTGACCGTTCGGGATTGCTTTGAGGGGTGCACTATAGAGTTAGATGGAGAACCTTTCTCCGCTACCCTCATACCCATGAATGTCGGTAGTTTCGACGTAGTGCTAGGGATCGATTGGTTGCGCGCACACGACGCCAACATAGGTTGCGGCAAAAAGATGGTCACGTTACCGGTGCCTAACGGAAAACCGATCACCGTGTATGGGGATAAGAAGAAGGGCGCCTACACGACCATCTCGATGGTTAAGGCAAGGAAGTGCCTAGCTAAGGGATGCACCTCCTCTTTAGCTTACGTCATCGATACTAAGTTAGAGAAGAAAGAGCTCGCCGATGTGAATGTGGTGCGGGAGTTCCCGGACGTTTTTCCGGAAGACTTTCCCGGATTACCACCGGAACGCCAAGTGGAGTTTCACATTGACCTTACACCCGGAGCGGCTCCGATCGGCGCGCGCTCCATACCGATTGGCCCCGACCGAGATGAAAGAAATGATGACGCAATTGCAAGAACTCTCCGAGAAGGGATTCATCCGACCGAGTTCGTCACCGTGGGGAGCGCCGGTTCTTTTCGTCAAAAAGAAGGACGGCTCCATGAGAATGTGTATCGACTATCGTGAACTAAACAAGAGGACGGTAAAGAACAAATACCCCTTACCTCGGATCGACGACCTCTTCGATCGACTACAAGGTGCCGGGTGCTTCTCGAAGATCGACCTACGGTCCGGATATCACCAAGTTCGGGTGAAAGAGGACGATGTGCCTAAGACGGCTTTCCGAACGAGATACGGGCACTACGAGTTCTTAGTGATGCCGTTTGGTTTAACCAACGCACCGGCGGTATTCATGGACTTGATGAACCGAGTGTGTAGACCATTCTTGGATAAGTCGGTCATAGTCTTTATCGACGATATCTTGGTCTATTCCAAAGATGAGGCTGAGCACGAGCGACACTTACGAGAAGTATTGAACGTGCTTAGAGACGAGAAATTGTACGCCAAATTCTCAAAGTGCGAGTTCTGGCTCCACGAGGTACAGTTTCTAGGACATGTGGTGTCGCGAGACGGAATCAAGGTGGATCCGGCGAAGATCGAGGCCATGATGAGTTGGAAGTCGCCAACGAACCCGTCAGAAATACGGAGCTTTCTAGGCTTAGCGGGTTACTACCGAAGATTCATCCAAGATTTCTCGAAGGTCGCTTCGTCGCTTACGGTGCTAACGAAGAAGAACGCCAAGTTTCTATGGACCGATAAACAAGAAGAAGCCTTTCAAACGCTCAAGAAAAAGTTATGTCAAGCGCCGATTTTGTCATTACCGGACGGAACGGAGGATTTTGTGGTCTATAGCGACGCGTCCAAGATGGGACTCGGGTGCTTGCTCATGCAACGAGGCAAAGTGATCTCCTACGCCTCTCGACAGTTGAAGGATCATGAAAGGAATTATCCGGTGCACGATTTGGAGTTAGCGGCGGTGGTGTTTGCTTTGAAGTTGTGGCGGCACTACCTTTACGGGACCAAGTGTACACTATACACCGATCACAAGAGCCTCCAACACATCTTTGACCAAAAGGAGCTCAACATGCGGCAAAGGAGATGGCTCGAGCTACTAAAGGACTATGACTGCGATTTATTGTACCACCCCGGTAAGGCGAACGTAGTCGCCGACGCCTTGAGCCGTAAAAGCTATGGTGATGGCGTTGGTGTGACCCTTAACCGGATTAGCGTGGTGTCGAGTCTGATGGAAAGGATCAAGGCGAGTCAAGCGGAAGCCCTTCGAGAAGAAAACCTCAAGGATGAGGTGATGGTGAAGCAAAAAGAGTTGTTGACCGAGGATAGCCGCGGGCTTAAACTGTTTCAAGGCCGAGTTTGGGTGCCGAAGCTTGGTGGCAACCGGGAATTGCTCTTGGATGATGCCCACAAATCCAAGTATTCCATACATCCCGGGAGCACCAAGATGTACCGGGACTTGAAGATGAACTACTGGTGGCCGGTCATGAAACTTGATGTGGCTAGCTACGTCGAGAAGTGTGTCACATGCCTTCAAGTCAAGGCGGAACACCAAAAGCCCTATGGGAGTTTGCAACCTCTAGACATCCCGGAATGGAAGTGGGAGCATATTACCATGGACTTCGTGACCAAACTACCGAGAACCTTAAGGGGTCACGACACTATTTGGGTGATCGTGGACCGACTCACGAAGAGTGCTCACTTTCTCGAGATGCGTGAAACCCTACCCATGGATAAATTGGCCAAACTCTACATAAAAGAGATCGTGAGAAGACACGGTGTACCATTATCGATTGTCTCGGATAGAGATAGCCGATTTACTTCCCAGTTTTGGCATGGATTACAAGAAGGCTTGGGTACGAAACTCAAGTTGAGCACCGCTTACCACCCTCAAACCGACGGGCAGAGTGAACGAACGATACAGACACTAGAAGACATGTTGCGGTCGTGCGTGATTGACTTTGGTGGGAATTGGGATACACATCTACCGCTAGTGGAATTTGCATACAACAATAGCTTCCACTCTAGCATTGGGATGGCACCGTTCGAGGCACTATACGGACGGAAGTGTAGAACACCGACGTGTTGGTTGGAGGCGGGTGAAAAGCAATTTGCGGGACCCGAGATCATACAAGAGATGGCGGATAAAGTAAAGGGTATCCGCGAGCGCTTGAAAGCCGCCCAAGACCGACAAAAGAGCTACGCCGACAAGAAACGTCGACCCGTAGAATTCCAAGTGGGGGAGCGTGTGATGTTGAAAGTGTCCCCTTGGAAAGGTATCATACGGTTTGGGAAACGGGGGAAGCTTAGCCCACGTTTCCTAGGACCGTTTACCATTTTGGAAAAGGTGGGACAACAAGCTTATCGGTTAGAGCTACCGCCCGAAATGGATGGGATACACCCCACTTTTCACGTGTGTTACTTGCGGAAATGCCTAGCCGAAGAAGACAGCGTCATTCCTCTATCGGAGATTCGAGTTGACACCGGTAACCGATGTGTCGAAGAACCGGAAGCGATCTTAGAAAGGAAAACGAAGAAACTACGCCATAAAGAGGTGACGATGGTCAAAGTTCAATGGAAGCACCACCGAGGTGCTAATGTCACGTGGGAAGCCGAGGAAGACATGAAGCGGAGATACCCGCGGATGTTCGCATAGGTGTAACAAATTTCGGGGACGAAATTTTAGTTAGGTGGGGAGGATTGTAACACCCGTAATTTCGGTGTAATAACGACTCTTTGATAAAATATGGAATTTAGAATCTTAGATCAAATCGTGCATTTTATGGTTTAGTATGTTAGAGAATCCAATTACGAGTCCAACGGTTCTTTCGGAATCGAAATCGGAGCTATAACGAAGAAGTTATGACCAAAACAGTTTTCGTCCTGAAAAGTGCAGCATGCTAGCGGCCGCTAAGGTTTTGGTCTAGCGGCCGCTAGAGTAAAATTTTTCTTGGTTCTGTTGCCTCACAAAATTAGTTAGCGACCGCTAGGGGAGCTAGCGGCCGCTAGAGTAAAAGCCTAGCGGCCGCTAGCCACTGTCGGGTTAAATAGCCTCTTTCTTCATTTTAACCTAACTTTCTCATCCCAACTCCGTTTTCTTTGGTTCAAATTGCGATTTTCTCCATTTTTCAAGCTCTTCAAGATCCCATTGATGGTTTGATACTCAAGATAACAAGACTTGAAAGCTAGATCTCCTCCACCTTCATCTTCTCCACCTCTCAAAACCCCAAACCTCCATTGTTGGATCTTGGTGCTTCTCCATCCTAGGGTTTGTTCGAGATCCGGCTAGGTAAACTTATATAAACCATTTTTGGGTTGGTTAATCTACATATAGAGGTTATGAAACTAACCTAGGGTTCGATTTACTTGATTTTAGGTTTGTGCTCATTATTTGACCTAATTTTGGAATTGGGGGTTTTGACACAAAACCCTAAGGTGAGTTGCTAAAACTATTTTGTTAAAACTGAGAGCACATCATTTTGATGAAGTCTATTCCTTGCTTATTATGTGGATATATGTGAATTTGGTATAGATTACTTCTCATGTTTAGTTGAGGATACTTATGAATGTATAAAGTGCTATACTAGTATGAATGACTTGGATGGTGTTACCCCTTATATGAGATGAAAGTACCGTATGCTATTTCGTATGTGTTAAACCTACGGTTGTATGATAAATGTATTTATACGAAATGCACTACATGATACATGACTTGGGATTATGTAAGAATGGAATTGATATCCGAAATGGGGCATACCCGAAATGATACAAAGGGCTTGAGACCCTCGATACATACCTCTGAAATGATGCTATGCTAAATTCAGTGTCGAGGTTTTGTATGTGATTAATATGGAGTAGATGCTATGCTAAATTCAGTATCTAGGTCTTGTGTGGAAATGATATGGACGTGACGCGATGCTAAATTCCGTCTCACGATCCTAAATGATAATAACATGGACGAACCAACGCAATGTGTCCACACCAAACAGTCTTGGGAGGTTCTGAAATAGGAATGCCCCTATGTCGCCGGCCCTCGGGTTGCTCCTTGGTGCGCGGGCCTCGGATGATGTTGCCATGCTAAATTCGGGACATCGAGGTGTTTGGAATCAGTGAATGTCGGGGCATTGGTTGGTGGAGGTGGGTCGCGCCCACCGTTTCCGCAGATAAAATAATAAACCGGTTTAACATGCTATTTTGTATTGCTAGCATAATCTTGTATATCTCGCATGTATTATTACGTTCTTCATGTATGACATTATTTGTACAACTCACTAGGCTCCTTTAGCCTAACACTTGTTTGGTGTCGATGTGTCTCTCAGGTACTAGGGACGCGGTTCCCAAGTAGGAGCCGGAACTAGAGTGAGCTTCGGGGGACGGGTGAAGAGTCCGGTCTTTAGACCGCGCGTACATTGATAGATCTGACAACCCTTTTGTAGTCTTTTTCCCAGATAGGATTAGACTAGACGGTTGTCGCATTCTTTAATTAGAATTACAAACATTGTAAATCATACACTATTTATACCCCTGTTTTTGGGATGAGCTCACGCCTTGGCGTATTTTGTATACCACCTTTTGTTTAATTGAAAGTTTTTGTTCGCCCTGATTTTTAGGGTGTTACAAGATGTTCTGGTTCTTGTCCAGTCACATGTTCTTATGGGAACCATGTGCTTGAATAAAAACCCAGGTTCTTGTAATAGTTTCGTTTTTCTGTTATATAATAATTTACATAATTAAAAATTATATTATAAATAAGAAAGAGAAATAAAGTTTTTATAAGAATCTTCATTTTAGAGTTTTAAGAAGGTTCTTACTTTATTGAGATGATAATAACGTGATAGAAAAAAATATGATAAGTAGTGTTCTTAAAGCTTCCACCACTTAGAGCTTTCACCACTGTGGATAGTCTAACTAATCCAAACTACACTCAAACGTGTACTAAAAGCTATAATAGTATAAAAACAGGTTATACATAATTCCATTTCAACCAATCAAACACGAATTTTTATTTTTATTTTCAACATAAATCAAATATATAAAGGACCAAACCGAAATGAAAATCAAAAACCAAGGTAAAAAACTGTAATTTTACTTTCTAAAAGGGACAAAACCACAAATTTCAAAAAACGATGGCGGATTCCACTCTACTCTTTTGGATACTGAAACATAAACAAAAAAAGGATGACTCCACAGCCAAGCAACCAACACACACACACACACACACACACACACACACACACACAAACCCTCACTCCCTCTTTTTTCATAAACCACCGCCGGCCGGCCGGCAAACATTCCGGCCACTCCGATGACCCAAACCACCTCCCGGAGAATCCAAAACTCCGGCCTGCAAGACGACGAACAACAACAACAACAATCCCAATCTTCTTCTTCTTCTTCTTCTACAGGTATGAGGCTAATTGTACCTTTGCAAGGGATAGTTCAAGGCAGAGGTGGATTGATTCTAGGTTCAGTGATTCCATGTGCTATGTTCTACTTCCTCCAATTCTACCTCAAACGCCGCCGTTCGCCGCCGAGTCTGCCGGAGGAGCAGGCGGCATCCTCGAATCCTCCGTCGCCGGCGGCTTCTTCGTCGAATCTGGCGGAGCTGTCTAGGTCAGCGTCTCGATCTAATTTGCTGTTGTCACGTGGCTCGCTAATCAGGCCACACGTGTCCGCTAGGGTTCATTCGATCGCGAAGGCGAATGATTCGCCTTATTACATTGGATTGGATAGAGCTTCTGCGGATCCTTATGATAGATTGGATAACCCTAACGGTGTTATTCAGCTCGGATTGGCGGAAAATCGGGTATAATTTTATGTGTTTTGATGATATATATATATATATAGTTGGATGTAATCGAGTAGGTTTATGTTCGAATGGAAACTCGAATTTGATTGCGAAGTTAGGACAACACCAGAGCACGACATGTGTCCTATTCGGTTGATGTTCAGTCTGAATAGTACAGGATTATTCACACCGACTATTATGCACTATTCAAGGTGAATAATACAACATTCAGTACTATTCACCTTGAATAATGCATAATATTCGGTTGATATTCGGTCTGAATAATACAGGATTATTCGCACCGACTGTTATGCACTATTCGAGGTGAATAATACAACATTCAGTACTATTCACCTTGAATAATGCATAATATTCGGTCTGAACAATCTTGTATTATTTAGACCGAATATGCCACGTGGCGCGCTCTAAGCTGTCCAAACGTTTGCAATGGAAAATTGTAATTAAGGTGCTATGATCATTTACCTTTGAGAGATTTTGAAAATTGTAATTAGGTTTGTGTTTTTTGGTGATTGCAGCTGACACTGGATTTGATTGAAGGTTGGATTAGTGAGAAATTAAGCGACTCCATGGTTGGTGGAGGAGATAGCAGGGGAGGTTTGGATGTTAGTGGCATGGCTACCTACCAGCCGTTTGATGGAATGCCAGAGTTAAAAGTGGTAAGAATCAATTTACTTTGTATGGAGTTGTTAATCATCAAATCTGAAAGAATGTTTCGTTAAAAGATTTCACTGTTCAAGGATTTCAGTAGTCGTGATTAATGGTAATCTTGAGTCTAGTTATTTAATCTTCTTCGAAATGGCAATTTGTGGGTTGCTAACATGGTCGTTTAAATCGCTTTTGATTGTGAAATAAGGGTGAGGATCAAATTTGGACTGTGACCTCTTGAAGATTCATCTATGGAATTATATTGTAGCATAGATGTTTATGGGACAGTTGGTATTGTATACTTGTTGATAGTAGATTTGTTACTAGTAGGCTATGGATACGAGAAAATGCCTTAATAACTTGAAAAACATATGCGTACTCTCAAGCCACTGCCTGCTGGCAGGGTTAGTCGACGTAGCTATCTTTTTTGAGAAGATATGTAGTATAAATATACAACGAAAAAGATAAATATAGAACTAGAAAGATTAGTTCTTGAATTTGTGTAGGAGGTAGACAGGAGCCATGATGATATGAAGGTTCAAACTTCACAACCTTAGTGCAAAAATCCTTATACTGGACTATTTTTGAAGTTTCTTGAATCGCTTTTAAAAGATTCTAAATTTCTAACCAGAAATCAGTAAATTATAATGTAAGATAGTCCCAAACACCCCCATAACATATACGCGTATCATTTCTTCTTACTGTAGTTAAAATGATTACTATTTGTTGTTAGGGTAGATACATCTATCTTTAAGAGGCATCGTTAGATGACTGATTATGTTTGACAGTTTGAGTGATCAAGGGTTCACGAGGGTTCTATTTGATTGTGTGAAACATAGTAGGGTTTAGGGTTTAGGTGAGATGCCTTAGCTTATCATGTCCATGATGCTCAAGGGATCCGATTAATTATTCTAGATGGTGTCGGCTTTGGGGTACTTGCAACTTGTTACTTGTATGCACATGTGGATACTGTCCAGATGAACATGGTGTTCCATAGTGTTTTTAGTTTTTGGGGGTTTTCCCTTGAACCTCCAACTCATTACTTGTATGCACATGTGTATACTGTCCAGATGAATAGGGTGTTCCTTAGTTTTTCATTGTTTAGGGATTTTCCTCTGAACCTCCCTCTATATATATGCTATTGCTATTTATTTATCTTGAACGGTTGTGATCTATGTTTGTATGATAGTTGCCTGATTTATTTATTCTTCATGGCAGGCCATGGCTGGTTTCATGTCACAAGTTGTGGGAAGAACCGTGTCATTTGACCCATCACAAATAGTGTTAACATGTGGCGCAACTCCTGCTATCGAGATACTATGCTTTTCTTTGGCAGACCAAGGAAATGCGTTTCTTATACCCGCTCCATACTACCCCGGGTAAGTTCGATGCATTTCATTTAAGAATCAAAGTGCTAATCATTTAATTATCATTTGTTATTTAAAAACACTTTAGATCAAACAACTCGAAACCAAATCCGCAGGTTCGACCGAGATATGAAATGGCGAACAGGGGTCGAGCTAATCCCCGTTCATTGTCGTAGTTCTGACAACTTCGCGTTAAGCATTCCCGCGCTTGATCAAGCCTTCAATCAGGCAAGGAAACGCGGGCAAAAAGTCCGCGGAATCCTATTCTCAAACCCATCTAACCCTGTTGGGAATTTGATGACCAGAGAAACCCTTTCCAGTCTTGTAGATTTCGCCAGAGAGAAGAACATCCATATCATATCCGACGAACTATTTGCTGCTTCTACCTTTGGAGACGAGGAGTTCGTTAGCATGGCCGAAATCATCGACTCACAAGATGCCGACAAGGACCGGGTTCATATCGTATACGGACTCTCCAAAGACTTGGCTCTTCCTGGCTTTCGAGTCGGCGTTATATATTCGTATAACGAAAACGTTTTGGCCGTGTCTCGAAAGATGACGAGATTTTCTCCAATTTCAGCTCCTACCCAACGGTTAGTAACTTATATGCTTTCCGATACGACGTTTATCAGTGAGCATACCGAAAGAAACCGAGAGAGGTTACGAGCAATGTACAATTTGTTTGTGGAAGGTCTTAAACAGTTGGGAATCGGCTGTACAAAGAGCAGTGGAGGTTTGTACTGTTGGGTTGATATGAGTGGACTGATTCGACCTTATAACGAGAAAGGAGAACTTGACTTATGGGATAAGCTATTGAACGTAGCCAAGATTAACGCTACCCCTGGTTCCGCTTGCCACTGCATCGAACCTGGATGGTTCAGGTGCTGTTTTACCACGTTAGACGAAAAAGACATCCCTGTAGTCATAGAACGGATTCGTGGAGTCGTTGAAACCTGTAAATCCCCCTCGTGAAATGCTTTGAAGTCCAAGAAACGAAATTAAAAACGGCTGAATCTTGACGGAATTGCCTTAAAGGTATCGGCAAATCGAGTTTTAGCCAAATTGATATGGTATTATTATTAAGGAAGTGTAGACTTTGGCTATATACCGTGCTTACCGAGATCCGGTTTGGGAGACGACTAGTGTCGAGGTTTGTGTGGAATTGGTTTTATCATTTCTTTCAGGGGGCTCTACGATCAGCGTACAAGGTTAGGTTTTCTTGAAAAGATTGGTAGGTTGTGTATCAATGTCTTATTTCATTTTCGTGTAGAGGAAGCCACGGATTAAAATTGTAGGGAATAAGAACCGATTCTGGTGGTTTTTTACATGCTTCGGGTTCGATCGTACAAAGACAGACCCATTTTTTTTCAAAGATTAGAGTTGTGAAATATTTATGATTCAGATTGGAAGGTAACTCATTCAGTTCATGGTTCTGAAGATTGGTTTGGTTTGTAACTAATTTTGTGGTTTAGTTGGGTAAAGAAGCTGAAAGCCATCAAGGATGGCTGGATGCATGTTCTGAGAAAAGAGCTGAAACCAAACCAACGGTACCTGCAAGTCTCACTCGAAAACTTATCGGATATACTCTTGCCTAATCTCTACCTTCGAAATGTAGAGTGGCTGTTTCCGTTAAGACTTTGGCTTATAGAAAGAGGGTGAAAATAAGATAAAGGATGAAGCTTGCTAAAATAATACAAAGAACATGAAAAACAAAAGGTTGTGCTATAATTGGGAAACGAGTTAGACCATCTACACCAATGCAATGCTAACTCATCTTTTTAATATGCCACAATAAACCTCTACATCAATACAATGCCACTCATCTTTCAATTTAGTTTTTATATTAATAAAATATTAGTTTTTTGTTTAATTAAATTAAAGAAAATAATGAAAAACTATGAAAATGACTCCACTTAATGATTTACAAGAGCTTTCAAAAAGATGAGAAGACTTTGCCCAAATACATAATAGGTCTTGAATCGAACCCAGTCTCCCACCTACTAGCCTCAGCCGCTAAGTGAGTCTAAAAATACCACATCACATTGGTGTCCTTGGAGGCAGGTTCTGTGTGGGAAGCCGGTTAGGCTTGTCGGTTATCAACTTTTTTGTTCAAATATATGTACATTGACATTAGACCAACCTGTAATTAGCTTTACTCATAATTGTATCACAACTTCGACCGTAATTTTCTCTCTTATTTGCATGAATATTCAATTATTGAATTTGTTGCAGCGTTTTGGATTATAAATGCACAAAATTCCTTAAACACTACACATAAAACACTACAATGAAAGTTATTAGTTTAGTAGTTACTAGTCAATAACTTGAGGTTCAAAAAGAGTATACAAACATTGTTTTTTTTATCTATATAGAACGAGTTATTACATATATCTAAATAATTTTATTTGTTAAATCCCAATTGTAGTTAGAACTTAGAAGGGCTTTTTGTCTACATTCTTTTTATCTTCTTCTTGAAGTCATTTCAACCAAATGAATGGTCCATGATGAATCTTGCTTGGTCCATGGTTAGCGTAGGTTTGGTTTGGGCCAAGTTGGCACTACTTTTAATTGCCTAAAAAAAGCTAACTTTTTTTCTTCTAATTATATTTAATCAAACAAAATCAAACTTATGATCATTTATTTATGTTTTGATAAGTATATTAATCTTGTTACTCTTATTACTTTATAATAAGATATAAGTATACCGTTGATAAGAGTTAAGATAGATTAAAGTTTTTTTAATCTTACCATGTTCATTATTAATATAAGTTAATTCAGTTAAGTTTGAATGAAAATAATGTAATTGATAACTTCATGTGACTCATTGTTTTGTTTTTGTATTTACTTGAAAAATGTATGAAGGAACATCGGTCATTTGTCTATTTTGTCGATGTTAATCCGATATTTGATTTATTCCTTCCTTGTATGGGTCATGTCGCCTTAATGCCCTTATTTGAAAGAAGATTCGATCCAAGAAAATATTTTCCTTGATTATAAAATAAAACGAATTATTCGACTGGAAGTATCTTTCATCAAATTCCTGTTTTTGATTCTGTAAAGAAAGATGGGGTTTTCTTATTCCATCCAATAATAGAATGCTTTACACGTATACATGCATATAAGCACGTAGAATCATTTATCTTAATAATGTAGGAATATCAAAAGAGTACAACATTTTGGTTAAATTAGGAAAAGAATAGTTCGGGGAGAACTTTATCTAAACCTTTCTAGATATCATGTTTATCGATTTAGAAAAAAAGAAGATATTTGGTATAATTCATAAAATCTCAATAAAAGGAATCCTAAATACTAGACATGACAATTAAATGTCAGTTAATTATTCTGCAACCAAACCATTCAGTAACCGTTGAACAACCCCTTAATTATATATGATCAAACAGATGTTATACGACAATACATAAACGCCTACATATATGATTAAAACACACCCTAAGGTCATGTAATCATATATGATAATGAGGCTTCTCATATTCTCGCTATTCTCGCAAATTGGAATTGTGAGTTCCAACCATATCCATTATTTTAATGAATATTCGAAGTATGAATCACCATGTTCGAGTTTAATATTTGAGACGTAAAACACACATGTCTCGGATAAATGATAATTAACAATATGAATTAGCATGTTTGAATTCAAATATTTGAACTTGAAAACATATCACGATGTGAATTATCATGTATAAACTTAACATGTATGATTGTGAATGAATCTTACAGTCCTTATAAAAATACAAAAATTGTCTCATAGATATCTTTGTATGAGACCACCAAAAATGCTTCTTGAGGTGGAGGTGACAATGTTAGTTTGACAACGACGAAATGTTAAATGGCAGATGAAGAAAATTACCAAAAACAAATATTTGTAATCAAGTTTTAGATTAATATGTAGAGTTTTTGCGTTGTGAAATGATTGTCTTTCTTAAGTAGCAAATTATATTAAAATGAAACGTGTTTTATTTCAGTTAATATTTAGAAAACTTAACTTTAAGAAACATACAATAATTATAAAGATGTAATTGTATGTGATGTAACGAAGAAACATAACATTACTTTGTTAAAAAAAAATATATTATATATTGAAACACACACACATATCTATGGCCGGAGAAGATGTTGGGTGGCGGAGATGGAAGTCGTCGGAGAAGATGGTGGGTGGCGGAGATGGAGGTCGTCGGAGAAAATGGTTGTGGTCGTCGGAAAAATCGCCGGATGGCCGTAATGACTGACTACCCTTTCAACAAGTTTCCCAATACACTAAACGGTAGGTTTTGAAACTTTGGTACATTAAATGGTAGGGTTTTAAGTACAATCCACACAATAACAAAAGGTAACAACTTGGATACATTTTGGAGAATTAAACCTTATAAATAGAGCTAATTACGGGCTATCTAATATATAAGGTAGATATACTAATTAATGATTTAACAATCATATTAAATACATGGTACAAAAAGACATTTGGTTTATCGGGTTGGGTTTGTTTCAAAAGGCCCTAACAAAATTTTAACTCAATGCATCCGATATGAAGATTTCATAACTCAATTAAATATCGAGGTACTTCGATGTACTAGGTTGAGTTAACCGGGTTAGTCGGAAGTTTTTATCTTATCGTCAAGGACAAAAATGAAGTTCTAAAAAAGGAAATTTGATTTGGAAATATATAACTTTAAAAAATTATAAAAACATAAGTATCATACTTTTTGGTATTTTGAAAAATAAAAAACAATAACTTGTAAAAGAACTCTAATTATATGGAATAGATGGAGATGGATGATGAGTAGCACTTTGGGTTTGGGCCATTGGTGACCCCCTCCCAAACATCCAAACCTATACACATCATGAAAAATGGAACAACTATATGCTTTACCATTACTTGATAAGGCTGGCTCACCTTTTGCTTAAAAATGGAATTTGTCAACATATTTATATGAGAATAAGTTGATTATTATTTAAACTTAAATGGGTGTTACCAAAAAAGTCTTGAATAAGAAGAAAACAAATTAAAACTTGTTCTTATATGATCACACTTGTTTATAACTTGGATTATTGTGCTAACTATAGTTATTTAGTCATATATAATGCAATAATTGTTTATTAATCTTAAAATATAAAAAAGTAATGTTTCCAAATCAATTTGAATTGGCCATTTTAATATTTTATTTAACTTTATCTGTTTGCTAAATCGTTTGACTGCTCTATTTTAATACATATGGTTTAGATCCAAATCAACCATGAATAATTATAAATTTAAATCTTAAATCTACATGTCTAATAATTATCTTAAATGTATTAATATATGATTTTCTTTATGTGGCTTATGGCGCTCCCCCCCCCCCCCCCCTCTCCCGAAAATATGCAATAGTTTAAAAATACAAATTTAAAGGCCAGAATCAAAATTACTAAACAATAATTCTCAAAGAACCAGAAATAAAGAGGTGGCAGAAACTTACAAAAAGGTAAACTATATTCTTTTACACAAATTAGGATAAAGTAAATTGATGGAGTATCTTGAACATATTTAAAATTTAAACTTTAAAAAAATTATATTTATTACAACCTTTAAAAATGATTATAGTATTAGTTATATAATTTAAAGATTTAATATTTTTTATAAAATATTATTACTCTCGCTTATATATTTTATTTTAAAGACTCTTATTAATAAAAGTATAAAAGCAATCTTTTTTATATGTAATGATTTGAAGAATTTCATATTTAGAGTTTTTGTTTTTGTGTTTTCTTTTACTTTCTCTATTAAAAAAGATTGTGATGAATCTATAACAATAACTTTTTTAAATCTGTATTTTAAATAGTCTTTTAAAGATGCTCTTAAAAAGTAATCCTTTCTTTTGTTTAAATACAATGTAATAAATGAGAGAAAAAATAAAAAAGAAAAGAAAAAGGTTTCTCATATAATTCTTTAATAAATAATAATGATTACTAGGGTCCCATAAACAAACATGGCCTACCAAACTATTCAAAGAGGCCAAAACTCCACTTTGATCACTTTCCTTTTTTACAATAATGAAAAGTTGCCTCCTCACCCTTCCTAGAATCTGAATTGAGTACCTCCAGGTGCTCTTGAAAGATCCGGCTAGATTCGTGTTTCACGTCACGTTAAGTTTATGATATATCATGATCCAACTTAGGTTTTATAACACCATTTTTGATTTTTCTTACTTTTTAATGTCTTAAACTTTAAGTAATAGCACAAAATCTAATTTAAATTAATTAGTATCATTAATCCATCAAGTAATAGTAGAATACACGTATATATATTTACCGTCATAAGTTACGCCTTGAAAAACACCATGAGTCCTATAAGGTTTAAGGCTCACCTTAATATCATGCCATATCTCAGATCATTTAAAACCTTGCCTCGAGGGCAATGTAAAAAAACGATTTTGATGATATGGTAAAACTTGAGAAAAATGTCGGACAGGGGTCTAGGAACAACAAATTTCGGTGTTTAGATGTGACCGGGGGCGGTTGACCCTTTAGTCTAGTTGTGGACCCGCCCCTAAAGATATGCGTATATCATACCACTAGACCTTATTTCGAGTGGGATATATGAGGTAGGTTTGGTTTGGCTCACATTCTTTTGACAACATAGTTGAAGCATCTATGGAAAATTAAGTCTTTGAAATTTTTTTTTTTTTTTTAAGGAAAACCTTATATAAAATCCTTCCTTTCCAACACTAAGCAAAAACACAAAATGGGGTCATTCTAATATTGTGGGTATACTAATAATACATGCATAAAACAACAAACAAATATTGTGCATACTGAAGTGGAATTACTCTATCTGGTTCCACTTGGTTACATGTATGCATACTTACTAATAATACATACATAAAACAACAAACAGATATTGTGAACTTCCATCATGGCCAAGAATACCTCCATCCAGAAAATCATACCAATATATATATATATATATATATATATATAGAGAGAGAGAGAGAGAGAGAGAGGGGGGTTTAAAGGAAAACCTTAAAAAATCGAAAAACTGAGGAACACCCTTGGAGCCCTTCATCCGGACCGTATACACTTGTGCACGGATGTAAATTAAGTTGTTTTTTGTTTTGTTTTTATGCACATGTGCATATTACAAATTATTTTTATGCACAAGTGCATACGGTCCAGATGAAGTGCTACGAGGGTGTTCCTAATTTTTCAGTTTTTTGAGGTTTTCCGTTGAACCAAACCCTATATATATGACCATGTTTCTTTTGTGAACTCCATGATTCATGTAAACTTTGTGAATTCTCATCTTACATTTTGAATTTTTTTTTTTAAACTTTATGTGAAAAACGGTTTTTTATGGAAAAGTTGACTTAATCTTAGCTTAGCCATTGATTAAAGTACTGGGGATTTATATTGGTTCAAAGTTTACACGAACTATGGAGTTCACAAAATAAATCAACTCGTATATATATAGAGAGAGGTGAGTTTATACAAGAACGATGTCAATTTAAGAAAACGTGAGAACAATTCTCAGCCACACATTTTTGGTTACGGTGGAGGCAATCACGGGAGGATTGACGTGGAGGGTGGAGATGATTAAAGGAGGGTGACTTGGTCAAAGCCGCCTTTATTGACCAGATGAATAGTTGAAAATCATCCTCACGTTTTCTTAAAAAGTTATCGTTCTCATTTGAACCTTTCTCGCTCTATGTGTGTATATGCCAAACTAGGATCCAACCTCATGTAAAAGAAAATTATAACCATTTTCCAATCTAACTATTTGGTGAAATCTTGACTCAATCATATCATTAGAAAACATTAGGTGTTACATTTTACAGATCACTTTATATAGGAAGCCAAAACAAATCTTAAAAGATCTGAATTAAGCTGATCTCAGTTCATCTACATACCAATCAAGATCATAAACACTAATCTACACAAGAAGAAGAAGAAAAAACCAGCAAAAAAAAGAAAGCATTTCACTTATCTGGAATGCTGTGAATTCTTCTTGATAGATTCAAACCTTGCACAGTTAAACAAGGCCTTAGCATTCATCTCTCTTTCAAACCTCCATATATAGTTCAAACCAACCAAAAGCTCGGTTATCGCAGCCTCGGTTTTCTCCTGGTTCGCGTAAAACAGCGTTTGCAGAAGAAGCACGTTCGTTTTCGGCACGAGATTCTGGTGTTCGAAGCTCCTTTCGCTCTGCCATTTGATCATATTATGCGCCAATGGCGACAGCCACCCGAGTATCTTCCCTAAAGCTTCCCTCCATTCGCCTGCGAGAACCGGATCGCTCGCTGTGAACCCGATGCCTCTCAACCGACCCCGGAGCGAAGATCGTACGCTATTCGGCAGCATCGAGTAAAGATCGTCCCGTGCATCGAGACCGACCAATTGAGGCGATCGGATCATCTTCTCCATGACGATGATCAAGTTAGCGTAATGCAAGGCCAACGCGGCCGCCCCTAAGGTTCCCGATGACGGTTTTAGCATCTTCGAGTTCGTCTCGAAAAACCCGTGTGAGATGTCGTTGTCGTGTTGATGGGTCGAGCTTTTTATAAGCCGGACGGATGAGATATCGGAAGTGTTCGAGGTTTGGTCGGACGGGTATACGGTGGTCGAAGCCGAGAGGCTGTGCGGGAGGGAGGTGGGATAGCCGTTATCGATATCGATATCGAAAACGGTCTTGATTCTCGAAAGAATTGTGAAGATTGATATGGCTAGCAACGAAGTTATCGAATCGAAACTTGTGTTCCATAAAGATTTCTCTTTTGCATACTTGACTTCTTGCTGTTGCCATAGGAGCTTTTGTTGGAGATGAAGGATCTTATTTGAAGACACATCATGTTGTTGTTGCTGTTGATGATCTTTTTTACTGTTATTACTGGACTGTAACAGCTTCTTCAGATTCGTCTCTATGACATTCAGCTCATCCATCTCCTTATAAAGCGCGGCCGTGGCCGCGACATATCTCTCGATCTTCTTCGTCTTCGCCTCCATCTCCTTCGCGCTCAGGCTCCACCCGTACGGGTCGTGGCCCGTGTTTGCGAACTCGTCGAAGACGGCCTCGAAGCAGCGGAGGGCCGGGTCGTGGCAGCTCTTGCTGAACCGCGACGCAGATTTCGCGACGACCGGAGGCTCTCGACGAGTTCCGCGCGGGCCAACCCGAGAAGAAAACCGTCCTTCTCTGAGACAATTTTACAAACACCTTCTAGGCGTACGGATTGGTCGCGAATCCGGGCCGCGGTTTGGTCGGAGAGGAACCCCCACATGTGGGTGAGCTTCGGCATGATCCCGGCGACCTCGAAGGCCAAAACCCCGAGGCGGGATCGCTTGGTTACCGAAGGAGATTTCGATTTGGTTGTTTTTGGTGGTGGGGTGGTGAGAGTAGTACGAGATGAATCAAAGGTGTGGGATATGGTTTTCTTGACTTTGATCAGCCATGTTTCAAGAGCCATGATTGATGGTTATATTATGAAGATTGAAGGAATTGGGTTAGATTCAGAGGATTTGAGCTGAAGAATTAAGATGAAAAAAAAGCAAAAGAATTGGATTGTGGATTTGGAGCTCGTGGGATGTCTAAAGAAGAAAAAGGCCACATGCAGTGGAAGGTTGTTAAGTTGTGATTATTTTAGAAGAAGTGTAGAGAGAATTGAACAAATATCCTCTTTTTAGATGAAGCATGTTTTGCCGTTAGTGTTTTTTTAAACTTACTTTTACAAATAATCCGACCCGATTGTTTTCGGTTCGGGTTCGGGTTCGGTTCGGGTCCGGATTCTAGATTTTTGCTAAACGGTTGCATAGGATCTCTCTATCAATGTGAAATTCTACGGCTATGTTTGTCAAACTAGCTGATAAGGTAGTTGATGACTTATAAAGTAGTTGATGGACACTGTTTGGTAAAAACTAGTTGATAAAATATTTATGACTGTAAAATGACAAAAACAAAAACATGTTTAACAATTGGTAGTGTAAAACTTAGTAGGAGTATATTTGGAAATAAAAAAATAATAAGTGGAATAAGTCACCAAAACGCTAGTGAGAGTAGTTTTTTTTATAAAGTTAGCTTATGGTCCATCCAAACATGTACCTGACTTGTAAGTTGATTTATAAGTTAGCTACCTTATTTTTACCGCCCAATGCTTAAGAGTTTTTGGGGGTAATTATATATGTTTTTATCTTCACTCAAATAAAAAGACGTTTTAGGAAAAACTTAAAAAATCCAAAAAGCTGAGAATCATCTTCGTAGCATTTCATTTGTACTATATGCATTTGTATGTAGAAGTAAATTAAGTTGTTTTTTTACATGTATGCATATTATACATTATCTCTAGGCACAAGTGCATGCGATCCACATGAAGGATTATAAGAGTATTTCTCTGTTTTTTTTTTTTTTAGGTTTTCTCTTGAACCTAACCTTATCTAAATATACCTAAATTTCGATTTTTAGATTGTGTTTTAGCTTCATTCCTATTATGTTTTAGCAATTATAATGTTTTAGCTAATTCAATGCCTCAAGTTCCTACCTTTTCTACCAAATTTGTCGATTCCCAATTATGAATGCGGATATGAAATTCTTTCTCAAATCTTTAATTTAATGACCGAAAATAATCTTCCACTTCTTGTTTTTCGTTTCTCTCTTGTTCAACAAGTAACCTTACCTGTAACTTCTTTGACTTTGTTTAACATGATACTAATCTCGATTGTGTAGAGCATTATAGAAGCATGAACAAAAGAGAGAGTTACGGAGAATGTTGCCTAGAACATTGTTAGGGTTTCTTGAGAACTTCATATAAACAACATTTGGTAAACTTTTATATGTTAATATCTCAATTCAACGGTTTATTAGAGAAAGTTGATCGTGAAAAATTGACTTGATATTTGTTTCCAAGAATCTTAGAAGAATGATCTATCAAAATGAATTTTGTATGTCAAGATCTTTGTTTTTAAATTTGTAAGAGTGTTAATATACTCTATGGTTTAAACTTTTATTTTTTGTTATTTAATTCATATTCATTCAATATATAGTTTTGATACCACTGTAAGATGATCTACAAAAAAGTTGGAATGACCCTGATCTTCAATATGGGTTCGTAAACTCATCCGGTGTTTTTTAGTTGAATCCATGGATTTGAAAAAACTTTTAAGCTTTTGAATTGATTTTGAGAGATCTTTTCAGGGTTTTGGTTGTATTTTAAAGATCTTTTTCGGATTTTTGGTTGATCTCTTTTTCAAATTTTCAGTTCATGTCACTCAGAGTTAAGAGTATCCACTTTTTATACCAAAAAAAAATCTAGTTAGGAAAATTGATTAAGCGGGTGCATGGTACAGGATGAGGCCTTCATACTGCCCCCAATTATGTTTACTTATTTAGTCTCGTATGTGAACCAAATGCACTTTATAAATGGATTGTGGTTGATATCTTTTACTCGGTAGACATCTATTGAGTAAATATTTGCTCCTTTACTTACTAGCAAGATTTTCGGTCTTTATAATCTTCACAAATAAGTTAAGTTATATGGGATAAACGTTAACTCCATAAAAGTTTGATAAATGAAATATTTTTTTACTTATTTTGGTTTTATTCTTAATCTTACTATATATAGTAAATGCAACATTAATTCGTTCATAAATAATGGACACATAATTGATTTTAATTGTTATACTTTTGTCAAAAAATCTCTTCTCCCTTTGAGATGCTTGTTTTGCATCTCATTGAAATAAAATGACAAAACATTCGGTTCTTATATCAAAATATAACAAAATAATGGAAAATAGTTATATTGGCATGAATATTCATATTCATTTTATAAATTAATGTAAACTACATCATTTAATATTATGTTTATTTACTACTAAGCTTGTGTATTGTTTTTCCTTTTGTGTGCGATACAGATATTTAAACACTTTATTTTGTTTTGTTTTATTTTATTCCCATCATATAAGTTTAAATTATTATGTTATTTAAGGAAATAAATATTTGTCCAAAGTATATTTTATTTTGTTGCTTTTTAGTATTATTTTTGCATAAGGCCCTACCATATATTCCTCTTAAAAAAATACAACAGAGTTTACGGGCTAAAATAAATATAAGCTTATTTAATTCAATAAGTTTCATTTATCTATTATGGATTACTTTAGACTTGATCAATATTCAAACAATTTAATTAAAATACATACAAGATCAATAAATGCTAGAAAAACTACTTTTTAGTGATAAGCCATTTTTTGTTGTAAAAAAACATGTACATTGTTTATAAGGTTATTTTCAAGACCATCAACAACAATTGTGTAAAATATTCAAAAAATTATGTTTCAAACCCATGTCATAACCACTTTAGATCGATGGTGCTTAAGATGGAGTCGGTAGTGTAGGACCCATGAATTTTTTTTCAAGAACCCAAACCTAGAAAATACAAAGACAAAAGGTGGAGTTGGTGGTTCCTTCTTATATTTGGTTTCTTCACCCTCTTCACAACTTTGGTTCTTTCATGTTATTTACAAGATCTAGTTCCTTTAGACGAAGATTAGGGAGAGAGGTCGAGGTTTGAAGAAGGAGTTTGAGACAGAGGTGTGGTGAGGTCTGTAGAAATCCATCATCGCCAGTAATCTAATTGCAGTCTGCAGAGCCAAATCTAGTGGTGATGGGTCTCGTGCTAGTGGCGAGACGTAGAGATCCGGTGACAGGGAGCGTGGATGAAAGGCAAGGAGGGAGAGATGGAGAATTGACGGTGATGGAGTTGCCAAAGTTGAAAATGGTCAGAGGTTCGTGGCAAGAGAGATGAGGAAGAGGAAGAGTCGATGTCTATTGTTAAAATGATTTGATTTAATTTATTAAAAAACTTATTTTATTTTAAGTAATTATAAAATACAAACATGGATGCATGATGGAACACATTCAAGTTTTGATAGTTTAGCGACTAAATCTCTTAAAAGTTACAACCGTAAGGGACCAAAAGTGAAGTTTACTTTATTTTTACACTAAAATTGATTTTTCTAGAAACTTCATGATTTTTTTTTCGGTCTCAATTATAGGGGTATTTGGGATTTTTTATTTTAAATGACTTATGCTTATTGCCATCAGGGGTTATAGCCTGGTGGTAGGGAGTTTTCCCTATGAAGAGGAGGTCTCAAGTTCGAGCCTTTCTAGAGGGTTTCTTCTTTGGAGTTTCCTGAGGGTATTTTCCTTGGGGCCCTTGGGGTTATTATTCCTGGGGGTAGGTGAAGCAGCTCTACCGAATTAATTAGGGGGGTGTAGATGAGTGAGTTTGAACTCAGGGCCCGGATAAGATCAACCGTGTTCAAACCCTGTGCCTCTACCGTTGAGGCGAAGCTGTTAAAGAAAATGACTTATGCTTATCTACTTATTTGCTTATTGCTGTTTAGAAAAGTTAAAAGCCTTTAACTTCTTTAAAAAATCATTATCTGCTAGTAAGCCTTTTATTCAAACACCTAAAATTGCTTATTGATGGTTTAAACAACAAATAAGCAAATAAGGAGTTTTAATAAGTAATCCTAAACACCTCCTATGTTTCCTAAACGGAAGAGGAATCATAATTGAGACGGTGTTTGTCGCCGTCGACTTGTTTGTAGCTTCTGTTGTCTTGCAAGCGTGTCGCTAGTTTTGGTTCCTTAAAAAAACTATGTTTCCTAAACGAGACAAACGAGTAAAAGTGGAGGGGCGAAACTGTAAGAAAATAATGAAATTTGTCAATGGGTGTTGACTGTTGACAACAGAATGACACAAACAAAATAATGGCACCTGCCCATAAAGTCAATAAAACTTTATTAAGGGTAGGAAGTGTTAAATTCATCATACTTACTCATATGAAATTAAAATTTATATACACAAAATTTATTTCATTAATTTACCAAATGGCCAGACCTTACACTTTCAGGCAAAGATGTCGGTTAAAATGCTGGCAACTTTCCACCCTTTCGAAATCTTGATCTCGGTGCTTTTTTCCATATGCGTTATTAATAAGTAAAACGGCCTTAAAACATTATTCTGTCATAAATTAAATTTCTATTTCCTTATAAAAAATTGTAATAAAGATCGAGATACAGTATAAACTCGATAAATTAATACTCGATTATTTAATAAACTCGATAAATTAATACTCGATTATTTAATAAACTCTCTAAGATAATATTTTTTGCCGGTCCCGACACGGGGATAGGGTGCTAAATTAATAATTCGCTAAAATTATAAGATAATGCATTTTTGATAATTTCTTTAGACCCCATATAAAATATAAATTAATAATTCCTTTTATATAGCATATTACATGAATGATTTATGAAGGTTTCTTGAAAAATGACTCAATTGTCTTTTGTTTTTTGTTGAAATCAATTTCCCCTTGAATCTCGTCTCTAATTTTCTTAGCATGGTAAAAATTTCTGGTGTTGTTTTCTCATAGCTCAACAAGAAATTGTTCAATGTGATTGCCGCTTTAATGTTTCGTTTCGCGAAGGGGGCTCCATTGTAGAACTTTCGTCATCTTCTTCATCGATATCATCTTTATTAATTCCAATAACGCTTTCAAATTGAAGGTGGGAGATTGAAGGTTTCTTTCAAATTGGGCCGTTCATTTGATATACATGCATTGTATACAATAATTAAGTGGAAGCTTGAAAGGTGTTTGTAAACTAAGTATTCTACTATAAATTAATAAAATATTAATTAATATATAAACTAATAATTATTAATTTATCGATTAATTAATAACTTTTTTAATTAATAAATTTTGGTGGTCCCAAGTGTATTATTTTAGAGAGTTTCTACTGTATTTGTATATAGGGCTGTAAATGAATCTGTATATAGGGTTGTAAATGAATCGAACGAATATGAACATAAATATGTTTGTTCATATTCATTTACTGCACAAACAGACGAACACATACAATACAAGGCTCTTTAGCCCCTTGCTAGAGGCATTTCCTTAATAAACCTGGGTTGGCTTGAGAAGGGTGATGGCTTTGTCGAATCTCTCTCTCTTGGCTTGAGAAGGCATTTTCGACTCTCTCTCTCTCTCTCTCTCTCTCTCTCTCTCTCTCTATATATATATATATATATATATAGAGGTTCAAATGAAAACGCTAATTTTTTAAGAAAACACGGAAATCTTTGCTCATGTACAAAATCATATATGATTTTATGACAGAGAAAAATGGACGTGGGAGACTTGCCATGTGACTTCGCGACTTAAAGTTGCAGGCAAGGTAGTGTGAATCATAAATGATTTTGTGCATTGACGAAGTTTTTCTTGTTTTCTTACACTATTAGCATTAAGTTAAGCTTAGAGAAAATTTCACTAAGTATAAATTTGGGTTAGTGTAATAAGAGATTTGACCATTTTGATCAGAGTTCTAATGTGTTGTTGAAAAGCTCTAAGTGTAAGTCTTAGTATGAATAATCGGATTTTTGGAATATGCATCTAGACTTCGGGTCGTTGCATCTAGACTTTGTGGCCTATAAAATTGGCTAATTTTGGAACTCTACACCATTGAGTTGAACTTAGAGTCTTTGCAATTAGACTTAGACCCTTTGATCTACGAACTCTGATTCGGTTGCAACATCTCTCCATTCTTATCCATTATTAGTCATAACTGTTTAACCACCCATAACTATCGATCTCTCTATTAAATATGTAAACGAGAATTTGGGGTACATAAATATCGATTTCACAACCTTTGATAAAGAGAGCTTACTCAAGGATTATCCTAATACTAAATTCATGAACCCAAACTTTTTTTTTTTTTTTGGGAAGGTTCACCTGGACTTTGGCCAGACTACATCCTTGGCAATTTTTACCGAGAGCTAAAGCATGCTCCCCTGGGATTAATACTCAGTGGCCCCTGGTTGCTCACCCCCGGATTCGAACTTGGGTGGGTTTTTCCCCAACACCAAGCCTTAACCAGTAGGCTGCCCCATTGGGGTTACATGAACCCAAACTTGTAAGGGTCGAATTATTGATTTGGATAGTATACTCTTTCTATCCTATGAGATTATGCAGTTATGTTATCATCTCTAAATCCTTGTTTCTACCACAAATACTTATCATATAGATGAAAGATCATATAAGATAGAAGCTGATGTGAGAAGTAAGAAGAGATTTAGACTCTTCATCACTTTTAATTACTATTGTTCAAATGGTTCAAATTAAGCACAAATTAAGTAACTCATGAGTTAGCTTAAAATAATATTTTCAGTTAATTTTTAATTAAAATCAATCAAAGAATGAATATCTCTTTTTACAATTCTCATAATGAATATTATTTTTATTGAAACCCCAACTTATGTTAACAATTACAAATTCGTCATGGATATCTTATCAAATTATTAATCATGGGTTCATAAAAATGTTAGAAATCCTAAATAAACTTCCCTCTATATTTTTATATATAACTATATGTAATTATGCATGTGTGATAGAATTTAAATTAATATATTAATGTGATAAAAATTACATTTTTTATTATATTATAAAAGATATTTCAGTAATACTAGATAACACTTAACAAGTGGCTTATGATTAACTTATTACAAATGATTGTATTTAATCCACAAAGAGTAATTCAAGAACTCTTGGGGAATGATATTTGTCTCCTTTTTAGATTTCACAAATGATTTCTTCTAAACATTTCTACCCATAAGTTATCCTTCTCTTTTATCCAATTGCAATATTTTTAGACAAATATATGAGGTTTTACAAGGTTAACGTGAAGTACTAATCAACTTTATTTAACTTTTAATTTTTTTTTTCTCATCGAATATGAAAGTGAATCTCGGTTACGGTGAAAACGAATCTCGGCTATACATATTCGGTTACGGTGGACACGATCACAGAGGATTGACGCGATTCATGGGAGGGTGGAGATTATTAAAGAAGACGATCTGGTCAAAACTGTCTTTATTGACCGAATGAGGATTCGTTTTAATGTTCACAACCAAAATTGAATTCACATTTGAACTTTTTACTATCAGAGTACATCACATATCTATGTGTGATAAAGAATTACTTATTTCCATTTCTTAAAACAGAAGTCGTTTTAGAGACAATAATTTTGGCTTTTGTCACAACCAAGACAATTGTCACCTTGTAATTGGTTGGAGTGCCAGAATATATGGATCTAATGGCAATCGCTCAAAATCAAGAAAACAGTTTTGCAGTTTGGCTTACAACCAATAACATAAATATTCATAGTTTATAGTTTAAATAAGGCACAATTAATATTAGTGAGATTTTATTTTGAGAACCTCCTAGATTATATGCATTTTTAGTTTGAGAATGGTCCCTTGGTTTTGCAATGTTAGATATATGTAAAGAGCTGAACCTCTTTTCCTAATTCTTCTTTATAAATCTATAACAATATATTATATTATATCTTTATATTGAACTATATAACATACACACACAATATATGGTTAGGTTTAAATGTGAATCCATTTTTTATTGTGAACATAAGGACCACTAGTATCACGTCAAGTGACGATATTCAGTCTAAATATTAATGCTTTATTCATTCAGTCTGAATAAAGCTTAGACATATATTCAGATTGCCATGTGACGCGATTTTGTTGATCCTCACGTTTACAACCAAAATTGAATTCACATTTGAACTTCCTCTATATGTATGTATGTGTGTATATATATTATCATATAAAACACCCTACTCCCTCCCAATGAATCAGCGGTGGGTCCACTTACGATACAGTAACACGTGTTATTGCTTCTTTCCTTCGATATAATGTGAAAAATATGAAGCCATGAGACTTACAATTGTACTATTTCATTTTGTGCAATCGTATATATTTCAAAACTACAGTGCTAACACAATTTTGTTAGAGTTGGTTTATAGGAGTTTTCTCTCATCCTAGACACCGGGTCGAATCTTGTTTAGGTCATTCAAAGGAGAACTTGATTATTTGTGATAATCATAAGATTCAATATAAACCAATCATTTTATTATATTAATCTTTACTAGATTATACCTGCATGCAATACGGCGTGAAGTTTCTTGAATATGAGATTGAGAACTTGAAAAAATAAATTTGGTTCATTTTCAGTTTTATTTTGCATCACACGATGCTAAATTTTTGATTTTATGTGCTTTTAAATTGCATATTGAATATACAAAATTCAAGGTAAAAAATATTCAATAATTAGGTGTAAATTAAAAAAAATGAAAAAGTAAGGGATTAATAGTAAAATAAATAACTAATTCTATAAAGTAAAAAAGTAAAAAAATAAAAGATTAAAACTAAAATAAATAGCTAAAAAGTAGGGATTGAACCGATAAGATAAAGTACGTCCAGATACATATTTAGGCGGGAAAATATAGAAATCTGCTCACCAAGAGACGACACATAAGGCAAAATAGTTAGCAGTTTATTTTTTTTGCAACTTGCTCCGGATGTTGTTCGAACGGTGTGAAAGCAGTTGGTTACGTAGTTTTAGAATCCCAAGTAGTTCATCTCCATCATTGCATATGGCTATATAGAAAGTAAAGAGGAAAAAGCATGACCAAAAGAATTGTGTGAAATAAGTGAGGCAAAATACCCAGTTAAATTAATAAATTACTTAGGACTATCTTCACCATAATGTATCCAACTTTACCCAAATTCCTATTGTATGTATCGAACTTAAAAAAGTGCTATTGTGTGTACTAAACTTTCAATTTGGATTATTGTATGTACAAGTTACCTACTAAACCGGTTTATACTGATGTGTATCAGCTAATTTTTCCGGCAACTCCCTTTTCCGGCGACTCCCTTCTCCGGCAACACCCTTATCCGACGACTCTATTCTCCAGCCACCACCACCACCACCATCACCGAAACCCACCACCAACACCGCCACCACCCTTCTCCGGCGACACCGACGACGACCGCCGCCACAGACCGTTGCAACTACCTCCGTCAACCACCACCCCTACACAACCTTCATTGTCGGTTAGTATATTGAAATTAGGGTTCTTGGTATATTTGGGGTTCTTGAAATTAGGGTTCTTGGTATATTGAAATTAGGGTTCATATATTGTGGGTTTGGTGATGGTGGTGGTGGCTGTGGTGGTGGAGATGGTGGCTGTGGTGGTGGCCGGTGGGTTTGGTGATGGTGGTGGGTTTGGTGATGGTGGTGGCGGCCGGTGGGTTTGGTGATGGTGGTGGTGGTTGTGGTGGTGGTGGTGGCCGGTGAAAGGTAGTGGGTTTGGTGGTGGTGGTTGTGGTGGTGGTGGCCGGAGGGTTTGGTGGTGGTGGTGGCCAGAGGGTTTGGTCGTGGAGATGGTGGCTGTGGTGGTGGTGGCCGGAGGGTTTGGTGGTGGTGGTGGCCGGAGAAGGGAGTCGCCGGAGAAGAAGGGGGTGACCGGTAACCTGTTTAATAGGTAAACTTGTACATACAATAAACCGAAATTGAAAGTTTATTACACACAATAGTGTAGGAAAATAGTTTCACCAAAATAGAAAAAAATAAGAAATAAAAGAGAAAAATAGGAAAAAATAAGAAATAAAAGAGAGATGGGAACAAACCCAAGTATTGAGTCGAGGCCCGTGTTAAACACGGTTTCCTTAAAACCGATTCGCCCCCTACCGGTGCGTCGATTTCCCAGGATACAACGACTCGAAACAGAATCGAGTTCTGTCGGACTTCACTATCATGCCTGAATTTGAGAATATATGTCTTGGTTTTTCACGTGTGTTTGGCTTTCTATGAAGTTACTTTTCCATATGTGTGTCTCTCTCTCATATTTTAGCATATATTTTCTTCTTTATAGAACTCAAGCTATGAGTCCTATATATATATACATAACACATATGTAACTCATAGAAGGTTTAAAAGCCAACAATTATGACACATTATTTCTTTGGTGTAACCTCCATCTTTAAGATCAACCATAATGGATCATTATTTTATTTTCTATAACCTCCATCTTAATTTCCATTCAAATGAAAAAAAATATCAATTAGGAATTCCATCTTAATTTCCATTCAAATGAAAAAAATATCAATTAGGAATTTTTCCAACAATCCCCCACATGAATGGAAATTATCATAGACATCTCATATATCATGATACTCAAATTCAATGTCGGAATCTTGCAAAGGATAGGTAGGCGTTAACCTTTGAACCTTCCCTTATGAAGCATGTCTAGTCTACTAGCAAATCAGTAGACGCGATGTCCTTGAACTGTTTTGCCATTTGTGTAAACGTTAACACACTTCACACAAGATTCTTCCTGACATGGTAAAGTCCTCATAGTCGTGTTCGTTATGGTCATGAACACTGCCTGGTTCAGAGAAAGCTTTAGGAATGTATCCCCAATAATTCCCTTCGAAGTGACCCCACTTCTCTTTCTCATAGGTGATTATCAGTAATCATTAAAAGCTTTGTGCTTATCCTCATTTTTCACTGTCTTAGAGGTTTACTAACTACCCCCCACAGTGACTCCACATTCATACAACTAGGTTGTCCTTTTGAACCCAGATCTTGGGATCTCCAGTCTTCTGGGTAAGGTTTCCTTTGCATGAATTTATTCATTCAAGGGATTCAGCCCATTACTTTGGACGACTTATAAACTAAATCTCTACTTAGGCCTTCGTAAGCGGATCCGCAGTGTTATCTTTTAACTTCACATAGTTAATCGAGATAACTTCAGTAGATAGTAGTTGTCTTATCGTATTATGTATGCGTCTAATGTGCCTTGACTTCCCATTACACATTGTACTTTGAGCTCTTGCCAATTGCCGACTGGCTATCACAATGTATACTAATGGCCGTTACCGGCTTAGGCCATTTGGGAATATCCTTCACAAACTAACGCAGCCACTCTCCTTCTTCGCCACATTTATCTAGGGCGATAAACTCAGATTCCATCGTGGATCTGACTATAACAGTTTGCTTGGATGATTTCCAAGATATAGCCGCACGTTCAAGTGTAAACACATATCCACTTGTAGATTTGGAATCTTTTATATCAGAAATCCAATTTGCATCACTGTATCCCTCGATTACAGCTGGATATCTTCCATAGTGCAGTCCATACTCTCTTGTGTATCTTAAGTACCTTAACAATCTAGTAATGTTCTTCCAGTGCTCAACACTCGGATTACTAGTGTATCTACTTAGACTGCTTACTGCATATGTTAAGTCAGGTCTTGTACAACTCATAAGATACATCAGACTGCCGATTATTCTTGAGTATTCCACTTGTGCAACAATATCCCCTCTATTTTTGGATAAATGTTGACTAGTGTTAATCGGAGTTCTAGCTATACTAGTGTCTCCTTGATTAAACTTCTCAAGAATCTTGTCCATATAATGTGTTTGACTTAACACTAGACCATTTTCAGTTCTTGTGATCTTGATTCCAAGTATCACATTTGCTAAACCAATGTTCTACATGTCAAACTTAGATTTCAACATATCTTTCGTGGACATTATCATTTGTCATCACTACCAATGATGAGCATATCATCAACATATAGACATAAGATGATCAAACTTTTGATGTCATTGCTTTGGAGCTTGATTTAAGCCATATAAGGTATTAACAAGTTTACACACCTTGTTCTCTTTACCTTGGGCAACGAATCCCTTAGGCTGCTCCATATAAATTTCTTCTAAATCTTCATTTAGAGGATCAATTTTCACATCCATTTGGTGCATTTGCAGATTTGCAATTCCCAACATAAAACTAATGGATGTTAATAATCTAGACTTTCCTTTTGTCTATATCCTTTGATGAAGATATCTATACATTATACCATTGTATAATGTTATGTCATCTAGTGACTTTTCCATCCCTTTTTCACCATTAAGATATCATAACTTATCAAATGTTTTATGATTTCTAGTTTGTAAGTCTCTCCAAATGTGACCACAAACTATTCGGTTGCTGAGAGTCTTCAAACTCATACATGAATCATTTGCACAAATCTTGATTCAAATGATATGATTATCTACTCAATCTGTTTCGCATAAGTTGATACAACTAATGTATTTAAACATTTTCATTGAGTAATATCTTCTTCTATATCATGAATAGAGTTGCTAGCTATGCAATACGTTTAAGCTATAACAAGAACACACACATATGTTGATGAATTCACAAAAACATTGGCCAGATGTTCTTGTCAATGCATCATATATGAGTGTTATTATCACCACCAAAGAGCTTAATCGCAACTATCTATAAGTGACAATCTAGGCATCCAAAACTCTAGGATCCTAGTTGTTCTATAAATATAGTCATACACAATGATCACTCTATCATGAATATATTCTTTTTTTGATATATTTAGCTTAGGTTATACACAAAGTTTTAACCTTTACTTTCATTGCTAATATTTCATCAAACTTATATGATGATTTAGATCCAAACTTATTGGATTCGTCTATCAATTGATATCATGGCATTCTATTACCAAACATAATTAATTCGTTATGAACACACAATTAAACGAATTAAAATTTTAATGATTAATTCATAATTGACAAACAATTGTTGAATTAAATCCAAAATATATATAAGTATATAAACACATTCAGGGAAACTATTATTTACTCAACCCCTTTCGGTAGCTCTACTCGAACACAACCAGGAAAGACGGTGAGGGTGGTATGCTCAAAAGCATTTAAAAACACGACCTCATTAGAATAGAAAACAATCCGCCTATATCTTTCCTAGACATTGTATCCAAATAGGTGAACCTATTTGGAGTTGATTCATAATTTTTCCAACTTAAATGCGTATATATATATATATATATGTATATATTGATCTATAACATTTAATTCATTATATGAATTAAAACTAAAATTGTTAATTCGTAATTAAACGAATTATTACCGAAACATTTAATTCATTATTGACAAACAATTATATGAATTAAAATTGACATTTTAATCATGTAATTAATTCGTAACCGACAAATAGTTAAACGAATTAAAAACGAAATTCGTATTTAACGTAATTAATTCGTAACCGACAAACAGTTAAACAAATTAAAATCAAAATTCGTAACTGACGTAATTAATTCGTAACCAACAAACAATTAAACGAATTAATTATCACATCAATCAATTTTTTTTTCAAAGTAATGTACCCCCACATTTCAAGGTACTCAACCTTTCTGTCTAATGGGTGTACTTTAGAAGTTACAAGCCAACAGTATGACGTATATCCCACTTCTAATTAACTTGTGAATCATCATATATTGTTGATTCACATACAAAATCATAAGCTTATGATCTACCTTTCATAATTGGTGATCTCTTTATCACACACAAAATCAATGATATATCTTTCATCTGTTCATAGAATAAAATTCTATATGCTTATGATTTTATTTGACTTACTTAAGATGCAAAGTAAAAAATTATCTACTCATCAAAATATTATTGATTGGCTATCATATTATTTTGGATTTAAACATATATTAAAACCCACTTTAATATCAAGAAAAAATTGACATGAGATCAAAGTTTATCCAAATTTTGGTTACGACAAAATGCCACATTATAGCAAACTCATTGCTTAACAATAAAATAGATAAACTATTTTATTTTCTTGCAAAATCAAAATCCCCATCACATAACAAATGGAGTTTGTGTATATAAAGTTTTTCACTTTTTGAAATCTCCATATCAAGACTTTTACATCTCATCGTGGATGCATCATTTGCCAAAGACACCAATTGTCCTAACAATTAAAGTCCCTCCCTCGATATGGAGTGCCAAAAATATCCATCTTTAACCAATTTGCTTGTGGATATAAACTGTTAGCAACAACATTCTTTTATTAATCTTGTAGAAATCATTGTTCTACTTTTCCAAATTCCATCAGTTTTACGCACCCATCATTAATGAGTACCACATATTTCATTTGGAACCACTCACATGACATTTGGTTCCGAAAACCAAACATCATCCCCTTCGCGAGGATATTCTAGTTTTAAGACCGGCGTTACCCATTTTGCTTCCCACGAAAGAAACAATGCACCACCAAAGGAGTGTTAGCCTAGTGGTAAGGCTTGGGCACTACATAGTGGTGAACCCGAGTTCGAGCCCTGGGGGACGCATTCTGGAGGTATGGAGGCTTCGACCCTAGGCTGCATGCTTTAGCAGTCGGGCTTCGGCCCAAAATTGCCAAGGATTAGTCTGGGCCCAATGTGGTCTGGGATACCTCTTAAAAAAAAAAAAGAAACAATGCACCATTTTGTTTCCCACAAAAGAAAACAATGCATCATTTTGTTTCCCACAAAAGAAAACAATGCACACTTGTATGTATAAAAGTTTCACTCTTTGCACTTAAAACAAGATATTGCATTTTATAAATGAACTTCTTCCATTTATAAATTTTGTGCATAAATAAGCAAAGAGTTGCTTAAAAAATTGTGCACTAACAATTTTAACATATGCAAACATATTGCAAATCCAACAATTGTTTTAGGCACTATAGATGTATTTTTCTCGAAGCACATCATACAACTAATTATTCAGAATATTTCTATTCATATTTCACAATCTCAAATTTTGCCAAAATCAACATAAATTCGTTGTTTCAAACGATAACAAAATATAAGAGAAACAAACATATCATTTCCTTTCTTGGTTTTTAGAAGAAGAAAGCAATGAAGGTTGATATATACAAACTCATCTTCTACAATAATCAAAGCAAAAAGTTTTATTTTTCAAAAATAACACTTGCTCTTGCCCATTTTCACTTAGAAAAACAAAAGTAACAAAAGGTTACCAACCGATTGGTGAAACAAAGAAATATCGAAATCGGTTTTAAGATTGTAGGAAAATAGTTTCACCAAAATAGAAAAAAATAAGAAATAAAGAGAGATGGGAACAAACCCAAGTATTGAGTCGAGGCCCGTGTTAAACACGGTTTCCTTAAAACCGATTCGCCCCCTACCGGTGCGTCGATTTCCCAGGATACAACGACTCAAAACAGAATCGAGTTCTGTCGGACTTCACTATCATGCCTGAATTTGAGAATATATGTCTTGGTTTTTCACGTGTGTTTGGCTTTCTATGAAGTTACTTTTCCATATGTGTGTCTCTCTCTCATATTTTAGCATATATTTTCTTCTTTATAGAACTCAAGCTATGAGTCCTATATATATATACATAACACATATGTAACTCATAGAAGGTTTAAAAGCCAACAATTATGACACATTATTTCTTTGGTGTAACCTCCATCTTTAAGATCAACCATAATGGATCATTATTTTATTTTCTATAACCTCCATCTTAATTTCCTTTCAAATGAAAAAAAAATATCAATTAGGAATTCCATCTTAATTTCCATTCAAATGAAAAAAATATCAATTAGGAATTTTTCCAACAAATAGCACTTTTTTAAGTTCGATACATACAATAGGAATTTGGGTAAAGTTGGATACATTATGGTGAAGATAGTCCAATTACTTAATTTAAATTAAATAAACAATTTTTTTGTGATAAAAAATTTCAATCCAGGATTCCATTTCCTATTTTATCTCAACTAATTGAAGTTGTCAATTTGATCCAATTGGATGAACATATCACACTCAATTATCAATATAATCAAAAAAATTGTTGATAGAGCAAAAAGCCCTAATTTTTGTAATATAGTCAATAACTTTGCTTTAGGTTGTTTATCTCATTGCAATATCCAAGTTTCAAAGATGCATTATACAAAGACCCATTAAGGGTGTTGCGTTGAGTTAACGACATATAACTCAAACACACGTGTCGTGACGAAGTATTCGGAATCCATACAGGCATCCGATTAATACTCGGTGACCATGGAGCGACCTGAAAGCCGACCCATGGTCAAGGTATTGTCACATGCTCACCCTATGAATTGAACCCGGACAGACAAGGATGCCATCCACTGTTCCTCCCAAGGATGTTACAGACCACTAGGCTACTAATGCTTTGATCAGTCAAATTTAATATGCAAAAAATTATGTAGAACTCTGGAGATTTAATATCAGTTGTATAAAGGATTAGAATCACTTTTCTACTTTTCATTTTTTCAAAACTTACAATTTTAATATTTGACTATATATTATATGTATGTGTATGCATATATGTGTGAAAATGTCATAATAATTATATGTATGTGTATGCATATATGTGTGAAAATGTCATAATAATTACAATAACGAATGAAAAGTAAAGTAAAATGTTTTGATTTTTGAGGAGATTTAACACAATTGTAGTCTTGTGTGTGCTTACGTGGGCCAAATGTTGGACAAGCTCAAGTGATATCCAATCATGGCTTTTTGAAAGTCAAAGATCATTATCATGTGTTACTACCAAACTAGTGCAATTTTTAGTGTGTGCATTTTGTTCATAAAGATTGCAATGATGCTATCATCCATATATAACATAGTCTTCACACAAAATTGACTTTTCCAACACAAAATCAAAAGTAGAATCATTCATTCGAATGAAATTTGTGATTTTCTTCTTGGTGTTTTTGGCCAAATAAGAGTTCGTGAGTTGATTCTTGTGGTCAAAAGAATATCGACCACAAATTATGTTTGCGATTTACCGTCTAGATGAAGAGATTAGGTTTTTGGATTCTGGGTCATAATTGATTATATTTTATTCTAGAAGGATATCTTTGTAGTCGTTTCTATAACTTTTGAAACTAAGTAGATGTTGATCGGATAGTCATTTAATATGTGTTGAATAACTGAAGCACATGAACTTTGATCAGGGTTTGGTAAAAATCAATTCATATTATGACAGAACTGTTCAAGGCTGAACTTGCAAAGCCTAAAGCTAGAAATGTCATATTGGCATAACCATGTGGCACGAGTTGTTTAAATTCCCTTGCTTGCATAGAATCTTAAAGGGAGACATAACTAGTATCCCTATGGAGACGCAAGAGTCCAACTCGTTGAATCCTAAGGGTCTTTGTTGATATACCATTTTTGTATTGTTGCAAGTGCAAAGAATTAGATGGCTCAATAATTTCCTGATCAAATTAAAAATCTTGATTAAAAGTATTTATAGTCTAGTACTAAAGAGTAAAGACTCTTAACTCATAGCTGGTGTAGGATAGGTTGTTAAAAAATAATGAAATCGAAACAAGTTGGCCTTTGATTCTAGATCTATTCAGAAGTCAGTTCTCATATGGAAACAAAACCGAACCTAGTTCCAAAAACGTTTTAGGAATCCTAAGAAAATAACATCATATGGGCAACCCGTAAATATAACTGATGATCACTTCAACCCTTTTAATCACACACATTCTATATGCGCTTTTTAGGTTGTATCTCTTTAACTTTTGTCTTTTAATTTCTTTTTTGTTGATTTGGGCTTCTAGGATACCAATTTTCATTGATTGATTAGAGATTTTAAAAGTGGGATTTGGAAATAATTTGAGATTGTGAAGGAGCCTAGGAGGGGGGCCATGGACAAAGTATTATATGAGTTTAGGGGTGTAGTGATAAGCATATGGAGTGTTTGTTTCACTTTTGCTTGGCATTCCATTAAAGACATGGTCCCATATGTATAAAACCCCTAAAAATTCAAAATTTGTTGTCTACATACTTTTGTGCACGTGTGCTATCATCTATCTCTTCTTTATATGATCACATAAAACCAAATGATTTTTTGAAACCAAACCATAGTTTCATTATCTTAAAAGGAAAATGAATCATGCAAAAATGGCAACCAAAAGGGGTTGAATGATAATCTCTGAATTTAGATCAGAGTCATGGGTATCTTAGAAACATTTTTGTTTTATTTTTTTTTTTTTTGAAAAGCAAAACTACCATTAAACCCAAGAAAACCAACCAAACCAAACACCAATCCAAGGTCAAAAAAACCAGGAACAGCAATTACAGGAACAAACCAACAACAACAGAAACTAAACCAAAGAGAAGCCCAAGGCTTTCACCAGCAGCGAACAAAAACAACATCACTAACCGGAGGGATCACCGAAATAGCAGCCGCATCAGGGAATGTAGCCAGTTTGCGAGAAGTAAACCCCATGACTCCACAGAGACGCGCCGTACAGCTTCCAGCAACTCCGCCACCGCAACGCAACAGAATTCCGAATCCGAAACCCGAAGACAAAACGATCCCATCGACCACAACAGCAGAACTAACTCGCACAAAGTCTCGGGTCTATAAACCACTCGTTCCACTGCAGGTTCCTATCGCGGCATCTTCTTGCCACCCAATCGAAACTCTTAACTTGAAATTCAAAGAACAAATCCTCCAGCTTACGCTTATAATTATCGAAAACCACCCGGTTACGAAACGCCCAAATCAAATAAAGGAAAACCCACGATACCTCCTCCCAAAGCCGCGGTTTATCTGGGTCAGCGGCCGTGCCCAGGAGTTTTAGTTTTGAAGTTGGCCAAATAAGAGTTCGTGAGTCGATCAGTTTTAGTTGAGATTACGAAATGACCATCAAAATGAGGATTAGCAAAAATCGATCAGTTTTAGTTTTCAATGTTTGCATTTATCTCGGTATGTGGAAAAAATGTATAATTGAATCGTTATGCAATGCCAATCATGGCATTGAAATGGTTTATTTGTGAAGATGTCAAAAATGCACACCACATTATCCTTATACAATTTATTTTCTTTAAAAGTGTATTTATGCATCAAAGATTAAAAAAACGACCTCATATCAAGCATTGGGATGTGGAGACGCTCAAGGGTACAGACTAGATCGTGTAATCGACACAAGATCATTGTTAGAATCATGTTTGATGGCTTAAAAGCTTTCGTTCCAATATTTGTACGTTGATGCTTTACAATACATCTTTCTTGGTAATTTGAGAAGTTTGTAATGAAAATCACTCCTACATTTTAGACTTGTGTCCCTCAAAAGCATTTTCATAACCAACGAAATGGTATATATGTGGTTTCAAGGGTGTTACAACACACATGTTTGATTAAACAATGAAGGGGTGCATCGAACAAACCGACCAACCCAACCTGAAGTCATTCGTTGCTTAGTTGAGTTGTAAAAAATTACAATCGTAGATATTAAGTTGAAATTGGGTTATAATAAATTGAACCCAACCCAACTCGTTAAAAACAATACCCTTCTTTTCCTTAAATTTAATATGATTGCTAATTTCTTTTCTTATTAATATGTAAAATTAAACATTAGGTTATCACCCTAATCATTTACATATACTTCAAATCTCTTTAATATATATATATGTATATATATATAGGGAGGTTCATACGAAAAATATAACTTTCTTAAGAAAACGCGATAAGCAATCTCAACCACTCATCGGTCAACAAAGGCGACTTTGACCCGGTCTCCTCCTTTAATAATCTCTATCCTCTCATGAATCGCGTCAATTCTCCGTGATCACGTCCAGCGTAACCGCAAAATGAGTGGCTGAGATTGTTTCTCACTTTTTCTTAAATTGACATGCTTCTCGTTTAAACCTTCCCATATATATATATATATATATATATATAGAGTTACCTTCTTTTGTGAACCAACTATTTTGTGTTAACTTTGTTAACCGATCTACACCGTCCAATAATTAAATCTACGGCTGAGATTAACTGCTGTAACCGCCTATTTTGAAAAAAAAAATAAGGAAAAAAAGTTAGAAAAAAACCACCCCCATGAATTAATCGTAACCGTTGATTGCATTTGATCAATGGTGTGCATTAGTTAACAAAGTTAACACAAAATAGTTGGTTCACAAAAGAAGGTAACTCCTATATATATAACTTTTTGTTTTAGTTTGATCTTTCTCTAATAACTTATTTCAAAGAAGCATGATTCTTACAAAAACATTGGCCCAAGTTTATATTCATTTAAAATGGGCTACATTTGGAGCCCACTTAATAAAAAAAACAGCCTACATTTGAAATTCAAAATTCTCACAATCTCGTAGGTTTCTTCTTATATATCTATCTCTCTTTAACGGTCGAATTTCTTAAAAACGGCTACTCCATTCTCTCTCTTTCTCTCTCTATCTCTATAGCTTTCTTCTCGAATTCGATTTCTTTCATTACTCATAAACAAACAAACAAACTGATCATCTTTTTGATTTCCACTTTCTTCTATTGTTGATTTACGCATCTGTTGATTGATCCAGTTGCCAATAAGTTTTTCAGGTTTGCCTTTTTGTTTAGATCTGGATTCCTCTTTTTCTTATACTTTTCATAAATTGATTGATTTGATTCCACCATTTAGAATAGGAAAATATTAATACTACATTCCATTTGCAGTTTTTATTCATTTGATTATGTGTATTTTGGTACTCAATAGATCAATAATTTGGATTTTGATGAACAGTAATATTCTGTATTTATATATATATATATATATATATATATATAGAAAGGTTCAAATGAGAAGTGCTAAAAAATACGAAGTAGAGAAGTGATCTCCACCACTCATTCGGTCAATAAAGGTGGCTTTGACCGGCTACGGTGGATGCGATCACGGGGATTGACGCGATTCATGGGAGGGTAGAGATTATTAAAGGAGGCGACCCGGTCAAAGCCGCCTTTATTGACCGGATGAGTGGTGGAGATCACTTCTTTACTTCTCATTTGAACCTAATACTATATATATATATATATATATATATTCTTTTTTTTTTCGTAAACATGTTGATTATGGTTAGATTGAGCTAGATCTGTTTATGGTTTGCGTTTGATCTCAGATCAGAAATCTATATATTCATCTAATTTCAAATTAAGTATGTAATCTCATGGTTTATTTTTATGTTGAATTCTTCAAATTGGTAATTAGGGTTTTGGGGGAAAAATGTAATTTTAGATGTGTGGATTCTGTAATCAATGATTTCTTAATTTTCTGTTTTTGGGATCTCTTATTATTATGTGAATTGATTTGCAGGTGAATCTTTCTGTTCTGAAAATGTCTACTCCCCCAAATGATCCACTTTTGCAAGTGGAAACAACATGTGGAACCCTTCTATATGAACTTCAGGTACCAATTGACCCTTTTATTTCGTATTTAGAGGGTGTTTGGGAGTGCTTTTTAAACTCCAAAAGGACTTATTGACTTATGGCGGTGGCAAAAGGAGTTTTTAAATAGTGTTTGGATTAGTTTTTATGCTGGTAAAAGTCAATAAGTTAAAAAGTATTTGAATTAAAAAGTGGAGTTACGTGAGCGAGAAAACCCAAAAGCAATGTTCCTTACTTTTGAAAATCTCCTTTTCCAATTGTATCAAAAAATCATTTTAAAAAGTGTTTTATACCTTTTTCAAACCCTTTTTTTTAACTTGTTAACTTTTTGAAAAGCCGACTAGTCATTAAGTCTATATGAACTTCAGGTACCAATTGACCCTTTTTATTTCATATTTAGAGGGTATTTGAGAGTGCTTTTTAAACTCCAAAAGTGCTTATTGACTTATGTCGGTGGCAAAAGAAGTTTTTAAAAAGTGTTTGGGTTAGTTTTTTGCGGTCGTAAAAACCAATAAGTCAATAGGTTAAAAAGTGTTTGGGTTAAAAAAGTATGGTATGATAGTATGGTATCAATAAAAGCCAAAAAGTCAAAATCAAAAAGTCAGGTCTCCCTTGCTTTTCAAAATCTTTTTTTTTTCAATAGGATCAAAAAGTTGTTTTCAATTTGCCAAACAATTTTATTTAACTTATTAGCTATTTAAAAAGCCAATAAGTCAATAAGCTATTTTCAAAAGCACTCTCTTAGATTGATTACATTATACCATGGTTTCATCAGTTTCATACATAATGGTAACTGGGTTTGCTTGTTTGTTTGTTTATAAACATAAAAATAAAGATCATATGGAATGAAGTTGGCGAGACAGATGTTGAAAGAGATAAGATGTTGCTAGAGCTCGAACGCGAATGCCTTGAAGTGTACAGAAGGAAAGTAGATTTGGCAAATAAGTGTAGAGCTCAATTAAGACAAGCAATTGCTGATTCTGAAGCAGAGTTAGCAGCCATTTGTTCGGCCATGGGAGAGCGACCGGTCCATATTAGGCAGGTAATTATATATCTAACTTTCAGAGGTAATAAAATAGATAGATACCAGACTCAAAAATCAGTTCTGCTTTGGTTTTCTTGAAGAGTTAGTTTGTCATTTATTATGTTTCTTGTGATGGTTGGCTTAATAGCTGGGAATTGTCCAATATAGTCGAATTTGATCTCTTAGTTCATTTTGTAGCCGTTTTTCTACAAGATTTAACGAAATAGCCAAGATTTGGCAAATAGCACTTTGCTAACTTGCGAAATCTATTTTATGAATATGATATTCATAAAAGTAGCAATTTCGTAGGTTTGATAAAGTGCTAATTGCTAAACGCTGACGTGGTAAAATGCCACTTATGCTACTTGGTAAAGTTGCTAGAGTCTTACTTGCCACTTGAGCATTTTGCCAAGTAGCACTTTAGCAACTTGCGAAAGTGTTGATTTAAGAATGTTACTGTTCATAGAAAGTAGATTGCACGAGTAGCTAAAGTGTTACTTGCGGAATCTTGGCTATTTTGGTCAATCGAGTAGAAAAGTGGCTATAAACTGGACTGGTGTCCAGAATGGCTATTTTGCACAATTTTCCTTATGCTCTAAAATACTTCAGTTACTACACTTGTTCCTTTTCGCGATTGGCTTAAACACGTGTTCCTTTTTCAGTCTGACCAAAACCCTGGGAGCCTAAAGGCAGAACTTCGAGCGATTCTTCCAGAGCTAGAAGAGATGAAGAAGAGGAAAACCGACAGAAGAAATCAGTTTGTAGAAGTCTTGGAACAAATACAAAAGTTACACAAGGAGATTTACGCAACTTCTTCAAAAACAGTCTTGGATGAAACCGATCTTTCTTTAAGAAAGCTCGAAGAGCTTCATACAAAGCTGCAAACACTTCAGAAAGAGAAGGTAATAGTTATTTTATCATCATAACGTTTACACAAACTTTAATAATCCGATTTCTACGTTCACAACAGGTGCTTAAATTGCTAATCCTCATTTTAATGCTTCTTATTATCCAGAGTGACCGTCTGAAGCAAGTTTTAGACCATTTGAGTGCCTTGAATTCACTCTGCTTAGTTCTCGGAATGGATTTCAAGCAGACGATTCATGAAATTCATCCTAGTTTATCCGAGACAGAAGGAGCAAAGAGCATAAACAACGATACAATCGCAAGGCTCGCAAACGCCATACAAAGATTACGAGAAGTTAAAGTACAAAGAATGCAAAAAGTAAGTGGGGTGGAGTTAATTATAGCCGTAATCACGATATTATAGATAATTCTAACTTTATATAATCTGAAAATTTTATGTTAGATTCAAGATCTTGCAACGTCGCTGATAGAGCTATGGGATTTGATGGATACTCCAGTCGAAGAGCAACAAATGTTTCAAAGCGTTACTTGTAACATAGCTGCTTCGGAGCAGGAGATCACCGAGCCCAATCTGCTTTCTGAGGATTTCATTAATTATGTTAGTTTTAAACTTTTAGTGTTCATTTTTAGTAGTTGTTTTTTTGGAAGTGGTATCCCGGGCTATGCCTAGACTAATCCCGACAAATTACAGATATAAGACATCAGCCCTAATAAACTGGGGGGCCACAATTGTTGTGGACACCCTTGGCAGATGGGAATTCCACCACATCCCCTTGAGCCTTTTCGTTGTTTCCAATTAAGTTATAAAAGTTCTAACTTGGGTAATACATTAAAGGTTGCGGAAGAGGTCTCTCGGTTGGAAAACTTGAAGGCTAGCAGAATGAAAGAACTTGTTTTCAAGAAGAGATCAGAATTAGAAGAGATTTGCAGGAAGACACATTTGCTTCCGGAATCTGATAGATCACTAGAAATAGCACTTGAAGCCATTGAATCTGGTATAAATGTGATATCTTTACTGATACAATGTGATATCTTGAAGCCATTGGACGTATGGACTAATGTGTGTTTTCGGTATTTTTTTCAAAATAAAGGAGCTATTGACCCTGCTACTCTTCTTGAACAAATCGAGATTCTAGTCGGGAAAGTTAAAGAGGAAGCTTTTAGTCGGAAAGAAATACTTGAAAAGGTTGAGAAATGGATGGCTGCGTGTGAAGAGGAATGTTGGCTTGAAGAGTATAATCGGGTTGGTCTACTTTATATTTTTTTTCACTCGTTTTTTATTTGATTTGGTGAACACTTGACTAAAAAACTTAACGTTTTTGTCTAGGATGATAACCGATATAACGCTGGAAGAGGTGCTCATCTTACACTCAAGCGTGCTGAGAAAGCCCGAGCATTGGTTAATAAACTTCCAGGTAAATCCCGTGTTTACCCTTGATCAATAACGATTAAAATGACCTCCTCTATGTATGAAAATGTAACCAAATTTAAGTTGATCTCAAAGTTAACCCCAAAATCTGAAATCTTGAAACAGGAATTGTGGAAGCTTTAGTTGTGAAAACAGTTGGATGGGAGAACGAGAGAGGCGTTGAATTTATGTACGACGGGGTAAGAACTTATTTCTGGTTACGTTGGTTTCTTGGGGTTATTTACGAGAAAAAAGTTTATTCAAATGCATCAAGAATGTTTCTGCTTAACGGGAGAATGTCTCTTTCTAACACAAAGAACCTCAAAATCTGTCAGAAAGTCATGCATTTAAAATAATGTCTCCTAGTTTACGGTTTAAGCCATTTCTATGATCTAATTTTTTTATATCTAGGTTCGGCTTCTTTCCATGCTTGAGGAGTATAAGATCTTAAGGCAAGAGAAAGAGGAAGAAAGAAAAAGACAAAGGGTATGATATGACGATGATGAATTTTTCTTACTTTCTATATTTAACAAGAAAACGAGTAATCAAGAAGAATGCGAGTGTTTACGTATTATTTTGTCATCTCAGGACCAAAAGAAACTTCAGGGACAATTAATAGCGGAACAGGAGGCACTTTTTGGATCCAAACCGAGCCCAATGAAGCAACAAAGTGCGAAAAAAGGGGCTAGACTCTCGTGTGGTGGTGCAGGTGCAACAACCAACCGAAGACTATCATTGGGTGGTGCAGCGCATGCAACTCCTAAACCAGATCTTCACTCAGTCCGAGCTACTCCTAATACTACCCGTCCTGCCAAAAAGCTCGACCGTCAGTTAAGCAATAGAGATGACGGATTTGGCACCATGTCTAATGGTAAATTCTTGAAACTACCCCTCATTCTATAATTTTTCTACAATCTTTAGATATATAGATAAATGTTTGACTATTATTCAAGTAGTGCAAATACTTAGGCGTCGTTTGTTTTTTAAGAGGTCTGAAGTCTAAAGTCTAAAGTCTGATTTCACATCTAATAAAACAAACAGTTTTAAGTCTGCAAACCTCTTAATTTTCAGCCTTAAGAGGTTTTAAGAGGTATAAAATAGGAAATCTAGTGGACTATTTTGCAAGTCTAGTAATTTTAGCTAAAAATGGAAATCTAGTGAACCATTCTTTGTGCTTATTTTCTATTATGTTTTTTGTATCAGGGAGGAGAGGTTTGGTGAGTGAATTAGAGCAGCCATCGCAGCCGATGTTCCGCAAGCCATTTTCTCCGATTTCTTCCAAAGAATCGTCAAAGGCAAACGCGACAGAAGTGGGCCGAAAACACGAGACGCCACTGAAAACCTTTCAAAATCAAAATAACACCATGCCGTTTACCACCCCCACGAAAGCCGCAATATTTTGTTTGGAGGATGAAAACAGAACTCCGAAAACAAACATGATTCCGATATTACCCTCTACACCGTTCACTGCGATGCAAATGGCAATGACGCCTGCTCCTGCTGCTGCTGTTCCTGTTTCGATTCCGTTCAGTGATCAGATTAAGGAGGTGGTGGTGAATCCTGAAGAGATTATTGAGTACTCTTTTGAAGAAAGAAGAGCTGGTTTTGTGCTGCCTAGATCAATCAATGGCTGAAATCTGATCTCTATCTAATAAGGGTGAAGTTTGTTTAGTGTTTTTCTTTTGTTTTTACTGATTCTGATGCTATTGAAGTCAACTGCAATTGGCTGGCAAGTTAATGTTCATCAGTGAGCATAATATGATTTCACTGGTTATATTCTTTCCACTGTTACAAGGTTCTTATCTAATAAGAAAATGTTGATGTCTCTTATCACTGTTAACACACTTATTTGGTTAAATTGATGCATAAATATTATTTTTATGAACTAAAATTTTATCCGGTAAATAAATAATAGTGTTGAATTTTACAGATTATCTTTTATTTCTATTTTGTTGTGCGAAAAAAGAACATGTTCACGTTTTTTTTTTATGGAAACAGTCGATTAATTTTATTGAATGGTGATCTAGTTTGTGTATATATCTCCATCTAAAACCATCTCCATTGGGGTCACTAAATTTTACACTAAACACTATATTTGGTGTAAAAGTTACTATTCACAACTCCAATGGGGTCACTATTTTTCACACTAAATTTAGTGTGATGAATAGTATCACACTATATTTGGTGTAACACTATTTTTTACACTATTTTTAACACTACTTTTCAATGTAAAAAGGATTTGGTGTAAAAAATAGTGTTACCCAGTGGAGAAGATTTACTTGTAACGCTAAATCTTACACTATTTCTTACACTACTTTTAACATTTGGTGTAAAAAATAGTGTTACCCATTGGAGATGCTCTAAGGACCGAAAATGTTCTAAATTTTTTATTGTCATCTATGTCCACCAATCACATAAATACAAATAAATATCGACAAAATAAAAACATATATTAAATAAATTTTACATTAAATAGAATAATCAGCTTTTAAGTAAGGTTTACTAGTCTAATTGGTTTAATTTTTCTTTGCATTTGTATGAATTGGTTGATATTACTATAATATTTTGTATTAACTTAGAATGTTAAAAAATGTTAAAAAGATAATACACAACCATTCATATACTTTGAATTTGACAGTAGATGATTACCTTGTTTGCTGGTCAACTTGAGTAGAAGTGGTCAAAGGCAGCAAGGAAAGGTCAAAAATCTTTAACTTTTAACATCCTTAATTTTAATAAATAAATATTTTGTTTATTCTTAAAATCAACTTATTTACCAAAAATATATATTTATTCTATATATATAATATATATGATGGTTGTGTATTACTTTTTAATTAATAGAATTAATTGTTTTTTCAGACGGACTTCAAATCATTTTCTTAACCATAATTAATACTTTGAATTTTGTAATTGAAATATATAAATTATTCATCAAATTACCATTATTTTAATAAAAATCCCCTTATTTATTTCTTTTCTATTTTCATACTTTAATTTTTCTCCCTTTCTTCTTTTCCTGCAAAACCCTAATTTCATTTCCTTGAATTTTTTTTCTAGAAAGCATACAAAACTTCATTTTGTATTTTCATTTTTCTGGGTTTTTTTCTTTTTCTTTTTACTGTTAAACCTTAGAAAATAATAATCAAAGAACTGTTGATTGTTCTTTGAAGTAAATTTCTTTTTTCCAACTGTTATCCATTTTACTTTTTGTCGGAAATTAATCTCAAATTGTAATAATTTTCTTTTTCTTGAATGTTTACTTGATTAAATTCTGTATTTTTCTTACAAATTTCTTCTAATTTATCATCTTTATGGTTAGATTTTAAGTAATTATCAAAAGGGTTAAGTTCAAAAAATCAATCGGATTTATGGAGATGGAAGGTAAAGAAGAGAATCGTGATTCCGGTATAGTTTCCTTACCGCCGGCGACGGTGGCCGGAGTAGAAATTTTCAGTGGGTCGACGGCGGCGCCACCACCGGCGACGGCGGAAGGGTTCAAGAAAAAAAGGGGACGGCCGAGGAAGTACGGACCGGACGGAAAACCGACGGTGACGACTCTATCTCCGATGCCGATTTCGGCATCGATTCCGCTCGCCGGAGATTTTTCCGGCTGGAAGCAGAGTCAGGTGGTGAAACCCCTAATTTCCATCAAGAGAAAGCAAAAGTTGGAGTTTTGCACACCAGGTGTTTGATCTTTTGTCTGACTCAAGATTTCACTGTTATATATAATAAATATGTTGTTAATTTGATACATCTTTATCTTATCTTATCTTTAAGTTTAGATTCTGATATATATGAATTTGTGTTTTTTTGGGTATGTTAAATAAAAACCAGATCTTTGATGAATTTAATGTAGGACTGGGTCCCTTTTATGGTGGAAGTCTGCTGTCAGATTTGAACCACAAAAAACACAGTCAGCCACACATCACAATCCTCGTATTCTTTCGCATAAAAATGATTGGGTTGTCTTAGATTTTATGGTCAAAATCGTTTACTATTTATAGCCTAGTACTCACTGTTGGTCAATAGAATCTTTATTCAATTATTGAACATTTCGAAACATTTCGACAACATTTTCGTTGCAAATAAACCATCGTTCTTGCGAAATGCGCGAAAAAGGGTCGAAAAATTCCAAAAGAATATGCAGTTTTGGACGTATAATTCCAAGAAAAGTTGGTTTTTTGGGGGGTTTTAAATTTCCACATTTTGGTCACGTTTGTAAGATATATATAATGTTTTGGTTAACATTTCTGCAGAGTTTGAACTTTCTGGTCCCACTTTCTGAAAGTTCAATTCTAATCAATCATTTTGGTTTATTAGTTGTGATGTGTTTTACTTCTGGTCCCACTTTGGGGTTTTCGTTGCAAACAAATCATCGTTCTTGCAAAAACGCAAACAAATGATGGATGGTTTTCGAAGAAAAGCCATTTATGGTTGTGAAACAAGTCCTTTGGTCGGTTTTTTTTGAGTTTTAGAAAATTGAATATTGATTGACGTAATAGTTTTTTACCGTTTTCCTTTTCTTGATCCTTGCTATGGTCTTTGTTATATTTCGTTATCTTGATATTGTAGGTCAACCAGTGATGCATGCAGTTGGCGCCAATTTTACGCCCCATGTGATTATTGTTAGTCCCGGAGAGGTATTTATTTCCAAACTTTACTCTTTTTCTTTTTCGATTTTTCCAAGTTAATAACTCGTATTTTACTGTCATGCGACTAAAGCCTCTGACCGTTGACCAATTATAAAACTGTTTGACTAAACCAAACTGTAAGATATCTATCTGAGTTCGTGATCTTGATTGATTTCGGATAAAATCCTGTATATCACCCAAACTTTCCAAATACGATATTTTGGCTCCTCGAGCCTAAGGTTATACGAAATCTGTATTAAGATTACCAAAATCTCACTCTTGTTCTTACGCAAAAACTCGGTATATGAAAATGAGACCCAAAATTACCATCTATAGGTAGTTAATATAGCTGTTACGGGTGGTTATAAAATAGTTATAAATAAATCAAGTCGATCTCAATTACATCAAATTGTTTTATCACTAAATAAACAAGCGAACATATCTCAACTGAAGGTGGCGTTTTATGTAGATTATAAACTTATCTTCTGATGTTTTTAGGATGTTAATATGAAGATCATATCGTTTGCTCAGCAAGGTGCGAGAGCTATTTGCGTCCTTGCTGCAAACGGTGCAATTTCTAATGTTACACTTGGTCAGCCTAATTCTTCCGGAGGTACTTTAACATATGAGGTACTTAACACATCTCATCTTGTAGTTGTAGTTGTAGTTGTACTAATCTAAGATCTTACCGGTTAAATATGTATGTAACGGTGAGGTTGTTGCAGGGTCGGTTTGACATTCTTTCTTTATCTGGATCGTTTATGCCGAATGAGAATGGTGGAGCGAAAGGTTGCTCCGGCGGGATGAGTGTTTCTTTGGCCGGCCCCGATGGGCGTGTTTTGGGTGGATCGCTTGCCGGTATGCTGGTAGCTGCTGGTGCTGTTCAGGTCAGATTTCGTACATTTTTACAGATAAAAATTGAAAATATGGTCTGTTTGCTAACACAAATTGGGTAATTGTTAACCGTTTGAAAATGGTCATTTACCAAGTATTTTGTAGTGAGTGCTAACCGGTAAAAACAGTTTGAGCAAGCAGGGCGGATCCGTGATGGGGGTTGGAATACAGATTTATAAATTTTTGGGGGTCAAAATTAGATATATTTAATTTCAAATACAAACCATGTAAATCAAATGTTACACATTGTACAAACCAATCTTGGATCTTGATTTTCTGCATTATGAAGTTTTTAGGCAGTTACCAAATCGGTTGCAGCTAAAGTTGAGAGTTAATTTTGGAACCGATTTCATCCATATTGTTGATTTTTTTTTCATTGATTTGATGATTTGTAAAGTGTGTAACATTTGCGTAGTTTGTATTTGAAATGGTTCGTAGATCGTAGGCTAGCACTGTCTGACTTTGTCACTGACTTATTGGTGGCTGAATCAGTCAGTCGAAAGTGCGTTACTTAGTGCTTGTTTGTTAGCAGCTTAATGAGCTTAATGAGACTTGCAACTTGTTATGTCAGTTATACATGACTGTTTGATAGTGGCTTAATGATATAGGAAGTGACTTATTCAGTTAGCTTATGCAGATGCAACTTTATTCATACAACATAAGCTTGTGTTTCTAATTCTTAGGTGATACTTGGAAGCTTTCTTTCCGGCCACCAACAGGAGCACCAGAAACCACCCAAGAAATCAAGATTGGAGCCTGTGCCATCCGTCTTGCCGCCGCCTATTGCCGCCACTTCTATCTTCACCGACAGAGGATATGGTGATCAACCAAATATAAGCTTTACGCTCTCAAACCCCATAGCACGGAGTTTAGACCCTGAAAACAACGGATCTTTGCGGGCATCTGAACCAAAGGTGCTGAACGCATCGCAGTTCGAGGTTTCTTGTTGATGAAATTGGTGGTGTATTGGCTGACTTAGGAAAATTATTAGACTGTTCTATTGTTGTTAGAAAGAAAGACATGAAATCTGTTGGTATTATTGTTTTAAATCTTAACCTTAGGTGTTAAAGAGTAGAGGCATAAATTTAATGGAAAATGGGATGTTAATTTGAGGATTTCATTGTTCTTTAGATGGTGTGTATGCAATGGATTCAGTTTCTTTTATGTTGGGTTTATCAATTTCATGATCATGTTTTTCATGTTTTTATGATCTTAGTTAAGATTTGCAATTTTATTTCATAAAAATATGTTATTTGATTTGACTTTGATTATGTAATGCTTTGAACCTTGAAAGATGCAAATTTGAAATTCGTAATGGCTAATAAAGGGATCTTCTTTTAAGGGTCCAAGAGCATCTACAACAGTTTCTCTAAAATAGGGATTTAAAAGTCAAAATCTCTAAAACGATTTATATTTAGGCTATGTTTGGCAAGCATAGCTTATAAGCTAGCTGGTAGCTGATAAGCTAGCGGATAGCTGATAAGCTAGCTGTTGATTGATAAGCTTGCTAGTAGCTGATAAGCTAGCTGTTGAACAAATTATGTTTGGCAAAAACTAGCTTATGAGTATGTAAAATGACCAAAAAGGGTACCTTTGAATTTAATAATTAATATTAATAAGGGTATAATTGGAAAAAGCTACAATAAGCTTCTCATAAGCTACTCAAAGTAGCGTTTCAAAAAGCTAGCTTATAAGCTAGCTGATAAGCTAGCTTCCTGGTACATGTTTGGATGGACTAGCTTATAAGCTAGCTTATCAGCTAGCTTATAAGCTAGCTTATGCTTGCCAAACCAAGCCTTAGCTTCAACAAATTCTCTATTTTAGAGACTTCAACTTCTATTATATTATTAAAATATTCTATAAATTTATCATCTCAATACATTTTCTTAAAACAATTTTATATAAAATAATAATCATGTAATCTCATTGATGGAAATAAATAGAAAATTGATTTCTCTCTCCACACATTAAATTATAGAGAATTCTCTAAACTTGAAGATTTTTCAAGTTTTCTCTATTTTAGAGAACCATATATAGAAGCTGTTCGAGCAATTTATAGAACAAAAACCTCATTTTCTCTATTTAAGAGATGCTATTGGAGAATGGAGATGCTCTAACACTCTAGATCCAAAACCTTTATACTTCACTTGAAATCACTTTTATATGTATATCTTAAGAGTGCTAAATCAAATAAAACAAACAAACTTCGTATACTTCTGAATAAGGGGCTATTTACCAAACGCTTGCTGACAAGTATTTTTTATAAGTTATAAATCAATTTTTAAAAAAATTAAAAACAAATAAATTGGATGGATATGGGCCCAGTCTGGACGGGGACCGGTTCTCATAACCATCCAACCAAGTCATCCGCATTTTGGTCTAGATCCGCTGGTCCGCAACCAGTTAAGAAAAGACCATTTGGGACCGGTATTGATTTGGACCCAACTCAGACCAAGACCGGTTTTTGCCCATCTCTACTGTTGATGCTCGACCCCAAGTAAGTTGACGAGTAGTAGACTCACGGGCTTGATTTGCAATTGATGTGCCAAAACTATCCTACCAATTACCAAGATATTTCATTGTCATTCCCTTATTATATTTTTCTGTAAATACTTTTAATATCTATACAACCTATTTTTTTTAAAATTTTGATCAAAATAAACAATTTTGTTTTGAAGAAAATAGCATACCATGGAAGTTTTAACAAAAACCGTGGGCCAGTTTTTAAAAACCATCAACTGCAAAATCCAATAGCAGTTCTAAAAAGGTAATTTTTTTCTTCTTCTTTATTTGTATTATTTGGTAATTATAATATCTATTTTGAAATACATAAATTATTTCGAATGTCTTATTTGACAAGAAATAATCGATCATAAATATTTTAGATGGTATTTTTATAAAATACGCAATTCGAATATTCTTTTAATATAAATATTTATATTTAGAAATTTTCTTTCGTTTACATCAAATACTGAAGAATATTCTTCGACCATGAAGGGATGCTACCATTCGAAAAAGCTAACTGCTGCAGGCCCACCGAAACCAAACGTGTTGCCCAAGAAGATTAATCTCGTCCGTCCATTTACTGCCCATTGTCTTGCCATCAACGGTCCAGATTAAACCAATCCTCCCTACAAATACGTGAAAACTTCCATACTCATGCTTTACACTTGGAAAAAAGTAAAACTTGTTTCAAAAGGACAAACCAACAGACGACAATGGCGACGATCAAGGCGGTTAAAGCTCGGCAGATCTTCGATAGCCGTGGTAATCCGACGGTTGAAGTAAGTTTTCTTACTTCCGTTTTCCGATTTGTTCTTCGTATTTTGCGATGTAAATGAGTCGAGACAACTCCAGAGCTACTCGATATCGACTCGGTCAAAACTCGACTTGAATAAACTCGGTCAAAACTTGACTCTGAGATACTAATGACTCGACTCGAACTACCTGATGGTCGGCTCGACTCTGCTCGTTTACACCCGTGGCTACTTAGATTCGATTTTGATGATGTAAATGTGCAATGAAGCTTCATTGTGGTATCTGATAAACTAGATGTTTGTGCTTTTAGTGTATTATTTTATGATGATTTTGCTGGATAGTGTTTTTTTGATCTTGTTTGATATTTGAGATCGATGGTGATTGATTGATGAAGTGGAATTAATAATGGTTTCAGGTTGATGTTACACTTTCTGATGGAACCTTGGCCAGAGCTGCAGTACCTAGTGGTGCTTCAACAGGTTTGATATTCTGTTGATGATTTTATGCTTCAGTAATAAGTGTTTAAATCAAATAGTTGAAAAACTTTGAATGTTTTCTGTCATTTTTGAATATAAAAAATGTTAGGTTGATTTTATCAAATGAGAAGACGACCTGTCTTTTGGATTGATGTAAAACTTGTTATTATGTGTTCTTTTTAATGTAAAACCTATTATTTTTGTAATGTGTATTTTTAATGAATATGTATATGTAGAGGGAGGTTCAAAAGAGAAATATATCAATTTAAGAAACTGTGAGGAGCAATCTCAACCACTCATCTCGGTTGACCGACGGCTTTTACCGCCCCCCCCCCCCCCCCCTTTAATAATCTCTATCCTCTCATGAATCGCGTCAATCCTTTGTGATCACCTCCAGCGTAATCGCGAGACGAGTGACTTAGATTGCTCCTCATGTTTTCTTAAATTGACATGCTTCTCGTTTGAACCTTCCCCTATATATGTATGCATACAGAAAAATAGAAGAGACATAAAAATGCTTGGCATCGGTCATCATACTGGTTTAACTAAAAAACTGGTTTTTAAAACATTGTGTACAACAGAGTGGTTTTTTCCAACGGCACTGTATCAGTGGTTGTAAATTCAAGTATCTGTGACTGTTTGAGTTGGTCATTTCTAAAAATAAGAAGAAAAAATAAATTTGACAGCATATTCATATGCATACGAATACGCGCTTTTGTTTGAATCCTTATTGGTTGTTTTTGTTGTGGAATTGATTTACAGGTATATATGAAGCTCTTGAATTAAGAGATGGAGGTTCCAGCTATCTTGGTAAAGGTGTCTCCAAGGTGTGTAATGTTATTTATTTTAACTAATAAATTATTGTTGGCCTGGTTTAGCTACAAATGAAAATTGGTGGTTAAGTTTACTGAACATCAGATGCACATTTCTAGTGTTGCTTTGAACTGCATATCCAAATGAACCATATTTAAAAATTTCTGTTGATGCTATAATTAGTATCACCTCTACTCTTGTGAGTTTTAAAGATGCCAATTATTTCAAAATTTATATAAATATTCTGTATGCTAAGAAAACTGTTGACTATTTTAGAATGTAATTAAAGTGCCCAACTTGCAAAAAGAGGTTTTAATTTCTGTCTAAAACTATTTTGAATTTTAAAAACCTTTGTGGAGGTTCTTTGAACTTTTGATTGGTATAAAATAAACTGACATTTCAATTGAATGTGAAGGCTGTGGATAATGTTAACTCAATTATTGGACCAGCCTTGATTGGCAAGGTATGTCCTCTGCACTTCTTTTACCACCTTTGTTGTCATTTCTTTATCCAACTATAAGTTTGGTATTTCTGTTGGTGTTGATTGTTTTCTAAGGACTTGTATGTCGTAAAGGTTTTGTATGAGGTGTGTAATTATTTTTCGTTTACTTGCAGAATCCTGCCGAACAGACCAAAATTGACAACTTCATGGTTCAAGAGCTTGATGGGACTGTAAATGAGTGGGGTTGGTGCAAACAGAAGGTATAACTATTTATCTATATCTAGCAATTAATCGGATTGAGTTGCATTTAATTGCTTTTTGACAATATCGTGTCGAAAATTTACTCATCTTCCTGTTGGCCAGCTTGGTGCAAATGCTATTTTGGCAGTGTCACTTGCTGTATGTAAAGCCGGGGCGTCTGTGAAGAAAATCCCTCTGTATAAGGTACCACAAAAGTTGTCCTTTAGGCTGTGTTTGGCAAAAATAAGTTAGCTTATAAATTAGCTGATAAACTAGCTTATAGCTAGTACATGTTTGGATGGACCATATTGAAATGCTAGTACATGTTTCAGGAGCTTTTTGTAGCTTTTTTCAATTATACCCTTATTAATATTAATTATTATAACCCAAGATACCCTTTTTAGTCATTTTACATACTCATAGCTAGCTTATTTGCTAGTTTGCCAAACACAGCCTTGGTAACCGAATACTTTTGTGTGTTATTATCTAAATTTGTCATCTCTTCAATTTCAGCACATTGCAAACCTTGCTGGAAACAAGACATTGGTGTTGCCAGTGCCAGCATTCAATGTGATCAATGGAGGTTCACATGCAGGGAACAAACTTGCCATGCAGGAGTTTATGATCCTCCCTGTTGGAGCTTCTTCATTCAAGGAAGCAATGAAGATGGGTGTTGAAGTATATCATAACTTGAAGGTATTGCGTTTTGCAGTGTTTTCATATCTTGCAATCATGCGATGAGCATATAATTATACTTACAAATTGTTCCCTTGCAGTCGGTAATCAAGAAGAAATATGGCCAAGATGCCACCAACGTTGGTGATGAAGGTGGCTTTGCTCCTAACATCCAGGTCAGCAAATTGCCGAATTCTTCCAAATCTGTTCCAATAAGCATTTTGTGCACATTTGATTAGATTATTTATCCAATAGAGCCCTTAAAGGAGAGTAGATATAGGAGAATTGGTCTAAGTTTAGCAGATATGCGACTCTAACACACCCTCTCTAACGACAAATTATCCAAAAGTGACGTGAGGGGGCTAGGTGAGTACAAATTGCCTCTGGTCAAGTCCGTATGTAGTAGAACCCTATTAGATTATTCTCCAAAAGAGAGGCCTTAAGGAGAGAATGGAGTTTTCAACATATATAGAGGAGAATTGGTCTGAGGAAGTCTTAACACAAATACATATCTTATCTGCTATTTATTTGAATCATAATTGTATGCCACTTGTTATACAGGAAAACAAAGAAGGTCTCGAGCTTTTAAAGACTGCGATCGCAAAAGCTGGATACACGGGAAAGGTGGGGTTTTTCTATTGCCTCTTCAAAGATATCGCTTTCTGAATGTGTATTGTAGTTTGGACTCTAAAGTCTCTTAATCGATTCATTGCAGGTTGTTATTGGTATGGATGTGGCTGCATCTGAATTCTATGATAACAAAGATAAAACCTATGATTTGAACTTCAAGGAAGAGGTATAAGTCAACTCATAGAAACAACTTGAATTCTTTTCATGTTTGCAGATTTAAAGAACGAAAATTAAATACAAACAAAATTTATATGTTGCAGAACAACGATGGGTCAGAGAGGATTTCAGGCGACAGTTTGAAGAACGTTTACAAGTCATTCGTTTCTGACTACCCAATTGTATCCATAGAGGACCCCTTTGATCAGGATGATTGGGAGCATTATGCAAAGATGACAGCAGAAGTTGGTGAGCAGGTGCAAATTGTTGGTGATGATCTCCTTGTCACAAATCCTAAGGTATAATAAAGTTTTGTGTGTAACCTCAAAGACTCTAGAGAGTAAAATACTGTTAATATGATTCTGAGTTTCTCGTTCTATTTGATTCAGCGTGTTGAGAAAGCAATCAAGGAGAAGAGTTGCAATGCCCTTCTTCTAAAGGTATTTTGTTTAGTTCATAGTTCAAATTTTGCCTGGAATAACATAATAGGCTATTGTCGTCATCTGAGTTTACATTTTTATCCAAGTTTAGATGTAAATGCTTTACCATCTTTCAGGTGAACCAAATTGGGTCTGTTACAGAAAGCATTGAAGCCGTTAAGATGTCAAAACGTGCTGGGTGGGGGGTGATGGCTAGCCACAGAAGGTGCACTATGCTTTTATAAGTTCTACACTTTTATAGACGGTTTATTGTGTGTCTGTGTGTATATGGTTTTATGGATTGAATTTGCTGCTGACGATGAGGCCTTGTGATTTTGCAGTGGTGAAACTGAGGATACCTTCATTGCAGACCTTTCCGTTGGATTGGCGACGGTAAGAGTTTTGAATTTACATGGTTTGTATTTGAAGTTTTGATTTGTAAGTGTTGTGATCTGATTTGGTGGAGTGAAACAGGGTCAGATAAAGACCGGAGCTCCTTGCCGATCAGAACGCCTTGCAAAGTACAACCAGGTAATCCGATGCGGTTTCTGCACCCATATTGGTTGGTCATGGTCATGTCTATCAAATATTAACTTTGTTTGAAAAACCGGTGCAGCTTCTTAGGATCGAAGAAGAGTTGGGAGCGGCAGCCATCTATGCAGGAGCCAAATTCCGTGCACCAGTTGAACCTTATTAGATTGAGTTTCGAGACAGTAATTTGTGAGCATTATTAAGTTTGTTTATTAAAAAGCAGGCAAGTAGGAGATATTTTGGTGACATTTGTTTGAATGCTAAAGACTTGCTGCTGCTATGTGTTTTAATTTGGAACCTTTGATATATCAAATGTTATGCTATGGAAACATATTGATACATATTTGGGTGTTTGTATTGAGTTGCAAGTTGAAAATACAAATGATACAAGATGGTGTGAAAATACAAATGTTTAACTATCTAATTAACCTACATATTTGGATATACCAATTGTTTATCCAAACGGTTTTACAAGACATTTGTTTTATTAAGACAAAAACAAAGATTAGGGATGAAATACTTGGTTCTGATATTAAAACTGCTTATTTACTATTACAACTGAACTACAATCAACATATAAATAACTTTATCCATACAAATCTTAATAGAAAACGAACTGAATAACACTTAAATTATTTATTATTATATATATTATAGAAAATATGAAGATAAGAACATAGAAAATAATAAATTAAAATATTACAAACGCGGCTTATTAATCATCGTCCATTTTACCATTTATGGAGGGGATTTCAAAGTGGTAGCTTTGATTATATGTTCATGTATTTTGTTCTTATGAGATTACATGAAAGCAATAAATAGAAAACAAACTCCTAGCTGAAAGTTGTTATAGCTAGCTTAAATACATGAACATTTCAACAAGCTCTCTAGCTAGGAGTTCGGTCAGAACCATGAACGTACGAGTTCGGTCAGAACCATGAACGTACTTTTTGGATGATTTTTATGTCTCATCATCGTGCATCATGAATCAAGGCTTGGGTTTCACACGAAGCCTGGCCGATAGATTTTTAACGTGATATTTGATTTTTTTTTCTAGTTATAGAAACATAGACTAGTTTAAATTATTTATTAGTACGTCATAGCCTCATGCATAGTTTTTTAACATGATATTGAATTGTTTCTTAGTTCTAAAAATATAAACTTAACTTTGTTTATTGTAAGTAGACACATTGAGTAATGGCAGAAAACAACTTATACAATTGAAATAGATTAAGAGCATCTTCAATATCACATTCATCTTCAACAGATTCTTTATTTTTGAGATTATACAATCAATTATATTATTAAAATAATCAATACAACTAATAAAATGTTATTTCTCTCTTCTAAATCTTTAATGCAAAACAATTTTATTGGTAAATTGAATAAAAAATGCATTATCTCTCCTAAAGTAATTATTTTTGAAGACATCTTCAAATTTGGAGATTTTTACATTCTCTTTCCTACTTTCTCCATTTTAAAGAAGGATTCATTTAGGGAATCTCAAAATATGAAAAGGCTGTTGAAGATGCTCTACCAGCTTCATGGGTTCTAATAAAAAAGAGTTACTATCAAAAGCCAACCTGAAGGCAATGATTGATAGTGAATTAATGATACCAATAACGGCTAGTTTTCAAGGGTACAAAAGGAATACAAAAGATCCATGACATAATGCAATTACCAACAAAACCACCATAAAATGGTTTTAACAACATTTTGAAGCTGCTTTTTCCAACCCAAAATTTCAATTTTTTTGATACAAGTTATAACCAAAAAATGTAGAACCAAAACATCTCATACCACACGAGTTTTCTTCGACCAATGTAGAACCAAAACAACATCACATATCATACGACTTTTCTTCGACCATTACATGGATAGACAAAACTTTGGGCATATTCCCACAACTCTTCTCTGCAACTAATTCACATCTATCAGTTCAACATCAAAAACCAGCCACGAGTTTGGTGGTATTTGCGAACCAGCACCCTTAGCACCATACCTGAACCAACAACACAGACGAGCATTAACGAATATAGATGTGATTTTTAAAGATCGCCCTAAAGGTGGGGTCTAGACCTAGCCTCTGCTCAAAAGAGTAGAGTGGCTGTTTCATTAAGACCCCAGGCTTGTGAAAAATATGTGACAACCAGATATGCAAAAAAAAAATATTAACAAAGCAAAACATAAGCAAGGGAAAAGAATATACCCCATAGACGGAGGGATTGTTAGTCTTCTTTTGTCCCCAACACGCATGCCTGAAATGAACAAAATTCACACATTTAACCGACTATAAAGTCATGAAGCATGCACAGATGAGGGAAAATTTGCTCAAAGAATTACCTTTAACACCGACATCCCATCCTGCTATCACTTGCCCGACACCTGGCAAAATGAAAAAACGGAGTTCAGCACAAAAAATCATGTAACCCTAAAAAAACTGTCCAGCTTATTATTATTATACAATGATACCTAGGCGAAACTTGAACGGTGCCTTTCCAATGTTAGAGTCAAATATTTTCTCATTCTTCTGCAGCTTGCCAATGTAACGCACGCTAACCTAATGACAATGAAGAAAAGTTACATGTTAGTTAAATAATACTTACAACCCTAAAAAAATAATACTTAAATAATACTCACCTTCTTTCCAGGAGCTGCTTGTTTTCCAGCTGGTTTACCCATTTGAATCTCTTCGATTACTAATCCATTAGGAAAAGTTCTAACTTGAGATGGTTTAACTTCACCGGGTGTTTTCTCCTGCTGTTTGCCCTTCTTGTCCTTCTTTGCATTCTTATCCTTGGAGTCGGTACTTACCGCAGATGCAACCCTTTTGAGTAAATTCAACAAAGAATTAACAAACTTTAACATTTGTATGCAACAGTTTACTTTTTATTTCTATTCATTTTAAGTGTTTATAAGGTACACTTGACTTCCACCTAAGTGATAAAAAGTTAATGAAAATACTTACTTTTGAGACTTTTCCTTCTTGATTGGTTTCTTGATACTTTCTTATCTCTAAGTGACGAAAAGTTACAAAAAAATGCTCTTGTTTTTTATTGGGTTCTTTACCTAATACTTTCTTATCTCCAAGTGACGTAAAGTTATAAAAAATACTTACTTTGGAGTCTTTTCCTCCTGAGTGGCTTCTTTTTCATTCTGTACTCCATCGTTGTTATCATTACCAACTTTCTGCGCATCTTTTGCTTTCTTGTTCTTCTTCTTTTTTGCTTTCTTGACATCCACTTCGGGTGTGGAAGCTTCTACGGAGTCCTCTTTCTTTCGTTTTGCTGTACGTTCAGAATCTTCCGTCCCTTTTTTCCTCTTGGCTTGCCCATTTTCACCCTTGTCGATTGATGCTTCCGTGTTTTGTTTGCCATTTTGGGCACTCGATTTGTCCTTAGCAGAACAAGATATTGGAAAGCCATCTTCATCTTCACTCTCCAATATCGGAACGTTGTTAGAATTTTTTGGAACAATTTGTTTCTGGGAACTGTCATCGTTATTAGAGTCTCGTTTATTCTTCTTCTTAGCATTCTCATTGGCAGGTGTCTCATCATCGACAATCTCCTCGATTCTCACTGATGGAAAGAAAACTTGATTTAATGGGATGTAAACTTCTTTGAAATTTTACACTCTAAGGTAACTAAAATGTAATAATGAAACAGGATATACAACAATAACATGCAGATACCAAGAAAATAAACACCGGATAAACTATGCAAACGTATAAGAATCTGTCTGTAACTGCAACAAAGAGATATACCTCCACTGTTGGGTACACCTGAGGAATTTAACATATCCATTTCTTCATCACCTATATCATTGAATGAAAAGTCACTATCGTCTCCAGAGTCAAGCCCTTCCTCTAACATACCTTCTTCGTCAGAATCACTTCTAAGTCGCGTTAAAGAAAAGACATAATTTCACAAAAAGATATTGGTTGCTTTCATACAAATCCTACGAGTTCTCTAAATAGATCCCTTGACTCTTGGGTCACCAGGTGGCAGGTGTCAAATTTGTATTGTGCAATGTTTAGAAAAATCATGTTACAAATGGAATAAAATTTAAAAGGATACGATTCGTAGTCATCTCCATCAGAATCTGGCTTTTCTCCGTAAAAGAAGCCGGAAAGATGAATGCTGTGAGGACCTTCAACTGAGAATGTTACCTCATCATATTCCTCAAACTCAATATTCAACGAGCAAGTCTCCATTTTTTTTGGCAGTAACGAGCACAAGTATATTGGTTTCTTATCACCAACGTTACAGACAACAACAGCCTTCTCTTTCGATGAACCATTTCCTAGCGTTGCCTATTTCAGCATAAAAGACAAGTTGTCATCTTCGAATGTCTTGCAGATACCGAGAAATTCAAAAAACACCAAAACCAACAAGGCTAGCATATCGAAGAAAAAATGGGATAGACAAATGGCAAAGCTAGGCATGCAACAGTGCTCTCTTGGAAGCAGCATTTCATTCATGCTAGAAAGATCTAAGATTTATCATAAAATGAATTTCAGTAAATCTTCATCTTGTACATTCATATTTATGAACTAACTCTAGATATAAACAAATAAAATCTAGAGAACGACCAAGCTGACAAATAACATTCATAAAGGCTTAGGCTGTGTTTGGAAAACTAGCTGATAAGCTATCTGGTAGCTGATAGTTGATAAGCTAGTTATTGACTAATAAGGTAGCTAGTAGCTGATAAGCTAGCTTATGAATAAATTACGTTTGGCAAAAACTAGCTTATGAGTATGTAAAATGACCAAAAAGGGTATCTTGGGGTATAATAAATTAATAATTAATAACATTTCAATAAGCTAGCTTATGGTCCATCTACAAAGGCTAATAATATCAGTGGCCATTTTACAACATCAGTAATTCCATAATATCAGTGGCCATTTTACAACATCAGTAATTCCCAAGACCAAGTGTCAAACAAGATAGAAATTGGTATGAAAGCTACACTTTTTATCAGAAATAGCTATAACTTTGGTTTCAGCTTCAAATTTGGATTTGTTCTAAAATTCTAAAGCTAGTTGTCACTGATCAATCTTACTGAATTTGAGCATCCAAAACCTATAACTCAGATTCGGACCATACATTGGTGAAGCCAACGTTGGCCCAGCGTGATCACTGGACCACCCTCACCATTAAAAAAATGTTTCTTATATATAGTGAAAATAGGCCATATAGTTAACATATGTATATTTTTGTCTTATGGAATTAGAAAATATTGTACTAAGATTCACACAAAGTTGTTTATTTTGATTTATTGCATGTTTTAGTAACTCTTTGATCCCCCCCCCCCCCCCCCCTCACACACACATAGATATAGACTTGAGATCATATAGGACCAACATGTTTTCGTGAGACCGGTAAGACCAAACTTTTACACTTGAAACTTCATACTGTGAATGTAATTCACAGTGTTTTCGCTGTGAAGGTTTTGAGAATTTTTCACCTTCACAGTTATATTTGTTGTGAAGTTTCAAGTATAAAAGTTTGGTCTCATCTTTCTCACAAAAACATGTTGGTCTCACGTGTCTATTAACTTACGACAAATTAAATCACATGTATATGTCCCATTTAAGAACAGTTAATTTTAAAAGGGGATTAAACAAGGGACTCAACACAATCTAAAAGTAATTAATAATCTTACAAAAAAAAACACAGTTAAAATAAAATGATCACCCTAATTAAAAATCTTGACCAACAAAACTTGCTCGATTACAAAACTAGGGTTTAATTCATTCATGAGATAACATAAATCATCATTCAAACTTGCATCAAATTAACAAATCTTTCATGATTCTTGCATACAGAAATCATTCAAACTTAAGTTGATCAAACTTAAATACACAAATCATTCAAATTAACAAAACTTAAGTTTAACTCATGAGATAACATAAATCATCATCCAAACTTGCATCAAATTAACAAATCTTTCATGATTCTTGCATAAGTACACAAATCAGCATACAGAAACATTTTCACAAATTGAACACAAATCAGAAACATTTTAAAAGCGCTTAAAAATTCTCTAAAACCAAACCTGCGATAGATGCAGCCTTCCTCTTTCATCGTCGTACTGATGAAGGTATGGTTTGCCAGGTTTTATCTCAATTCCTGAAAATTGAACAACACATAAACAAAATTAACAAAAGAATCAACAAAGATTTGAATGAAAGAAAGAAATAGAAACACAATTTGAAACTTCTGTGATCGAAACTAACCCCAAAACGCCATTATTGAAGTCGCAAAAACGAGAAATGAAAATTGGGGGTTTCTGCTTAAACCCTAATAAAAGAGAATGGTAGCGATTCAGGTTGTTAAACGGTTAAACCCTTTTTCGTATGCATATTTGGGCCTAACCAAAATTTTAAGGCCCATAAATGATAAATCTCATATTTGGTTCAAAAAGAGCCCATGAGCTTCAATATCTTGTCAAGAGAGTAGAGATGGTCAAAAATCGGTCCGGTCTGCACCCAAACTGGTATCGGTGGCATAACTGGTTTCGAAATAGACCGGGACTTGACCAAAATACTTAGCGCGACCATAACTTGTAAGGACCCGTTTCAATCCTGGGTTGAGCACAAATCGGTCTCGCCTTTTTTAATTGAGTTATAACATTTTCTTTTGACTTTGGTCAATTAAATACAGTAACAAATACATTTTAATTAAAATTAAGTCAAGCAAGTACGCTAAAAAGGATTTTTTTTTTTTTGTTATAAAGAGCTTGTTTTTCATTTGGTCAATCGAATAAACTAAAAAAATCGTTTTTTTAATTATAATACAGTTAAAAATACATTTTGGTCTTCAATCAGTACATTAAAGATAAATTTAAAATACATTAAAAATAAATTTTAAATTAAAAAATGGTTCGGTTCCCATAACCGATCCCAAGCTGAGTCCGATGGTGGAATATCGTAACCGGCAATCCCAAACCGGTCCCAAATGTTCTTAGATTGGGCCTATGTGGCCATCTTTGTTCTCATCGCATATAATTTATTAACTACGTTTTTCATCCTTCTACTAAATTTAAAATGGTTGTTTTTATTTTTGTGCTTTTGAAATAATAATTTATGACCTTATAGTTTAAGTCTACAATTCGGGTGCGTATATGGATCCCGGATACCTCGTCGACTTTGTGTTGAGATGTGTGCGTGAGTTATCTGTCGTTTAAAAAAAAGTTTATAACTAGTTGTGTGTTTGTTTTTATGATTTATAATTTATTGTTTTTTTCATATAATTTAAGATTTATTGCTATTTTCATCTCACATATAACATACCTAATAATGATAATGAATTATATCAGAAATAAAAACAACAATGAATTTCAAGTCATAAACATGAACATAGATATTTGTAATGAAACATCTTTTGGGTTATATTTGAAAAGTGAAATTAGATTTTTTATGGTTTATGAATTTAGATAAACATTTTTTTCTATCAAATAAAAGCATACTTAACCAAAGTTTATTGTAGGGCGGGGCCTACATCATCTATCACAAATTCAGTTTGACATATTTTCATTCTTTGTTGAGAATTCTATCAATGTGTATATGGGTTCGTTTACATTTCCATGTTTGGACAAATCACATGTTATGTCATATGATATGTTTTTTTTTAATACATTGTATTGAGTAGTTGGTTCATAAATTTTGATGATTAGTATTGATTTTGAACTAAGACAAAATAAACAAGTCAACAATCATTCAAAACAAGGCTGACAATAGAAGGTAGCTAACCATTATGTTTAATTTCATATAGGAAGAGAAACATGGGCACAAGCTCAAATTGTTCCCATGCTGGGAATTCCATACTTAAACATCTTGAAAGTTGACCTCAAGACCAAGTAATGGGATCGTTTATAATGTCAACAGACAACAAAAAAGTAATCTCGACTTAGATGATTCTTACAGCGTGTTATCGAGTTTTTCTTTTACGAAGGAAAGGAAAGTATGAGGTAAAGAACAAAATCTTCTGAGTTTTTCTAAAAAGAGAAGTGAAAGGAGAATGAACATGACCTTCCTTACAAATATGGGAGGCAAGGGAAGTTTTTATAATTATTAGAAGTATTCCTTATTTTTTTAATTACATAATTAACCATTAATTACATTCCTTATTTTACTATAAAATAAATAAGGCTATGTTTGGCAAACGTAGCTTATAAGCTAGCTGGTAGCTGATAAGCTAGCGAATAGCTGATAAGCTAGCTGTTGATTGATAAGCTTGCTAGTAGCTGATAAGCTAGCTGTTGAACAAATTATGTTTGGCAAAAACTAGCTTATGAGTATGTAAAATGACCAAAATGGGTACCTTTGAATTTAATAATTAATATTAATAAGGGTATAATTGGAAAAAGCTACAATAAACTCCTCATAAGCTACTCAAAGTAGCGTTTCAAAAAGCTAGCTTATAAGCTAGCTGATAAGCTAGCTTCCTGGTACATGTTTGGATGGACTAGCTTATAAGCTAGCTTATAAGCTAGCTTATGCTTGCCAAACAAAGCCTAAGAGTATATTTGTAAAGATAACATCTTTCCTTTTTTTTTTCTCTTGCTCAAAAACATGAAAATGTATTTTATATCCCTCTCTTTCCCTTCATTCTTAAGAACACACAAAAAGTTCTTGTCCTTTCTTTTCTTTTTTGTCATTCCCAAACTCGACACAACATCAGTGTCTGGGACCATCAACCATGTGAATGAATGGTTCCATGTTTGACTTCATGCGGTGACAAGAAAACATGTTGTATCAACTAATGGTCATCGATCGAGGATGACTGGAGTTTGGGCAATAGAACTGTGGTTCTTTACGAACAATATCTAATTTTGAGGAACATAATCCAGGTTTCCATTTGTTTCCTAAGGACTATATCTGGTAGTAAATCGGTTGAAATGGATACACTATGTGTTAGGAATTATGTGCAGAGTTGACAAACCAAGTGATTACGCATCCAATGTTACAAGACACTTGAGGGTCACACCTGTGAGGACCTATAAGTCGAACAAGTTAGATGAAACCCCGAAATGGAGAGTTAGGATTTATAATAGTATATTATAAATCAATTGGGTAATTACAGTCAGAATTACCAAAGTTGGAGGGTTATTAATTAATTAGGATATTATATATTTATTAGATAAATAAATATATAATAGTTAACTAATAAGTTTTATATATATTAGAAAAATATATAAATTATAATTATCGTATGCAAATTCTTTTCCAGCTAATTAAAAAGGAAAAGGGATTAGAGATAATTATAAAAGGAAACTGAATCTTATACAAACTGTATTTTTCCTCCATATAAATAAGGCTTATGGGTTAAGGAAAAATAACAAGCTTTTCAGTTAGAAAATCAGTTTTTCAGTTTCCTCCCTTCTCCTCTCTCTCCACCAGCGCCGATCACCCTTCCCCCCCCCCCCCCCGGGTCGGATTCCAGTTTCGGTCATTCGGGTTTTCATACAGTTCTGCTAGAGGAACGTTTGCTGGTCGATCATTGGTGGATCTATTCTCAAGCAACCAGGTAAATTGATCTAAACCAAATTAATAGGATTAAAACTATAACGATTAAAGATCATTAGGCTTTAATGGGTTTTTAGCTTTTATCGCTTCCGCATAATTAAATCGGAAACAGCGTGTTTCTGATCGCGTAGGTTTTATCAGTTTGATTAACCTATGAGTTATATCAAACCAGCGAGGTTTGATAGATCTGAGATAATCCTCGAATCAGTTTGATCCAAGGATACCCGCAAAAACCCAACAGTGGTATCAGAGCCATTGTTAATAAATCGTTTAGTTTTATCTGTCTATCAGTTTATCCTGTTCATATGTGATCCGTTAAAATTGTTATTTAACAAGTTTAAAAATCTAATTTTTTAATTCTTGCGTTTCAAGTTCTTTAAAAATCTGATTTTTATAAGATCCGTTATTTTAATTGTTTCATTATCATCATGAAAACACCAAACCAATGATCGGCGGTGGAACGGCGGCAGCTAGCCGACCGGACCGCCAAGCCGATCACCGACTACAAAATCACACCACACAAGAACACCGGCCGCACCACAGTTTGTGGTGGCGGCGTCAACCACCAGACCGCACCCCAGATCGGTGGTCGCGATGGACGGTGGTGGCCGGATTGTCTTCGCGATCGTGGCCGAGAACCACAGACCAATCGTCGCCCCACCAGTCCGGTGGTAGGCGAGCGACGGTTGCCGACGGGGTCAGCCACCAGATCGGTGGTGACGATGGCGGCGAATAGTGGCGGTGGTGGTCCGTTGTTTAATCGCCAAACATGACGACGACGGCGATCGATGGCGGTGGCGTTTGCCATCGTTATCGAACCGGTGGGGCGACGACGCCGAAACGTCGATCGTCGCCACCGTGTACGCCATAAGCAGCGGATGGTGGTGGCAGCGCGTAGTCGTGGGTAACACCACCAGTTTGGTGATGGTAGACCGGAAAATCGCGACCAAACCAAGCCACGGTGGCCAAGACAAGGCCACACCGCAACCACCAGGTACCGCGACAGCGGTGGTGGATGGCGGTGTTCTCAACCGTCGACGCCGGTTCTCACAATCACCGGCCAAGCCGTGCAAAACGGTGGCGGCGGCTGCCGATTAAACCGTGGCTGACCTAAACCACCGTGTTGGTGGCGGCGGCAGCTGATGATGGTTGTAATCACCAAACAGCGACCACCAGAAACCACTTTGGTGGTGGTGGTGTGCGAACCGGCCACCGCTGGCTGCCTCATGGCCGCGCCAAGCGGTGGCGGTAGTGAATAAATCGGCAGGTACGACCGCCAGAAGCCACCATGGTGGTGGTAGTGTACACTCGAGGAAATCACAGGCGCAAGCCGCGTTCTCACGACACGAACCAGACTTGTGGTCGACCTAGGGTTTTTCGTATTGTTGGGCCTAAATGATACCAGGCCCAAAAGCCTCAGTTTTTGGACCAAGTTATGGCCCAAAAAGAGATCTTTTGGTTTTAGGCTTTCTTATCCAAAATTATTTTTCCAATAAAATTTATTCAAACCAGTTGAGTTTCGGAATTAAATTTTTCACCGTTTTTCAAATAGGCCTAATTTTATGTTTTTACTATTTAATTAAAACACTAAGGCCAGTATTATAAAATTGGATCGTTAAAACCAGTTTAATAATTTTGGGTAAAAGGATTAAATGGTTTTTGTTTTAAGATTTTATTATAAATCTCCGTTTTAAGTTAAAACCATTCTTCAGTCTAAAGTTTTTCTTTAAGAATTCCTAAAACAGTTTGTTTTTCGAATCAGTTATAAAACCAAGTTTTGCGATAATTGAAACAATATAATTTTAACGGATCCAGGTTTATTTACTCGTAATTATAAGATTGCTTTTATTATATTGCATATATATTTACGTAATTGCTTGAGCTTGATATATGGATTTCAGTTTGATTTTACACATATATCTATTATAGTATTTTGCCAACCTAGACCCTTGACATATTTACGGGGAGGCCTGCGTGCCATTTACAACCCCTGATGTAATAATGACCTTAGGATAGAAAGTTTTTTTTTTCTTCCGGGATGACGAGGCCAGTGGGAGCTACTAGGATTCTTTATCCTACCGGAGTACTAACAAAACATGGCGAGGCCAGTGGGAGCTACGCAAGGTTTTAAAGTTTTTTAGTAGAATAGGTCATTATTGGTCCCTAGGAAACGTTGGCAAAAACTATAAATCGTTATGTGATTATTTGATTAATTGCATGGTTGATTAATTATTTGTGATATCTTGCATGTTAATAGTTTTAAATAGAATTGTTACTTTAAAACTAGTTTATATCACAAAAGGAATATAGGTTTTAGTTTCGTTAAACTTTTCAAAACAATAGTTTTTGATTTAAAAAAAACCTATAGGTGATTGTAAAAGGCAAGTTGACAAAAACAGTTAGTTTTGATCAACTAGGTGTGCTGTTAAAACATTTAGTTTTAATTAGCAAGTAATTTTAGAATAGTTAGTTTTAAAATTACGTGTATGTTTGAAACAGTTAGTTTAAAACATAAGTAGCCTTTATAACAATCAGTTTTTCAAAAGCCTGGAAGTAAAGTTTTTCAAAACCCCGAAAATCATAGATCAGTAGTGCAACCCATCTAGGGGCACCTTCGGCGTAAAGTACATAGGCGTTGTAAGTGATCACACATTCAACGTCCGTGTTCAAACTGAAGCTGAAGGGATTACATAACTCTGCGAATTATCTCCGGGTGGTACCGGCCAGAGTATAGTGATCAGGTCCCCAAAATGGTGAGATCTGTTTTGGTACTATAATGTTCACCGGGTGGTACCGGGCCAAAAAGCACTAAGAGGGACTAAAACATGCACAAGTAGTTGCCATAAGTCCCGAAAAGATACTAGGAGTCATGTCAGCTAGACATGATTGGTAAAAGTCCTTACCTTCCGAAATAAATACGGGTCTGGTGGAGCAAGAACATTACGCACATCAGGACGTATGAAATAAGGATCCTAGTCCAATAAATTGATCATTTAAGGGTTTATTGATATTTTATTGGAAATTAGTCTATTTACAGTTGCTAAGACCAAAAGTTTTATTTTGTGTAGATGGCAAGCACTGTTACCAGCACTAACAATCTTTCCCTCCGCTCTATCCTAGAGAAGGATAAGTTGACCGGCTCCAACTTTCTCGACTGGGAGCGCAATCTGATGATTGTGCTCAGACATGAGAGAAAGTGGTATGTGCTTGAAGAGCCACTTGGGGAGGCACCTCCGGCAAACGCTCCGGCTGCTGCCAGAAATGCCCACAAGAAGCACTCAGATGATCTTCTTGATGTCGCCTGTCTGATGCTAGCAACTATGAGCCCAGATCTGCAAGCAGGGCTCATAAATACGAATGCTTACGACATGATCCGCCAGCTGAGGGACATGTTTCAGACTCAGGCTCGTACAGAACGCTACGATGCCACCAAAGCATTCAATGAATGCAAGATGGTAAGAGGGACATCAGTAAGTGACCATGTCATGAAAATGAAACGGCACTTAGATCATCTGGAGAGGCTTGGTCATCCTGTTCCGTTGCAGCTAGCAACAGACACCATACTCAATTCACTGTCAGAAGACTACAGGCCCTTCGTAGTCAATTACAATATGAACAACATGGAGAAAACTATAGCAGAGTTGCACTCCATGCTAAAGACAGCTGAACTGAACATGGGGAACAAGAACAAGACTAAGGATGTCTTGATGGTGAAAGACGGAGGGGTGAAAAAGAAGAATGGGCAAGCTAGCACCAGTAAAGGAAAAGGATCAGTCCAGGCCATCCAGAGTGCACCCAAGAAAGGCAAAGGCAAGGGCAAGGGCAAGAAGGTTAAGCCAAACAAAGCTAGGACCGAGAATCGCTGCTTCATATGCAACGAGATCGGTCATTGGAGGCAAAACTGCCCTAAGCGTCATGAAGCAGGTATGAAAACCTCAGAAAATTTATGATTGCTTTATTTTGTCACTTCTTACTTGTCAGCTTACAAGTATACTGATACCTAGAGCAAATGATTATTGCAGGAGGTCAGAAATGAAGTGAAGTGCCCAGGAGTTGCCGAGGATCTTAAGCACGAGATGATTTAAGTCAAGACATATTTGAATTTATAGTTTTAAAACAGTTATTTTTGGGGTTTATGTTTTATACAATTTTGGATAATTATATTTTATAATTTCATTTTTCAAAAGTTATTGTCTTGACATAGAAATATCTGATTGTGCCTGATATTCTTATATCTGTATGATCATAGTTGATGCCTGTTATAATTACTTTAATGAAATTGAAGTAATTTGTATAAAAACTATCAAAACACACGAGATTCTATAGGAATGCGTTTTGAGAATAAAACATTTATGAATAATAGTTTTGTGATCAAGAGGGAGAATTTAAGATATTAACTCAGACAGCGTTAATAACAGCATTTATAAAACTAGAAGGATTCCAAGGTTTGGAATCAGGATTTGACCAAATCCAGTTAAGTTTTATAAAAAGGAAATTCTCAAGAATTAACTAATCAAGTTTGATCAAGTTTTATTCAAATGTTTTAAAAGGAGAATTTAGGATATTAACTCAGATGACGTTAATAACAGTATTTATGAAACTAGAAGGATTCCAAGGTTTGGAATTAGGATTTGACCAAATCCAGTTGAGTTTCATAAAAGGAAATTCTCAAAGTTCATTACTTGAAATTAGGATTGACTAATCAAAGTTTTGACTAAGTCAATAGTAAATTTTGAGTAATAGTTAGTTTTTATGCAAGTAAGTGGGAGCCCAATTTATTCTCTATCTAGTCTGAGATAAAAGAATAAAAGACATAATTATTGATATATCTCGGAATTCATAAATCCAGATAGGATAAGAATTCATAAGATATAATTAGCCCTTTTAGGATAAAAGTTTCAAGACCCATGAAACAAAGGTCGTGACTGACTTAAAAATCAATAATTGAAGTGTTGGATTAAAATATATAGCATTCCAGTAGATTTGCCAGGATTGCAAATGGAATCGGATTTCAGGTAGAAATCATTCATCTACACAAGCAACTAAGGAAAGTTGCAGTCTTACATATTCAGGAACTGGAAGTTAGTCCAGGTCTCCGAGTTCACAGAATATGATAAAAGACTAGTTATTGTTTAAGAAGTGTTTGCAGAACAATAATTAGCAGATACAAGTAGATCGTATAAACAGACTTGTATTTTTGGTTATCACTTTGATTAAAATGGTAAACTTTAATCAAAGGGTTTAAACTAAAGATAGGTGATACTTTATTTTAGACCAGTATTTAACAAACGTTAAATAGATATTATGAAAGTTATTAAAGAAAAGACATTCAGTCTTGTTATTATTACAGCGTGTAATATGGACTATACAAGATTGATTTCTTTATCACTTTCACATTTTTGCATGTTTTTAATATATCCAGGAATGAAATCAGTCTCCGATTTTTCATTCGAAATCTGTCCGTGACAACTTATCATTGTGGGAGCATGATAAGGCGTTAAAGTCATTGTGAACTTTTAGGTAGTTATGATCAGTTGCTGAATAACAGCTACAAGTGTTGTAGACTAAAAGTTGCACAGATATTTGATAGAGTAGCAAATATCGGACGTGATCCGCGGTTGAGATTACTTCTTGGAATAAAGTCATAAGTGAATCTCACAGTGGTTGTCCCTATCACCTGAGGTATCTGATTTGATGTCATGAGGACTACTGAATTCTTAGTGCACTCAACCGCTACGCCGTAACAGGGTGGCTATAAAGGGTGTAACTAGATTCAGCGGAAGACGTGGTGTTAAAGGCAGATATGCAAGACGGGATTTGCACCTCTTCATAGGAGAGAGATATTTCTGGGCCCATCTTGACTGACTGAGTATACTGATGAAGTGCATGGCCATGCCCAAACGAACTGATTAGTTCTTTGTCGTTTACCTATCAGTAAAAGTCAGATAATCAAGAAAACAGAATCTTGAGTATTTAGAGTTGACACTTTCCAAGCTCATACTCACAGATGAAATATCGCGATGCAAAGGGAAAAGCCAAGATATACCCAATCAATGAACAGTAGTTTCATAGATACCAATTCCTCACGGAATGTTTATATCACCAGTCTGGGTATAAGAGTTCTTGTAACCTGGTCAGCCTAAGTGCCTGTCTAGGGGCCTCCTTAGGTCAGTATAATCAAAGGTGGTATTGCCAACTTGCACAAGTGGGAGTCTGTTAGGAATTATGTGCAGAGTTGACAAACCAAGTGATTACGCATCCAATGTTACAAGACACTTGAGGGTCACACCTGTGAGGACCTATAAGTTGAACAAGTTAGATGAAACCCCGAAATGGAGAGTTAGGATTTATAATAGTATATTATAAATCAATTGGGTAATTACAGTCAGAATTACCAAAGTTGGAGGGTTATTAATTAATTAGGATATTATATATTTATTAGATAAATAAATATATAATAGTTAATTAATAAGTTTTATATATATTAGAAAAATATATAAATTATAATTATCGTATGCAAATTCTTTTCCAGCTAATTAAAAAGGAAAAGGGATTAGAGATAATTATAAAAGGAAACTGAATCTTATACAAACTGTATTTTTCCTCCATATAAATAAGGCTTATGGGTTAAGGAAAAATAACAAGCTTTTCAGTTAGAAAATCAGTTTTTCAGTTTCCTCCCTTCTCCTCTCTCTCCACCAGCGCCGATCACCCTTCCCCCCCCGGGTCGGATTCCAGTTTCGGTCATTCGGGTTTTCATACAGTTCTGCTAGAGGAACGTTTGCTGGTCGATCATTGGTGGATCTATTCTCAAGCAACCAGGTAAATTGATCTAAACCAAATTAATAGGATTAAAACTATAAAGATTAAAGATCATTAGGCTTTAATGGGTTTTTAGCTTTTATCGCTTCCGCATAATTAAATCGGAAACAGCGTGTTTCTGATCGCGTAGGTTTTATCAGTTTGATTAACCTATGAGTTATATCAAACCAGCGAGGTTTGATAGATCTGAGATAATCCTCGAATCAGTTTGATCCAAGGATACCCGCAAAAACCCAACACTATGTGGCTCATGGGCTTGGGATCCTTAGGTTGCGTGGGCTCTTGATCGAAGGATACATCCTTGGTGATATGCACAAATTGAAACTTGTGGATTAGTTTTCCAATGCGTATGTATAATTAGATAGTCGGAATTATATGAGAAGTAACTCTTCTTGATCTTGATTGTCGATGTATCTTACTTGTTTTAGTTTTTGAATGAATGAAGTTTGTTGGTGACTTTATGTTGAAATTTTGAGAATTTTGGGGAGTAAAATTACGAAAGCGTTTGGTTGGAGGTATAAACTATTAAGGGGGTAAGGAATGAGAATAACAATGAAAAATGTGGTTTGGTTTTGATATATATGATAGGCCAATTACCCCAAACCCATTAATTTTCTTACTCGATCAAATTGGAGGAAATGAATTTATTTCTAGTTAGTATTTTTTTTCTCCATATATCCCTCAATTTCTCAATGTTGAATAGAAATATTTTGTATTTTCATGTTCCACGAGATAGATTTGTCGTTAAAAATATTTTATATAAAAATATTTCATTGGTTATGTTGGTTTAACCACACATCATGCAATAGTTATTCTATTGTCATTTTTGCTTCACTCTTATTTCCTGAAAATGAACTAAATGCCACACAAATGATTATTAACCAAAGGTTTTAACACATGAGAGTTTGACCCTTTTGATCAATACTTTAGAGAAATCATGAGTGTGAACAAAGGAATTACATTTAAAACGTGTGTATTTGTAACTATTGAGATCAAAAGACAAACTTTACAAATATTTACTCTAAATAACTGATAATCAAAATGATTGTGATGGTGAGTATAAATACAAAAGTGATACATATATATATATAGACATAGAATTAGAGTACAATGTTACAATATCTTCAATAGCTTTTTTAGAATATATAAAATAAAGTTTTTGTTTACTATTTTGCTTAGCAAATACTTTGTATTTGTTTTAGAATAGAAAAGGTTAGAAACAGCTTCAAATTTAGAGAATTCTCTAACTTAATGTATGAATAAAGAAATAAATTTTTTATTCATTTCCACAAGTAAGATTAAGCTATAATTATTTTATACAAATTCTTTTTAGAATGTACATAGATATAAAATTATATAATGTTTTAATAATATAATAAATATTGAAATATTTAAAATAGCTCTATTAGATTTAAATATAATTTTTCTAAAAAATTTGAATTCAAACTACTTATTTTAATAAAATTATAAGAATCTCTTGGAGGACTTAGGATCATGTGAGACCAAGCTGTTACCGTGAGACCGCGTGAGACCAATACCTAACGTATGAAATTTCACAAAAAAACACCGTGAAGGTAAATAAAACTCGAATACGCAGACCTAAAATTCACTTTCGATGCAAAAAAATATCGAAAACAAGCTAAAAAACGAAACCTTCACAGCTCAAGTTCTGTGAAGGTTACATATATATAATGCGAACCTTCACAAAAAAAACTGTTGTGAAGGTTTCGTTTTTTAACCTTTTTTTGGAATTTTTTTTTTCGATAGTGTTTTTTAGTATGTTTTAACGATGAATGTTCAATTTTTTTTACCTTCACAAATGTTTTGATGTGAAGTTTCTAGTAAAATATGTTGGTCTCACCGGTCTCACCAAAAAGACTTGGTCTCACCGAAGCTTAACTCCTCTTGGAGATATATGCTATAACATACATCGTCAATGATACTTGAAATAGTTACTATTTTCATGGCCATGTTGTTCTCTCTTTGCCATTTTTTTCCAAATGAATGATTGATATTAATTAATTTCATTAAAACTTAAGTAAAATAATATAATTTGTTAAGTTTATCTTAAAGTGTTTTAAATATCTTAATAGACTACTTTAAAAGAGGTATTAGCCATCCTCTGAGATGTCCCCATTATATCGGTCCTACGGTCATCATGAAGGAGATAAGTCAGCACATGCATCTCATTGGTAGAGGTGCAGTGCCCATAGTTTGAACCCGGGATCTCATACATATGGATTACACCCACATCTCTATCGTTGGGAAAGATCATTAGGGACTTATGTACTGCTTTATATGCTTAATTATAAGATCATATACTTTTACGTTTTATCTAAAACTGTTGTCATAAGTTTAAAAGCCGTTTTCGAATGTCTTGACAAAAAACTTAATTTGATCTATTTCGAAACAATATTGCTTTGTTAGCTTTTTTGTAGAGCATTATAGCACACTTTTGAGAGGTGTTAGATGATCAGCATACCTATTTTTAAGCCACTTGTTTTATGCCGCAAAATTTTTAAGGAATTTCTTTTAAAAGGGCTAATAGAACCATTTGTTTAAAAGGTATCCTAAAAAGCTTAATGAAAGTCCAAAAACATCTTATAACTTTTTTCAGAAGGGTATCCGAGGCTTTTGCCCTGACTAATCCCCGACTAATCCTGGCAAAGTTCACCGACAGCTAAAGTTGTTGTCCTGAGTTAATCACCAGTGGCCACAATCTGTAAGCATCTGAATTCAAACATGTGGCAGAAGAATTAACAACCTACTTCCTTTACAATTCTTAACTAGTACGCCACATTCTTGTGATTTAACATCTTACAACTTGATTACAACACTATTAGACAACCAGGGGCAAATACATATTAAAACCTATGGGAGAAGGGCCCCCACTACAAATTAAGACAACCAGGGGCAAATACATATTAAAACCTATGGGAGAAGGGTCCCCACTAGAAATTAAGAAACATACATTTTTAAGGTTAAAAACAAATACTTGTATAATTATATCATCGTTTCCTCTAGTGATTTTTCGTATGGGACTTCATCAACCAAAAAAATGGCTCGAAATCAACCAAAAAAACAGAAAACTCTTGAAATCAACCAAGCAAACCGACAAAACTCTTTGAAATCGCCAAAAAACCTTACAAATTGAATATCTTGAAATCAACCAAAAATGCTTTAAAAATCTCTTGAAATGTTAGAATTAAGCTAAAAATATATCGAATAGCTTTGCGAACCTTTAATTTATCTTAATAAGGTTCCATCATTAGAAAAATATCCTGAATCCGCCAGTAGAGACACACTAATATTTGATCCTAAACACTTAACTCCTATAAATTAAGTTTATAAAACCACTTACATATCTTTTGCTTTATATAAAGTTATAAACGCGATTCTATTATTGATATATTTTCATAAATGTTATATAAAAGCATTTTAAAAAGACTACTTTTCTTTTGACATACCTAGAATAAGTAGGGCAAAGTTACATGGTTACATTGATGAATGATGATGATGTGACAAACATGGATATGGCCAAATGCACCAATCTCAAATGAACCAATAACATAGAGTTAGAAGGATGAAAGAGTGAGGGAGAAGCATGGGTAGTACTATGCTCATCATGCATGGAAACATGCATGCCATCCCCATCTTTTGTCCATCATTTTACTTAAATGGACCACACAAATGCTTAATATCACATGAAAACTCACATGCACCCACTTCTTCTTATTTATCTCTTGATGAAGGACTAGACATAGATGCATGGTCCATACATGTATGTGCATGCATCTATGAAGTTTGTTTTAATATGTGACATAAAGATATCAAGTATAACCGCTTTAAATACAAACATGTTACATGATAAAAGTGATAAATGATTCAAGTATAACTACAATTAGATTTTAGATCAAATTTAGAATGATTTTTTTTCTTTATATAGTCAAAACTTCATAGAACAAGATAGTTTAGTCTATTTGAGTTTTGTTGGCAACTTTACTTGTTATGACAAAAGGAGTCTGTTAGGACTTAGGACTTAGTCTATTTGAGTTTTGTTGGCAACTTTTTGGGTACATTTGTAAACCTAAAAAAAGATATAAAGTGTATAAACATATGGTTGCATAGATTAAATCAATGAAATTAGGGGTGGCAATTCGCGGGTTGGTGGGTTGGCGGGTCACGGGTTGGAGGGTTGGAGGGTCATAAACCTCAACCCTGACCCTACCCATTTAGTTAATCGTGTCGAGTTCTTCAACCCTTACCCGTGAAGGGTCGTGTCGTGGGTCGTGTCACGGGTTGGCGGGTTGGCGGGTCATAAACGGGTTGACATGTCATAAACGAGTTGACGGGTCATAAACGGGTTGGTGGGTCATAAACGGGTTGACGTGTCAAAGTTCATACTTCATACAATTCAAATAAAAACAAAGTCCCAATACAATTAAGTTCAAAAGCAACCAAATATAATCAAGTTCAAAAGCATCCAAATACAACCAAGTTCAAAAGCAACCAAATACAACTAAGTTCCAAGTTCAAATAAAGCAAGTTTAGGTTCAAAATACAAATAAACTTAGAGTTTGTTAGAATTTGTTCAAAATACAAATATAAAGAGTGGATTTGATTTTTTTTAGTTTTTCTAATTTTTATTATATAATAAAAAAATATATAAAATAATTAATTTAAACATAAACGGGTTCGCGGGTCAACCCACCAACCCCGCGGGTCAACCCTTGAAATTTGGTGGGTTGGCGGGTTAGCGGGTTGGCAGGTTGGCGTGTCAAAAACCTCAACCCAAACCCTTTTATTTTCGTGTCGGGTCGTGTCGTGTTGGTGGGACGTGTCGAAAATTGCCAGCCCTAAATGAAATTGATTCATGAAGTTGTTTAATATGATGAAAAAGTTTTATATACTTCAATTTTTGATTAAATTGTTTCATATTTCGGTGTTTTTTATGTAAAAATGAAATTGTTTTAACGTTTTTTTTTCTTATTCCTATAAAACTTTTTTATTTCCACATTAAAAACACCGAAATATGAAACAATTTCCTCAAAAAGGAAGTATATGAAACATTTTCATCATATTAAACAACTCTACAAAAGATTTTTCATTGATTTACCTATGCAACAATGAGTTTACACGGTTTATACATTTTTTTGAGTTTACAAATGAACTTCCCTCTCTCTCTCTCTCTATATATATATATATATGTGTGTGTGTGTGTGTGTGTGTATAATGAGTTTTCTTTTCTTTCTTTTACAATTGTGGGGAGACCCTGAACAGTTTACATGCACCTTGACCAATAACATGAGACCATAAAGTTATATTATAGAAACACACTTTCAACTATCTTGAATTTGTGGGATGTTGGAGGAGGTTCTTGACTTGTTATAGCTGAGGTGGTTGATGGTGGCTACAGTTGGTGGTCATTTGTGCAATTATAGGATAAAACAAAATTTTGAATCCTCATCTTCAAGTCTCTGATCAGTTATATGGTTTATTGAGTGGAGTCCTCAGTGATAGCTGAGTCTTGAGCTTCAGATCTTCACGTTGCTTTAGTTATGATATCATCGAGTCCTACTTCAGATCACGAGCAATTTTGACTCTTTCGTTGATTACTATTTCGACATAGTTGATGGTTTTCATTGAGTAAGTTGTTTGTCTTATAAGGGAATGCTTAGTTGTGTTTACAAAGTAAGTGATCATTGAATAGGCTCTTGGAGGTCGTTGACGCTGACAATCCGTTAGACTACATGCTCTTAGATTTTAGTATAAATGTTTTGCACTATGTTGAATAAGAATCACCATCAATTCATCATTCGCCGAGAAAGTTTGGATCAACATAAATCACTCAATTTCTGCCTGTTTGTAAAAGTTATGAAACTACCCATCTGTTTTTAGCACAACCGAAAATTTTGATCGGTCAAATTCGTAATTATTGATCGGTCAAAATAGTAAAAGATTAGTGCTTCTCTGCTTTTTTTTTTGTACTTCTCATTTAAACTTTTTGGCTATATATTAATAAACATATGTAATATTTGATTTTCATTATCAATGCAATTCTTTATGTTGTTGGGAAATTTGGCCAGCTTTGAGGATATGAAATAATGAATGTTAATGATTATTTATTAACATAAAAGGGTGATTAGGCCACCATGGTTATGAATCTAACATTATGTACGTGTGCTAACACGTGTGACCTGCTCATACATGTGCACTTGATCATGTACTCATGACTCACCTAAATCAATCTTCCTCAATTATTTGAACACACATGGGATCTTCTTTAGTTTGCTTTTTAACAAAGTTAATACTATGTCCAATTTCTTATTAAGTTTTTGATCTAAATTTATTTTATTTATAATAATCATTATAAAAAATATAACACTACGTATAGCAGAGACAATATATTGATGCAGTAGAGAAAACACGGAGCGGATCGACAATTGTCAAGAGCCAAAGAACGTAGAACTTTTAAGTGAAAGAGCTAATAATAATTGAAAAAACTCTCAAAACTAGAGATAAAACTTGTGACTCTTAAAGAGAAGTATTGTATTAATCAAAATAATCTGAATTACAATAAAAGGAAAAGATCCTATTTATAACCTTAATTAAACTAGAAAGATAACTATGTAAATTAAACTAATCATAATTCTAAACCAACTAGGAAATCAAATAAAATATTACGTAAAGATGAATCCTAAATAAAAAAGAAACTAAATAATAATAAGCCTAATCTAATTAATAATTAAAACTAATTTTAACTAATAAAATATTTAAATATGCAAATCGCGTCACGAGGTTCTTTCTGGAAGCCACGTAGATTTCGATCGTGCTTTCTATGCCCGTTTTCAGTCCTCTTTTGAGTTCGTTTTCTCGATTTCCAAAGATCTCTAAGAATCCCCGATAAGCTCGAAATCGGTTTATATCAATAATAATGGGTTAATCGGTAGCAAATCTACAACCGAAAGTCAAAAACCAAGTAAATCCACTCTAAACAAGCCACATCAAATCAACTTTATAGCTACAATAATAGTGTTTTCTATGGATCTAGCGATGGAACTTTAATATTAGCATGGACGAGCCTATAGCTCCTATTTCACAAAAAGTTAGTTTTATACGTTTTATTGATTTCATCTCTTCAAGTAAAGATCTAAAAAAGTGATAACACTACTACAGAAAAAGCCTTTTTACACGGTTATAAAAGGTTTTTTACACGGTTTTGGAACCGTGTAAAAGCCCACCGTGTAAGAAAGTCTTCTACTTTTTTACACGGTCCCAGAACCGTGTAAAAATGTCCTATTTTTTATACAGTTTCAAAACCGCGTAAAAAGATGGGAAAAACCGTATAAAAAACACTCGATCTTATGCGGTTGTTTGACAGAACCGGGTAAAAATAGGAACTATTTACACGGTTGTTTGTTAAAAACCATATAAAAATGTCACATCTTTTTACACAATTGCTACCAAAATTGTATGAAAATTATACAATTATAGACGGGTCACCAATGCGATGATGCTAATTAAAACCGTCTTTTAGAAAAATAATAATTCATTTTAGTCATCAACCAAAATTGTAGAATGCATATTATTTATAATTAATTGTTGTTACACAAGGATGCAATCAAAGACAATATACAAGATAAATAATAGAATTAAAAACTAGATTAATATTAATTTAACTTTATTAAACAAGTTGAGAACCCAATTATGTGTTCCCAAATAATTACAAGTAAATGTTGAGTCAAAAGTAAAAACCACAATTCTAACCAATAGACTTTGGAAAAATAGACTTTAACTGCCTTTAAGATAAACTGCAAACTCTAATCTCCACATGAACGTCCATCGTGATTCATGAAAGCATCTATTTCATGTACATCAACATCCAATGAGTCTACAAAATGATTTGCATTCCACACCATCCAATAAGCACTTCATCAAATATTGGTCATTGTATCTTCAATGAACTGAGAATTACCATAAGTATAATTGCTATCATTCATCCCTACAAAGAAACATTACACAATAAATTTTTTAAGAATAAACAAAACTTAGAAATATTAAGAGCAAATATGTTTGATAAATAGTGAATAACAAGAAATATTAAGATAGGTTGAATCATCTCTGCAACAAAGTTTTGAAAACGTTGAATCATCTCTGCATCAAAGTTCTAAAAACAAATCACCAATAAAAATAAACCTATAATGCGGATGAGAAGAGAGTGTTGATGTATACGCCACCAAGTAAAATGGTAGAGAAAAAAAGTTTGGTTTTTAAATTGGGGGAGGAAAATGTGAATTAGAATAAACTCTATATGTAGCTGATAGTAAGAAGTAGGAAAAAAAAGAGGGAATTGAAAATTTAAATAAAAACTAGGAGGGAAATGAAAATTTAAGTTTTAAAGGATTATATTATCTTTAAAAAAATATTAACATGGTTAATTGGTTAGGTACGTAGCAAAAGAATCGCCCACTAAAAAACGATTTATCATGGTTAATAAAATAAAATATTTTATTTTATTTAATAACCTTGAAAAAGATTATACCATAAATTAAGTTTTCTATAGAATTTTTATTTATTAACGGTGTAAAACTATTATATCTTGTTTTGTGTCTCGATTTTTTATACGTTTTTTTAGCAATAATTGTATATCACTAAATAATGGAAATAATTTTTGAAAGCACTAAATTAACATAGAAGATATATGCAGTATATATACTAATATACACAGTATATATCCAACATATATCCAAAAAAGTTTAAAACGGTGTTAAAAAGATTAAATCTTTGTTAAAAAGAACAACTTTTATAATGGTCTTTTTTACATGGTTTAAAAAAAAACTGTGTAAAAAAGCTATAAGTTCTTTTACATGGATATATTTTCAGAACCGTGTAAGAATATGAATGTTTTTTTACACAGATAGTATAAAAAACGTGTAAAAAGACTTATGTTCTTTTTATACGAATCCATTATTAGAACCGTATAAAATATATAGGTTCTTTACACGGTTATTTTAACAAACCGTGAAAAAGGACTTCGAGTCTTTTTACACGGATCCACTTTCAAAACCGTGTAAAAATATATACGTTTTTACACTGTTATTTTACAAACCCTGTAAAAAGATTGCATGTTTTTACACGGTTTTAGAGATAACCGTGTAAAAACTTATTCAATTTTTTTACACGGTTCTATTACCAAAAAAACCGTATAAAAAAGTCTTATAAAAAGTACGGGTACATTTTTACACGTTTTTCTTAAAAACCGCATAAAAATGGACGTGTAATTAGGCCATTTTGTGTAGTAGTGTAAATAAGCTAACGGATTAGGTAGGTTTGAATTGGCCACGAATTAGCCAGAGAACGTATTAGCTACGAATTAGCTATGGCTGTGTAATGAGCTATGGATTAGCTAGGGTATTTATCAGTTACATATTAGCTATCGATTAGCCATGGTCATATATAATTACCTACTTAGCTAGTAAACAAATTCGATTTATATTTAGGTAGTAACCTTATTACCCGCATATTAGCAACAAAGTTTATAGCTATGGATTACCTAGGATTATCAAGGGATTTGATTTCGCATAGTGACAGGATCGAATCAATGACAAGAACAGAAAATCACAATTCAAAGAAGTTTGCGGAATAACACTTTGAATGAAAACAATAAATTTGCAAAACAATTGTGTATCGATCACAAGTTTAATGATTACAAACCAAAGCCCCAATCTGATTTGAACAGACTCAAACCAGACGTACAATACTTCTCTATTGTAGGGATTCAAGAATAATCTTGAGGCTCCAAATTCTAATACAGAAAACTTAATGAACTCGTATCTAAACATCTATCACCTATCAACTATATATACGAGTTACAAGATAAACATAAGGAAAGTAAATCTACAAGATAATCTCCAATATATCTCCAAAAGAAGCGCATCCATTCCATATCTTCATCAACAGAATCCTTTCCTTATCTTGACTCTCCCAGCAGTGGTAAAACAGAATCAGTGGTAATCTTCAGCAACAACAGTAATTATGTTCTAGCAGTGGTAACTCATTCAGCAGTGGTAACCTCTATATTGGCAGTGGTAACTCCAAAACCTCCATCAGTGGTAATAGTAACCCTTCAGTAGTAACTCTGCAACATTAATTCAGACCCAACACTTAGCTAATCTGTCGTTGAATTTTTATTTTGAAAAATTGTGCTAATCTCTGTACAAAATGTAGTTCCTGTATATGCACAACAAAATACTTAACAAAACATCAAGAACTTAAATTCATTACACCTCAGTTTTTAGATTTATCTAAAAAATAGTTTGTACTCAACACATAAAGGACCTAAACAATGCGAGGAAGGACATTTGAACCTAATTTACAGAAGAGAGCATCATATGTTTGTCTGTACCGCTTTCGAGATCTTCTCAGGATATGTGGCCCTCTCCATGTAACATCCCAATTTCCAAAACATTCAATTTAACTGAAAAGTAACCACGTTCATACAAAAGCGGAAGCTCGTCCCAAACCATTATTAAAAACCATTTATAAGTCATAAGATTTAAGAAAACATAAGCTAAATGCTTGAATTCAAAAACGTTGTTTAAACAACCCATATCCTTATGATACATGCCAAACCAAGAAAACTAACTCGTCCCTTAAACCTCGTCATTTATTAAACTCCATGCTTAGACTGAATTGCTGCAACCTCGGAGTCTCATTCGGAAGCTTACTCTTTTCCCTTCCGGGACATACCTGACACTGAAAAGGATAAATAACAACGGGGTAAGCATAAAGCTTAGTGAGCACACACTTAACCACTTACCATCATGCACACACAATCACAAGTACATAGCAACTACATACATGTAAGTCTCCAATCTTCCTTACGGCTCAATACCATCAAGGAAAGATAAATGACACTGGTACCAGGCCTCTGCAAATTCCCTAGGGTATCACTACCACCATAGGTACTCTCCCAAGTCCCCGAAGGAACACATCTCATCATAATTCCCTAGGGGTATTACTACCACCATAGGTACTCTGCCATGTCCCCGAAGGAACGCATACACATAATCACACATGCAATCGTAACCATACATACATAACAACAAGAGTTAAGTGAGGTACTCACCTGATACGTTGATTAGTAAGCTCCCTTAACTAGTACTACAATCACTTCGTAGCACCTAATCATAACACATGCACATATATATTAAACAATGCCCAAACGGGTACTTAACTCAAAACCCGACTCCTTAACGCGAAATGGCCAAGTTAACCTCGACCAATTTCCACGAAACTTCGCCTAACACTAAGTTACATAAGCCCCTAGGGGTCCACAAGCCAAAGAACCCCAAACGAGCCCGAAACGGAAAACTCAAAAATCTGGACAGCACAAACGGAGGGTCGAACCGAGGGTCACCACCCGCGGCTTGACCCGCGGATACCTGCAGACCTAAAATCTTCAGTCGCAGGATGCGACTGCAGATGGGATTTCAACCCCAAAACTCCAATTTCGACCAATAACTCCAAAATCAATTTCTCATAACAACTAGGGTCGATAACTAGCGATTACACGCGAGTAATTCAACCCCAAAACCTACCAATTACAACAATCGGTGATTCTATGATCACCAATCCAACATCCAACCCTAACCAACACAAAACTCCAAAATTGACATCAATTGACAATCAAACTAACATAGAACTCTTACCTTAGCGCAACAAACGTGATCAATTACGCAATCGATCACCACAAACCTCCGATTGAACTCCTTGCTTCCACTCCCAATTCTCCTCTTTCTCTCCTCTCGTACGTTTTCTCTGGAAACTGCTACTGAAGAGATAAGGGTTTCTAACCCTTTTATCTGACCACTCTTCCCTTACACTTTCACAAATGACTTCTGGGCCCCTCAACTCCTAAGACATAACAATCAAGGTTCAACCTTAACTCATAACTCTGATTTAACTTAACTTGAGAACGGGGTGTTACAACTCTCCCCCACTTATCAGGATTTCGTCCCCGAAATCCTCTATCCCTATAGCATCTATGGTCAGTCCCGTCTCATCTCATCATCCGGTGCCTCTCCTATGCTCCCTTTGAACATACTCCATCCTGATTCCACTGAATACCCTCAGCCGCCTTCTGGATACTGTCCGCATGCCCAACTCACTCTGACTAACCTCTCCCAAAGATGGGAGTCCTACACCTCCTCTCGCACAACATCCCATAGGAATGCATGCCTATGCTGACATAAAAGCTGCTACTATACAAGGATTCTGCCAACGGCAGATACCTATCTCACTTCCTTAAAAAAAATCCACATACAGGCTCTTAACAGATACTTGGGAGTTAATACCGTCCTCTCACTCTACCCGTCAGTCTGACCACTATCTCTCTCATAACATCAAGATCTTTAAGGGTACAGCTAACCTTGCAATCAAAACATTCGTTACATGCCTTTACTGCATCCGGTAACTCTAACTCTACCCCAACCTCCTCTCACTTCTAACACTCTTCCACATGGTTTTCCATATCTCGATTCAGCACTGGCCACCACTAAACCATCCTTACGTCTCTGATACTGGAACTTAATACTCGGTCTCAATAACTTAGTAGACCACGACTGTCGGGTATTACCCGAACTACTTGACCCTTACCTCCTTCCTTATTCGAACTCTCACTCTTAACTGCTCTTCTTCGTGACTGCATAAACATACCTACTAGCGAGGTCATCATTGTTAACTACCAAGCTGTACCATCAACTAACACAAAACCCGTTATACGGTCGATATAACTCTTACCCTCTCTAATTCTATCACATTTGTATCAACAATTCCTTCCAACATCTATTACATCACTATACACATACTTATTTAGTCCCTAACAGACAGTCTCGACTGTCCATACTTGACTCTCGAAGCCTACGGGTGTAACCACCAGTGTAGGAAACACAAGAATCAAGTAAAGATTAGTCTGGGCATCAAGCTCGCCTTCGTCATGCAATTAATGCACCTCACTACCATCACACCTTCTCTTATCTCCGACTCTGACATCTCAACACATACAGTTCATTCACTTTCTCATTCCTAACCCAATTCAACAACAGTTTCGAACAATCAAGCATCCATTCCATACTCTACTCCAATGGCATTCACCAATGAACACGATCACCGATCCATTAAGCATCGGCCTATAGACCAGGTTCATTAAACCTCTGTAACAGCCTCACCATGTCGTTTCCCAGGGTTTACGACAGGTTTCACAACACAAACACATCTGCACACGTAACTGCTCTCCGTTCCCCGAACGGAACTGATCGTGCCGTCTGCTCTGACAAGAATGACACTATCCCCTTGACCCTTAAGGGTACAAGGCTGTCCGTAAGCGCAAAAAACACGCTATTCACATCCAACATAGTTACTTATTCCCTACTCTCACGTATAACATAAACACCCATAATAATTCCTTACATCATCCATTTACTCCCCATCATGCTTCATCATATTACAACTAACACGTGGTAAGAAATACCACCACAAACTGCCATGTCCTCTACTGCCTCCGGTGAAGTCTACACTAGAGCTTCACATAACTTCCTTCTTAAGATTTCGATAGCTGCTGCCTTCTTTCCTCCACACTCAACGTGCCTTGCGTAAAGTCTCCAATAGCAACTTGTAACATCTTATCTATACATACAATCACTGACCTATCCAACATCGACCTACAGTTCTGATTCATCGGGTCTACGGAAGCTATTGGTGCGTTCGTCAACCCGAATGACATCACAACGAACTCGAAATACACATATCGAGTACAAAAGACTGTCTTATGCACATTTTCTCCTCGAACCTTCAACAAGTGGTACCCTGAGCGAAGATCTAACTTCGAGAACCACATGGCTCCCTGAAGTTGATCAAAGAGATCGTCGATCCTCAACAGCGGGTATCTATTCCTTACTGTAAGCTTGGTTAACTCTCGGTAATCGATACACATCCGTAACAATTCCTGCATCTTCGGAGGTGCTACCCGGTGCAGGTCTTAGCTACCGACACCACCCCCGGAATTAGCTTGATCCAGAACTCCACTTGCCTCTCATGAGAAATGTCAGACAAGTCATCCGGGAATACATCCGGAAACTCGCCGACCACTGGCACGTTCGCTACCGTCTCCTTCTTATCTCAACTCGGCTATCGACCACATACGCTAAGTAACTGCTACCTCCAAGAAGAACGTGCTTCCTGGCCTTAGCCAAGGTGCACATCATATGTAATCTCCCTCTTCCATCTCATTTGATAGTCAGTTCTCCCCCATTTAGAGTTCAAACTACTACCTAAAGCTTCTCACAGTCAGGGCTAGCTCAGTTCTGATTTAACCATTCTATCCCAACTACCACTTTATCCTTTTACACATCACTACTCCAACATTACTCCTTGTCCACTACGTACTTCTACTTCTGTCAAACTCTCTTGCTTACCCTGACAGAACGTCCAACTCCTTCATTGTCTCTTCTGCTGTCAACTGGAACACTATCACTCTTCTTCCTTGCATCTCCAATTCTAACCCTCTCTATCCCAAGTTACCTCATGCATCTGATAAAATCTGCGCACCTTACTGTCACCATAACTTCCTTTATCTTTGGTTCTAACACTTCAACATACCTGCACACCCCCCTCCCTTCGCTCGCGACATACTCTGAGCAACAGAGTGATCGCCTATAGCAACCAGCCAGTAATCTCATTCACTAACCTGATAGGTTAAACTACCAATGATGACTCGCTGATCAACCTCACTATCTCTAATGCTCCAGTCTCAGCAGACTGAGAGCTTACTGCATCGCTGACTCATGCTGCCATAACTGTCTCTAGACTGCTATTAACCACCTGGATTAATTCTTACTCTTCAAGCTCGAAGTCCAAGAAGAATCTCATAGAGAACTTCTCCTACCTCATCTACTGCACTCTCTAACCCACTGACTACTCACATGCAATCTATTCATACTATCATCACAATTCCCAACATGCTTCTGAGTGGTCTATCTTTTCTGATTCATCCAACATGCTATATAAACACTTCTCTACTTTCCGTTCCATGCAGTCTACTAGCTCAGGTCAACGACCTTAGCTCCCAACTCTCTCCTCATCATATGCTTTTACGGTTCTGACTACTTATCTTAAGGACATACACACGCCCTATCATGCTACTACCCCTTCCCACACAACATTGTTGATTCATAGAAACTCCTGTAACTATGTCAATTCCCAACATGTACAGTGTATTTGTAATGATATGGGCCCTTATATCATTATAACTACACCCTACATGCTTAGCCTCGACACCGTTACTAAAGCTCCCCTTCCCAACTCAGTTGTCTCATGCACATAACTCATCACTAGAGCTCAAAGGCTCCTCTACCAGCTAATCACATAACAGACATCATGCCTTTCTACTTACCAGCACATAGCTATAACCTACATACAACACACATGCATACACACAATCCATATCAGCTATCAATGGATACATGCCCAAATTAATCTGCATAGCACTAGTATTTCACATACTAGTGCTTACTTATCACACATGCCATACTTTCACGTAACATACATCACAACATGCATACACTTCATCACATAACAACTATCATAGGGTTACATGCTCAACATAACTACATAGCATTAGTTATTCACACAACCGCTGCTCACTTGTCACACATGCCATAAGCTCATGTAATTCATACATACATTCTTAACAGCTATCATAACATACCTGCTCAACTTAACTGCATATCACTAGTAATTCACATACTAGTGTTCACATATTCACATATCATACATTCACAGTATAATAAATCATCATGCTCAATAAGGTAAGGTTAGTGTGCTCACCCCCGTCTGATACTCCGGTCCGCAGTTCAGTCTCACTACTCATCTCCCCAAAAAACATTTTATACTCCTTTCTTCATAAAACATTTCATAACCATCTTTTCATAAAACTTTTCATAGTCATCTTTTCATAAAACTTTCATTTTGGTTACTCTCATTACGAAAACACGAGCATTTGGTTTAAGTTCAGGTATCCACCACTTGTGAATACCCGAATCCCTTAAACCTAGGCTCTGATACCAACTTGTAACATCCCAATTTCCAAAACATTCAATTTAACTGAAAAGTAACCACGTTCATACAAAAGCGGAAGCTCGTCCCAAACCATTATTAAAAACCATTTATAAGTCATAAGATTTAAGAAAACATAAGCTAAATGCTTGAATTCAAAAACGTTGTTTAAACAACCCATATCCTTATGATACATGCCAAACCAAGAAAACTAACTCGTCCCTTAAACCTCGTCATTTATTAAACTCCATGCTTAGACTGAATTGCTGCAACCTCGGAGTCTCATTCGGAAGCTTACTCTTTTCCCTTCCGGGACATACCTGACACTGAAAAGGATAAATAACAACGGGGTAAGCATAAAGCTTAGTGAGCACACACTTAACCACTTACCATCATGCACACACAATCACAAGTACATAGCAACTACATACATGTAAGTCTCCAATCTTCCTTACGGCTCAATACCATCAAGGAAAGATAAATGACACTGGTACCAGGCCTCTGCAAATTCCCTAGGGGTATCACTACCACCATAGGTACTCTCCCAAGTCCCCGAAGGAACACATCTCATCATAATTCCCTAGGGGTATTACTACCACCATAGGTACTCTGCCATGTCCCCGAAGGAACGCATACACATAATCACACATGCAATCGTAACCATACATACATAACAACAAGAGTTAAGTGAGGTACTCACCTGATACGTTGATTAGTAAGCTCCCTTAACTAGTACTACAATCACTTCGTAGCACCTAATCATAACACATGCACATATATATTAAACAATGCCCAAACGGGTACTTAACTCAAAACCCGACTCCTTAACGCGAAATGGCCAAGTTAACCTCGACCAATTTCCACGAAACTTCGCCTAACACTAAGTTACATAAGCCCCTAGGGGTCCACAAGCCAAAGAACCCCAAACGAGCCCGAAACGGAAAACTCAAAAATCTGGACAGCACAAACGGAGGGTCGAACCGAGGGTCACCACCCGCGGCTTGACCCGCGGATACCTGCAGACCTAAAATCTTCAGTCGCAGGATGCGACTGCAGATGGGATTTCAACCCCAAAACTCCAATTTCGACCAATAACTCCAAAATCAATTTCTCATAACAACTAGGGTCGATAACTAGCGATTACACGCGAGTAATTCAACCCCAAAACCTACCAATTACAACAATCGGTGATTCTATGATCACCAATCCAACATCCAACCCTAACCAACACAAAACTCCAAAATTGACATCAATTGACAATCAAACTAACATAGAACTCTTACCTTAGCGCAACAAACGTGATCAATTACGCAATCGATCACCACAAACCTCCGATTGAACTCCTTGCTTCCACTCCCAATTCTCCTCTTTCTCTCCTCTCGTACGTTTTCTCTGGAAACTGCTACTGAAGAGATAAGGGTTTCTAACCCTTTTATCTGACCACTCTTCCCTTACACTTTCACAAATGACTTCTGGGCCCCTCAACTCCTAAGACATAACAATCAAGGTTCAACCTTAACTCATAACTCTGATTTAACTTAACTTGAGAACGGGGTGTTACACTCCACATGCTCGACATCTTGGCCAAGAGTTCTTTTGTGGTCCGCTCTAGCTCTTCCCTTTATTATCTCCCGTACTCGACGGTTTCTTGTAATATTGTTACCTACAATTATTAAATATACACATGAGTTAGCTGTTAGTATAATATAAAAAAATAATAGACGCCACCATCTGAGGTGCCTTTACCAAACACACAGTCTCGTGATTATTTTGGAGGTAAATCAGTGCATGCATCCAATTGGTAGAGAATCAATGCCTAGGTTCGAACTTCGAAAAGGCAGACCTCACACACACAAATAATGAATATAATTAATATAATTTTTTAATTATTGAGCGACAAATTTTTAAGTTCATCTTTTATTTAAAAGAAAAGGATTTTCATTCTCCATCGCAAATCCGTAGATGTGCATTTTGCCATAATGTAGCGACGATCATTATGATTTCCATTGCTAATATGTAAAAAAACATGCACATGTTGTTACAGATTAGCGATGGATCATACGTGCATCACATAAAATAACCGTAAAAGTTAAGGAAATTGTTTTTGTCGCTTATCCATTACGAATCCATCACAAATAAACAATTGAAGGGGTCCGAAGCAATTATTGGATGTTAATGCTCAATTTTCTAGCTAGTAGTGTTGGTGATTATTTTTGTTCTAGCTAGCATATTAAATACTTGATTCAAATGAATATTTGTATACTATTGAACAATATAGGTATAGGTTATACATGCAATGATTTATTTACCCAATTTCAAAATTCAAAATTGATAGACGAAAGATCATTCGAGAAGTTGAATTAACGATGAGAATCGTGAGAAGTGGAACCAAACCTTTGATCTTTCTTAATCTCATGATCTACCATGAATTGCACTTTAGGAGGAAATTGATTCGATGCATGTCAGTGCATCTCATCCTAATGTTCAACCATGTGCATCCAATGGTTGATTCATATATGAATTATATATTCATATATGAACATCTGAATTTGCATATTGACTATTTTTTAATTAATTCATATATTAATTATTCTTAACTAATTCACATATGAACCTTTGTGATTCACATATATGCTAATTAACCAATTCATACATGAACCTATGGGTTCATATGTGAACCTGTTAAATAGGACATATGAACTAATTAACGGTTCATAATAAACATATAGTTTATATATCAATTACGAGTTCATATATGAACTTGTTTATCACCATTCTCTAAAACTTATCAAGTTCTCCCTCTATCTTCTATATACCCATTCGAGGAATTATTCGGTGTTTCACAATCAAAGCCACAAATGTTAACCAGATGAAGAACTAGGATCATTTCTCCACTTTTCATTTTTAGCATATCTCATTTGAACCTCTCCGTGTATGTATGTATATTCGGGTTCAAAATTAAACAATACTTATTTAAAAGAACACGAGAACCAATAAGGTCACATATGATTTTGCATTAACTTTCCAAATAAGCCACACAATCGACTTTGGCCAAACTTGCAAAGTTACGTGAATCATAAATTAATGATTTTATTAGTTCTCCTGTTTTTTTAAATAAGTATTGTTCTCATTCGATCCTCCTTATATATATATATATATAGTATTAGGTTCAAATGAGAAGTGTTAAATAAATGAGAAGTAGAGAAGTGATCATAGCCTTCTATTTTGTGGAATACGGAAGAGTATTTTGGTAATTATTCGCATAATTCGTATATGAACCATTCCAAATAATTACCAAAATACTCTTCCATATTCCACAAAACTTACGGTACTCCTTTAATAATCTGCTGCACCACTTAATTTAATAACCATTGATCAAATAAATAGAAAACTATGATCACTTCTCTACTTCATAGTTTTTTATCACTTCTCATTTGAACCTCCCTTTCTCTCTCTCTCTCTCTCTCTATATATATATATAGGGGTGGGTTCAAATGTGAACCACTTTTTGGTTGTGAACGTGAGGACAGCCGAGAGTGTGACACGTGACGGATGACTAGGCGCGATTCATGGGAGGGCATTGAATTAAAAGGGGGGACCACACTCAAAGCCGCCTTTACTGACTAGTCTCCGTCACGTGTTGCGCTCTCGGCTGTCCCCACGTTCACAAACAAAAAGTGGTTCACATTTGAACTTTCATATATATATATATATATATATACATACTATGTTACAAGGGAAACCTACAAAGTTAACAAAAAAACAAAGGTTGACAATATGTAGTAGAAATGTTCCCTTGTCAACATTCAATTCAAAATCTTTTTAGCCCACAACTTGTTTTCTTGTTCTTCATCTCATTCATCTTCCATTTCCATACGTGTCTTTGTTTTCTATATAATTTATCAAAATCCATTTCTTATTGTTTTTATAAATCTCAACTTTGACTAATTAATATTCTGAACCATTATAGTATTTCGTTTTCTCCTCTTATATTAATTTTCTATACCATCATATTTATTTTTCTAATCAAAAGGAAGATAGCAGGAAGATGATGATCAGAGAGGGGTAGAATAGGACAAAAGTGTACCATATGTTGATGATGAATTTATCAAGAATTTTTTGAAGGAAACATCTACAACAGATGTAGATCTTGGTTTAGAGTTTGGGAGGCAAAACTGCACCACCCACTCCTGCTTCTGCAAAAAACAACACACCCTCTTATTATTATAATATCTATTATATATATATATATAGAGGAAAGTTCAAATGTGAACCCCATTTTGGTTGTGAACGTGAGGACAGCCGAGAGCGCGACACGTGGCAGCTTTGAGTGTGGTCCCCCCAATTAATAATTCAATGCCCTCCCATGAATCGCGCCTAGTCATCCGCCGTGGACATGACGTGGCGCCTAGTCATCCGACACATGACGCGCTCTCGGTTGTCCTCACGTTCACAACCAAAAAGTGGTTCACATTTGAACCTGCCCCTATATATATATATATATAGAGAGAGAGAGAGAGAGAGAGAGCAAGATTTAAGGAAAACATCAAAAATACAGGAAATCAAGGAACATCTTCGTAGCCCTCCATCTAGATTGTATGTATTTGTGCATATGGGTAATTTTGTAATATGCACGTGTGCATATGCATAGGTGCGAGGTGCATATGCGCGTATGCATATTACAAAATTACCCGTATGCACAAGTGCATACAGTCCAGATGGTGGGCTAGTTGGGTGTTTCTAAGTTTTCTGTTTATTTGAAGTTTCCTTTGAACTTGACCCTAAATATATGTACATGTTCAAACGAGAAGCTAAACATTTTGCGAAAAAATTAAATGGTAAATATGATATCATATAAAGATATACAAGGTTAATCATATATGATTAAATACATCCAAAAGACATGTACCATATATGATTAAACACGCTCGAAAGACGTGTCAATTTGGACTTCCTATATATATATATATTTATTCTAAGATAAGATTAAGACAAATATTAGTGGTTGTTCATGATTAATCTAATGATTCCTCATAGTTTGAAACCAAAATCTGATGAATTCAGAGATAAAATACTAAAGATTTTGCTGGATTTGTGTCAGAAACTAACATGGTTTTTGTTTGTAAATGCTTATGGCAAATCTTTAAATGAAAGTCAGATTCTTCCATATGGAAACTTTCAACTGTCCCTCTGTTAAACAACATGACAGCTATAATAGTTAAAATATTGAGGGATGGCACTATATGCAGTTACACCAGAAACACCTAGGAAACAGTTAGATTAATTGTTAATCAATTCTTGTAAGTTAATTAATTAATTATAATGTCATTGTCCTGTAAATCTGATGTTAATTGTGAATGAAGTTAGGATATGGTAGATGAAATGGGATACATAGTAAACTTAGTACAAGTGTCGTGAGGATTAAACATTCACGATAAATATGAAAGATGTCCCAAAAAACACAACTTCAAAAGGGACATTTGGTTTAGGAATGCGGTTTTTGGTGTTCATGGTACCAAGTTAGTCGATATATGATCCATGAACATGGGTGCCTAGCTTGGGGGGTTACATTCGTACAAGTCAATGGCTTAAAAGGCAAGAAGATGTTTCTAAAGACCGTATGTATATATATACACACACCATATATGCAACACAAGAGAGAGGTCATGAAATGTACCAAGAACAACAAAGACACTACTAAAATCCCGGCCACTTCCAACTATCAATGAAGTTGGAATACATTATTGAACATGGGATCCATGCTGATCAAAGGGTATTGGATCCCAAGGACAAATCGACGACCCCAAAACTCTATGAGAATATACGCAACCTCATTAGATTAACAAAGAAGAGAAGGGAGACTCCAACATATATTGAGGAGAAATGATCCAGATCTAACCAATGTAGGACTTTAACATGCCTCCTCCAATGAATGTTAGATGGGTACAAATTATTCCAGAGTGTCGAGATGGGGCTAGATGGGTTCAAATTGTCCCAAGGCATTGAAAGGGTCTAAACCAGTACATATTGTCCCTACAGTGGTAGTAGACCTTGACCCTGACATCATGTGAGAATATATATACAGAATCTCATTAGATCACTTTGTAAAATAGCCTTAAAATAGAAAAGGAAGGTTCTGTATATCAAGGAGAAATGATACAAGTCTATTGGCCGGATGTGTAACTGCAACACGTTCTTGCACCCAAAGACCTTTTATAAGGGTCTTGCTATATTGTGCAAAACGTTGATTCCCGCAACCCCAAGTGGTCCACAATCGATTGCCAATACCATAATGTGGGAGGCACTCCTGACTCACCCAGCATTTGTGGCTATGGGAGTGCCCGGGCTCGAACCAGAGACCATTTAATATTGTGTAACCTGCTTCCACCCATTACCAATTGAGCTACACGCCATTGGCAAGGGTCTTGCTATGTGCACCCTTTAAGACTTAAAGGTTTAAAAACACCATCAAACTTTAATACTATTTTAGGGGTTAAATGCATTTTTTTTGAGCCATTAACATGTCCTTAAGATATAAGACCACTTCACAAACCCTTATACCTTATGCTAACAACTTGCCTTCATTCAGCAATAAGATAGAATAATAACAACATTTTTCACAATAGCTAGATATAATTCAGCTAACAAGTCATTAATAAAAGGCAAGTGAGTCAAGCCAGCAACCCCACTTGGGGACTTATTCTATCCATCTAATTTATTGTCTCTTCTGACCTATACACATATATATAGCCAGTACCCACATGGGCAAACCATACAACCATTCATCTTTCCAAGTTTAAAAATCCTTCTGCTTCTTTCAAGGCAATACAGAAGAAAGAAGCTCTCACAACAAACAAAAATGGGTTACTGGTCTGCTGAAAACGCCACTGAAGCCTACATCAAAACCATGAAAATGGTAGGTCTATGAGATATATATATATATATATATATATAATTCAGGTTCAAATGAAAACTCAAATCTGATTGGCAACATGAAGAAAACTGAGAGTGTGTCACGTGGCATATTCAGTCTAAATATTCAGAATATATAATACATCATTCAGTATCATTCGGTTTGAAATTTTATTCAGACCGAATAATACTAAATGATGTATTATTCAGCCATGTTCGGAATCAGATTTGAGTTTGCAGCCGAACTTTTGTATATTTATATTTCAACTATTTTAATAAAAAGATGTAATTTCTTGAACATTTTTTCATTTTGGTCCAATTATTGATCTTGTAAAATCATCAAAAAACTATGTTATGGTGGACTTATCTTGATCTATGACAAATTTGCAGGGAAAGAGAGCTAACGAACCGGACGTAGCCGAGTTCATCTCGGCGATTGCAGCCGGAAACAACGCTCAGCTCATGGTGGTCGCATGCGCGACCACCGCCGGCTCGACCACCTTAGGCCTCATCGCGGCCTCTCATCAAACAGGTGGTCGGCTGGTTTGCATCGTGAAAGGGGTCGAAGAGCTCGAATCCTCCAAGCAAACCCTCAATTCCGACGCCAACCAAGTCGAGTTCGTCGTAGGAAACGCGCAATCCCTCTTGTCGAACGAATACAAGTCCGCGGATCTCGTGGTCATCGACTGTAATCTAGAGAACCACGAAGGGATTCTAAGCGCGATACAAGCGAACAAGAGAGAAAAAGGTACGATCGTTTTGGGGTATAACGCGTTTTGGAAGGATTCGTGGGTGTGGAGCCGATCGAATAGCCATTTGTTGCCGATCGGAGAAGGGTTGTTGTTGATGAGAATCGCCGGAAAGTGTGACAACGGTGGCGGGAAGAATGGCGGCCACGGCGGCATTGGCGGTGGCGGTGGAAGGCGGGGCAATTGGGTGGTTAAGGTTGATAAGTGCACAGGTGAAGAACATGTTTTTCGGGTTAGATCACCAGGTGCAGGTGGTAGAGTTGTGAAAGCTTAAAAACTTTCTAAAATGTATATAATTATAGATCATCAGTAATTGTCTTCTGGGTGTTAAGTACATCATTAGAAAGATCATTAAGTTGTTATTAAGATCGATTATATAAGGTTTCCTTAATTTTGTAATCAGTTTCACCAAAATTTTGATTAATAGGTGAGGTTTTTCTTATGTGTGTATGTGGATATATAAAACTTATTTCATGGATTGGGATTTTGTTTTTGTTCATTTCATAGCAGTATCGAACCAACGAACGATTATAAGAAATAGACATATGCACACCAGGTTTTTGGTAAATAAAGTGTTATCTATATTTCTGTTCAAAAAAACAAAAAAAAAGTGTTTTCTATATTACAAAGCTGACGGATGCCGAATCCACCAAATAATAAATTCCAACTACTAGCTATCTACAACCAAGATTGTAGCAGCGGTAAGTCGGGTCGAATCCACAGAGACTCGGTTACTTTTTACGACTAGACGAATCAAGTACACGAATAACTAATTATTGAAAATAAAAACGAGGGGGGGGGGGGGGCTTGGATTGATTGATTAACTAAACTAAGCATAAAAATTACGGTTTATAAAAATGCAAGTAATTAAAAACCCAACATCAGTTCAATCTCGGTTAAGATGTTTGTACCTATCATTGATTCCAAAGATGTAAATATAAACTTATAAAGTTCAAGCCCGAATTGGTTATAATCGTTAACAAGCTCTAACGATCTCTATTTTTCCTTAATCACAAATAAGAAGTTGAATAAGCTCTCAATTTCTTAGGTTCAATTAGCTTTAGGGACTAGAAAAATACCAATTCAAAGCCATAAGCTCATAAGCTCGGCTTATTAAGGTCTTCATTGTGAGAATTCAAGAACCTAATTCGGAAACCATATCGAAACCAAACAAATTCTTTTGTTATTTTATCAAAGTAACTAGAAGATTACGTATCTAGTACATTGAATAACAATTTCACAAAGAATTATCAACTAATTGGCCAAACTAATTGAACATTCACATGTGAATAACATTGAAAAACTGAAATCAAGCAACAAGCTTGTCCCAACATACTTACAATGGAATCTCAAAGCAACAATCAACTAAACCAAAATCAAACCAATGTTGGAAATTGAAAGATTAGCCACACATGGCTTAATCTCACACTACAATTGCAAAATTAAACTAAAAATTACCTAAGAAAAAGATGAACTTGAAACTTGAAATTGAAATTGATGAAACTTGATTTCTTCCCCCAAGTCCTTCTTCTCTCTATGCGCCTTTTTGATTCCAAAAATTGACTCCCCCAAATCGGTAGTTATCAGCCTCTATTTATACCTCCCATTGAAAACCGCTGAAAAAGATCGTGGGTTCTGATTTTTCGCTCACGGGACTTGGCATGTGGGTTGAACCCACGTGAAATCGAATTCTTTGAGACACAAACAGTGCCCAACGGGACTTGGGACGAGGGTTGAACCCTCGCGTCCCGAAAAACCCGATTTTTCTTGAAAATTTTCGTAAGCCCCTTTCTATAAGAATCATTTGAGAAATATGCTCCAATTACACAGCTTTTGAATTCGTATGCCTGGTCCAGAACTTTTGAAACATATGCTCAGCTTCATATCATATTAGAAACTATTCCCCACTTCATAAGGATTTTGAAGTATATACTCCTGCTTATCTTAAAATCCATCCTTTTAGGCTTTTCTTTCCTTTTCTTTAATTTGGGCCTAAGATAATAAAACAAGTGTTAACCCAATGATTTTGACACAAAATAAAGACAAAAGTGAGGCTTTAAACTCATTATTTTGAACAAAAATATATAGCTATCAAAAGCCATCTAATTTTATAACTGATAAAATAAGTTGCAAGTCAAATTATACTGATTAAGCTATACAGATCCACAGTATATATGTTTGTAAAAAGTTATTATGATTAAAAGGTATCATCGCATGCATAAAAAAATTATTTCAAAATTTAGAAGTTTGAGTAAAAGTGTCAAGTAAATAATTTAATTAATAGAAAAAGATTAAAGGATATTATCACAACTCACATGCACAAAAATTAGGTAAGGCTTTGTTCTCTAAGGTAGCGTTTGGTACGCAGACTGGATGGGACGGGACAGGATAGGACAGGACGGGACGGGACAGGATAGACTAAGTTGTCGGTCCTACGTTTGGGACCACTAAACTCGACAGGACAAAACTGTTAAAATGACCAAATTACCCTTTAAATTCAATCCCAATCAATTATTTAAACAAAATCAAACATTCCAATTAGACATCCAATATAAAAAATCATATCAAACACATTTCAAAGGCAGGCGCAAGTTTTTATATGAAACAGATTGCAAGTTTTCATATCAAACAAATTAAAAATCCAAATTAAAAATCCCAAGCTATGAAATAGAAGCCAAGAATTCGAAAGTATTAAATCTGAAACTAAAGACATTAAATCGCATCAATGGAATCCTAAGTTGAAGACATTAAAATTGCAGCCATGAAATTAAAAATTCTAGACATTAGATTGAAGCCATGAAATCGAAAACTGAATATATCAAATCGAAACCATGAAATCGGGAACTGAATATATCAAATCAAAACCATGAAATCAGAAATTGAAGGCATTAAATAGCAACTATGAAATCAGAAATTGAAGACATCAATGGCAGCCATGAAATCAGAATTGAAGACATTAAATCGCAGTTAAGAAATCAATATTTGAGACATGAAATCGAAGCCATGAAATCAGTATATGAAGACATTAAATCGAAGCCATGAAGTCGACGCATCAGAAATCGAAGGGTTTCTATCGAAGCAAATCAAAAATTCAAGACATGAAATTAAGCCATGAACTCGAAATCATCTAATTAGAAATCGAAATGTCTTATCAGTGAGTATCAATGGAGAAGAAGAACGATGAAGACGGTGCACAATGGAGAAGACGATAGATCTGATAGATGGAGGCGACCTTTTTTTTTTGCATTTTAGGTTATCAATCAGATTTAAGAGAGGGGCACATTGGTAATTTGGTGGAACAAAAAATCTAAACTTTTGTCCCATGAAATTGTACTTTTGTCCCACCTTGTCCCATGTGATTTTTGTTCCATGGCATGCCAAACATGGGACAAAGTTTTTTTGTCCCGTCCTGTCCCATGTAGTCTGCGCACCAAACGCAGATGAAAGTACGTAGAGGTCCCATTTTCAAATTCAAGGAGTAACAAAAATCCCCTTTTGACCATAAAAATTTAATGCAATGATTCCGTGCAATTTGTGAAATGATTAGTCCTCTTAGGATTAGTCGGTTTGTAAAACGGATCGGAATTCAGATTAATAAAAAATATATTTTATAGTTTAGAAGTTTGAATAAAAATGTCCAACATTTAATTCCTTGTTCAAAAGTTAATATTTATGGTATTTCGAGCATCCGAAGACGTTAGAAAATTTTGGGTACTATCCGATACGATTCTATAGCTTATATCATTTATTTTCAACTATACTATTATATCGATAGAAATCCAAAATATCGTTTAAGATCGATATTTGAAATATCAATTATATGGATGATATATCAATTCAATATTAGAGAGGAAAAGGTATGTTCACACAAGAAGCATCCCAATTTGTAGGAACAAAGAAACTCAATATGAACCACATGTGATGTGGGTCCATGTGGGTTTCGCATATTAAATAAATCATATATTAAATAAATGATATCCACCTTATGAAAATATATATATATATATATATATATATGTAAAACAATATATTAATTCTAACATCTGATGCAAAAAAATCGTAAAAGAAAATTATTTTTTAGTCGGTTCTCACATGTTTTCACTAATAACACGAGAACCCTTCCTATTTACAAGAATATGGAAACACTTATCGACCTCTATATATCACCATCTTCTATAACATAGGTTTGCTTGAAAGAGATTGCTGAATCAAAGACCCAACATTACTTCCAATAGCTAGTTTTCGTAACCACTTGGTCCCTGAATTAACTCATTAAAAAAGCCAACGAAGTCAATAATCAATTAAACAAACACCATAGGTAACTGGAGAATATGTGGAGCGTATGTAATTAAGAAAAGCCAACGAAGTCAATAATCAATTAAAGACGGGTGTATTCTTACCATTTCATCATCAGTAGGGGTTACCAAAAAACGGATCCTCGAAAATCCGACCCGACCCGAAAAAACTTCGAAATCCCTGAGGGTTGATCGGGGTCGGGTAGGGTGCGAAAATTCTTCCCCGGATCATCGAAAAACCCGTCCCAAAATCCCGAACTTTATTTTTTTAAATACTTTAAAGTATTTACCAAATGCTGATTTAAATGTTGGTATTTGGTACTTTTAAATGTTGATTTAAACGTTGGTATTTGTTATTTTTAGTTTGCATATATTTTTTTTTTTACTTTGAAAGTGATAGAGAAAAAAAGTCAAAGTAAAATCGGGTGTCCCGAAAACCCAGCCCGAAACCCGAAACCCCAGCCCCCCGAAAATCGGATATCAAGGCCTCCATTTCCCTCCCAAACCCGAAATCCCACAACCCGAAATCCTAGAAACCCAAAAAATCCGTCCAATGCACACTCTGGAGCATAGGCATAGCATACATCAAGTATTTCTCGAAATTCTCTCCTATTGCCATTGAAATATCACCAAAGCAATAAAGGATCATGCCTAATATTTTAAGCATAATATCGATCATGCTTAATATGTTTGAAATCATGAATGTCCTTTAAAAACAATTTCAAAGATTTATCACGGAGAGTTATCACAAGGTTATCACGGTGTTATCACGTGGTTAACTGGTTAGCAAGGACCTAGAGAAATTTTCAAATGGTGGCAACACTTAACTATAAGAAATATATAGAGAGATATTTTTCACAAAGTCTATATTGGTTTAATTAGTGGTTGGTTTCTTGATTTGTAAATGAAAGATCTCGTGTTCGAGTCTTGTTATATGTTATTACAAACACAAAAATTTTAGAAACATAATAAATATAACAATAAAAGTTAAAAAACTAGAAAAATGTCTCTAACAAGATTTGAACCCAAGACTTAACCTTTGAAAGGCAAGTAACTAACCAACTAAGCCAAGAAGCTTAAGTTGATATTGCAGTTTTAAAATATATATATATGGTGGCACACAACAAATTAGTCCGGTGACATCCTATATTTTTTTACACTTTGACGGAGGAATCATGATACAGTGGCACATGCCACCGTGGGTACTTCATTCCCTGATCAGGGTGTTATCACGTCGTTATCATGCTGTTATCACCTCGTTATCTATATGTTACCAAGACGTTATCTGCACGAAGTTATTACGACGTTATCACGTCATTATCTCGATGTTATCACGACGTTATCTCGATGTAGAAGCCTACAACGTTATCACGGTCGTAGTAGCTATGGAATATGTGGTCCAAATAGAATATGTGAGATCAACAAGAATCCTCCTTGTAATTGTATGGATGGTTTTGAAGCAAAACACCCACATGAATGGATCGAACATGGCAGAAAAAATTTCAGACGTTATCTCGATGTTATTACGACGTTAATTATCATGACATTATCACATGTCGTTGTTATCAACGTTTAATGTGGATTAATTAAGTTAGTGGTCTACAACGTTATCACGGTCTTATCACCGACATTATTAAGGAGGATTGGATTGTGTATACAAGGTCTAGCCAGTAGATACTTTGTAGTCGCTATGGAATCTGTGGTCCAAATGGAATATGTGAAATCAACAAGAATCCTCCTTGTAATTGTATGGATGGTTTTGAACCAAAACACCTAGATGAATAGTTATCATCCTTGATTCTTAAATTATTTTGAAAAAGAAACCTCTAAAATTTGAGAAATAGCAAATTAATGACAACACCTTTATTTCATTTTTTTTCAATTATTTTCATTATTGGAATGCGACTTTTTCCAACAAAATGACCTATTGTTGTGAGGAATATATGATCTAATTAAAACTTATTTTTGTTAAAAAAGTTGTGATTTTATTTTTTTAATGATTTTATTTTTTTAATGATTTTATTTTCATAAAAAAAGGTTCTAACCATCTATCTCAAACCTTTCTTCAACTTTTACGGAGAAATAGGCATGAAGAAAGATAAAAACAAATAAAAATATTATCATATCGAACAATTCCAAAGAAAAATCATCCTTACGCATGAAAAGGGGAAAATTATGTTGAAATTTACCATCTCTTCATTATTGAAGCTATCGGTGTTTTGCCTCATCGCAACAAATCCTGTATCAGCGTTATCCGATAATATATGTGAAAGCGCCAGCAATCCAGAGGCATGCAAGAAAGCGATAGAAAGATTAAAGAAACAAAAAGAGGGTGATCCTAATAACACAATTCGTAAGGTCATCAATTTTGGTCTTCAAAAAGGCTTGATCCTTATGACAAACATGACTAATTGGGTTCGTTATAGAAATCTACGGGCCAATGAGCATGCCGCCGTCAAGGGTTGTTTAGATGCCATTAATGATGGTGTTGATGATCTAAGAAAGACCCTCAAAGAGGTGGATGAATTAGAAGCGGCCCAAAAGGTACAAGACATGCAAGGTTTCAAGTTTCACACCAGAAATATCGAAACATGGTTGCAGAACGCCGTCAACACCCTTCAATCTTGCCTAGATGATGATTTTGCGATGCCAGGATTGGAAGGTGAGGTTAAGAAAGATGTGTTCAAAAGAGTCCCAGATTTAATAATTGCAACTCGACTTGCTGTATGGATCATTGAATTTTCTCCACAAGGCTCAAATAATAGTTAATTGGCTCCTTTTCTTGATAAAGTAAAAAAAGAATATGAAAACACATTTAGATGTTATTGTAAAATGAAAAAGAAAAAAAAAAGAATTTCAGATTAGACTCTTTCATTTTGTTGTAGCAAATACAAATGGATTTGCAGGTATGATAGTGATAACGTTCCATAGCGATGTTAAGCTTATGTGGCATTTTATCCTATGCATTAGTATGTCTATTGAAAATTTAGACTCAATATTTTCAAAAATGTTAAAGATCTAGATGAAATCAATCTTAACACTTGTTTGCATGCAGGCATATACATGTATACATGCATCTATACTTGTATATGTATGTATGTATATATGTATGTGTATATGAATGCATGTACAAGTCATGAATCGAACTACTGAAGTGTAAGAAGATTGAACAAATACCAATTCTTACTTTTTTATAAATTTTGAATTCAAAATTTACATGATTCTAATCTACGTTTTTATATATTTGATTATAGTATAACGTGCATCTTTTAATATGATTCAAGGTTTAAAAAGGTTGAAATAAAATTATATATACAATCGATACATGATAGATCTGAATATCAATCCACCATGATTAAGAAGCTTCAATTTCAATCACAAATCTCACTTTTATTGATATGAACAATATGAACACAATATACACTCTCAACTTTCTCTCTCCTCTATCAAACTCTAGATCTGACAATTACGTAACTCTCTAAAAACTCACATTCACAACTAACACAAAAGCTTTTATACCCCTAGGGTATTTACACTCAGCTCCCCTCAACTTTACAACAAATACAAATATCAACTCAAACTTGAATACAACTATATTTTTAACCCTAACAATCTCCCCCTTTGTATTCAAGTTGAAAATAACCAACTAACACAAAAACTTGTAAACATTTACAATCTTTTCAATCTTCACTTTATCAGAATCATCAACGAACAAAACTTTTCAGCATCAGAAATCTTCATGGAATACAATTAATCAACTTGAAAACTTCTCAAATGAATTTAACTTGAGAATATCTTGACTTTTAAGATCACCAACATTCTTCAGAAAAATTTCTCAACCTTTTCAACATAAACAATCTCCCATTTATCCGCAAAATCGAATTATCTCCTTTGAATTATCAACTTTCAATAAGCTCATCTTGAATCAGAATTTATCAACTGATAACCACCTCAGTATCAATCTCCAGATATTTTCATCCAATAAACCTTCAGAAAATAAAACAATTCTTTTTCTCCATAAACTTCAAACTCTTTTCTCATCATCCAGAAACAACATCTTTGAGATCTTCAGTCTTCACTTGACATTTCTCCAATGTCTTCAAATAATCAAAACTTTGACAACATGATTATCTTGATAAAACTTTTCATCTTGATCTTCCACTTAAGCACAAAATCTCTTCAGAACTCAACTTGAACTTTAAACAAAAATCTTCAAGTACGTTGAAGAACCATCTTTCTTTGCTCTTTGAATCACCAAAACATTCACTAAATTTGAACATTTCTCAAGCACTTTACTAGATACACATATCACATGTATTGATCAAATAATCATTTCTCTTTCTTTCTCCCCATTTCACTTTCTTTCTCCCCCTATTTGATGAAAAAATGATTTTATCATCAAATCACAACTTAGAAATGAGTAATCTTGAATCTCGAAACGCCATATCAACCAAAACATTAGAACCAGTCTGATCAGTCACCATCCTTTTCCTCCCGAACCACCATCCAAAAATGTAAACCATCCGTCAATTCCAAAAGTTATCCGAATCTTTTCATAATTCAGACATAGAGAGGTAACCTTGAATCAACATATGAAACAGTTAAAATGCCTGTAAGTAGCACAAAGCCACTTAGTACAACGGATGTACTGTAGAAAGGGATTTATTGATGTTCACCCCCCAGGACTTCCATTCAATCATTGAAATACCGGTGTACTTCTATGAATGTTCCGACAAAGAAACAAATTCCTTGTGTGCAAAGTGTTGAAAGAATTAGCATAAAATGCTGTAAAAAGGCTCAAAATAGTGAAAAACATATTCACTGACTCGATGTGCAAGAAATGAAGTTCGAAGGCAGGGCAGCTTCCTTCTTTTTCAATATCGACTTTCCGAATGAAAATCTGATAGATTATATGCTGCGTCCCCGTGCAGAAATGAAACATTTTCTTGTTGAGAAGAAAATGAGTAGCTGGTGGGGTTTAAACGAGAGTCGGCATTGGGCTTTGCCTTGATTCAATATCAGTCACCAAAGAACGTGAACCGATAGATTATGTGGTTGCCCGGCTTAGAAATGGTTGGTGCAGAGTTTTAATTTTCTTTTAACTCTGTTCTCACACCCTCCAATTCTTTTAATCTACCTCACTTCTAACCAAGCTCTCTTATTCCATTTTTCCGCTCGAACACTATGAGAATAACCCAACCGGATGAGTTATCTCCCCCACTCTTTGATTGAGACCCTTCACCCCTCATTTCTCTCAAGGATAACTTCTTGGGTAGGGCTACCGGCGCTGGCAGTCCATAGAAGTTGTATAACCTCACTCCCCGTGAAATATGTTTCCTAAGCATGAAAAATCGATGATTCATCGGTTGAATCATATAGCCTTTGATAAATTTGCTCAAAAGATGTATAGAAACAATACATGAGCAGAAAGATATCTCCAAACACGTATATATTGAATGCACATGAAAAACAAAGAATAGTTTGATAAAACTGTTTCATCAGATGGTATGATCAAAAAGGAATGGTTCAGAAAGATAGGAAAATATCTATATGAACGATATATAGACATATCTTTATGAAACAAGGTGTATCGGACTGATCAAACGAACGCTTAGACGCAAATTGGAATTTCAAACGAGTGTATTACCATCGAATAATTGGATCATTTTAGAGACATGGTAATAACTAAACAAGAAAATCATAAACCAGTGTGTATGAATACTTAACCAGTATAAGAAAAGATAATACACAAGTATCAATCTTTGGAAACACACGGTTTAGAAAAAATATGCGTCAATTCCTCAATATGAAAACATTTAAAATTCACTTCAAAATTCATGAAAAACTTTTGAGAATAGAGAAGTGATTTGAACAATTATGAAAAACTGTTTTCATACTTGAAAGTTGTTCATCTTTCAAACATGTGTTTATGCCAAACTATATATATACATATAAGCTCCCCCTTGAAATGTGAATTACCTACAAAACAGATAACAGAATTTGGTATTCATGTAAACAAGGAATCCTCTGTAGTTAGTAGCTCCCCCTCAAAAAGATGTTGTACCGAAACTTGAATGACCTCTTTTTGTTTTATTTATTTATTGACTCCCCCTCAAACAAAGAAACACACTTTATTAAACGGAAAAAGAAAAACAAATGTAGAAAGAAAATATACAAAGAAATAAAGTTTGAAAATACTATTTCAAGTTTTCAGAGTTCGCATACCAAGCTTGGTGATAAGAAAGTTAAATCTCTTTTCATCCAAAGCTTTAGTAAACAAGTCTGCCAACTGAAATTCAGTATTTACAAAATAAAGTTCTATCGTACCTTTCTCTACATGATCTTTAATAAAATGATACCTGATATCGATGTGTTTGGTCTTCGTGTGTTGAACTGGATTGCAAGAAATAGCAATTGCGCTCTTTGAATCACAGTAAATCGGGATCTTATCAAACTTGAATCCGTAGTCTCGTAACTGGGTACGCATCCAAATAATCTGAGAACAACAACTTGCAGCAGCTACATATTCAGCTTCGGCCGTTGAAAGTGAAACACAATTCTGCTTCTTGGATGCCCAGCTAACAAGCTTATCTCCCAAAAACTGTATATGTCCTGTCGTGCTCTTTCTATCTAACTTGCATCCTCCATGATCCGCATCAGTATAACCTGTCAACTCATATCCTGAACCTTTAGGATACCAAAGACCAAGATTAACAGTACCTTTTAGATATCGAAAAATACGTTTGACCGCTTTAAGATGAGAGACTTTAGGCTTTGACTGATAACGAGCACAAAGACATGTCGAAAACATTATATCAGGTCGACTTGCAGTTAAGTACATTAAAGAACCAATCATTCCTCGATAAGTTGTCACATCGACAGCTGTTCCATCGGGATCAGAATCTAGTGCACAACTTGGTGACATCGGTGTTTTCATAATCTTAGCATTTTCCAAGTTATACTTCTTCAAAATATCCTTTATGTACTTTGCTTGATTAACGAAAATGCCAGCCGATAATTGTTTGACTTGTAAACCGAGGAAGAAATTTAATTCTCCCATCATCGACATCTCATACCGAGTCATCATGAGTTTAGAAAAAATGTCACAAAAATTAGGACAAGTAGACCCAAAAATAATGTCATCTACATAAATTTGTACCAACATTATATGCTCGCCTTCACGTTTTATGAACAAAGTGTTGTCGATTTTACCTTTGGAATAGCCAGACTCAACAAGAAACTGAGATAAGGAATCATACCATGCCCGTGGTGCTTGTTTCAAACCATATAAAGCCTTATCGAGAATATAGACATGATCAGGATAATCTTGATCAACAAACCCTTCTGGTTGTGAAACATATACCTCCTCTTTCAAGACGCCATTTAGAAATGCTGTCTTCACATCCATTTGATAGACAGTGAAGTCTTTGTGTGCCGCGTAGGCTAGAAACATCCTTATAGCCTCAATACGAGCAACCGGAGCAAATGTCTCATTGTAGTCTATTCCTTCTTGTTGTCTGTATCCTTTGGCAACCAACCGTGCCTTGTTTCGAACAACAATGTTATCCTCATCTTTCTTGTTCTTAAAAATCCATTTTGTATCAATGATTGATTTTCCTTCAGGTCGAGGTACGAGTCTCCAGACTTTTAGTCGTACAAACTGATTGATCTCTTCTTGCATAGCCATAAACCAATCTGGATCTGCAAGAGCATCAGCAACTTTCAGTGGTTCAACATTGCTCAAAAATGCAGCAAACAAACATTCATTCGCAGTTGCCGATCGTGTTTGCACTGGAGCATTCGGATCACCAATTATTTGATGAAGTGGATGATCTCGTGTCCACTTAGTTGTATGAGGGAGAGGCCTGTACAATTGAAGATCATAACTAGAATCAGTATATGAACTTATAGGAACTTCCTGCAAAGATTCAAATGAAGGAACAATTGGTAAATCTTCAGAATAATCATCAAAATTAGATTCCATTCGAATTGGAATCGGATCTGATATATCTTCACTTGAACCAATATCTGCCTCTTGAATTTGGGAACTATCAACAATTGGGATAATCTCTTGATTCTCGGGAATCGGAATAATCGAATTCTGAACTTGAGGACTTTCTACACTTGATGTATCTTCCGAGATAGTTGAAATCGACGGACCAGAAATTGAAACCGGTTCCTGAACATTTACTGTTGTTTCCCTGTGAATAGCAGACGAATTGTTAATAGTTGTTGAACCGGACGATGATGAACCAAAATATTCATTATAAAAATTTTCAAACAATAAATCCAAGTCAGAAAGATTGTTTGTAGACGTTGACGCTCCATCCTTTTGCTTTGTTGGAGTAACATGATCTGGATTTACCAAGTTGACCGCTAAAACACCAGTTAAACCGGGTTCTGAACTGTCATGTTCAGAAGCCATTTCTGCATATGGATCAAACTTAACATTCGAACTTTCCATCACCATCTTTGTTCGCTTGTTATACACACGATATGCAATCGAGTTCTTTGAATAACCAATGAAAATAGCTTCATCTGATTTCGCCTGAAGCTTGTGTCTATCCTCTCTATCATTCAGCACGAAACACCTGCAACCAAATACTCTAAAATGCCCTATGTTAGGTACTTGATTATTAATAAGCTCATATGGTGTTTTACCAAACCTGTTGTTCACAATTGAACGATTCTGTGTATAACATGCCGTATCAACTGCTTCAGCCCACAAAAACATTGGTAACTTTGAGTAAGCAAGCATCGTTCTAGCCGCTTCTACCAAAGTTCTGTTTCGACGTTCAACAACACCATTTTGTTGTGGTGTACGAACTGCGGCGAAAGTATGTTTGATACCAACCGACTCTAAGTAACCACCAAGTACTTTGTTCTTAAATTCAGTTCCATGATCAGAACGAATTTTCTGAACCTGTGACTGTAAGTTCACTTGAACTTCTTTCAGAACAGAAATGATAATCTCTGGTGCTTCATCCTTAGAGCGTAAGAACTTTACCCATGTATATCTTGAGTAATCATCAACCATAACGAGAACATACTTCTTGCCATTAATACTCTGAACGCGCATCGGGCCACACAAATCCATGTGTATCAACTGTAACGGCTTTTCTGTTCCATGCTCAAGCTTTGACTTGTGCGAAACTCGTTTCATCTTTCCTAACTGACAAGCGGAACAAAGATGATCTTGTTGAAATCTCAGATCAGGAATACCAATAGCTAAGTTGCCAATCACCAACTTATTCAAACCTTTGAAATTCAGATGTGACAGTCTCCTATGCCACAAAATACTTTGTTGATTAGAAGCCTTTGATAACAAACAAAGAGTATTCTTAGCTTTAACATCTCTCAAATCAATCTTATACAGATTACGCCTTCTAGTGCAAACAAGTAACTCCTTTCCAGCCTCAGTCTTAACAACACATCGCCTTTTCTTGAAACCTACTTCGAGATCTTTATCACAAAACTGACCAATGCTAAACAAATTATGTCCTAAACCCTCAACCAACGATACTTTCTTAATCGTGACTTTGTCTTGAATCACATCTCCATATCCAACAATCGGAGCATACTGTTCATTACCAAACTGAACTGAACCACAAAACTTTGGTTTGAAATTATGCAAAATCTCCTTACGTCCCGTCATGTGTTTCGAACAACCAGAATCGAGATACCCACATGACGATTCTGCAAAACCAACTAGTTCACTTTAGGTACCCAACGCAATTTGGGTCCTAAGGGGTTAGAAGATTTATGTGCAATTGAGATCCAAGGTCTTTTCTTATAGAGATAAGGATTATAATCATGAAAAGCACTATTGTTTACAAAATCATGCAAGCCACAATTTGAACAACAAAATTTATCACGACGCATATCAACAAATTGCTTTATTGGAAAATTTCGTGGAAAAGATACACGATTATTGTATGAAAAAGCAACATTGTTTCGTACATCATGACTAACTTTGGTATTACTACTACTAGATGTAGGGCTACATGAATTTGTGAACTCCTTCCTCCTCCAAACTTGTTTTACTTGTCTTCTTTGAAAATTATCTGAAAAATCAGACGCACTTGAATTAGTAAAAGAAGAATAATAACCATTCTTTTGTTGAACATTCACTTTCTGTCTTGAATACTGTGGATACTGAACGAATTTATCTTTTGACTTATTAGTATCCTCAGAAAAATTCCTTTGTGTGGGTTTGGAAATAGATAAAGAAGATTGACCTTCATGCACTTTCGGTTTATCATTTGAAACATGCTTTGCTTGTTCTTTTTCAGATTTAGAAAGACTAGACGAATCAAACTTTTTATTATTATTCACCATAGAAGTCATTGCTTTTGTTGAGAATTCAGCTAACTGACGTGTAAGTCTTTTTATCTCACATGTAAAGAACTCTTTCTGTGTTTCAAAATCTGTTTCCACAACAGGTTCTTTCTTATGTGCAACAAACATTTGTTCTAAAGCTTTCTTTTCACTTTTCAAGACTTGTTCTTTCCTTTTGAATTGATTCCTTTCATCAGATATCTGATTTTGCAAGGCAACAATCTGGTTTCGAAGTTCTAAAGATTTCTCTTCAGAAGATTTAGTCACCGATTGAAATTGTTGTCTCTCGAAATCCATCTTAATTGTTAAATCAGAAATCTTGGAGGAAAGATCAAGAATGTTTTCTTCTAAAACTTTTCTTTCTTTCTCAAACTTGTTTCTTTCAAGAATAAGAAGTTGCTCAAAATCTGAAATTTGATTTGAAAGTTTAGCATTTCTTAACTCAAGTAACTTTACTTTAGAAACAGCTCCAGACTCAACAAACTTTTTAGCTGAACACACACAACATATAGAATTCACAATGGTAGAGAGTTGAAGTGCATTCTCAGATTTTACACTATCTTCTGAAGCAGGTGAAGCACAAACAAATGAAGTATCAGAAGTATTTGAACTCTTATGTACAGAGGAACTTGTATTTGAAAATTTCTGCAATTCTCCTTTTAATTTGAAAACTTGTTTTTGAAGATCAGAAATTTTACAAAGCATTTGATCTTTTTCAGAAGAATTCATTCTTCTTTCATCCTCAAGATCTTTAAGAATCTTATAATATCGAAATTCGTAAAATTTACTGTTATCAACCGGAGAATCATCAGATTTGAACTGTTTAAATTCCTCTTCTGAATAACTTCTGATATAATCATCAGATAATGAAATTTCCCTTTTACTATAACTGTCATTCAGACGCGCATAATTGAAAGGAATTTGAACATTATCTTTTTGCTTTCTACGTTTATCATGTTCAGCTTCAACTTCCTCAGATGATCTTGTAAAACGCATTTTATACTTCTTGTCCAGATTAAAATAGATAGTATCATACAGTGTAGGAACAAATCTGATTGCACGTTTCAAGTAATGAGGATTTTCAAATCCCAAACCTTCTCTAACATTATAAGCTTTGAACTCTTTTGGTTTATTTAGAAAAATTGTTTGATCAGTCTGTCCTCTTTTTAAAAGCATGGTTTCAACCTTTTTAATATGCCCAAGTAAAACTTCTTTTTCTTCAGAAAGTGCAGAAAGTTGTGTTTGAATGTCATTATACTCCTTTTCCTTAACAGAAAGTTTATCTGAAATTTCAGACAATTTAGCTTTTTGCTTATTATCAGAAACGACAGATTGTTCCAAGAACTTTTCATTTTCTTTCATCAAATATTGCACAAGATGTTCATTTTGAGCATTCTTGTTTGAAAGCTCAACTATTAAAGCATCATTCTGTTTAGAACGAGCTTCCCATTTATCTGTGAGCAATATCTGATCCTTTAACTTCTTCTTAAGATTTGCCATGTTTTCGTTTAAAGACTTGATGTAAGACTCAAACTCAACATAAGGATTAAGACGTACCTCAGATTCGTCCTCAGAAGAATGATCGTCTGGATTTGCCATCAAGCAAAGTTGTTTTCTAGCTGAAGAATCTTCATCCTCTGAATCTGAGCCTATCACCACATCCTCGTTCTCATCATCACCTTCAAAACCATCAGACACATTAATCACCTCTATCGCTTCATCATCGGAACTAACTGAATCATCCATTATGCCCACTGAATCATCAGAAGAATCAACAAACCAATCATCAAGAGAATCAGCAAGAGAATCATCCGAGTCATGAGGATTACAACGCCTCAAAGAAAAATCAGTCTTTCGTCCACTCTTAGGAACCATCTTTGTCATAAAAGCTTTGACCATCATGCAGACCGCATCATCAGATTCATCATCAGTGGCGTTTAACCAATGATCTTCTTCAGCAAGTAGAGCTTTTCCAGATTCCTTCTTCTTTGCCAAAGAAGCTTTATGACTGTAGTACGAATAATCTTTGACTCCAGCATTCGGACACTCTCTCGCAAAATGCCCTGGATTTCCACATTTAAAGCACTTTTGAACCTCATCAGACTTTTTCTCTTCTGGTTCTTCGATTCGCTTCTCTCCAAACTTTTTCTTCTCCTCATACTTGCCTTTCTCATAATATCGCGCTGAATCAGTCTTCTTATCACTCCTCTTGTCTTCATGTCTACCTCTGTACTCAGACTTCCGAGAGGTAGATGAATAACGTTGCTTGTTGGAAGACGGTTGTCTATAGAATCTCCTTTGAAAAGCTTTCGTCATCATAGCCATCGCTTGTTTAAATTCAGCAACATCAACATCTGAATCACTACTAACTTCCGGAGTATCAGAAGAATCACTTCTTGCTCTTGATCTGTGAACGACTTGTTTTCCTCGTTTATCAGCCATCAAAGCTAATGTATCTGCCTTCTCTTTCTCAGATTTCACCTTTGCATCCAAAGCATCTTGAACATCATCTTGACTCTGTTTCAAGATTTCATACACAACATGGATATCTATGTCAGCTAAAGACTTGTTCTGAAAGACAGAGTTGGAATAAATCTTCCAGACAGGCTGAAGATTAATGAGAAACTTGACGTTGTTCTCAATCTTCGTCTTAGTGATGCCATTCTTTCGTAACTCATTCAGCAAATTGCAGAACCTTTCATAGGTTTCATCTAACTTCTCATCGTCTCTTGCCTTGAATTGCTCATATCGTTTGATGATGTTCGTTACTTTCATCTGAGTACCAACACTTGTACCGAGCATCTGTTTCTCAATCTGATCCCACATTTCCTTGCCAGTGGAATTGTGACTATCAATGATAAAATAGATGTCATTCGGAAGACCCAATAACATGAACGATTTAGCCAGCTTATCCGCTTTATGCCTATTCTTCTCTTCAACAGTCATATCCTCAAACTTTTTAAGAACAGTGTGAGCGGCAACTGGAGGATCAGAATCAGGTTGTGCCGGTTTTTCTTCAGTAAACACTTTTGGACCTTCTTTCAGCGATAACCGAATGTACTCTCCCAAATCTTGTCTATCGATGAAATCCAAAAATCGATCTCTCCACATATTGTAATCGCCTCTGAAAAGAACTGGTGGCTTGGTATCGGAACCAATTGCTAACGCTTCTCTTGTCGTCATGATGAATTGTACGGATCTTTTGATCAGTAGATGATTAAATCTGAAATTATTGAACGGTTGTCCTTTGAAAAACCTGAAGTAAAGTCAAATAATCTGAAACACTTAAAAACAACTGATAGTTAGTAACGCAGAGTATGTTCAGAAAATTTAAAACTTGTAAATTCGGACAATCAGAAAAATTTGCTCTCCAAAAAATCACAAAGACTCGAGACTTAGTAAAAATAAAATGAAAACAATAAAACCAAAATAAACCTCACACAAAAACAATAAAATGACTCAAGAAGTTCAAAGACTAAAAAAAAATATTATGGCTTGAAATATAAAAGTCAAACTTCACTCAAATAAGAAAATGGCTCGAGACATGTTGAAAATCACTCAAAAATAGCACTAGACTCGAGATAGCTTGAAAAATACTCAAAAAATAACACTTGGCTCGAGATATCTTGAAAAAGACTCAAAAACTAACACTTGGCTCGAAATATTATGAAAAAGACTCAAAATACGGCTCCCACTCGAGATACACTCTAAATACCACTATATACTCGAGATATACATGAGACACGCTCGAGATACAAGAACACGCGTTCTCACGCGCTCGAAACGAATTCCAACGCGCTGTCACGCGCCAAAAACGAGATGCATGCGCTTCACGCGCTTTGAGATGCTCCCCACGCGCCTGACGAGGCAGAAGATGTTGACCGCTCACCCTCACGAGCCTCGAGATGATGTCTCGAGTTGACGCAAACGCGCCTGACGCGCTTTCCTTTTTGGCACCTGACGCACGCACACGGAACGAGACAACTTTCTTGTCTCCTACACGCCTACACTCTGACTCGAGATGTAGACTTCTGTATCACGCGGCTCGAGATAGTGATGTCTCCCACGCGCTTCAGGTACTCGCACGCGTCTCGAGTTACGCGTTTGACTCACGAGCTGACACTTCTGACGCACCTACACACGCACACAGCTCACAAGATGTTGACATCTCTTTTCCCTTGATTTGACCTCGAGTTGACTGAACCTCTCTCCTATTTATTTAAAGCTGATTTTCTATTACTTGGATTGAAAAACAAATATGGCTCGAGATGCTTGAAAGAAATGGCTCGAGATATTCCTAAAAGATGCTCGAGATCTTAATTTTCTGAAGAAAGGACACTCGAGATCTCTTTATGTCAGACTCGAGATAGAGACAAACATACGCGTCAGACACGCGTCAGACTCGAGATATGACTCGAAACAACAAAAATTTGAAAAATATGCTCGAAATAGCAAAAATTAGACTCGAAATGCTCAGATCTGGACTCGAGACATAAGAAGATCTCCTAAAAACCTCCATTGACGAACCTCCATTGATGAACTTCGAACAAAACCTCGAAAATCCTTCATTTTAGGCTCAAAATTCATCAAATCTTCACAATTAAGCACTAAAAACTCAAATCTAACAACAAAATAACATCAAACTACATCCAAATCTTTCAAATCTTCAAGATCTTCAAGCTCTAAACCCAAATTTCATCATTTTTGCTTCAAACTTCAAAAATCCATCACTTACCTTCAAATCTTCAACAATTTCACTGATCTCCTGCTCTGATACCACTTGATAGATCTGAATATCAATCCACCATGATTAAGAAGCTTCAATTTCAATCACAAATCTCACTTTTATTGATATGAACAATATGAACACAATATACACTCTCAACTTTCTCTCTCCTCTATCAAACTCTAGATCTGACAATTACGTAACTCTCTAAAAACTCACATTCACAACTAACACAAAAGCTTTTATACCCCTAGGGTATTTACACTCAGCTCCCCTCAACTTTACAACAAATACAAATATCAACTCAAACTTGAATACAACTATATTTTTAACCCTAACAATACATTATTCTTAAACCATTGTCGCATCTTCCCACTTCGTGCTTCATCTTTGCAATCTCTGCCTTCTTTTTGGTTTTATTTTAAAAATCTCATATTTTCATAATAAATTGAAAATTAATATTTTTCCTGTAATGATCATGGTTTCTAAACAATTCACATGTGCTATCTAATTTCTATAACATAACATAACATTTACATGTCTTCTAATTTCTTTAACATAACATATACAAAACTTTGATTGTTGTTATTCATCTACAAAACCTAATTGTTTTGAAAAAACAGAATGCTTCAACACTATATAAGATATTTTTAAAATTTTTATTTAAGTGATTTAATTATGAGATTGAAGTGTCATTTTTTGGGTTTAATCACTTGTGTGATGCAAAAATAAAAAAGGGAGACTTTATTTGATTATAGAGTGAGTAATTTGTGTTTTAGGACTCACCATTCACCAATCATAGCCTTGGGCTTTAACTAAAATTGGTCCGTTTAGATAAGAGTTGGCTTTTGGTACGTTTGACCATGTGGATTTGAATGATGGGCCATATTGAATTATTTGGAAAGAATTAGTAAGCTCCAATTTGAAGTTTGACTTAAGGTTGAGTCGAGTTTGATCATAGTGTATTTTTGGAGAGAAGTTAAGCCATTAATTGGAATTATATACTTATGGTATATAGGTAGTGTTTGATACACAAACATGATTGGACTGGATTAAACATAGCAGGATTGGACAGGACAAGTGTTTGTCTAGTGTTTGATACGACTATGATTATAATTCACCCATTTTGATGAACTTTTGGACATTTTTGGCACTTGTGGAATGAACCATTATATTGGAAACATGATGAAGTTATGAACATATTTTTATGCGTAGAGTATAGTTGGGAGGATTATATGGAACTTTATTCGTATTTTGACATGTTTATATAATATCACGTGCTATGGGTTTGTTGACGTAACTTTGGGAATTTTATCCATATACGTGCTATTTCATATTTATGGATGAATATATAAAGTTATGAAGTAGCTTTTAAACTTGACCTATGGGAACAAATTTGTTATGGAGTTATTAAATATATTTCCATTTGGGATATAATACTAAATGGACTTTTCAAGTAGCCACTAGGAGCGTTTAGTCTTGAGGTGTTACCTTGGGGGTAGACACTAAGATCTCTCTATTGCTTAAGGTGTTATCTTGAAGGTAGACACTATGTGTGCCGAGCCTTAAGGTGTTATTCGCAAGAATAGCCACTAAGGACAACCGACTTTTGAGGTGAAACTTGCTAAGTAGTTGTTAGGACACTGGACCACAAGTTTGGAGGTGTTAGGCAACAACGTTGTTTGAGTGACATACTGTTGTATTTCTGTCACTCTCAATGGATACGAGCCTCCCTGTTGATTCCACCTAAATGTTGTACTTGGTTTACAAATGGTTTAAACTAATTATATTGCAATTGTATACTTCATGTTTATTCCCATTAGGCTTTTTAGCCACACTTTATTATGATGATTAAACACTTTAGGTATCGGATAAATTCAATTTTGTTGTAGCAATGCCACCAGTGACCTGGTCATCACTACTAGAAAACCGGGTATCCACCATGAAATTTTTCGACAAATCATATTAAGCCTAATTGAGCCATAATGGACCTTGACGAGTCTTGTTAAACCTTAATGGATCATATTAGGCCTACTTGAGTTATAATGGGCATTCATGAGTCTTGTCGGACCTTAATGGATTATATTAGGCCTAACTGGATCATAAGAATGATAAGATTTACGGGTATTGTCGGGCCTTAATGGATCATACTTGGCATAGTTAATTCATAATGGACCTTAATGGGTCTTGTAAATGACTTTATAATATATATATATAGACCACTTTGATAATTTACTGTAAACAAATATATGGTGCACTTTTATAAACAAATCAAAAAGAATTTTGTAATTCACTCTATCGATTATAATGAATTACAAATAAAGAAAAGAAAGGAAAAAGGCCATTTTTTTCATGAAGTTGCTTGGAGTTTAAGGTAATTAAAAGACACGACAACCTTTCATGTACGAAACACAGATCACAACCACTCTTCCTTTTCTTAATTTTAGTAAATATGGAAAATTTCAAAATTTATCATCAAATATATATTTGACTTGGTTTAAATAAAAATTAGCACGATCGGAAATATGAAAAAAAATATACCGCATCAATGTTTAATATCGGAAATATATATATAGGGGAAGGTTCAAATGAGAAGAATGTCAATATAATAAAAAGTAAGAAGCAATCTCAGCTATTCATCCTGCGGTTCTGATTGATCAACCAGTTAATTTCACAACTAAACTTCAATTTTTTCCAATAATACATTTTCTATGCATGGAGAAAAAAAGCATTAAACATTTTAGGACAAACAAAGTATTATACTATTTTATATATAAAAATAAAACCATCCAAAAGAACATATCTTCAAAACAATTTAAGAGATTGCTCATCAAGTTTTGTACGTTGAATGAAAAGATACTCCTACTTTACAACAATATAAAGCTATTATATATACACACATATGCATACATATAAATATAATGTAAAATATAAACGGAGTATAATACAAGAAATTAAAACATTTTACAATATTATGAAAAGTCTCAGTATCATATATGATCATGCTTTTTGACTAGGGTTTAGTCGAGGTGGATTCATACGAAAACGATATTTAAGAAACGTGGGGACGATTTTCAGCCACACCTTGTCGGTTATGGGGACGCGATCACGGAGGATTGACGCAATTTATGGAGGGCGGAGATGATTAAAGGAGGTTGATCCGGTCAAAGCCGTCTTTATTGACCAGATGAGTAGTTGAGAATCGTCCTCGCGTTTTCTTAAAAAAGTTATGTTTCTCGCATGAACCTCTCTCTCTCTCTCTGTATGTATATGTATATAGGGGCAGGTTCAAATGTGAACCACTTTTTGGTTGTAAACGTGAGGACAGCCGAGAGCGCGACACGTGGCGGATGACTAGGCGCCATGTCAGGTCCACGGCGGATGACTAGGCGCGATTCATGGGAGCGCATTGAATTAAAGTGGGGGACCACACTTAAAGCCGCCACGTGTCGCGCTGTCGGCTGTCCTCACGTTCACAACCAAAAAGTGGTTCACATTTGAACTTTCCTCTATGTGTATATATATATATAGAGAGAGAGAGAGAGGGTGGGTTCAAATGTGAACCATTTTTTCATTGTGAACGTGAGGGCAGCTGAGAGCGCGTCACGTGGCAATTTGACTTCCGCGGCTTAGCTTTATTCAGTCTGCATAAAGCCCGTGGGTTAGCTTTATTCAAGCTTTATTCATATTGCATAAAGCTATGCATACTGCATAAAGCTTAGTCTCGTGTGTTTTTCACATTGCCACGTGGCGCGCTCTCGGTCGTCCTTACATTTACAATAAAAAGTGGTTCACATTTGAACTTTCTTCTATATAATATATATATTTGATATTGAGATTTTTTTCAAACTCATATAATGTTTAGCTGGCTCTTTGAATCTATCCATCATACGTATGTATATGTGTGTATTTAGTTGATATAAATAACACGAAAGTGGCAGCTCGATACGTATATCAAGGATTAAGTAAACACATCCTCATAAGCGTTACTTTCAAATGTCAACTTTCTTTAAAATCCCATATAACAATCTTCACATCTTACTATAAAAATAAAACTTCCTATATTCCCATTCTCAAAAACCAAAAACCAAAAACCAAAAACCAAAAACCAAAAACCAAAAACCATCCTCGTATTCTCGTCTAAATTGAAATGGGTCCGATTAAGATTTTCGTGTCCTTATTAACGTTATTAATCGTACTTGTTTGCTTATTCTTTGTATCAATGCACACCCTCAACTCGTCGAACAACGGTGCCATCGACCGGTGGTGCGAAACGACTCCACATCCCGATCTTTGCAAGCGTTTGCTAGTCCACGACAAGCCACGTTATCGAGCCGATTTCCGGATAATGGCTTTGGAGGCCGCTTTAAAGCTGGCTCATCACACTCAAGGCTTCGCAATCGAGCTCGATAAACTTGGCGGGACCAAAAGAAAGAAAGCGGTGTCGGCTGATTGTTGCAAGCTCGTTAACAACACGATTCTCCAGCTTAATCAAACACTAATGGGTCTCAAGAGCCGTGAAATCTCCGATTTCGATGCTCAGACGTGGCTCAGCACTTCTATGACCAATCTCCAGATTTGTTTTTCGGGGTCCGGGGAGCTTAATTTGACTAGTTTTGTGTCCCCGATCCGGTTGAGTGGGTTGACGGAGATGATAAGCAATAGTTTGGCGATAAATCAGGTTTTCTTGAATCAATCGGAGACTAATTCCGATGAGAAGGAGGGTTTTCCGACTTGGGTTACGCAGAAAGATCGGAGATTGCTGCAAACGGAGTCGATTTTCAAGAGGGCGAATGTGATCGTGTCGCAGGCGAAGGGGAGTAAGTTCCGAACGATTAAATCGGCGCTTGATTATGCGTCGAGGATTAACCGTGGTAACGGGAGGTTTATCATTTATATAAGACGAGGTGTTTATAGGGAGAATCTTGAGATCGGAAATGATCTCAAAAACATCATGTTTCTTGGCGATGGATTGCGGTACACCATTATTACGGGCGACCGGAGTGTCGGCGGAGGGTTCACGACTTATAGCTCCGCAACCGTAGGTAAGAATCTTCGGTATAAAATCAAGATTTTGTTATAGCTTTATCGGTACATTTTATACGAGTTGGGATCTTGGTGGAAACAATTGTTACGTTTTCGCTTAATTTTCTAAGCTTTTCTAGGGTAGAGGTCACGTGTGTACATTTTACTCTATATCTCATCTCGAATGCGATATACTGGATTTGCCTGTTTTGGATTTTCGGTTCTAATTTTTTAATAAGGTTAATTTTGAAACTAATTAGTTTGTTATTATCAAATTCAACTAAGGTGTGGATGGCACTGGATTTATTGCACGTGGCATAACATTCAGAAATACCGCAGGCCCGGCAAAGGCCCAAGCGGTGGCGCTTCGGTCGGCATCTGATTTATCAGTCTACTACGCTTGTAGTTTTGAAGGTTATCAAGACACCCTCTTCGTCCTAGCTCAGCGACAGTTCTACAAACTTTGCTATGTTTACGGCACCGTCGATTTCATATTTGGCAATGCGGCCGTGGTGTTCCAAAACTGTATGATTTTAGCGAGAAAACCCTTGAGTGGGCAAGCAAACATGATAACGGCTCAAGGTCGTGGTGATCCGTTTCAAAATACGGGGATTTCGATTCATAATTCACGTGTGATGGCTGCACCAGACCTAAAGCCTTTTGTGGGCACGGTCCAGACCTTTCTAGGGCGACCCTGGCAAGAATATTCAAGAACTGTATTCATGAAAACGTTCATCGATACACATGTCAATCCAAAAGGGTGGTCACCATGGGGGAATACTAATTTTGCGTTTAAGACATTGTATTATGGGGAATATGGGTGCTTTGGACCCGGTGCAGTAACCAAAAACCGGGTCAAATGGCCTGGTTACCATATCATTACAAGCATTAGTGAAGCATCACAGTTCACGGTAGACAGACTTATATCAGGCCGAGCCTGGTTGCGGGCTACCGAAGTTCCGTTCATCACCGGTTTATGAGAACGATTCTATTATTCATTTATGTACATTACATTGATTGATTCATATGAACGGATATTTTTATGTACATTATTTAACAAAATTCTTTTATTATTTGATTTTACTTGTGCTAGTGCTACTAGGCCCAATAAAAGATTTAGAGTTGGTACACCTATAATTGGGCTTCTTGGCCCAAAATATAGATTTGATCTATGACTTTATTCTAAAAGATATAAAATTTCTTTTACGAACCCATCCTTTTCGTTGTTGGTGGGTACAAAAAACTAGGATTAAATACAAAATACACAAAATAATATAATATTATATTAGCGTATACAGAAAATATAAGCTACCAGAATCTTTTACAATATACCTTGTCACTTGTGTATAAATAAGGATGAAAAAAAGCATATTTTAAAGATCAAGGACGAAAAGTGTTATAAATATCAAACTATAAGGACGAAAATCATACTTTATTCTAGTAGTTTACTTTTCATCTTTCTGTAAAATGTTAAATAGTATAATTTTATTTCATAGCTCTTTCTAATAGAAATTATCAGAAAAATTTGCTTTCTAGCTTCTAACATGGTATTAGAACGATACCTTATTCTTCACTCATCTTTCACTTTCGAATCCCTAATTCTTTCATCTCTCTCCCCTCCCTTTTTAGATCTAGAAATCACCTTCTTTTTTATCTTTCTGTCCTTTTCTTCTTTATCCTTTCTGACATTCCCTTCATGGACGGGAAAACAAATCCATCCACATCAAAAGATGAAAACCCGATTACTCCATCAACCCTTTTCATCTTTCTAGTGCTATTACAAATAGGACTGTAAAGAAACTGAACGAACACAAACAAAGGCTTATTCTTGTTCGTTAAGCTCATTTAATTTAACTGAACAAATAAACGAACACGAACAGTAAATGGACGAGGCTTTTTGTGTTCAAATTTGTTCATTAAGAAATTTTGTTTGTTCGTGTTCTTTTATGTTTGCTTATTAAGAGCTAATCGAACGTCAACGAATGAACTTAACTGAACATAAATGAACTAACTTAAATCCAAAATGAACAACAAAAACCCACCATTAATCATCATTTCATTCGTAAAAATAACCATCACAAGATGAAAAAACGGGTTAATTTAGGAGGTACAAAAAAGGAATTCTAAAAAATTAATTTACTTGATGATTTGTAAAAAAGGAGTTATAAAATATTAATGACATATTATATAAATATGTATGTATATATATATATATAAAGAAATGTAAATGAACACAATTAACGAACGTAAATGAACGAATATTCATGAACATAAATGAACAAACAAAAAAAATGTGTTCGTGTTAATTCATTTATTAAATAAACAAAAACAATCAAATTTCCAAATGAATGGCGACCAGTTTGTTGAACGTTGGATTCGTTTATGGCCCCAATCGCATATATAAAAATTCTTATCCTAGAAATTAAAAACCCAAACTATCGCAGTCATTCCTTTCCTATCCCTATATTAGAGAGATGTTTAGAAATAGTCCAAAATAAGTTGGGTTGAAGATTGATTCGGAGTATGTTAAAAGTAGGAGTTGTGCACGAGAGACACAAAATTCTTAGGAGCTCAAAATTCTCATAAAATCACTAGTTGGTCCAAAGAAGGCTATACAATATATAGTTGTAAATCTTTATGTTGGATACAACTTTTTAGTTTACACAATGATCTTATTTTAAATTTATAAGGCTCAAAACAATAAGTTTTCAAAATTGGTTATATACAAAACAAAGTTTGCCTAGTGCTTTCAGAAAATTCATATAAAATAGGTTGTTGCTCAAACTAGGTGAATCTAGTGCAAGCCAATTCTAAAGATAGTTCTACAACTTTAATTTCGAATATTAGTCTTATATTGGTTATCGGTTAGATTCGAATACCGGATACCCTCTGGTTACCAAGGAATGAAGCGGTGAAGTGTTTGACACTGCCATTCCGTGATGACCTGATCGGTCTAACCATCCATCGGGAATAGCGTATCTTAATGATATGGATTGCCTTCTAGTCTTGACTCTTAAATGTATGAGTTTTGATTTTTAAACTAACACTTGATGTGATTTTTAGATTTTAGCGTAATGTTTTTCTTCGGTTATGTAGTATTTATGATGTTTTAATTGTATCATTTGTTCGTTGTACACTTTTGCTCAGTCAGGGTTTTGTTTTGTTCTACCGTGACATGTTCAACATCTAACCTAAGGATAGCATAAGAGATCAAGATGGCTTAGGGGGCAAGACAACTAGTTTTAAGCAATGCTTTTGCCATGTAAACCTGTAAATATGTTTCTGTTAGAACATTGTACTATGAATTACAAATTCTTGGTCTACTTCGGTTGTGTCACATGTTTTATTTCCTCGGCCTACTAGTACCAATATGAGGTATGTCACAACTGTTGTGACATACCTCATATTGGTACTAGTAGGCTGAGGGTGTTACAAACTTAGCTACTGTACGTATGTGTGCGAGATCTTGGACTAGGTTGCTTATCTAGATGTATCATGTTAAGGCAATTTCTAGTTATCAAAACCTGTCAATACAAGCCTACATATACCAACCAAGTCATTCGCATAATTCATCTCTTCCTTCATTATTTTCCATCTAGTAAGATGTTAATTGAAAATAAGAATCATGCTATGTATTAGCCAATAATACATGATATCTATTGTGGAGGCTAATAATATCTCAAGAACAAAATGTTAATACACGTTCTAAGCAACTTTTCCGTCTATTTTACTTTAGTAAACTTCCAATGCAATAAATAAATGTCAAAAAGAAAACGGTTGACAATGTTTGTGCAAAATACACGCATCTTGATCACAAATACGTCATCATCTCATGAACATCTTCTGCATACAAGGAAGTTGTAACCCCAAGTCTGTTGTTCTTTGAAGTCCGTTTTAATTAGATACAAGTATGAAGTCTTGGACCCCCTTGAATGATGCAAAAGTTGGCTTAAGGTTTCTTTATAGGCTTTTAGGCTAGTTATCATAGACCGACTCATGTTTATTTTGTAATCCTATTTTTTTTCCAGGTGTGTTTCCTTATTAATGACGTTGAATTTAAAACACAAAGAGACATTACGTGTAAAAAGTCGAATATAAAACCTACACATCAACATTAGAACATAATTGTTGGCATGATTTAGAAGAAGACATATGAACCTAAAGGGATACTAATGAATAATGATGTTATTGGGTGAATGTTACCTATTTGTATTAATTTTCATCACATAAAGTAACAACTATTAACATCCACTAAACAAACATATTAATTGATCTTAATTATAACATGTAAAATTAACTACACAACCAAAAAATAAAGAAAAAAGATTATATGACTTTTATGACAAGGTGCCACATTATGCATATGTAAATAATGGTTAATTACTTTATCGTTTATCCTAGATTTTTATTGAAATTAATAGTTTATTTTGCATTATAAATGGATTTAATCTTAAATTTTAATTATTTTTTTTAATGTTGACACTATAAAAAACAGTTGATTATCCATATTTTTTAGCAATATTAATACATTTGAAAGTGTGGAAAATTACAATAAAGAGTAGATATATTTGGCGTAACAATTTTTTTTATTAAACCTCTACATTTGAAAGTGTGAAATTTGTAATAAAAAATCACGTTTATTAGTGTGGAGAAAATATATCTAAATTTTCATATTTCTAAGCGTGGAAAATTTGATAGTAATTCTAAGGTTACAAAAGTTCACGCTTTAAAGTGTAAACTTTTCTAATTCTCTGTTTTTTTACAAAAGTTACACGTTTAAAAACGTGGACTTTTGAAATCAAACCTACACATTTACATATGTGGATTTTTTTGTTTCTTTAACAATCTCTATATTTAAATTATATGTCACAATTTAAAGTGTGACAAGTATCAAAATTCATTAACTTTTTTTTTTTATAAAACGTGAATAAATGACATATTTTTTGTAGTGTGGTTTATTAAACATCTATTAAAAGCTCGTTTGATTAATTAATTGAAGTTGTAACAATTGATCCTACAATAATTTAATATGAAAAACATATACTTTGTGTATAATTGATTTGACAATAGAGTTTATGGGATATTAAAATTTAATCTTTTAAAATTGTACAAAATGGAAAAAACATCATATATTATTTGTGATATTTGGTTATATCAAGTTTGTAAGTTTAATTATGGATGAAATGTTCATGTGTTTCATGACCCATAATAATTAAAAACAAGATAGTTTGGTAAAAATAAATAGAGATGTATACGAGTAGCTTCATTAGCATCTTTAAATTCTAAAACATAGAGATTTTGGGTATTTTAATCCACTTCGGGTCATAGACATACTAAGGCCATTCTTAGCCCATACCGGTACCGAGCCGGTACCACCCCATACCGGTGGTAACACCGTTGTGGATGAGGGGTATGGTGCCGGTAGTGGTACCGATCGGTACCCCAATGCCGATGGAAGAAAAAGCACCCCCCCACCCCCACCCCCACCCCCCCTACCCCTCCCCCTCTCTCTATCTCTCTCTTCTTTCTCTCTCTACCTTTTTTAACTTTCTTTTTTTAATCAATTAATTAGAGGGGTATGGTATTGGTATGGTTAAGGATGGATTGGTATGGTGTTGGTAAGGTGTTAGTAAAGTTGATGTGGCGCTGATGTGGCAGCAAAAATGAGAGGTATGAGGGATACGGCTAAGGATGGCCTAAATCAAAGTTAAGGGTTTCGAAATGGCAACTAAATCAAAGTTAAGGGTAGTGCAATGGTAATGATCAATGATGAAGGCAAAATAAAAGTCCATTATTGGGGTCCAACTCCAACCCCACTTCAAATCATTCCTCACGTGTTATCTCCTTCATTTTCACGTGTTTATGTGGCCACGTCACCATATTCAAATGTCTCCTATTGGTGACGGATTGAATTTCTTTTTTGGATTTAGTTCATAAAAATGTATCGATTGGATACGTTTTGTTATTGTATGTATTCGACTTTTAAACTTATCATTTAATGTATCAAAGTTTGTAAAAATTACTATTTAATGCATCCAACATGTTATAGTAGGTGACCTCTTGATGTGGCACCGGTTTTAATGATACGGCGTGTGACTGGATGTTGACATGTATTCCGTTTATTTTAAAGTAATTGTAAATAAAACAATAATAATAATTATCATTTAATGGTTTCGATTTTTCGCAACAAATGAGTTTGACCTTCATCTTCATCTTCTACCAATCTGCTTGGGCTTGACCTTCATCTTTGATTTTTGTTAGGATCTGAATGGGGGCTTCGATTTTTTGAAGGGGGGTCTAGATGGGGGCTTCGATTACGCAGATATATGGTTCGATTTTTGGGGGTATCGATTACCCAAATGAAAACTTGACCAAGCCCGACAAAGATGGTTGGTCCCCATGTGTCCATCCTCTCATTTCCCATGGTTGCCTACCGCAACCACAACCTCGACCCCCTGGTCCGTTTTGTTGTGACGGATGGTTAGATTGAGTTAGAGTCGTTGTGGGTTAGTAGTGGTTGGATGCATGACAGTAGTGGTTGGATGCATGTCGAGAGCCTATTGTGTGTGGGCATCTTGTTTAGCCCGGCAAGTCTATTTGAGAAGGAACTGAGATCAAGCTTTATGAAAACTGGGAAGGGGGTCTGATTGGTGAATGAAAGTGGAGATGGTGTCGTACTTGCCCTTAGTAAGTCTTGGGATGAGTTGTAAAACCATCTTCTGCTTGAAAATTGGGTTGTCGATGTTAGCCAATTGATCGGCGATATGTTTAAGATGCTTACAATAGTCGGTCATGTTGATGAGTTTGTCAAGACAAGTGGTGTTGAATTGTTTCTCCAAGTACACCGCACATCTGTATTTGTTGTCTTGAAAAATCTCCTTAAGCCACGTTCATAGATCTTGAGCGGATGCATTGGGTTTCATGATAATTTGAAGGAGATCCTTAGAGATCATCTCATAGATCCATTGTTTTACAATGGCATCAAGACGGTTCCAAGTAAGGGAGTCAATGTATCGGGGCAGGGTGTTTTAGGATCAATATGGTTGAGGACATTGTAGGCGCAAGCATGAATATGAAAAAGTTTAGCCATGATGCGTATTGACCATCCTCTTGATCTAGTAGGACAGGAATGAATTTTTTTTTTATCATTGACAGCGAATGCAGGATGAAAAGTGTCATGGGTGGGAGCATCACTATTCTTTTCTGCCATGGTTGTTGAAGTTTGGAGAACAAGCTTGTAAAGAAGAAGAGAAGAAGAAAAATAGAGTATGAGAAATGCTCTAATACCATAAAGTTTGGTCAAAATCCCTTGATCCTCTTCTTCTCATATCATCAAAATGTATACAATTAAAGACTACAACGGTAAACAAGGGAAAAGGATAATTACAAACTAATCACAATACTTTCCAAACATACCTATATAACTATAAGGAAATTATCTTAGAAATAAATCTCAATCAACTGTTTTACAGAATTTAAGTTTTTAAGCCCAAATAATATAATGTGTGTTATGTAAATGCAACAAGATTATAGATCGGTTTTTGGACTTTAGAACAATTTTTCAAGATTTACAAGATTTTTTGTGAAATTTCCAAATTATAAAATACATACTTCCATAAAACATTTGTTTTTTAGAAGATTTTTTCATATATTGTTACATAAAAGTATTAATAAGATTTTTTATTTTAAAGATGTCATGTGTATAACTATTAAAGCGTTAAAATCTTCTTATAAACCTATTGTAACTTTGATACAAATACAATTTACAAACTATAACACAATAGGCAATATATCAAAACACTATGATATTCTATCTATAACAACTAAGGTAAAGAAGCGATCAAAGGTTAATGAATAATTTCTTTTCTTTTATTGAATATTCTTTAAAATAAATTAAAGAATTTATCTTTTTGTAGCAAATGGATTTCTGTAGTGTAGGACAAGTGTGTGTATAGGGATAAACAGGGTGGTATGATGATTACAGTCGGTGGTGGAAACCAAACGTATTTGTGACGACCACCATAACGCCGTTTGTTTAATCATGCTTTATATATAGTTTTTATTTATTTATTTATTATTGAAAATAATAAATCTATATATAATAAATAGTTGAGTTGTCTAGTGGTGAGCCCGTTTCAGGATTTTCCTACCTAAACATGTATCTAGACGACTAGAGGCATTTAGATTATCAATTCATTTAGGCTTATCTAATTGATAACATGTATTATTTTCTTTAATAAATCTCACTAATTTATTAATAAATTTAAATTACTTATCAGTTTAATTAGGCTTATTCAATTGACATGTATCCATTCATTTAATAAATCTTGCTAATTTAATAATTAATCTTAAAAAAACAGGATTTACTTATTTGATTTGAGTTGTTCAAATAGATTTTTTTAGTGCATATATATATATATATATATATATATAGAAGAGAGAGAGAGAGAGAGAGAAAAGTTCAAATGTGAACCACTTTTTGGTTGTGAGCGTGAGGACAGCTGAGAGCGCGACACGTGGCGGAGACTAGTCAATAAAGGCGGCTTTGAGTGTGGTCCCCTTTAATTCAATGCCCTCCCATGAATCGCGCTCTCGGCTGTCCTCACGTTCATGTGTCAATAAAGCCTAGTCATCCGCCATGTGTCGCGCTCTCGGCTGTCCTCACGTTCACAACCAAAAAGTGGTTCACATTTGAATCCACCCTATATATATAGATATATTTAAACGGCAAATAACTCACATACACACATTCCGGGGTATCCAGATCCAAACGGGCACCAACTAATCCCCCATACCCATGAAGCGGCCCTATGAACTATATAGCCCATAAGCTTGTCCCTAAACCGGCCCATCAACAACTTAACATATTTTGTATTATATCTCACGCGTATGTATCTAGAATTAATAAAATAGTGGGAAGTTATTTTGCAAACCATAAAAAACGTGCAAACCGTGCAAACTCATGGTTGCACACGTAAATCAATGAAAAATCTTTTATAGAGTCGTTTAATATGATGAAAATGTTTCATATACTAAATTTTGTGATGAAATTGTTTCATATGAAGGTGTTTATTTACGTAGAAATAAAAAAGTTTCATAAAAACGATAAAAAAGTTTCATATGAATAAAAAACACCAACATATGAAACAATTTCCTCAAAATTTGATGTTTATGAAACATTTTCATCATATTAAACAACTCCATGAATCAATTTCACTGATTTTACGTGTGCAACCATGAGTTTGCACGGTTTGCACGTTTTTTATGGTTTGCAAAATAACTTCCCTCTAACCATATATATGGACAATAAAAGAACAAAGAAAAGTCGACGGTCTAGAAGCTAAAAGTGTCTTTGTCGGATAAAATGCAAATAATTAAAGGGGGCCAATTAATAGAAATAAATGACTGTGTGTAATAAATAATAATGAACTCTAACCACCCATTTACTACTTCTCTAATCTCACCATGTGTTTAATTAATTAAGTAACTAATAAGAATGAGGACAAAAGAATCATAGTTACTCACTTATGACCCCTCTAATTCCTTTTTAGCAAAATGATGTTCATCTGAAGAGTGGGGGTTGACCACAATATTTTAATTTGGCTGCTTTCTGCAATATATATATATATATATATATGTGTGTGTGTATTAATTATATTGGCATTAAAATTTATGTCAATCTTTTCTTCTTCTAAGTTGGAATATTGAAGGTGAAGACTAATTTCCATTGAAAGTGGATTAGGATGATGTTTATCATAGCAGTTATCATTTTATTATTTATTTCTTCTTTTAACTAACATATACATAGGGGAACATAAAACAAGAAAATGATCAATTTACGAGAAAAATAAGAAGTTTCAAGATTATATATAATTAATAACAGAATAAGAGACACATGTGAGTTGGTCAAGGTGAGTATACGACCAAGGGTTGCGCCAAAGGTTAGTCGCTTTATTCCAGGTCAACACAATATGTTTATATATATGATCACATGTGTGATTATGTGGGGGTTTTTTTTTTTCAAATGTGATTACATTTGATCTTAGAACTTCTTTTTTTCCAGTAATTAAATTGACTATCATCTCGTTTGATCATGCATGTTTGTCGATCTCTCTCTCTCTCCCTCCCCTATATATATATATATATGTATGTATTTTGGAAATGAATTCACTTGCACTCTTCAACGTTGGTGAGGAAGTTTAAACCCCTTGATCGACCTTGTGAGGCTTGGATTTTACAAGTTACCGACTATATATCGCTAGGCCAAAAGGCTATTTGGTTTGTTTGTTCATCTTAATTTGAGTTGTTCGATGGTTGATGCATCACACTTCATCAAAAATATAGAATTGTGTGATAAAATCCTAACCACGTCCAAGTAAATTTAAGCAAATCTATGGCGTAAATATTTTGATCTATCCATTCTTATTTCGTAATTATAAATAACATTGAGTCAGGTATGCCCCCCACGTTATGGAATTGGCAGACGATTGTGGGCCGGTTGGGGTTGCCGGTATCAACCTTTTGTCCAAAATTATAAATAACATTATGTATGTGTATCGATCAATCTTAATCACTATTCTTTTTTGGACTTCAATAAAATGATGAAAAGATACAAATAAATTAAAAAAAGATATCAATATACAGATATTGTGGGAGAAGGAGAGGGGGGTGGGGGGTTCACAAGTAGTTAAAAGTCAACTTTCAACTAATGGGTATGCTGTACATATGATGCTAAATCTGGTCCCAATTGGATTTTATACCTGTAGTAATTAACAAGAAATGGTTCTTGTTGTTGTAGGGATAACATTCCTCTTGTTTGGCCCCATTTATATAATATATTTATATATAAAAAAATATATATCATAAAGATCTAGAGAAAGAGAGACTTCCTTTAAGTCACCAAATGAAAACCCTAGTATAGATATTTAATTTTGGGTGACTTTGTGTCCTCTACATCTCTTTTAGAGTTCTCCAAAGGGCTCTTAAGCAATCTTTATGGACACTACATTATACATGACATGCTTTTTTTAAACAAATCAAAAGCAAATTCTTTTGGTTGGTCTGAGAACTATAACACAAGTGAAGCTTATATAATACCATCTATTAATATATATATATGACCATGGTAATTAACACTAAATGCAAAACATTTATCATAGTTCACGAATTTTAAATTATTATGAGTAAGTTTGGAACAACTAGTTGTGCCAGGCAATGTTTATAAGAAGCTTAATTAGGCTCCGCTAACATAACATGTAACCTTATTGATTTGGCAACCCTAAAAAACAAACAATTACTTCACTGTCGAGAAACGAAAGAAGACTTCCATCTCCAAGTTTAAATCGTCGTTCTTAAAAAACCTCTAGAAAACAAATGAAGTTTAACAAGTCAACCAATTTATATAAATTAACTTATATCATGATTCTTTAATTAATCTAACCTCTAAACTTACAAACTTATTAGTGATGACCTAACTTAAAGGCGATAAAGGAGGTGATCATACAGGCTTATATATGTGTGGCTTGTTTGGAAGGGCATGAATGCAACGGTGTTTAGTAATTCCTTTCAATCCAGGTGTAATCGCAAATGATATTCAATTGGTTGCATACTTTGGGATCCATCATAGGAGCTCTTTTGGTCGTTCCGTTTCTTGAATTGATTAATTGGTGTTTTTTTTTTTTTTTTGGACGGCAAGAAAGAAATTTTATTGAAAACTAGCGAGAAGCTAGAACAATACACGACATGACGGCATTCAAAGGATTACAACACCAATCCTCCCACGAGAGGAGTTTACCAAACTTGGTTCTACATCTAATCCAATCAAAGGCCGTGAATCTAATATCCTCCATAATCTCCTTTTCGTGTTTCGAGATCCCTTTAAAGATCTTGTGATTCCTTTGTTTCCATAGCACCCAAAAGAACGCAATCATGATAAGCTTTTTGAGCTTGCGATCCACTTCATTTCCCATCGTGGAGACAATTTTTGACAGTAAATTCGGGACATCAGTATCATTTGTCGGCCACCATCCAACCCATTGCGAAAGCAGGGCAGAAACAAATTTTGAAGTTGAGCAATTTCCAAAGATGTGATCCACGCTTTCAGGCTTTGCGTTACACAAAGGACAGGTTAACGAGTCAACCGATACCCCGCGTTTAGAAAGATTGTCCTTTGTCGCCAAACGGTTGTTTATCGCTCGCCAGAGATGGATATTCGCCTTGTTGGTTGCCCAATTAATCCAGACTGTTTCAGGATCCGGTGCTGGTAACGTGACGCAGTCAATGAATTTTCTTAATGATTGAACCTAGAATTCACCATTATCTTCGAGTTGCCATTTCCAGCCACTGTTGGTATCGCTGCTAAGAATGAGAGATTGGAGGTTTATTCCCCAATCAACTAACTCACGGTCAACACTCTGGATTTTGCTCCAAACTCCTTTACTGCTTCTATTATTTATGGTGGAGCAAGACGAGACCACGGCCTTCCATCTAGCATTTGGTTCCACCTTATCTCTCCATCTCCATCTTACGAGCATAGCCAAATTTAGAGCCTTCAAGCTTCCAATACCCAACCCGCCACAGTTTTTATCGCGGAGAGTTTTGTTCCAAGCGACCCAATTAATCTTCCTCGAGTGGTCCGATTCACCCCAAAAAAACTTTCGACGTAATCCTTCTAAGATATTGATGACCTTGTTTGGAGCCTTGTAAAGCGAAAAGAAGTAGTTACCAAGACCACCCAGAACCGCTTTACACAGACACAACTTTCCGCCTATCGATAGATTTTTTGATCTCCAATTAGACAACCGAGATTTGAATTTATCAATGATCGGTTGCCAGCTCGATAATTTGGACATATTACCGCCTACCGGAAGCCCCAAATACGAGAAAGGGGTGCATTCATCTTTACAATTAAGCCATTGGGCCAATCTGCGTACCTCGTCGTGGTTCACCGACACTCCCATTAAGCTGCATTTGGAGAGGTTTATTTGGAGACCGGAGCATATCTCGAAGCACTTGAGGATCGAAATAATACTCTTGGCATTATCTGAATCCCATTCCCCCATTATTAGAGCGTCGTCCGCAAATTGCAATAACGAGATTTCCTCATCCAGGTTATCAAGTTGAACCCCCTTGAAGATTAATTGGTGTTGTAACCCAAACTCTTTGTAATGCGTTGGTTCTAGGTTGTTAGCACCTTGCTAGTCCTGCTTTTGCAATAAATCATCTGCCATTTAAAAAAAATTAGTGAGATAACTTAATAAAACTACTTCAAGGGTATAAAACATTTATATATATAATGCTAATTTCTTTGAATAAGAACAACTAAAGATTAAATCCGACGACTTCAATTAATTCACATATCATCCATCGATTAAGGAGAAAAAAGAACGACGGTGTATATCGAATTTGTATTAATCTAACATTATCATACAATTACACACAAATATGCGTTAAATTTGATTTAATCAAACTTAAAGATACCATTAGGGGTAGGCTATTTGCACCATTTGACTTGTCATCTACACACCTAAAAGATGAATTGCTACTCACATACATCAACATCGATCAACATCCTCATTTTACATTTCCAATGCATTTCACATTTACTAAAAAGGGTGCAATTAACAACCCTCTATCATTAAGTGAGGATTTAAAAAGATTAAAAAAGAAGTGAAAGAGAATTAAGCGATGAGAAAGAGATAGTTTAGGGTCATAGTCAGTAGCTGGTGGGTGTATCATATAAATTTAGCGCCAAAAATCTTGGCCACCAATTTAGCCCTATTCCGACAGCGAAAGACAAAGACAAGTTACACTTTATCATACTAACAAACACCATCTCTCTCCCATTTCCCCATCATCTTTCATCATTAGGGTTTTTTTTTTCTTTCTCTCTCTCTTCAATCCTTCTTTCTTGTTGTCTTTTTTGTGTCCTATAATAACCCTATTTCTATGCCATTCACCCATTGGACCCTCTTCATCTTTTCCCTTTTTAGCTTCTTCAATTCCCCTTTGAAGAATCTGGGTTCAATTTCCAAGAATCAGACAACCTTAATTCTTCTTATTGTCTTTTGTCTTCAGATCTTTTAGTTTGCTACTATATATATACCCACTTTCATATTTGTATAATTAATATTATTAGAAGCTTTGAATTCTTTCTTGGATCAAAGGGAATTGAAGTACATACACAAGTTGATCACTTTTGAAGAAGATTTAATTGGTATGAATTTGATTACTTTATTTAATTGAAGTTTTAATAAGTTATATATACAGCATGGGTTTTTTTTTTAATTCAAGTTATGATCATCATTTATGTTATAAATAGCATAATGATTGATTTTACAGCATGCCCATTTTGTCTATTTGAACAAGCTATATAGGTATAATCCCATGTCGATATTACTACAGTGTGACAAAAGTTATATACAAACACAAATTAGTGCCACCTTTGTGTGTGTGTCTCTTAGAATTATGAGTTTTTATTTAATTATTACATGTTACCATTATCTATATATCGCATGCTATATATTCATGTCTTCTTTATTTCTATTTTTTATATATATAAAGCAGGGATGATTAATTGGATCAGTGAGCTAGGAAGTATTGATTTCTAGGATCATTGTAAGAACTCATAGCATTCACCAATAATTGGACATATATGCTTGTTAAAATTTATATATGGATGAAACATAACCTAATGATCAATTTCTTGTTTGATCTCTTGAATTCTTTAAATATTTTGTATATATGTGATCATCCATGGTACCTAAGCTATATGTTATAACTAATGAGCAGTGACTCATGATCATGGTATATACCAAATAAAATTTCTACATGTAGAATGAACGAATTAGCGTAATCGGTTTCTTAATTAGTTATGTATCAATTCGCTATGTTCGATCTGTTTCACAAGTGTTGAAGGTTAAGTTCTTCCATTTTGCACTTTGTTCTTGAGGATATATAGGATGCAGCAAAGGAAGTGATCACATTTGCTGATCTTTAGAATATATAGTTGCCTTGTTTTGAATTTTGATGATGCATGATTTTGCATATATATCATATCGTTTCATTAATAGATTTACCATAAGTGACATAATCTACAACAGAAAACTAATCAATATGTTTCTTTTGCTTATTCATTTATAAATTGTATATATATGCTCTCATTTCCAAAACCCAACTATTTTCCTCTAATTTGTTCTTCAATTGGTATCTTTTATATATGTTTCTTTCATTTATTTGGGGTTATAGAGTTTGCAAAGATGTTACTTGCATTTATGAGAGAGATCTAGAGATGAAACTAAATCTTTACCTCTTGCTGAAGATTCATACTTCTGAACAAAGAGGTCTCATCCTTAATCTAGCTTCAGACTTCCATAGGGATCGATCGTGATCTTTAATGCGATTATTATTATGTCTTAAATAATTAAACAATATGCAGCCACCCTTAATTTTCCCCTAGCAGTCATGATCTTGAACTTTTTGTTTCTTAAAAGAACAAGTATTCGATAAATTTCGTCAAACTATATGCTCATTCAATGGTTCTAGAAAATTAACTATCATCTTATACTAAATTTCATCTTCTTCCAGTTCCACTTTCCCTTTGTGCTTTGCCAAAAATAATCCATTTACTGATTAGTAAACTTGGTTGGAGCTAGTTATATGGCATCATTGCACCAAACCACAATGTACTATAGTTGTTTCTGCTTTACTATTTTCCTAGGAAAAAATTAGCCATCTTTCAACATGCATTTAACTAATTAATGTACAGTTTATTTCTATTGAATATATAAACTAATTAGCCTGCAAATTAATTGGTTCAATTTGGCTGCACAGGTTTCAAATTCTTGTTATTTGAAGAACAACCACTGCATGAGTCCCTTTCTATATATTTACATTGATATTTATTTATGTAAAACATAAATTAAAAAAATTTTGATCATTACATTATGTCACAAGTCAAAACCACTTGACAACAGAAATGAAAACCATAATCATTTTTCAATTAATTTAAAGGGATACTATACATTGATCATTAGTTAGATACACATGAATCTCAATTTTACATTTAGATCAGATTGAACATGATATCTTTGTGCACTATAAATTGATTGAAGCATATTGGATTGTAGGTTCGAGTCTGTACGTAAGAGGAGATATGGACACTTTTTCACATGTACCTCCCGGCTTTCGGTTCCATCCCACCGATGAAGAACTTGTCGATTACTATCTTAGGAAAAAGATCAACTCAAGGAGGATCGACCTAGATGTCATCAAAGATATCGATCTTTACAAAATCGAGCCATGGGATCTTCAAGGTATTACCTACAACTTAACAAATGTCATTATATTTAACCAAACATATATAATTATGGTTTTCTAGGGTTTAAAGATACATTATTGCAACTATATTACATCTAATTAATTCTTAGCCTCATAAACTATCTTCAAAACCATGATTTGATTAATGAATTGGACTCTAGCTAGCTTCATGATGCTAATTTATAAGTTTAAATAGAGCTATGCAGGCTTGGTACCGAAGAGCAAAACGAATGGTATTTCTTTAGTCATAAAGATAAGAAATACCCAACGGGGACTCGAACCAATAGAGCTACAACAGCAGGATTCTGGAAGGCAACAGGAAGAGATAAGGCGATTTACGCGAAGAACGACCTGGTTGGGATGAGAAAGACATTGGTATTTTATAAAGGTCGCGCTCCGAATGGACAAAAATCAGACTGGATAATGCACGAGTATCGCCTTGAATCCGATGAAAATGGAACCACAAATCAGGTGAGCAATTAAAGACTTCCTTTTTTTAATTCACTTTGTTGATAAAAATAACAAAAATTTAATAAATTTTCTTTTATTTTGGAAATAGGAAGAAGGGTGGGTGGTATGTAGGGTTTTCAAGAAAAGGCTACCCACAATGAGAAGAGCAAGTGATCATGAATCACCAATTTGGTATGATGATCAAGTCTCATTCATGCCAGACATTGACTCACCAAATAATCAGAACAACTCTCAATCCCACTTGATTAACAACCATGGTTACCAATACCCTAATTATGGTGCTTGCAAGAAAGAGCTAGATCAGCTGCAAAATTACCAGATTACCCCTGATCACTTCCTCCAACTCCCTCTTCTAGAGTCTCCAAAACTGCTCCCCACCTGCAATTCTTCCATGCCCATTTATGGTATTAACATAAACCAAGCTGGAAACATCAACTATCAGCCATCCTCACTCACACAAATCCACAACAACAACAACATCCATCAAAATCAAGATCAAAATGTCAACAACCAGGTGACAGATTGGAGAGTTCTTGACAAGTTTGTGGCATCACAGTTACTTAGCCAAGGTGATGTTTCAACTAAAGAAAATGATCATTATGCAAATATTGAAGACAACAGTCCCATCTTCCAGTCACATGAAGATCATCATGATACATCAAATTCTGAGCTCATGATTACACATCTGAACAAGCAAGAACACGAAAGGTCAACGGTGCCAGAAGATGCCTCGAATTCCATCTCCAGTTGTCACATAGATCTGTGGAAATGATGAAAAATCCGGGGGTTTTTGAAGGTTATTATTAATTGCAAATATATATATATATAGAAGCATATTTCAATTGTTATTGTACATAATAAAAATCTAAAGTGCTATATATACATGTAAACTTATTAAGACTTGTACCTGGTTAGAGTACTATATGTCACTTAATTAATTAAGTGTAGTGTTTAATTAAGTTAATGGTTTATGTATTAATATCATAACTACAACAATCAAGGGATTGTTTAATTGTTTAAGGAGCATTGTAGGCATGGGGGTCTTGCTGTGCCTGTGAGTGTACTATTACTTGGGAACACAGCATTGTCTGTGTTATATGTGTAATGGGATTTATAATATAATTTTGCCTGTAATATATATGACAGATTATGTTTTTTATTTGTTTTTCAATTCATTTTATTAAAGAATTGAACTTTTTAAGAATTTTCTTCAATCTCGACGGTATCATATATATCATCCTGTTGTTTTTCAAGTGGCTTGGTAAATCATATTCAAAAGTTCATAATACTAAAGTTGCGTTTGTTTGTGGAAAACTTTCGAGTTTTCGAAGAAAAATTTTCAAGGAAATTATCGCATTTGGTTCATTCAGTTTTCAAAAGTTTTCCAAAAAAAAATTCCGTTTTCTAACTTCTAAGAAAATAAAAAAACTGAATGTAGTAGTTTTTTTAAAATATTCTAAACTCGTTTTCTAATTTTCTAAAATGTAAAATGAAAAACTCTACCATTTCTGCCCTCCAAAATTTTCAAAATAAACAGGAAAATAAAAACTCTACTTTATTTTTAAAGAGTATTTTCTATGAAAATGAAAGTAGTTTTTCACACTCTAATTATTTTCTTTTTCATTTTTAATAATCTACTGATATAAAGCTAATAACACAAGCATCAAGTGATTCAAAAGTTCAGTCTCTTAACACTAAACGATAAAAACTTAATATAAGAAGTTAAGAACCCATGAATCGATCAAAAGCCATTTAGAGATAATAAGGGAATACCAGCTTTCCCATGCATGCAGCTGGACTCTTAAACAATAGTTTATATATGGACTTCCTATGATAACTTAAATAATTATTTATTTCAAATTCAATATGTACAGAAGGTGAAGATTAGCCAATTAACCCCTTAGGGGTTGAAGAAACTTGTAATGTAAGTGAAGACAAGGGCAATATAAAGAGAATTAAAGTGTGTGTGTGTGTGTGTGTGTGTGTGTAATATTATATTGAAATGAGGTTGATATAGGAGCTAGGGTTTCTATGTTTAGAAATATTGTAGCTAACTTTACATAAGAATAAGGTTATAGATTTCTATTTTCATGTTATAGAATCAATTAAAGAAAGTGCAGTATGCTTATAACCAAAGCTTGCCTCCACAAACTGACAGAAAGAAAGATAGGGTTTGATAGAGAGAGAATGCTTGATGATGATGCAAAGACACAACTTTCCTTAGAAGGGATAGGGAAATTATCAATTTTCTTTTTAACCATTTTGGCATTGCCTTCTCCTGAAAGTGATCTTTTAAAACTAATTATGTAAATGTTACTTGATGGGGTTCCACTCATTTTTTGATAGTACTATTCTTTAGAAACCATAATAAATTTGTGAAAGAGTCCACACTACTTGCAAAAGCAGTGTTTTGGCATTTACATTTTTAAAATGTATCAAAAGAAAGGAAGTTAATTCTTACAGTACATAATTACTAGAGTAACACTTAATTTGTAGCAAAAGTTACAAATCATAGTTAATTTTATTAACACTAGCTTTCTCTTCATGATATATACCGTGGCCATAATCTATTATATATATATATATAGATTTACGTGGCGTTGTAATCCTCTTTCTGCTTTGTTGTAGGTTGGTGTTTCCTAGGCTAGCGTCTTGCTAGTCTCCCGGTCGTTTTAATAAATTCGTCGTTCAATATATATATATATATATATAGGATGAGGCAGGTTCATAGAAGAGTCATACCTCTTTATAGGAATAAAGAAACAAATATTAGCCACAAATTGATGGGTCCTATAAAACGAGGAGCCATACTCTTTAACACTAGCTTTCTCTTCATGTTACTGTGGCCCCAGACATGCACACAGAAAGGCTCGAACTCGATTAGAACGTTATGAACCTTCTGAATGATAATCAATCCGCCAGAGCACTACAAAACAATTTATCTTGTTTTATATTGGGGAACCCAATCTTAGAAAACTCATTTTGAAGGATGCATGTTGACTTTGACGCAAGTGAGTGAACAAAAAATGAACGTCAAAAGTAAATTTTGTTCAGATTATTGGAAGTAAAAACCAAAACAAAATATAATTAATTTAAATACAATTTACTCTTTTATTATCTTTATAGCAACAAGTGGTACGATTAATTTTCAACAAAACCACAATATCACAATACTCAAGTCACATGTCTGGGGATGTTTAATAATGAATTAATTCATGCCGCAAAAGTTAACTTATAATAGAGCTAAAGATACCTTTTTTATAGTGTTGTCTAAAAATTTCTAAAACTACAATATATAGTTTTATAAAAGAAAAAGACAAGTATAATAGTTACAACGTATATATCTAACATTACAGTACGTGTGACCAACTACTTACTTCTTGCAACGACAATCGTCATGTCGCGAACCTCTCAAAGAAATGAGAGTTTTTTTTTTGAAAGTATAAATTATTTATATGCAACAAATAAGATTCACATATGCGTCTTAACATTTGATGAAGTTTGAACCTTTGACTTTAGAAAAGTCGAGTTACTAGGCGCAAGGTCAAATGCCTTTTGGTAGCTAAGAATGATGGTTGTTGGCATTGCCAATTTGCCATAACAAGTTTTCGAATAGCGTGTAACAAGTTCTTGCTGAACTCAAAGGGTCACTCTATAATCGGTTTTATAGGCTTAATTGACCTTTAAAATGTTCTAATAAATAGTTGTTTATAGGACTTCAATTTATATGCCTAAGTAATTGTGTTTTATATAAAAACGTTACATAAGTTTATACAACTGTTTTGACATCTTTAACAATTCTTTCAGCATACTTTTAATATAAAGTGTCATATTATCTTTATTATAAGACAAAATTTCAAAAAATGTCATGTAAAAAAGTTAATAGAAAGTTTTATTTCTATATAATAACATGTTAGGTCGTCAAAAAAATATCTTTTAAACTTGTGTTAACACTTAAGAGACAAAAATGGTTGCTCTTATAAAGCATGCAATCTATTAGTACATTTATACATTTTATGAACTCAGTTTTTGTAATGTCAAGGAACATATACGCAATATAGTAACAAGCGTCGACATGAAACATGTGTCTAATGAGAGCACTTGAAAACACATACTTCGTAAGGAGTTCCAACCATGTTTATTTTTTTGAAGCGGCAGATTTATTGCAAAGGGACCGGGGGGCAAGCAAGGCGCTAAAACCCCGGGACCCAAAAAACGATTACAAGGCAGGATTACAACTCCAATCTATCCAGTTATAGCTACTACCCAACGAGCTCCTAGAATACTGATGGATATAAGCAATGTAATTATGCGAGGGGAATTATAAATAGACCCTCTTGCTAAGTCAATGGGTTATTTGTGTGAGTACACAGGTGGGACCCAGTACAAGGGGGTCTACATTTATGTGAGAGGAGGAAGGTTCAAAGGGGGTCTACTTAACAACACCCTTATGCGATGCTCTAACACAAATAGTTAACACATGCACCTAGCTTGCATATATATACCAACCTAGTTAGGGAGCTAAACAAATTAATCCTTGCATGCATGCCTCTTATAAAATTGACTCTCGCCGTTCAAAAAAAATATATATATATATATATGAATGCCAAAATTTCTAAGTATCTATATAGTAACTACACTATTTTTTTATTTTTTTTTATCACTAACCAACTCGCGAGAAGCTAGAAACAGTAACTACACTAGCTATTATATATATAGCGTGTATACGAGCAAGCTAAGGTTTCCGACAAATGGTGAAATAACTCATACACTAACATTTAGCAATATATGGTAACTAGCTTCCTTCATAATTAAGAGCAAAACTCATATGAAATTTTTAGTGACACGTACGTCGGTTGTCACTAGCTTTCAAATAGTTCGATGAGTGGACCTAGCGACAACAAAAATCGTCGCTAAGGAGCTGTTTTTAACTAGTGTATACACAAGCATGCATGCATGCATTATTTATATAGCTTTGTACTCTATATGGTTGATGATCAAACTTAGTCAAAATTAATCAAATTTCTAGCAACAAAGCAATGTAATGCATGCTTGATGAAAAGATAAAGATAAGAAACTCAAAGAGATCAATAATTTATCGAGAGTAGATTATAAATACGTACGTTGAACAATGAACGAAGATCAACCCGAAGCCGAAGAACAAGAACTATGGATCATGCAGCCAATATAAGCAACAATCAGGCAGTTTTTGTGACGAAGTGAGAGTGGACCAAAATGAGAGTGAATAAACATGTATTTGTTTGAAACATATGTAAGGGTAGGTATATATATATATATAGGTATAGATATATAGAAGTCAAAGTCAAAATTGGTGGGGGAGTCAAAATGGAAGCTAGTGTGGAAATACCCAACATGTGTAATGATTGAAGGTGTCTTTGTGAATTAATGGACACTCTTTGGGGGCACAAAGAGATGACCATCTCCACAGGGAAGTGAATAGTGATGGCATCCTAGGATATAACTTCTAACAAAAAGTGGATCATATGATTTTCTTCCATCTATTTTTTTTTCATTATTTGTAAAATACCAATTAAAATTTAAGCAAAAGCTATTTAAACGACAAAATGATATGCATTATTGTACGGTATATAAATAAATCTCATATTAATGTTAACACTTCTAATATTTAAACATTATTGTTTGGCTTATTATAAGGTCAAAGTACCATGGCTTGGGTATGTGGGATGGTAAGGGGATGCTTAGTAGGGATCAGCGCGTACCATGGTACTCGAACTGCAGGCTTCCTTTGTCAGTTCAGCTGAAGTTTCCCAAACCAGCTGAACTTGCACTCTCTCTCTCTCTCTCTCTCTCTCTCTCTCTCTCTCTCTCTCTCTCTCTCTCTCTCTCTCTCTCTCTCTCTCTCTCTCTCTCTCTCTCTCTCTCTCTCTCTCTCTCTCTCTCTCTCTCTCTCTCTCTTCCCTCTTTAATTCTCTCTTTCTTTCTCTTTATTTATATTTAAAATAATTAATAAAAAAGGTAAAGGGTATAAGGGTATGAAATGTTGGTGGTACTTCACTTGAGAGTTGAGATCAAAACCAAGCACTCTTACATATTACCAGGGGGTTCTGCAATAAAAAATTTCTAAGGACCAAAATTACACTTTACTCTAGAATTAATAATGTAAGGAAGTGAGTTCTAACATATATACAAATAAATGGTCTAAGTCTAGTTAGCAGATATGAAACTTTAACACGCCCTTTAGACAATTACTTGGTCAGTACAGATTATTCCATAATATTAAGAGAGGGATTGACTAGATATAAATCATCCCAAGATATCGAATTCTGAAAGCGGTAATTAGTAAATAGTCACTCTAAAAACTATGTGAGAATGGGTAGAATTGTAAATTGAAATTACTTTAGATAATACTTTATAGAATTAACATTATATTATATATTAGTAAACATTATGTGTATTTAAGATTCATGATGAAGATGGTAATTATTGCAGGATGAATGGGGTGAGTATTGAAAGCCAAACGGCAGGGGGGGGAAGGGGAAGAAGATAATGGAGACCAAATTATAGGGTTCATATAAATGTGTTTGCTTGTAGAATAAGTTTCCATCATTTGGTCACAAATTTCCATGTGATTTGTTATTATTTTCACACTTTTCGCCTGCTATTGATTTCTGTGCACCACAGAGAGACAGGTAAAGACAAAAAAAACAATTATATCGAAATTCATATGATGTAAGATACGGATATCGAATATAGGAAAACCGGTTCTCAATGATCGTACATGAGTTCAAATAATTGTAATCTAGCAGGCTTGTAAACGAACGGAACGTTCATAAATCCTTTGTGAATTTGTTCGATGGGGAGTTCATTCACGTTCGTTCGTTTAATAAATGAACGAACACGAACAATATTTTATGTTTGTTTAATTAAACGATTAAACGAACATAAACAATGTTCTCGTCCGTTCAATTATGTTCGTGATCGTTCGGCTGTGTTCATTGGTGAATATATATATATATATATATATATATAGAGAGAGAGAGAGAGAGAGAGATGAAGAGGAGGTTCATGCGAGAACGCGAGAAGTCGTAATCTCATATATGAAAACAATTTTTTCATTGTGAACGTGAGGGGCACTAAAATTGCACTATGTGACCATATTCACTCTGAATATCATGCATTATTCAGAGTGGATAAATGTGCCTAAGCTTTATTCATTCTAAATAATGCATGATATTCAGAGTGGATATTGCAACGTGATACGATTTTAGTGGTACTCACGTTCAAAAATAGAAAATATAAAAAAAATTAGTCGATCAAAAATACTAGTGAAACATCGATAAACAAAGAAGTCGATCAATAATGTTAAGTTTTCTTTCAAATGTGAAAGAAAAAGGAAGGAAAAAAAAAGAAAACAATTTAAAACTAATAAAAAATTAGTGAAATTGTTAATTGCAAAAAATACCCAACTTTTTATTATAAAAGATATATTTATAAAATGTATGTTTGTAAAAGTGACTATCCTTTTTTTTCTTTTGAAAATACAAATAAGAAAACTATTTTCCTTTCTTTACTTTTCTATTTTTTCGATCCATTTCTTTTCTTTTATTTTCTTTCAAAATACAAAAACACAACGTTAATACCAATCTAATATTGTAATTTTACGTTTTGTTCTCAATAACCAGGCCACATGTAAATTGTTCATTAAGTAAGACTATTGTAATTGTTCATTAAGTAAGACTATTGGTTTCGTTTTCCAAAATAAAAAATTGACACAAAATGATTATGATACTTTTAATTTTAAATGCGTGATGATATATGATACTAACGGGACCGGCACGGGTAATGGTCCATTTAAAGTAAAATTCATCAATATTTTTTAAAGTATAAATAAACCTTTAATAATATCAAAAAAATGATAGTTTATTTAACAATTAAAACTTTATCAAAAATAATAATAATAATAATAATAGTTCTCAGACAACGTTTTTAGAAACTATAATCTTTAAGGTTTTATTTTTTGGTTTTAGTGGTGTTGTGCCACATGTGTTAAGGAGATAATTATAAGAGTAAATTATGGATTTGGTCCCTGTGGTATTCAATTTTTTACTACTAAGGTCCCTAAACTCAATAAATTATGGATAGGGTCCTTGTGGTATTCAATTTTGCACTATTAAGGTCCCTCCCATAAATGACCATCTACTTTCTTTGTTAAAGTAAAGGGTATTTTAGTCTTTTTAATATTTTCTTTACTTTAACAATTTTTTATTAATATTTTATTTTACATTTTTGAATCTTCATCTTCCCCACATTGAAGCTCAAGAACAATGGAATACATCACAACACCTTTAAGACTTCAACACATAAATTGGTCTACAAATTAACCCCAATTTAATACATGAATCAATTTCAAAATCATAACAAATCAAACAATGAATAAAGTAAAAACATTGGGCTAAACAATGAATAAAGTAGGGGAGTCAAAGAAGGGTGTTGAACGATGGTGGTGTTGAAGTTCAAAGAGATGATGAAGATTTGTAGCCACAATTTTTTCTTTACTCTAAGATAACCACAATTTCTTCTCCACTTTGCTTCTTCTCCATTTTTCTTTTTCTCCACTATTAGATAGCCACAATTTTTGGGTTTAGGATTGATATGGTTTGTTTAGGATCTCATTTTGGGTTTGTGGAATCTCATACTTTTGGTTTAATTTAGGTTTTTTATTCATGGTTTGATTTATTATGTTTTTACTTTATTCATTGTTTGATTTATTATGATTTTGAAATTGATTCATGTATTAAATTGGGGTTTGTAGACCATATTTTTTTTGGAAAAAGATGTAGATTGAATGATGTTCATTATTGTTCATGTTGTGAAGATGAAGATTTATGTGTTGAAGTCTTGAAGGTGTTGTGATGTGTTCCATTGTTCTTAAGCTTCAATGTGGGGAAGATGAAGATTCAAAAATGTAAAATAAAATATTAATAAAAAATTGTTAAAGTAAAGAAAATACTAAAAAGACTAAAATACCCTTTACTTTAACAAAGAAAGTAGATGGCCATTTATGGGAGGGACCCTAATAATGCAAAATTGAATACCACAAGGACCCAATCCATAATTTATTGAGTTTAGGGATGTAACACCCGGAATTTTATGGACTCGAACTTGATTGATAAAAGTGAATAATAGAAATACGATTTAATATAACACATTTCCTTCCCAAGTTAATTATCAGCTCGTATTTAAGTTTATACGTTGAGTCGAGTGGTCGAGTTATCAGTTTCGGGATAAGAAGGTAAATACCCGAAACATGGGGGGGTTGTGGTGTAACTAGCCACCAACTAGTTGAAAACCCTATCCCTTCCATCCTTTCATTTGTGTTGTGTGTCCTTAAAGAGAGAAAGAGAGAAAAAGAGAGAAAGAGAGCTTGGAAGAGAATTCGAGATCCGGAGGAAGAATCGAGCGTAAGAGGTGAAATCGATCCATGGAGTGTTGTTAGAATCAAGTTCCTAACGAAAGGTACGGTTTATTTCGTGTTGATTTCGTGTTTTAGTTGGGATTTGAGAACCTTGGAAACTAGGGTTCGTATTTGGGGAAAACCATGGATCTAGACGATCCATGGGGTGTTTCTTGAGTTTTGTTGTTGGTTTATCGTGTTATACCATCATGGGGTCGATTATAATCATTCGTGGGGTGTTTTGGGGGTCGATATTGAGTTTTGGGTTGAGTTTGGTTAAGTTTTTCGAAGGAAATCGCGAAGAAGAAAACACAGCTAAAACCCCGCGACCTGGCCCGCGACCTGAGGTCGCGGGGCAAGGTCGCGCAACCCTCTGTTCGAATTTTGAAGTTTTTCGTTTTCGTTCCTTTTCGAGTTTTGGCTTTGGGCTTTCCTTAAGGGTTATATTAGATGATGTTTGGGAGATTTTGGGGGCAATTGAGAGAGTCTAGCCTAGCTCTAGACTAGTGTTTCGGTTGTGAAACATAAGTGTCATTTTGATGGTTTATTGATGTATACCATAATATGATTGTATAGGTACTATCTTGTGACGTGTTTAGCCATCAATCCGGGCTTGTTGTGAAGAATATAAAGGTGAGTTGCTAAAACTATTTTGTTAAAACTGAGAGCACATCATCTTGATTGATATATATATATATATATGTCTTGCTTGGGAATTTGTATACATGGAATGATCAATCGTATGCTACCTTGAATGAGCTATATTCATAAGATTATATGATGAATGCATGCATGAAAAATACGTGTTAATATGTATGCCATGGAATGATGCGAAGGGATTGAATCCCGAGCGTGTGGCTTGTATGGAGTAAATGAAAGTATTGAGACTTGCAATTATGCTTAAATGTTCTAGAGCACCGCCAGTCAAAAGGCGTGATGCTATTGGTCACTAGTCAAAAAGTGGACCGGGATGTCACTAGTCAAAAGGTGAGTACCCATGTTTTTACTCAAACATAAATTGGACAATGTGACACTAGTCAAAAGGTGTACATTATGTCGTTTTTGAAATGAGATTGATTTAAAGTGGCACTAGTCAAAAGGTGTGCACTTTCAAGTTTACACGAGTTCGACTCAGTCTTGGGTGGCACTAGTCAAAAGGTGTGCACCTATGTCCCTCGCCATTCGTGTGGCCGCGAATGTGCCTGGCCTCTGGGGTTGTCATGGAAGTCTTCGTAGGAGGACGACAACGGGGTGTCTCGACTCTGAGGTGTAACTTGCTTGGTGAAAGTGGGTCGCTCCCACGGTTTTCAAAGATAAAAGATAAACCGGTTTAACATACTTCGTTTGTTGATTAATACACTTTGATATATTTCACATGTCTTAACATGCTTTTACATGTATGATATTTTGTGTTACAACTCACTAGGCTCCTTTAGCCTAACACTTGCTTGGTGTCGATGTGTCTCCCAGGTACTAGGGACGCTGTTCCCAAGTAGGTGCCGGGATTGAGAGTGAGCTTTGGGGGATGTGTGAAGAGGCCGGTCCTTTAGACCGTGCAAGCCTTGACCGAGTTGACAACTCTTTTGTAGTCTTTTTCCTAGATAGGATCTCGACTAGATAGTTGTCGTATTCTTTATTCTAATTACAACCATTGTAATTATACACTATTTATACCCCGGTTTTGGGAAGAGCTCACGCTTTGGCGTATTTTGTACTAACACCTTTCGTAAATGAAGGTTTTTGTTTACTCCAATTTTTGGGGTGTTACAAGTTGGTATCAGAGCTTTAGTTTAAGCGAACTAGGTAATCACTGTAGTATGCCTAGACTTAAACTTAGCAAGTTAGTAACTATGACTCCTACCTTGGGTAGAACCTTAGGTGGGGAGAGTGATAGGATTACGAATTCACGTTTATTCAGAGTTATGATGATAGTAACGAGAATGCTTAGGTACGATTAGTTCATAAATCACCTAGCTACTGATCTATGAATGCGTTGTACGCAAGTGTTTGAATGACTGTTATTATGAGGACGATAAATGTTGAGATTCGTAAATTAGCCTATCCTTATCCTATTCTCGTGCATTGTGTGACAGACTTGTATGGCGAACACTCGTAGTCAGACGGGTGCCGCGAGGGGACCTCCCGAGTTGACCGCTTCGACCGTCGACCAACATGACCGGGTCGATGCAGCCGAGATTCCACTAAGACCCCCGATCCTAGGTGGGGGAACGGAGCACGTTCCAAGGGTCAATCTCGAGGATCCAAACCCGTTACTAACCGAGGTGACCCCAGAGACTAGGATGTTCAACAATGTGATGAAGGCGGTGGCCGAAGCCATGAGCAAACAACAAGAATCCTTCGTGAAAATGTTGGAGGATCGTGAAGCTAGCCAACGCCGAAATGAAGCGGTGGGAGAAAATGCCGGAAATGGTTCCGGGGATGCCGAGGTGGTCGTGGTCACCGAGGAAACGCGGATGACCGGAGAGAAAGAAAAGGCAAAGGCGAAGGGGTGCTCATACAAGAACTTTTTGGGATGCAAGCCACCCGAGTTCCGTGGGTGTAACGAGCCGATAACGTGCTTGTATTGGCTCCGCGAGATGGAGATGGCCTTCGAGGCGAGCGAGTGCGATGACTCCCAACGAGTCAAGTTCGCTTCACACCTTCTTAAGGGTGAGGCCTTAACGTGGTGGAATTTGACCCGCTCGTCTATTTCGCCGGAGGTTTACGCTAGGCTTTCGTGGGCCGATTTCAAGAAGAAGATACTTGAGAAGTATTGTAGTGAACGGGCCCTTGACAAGATCGAGGAAGAGTTCCGTGGGATGAAGAAGGGCAATAACCCCATCTCTTACTATGCGAAAGAATTCTTGGAGAAGTTAGGCTTGGTGGGGCATTTGGCTCCCGATGACAAGGCAAAAATCAAGGCTTACGTGCGCGGATTACCGGCCGAGATGAAATCGGCGGTTAGAATCGCAAGGGTTACTACCTTGCAAGAGGCCATTGAGGAGTCGTTGAGGGTGGAGGACGACATCGCCGAGGCTCGAATGGAACTTTACCAAGCTGGGCAGAAGAGGAAAGGGGAAGAACTGTCGACACAGCTACGTCCGACTACGACAACTAATGATGAGAGACGAAGAGAGCCTCGTCGCGATTCGTGGTGGTGCTTTAAGTGCCGGAGCAAGCATCATGGGCCATGTCGCCGTGAACATCCATCAGATCCTATCAGTTGCAGTAAATGCGGGAAACGGGGTCATATGGCTCGAGATTGCTCCATCCGAGGACTAGTTTGTTTCGAATGTAAAGAACCGGGGCATTTCATGAGAGATTGCCCAAAGTTGATGAGAGGGCAGACCGGAGCCTCAAGCGAGCCAAGTGCAAGAAAAGACAACCAATCAAGGACACCGAGTCGAGCATTTCAGATTACTGTTGATGAGGAGACGGAGAAGACTGATGTAGTATCGGGTAACCTTCTTGTTAACTCCTTACTTGCGTACATCCTAGTTCGTACGAGTGCCGCTCGTTCTTTTGTGTTAGGTCCCTTTTGCAATTTTTCCTACGTTTGTCAATACCTTAACCGATGTCTTAGCCATAAAAGTAGCAATTGAGAAGCAAGTAATATTTTTGGGTAGTGCCATGAATGGGTGTGTATTGACCCACAGGGGAGCATGCTCTGGTTGAATGTCTGAAAGTGTCATCGTTAGGTCGAGTTGACTAGGTAACTGTCTTCTTGTCCCATGAATTGTGAAAGACCAGGGCGTAAGGGATCTAGTAGTTTTAATTATGAAACCAGAAGGGTACAACGGTCTTAAGGGGATCAAGTGTTTTAGCGAGGTCATAATAGGTCGAACAAAGGGTGCAAACGAAATGTGGTGATGTTGACTTAGGAAGAAAACTTTTATAAGGATAAAGAGATTTGGAAGCACTATATATAGCTGAATTAATGCATGATGGGAGTCTTATGAATAAGTTAGTAACACCTTGTGCTAATAGGCGTGCAATCCATGGTTATAATGACAAGTATAGTGCGACTAGGCGATGGACCCGGGTGTTGAATTAAAATAAGATAAGGTGAGAATCCTTGCTCGAACGTCGAGGTTAGATCATCTGAAGAGACAAGTACGATTTTGTAGGTGCTAGAATGTTTGGAAAATGATGGTGGGTTACTAAGTGACTGTCCAAAAATTTCGATCATGGAGAACTTAGTCGAATGGTGGTTACATGGATCCATAATAGTTGTCATGTATGGCTAAGAATCGAGGAAACGTTACCTTTAGTACGAGAGCTAGTGATGTCGTATTGATGCTAAGGGCATCGCATGCCGTGTGACACGGAAATATACCAACGTGTTAGGATTGCCGTAGAGAGAGAAGCCTGTTAAGAGCATAAAGTGATCTTGAAGACGTTACTTATAATTGAATTTTGAGATGTAGAAGTTTATGTTTGAGATAGTGGCACTACATGCCAAACTAAGCGGGAGACCCAACATATGACGAAAAGTGCTTATGCGGCCCAGTGGCGGCTTGTGTGACTAGATTAAGATAAGTTTATGCAAGAATTATCGCTCGAAATGTTTTATAAATCGGCTAAGGCGATAAGTACGCCCTCTATTCGGATGATAGAATGGTTGGAAAAAGTCATAGTAGCACGGACTAGAGAACGTAAGAATCTAGTGGTAATGAACTGTTGCTAAGCGAAGGAGTTACCTTCCTTATGGTATCCATAGACGGGTAGGTGAGGATTTCAAATTCCTTTGAGAATTATGACAACGGCTAGGCGCTGTTAGTAGGAGTGTCGAGACATTCCTTGGTAACAAAGGAGCTCTTAGCCGAGTGATCGACCTTAATAGGAGACGAATGATGTATGGTACCTTGAACCATAGACTTTAGTCGATTTGACTTGGTTAAATTGCACAAAGAGCTAAGGTTTGCGTATTCAAATGATATTATCTTTATAAAAGCGTTATGTGTCGAAGGATAGGCGTAAAGTAGTGACTTGTGATGTTTTGATGAGCTACCCTTAAGTTAGGAGGTTATATCGGTGCTTTCTTTGGGATACATATTTGAGACTAGTGTTAGTCTAACCGACTGGTATGGAGAGAGCCTGATTATCTAATTGTGGGAAATGATTGAACAAAGTTGTCCTTGTGAGTCGGAAGAGATTAGGAATTTCGGGGACGAAATTCTATTTAGGTGGGGAGGATTGTAACACCCGGAATTTTATGGACTCGAACTTGATTGATAAAAGTGAATAATAGAAATACGATTTAATATAACACATTTCCTTCCCAAGTTAATTATCAGCTCGTATTTAAGTTTATACGTTGAGTCGAGTGGTCGAGTTATCAGTTTCGGGATAAGAAGGTAAATACCCGAAACATGGGGGGGTTGTGGTGTAACTAGCCACCAACTAGTTGAAAACCCTATCCCTTCCATCCTTTCATTTGTGTTGTGTGTCCTTGAAGAGAGAAAGAGAGAAAAAGAGAGAAAGAGAGCTTGGAAGAGAATTCGAGATCCGGAGGAAGAATCGAGCGTAAGAGGTGAAATCGATCCATGGAGTGTTGTTAGAATCAAGTTCCTAACGAAAGGTATGGTTTATTTCGTGTTGATTTCGTGTTTTAGTTGGGATTTGAGAACCTTGGAAACTAGGGTTCGTATTTGGGGAAAACCATGGATCTAGACGATCCATGGGGTGTTTCTTGAGTTTTGTTGTTGGTTTATCGTGTTATACCATCATGGGGTCGATTATAATCATTCGTGGGGTGTTTTGGGGGTCGATATTGAGTTTTGGGTTGAGTTTGGTTAAGTTTTTCGAAGGAAATCGCGAAGAAGAAAACACAGCTAAAACCCCGCGACCTGGCCCGCGACCTGAGGTCGCGGGGCAAGGTCGCGCAACCCTCTGTTCGAATTTTGAAGTTTTTCGTTTTCGTTCCTTTTCGAGTTTTGGCCTTGGGCTTTCCTTAAGGGTTATATTAGATGATGTTTGGGAGATTTTGGGGGCAATTGAGAGAGTCTAGCCTAGCTCTAGACTAGTGTTTCGGTTGTGAAACATAAGTGTCATTTTGATGGTTTATTGATGTATACCATAATATGATTGTATAGGTACTATCTTGTGACGTGTTTAGCCATCAATCCGGGCTTGTTGTGAAGAATATAAAGGTGAGTTGCTAAAACTATTTTGTTAAAACTGAGAGCACATCATCTTGATTGATATATATATATATATATATGTCTTGCTTGGGAATTTGTATACATGGAATGATCAATCGTATGCTACCTTGAATGAGCTATATTCATAAGATTATATGATGAATGCATGCATGAAAAATACGTGTTAATATGTATGCCATGGAATGATGCGAAGGGATTGAATCCCGAGCGTGTGGCTTGTATGGAGTAAATGAAAGTATTGAGACTTGCAATTATGCTTAAATGTTCTAGAGCACCGCCAGTCAAAAGGCGTGATGCTATTGGTCACTAGTCAAAAAGTGGACCGGGATGTCACTAGTCAAAAGGTGAGTACCCATGTTTTTACTCAAACATAAATTGGACAATGTGACACTAGTCAAAAGGTGTACATTATGTCGTTTTTGAAATGAGATTGATTTAAAGTGGCACTAGTCAAAAGGTGTGCACTTTCAAGTTTACACGAGTTCGACTCAGTCTTGGGTGGCATTAGTCAAAAGGTGTGCACCTATGTCCCTCGCCATTCGTGTGGCCGCGAATGTGCCTGGCCTCTGGGGTTGTCATGGAAGTCTTCGTAGGAGGACGACAACGGGGTGTCTCGACTCTGAGGTGTAACTTGCTTGGTGAAAGTGGGTCGCTCCCACGGTTTTCAAAGATAAAAGATAAACCGGTTTAACATACTTCGTTTGTTGATTAATACACTTTGATATATTTCACATGTCTTAACATGCTTTTACATGTATGATATTTTGTGTTACAACTCACTAGGCTCCTTTAGCCTAACACTTGCTTGGTGTCGATGTGTCTCCCAGGTACTAGGGACGCTGTTCCCAAGTAGGTGCCGGGATTGAGAGTGAGCTTTGGGGGATGTGTGAAGAGGCCGGTCCTTTAGACCGTGCAAGCCTTGACCGAGTTGACAACTCTTTTGTAGTCTTTTTCCTAGATAGGATCTCGACTAGATAGTTGTCGTATTCTTTATTCTAATTACAACCATTGTAATTATACACTATTTATACCCCGGTTTTGGGAAGAGCTCACGCTTTGGCGTATTTTGTACTAACACCTTTCGTAAATGAAGGTTTTTGTTTACTCCAATTTTTGGGGTGTTACAAGGGACCTTAGTAGTAAGAAAATGAATACCACAGGGACCAAATCCATAATTTACTCTAATTATAATGTGAATTCAAGCATGTAGTCACTATGTTTGATAAAAATAGTATATTTGATAATAGTTAACATTGTGATATTATAAGTTTTATGGTTATAGATTTTTAGTGAAGATGTTTGGCATATGTTTGAATTTGATTATCTTTTTCAAAATATTTATCCAAATTTTTACCCAATGCTTTTAGGAATATTTCGTTATTTTTGGGATACTTTTTTAAAATGTATCAAACTATATCCAGAAAGTTATTGTGTGTATCCACCTACCAAAAATGTTTTTTAATGTATCAAACATTTTTTTCCTATTGTGTTATAAAATGACATGCTACCTGCTTAGCCGGTAAACCATTGCCCGAGACCGTCTCCGTTAACCTAGAACTATTGCCGGAGACCGTCGTCGTTGACCCAGAACCGAATGAAGTCTTTGGTCAACCTCGTTGTCCTCAACCTTTCCGACAACCATCCTCAACCCTTTCGGCAAACGTGATTGACCACCACCAACAAACATCACCGCCGTAGTCGTCGGAAATCCATGTTCCAGCTTCTTCTACCACCGTCCACACCACCACCGCCAACCTCCAACCAGAACCACCCAGAATCGCCGCCATAGTCACCACCGCAAACCATCGCCACCGCCGCAGCAAACCATCATTGCAGCTGCAACCATCACCGCCATTGCAACCATCGATTCCGACCCACAACCTCCGGCCGCCGTCCCCAACGGCCGGTAACCGGTTGGTAACCAGTTGTGCAAGTCACCATACACACAATAACAAGAAAAACAATGTTTGATACATAAAAAGCATTTTTGGTGGATAGATACATACAATAGCTTTTTGTGTATAGTTTAATACATTTTGAAGAACTATCTCGTTCTTTTGTCTTGTTCTTGGTGTTAATTGTGTTCACAATGTTTAACATAGCAATATAGTTACCATATTTAATTGAAATAATATATTTGATTGTGGTTCACATCATGAAAAAATAATATGTGCTTATGACGGAGGAGTTTATGAAGAAGTTACATTAATGTTGATACAAATAGGTATCCACAGGTAAATGACATTAGAGATGAAGCTGTGTGAATGCAAATGGATAAAGGTAGATGGTCATGTGTCCACCAAAAAAAAAATGTTCTTACAAAAACCACCCTATGTATAAATATGCATAATCAAATGAAAACTTTTACCATAAGGTAAGTTAAACAAATATTGTTTTACAATATGCAAAAAACAATATGCAATTTTTGCATGTGCACCTTCTGTTTCATAAACATTAAACACACATAAAAAGAATTCACCCCATGAAAGAACTATATTGTAAAACAATATATGTTATAATCAATACCTTAAATCGTAATTTTATATGAATTAAAAAAATCATATGAAATAGCACACGATCTTTTGGTTTTCACGACTTGCAATCTTTTTGTGATTCTGATGGTTTGTAACCTTTTCTAAGAAGGTGATGAAGTACTAATAACCAACAAAGAGATAGATGACATGCAACCAAGATCTTGAGAAAGGTTTCAACTTCATGCCTTTGATGCTTTCAGCATACAAAGAAAAAAACCCTACTATATAGACTTTTGCTAACAAGAAAAATCAAGAATCCTCCAACACTAATCACCCACAAACCAATCTCTTTTGAACAGTTTAAATTAAACCCCAATCCCAAAACTTCCTCAAATCATCATCATGTAAATAACAGCTACAAATGTCACCATAAACTTACACTTCAATTTAAGCACTTCTCGAATTCTCAAACCCGCCGATGATGAAGCTCTTTGCGGCCTGAAATGCAAACAGAATAAGTCAAACAAATTGATAATTAATCTCTGATCTAAGATACATAGCAAGTGGTTAAAAGAGGTTAATACTTTTGATAGTGGCTGAGAGCACCACAGAACAAGACATTATCAGGTGGCGGTGATTCTGTTTTCTGGCCATCGTCTTCGGGGTTGATGATTCTCATATAAGTTTCTTGACCAAGATACCATCTGTCAAGATTTACCGTCCTTAAGTTCCATGCTCCAACGTTATCAAGATAAACAAGTATCGCAGTCCATCCTCCAGGAAAAACCTACAAAAATTCAACGGTTTTTCTTTTAGTTATTAATAAAAACAAGCAGCAAATCAACACACACGTCATTCTAATAAAGAAAGAACCTGGGTGGTAGAGCGTGCTATTGCATCCCATCGGTTATAAGAACCCCTGCTGTTTTCGGTCCATTCCCCATATGCCATCCTGATTTATAAATTTCAACATTTCAATTCACATCTTATAATTCATGGGTAACTTAGAAAAGTTGGAAATTGAGAAAACTGGATGATGGAAACATACCCAACAACAAAAAACGAATAACCGTCCATATGAAAGCTTTGAACTACTGTATCATTGTTTTCCAATATGATCTCTACGAAGCCTTTATAGGTAGCATTGATGAGGGATCTGTCCATGGTAGGAGATCTATTTAGTAGCGGCGTATTCGGGAAGTCAAGCTTGTAAGATCCCTTCACGTTATGAGCGTCTGCAAGCCTCACTGGTGTATCGGGATTCACGAACGAAATCCCATTATACGTAGCACGACGTTTACCATCAATCGTGATAGGTGGACCATTCCTTAACACGTACACATCGGTCACATTAATAGAACCGTACCGAAAAGAACCTTGCGGGTTTGGGCGGGCTCCACTCGCGGAGTTGTTCATCCTGATAAACAGAGACATGAATTATAACTGGTTTCTTCAACCGTAAAAAAAGGGAACGTAAGAATGAACGAAAATAAGGAAGAAAGAAAGAAACCTGATGGACATAGCCTGATTCATCGCAAAAGAGCTGTCGTATGCATCATTTGGAGGGTCGGGAAGAGGACCGGATGCGGGTCCTTTGGAGTTTGAATAATGCAAAATGGCAACTCCGGTAACTCGTTGCCAATCTGATTGATTCACAAATCTGGCACTTGCAACAATGTAGTAATCACTAGTTGCATTCTGATCCATGGTAACCAAAAAGGAGTACGACTGTCCAACATGGATATCCAAGCTAGTATAGTTTTGTTGGGATGTATAATGTCCCTCTGCTTCTGCTAGAAGTAAATTGTGACTCTGAATTCTAAAATTTAAACAAGTCGACACTCCAACATTGACCACACGAACTCGATAAGTTTTCCCTGCAACACACATAGCAAACACCATTCAAAACTACCGATGGAAGCGGTTATGAAAGAGAATAACCAGAAAGACTAATCCCCTTCGCAAACAAAACTCTATAAACTCGAAATACTATCTGAATTCAGAAAAATGGATCCTTTATATGATTGCATCCATATTGCCTATAAAACGTAATTATCACTTTTTCACCAAAAAAGCTGAAGAAACACGTCAATATGAAGCTAGGGATGGCAACAGGGCAGTTTTGGGTCGGGGATTACTCCCCCCTTCCCGTTTAAAAAAACCGTTCCCGTCCCCGCTTAAAAAACCGCGGGGATTTAAACGGGGATCCCCATCGGGTAATCGGGGAAAACCGCAAGGAAACAGATATCCCCTTTTAGTGTAAACGGTTGATTAAACGGGTTTCACCACGGGAATAACCATTTAAATATTTTCACCACAAGGATCCCCGTCACCGTTTAAACTTTATCACGAATCCACGAGTCTCGAAAAATGATCTACTAAATTACATAACATTCTCTAATCCATTATCTCAACATATCGTGAAGGAAATTAAAGTCTTAAAGTTGAAATGTATCTAAAATTTAACAATTTAGCAATATATAATATATTGTTTAAATGCATCCAAATTAATAACAGTTGAAGTGCTAAAGTATATATACGACCAAACATAAAAATCATTTAGCTATATAATATATTGTTTAAAACTATATTATTTACTAATAATCATAAAATAAAAATAAACTAGGGATATATTCGGGGATATACACGGGTAATTGGGTCGGGGATTGGTCGTCCCTCCGTCCCCATCCCCGTTTAAAATAAGCGGGTTTTCCCCATCCCCGTCCCCATCCTCTAATCCATTATTTCAAACAGCATTCATAACTTGTAACTTATTCCATAAATGTTGCCATCTATGCGTGATATGATCATAGAATCTTTGTGTGATCTTTAAGTTGAGCAACAGCCAACAGTATCTATGCAAATGGTTTCTTGCAGTCAACATAAATTAACAGCCATTGCATCAAACGTTGATGTGAATGATTTCTTTTCATAGAGGAACAAAACTTGCATAATTTATTTTCATAAGGCATCTTAATTCTTACCTGGATCAACATGAAGTGTCTCATGCTCGATTCCATCTGGTACAGAGGAGTTATATTTAAAAGGTCCCTTGCCGTTAATGAGAACTCCATCTGGCATACCAAGCTCTTTCCCATCATCAAGTGAAGCTCTCAGTTCCTTAATTCACAAAACATGAACCATACATTAGACATAAAAACCTATCAAGATTCATCAAGATTCCTAACAAAGTGTGAAATCACAAATACTCCAGACACAAACCTTATGGCTTCGAGTATACCAATCGCCAATAGTAATGACAATATCTCCATCAGGTGTATTGAACGGTAATGAGATGATTTTGCGGTTCGTGATGATGAAACCACCAAAACCGCCTGCTGCTCGCTGAAAACTAAGTGACGGAATATAATAGTAGCTACCAATCTGATCCTTCACTTGAAACTGATAAGTCCAATTCCATCTAGGAGGGATCGGACAATTAGTGCCAAGAACTCCATCTTGCCAAGAAGACCGCCGCATTTCTACCCCTGGCCTATAAAAACATGATTTTTATGAATTGGGGTATTCATATTTAACGAAATCGGCCGACAATCGTATGAACAAAAGTGTATAAACAATACCATGTAATAAGGAGGCTCTCATCTAATTTGTTGTGGACATTGACAACTACATTGTAATTGGTTGTCACATTTAGTGTTGGGCCTGGAAAATTTCCATTCACTGCAATCACCTGTTTGAGTTCATAAAGAAAGAAAATTCAAATAAAAAAGGTTAAATCTTGCAAAAACTCATACAATTGACACAATATAGCTATGACACTCTGTATTTACTATTTCTAAGATTAATAAATTCATATTCTGATATTCATCAACTACACCTTGAAAACTTATGAAACAGTCAAATTCAATCCAATTTATGAACAATTATGCTAAGCTGTCTTTATCAAACTAGTCTCTATTAAACTTCTAAAATCAAGTCAAAAAGATGCAAATGTAACTGTAGCTGTAAATCTGTAATAGATTTTCTATTTACCAAATTGATCTGCATTCCAAAATACTGATAAATCTAAGAACACCCCCAAATACTATAAATTGAAAAGAAAAAAAAAAGTATCAATACTTCCAGAAAAAATCCAAAAAAGAGATTTTTTTCCCTTCTCTAAAAGTAGGGAGACAATAAAAACCCCTCAAAAGCGAAAAAACCCATTCAGGCATTTCGTCGAACACTTTATAAGCATACAAAAAACATCAACTAATCAAAAACCCATACTCACAAACACGAATTAAGAGCACAAAAAGCAGAAAGAAAGAAAGAAAGAAAGAACACACCTGTTGTGGAACACCAAGTGGAGAAGCAGTGATATACGAGAAATCGAGTTCGAAATTCGCAAAGGGATCACCGGCAAAACAACGCCGATTAAACAGCAAACCAACGTAGACCACCAAATAGTATAAAATTAATCCAGAAAAAGCCATCTTTTTTAGTTCGATTCTTAGTCAATTTTCAATGGGTTTTGGAGGGTTTTGGTGGGTTTTTTCACATGATCAAAGAAGACAGAAGGGTGGGTTTCAAGAATTAAAGAAACTATGTTTTTTTCTGTTTCGAAGTTTGTGATTGTTTTTATGAATGAATGAGAAGGCGGCAGATGTTTGAGTGTTGGCTGTTGCCCTACCACCTTGTTCGTTCATTCTCGTTTAACAGGCATTCATATATGCGTTTTATAACCGGCTACTTGCTAAGCCGGTTAATTGCATTATTAATCATCAAGTACAATTTACATGTAATAAAAAAAAATTAGAGAAAGGTTTCAAACGAGAATGAGATCAATTTAAAATAATACGAGAATGAATCTCAGCCAATCATTTCAGGCCAATCATGTATGAGAATGACTTTTGTGTACAAAATCATATATGATTAACAAAGGAAAAGTTCAGGTACAAAAAAACATGTACAAAATCATATATAATTCATATAGAAAATCACATGTGATTAACAACTGCGCGACTTGCCGCGTGTCCATTTTTTTCGTCCAGTGCTTAATCACATGTGATTTTATATACAAAAAATCATTCTCGCATTCTCTTAAAAAGATATCATTCTCATTTGAATCTCTTTCAAAAAAATTAATCTAAGACAAAAATAATTACTTCAAAAGAACTTATTAAGCCTTTAGGTATTGTTAATAATATTTTTTTTAGAAAGTTTTGAGAACGGATAAAAAATCTAAACGAAAACAATAAAAGGAAAGAAAAGCAAAAGTCTGTGATTAACTAACTAAGCAAGGAGGGAGGTCAGAAACGAACCTAAGCAACGTCTTGTGAATAACTGACATGAAAAAACAACCAACTGGGTTACAACATCATAATGCCCAAAATCTAGAGAAAGCTTTGGTATGAAGGGACAACCATTGAAAGAAGGAAAGTTGGATGTCGATCAACAAGTTTTCATCGTCAATTATCGAATAAGAGTTTATTTCGAGAGCTCCAAATCAAATAAAAAGTGATTCAAACAACTGTGTCCATAGCTTATTCATCATAAGGCATGAAGTGGGAAAGAGTTTGGCCAAAGTGAAAATGTTTGAAACCGAAGTAATACCTCTAGGGAGGTGGCTTGCGTCGAGAGCGTGTCGCTGGATCACCCAATCAGTCCTGAATTAATTTACCATGATTTGCTTATTTGAATATTTATTAGTTGTATCGATGATTTTTAAAGATCTTTGGAAACCGATAAAAGGAGCTCAATAACTTCACGACATTATTAGCGACCTTTTCACAAATAAAGTGACAATCAACCTCTATGTGTTTGGCTCGCTCATGAAATATAGGATTACATGCCAACTAACGTCAAGGTATTGTTACAAAACATTAGAGGAGGAGAGCCACAGTGAACTTCAAGATCATACGATTTTGCACTTCTCAACAAATATAATCTGTTTCATTATTCTAGGTGGTTATTCTATTTTGGGTAATAAAGAACTTGTTATTGTTAACTCTTGGGCTCAGGAATTCCTATATAACTTAAGTACTTAGTAAGTGTCATAACCAAATGTGTTTGCAAGTGGTTGAAGCCATGGCTCTATATTCAGCTTCGGTGGAAGATCGAGACACCACAAACTGTTTCTTAAAAAACACAATAACCTGTGACCAACCTTCATGAATCAGGACAGGTTGCCCAGCCAGAATCAGAGAATGCCTTCAATTGAGAGTTTTTCAACCAACCACACCCTTGATGATTTGTCGCCTTATCAGAAGTTATTAAGTTGCCTTTCTAAATATTCAATGCTTCGTATGTTTAGATGTCTAGTGTTTGCTCTCTTTCATCCTATAAAACCAAATTTGATCCACGAGCAAAGGCGTGTGTTTTCATTGGCTACCCCACAGGGATGAAATAATATAAGTTATATGACTTAGAGACGAAACAAATTTTCAACTTAAATGATGTTTTCATGAAAACATATTTCCTTTCCATCGTTCGAAAGGTACTTCCAAAGAACTTTTCCATTGGCAGTCGTGCCTAAAATTTTAGATGCCCACAGCTTTACTGCTCTGATACCATATTGTGATTTTTATTGACTTGAGAAGAAAACAAGAAATATCTATTACAGTTTATAGAGAATAAGGAATTGTACCTAAAGGCAAACTAGTTACAGATAACAATGAGAAAAATACGATCTACATCTAGAATTTGATAATAATAATAATAATAATAAGTATTTAGATTATGATTATTATTCATGTTTCTTTTAACTTTAGGATTTATCTTTAGTTATTATTTTAATCTTGGTTTGGCCATCATTAACCGTACCCCTTATACTTCTCATATCTTCTGCCAACTCAGCGCCATGTCAGCTTTACCACACCTTACCAATACCATACCATCCTTAACCGTACCAAGTCCATACCCCTCTAAATAATTAATTAAAAAAAGAGAGAGAGAGAGAGAGGGAGAGAGATAGAGAGAAAGGTGGGGTGGGGTGGGGTAGGCAATCGGCACCACCTTGCCGATGCTCCTTCATACCCTTCCCGTACCCTTCATCTTCAATGGTGTTCCCTATCGATAAAGGGGTGGTACCGGTCTCCTACCGGTACCATTAAGGATGGCCAATATAAATTTAACAACCATAGTTATCATCAACTAGTTTAGATTACCATTAGGTTAAAAGTCTTATCTTTTGTATCAGATGTTTGTCGATTCGTTTCGTGCAATTTCTTACCGCATCATAAGTACTCGATAACCAAAAATAAAATTGCTGGATATTATTTGAATAAAGTTACTGGAGATTAATTTGAATACAAAATTATAAGAAGTTTATGCAGTAACAATTATATATGCATAGTGCTTTACCGGTTATGGCCGGTAATCAGAGAAAGTGACCGGCTGATATATTAAGCCGGTGTTTGGCTGATTTATTTCAGTATTTTGTCTTCACCTAACGGTCATATTTCCTGCTACGTCTCACGTGCGATGCAAAACATTCCACACGCTTCAAATTACTTTTTTGCAAAACATTCCACACGCTTCAAATTACTTTTTTGCCATTTATGTAATATATTATATTTTTTCCTTTTTAGACTAGAAAAGTATGGAAAAACGCCATAAAAAATTATTAAATTATATTTTATTGGGTTAATGACTTATTAGGGTAAGAAACTATTCGTTTTGTACAAAAAATACCATTGAATGTTTTTTTGTACTTGATATACCATTGAACTATTATTTTTTGTATACATTATACCATCGCAACCGGGAATAGCCGGTTTTGACGTGGATTTGTACACATTATACCATTGAACTATTTTTTTTGTACACATTATACCATTAACCTTTGATATGTTTACAAAAAAATGTGGCAATGACTTTCTTCAAGACACCACCACTACCACAACCACTACCACCACCTCCCTCCTCCTCCTCCACCACTCTCCAGTTCTCCTTCGCATACTAAAATTCATTTCTCCACCGGAGTTCCTTAACGACGAAGACACACTCATGGACTTCTTGCCGGAAAAGGAAAAACCCACCACCAACAATAGCAAGGGCTCTTCCACTGGGTTTTATGGGTTCGGGTCGCATCTGAGTTCTCCGGTAGAGTTCGTCATGGGTTCCACCGAGATAGAAAGCGACGTAGAGGATTACCTCACCGGGTTGACCCGAAAGCTCTGTAACAGCACTCTTTCAAGACGATTTATGGAAATCATATTTCAATTTCAAGGTATGCATAAAACATATGTTTAAGGAATTGTCATTTTTTTTTGTATGCATATCAAAGGTTAATGGTATAATTTGTACAAAAAAAAAAGTTCAATGGTATAATGTGTACAAAATAAATAGTTCAATGGTATAATATGTACAAATCGACGTCAAAACCGGCTATTCCCGGTTGCGATGGTATAATGTGTACAAAAAAAAATAGTTCAATGGTATATCGAGTACAAAAAAACATTCAATGGTATTTTTTGTACAAAACGAATAGTTTCTTACCCTAATAAGTCATTAACCCTATATTTTATTGGTTGGTGGGCTGGCGTGGGACTCAACGCATGTATTTGAACTTTGGATGTCTTTCTTTATTAGTTTGGTTCACAACCTATCAATTTTTATACCTACACCAATTTTATATTTGTTATAAAAAAATTCTAAGTAAATACAATACTGAAGATTTATATCTAAGTTGTTATCGTAACGGGCCGTTTACAAAATGGTTACTGTGTAACTCGATTGGTTTTCTTCCTATTATCTATGACTATTAGTACTAGATTGAGCCCATTTAAAGGTTGTTAGAGGTTTTTTTGGTTCTTAATTTATTATGAGATTAATCAATTCACTTCGAGTCGATTTCAGTTATTTTTTGAGTCGGTCTCGAGTAGTTCGTAAGTGTCTTGGCTCTGAATAAATAAACCCACTACTAAATCTATTTCATTGTAATGCTTTTCATTAAATTTATATTAAAACATAATCAATCAATTATCGAGTATAGGCAAAAACCACACAGGATTAATCTGGATCAAAGAGTTCGATATTTACAAAAGAATGTGAAAAATAACAAATGAATAGACCAAAAAAGTGTGGGTAAAGATTTTTAAAAAAAGGGTCATTGGAGGAGATGAACCTTTTTAAGAAAAACACAAACTAGATTTAACAAATGTTGATTTCTAGCTAATGTCACCTTCATCTGCATTTTATATTTGTTATAGTGGACTAGCCTTGAGCCCTTGACCTTCACCATTGACTTGAGAAATTGCATTGCCTGAAACATGGCACAAACCCAACTTGATGATAAAGGTTGAAGCCCAAGCCAAAAGAATGATGAGCCCATGTTGACTTCATCTTAAGGCCCATATGGGTTATATACGAACTAAAAAATAAATACCAAGAAAGCAAAGCAACCCATATTTGTCCACGAGGACCACGACAAACAAACATGTGGGTAAAAGTGCCTGAGACCATCCATTATGTTCTACCCTATGGTATCGGCTTGACTTTCGGGTTCTTTGAGTTGAACGGCAACACCGCGGTGGATGAATCGGGTTGAAAGGCTTCGGCTTCCACAAGCCAATCGGCAACACCCACCGACCCCCTCACCCTCTCTCTCTCTCTCTCTCTCTCTCTCTCTCTCTCTCTCTCTCTCTCTCTCTCTCTCCTTTCCTTAATCTCTCTCTTCTTCCTTTTTTTATTACTTAATAAAATAAAAGTTTGGATAACATTGGGTTGGGTATAGTAAATGGTTTGGATAAGGTAATAGAAAGCTAATGTGGCGCTGATATGGCAATTGGGTTCATTGTTTACCATAGTGGATTAAAGGAGGTTATTAGTTACTTCAATTACATTCAAATTACTTGCTTATGTAAAACACCATGCTCAATAAAATCTTGTAAATTTATTGAGTTCATTTGGTTCTTGGGATTTGATAGAATTTTGATCGACATGGAATTAGATTGGACTTCATCATGTGTTTGGTTTTAAGGAATGTTTGGATACGAAAATCGTAGGATTTCATAAGATTTGTTTCTAATAATGTTTTAGAATATCTAAAAAGTTTTATTTTGTAATAGTATATTAATAAAAAGATAAGTTAGTTTTTTTTTAACGACAGTTAACTCACGCATATGTCTCAACACGAAGTCGACGAGGTGTCCGGGATCCATTCGGGTACCCGACTAATCCTCGGCAACCATGGACCGACTCGAAAGGTATCGCCATATGTTCACCCCATGAATCGAACCAGGGTAGACAAGGATGTCATCCACTGTCCCTCCCATGGATGGTTACTGACTATTAGGTTTAAGAAATGAAATTCAATTTCATTTTAAATCCTACAAACCAAACACAACAAATATTTCTAATTCTTTCAATTCCAAATCATTTCATGAAATCCACATCCTTCAAAAATTTAATTTTAAACCAAACGGTCCTTAAAAGGATAAACAACAAAAGACCCTTTCTTTCAAAATTCAAAACCACACAAATCCATGAAAAAAATTGAAAGACGAAACAAATATGTATTGTGTCGCATCATGCGAGTAAAGATCTAGTAGACATTTAAAGGTTTTGTATACAATATTGATTATATATTTGATGAAGTAAAATACATTTTTGCTTCCTCGTTCATGGTTGCCTTTCTATTTTCGTCCCTATAGTTTATAAAGTATACCAGTGATCTAAACTTCGTTAAAGGAGGCTTTGTTAATTCAGTACACATCCCTGACATGTATTTTCGTCTTTTTTGCCTAAATTTAGAGTGAATGACATTTTTGGTCCCTAGTTTATGACTGATTTTCGTCCCTACGATTCATAAAGTGCAATGGTAGTCCATTTTCGTGTTTTAAAGCCCAAAGTTTGACAATTTGTTCTCTAGCAAAACCACCCTCTTGGGGAAAATTGAAACCCTTTTATCCTCCACCGATGACCCATGTTATTGAAACTCTTTTGTCCTCCTCAATCTAAAACAGTGAACCACACCACCACAAGCATCATACCTCAATTTATCAACCATTGTCAAACATGGAAGGGTACAAATGTTCTTTAAAATCCCATTATCCAATAACAATGATTTCACGAAGGGGTAGTTTTGCCGAAGAACCAATATCGAGAGGGACCATTTTAAGCTTCAAAACATGAAAAACAGACTTGCTATGTACTTTATGAATTGTAGGGACAAAAACTGAAAAGCATCCATAGACGATGGACCAAAAAATGTAATTCGCTTTAAACTTAGGCACATAAAATGAAAAATTTCCTCACGTGAGGGAACATGACTGACTTAACAAAGTTTCTCTAACGATGTTAAGTAGAAGAACTAATTTGGGATCTGAAACAAGAAACTTGAACCACTAATTTATTTTACGAATTATAGGGATGTAAACCCAAAAACAACCATAGACAAGAGACCAAAAATGCAATTCACATGTTTAATGCTTTTATAGTTTCTAAATTCAAAATATTAAAAGTTTGTAAGAATAAAAAACTCAAATGCATTATAATACAACATAGATCGTTGTTTGCATTATATATTATAATGTTTCTTACAATGTCATAGATACTATTAAAACATTGATATAAACCGATATCTCAAGTTCATTATCAAAGTCAAACACCAAACCATATGAGTTTTTTTTGAAACTAATATTCTCTAAAGCTAAAACAAACTTGTTTATTTGGCTACGTTGAAAACATGTGCTGGTTTAACGCTTAAAATTTACAGACTTATTTTTAATAGATATTTACAAAATAATAATAAGGACACAATAGTCAATTAAGATAGAAAAAATTTCTATTTTCAAGCAGCAAAAAACTTAAACAAGTAAAAGTAAATCCAACCAAAGTAATTTACATTACAATCCACCAAAGTATGTTACTAAAGACATGTCCAAGAAATTACATAAAGGAAAATTGGTATAAGAAAATTGTGAGAAGAGGAAAAATAAATACTAAAGAAAATTCCTCAAAATTAAATGTCTCATCTACCCACCTACCAATCATAATAAAAATCACTCCTACTATATCTCCAACTAAGAACAAAAATATTTAAAATTCCATAAAACTTTCCCAACTTGAGGGTAGCTAAGCTACTATTTCTTTATAACAACATAATTATCTTATGATATATGACATAAACATTGCTTACCAAACGATTACCGGATACCTATTTCTCATATCTTATCAAATGACGTAAGCATGACCAGAGGCCTAAAGTCTTATCCAATAAGCATTTATCACGTAATCCATTCTGATGGCAAAAGTTGCTATCCAATCAGATAATGACTTTTGCTGGTAACGCGTTTGGTAAACGACCCAAGATATATCATATAATAATTTATTCCGAATCCGAAGAGTTCTATACATAAATCAAGAGAATGCTTCTTGTTCTTGGTGTGATCATGTTATTGTAATTTGTACCCTATGCATCTAAGGGTTGTACATAAATAGTCAATCAAATAGGGTATTGAAGAGATCAAGAGTGGTGGGTGAAACAAAGTATGGAGATAGAAGAAGATTTGAAGAAGGGCTTGGCATAATAAAACTATTACTACTACTATTATTATTATTGGTATTAAAATAACTACTATTATTACCACCCTCAAAATAATTATAACTTCTAGCGTTACTATCGTTATTATTAAAAGCCGGGCTTAAATCTTGAAAAAAACCAAGTTGGTTTTGATCATTTCCTAATGGAGAAAAAAAATTGGGTGGGATCGGCGGTAAAGACGCCGGTCCCGGAGATAATATTCCGGGAAAGTAGCCGCCGGAGTTCGAATTTATCTCCACGCCTTCCACCACCGCGTTTTGGGCCGCTTTTCGGCCGTCTGGCGACCTTGCCGCCTTTTCCAACGACGCGAATCTCGCGGCGGGCGAGACGGCTCCGTCGTGATCGCGGAAAGAGGAGGCGATCGGGGAGGCCGCGGACGCATGTGGGCCGGTCAAACGTTGGACTAGATTCATGAATTCGTTTGGGTTTGTGTGGATTACCTTTGGGGAGACGGTGTAGATGATCACCGGCGGCCGGTATGGCGGCTGGTGGACTTGTGGTGGCTTTTGGTGGTGGTGGTGTTGTGGCGGAGGTACCGGTGGTTTTCGGATCTTGTGGGAGTCTTTGCGGAGTCGGAGAGGGGCGGGGCGGGGTCCGTGGAGCGGCCGGGGGGATTTCGGGGGGGCGCCGGTGGGGAAGTCCGGCGAGTCCATGGTGGTGATGGTTAAGAGTAAGAGAGGAATTGCAGAAGGGAGGAGTAGTGGGGGTGATATTGACAATTGACAATAATGATGATTTAATGATGGTGTTGTTATTTGAAGTTTGAATGAATTTAATATGAAGATATAGTGCATGCTATAGATTTTTTAAAAAGTTTTTTGCACTTTTAATACAATTTTGTATTTCGTAACATTTAACGGAAGTTTAATACAACTTTTACCTTCAAAAATACCTTTAACTTAACGAAAGTTTAATACAACTTTTATCTTTAAAAATACCTTTAACTTAACAGAACTTCTTATCATAGTTAACGACTAAAATACTATTTTTAAAACAAAGTACAAACCACAACTATGATCATTTTATTTTATTTTCTAACATGAAGTATATCACGTAACATTTAATATGATTGATAAGATATTGTTTTTTTTACAATATTAAATACTTAAGTTTAATAGAATCAAGAGTATTTATGATTAAACACCCATAGCAAGCATTGTGTTTGTGAGTTTTAAATTTATACCGCAAGCGTACGGTGTCGTAGCATACGGGTCGAACACGGGGAGGCAATGGAATAAGCATAGATTTACCCACGGCGTTAGCTAGTTGCGCGAAATCATTTTTCAAGGATTGTTGACTAACTAGGCGAAAATTGAAACTAACTAAGATTAATCTAATTAACTAACAAGGACCAAAGCAAATAAACAACCAAATTAACTAGGCAAAGACAACGAGAATCAAAAATCTAGATACGACTAATTGAATCTAAAGCAATTAAGACTCTAAATCTAGGAGACACTTGACTAAAAAGAAGCTAAAAACACCAACCGCAAGGAATAACGAGTATCGTATTGAATCAACTCGAATGGGATTATTGAGCACAAAAAGAGTCAAATTCCCCCTTCCGAGGCTAAAAGGATGATTCTCGACGGGAATTGGTTATTTCCATACCAATTTCCGTGAAAGAACAATTACTCAATAAAATCCCCAATTGACCAAACACCTATTTCCATGGTAAGAGATCAATTTTCAATCAATTTATCTAAGTAAAGATCGAACTTCCGTTCAAATCAACACTAAAATGAAAACAATTTAGAACTCACGACTTAGGCGAAATCACTAACTTCCGTTAGATGATTTCGTCATAAGGAACGTTTGTTGAAAAACCATTTGAAAGCAAACCAATTGATTCGAACTCGAATGAGGCTATACGATACTTATCATTCTTAACGATTGGAAGAATCAAGATCTATAAACTAATTGCATAAAATGAAAGCTAAATATCAAAGACCCAATAATCTAGGCTATAGAAACAAATAAAGAAATAACATAAAGCATAAAAAGATAAGATAAGAAGATGTAATTACTCTCCGTTTGATTGATTCTTGCTCAATGTTGAGTTCCAATCATCTCCATGGATTGTAGCTCCAAAATCCAAAAAAAAAACTAACCTAACCTATACTAGAGAGGAGAGCCCTAAAACTAACAAAAAATGAAAAATAATGGCTTCCTCCCCAAAAAGTGGGGAGCAAAAAGGCTTATATACTTGGGCCCCAAAGGCCAAAAGGCCAAAAAGCCCAAGTAAGAAAGTAATTATAAGCCCACTTCCATTCTTCAAACTTCCAATCTTCATCTTTTGAAATCTTTGTCTTTTCCGCTATCAACATTGCTCATCTCTTTCCTTCCGTTTCTTCTCGAATCCACGCACACCTACACATTGGAAATAAAACTCGCCAAAAACACGGAAATACTTGCCAAAAAGCATGAATATACCGACAACAAAGTAATAAGCATCGAAAAGAGGAAAACTATACAAAAAGTAAGAAAAATGCATGAGACACTTTCGAAAGGAAACGAAAAAGATGCAAAATAAACTATAAAAATAATAATAAAAACGTGCAAAACACATTGTATGATTTATGATTTGGTATTAATTCTTTAGACTTGTTTATCCATTATAAAAACGAAGCGTGGGTATACACATAGACTCTTCATATTACATGATATCTATAAATATATACCGTATAGAGGAAAGTTCAAATGTGAACCACTTTTTGGTTGTGAACGTGAGGACAGCCGAGAGCGCGACACATGGCGTTTTTGAGTGTGGTCCCCTCCTTTAATTCAATGCCCTCCCATGAATCGCGTCTAGTCATCCGCCGTGGATCTGATGTGGCGCCTAGTCATCCGCCACGTGTCGCGCTCTCGATTGTCCTCACGTTCACAACAAAAAAGTGGTTCACATTTGAACCCACCCCTATATCGATTGTCCTTACGTTCACAACCAAAAAGTGGTTCACATTTGAACCCACCCCTATAAGTATTTAAGTATAAAGTTGTATCAATTAAAAATTACAAATGTATACAATAAAAAAAATACAGCAATAATTCTTTAAACAAATAGTTATACCAAGGAGAAACTATATTAACTCATGCATGTTTTAAATACAGCAATAATTCTTTTAACAAATAGTTACAAACATATACTATTTTTGAAACAGCAGGAAGGAATTTTATTACAAACATGTATTAACTCATGTTTTAAATATAACGATATAAAATATCATAAAAATCAAGAATTTTATTTAGTACATGACAACTTTTTTTATTAATGTTTAGCAACTCTCTATTTTGATGGCTAAAAATATTACTTGATAAAATTAATGATGATGACTCTTGTACATAAATACTTATTCAACATGTATTTGTCTAACAACCCATAACTTCTATCTTATTCACAAATCAAATAAACATTTAAAATCTAAGGTAGAGTCTGGTTCGTTAGAATTTGAAGAAATTAGAGTGGTCAATCTCATTGACCAAAATTTGGTCTACGCATTTAATTCATTCTTTAAGTTTTTGTTAGAAATTTTAACTTCACAAATAGTGAAATGTAAACTTCTTACGTCTTAGTAATAAATTTCAATTCATTCTTACGATCTTTTAAGAAAATACTTTCATACCCTTTATTTACTGCATTATGTTATAACCCATCATGATGGATGGATGTCACCATCGCCATCGTCGTCACCCATGTTGCCACCACCACCATCCGTCATCATTGCCACCACACCAATCACTATCGTTACCACTTTGAACTTCACCCCAACCACAACTACCATCGTTGCCATGACCACCACCGTCGCCATGGCCACCACCATTGACAATCTGACACCAATACCTTTCTCACCGCACCACATTATATTCTAATATTCAATGAACCAAACAAACAAATTTAAATCCTTTTGACGTATTCAACTTCTTTTCCTTCTAACCAAACACATAACTAAAGATAATTAAACTTTATTCCAATTTTTTTAGATTCCATGAAATTTCATTTTGTTAATAGAACTTCACCTACAAAAATAACAACCAAATTCTATAATCATATAAGTTCAAAAACTTATTTATTATTGCTACTTGCTAGTTGTTAAACAAATGATACCAAAAAAAATCATAAAAAGCATTCTATAAAAGTATAGGAGTTATTTAATTCAATTTGCATTGGCCATTAGATGCTTCTTAAGTAAAATATATAATTTCCTGCCGTTCATGAAATTTTCTAAGTTTTGAACTCGTCCAACTTACTGGCCCTAACTTTTTCTAATCGTTTTTAATCACCTTTTGACATTTGAGGAAAAGGATTAATTGACGGCTTGTATTAAAATAAAAGGGAATGGTATAAAATAGCTAATCCTTTTATCTCACTTTCTCTTATAATAATTTAAAGTAATTGTCAAAATGAAAGTTCATATTTGCGTAAACCATTTTGTAACTGGAAAAAGAATTATCAAAATTGCATTTTATACGTTGATAATCTATTAATTCAATAGCATTTTACAATATTATTATGTATTTATAATGTTAAGTAATATAATTAAAATTAAAATATTTAATAGTGAGCTTATTTAGAAAATATTGATGAAGGGATTACAATGATATAACTTTAAAAAAATCTCTTTTTATTATACTTTAATTGACATAAGATTAAGTAAAAGTATTGATGAAGGGATTATAATGATATAACTTAAAAAACCTGTTTTTTATTACACTTTAATTGATATAAGATAATGTAAAATTAAAAGATAATGAGTTTAAAGTAAATTAAAGAATTGACATAAGATTATGTAAAATTAATTATGTAAATGGTTTACACAATCTGCATCTATCATATCTTTACCCATTTTCTTAAATAAGAAGAGGTGTTCTATATAAATGCTTAAAATCTCACCATTTTAAGAATTGTATTAAATTTGTGATTATAAGTAGAATTGTATTAAGCTGTTGTGTTTCCCTCAATTCTAATATGGTTGTTTGTTGCTTGGATGTTGGTATCCCTTGTATTTGTTTTTGTGGTGGTAAATATAAAAGTCTAAAATGTTTAATTTAACTAATCAATTAATCAACCAATCTAAATAACAATGAAACAATAAATATAACTAGGATAAAACTATAGATCTTAAATTCAAACTTAAACTAATTCTATAGATCTTAAATTCAAACTTAATCTAATCCTAGACCAACTATATAGCAAAAATGATTTAAACAATAACTAAAAGGAGACCAGAAATAATCTCAACTTAACAAGAAAATCTTTAAAACAAATGAATGCTAAAGCAAAGGAAAGGATTGAAAACAATAAAGAATTTAACAAAGATCGTCGGAGTATGTGTAGAGATGCACCAACAAGGCAACCTAAATCACATAATTGGTTGTTATTAAATGCATTTTATACACCCAACTTGGTTTCCTTGATCTTATTTATTTAACATCCAATTAGTTTAATAATCAAATCAATAATCTAATTCACATAACTAGATTATGATTGTTAATGAGTGTTTAGATCGTTAACTCCCCATGTTTGATCTGTATGTTACATAATTCATACGTTCAGGATATAAAATTAAAACACATCAAGTTTTTGGTGAACTATTGGTTTTTTTTCCCTTTGCTGAAGGATTTTGAGGACAGAGCGAGTTTTTTAGGCCATTTCCTCTTTTTTCCTATTTATTGTTACAAAGTTTGTCAACTTTGGCTCCATGCTATTGCTATATCATTTTATTTTGTCTTGGTTTTCATGATTAGTGAGGGGTACATAAAAATTTGGTAATCGAGGTCGAAATTTATGTAACATAATATAAAATTTATGCATAGGTACTCCCAACAATCAAACAACCTTATGAACTTGGAACAAATAATGGCTTTGCCTTATTATTCTTCTAAAATTTGACGCTCGTCATCAAAGTTCAAATAAAAGAATGGAACATTGGACAACAAGTTTTGATTGTTAAGGACAATTGATCGTGCAGGAATGGAACTAGAAAAGGCCGCCACCATTGAGGACGCAAAAGATAAGAGTATTGTTGGTTATAGGATTAAAGTTCTTAGTTGGATTTTGTTTCACGAAAATCCAACAAATTTGAAGGAATTAGAATGGCAAATGGTGGAATTTATAGGTCCTAGTAACTTTTAACAAAATAACAAACTATTATAATCTTATCTATTCCATTTTCCATCCTACCATAATGGATGTTACCACCGTCGCCACCGCTACCACCACCTGTCATCATCACCGATGTCATCACGTCGCTACCACTGTCACTACCACTGTCACCTTCATCCCCACCCACCACCATATTGTTGTAATCCCTATCCACCACCATTATCACCATCGCCACTACTAACACCGCCACCAATACCACCACCACCATTGACACCACTACCTCTTCCACTCCAACACTACTATTACATTCAACATACCAAAAGTGTTAAATATGAGTAAAATCCATTCCAATCTCGACAAATTCCATTTTGTAAACCAAACACTACTTTAAATATTCAGTTCTGTTGTGATTGAAGTTCCTAGTTTAAATTTTTATCGTTGCTTTTGTCCTTTCCTCATGTATTAACAAAAAAACTAGCAAAGTACATTACATATTAAAAAAATCTATAAGGAAGGGCAATGGATAGATATGGACGTAGTAGTCTCATAGGCAAACAAGAGGGGCCTAATGAAGATAAATGAGACGATGCATGTAATACAGGGACTTAATCCATAATTCTAAAAACTATAGGAACCAAACATGTAACAACAAAAGATACAAGGACCAAAAACGTCCATCTAGCAAACACCAAGGTTTCAATTGCAAAACCAGTTTCCATGGCCAAACCCAAATTCTGGCAAAACCTGCTTTCCCAAGAATTAACCATGGCGATTGCTTCTCTTCTTCTTCTTCAGTGGTTTACCAACAACAATCACCAGCTAAGATGACCAGAAAGCACACCACTCCTCCAATGGAACTCGATCTAGACGCCTTCCTGCAATCACACCACACCAGCGGCAGTGACGACGACGGCGACGATAACAACAACACCACCGATCACCACCACCACCACCACCGGAGCACCGTCGACGAACTTCTCCTAATCGACTCCGATGACTCATCTCCTTCATCGTCTCCGAGATCGTACCTTCTCTCCAATGACCTAAATAGTAACAGTACTTTTCCACTTGATTTCGATTCTTTTGATTCTAATTTACGGTTAACGAATTCGCAATCGGTAGGTGATACTGATAGGCCGGTGGTAAGACAGTCGAAGTTTCGATTGATTAGTCGAACGGATTCAGGCGATAGTTCCACTGTTTCACGCCAATTGCCTCCGTTGTTCGGTGTTGTTAGGTCTAGTGCTAAGCCTGGCGCCGCGCTGGCTGCGGCCGCGGCGGCATCGCGGTCGGTTCCGACGCCGCATGCCGCTGCTATTAAATTGAGAAGGGAGAAATCTGTTAGTACGGAGAGTTTGGATCCGAAAGGCGGTGTTGATTCTGAAGTAAGCTGTAGAAGTGGTACAGGTTCGGAAATTAGTCATTCAGATGGAAAATTAGTGAAGGAAGATGTTAGTTTTAGACTCGATGGTTTAGAAACTGCACCGATAGAATTGAGTGAAAGTGTTGAAGTTAGTGGTCAAGTGATTGATGAACATGAGAGTAGGAAGGAGTGGAGTTTTAGTGATGAACATGTTCTTCCAGGTGAGGAGATGGCAACGGATGTCGGTAATGCCTCCGAGGTGGATGGATTTGAGGTTGATTATGGTGATGAGACTCTTAGCTCAGTTGCTAAACCGGAAATCGGCTCTTCTTTGAACAACGAGGATCGGAATACGAATAAGGACGGTAGTGATGAGCACATTGAGGGCAACTATTCGGAGTCTGTACCTATTTCTACCTCACAATCTGTTGAGAGAGTGTCTTCATTTTTCCATGGGCATGTGGATGCTAATGAGGTTGAGGAGGACTCAGCAAGTGTATTATCAGAAAACAATGGTTTTGGAAGTAGACAGCTCGATGAAAAAGATGAGGAATTTGGCCTAGAAGCAGAAGGTGATGATGAGACAGCACAAACTGACGTTGCTATTGATACAGGGGATGAAAAGAACGATGATATGACACAAGGGAGATCATGCTCTCCAGTGAAACCCCTTCAAGCTGCCGAGGAGCTTGAAAAGAAGCTTGCGTTTACGGGTTTGCATTGGGAAGAGGGTGCAGCTGCTCAACCGATGAAGCTTGAGGGTCTTCACAGGGGATCAACTGTGTTGGGTTACTTTAGTATTAGTAATGATAACAACATTACTAGGACCATTGCTTCTCCAGCATTTAGGCGAGACCATGGAACCCCACAAGCCTTAGCAGTTCATCTTAACTACATTGCAGTGGGGATGTCTAGAGGGGTGATCGTTGTTGTTCCCAGCAAATACTCCCCACATTATGCTGATAACATGGATGCCAAGGTTCCAAACAATACATGACTCTCTTATGTACAGTCCATATCATTAGCTCTATTAAAAATGCATATCTTTTTCTCTTTTTACTTGTCTTAAAGTAAAAATCATTAATCTATGCTGTGATGAATATGGGAGTTGATTACCAACCAGAAGTTATGGAAATACTTGCATAGATCATGTTTTTGTTTGATATTTCAAGCACTAGTTATTGCAGTCTTAGAATTAACTTTATCACAGCTGAATTGAGCTAATTATTTTTATCTCAGATGTTAATGCTTGGATTACAAGGTGATAGGTCTTATGCCCCAGTCACATCCATGTCCTTCAATCAGCAAGGAGACCTGCTTTTTGCAGGATATGCTGATGGGCATTATACTGTTTGGGATGTCCAGAGGGTCTCTGCAGCAAAAATTGTCACTGAACATAAAGCTCCAGTAGTGCACATGCTATATTTGGGGATGGATTCTCAAGTTACTCGTCAGTTCAACATAGTTAGCGGTGATAGTAAAGGTGTAGTTAAGTTGATTCGTTTTTCTCCATTTTCGTGGCTCAATAGGTTCTCAACTTCTAGGACCTCGGTGAGCTCTATCTTCATTTGAACCAAGTGAGAATTTGTATATGCTTGTCTCAAGTTTATCATGCCTAATGTTAATCCATCAAAATAGACTCTTCTTGATGAATCAACAAGTACGGTGGTATGCGCTTCACCCTTACTCTCAGAGGAAAGTTCTGGAGGTTCTTCTGCAAGCACCACCGCTGGCACAAGTGGCATTGGAAGCATGATGGGAGTAGTTGCAGCAGACCCGACGACTTTGGCTGAAGATGGTGTTGTCATATTCGTCACTCATCAATCTGCTCTAGTGGTATGACATTGTTTAGAGACTACATGCATACCATATCTTATTGGTCTTGTAACAATGGTAATAATATATTTTTGCATAATCCCTGTAATTTGTTCACCTCGTTTATAGGCAAAAGTCATTTCTAACACCCCGGAAGTCTATGCTCAACTTCCTAAACCTGATGGGGTTCGGGAGGGTTCTATGCCTTACACTGCCTGGAAATACATATCTCCCTCACAGGGTCCGGCTGCTGGTATGTTACAAATGGAGTTGATGAACCTTGTGTAGTTGTGTTGAATCTTTTTGGTAATATGATATTTTCTTTCAGGGACTGTACAGGTGAAAGAATCTGAAACTGTGCCACTGCTTGCAATTGCTTGGGATTGCAAAATGCAGGTTGCAAAATTGGTGAAGTCGGAACTGAAAATATATGCAAAATGGACTCTTGACAGTTCAGCGATTGGGGTTGCTTGGCTGGATGATCAGGTTGATTGTGCTTGCTTGTTTGATTTCCACTTATTGACAAGTTGCTATATGATTTTTGCTTCTTGGCGTTCTGTAAATCTTAAAAAGTAGATATCTTTTTATCCATTTAAAGAAGAATCTAACAAGTAACAGAGATCTTATGGTTGTTCAGATGTTGGTGGTGCTGACTGAAGCTGGACAGCTCTGTCTTTATGCAAATGATGGGACTTTAATACATGACACAAGTTTTGCTGTTGATGGAGGCAAAGGAAATGATCTCATTGGATATCACACCCATTTCAACAATGTCTTTGGCAACCCAGAGAAAGCTCATCACAATTGTATAGCTGTTAGGGGTGCTTCTTTATATCTACTTGGATCTACACATCTTCTTGTCTCCCGCCTTCTCCCATGGAAGGAACGCATCGAGGTTCTACGCAAAGGCGGTGACTGGATGGGTGCTTTCAACATGGCAATGATGCTTTATGATGGTCAAGCCCATGGTGTCTTTGACCTTCCTAGAGCATTGGATGATGTGCAAAAGGCAATAATGCCCTACCTAGTGGAGTTGCTTTTAGCATATGTAGATGAAGTTTTTTCTTATATATCAGTGGCTTTTGGCAACCAACTTGAAAAGTTCGAGCACTTGAATGATTCAAAGGGTGATAGTACCTCTGTGACTTCAGAGATAAAAGAGCAGTACACACGTGTTGGTGGTGTTGCAGTTGAATTTTGTGTCCACATTAAGAGAACTGACATCCTGTTTGATGCAATCTTATCCCGATTTGAGTCTGTCCAACAAAAAGGTAAATCGTTACAATTATTCCTCTTAATATGTGACCATTCTTATTTTATTTTGTTGATTGGATCAATAAAACCCAGCCTTTGCTTCAAACTAGTTGGGTAAGCTGAAAATGAAACCCATTAGAAATCATAAAGAGGTGAAACAAGGAAGGCTCTAGAACATGAATCATCCTTTAGTGCTCTCCTATCTAGAACCAGTTCTTCATATGCAATCCGATGCTTTCTTTTTGAAACAGAGGAGTATTCTGAAAGGCTTTATCCCAAACTAGTTGGGTAGGCAGAAAAATGAAACCCGTTAGAAAATTAATTTGAGGTGAAGCAATCAAGGATCTAGATTCTAGATTGCGAATTTGTCCTTCAGCACTCTCCTATCTAGAACTAAATTTCTAGATGTATGCCAATCTTATATATCTCTGTTCATTGTTAAACTTGACCCGCACTACCTTCAAATTGCTGCCTGTTTATACAACACGTCTCTGCTTTTCACTCGTACTTCCCACGGTCTACACTGGAGATGAATTCCAGACAGTTTTTTCAGGATCTGGAAAATATGTCAAAACAAGTATATGAATGAAGGTGTCTCCAAAAGACGTAGGCTGGCACATAGTATAAAAACATAACTAGCTATCATTGGAAAAAAAAGACCTTGACAACATAACTAGTTACCACTGGAGAAAAATTATCTTGGACACCACTGCTTCTTCTCCTTTCTTGTCCAAGGATCACTAGGTTATAGATTTAAGTTTGCAATGCCACTTGTAGTCTAAACTTCAAGTGGCTTGTTTTGACACATATACTCCCGGACATTTTAGCACTAAGTAGATGGAATACTCAAACCTTCTGCTTAATGAAAAGCAATAAGTAGATGGAGGCTATTTGGCATCTTACGAGATTATGTTCAGTAACAAATGTTCCTGAATGGCATATAGTTTGCATGGCCTACCACACTGTGTTTCCTGATTCAGGCATTAGAATATATCGTATTCTTTGAATTTGAATAGGTGGAGGTCAAGTTTTTGATCATCAGACTTCTGACTCTGGTGCGTAGATATCATGCAGTTTTCATATTTTATGTATTCTTCTGTTTCCAGAGACATTTTTGGAGCTTTTGGAGCCATATATTTTGAAGGACATGCTTGGGTCACTACCACCTGAGGTATTCCTTGTTTATATGTATGCTTGTAAGTTCATGCCATGCGATAATGTTATTTCAATGAGATGTTAATATGATATAACTAAACATACAACATTTTCTTTTGCTGAAGATTATGCAAGCGTTGGTGGAGCATTATAGCACAAAAGGTTGGCTGCAGCGTGTTGAACAGTGTGTTCTCCACATGGACATTTCTTCCCTGGACTTCAACCAGGTATGTTTCTGAAGGCAGGCATGGATGATTGGGTTGGGTTTTGGGTTTAGGGTTTCATGAACTTTCAGACTTGACGTTAGAAAACACAAAAGAACTACATAACTTTGACTCTACCAGCTGTAATAGAAATTTTGCACGTGGCATACATCTGAAACAAAAGTTTATGATTCATCAAAAACATAAGAACATTATGGCATTGCTCCCAGTAGTATTCCAAAAATATCCCACTTAATGAATGTAGGTGTGCGAACATAGCACACTTCCACAAACCAACTAACAAGCGCCCCACCAAACTTAAAGAAAGTGTCACCTATGGCACAACTTACCAATGAATACTAATTGATTTTAACCGTCTTAAAGTGTCAACATCAGCAGTCAAGCATCAATGCATTCAACGAACTTCTAGGAAATTGCATATCAGACAAATCAACTTGATATTTTTCAGGAATTTTTTCCTCAATATATTCCCATCATCAAAATATTGGAAGACAATCAAGACATCACTACATCACTCCTGAACTAGCTGGTGTCTTCACTTGCTAAAATATAGTTGCCGACATCATTTAACATGACCAAACTTTTCCTCCGAAGGCATGCTTCTAACGCACTCTTTCAGAACCAAAAGACAAAAAGATGGATAAAACCTCCATTAAAAACAATGTTTTACCAAAAACTGCTTCCTTACAGACTACTACAAGCCATTGTTTTAACATCTCCTCCATAAGGAAAGAAAAGAACAAAATGGCAAAGTTAAACCTCTTTCACACCCAAAATATATACCCTTGAAGAATTAAACTTCGCTTTAACTTAACCTGGATGAGATACAACAAAGAGGTGCACCAAAAATAACTCTACCACCTAAGTATCTAGCCATGTGCAGTTTGATCGAAAAATGAACCAAAAATCCTGCGTTAGAAAGTGAGGAAAAAAGGGAAGTAAAATATCTAATATCAATTGAAGGATGTCATATTTTTTAGTTCACAGCTTTTCTCATGACTGCCATCTTGTACTTGTATGTCAGGTGGTCAGGTTATGCCAGGAACACAACTTGTATGGGGCCCTAATCTATCTGTTCAATAAAGGTCTAGATGATTTCAGGACACCTTTAGAGGAGCTGCTGCTGGTATTTAGAAACAACAATAGTGAGAATGCTGCATCCCTTGGGTATGTCACATTGATGGAATATCATAATTTATATCTTCTTCTGATAGTTTTAAAGTTATGGTATCTGTTTGGTCCTGTTAGATAGAAGTTCTTTTCAGATTCAACTTATTTTCATTGCCTGTTTACCACACACAGCAAGCCATTTCATTATCAATGTTGCTGGGGGCAGTCTTCCGTTCTTTAAGGTCCGCTACTTCCTTAGAGTGAAATGATAAACATGAACCACTCAAATAAGCCACTTTCTTGGACTGCGTAGTTGCAGTGCGATTGATCTGACCTGATTTAGACATAAAGTTAGGATGATGTTGAACCAGCTGTATCAAAACCATGCCCGGATTATAGCCTTATATATGGGTCTTGTCAAAGACAAATGCAGTTTTGGATTGAGCATAGATGATCCCCCATTGTGGATATGGTGTTTTCCTTCTTTTGATATTTTATCCCCATGTTTACTCTGGAACATCTTATTATTAGTTATTGCTGCAAAGTTCATGTTTTCATGCCTTGGCTTTTGTAAACAGGTACAGGATGCTAGTTTACTTGAAGTACTGCTTTTCAGGTTTTGCTTTTCCTCCAGGTATGGCTTTTGTTTAACAAATTAGTTTTTCCATCTGAAACTGGCAATGTGCTTACTTTACATTTTAGCTTTTACTGAAAATGCTTTTTTCAGGACATGGAGCTCTTTCCCCTGCACGTTTGCCATCTCTCAGAATGGAGCTTATAAACTTCTTACTGGAGGATTCAAATGCTCCAAGCTCATGGGGGTTGGCAAGTTTATCGTCTAGAGAAGCATATAAGAATCTCTATCATCTTCTAGAAATGGACACTGAAGCAACATTGGATGTTTTAAGATATGCATTTATAGATGAAATTCCAAAGTCTGACCATCTTTCGCCCGAGTTTGCAGTTGAAAAGGATTCCACATCTCAAAGTCAAGATCTGATCCAAAAGACCGTAGAAGTTCTTGCTCTGGTGCTTGAAACTACCAAATCTATTAGCATTCGGGATGCTCAACCTGACACAAGTTGGCCTTCGAAGGATGATATAAGTCATTTACTTGAGTTTATTTCTCATTTTGTTGCCTGTGGAAAGGCCAAAATCTCAAGTGGAGTACTAACTCAGATATTTGAATATTTGACGTTAGAGGCTAACATTCTGCCAAACGTTGAAAGGGAAAGTACGGATTTCTTTAGAAGAAGAGAAAAGGAAGTCCTTGCACTCTTGGAAGTTGTGCCAGAGACAGATTGGAATGATAGACACGTGTTAGACATGTGTGAGAAAGCTCATTTTTACCAGGTTCTAACCATTTCCCTGTTTCCCCCCTCCAAACACACACTCATGAATGCAATATATGACCAAAACATGTTTTTATTATTCATTAGGTCTGTGGCTTCATTCATAACAGCAAACACCAATATATAGCTGCTCTTGATAGCTATATGAAAGATGTGGATGAACCTGTTCATGCTTTCTCCTTTATCAACAGTTTGTTGCGACGACAGAGTGACAATAGGCCTGATTCTCTGGAAGCTGCAGTAATTTCACGAATTCCAGATTTGGTTCAATTAAGCAGGTTATAACACAGATGCTGAATTGCCCTAGATTTACTCTTATTGTCATAATTCATTTCTAATTATATATATTGCATGCTGAACTTTCGCAGAGAGGGCACATTTTTTCTAGTTCGTGAGCATTTTTATCAAGAAGGGGAACAAATCTTAGTGGAGCTGAGATCTCACCCGAAAAGTCTCTTCCTCTACCTTAAGACGGTTATTGAAGTTCATTCAACGGGCACCTTGAACCTCAATTCTCTAAAAAAGGGAGAACCTCTGTCTTTTCCTGGTAGAATGGTGAATAATCAGACTGAAAGAGTACATGAGTTCTTGGAAAGAATTTCCGCGTTCCCAAAGTTATTGCGTGAGAATCCAGTTCATGTAACTGATGAAATGACTGAGCTGTATCTTGAGGTAATTGTTTGCTCCATTGTGTAAGTTACATGTTATCCAGTTTAATTTCTGTTAAATCTTTTCTAAATGATCTTATTTTTTTTAATATGCACTTCTGATTCTTCACTCCAGCATTTCTTCTTTTCTATAAAAGAACTCGTATGATTTGTTTGTGGGCTTGTATTTTGCAGTTAAGGAACTTTCTTGTTATTATTCTCCAATTTGTTTCCACCACTATATTTGATTGGCTGTTTTTTTAGTCAAACTGCAGATTCGTTCACATTTTTATTGTACTTGGATCTAATGTATGTTGCCTTTTCTTCTGCAGTTGCTATGTCAGTATGAACCCCATTCTGTCCTCCATTTTCTTGAGACTTGTGAAAGCTATAGGGTAGACCACTGTTTACGCTTGTGTCAAGAACATGGGATCATAGATGCTGCTGCTTTCTTATTAGAAAGGGTTGGAGACGTTGGAAGTGCTCTTTCGTTCATTCTTTCTGATCTCGCGGATAAATTCAGCAGGCTTGATGCTGCTGCTCAAAGTGTATATGATGATGCCAGGGTGGATCATTTCAATGCGGTGTTGAAGAAGAAAGAGGTCGGTCCGTTACTCCTGTCTTGTCTTATATAAAAATATTTCATATGGTCAATGAAAGAAACAATATAACCTTGGTTTCTTACTGTAGGTGAATGACATACTATATATTGTGCATACTTGTGTTGGGTTGTGCCAAAGGAACAGCTCTCGATTGGATCCCGATGAGTCCGAGACCCTTTGGTTTCAGTTGCTTGATACGTGAGCGCACTCCCTTCCCACCCACAAGAAAAAAAAACATATTTTTTTTCATGTGCTATAATTCACCTTTTTATGACTTAATTTTGCACAACTTAAGATTCCCATGGAAAGAAGAGATATGGGAATCAAATCTAAGAGATGATCTTTTTTCATTAAACTAATAAATAAGACTTAAGAACAATGAGAAACGACTGCAAAATGTTTATTTTTCAAAAACACGCATTTGATGCAACAACTTGGATATCTTCCCATGCTACTTTCTTAATATTTCTCCATGGGGGTAATCGTCATAGTCTTGATGCAGATTTTGTGAACCCTTAACAAATCCATGTGCTGATACAACGGATTCTGGGCAAAAGGACGGAGAAGCATTCAGAACTAAGTGGAAGATCAGAGGATCAGATAGAAGTGCTCACCTCTTGAGAAAATTGTTCTCTATTTTCATTAAAGAGATTGTTGAAGGAATGATCGGATATGTTCGGTTACCAACTGTCATGATGAAACTTCTTTCCGACAACGGTACCCAAGAGTTCGGCGATTTCAAGGCTACCATACTGGGAATGCTTGGAACATATGATTTTGAAAGAAGAATTTTGGTAAGCCTTGAATTCCCATGGTAACAATAAATATAAAATCTTCAAACATCTTCATATGGGAATCGATATGCTCTTTGCTTTTTCATTTTAATAAAACTATTAACTTGGTGCAAGCATAATCATCCATTCCCTTCTTTTAGTTGAATTTATCGACTTATTGATTGATGTTTATATCTATTGTTACATTAGGACACTGCCAGGTCTTTGATCGAGGATGATACGTATTATACCATGAGATTACTAAAGAAAGGTGCTTCTCATGGACATGGGCCCCGGAGCCTTGTTTGTTGCATCTGTAATTGTCTCCTGACCAAAGACTCTTCCACCTCGGGCGTTCGAGTTTACAACTGTGGGCATGCAAGCCATTTGCGTTGCGAATTACAAGGGAAGGAAACCTCAGGTTGCCCGATTTGTATGCCAAAGAAAAAGGGAGGAAGGTCTAGAAAAAACTCGGTCTCTGCTGACAAAGGATTGGTGAGTAAGCCTTCATCAAAAAACAAGTTATCACAAGGGACCGGTGCTGCTCACCTACTACACGAGAACGATGCGCTTGATCGTCAAATATCAAGGGTCAGTCAGTTATATGCATCTTACCTACCTTTGTTAGATTTTGGTTGCTTAGGTGGTGTTTGTTTTAAGAGGTCTAAAGTCTGAAGTCTGATTTCACATCTAAAAAATAAGAGGTTTTCAGAGGACGGTAAGAAGTTTTCAGACCTTTTTTTTAAATAAAACAAACAATCTTAAGGCTGTGTTTGGCAAAAATAAGCTAGCTTATAAGCTAGTCCATCCAAACATGTACCATAAGATAGCTTTTTGAAACGCTACTTTGAGTAGCTTTTTGGGAGCTTCTTGGAGCTTTTTCCAATTTTACCCTTATTAATATTAATTATTAAATTCAAAGATACCATTTTTTTTGTCATTTTACATACTCATAAGCTAGTTTTTGCCAAACATAATTTGTTCATAAGCTAGTTTATCAGCTACTAGCTAGCTTATCAATCAACAGCTAGCTTATCAACTACCAGCTAGCTTATCAGCTACTTTACCAAACATAGCCCAAGTCTGCAAACCTCTTAATTTTTAGACTTAAGAGGTTTTAAGAGGTATTTTTTTGAAAAGCAAACAACCCCTTACTCTAACTCGTTTTTAAAATCACAACACCACCACCTTTCTTGTTTTAAAGTTGATTTTCGCATGTTATTCTTATGCTTTTATTGACTAGAAGAGCGGTGATTGTAACAGTATGAAATATTGACCAACCTTCATAAAGACAAGAGGATGGTTCAAGTAGATAACATGCCACACTTGAGGCTTGCACCGCCCGCGGTTTATCATGAAAAAGTGAAGAAAGGAGTTGCAATGCCAATGTTGAGAGGTGAAAGTAGCAGTGGTCCCGCTAAGATCGAGAAAACTAAAACAAAAGCTGTTCGGTTTCCCTTGAAATCAAACATATTTGGTAATTATTTTGTACATTGAAGAATTCAGTTCAAATTTTGAGTTTTGATTTGTAACATCCATCTCTCTTTTGTAGGAAAAGAAAAGACCAGCAGAAGATAACATTGGACATTCTCTTAGTTGGCCACAAACATTAGCCACTGAACTCAAAGGAAAGCCAACAAGTGTGTATGCTGCTGTGCTTTTTTACTTAACATTAGTGTATTTTGTACTCTCATTTTTGAATGTGTGTCTAGTCTAATGTATGTATGTATTTACATTGTATTAGAGGTTATAGAGTTAATGGAAAGAGCATTTTTGAATGTGTGTCTTGTAATAACTTCCTTCAGAAGTGCACCTCCCATGGCATTCCTTCCATTGAACTAGGGGTGTAAATAATACGAGGTTTTAACGACTAATCGAGCTCCTATATCTTGTGCTCGAGCTTAATAACTTTCGAGCTTGAGTAGACCTCCAACACAAAGCAAAACTTGTTGAAGCTAACAAACCGAGAAAGTTACATACAAATTCAAACAACAAAAATGTCTTAAAATGAGAAAGTGACATACAAATATTCACTTAAGTAAAACCATTTTTCTAATATTCTACGAAGCAAAATCGTCAATCAATTAATTCATAATCAACTTTCTCTAATAAGTCGTTAAATTGATAGACTTGAATATACCAACTATTATTACATCAAGTTCATAAAAAGCCTATCTTGATTCTAGGGTCGAATATTTCCTCAACGCTTCAACTTTTCTATGTGTTTCTAAATAGCTATAATGGTAATTAGTATTATGATGAATGAAGTCAACAAAATTGCAAGCAAGGCTAATCGTCAAACAATAATGGAAGAAACAAAGAACAAGAGGAAGATGATCATTCAAATCATACTTGGTAGTTTAATCATAAATTAGCCAATAGGAACATAAAGATGACTAGTACTAGAGCACGAGGAGAGAGGTCAACTTAGAGATAGGAGGAGAAGGGATTATCGATTTGCAGTCGTAATTGAAAACTGATAAATAGCCAAATTTGATAAATGTGAGAAGGATTTGGGGTACTCGTTAAACAGTTAAATCATTTTACTTCCTCAAATGAGCTAAATTAAGAGGGATTAGGTGGAATGGATTTGAGTTAAAGCATATTCTAAAAGTAAAAAAACTATATGTTTAAACTCGACACAAAAATTTTAAAGGTCTTATTCAGAATCTCACATTGATACATTCCCTTTTAACATAATCTTTGACTAAAAGGTAGACTCCAGACTCTGAAGTTCAAACAAATACTTCAAAAGGTGTTATTTAGAGTCTAAAGATATACAAAAAATTTGGTTTGACAACTCACAACCTAAATCCTTTCTTCTCAAGAGTCAAGACCCATTGAAAACTATTTTGTTATGTTGGCCTTAAATCATATAACCCATGACCCAAATAATTACTTATAAAATGGAAATTAATGTGAATGTTATAATTAACTAAGATTACCAATTGATTAACAATTGATTAAGAGAGTTAAATAGGTATAAAGAGAGAAAGTTGAGAAAATAAAATACTAATGAAGGTGCAATTTTTACATATACATAGCATGATATTTATACTAATTAAAATACTATTCATCTACATGATAATTAATAAATAAATTGGACACGGATTGGACAAGAGTTGAAATTGTCATCCAACTTATTAATGCCCATACTTTAATATTTAACAAATATTATTTACAACATTAAAAATAATATATACAACAGTGAAATTGTTAAAAGTTTCATGATTGCAAGAAAAAGTTTGTAACATATGACATAACATAACATAAAAATAATACATTCCAAAAGTAAGACATTCTAGTGTTATGAAATCACATATATTTTCTTTGGGTAATTGAAATAATATTGTTTATTAACAAGGTCCTATCTAGGAATGGCAACGGGACGAGTTCGGGGCGAGGCAAACCATCCCCGTCCCTGAACCTGAATCTAAAACATGCCCCATCTCCGTCCCGTTCCCGGTCGGGGATCTTATCGGGGCGTCCCACCGGGGCTACTGCTTACCCAAACCCCACTCCAAACCCTGATTTTGTCCCGATCCCCGAATTTACCCCGCTTCAAAGCTTAGTTGCATACACCGATTTGAATAAAAGTCAAAATGTGAGAATTGAGAAGCAGACTTGTGGAGAGCAAGCGATTGCCGATGAAGACCGGAGAGCAAGTGATTGAATAAGGTCGGGTTTCGAGTTTCCCCATCGAGTTCGAGTCTTTTTGCCATCCCTCCGACCCTCCCTATCATTTCACATTGTAGATTTTTTAATTTTGTTTGGAAACATGTAAACAAGGCCACTAGATACATACATAGATAGATCTAGAGATCTTTCATGGTGCAAAAATCAAACTTCAGCACCACTCTCACCACACTCCCATGGCTCTGCTGTCTTCCTCTTCTTCCCCAAAGGGAATCCTAATCCCCATACCAGTACTGGTCCTCTCCGCCGCCGGTGCCGCCATCTTCCTCTTCTTCCTCCTCTCCTCCCTCTCTTCTCCACCGACCTCCTGTTCCTGCCCTACCACCACCACCGCCACCGCCGCCGTACAAACTAGCAGACAGCAACAACAACAACAACAACGGATCGTGACGACCGAGGAGGATGTAGAGTGGGTGAAAACTCAGATCGAAGTGAACGGACTCCATATGCAAGACAATGTGCTCCGAAAGGGGATCAATCCACGTACTCGTGCTCAGCAGCTTCAGGATTTGATCCAGTAAGCTTAACCTAATCTCCTTTTTGTCTATCAATCTTATGTTTCTAGGTTGAATTTGATGCAATTACGGACTCCTTTTGCTATTGTCTGCTATTCTAATCGTGGTTTTAGATGTTTCTATGGAGTGTAATTTGGAGAATTGTAGAAAACACAATGAGCACTGCTAGCATATGTGAAGAACAGCTTCATTTTGGAATTAGGTTTATTTGATTGAGTTACAGATGTGCTTTATGTGTACCTGTAAGTCATTTTTTAGGGTTTAGATGTGAATTGAAATGATCGCTGTAGAAGAAGAATGATTGCATATGTATGAATCACACACACACACACACACACACACACAAAAGAGGGAAGATCTACTTGGAGCTTGCTTGTTATCTGGTGTTGTGCTAATTGATTGAGTCACAATACTGATTTAGATTGGGCTAATAATTTCAGATTTATACATCTATGATGATGATGATGATGTTTGGTTTTTATAAACATGTTCTACTAGATTTATTTTCCTATTAATGAGTAACGACGATGGTGCTTACATAATATGATATCTGAGCTTGTGTGACATTTGATCTGGATGCCGTAACAGTGAGGTTATCATTACTGTATTTGTTAAATAATCGGATGGAAAGTTTGAAGTGGAAAAAGAGATTTGTGCTAAACAGCTTGGATCTCCACAGCCAGTGTGGTTCCGTTTAAGAACCGTAGCTCTATGAGTTTGAAAACAAAGATGCAATTGGAGACCCAATTCTTGTTTAAGGATGTGAAGCTTCCAGTTTTCTTGACCAGCAAACTCAATATATTTGTGTAGTACAACTATTTATTCGATTGTGTTGCTATAGTTTTCATAAATCACTAGACATCCTGCTTAGATATGCTGCAATCCGTGATTCCTCCTGTGTTTGAATCAAGCTTTTAGTATTTAGTTTCTTCTTCTCACTCATGTTTGTAATTTCTAGTCCAAATTTTTATGTACATCATGGTAAACCAATCAAGAAAAGCATTTTATTTTCATAGTTCAGATTCTACTCATTTCATATAGTTATTCGCAATATATGACTTTTGGTATTTCAACCCAATGGCCAATAACTATATGGTGTTATCATGATTATTTCACAGATAGTCTGAACTGCATCTGTAGGAGTCACTGTGATCCCTTGCTGATTCATCATTTAGAAATTCGTTAAAAAAGTTGTTCTATTTCTATTATGCTCGAAAGAAGAGAAAAAAGTATGCAGAAACCGATTCTAAAATATTACTGTCCTGCTGCTATTATAGGTACAAAGGCATATCACATTACGAGCAAGATGAAGCGAAGAACCACACTGCTTTTCCTTGTCCAGGTGAACTTCTTGTAGAAGAGCACCACAGTAACTACGGTGAGCCCTGGGCTGGTGGGAGGGACGTATTCGAGTTCCTTGCAGATTCTTCTCATTTAATTCCAGAATCACGTGTTCTCGAGATTGGATGCGGCACCCTTCGAGTTGGCTTGCATTTCATTCGTTACTTGATGCCGGAACACTTCCATTGTCTGGAGAGGGATGAGCTCTCGCTTATGGCAGCATTTAGGTACGAACTTCCTGCCCAAGGTTTATTATCTAAGCGTCCTTTGATCTTGAAAGGTGAAGATATGGATTTCGGCAGATTTGGGTCTGGATTCACGTACGATTTAATTTACGCTAGTGCTGTGTTTCTTCATATGCCTGACAAGCTTGTGTGGGTTGGATTAGAGAGGTTAGTTGGCCGATTGAAACCCTTGGATGGAAGAATATTTGTGTCGCACAACGTTAAGTTCTGTTCGCGATTGGGAGGAGATGAGTGTAGTAAGAGACTTAAAAGTATAGGGCTTGAATATATGGGAAAACGTACACACGATAGTCTACTGTTTAATCATTATGAGATTTGGTTCGAGTTTAGAAGGTATAAATAGCATAAATCGTATGAATCAAAGCTTCTTGAAATCGATTTCTATTAAGTGTCTTGCAAACAATCAAGATGTGAGCGATGAACCCGTTGTAAACATGTAATGCTAGGCCAGTACTCCATTATGATCAATCTTTGGAGAGAATGGTGATTGTTTGCCATATTGTAACTTGGTTTATTTTGTTTAGAGATGGCATATAAATGTTCGACCTCTGTTAGGGTTACCATATAGGATTTTGAGGTGAGGAGGATGTGATTTCTAGCAGTGTTTGTAATTTTTAATTCTTTCTAGGAAAACAGATATGCACTTGTATTACAGTTTCTGACTTGGTGAGAATCTTGTATAATGAAAGTATGAACACACATTGCTGAAATGAACAATCCATTTATTTGTGTTTGTTTTTGTTATTAGCTATCATGGATGCACATAGTTGTTGTCTGCTTCCAACTCCAGTTTTGTCCAAACTAGCACTTACCAAATAGTTTATGTTCTCAACCTGCTTTTCTTCACATCTACTATGAAGTGTGAACCAATATTTAATCAAAGAAACCCAACACAAAGTTCCTAAGAATGACAATATGACTTTGTTGAACTATATGTAGTAATATGGATAGCTGTGTATGGTAGGGAGCAGAATTTATATGGAGTTTTGTTATACATATCTTTATCTCATAGGCCTTCGTAAGCCCAAACGGCTTACAGACCGCCTAAACTGGTCGGATTGTTGTCTGGTGGTTGGGTTTGACAAATCTTGGTTTGAAAAACTACCAAACCCGCATACATTCCTGATTTGCAGGGTTAGACAGTCTAGATCAGATCACGAACACCCCTAAAAATCTCGATGTTTCCTAATGTGGAAAGCACTTGTCTTCACAAAACATGCTCACTCATCACCCTTGGATCAAAAGCGATTGACGGTTGTGCATGGTTCTCATAGTTGTCACAAAAATTGAGAACACAACTATCTAAGGTTATGTTCAAATAAGAATGTAAGAATAATTCACATCCGTTAGATTGAATTGATCCTAAGGCTTGGATTTACTTTCCTCTTTAACTAAAAGATAATTAAATTTGTAATTAATATACTCACGGAAAAAAAATCAAAAGAATCATAATTTATCTCAAGTTATTATGATCATTTAAATGATCAATGGGTAATCATAAACGAAGGGGAGTCAATTTGAGGGCATGAGGAGTACCCAGTCTTTCGGCTGGTCCAGTCATAGACTAGGTTGTCTCCTAGCCTAGTCTTTGACTATGGTTGGGCTCTAGGTCTAGCGTAAGCTGGACCGGGACAGCAGTGGATTAGTGGCTGCCCGTGGATGCCCGATACCGCCAGGGAGGCATACATGTGTGTGTGTTCATGGTATTCGTTCGTTGGTTCGATGCCGCTATGCCTTCCAAAAAAGAATTAGATGAAGATTTTCGTAATGAAGATGCTTATGTATATCCCCTGTTTTTTCCCCATAATTTAAGCAACTATTGTTATGAAGATTCACATGCACATACTTATCTTAAAACGTTTTTTAAGGCATAGCGGCATCGAACCAACGAACGACTACCACAAACACTCACACGCTTACTCACGCCTCCCCGACGGTATCGGGCATCCACGGGCAGCCTACTAATCCGTCGTTATCCCGGTTCAGCTTACGTTAGACTTAGAGCCCAACCACAGTCTTTGACAGCCCAGTCATAGACTGGACCAGCCTAAGGACTGGGTACTCCTCATGCCCTCAAATTGATTCCCCTTGGATTCGAACCCGGGTAGACTGGGATGCCATCCTTAGCCCTCCAAGATGTTACCGCCCTTAGGAAGACCAATTGAGCTAGACATGATTTGTACTTATCATAAAACATTGTCATATGTTTTTGTTTGTGATGATTTAATATATCATTGCATCATATGTGAACCTCACTATATGTCAAGTCAACGTCCACATTAAATTTCATAAACCATGTTAATAAAAATCCATTCGAGGATCATGCATCTTGTTTGTTATATAACATGATTTATGTAAGATCTGTCACCTTTTTAATAGAGTTCAAATGTAGATTCACATTTGTGTCTTTATTACAATGATGAGAGATGCACTTGTGCATCTTTGGTGGGTCGGTCTTTCAATTCATCGGAGCCTTCTTGAATATTCATTTCCAATGTTGTTTATGGGTCGATTTCAAATGGCTCGTTTGCTCTATTGGCGAACTTGGGTAAATATGTATTTGGAGCTTTCCTTTTGCACCTAGTCCATGACGTACTTGAATGTGTTGTTAACGTAGATTCAAGTTTCATGTTAGTATGTATTATAAATCCTCATGTTCAAAATTTTCCGCTTATATATGATAATGTGTCAAATTTCACTCTTGTAGTAGTCTTGTATATGAATTTTGATGAACATTTACATGTGCATGCGGTGTAAATGATCAAAATTTTCCCTTAATGGAGTTGGAGTTGCATTGCTTCACATGTGCATGCATTTAATGGAACATTCATACTTACCCTTGAATTCCTCTGATTCACATGCGCGTGCCTCATAGAAGGATTGCACTTTTACATTTTAGGAGTCAAATTCGCCAATAAAACAATTTAATGAACATTCACATGTGCATGGAGGGAGGGCGGGCGGGAGCGAGGGAGGGAATTTGATGAACATTCAACAATCGATCAAACTCTGAATAATATAGATGTTCTATTATTCACTCTGAATAACATTGAATGTTGTGTTGTTATTCACTCTGAATAACACATGATTATTCAGAGTGAATATGCCACATGTCGCTTTCGGCTGTCCTCACGTTCGCAATGAAATTTGAGTTGGCGGCACTTTTGTCCATCGGCGTGTATATATATATAATAATTTTTTAATACTTTATATAATAATATTCCATATATGATGTTCGGTAGGTATAAGGTCTCAATCTCATTATTTCCAATTTCAATTAAGTTCAAATCGGAAGCAACTTGCAGAACAATTAAATTCAAATCGGAAACAACTTGGAGAACAATTAATTCAAGGTGGAAGGAATGAATCTTTGAGGACTTGTGTATAATTACTACCCATTTTGAAGCAAATGGTATCAGGCTATGAATTTGTGGCTAAATCTAGAGGAAAATGAAGAACAAACTATCGATTGAGTTGAGATTTACAACAAGTAAAAATGCAGTCAAATTGGTCTAAAGCGGGGATGGGGACCGGGACCAGGGGATTGAGCACCGGGGAACGAACCAAGGACAGGGTTGGGATCCCGGTACCTGCCCCGTTACAATCCCTAAATTTCAAAATTCGGGCTTACTGAGGTTGTGTTTAGTTGTGGAAAACTGTTTTTGTTTTCCAAGAAAATGAAAACAGAAATGGAGTTGATTTTTCATTTTCAGTTTTCTAGGAAAATTTTGGAAAACTTGTTTACTTGAAATCATGGAGTTTTCATTTTCCATTTTTAGAAAATTAGAAAACTCGTTTAGTTGTGCATTTTTCATTACTTCTCATTTTCCATTTTCCATTTTTCCAAATATTGCAACGGCGGCGGCGACGATGGTGGCGGTGGCCTTGGTGGCCTCGACGGTGGTGGTGGCCTCGACGGTGGTGGTGGCCTCGGTGGCCTTGGCGGCGATGGCGGTGGCCTTGGAGGCCTCGACGGCGATGGCGATGGTGGCAGTGGCCTCAACGGCGATGGCGGTGGCCTCGGGGGACTCGGCGGCGATGGCGGTGGCCTCGGGGGACTCGGCGGCGATGGCGGTGGCCTCGGGGACGACGGCGGTGGCCTCGGGGACGACGGCGGTGGCCTCGGGGCCTCGGCGGCGACGGCGGTGGCCTCGGTGGCGACGACGTGGCCTCGGTGGCCTCGGCGGCGACGTGGCTGGTGGCCTTGGGGGCGTGGCGGTGGACGGCGGTGGCCTCGGTGGCCTCGGCGGCGGCCTCAACGGCGACGGCGGTGGCCTCGGTGGCCTCGGCAGCGACGGCGGTGGCCTCGGTGGCGACGGCGGTGGCCTCGGCGGCGACGGCGGTGGCCTCGGTGGACTCGGCGGCGACGGCGGTGGCCTCGGCGGCGACGGCGGTGGCCTCGGTGGACTCGGCGGCGACGGCGGTGGCCTCGGGGGCCTCGGCGGTGGCCTCGGTGGCCTCGGCGGCGGAGATGGTGGTGGCGACGGTGGGGCGGTGGTGAGATGGTGGTCGCGGCGGTGGTTGAGGCGGCGATGGCGGCGACAGTGGTCGCGGCGACGAGAAGGGGATGACGGTAGTGTGACGGCGGTGTTGGCGAGCAGCGGTGCTGGTGGCGGCGAGCGGCGGCGGCTGGTGGCTGGTGGCGGCAGCGGCAGCGGTAGTGGCCGTGGCCGCCGGCGGCGGCAGGCGCGACGGCGGCAGTGGCCGGAGCCGAGAAGGGGACGACAATTGAAAATGAAAATGGAAAATGAAAATGAGAATTGGAAAACTATAAAAAGTAGTTTTCTAATTCAAGTGTAAATTGGAAAATGAAAATTTTGTTTTCTTGAAAATTTTTTTCTAAATTGAATCAACCAAACAAGTTTTCTAAATTTTCAGTTTTCATGGAAAATTTTTCTAGAAAACAGAAAATTTTTCCACAACTAAACACACCCTGAGTTTTTAACTGTTAACTTGGTATCATTCTTTCAACTCAACTCCACCAAAGTCTTCAACTTTAAACAACCTTCCCAACTACACACGAGGCCATGAGTACCCAACCCTCCCAACGCCACTGCCACATCAGCTTTTCTCCAACCCTCTCATTAACCCTTTGGAACCCTCTCTGATTAGCTCTTAACCCTCTCAACCCTCATACACCCAACACATACAAAAAATTGCGGTGTGGCATGCCCGCTCAGGCTCCCAACCCGCCCAGCCTGGAGGGTTGGAAGCCGCTCAAGCTAGAGGCCGTGACGCCCAAGCCGCTGCCAGCGTATCGGCAGCCCGCCCAACTTGCCAGCCCGGAGGGTTGGAAGCCGCTCAAGCTAGAGCCCCGCTACTCACGGCCTGATAACAAAATTACCAACACTAATTGCTACTTCTCTTGCTGGTATCTTTGACTGTTTTTTAATAAGCTTCAAGTCAAAAAGAAGCCCAAATAAGTAGTATCACAAACACTATCCCACCTTACAAACTAACAAACAAACAAATCATAATCATTAGTTTCATTCCCTTTTACAATAAAGTATTCAAGAAACATAATGCCTCTGCCAAACAGTAAACAACCATAACTTTATTGCTTACATTTTATTAGACATAACATAACAACATTGTTACAAAAACCACTTGGGATTAGAAAAAATGTAACATAAAAGAAGTTACTATAAAACCCCAATTGAAACTTTTAAGTAGAACTAGCAACTCCAGAGGCTACAACAACACTTTCTTGAACCTCTTTTCTCCTAAGATACTCATGCAAAATCGCAAGCCTAGCCGTCTCGAACGCAAAATACCCGATAGCCGAAAAACACGCGCTATGCACCACTCTGGGCCCCATCCCTCGCGTAAACCCCACCCACCCTTCCTCCTTCAAAATCTGCCTCACCGTCTCCGAAACACTAAACGCAATCTTCTCGACCGTCTCCGTCGTCATCAACCGCGTCTTAACCACGTCCAACGGCGTGGTCAACGAGGCCGATATCGCACCCGCCAACGCCCCACAGCACACGCTCTGCAACGGCTCCAAGTTCGCCTGCTTCGTCTTAACCAAAACAGCCGCTTTCAAGTACTCGAAAGACGAATAACTCAAAACCCCAGCAGGCAAGTTCCTAAGCAATGTGGCTGAATAGCCTGCATAAAGACCCAAAATCCCATCTTTTTCCAAGATTCTCAACAAAACCTCCCAAGACCTCCCTTTTGCACCTGTCTGCATTCTCTGAGTGATCAGCTCCTTAGGCACCATTATGGCTGAAGAGATTAAGTTCCCCATTGCACCAGCTGTTGGAGGGATTAACACAGGAGGGTAATTTGGTAATTTCGCCAACACAGACTTACCAAACTCACAAGTCCCAAAGTAAACAGCTGAAGAGAAGGTGGAGCCCACGATAACGGCTGAAACACCCGAATAAAACCCTAAAATCCCTTTGGATTGAAACGTTTTCACGATTGCATCGAAGGAGTTTTCGTAAATCTTGGAAGCTCCTTTGGCTTGAAGCTTGGTTTTGATGGTGTCTAGCGGGAGGAGGCAGACGTAGGTGAAGGCGCCGGCGAGGCCGCCGGCGCCGGCGCCGATTAGGGCTCGTTCGAAGACGGATAGGGTTTTGAAAATGGAGATGGGTTTTTTGGGGGATTGGGGTTTTGGGGGTTCTAAAGCGATCGATGTTGATGCGAATTTGAGATTTTTTGAAGGAAATCGAGATGAAATTGATGAATTTGAAGATGATGATAGGATTTGGGTGTTGAGATTGATGAAGAGTGAGTTGAAATTGGGGAAGGAATTGGGGGGAGGTATTGATAGAATGAGGGAATTGGGGGTTTCCATTGGTGAATGGAATTGGGAGAAGTTGTGGATTTTGATTTGGGGATTTTATGAAGGTTTTTAGAAGGAAGATCGAGTGACTGAACCGTTGACACCACATACATTTTCGACTACCCGACAAAAATGGCTAAGGGTATAAATAAAGGGTTTTTCATTATGGGGGTTACTATTATTTGTTAGGTATCCCGGTCAAGGGTGCAAACATGTCTTGCAAGTGATGTGTTACATAGGAAATATTCCTTGCAACTCTTTACGAGTCTTGCAACATTTAAAAGATCTTTCAAGTCATAAATGTGTGACCACTTTAGAAAACAATGTAAATTGTATAAGATGAGTGGTATTGCATTGATGTAGAGGTTTATTTCAAAGCTGATGTGACACATTAGAAAGATGAGTTGTCATTGCGTTGATGCAGATGGTCTTGGTTTCTATGGTTTTTGGTAGTGGTCGGGTTTGTAAAAGAAATTTATTTCCTCTCTATGTATGTATATGTATGTTGAGGAAAAATCATACAAGAAGTTAAACATTTTTGTAAGAAGACGAGATTTGAGTTTTTGTTTAATTATTCATCCAATGTGTGTTTCGTTACCCATTGTTTAATAGGTAGGATATGATATGGATAATAGGTTTATGATATGTGAATAAATACACATTCCAGTAAGCGCTATGACCCGTTTGGGTTGGTGGGTCACCGGTGAATTGGTGGTCAGAAAGACTCAATCCGAACATAACCCATTTAACTAATCGCGTCGACATGTTCAACACTAACCCACGACCCATCAAACCGAACATGACCCGTGTCACTCGTTTAACTATATGGGTTGACAGGTCATTAAGGGGTTGATGGTCAAATACAATGTACTTCAGAACTTCAAATACAACCAGAATGAAATTTGTTTTTAATGATTTTTAGGCATTGAATTAACACTAAAAAAGTAAAAGTCAAAAGTCAAAATAAAAGTTCATCATATAAAAAAATATTTTATAAAATATTTAAAAGATAAATGGGTTAGCGGGTTGACCCACAAACCCATATACCAACCCAAACATAACATGCGAAATAAACGGATTGACGAGTCAGAAAACTCAACCAAGACTAGTTTATCTTCGTGTTATGTTGAGAATTATCACCCTATCGATTAAGACCTTAGGGGTTGAGTCCAACTTTATTAATCCTTTAAGTTTTTTCTAACATTTTGACACTAATATTCTATTAATTTTTAGAAATATATCCAACAATTATATTAACTCAAGATAATTTACTAAAACATAAATGAAATTCTATGTAAAATGTTCAAATCATTCAAATTTTAAAACCTTTGATCTTCGTCCTTTATTTGCTTGAATTGGGTTTTAATTTTTGTTTTATAATTCTTCAAATTTTGCCTTTTTTATTTTCCGAATATTTTCTAAGTCCTATTCTTCTTTCAATACGTCATCTTCAATTACAAGAAAACTATTCTACAATGATTCTTTGTCTAGAATTCTCTTGTTGCTATTGTAGTAATCTTTCAAAAACATGTTTTCCATGATTCTTCAAATATATGTGATATTCAATCTTTTAGAATCTTGTCACTCAAAGAAAAAACAGACTCCAAAGTAACAATCCTAGCTTGGACCAATAGTAAATAGTAAAGGGCCATTTACTATATTCTTATTAGGTAAACGCTTATCCGCAACAAGTTTATGTTGATTTACCTTATTGTTTAACATTTTTGACCATAAAATTGTATTGTTGGTAAGGATCTTAAATCCAATGGATAAGAGTCATTTTGAAGGAATGCATGTGTTGGGCTGAGCTTTCAACTAAAACCATTACAAACCATTACTAGCCATTTTTTTTTTTTTTTTTTTTTTTTTTTTTTTTGAAAAGACCATTACTAGCCATTTATTGGCCTGAAAACAACTTGTTTGTCTGGGCTTTGGGTTGGGCTGAGCTTTCAACTAAAAAATTGGGCCTTGAAAGAATACTTTGTTTTATTGGGCTTTTTTGTTTGGCTAGGCTAGACATACTAAGATCATGCTTTTATGGATCGGTTTTTTTGTGCATCTCTAAACGTGTAAATTTATGCATGCATGTCTTGTTTCTAAATAGACGATTTAGAATACTTCTAACAAAAGAACTCACCTTTATCTTCGGGTGTTCATCAAACCACACAAATTTGCATAAACTCTCAACAATTTTACAAGACGTGCAGTTTTAGACCTTTGTTACACGATTTACGACTTGAATTTATTTTCAACCCGTAATATGTGGTTTGATTTGTGTTTTTGAATTACAGAATTACGATTTTGACTATACTACACCACGTATTAATTTTTATTAATTATTTATAAATTAGATTTTTACCAAAGCTATGATATGTATGTCACTTTACATTGTAGGAATTGTAAAAGTGGCTTGTATATCTTAGTGAACATACCTACTTTTCTCACATGCATTCCTTCATTGCCATATGTCATTACATCTTCAGCATGTTATATCTCAAAATTCACTTACGGTTTGTGGTTCACGATCTCGACATCGCAGTACAATTGTCACACTCTTCTTCACCTTCCAAGTCGTGACACCTATTTAATCTCGGCATTCCTTATATATCAGGATGCTCCCCTATTTATTTTCCTTATGATAGGAATATTATGTTGTTTCAGGAATGATTTTAATAAATCTTTGTTGTTGTTGTTTCATGTATAAGTATAATAATATTTTCACCTACTCTCTTAGCATTTCACAAGCAAATCAAAACCTTTTCAACAATCATAATAGGTATTTCCAATTAGATTTATACTTCAACTAGAAACATAAAAGCATTATCGATAATTCCTATCGGCTCATAGTGTTTTTATTCTTGAATGAGTAACCTGGTGGGGCATAATTGTTTTCCTACTATAGATTTGAAGCATCCCATGTTTATATCAGCTAACTTATTTTACAACATGTTTAATTAACACACTTTTAAAAGTTCTCTATGCAATATCTACTGATATGATTGAAATTTGATAGATTAATAATAAAATAACCTGAAAAAGAAAAAAGAGGAGAATCTAGCTAGGAATTGAAATATGAATGTAGAATATCAAGATGCTTACTAAATTTGGTTTCATGTTGTCACCATATTCTTGTTACCAATAATTGAAGACATAACTTTATGTAGTGTGTTGACTGTTGATTCCATTCCTATGGTTAAAATTTAAACAGCAATAATTATTTTGTTCAACATTCTAGGAAACCCACCCAAGTTTCTAAGACATGGTTTGATAAAGATTGTGTATGTAATATTAGTTTTGATGGAGCCAAAGGTATGTTTAATAGATTACTTAGCTTACAGGGTGAATATAGTAAAGACAGAGAATCTTACATAATAAGAGGCTAAACCAATAATCGAGAGTCTCGATAAAAACTTACTAGATAATAGACACTTATCGATAACCCATTTTGATAGCCGAAAATATTAGCCAATAAAACAAGGAAAGGTGGTACACAATAAATGTCTTATAAATGACCCTTTAATTTTATTAGGTATGTTACTTCTTTCTTAACATATATAACTTTGCTTTATAGGTTTATCCTTTCTCTTTTATCAGTTATCACACAAAACTATTCCAGAATCCTTTATGTATTGTTCGTGTTCCACCAACAACATTTTAACATTTCACATTTTTATTTATTTGATTCATATTCATATTATCATTCCAATCATGTGGGTTAACGCGATTGTGAAGATAAACAACACATGAAAATAATGCAATTGTGAAGATAAATAACACATGAAAATTTGAGATTTGAGATTTTATGATGTGTTTATCAAATGTAACTATAATTATTCATGACAAAATGTCAATTCCATAATGGAGGTTCTTTCTAAGGTTTTTCATGGAGTTTTTACAAAAATTTCCACTGTGAGACAGAGGTTCTTGCCCAGTCACAGGTTTTTATTGGAACCCGGGAGCTTGAACAAGAATCCAGGTTCTTGTAATAGTTTTCTTTTCTGTTATATAATAGTTTACATAAATAAAAATTATATTATAAATAAGGAGATGGAAGTGAGGTTTTTGTAAGAACTTCCATTGTAGATTTTTAATAAAGTTCTTAGTTTGTTGAGATGACTATGACGTGGTAGACAAAAATATGATAACTGAGGTTATTAAAGGTTTCACCACTGTGGATACTCTAAGTAATTCATTACAAATGTTTAATAATCCATCAAATATCTAAAATAAAATTTTATTGTTATAAAAAACAAACACAAAATTACGAACTTCACTATTTTCATTTGAGAATTATCATTTTGGTCTGTACAACATGTTCTGATTTAACCTTACAAAATTTCTTTTCTTTAGAAGAAAAACAAAAACAAAAATATAGAGCGAGTCAATACGGCATAATGTGAGTCGTCTGAGTCTCGTAACTCACCGAACACGAGTCCGAGTCAACTCGTCGGAAAACCTTCACCAAATCTCCACACAATTGCCGGACGCTGCCGGAGACATTGCTCTGCATCACCAGCAACACCTTCGTCAAACCGTTGCTCGCCATCGCCGCCGCCTGAGCTCTCCGATCTCTCCACATGTAACAAACGCTCCACAGCGTCACGATTCCGTTCTCCGTCGCGGCCGGCGAAACCTTCATCAATCGCCGCACGACGGCAGAAACACATTGATCGTCCTCCGATACCGCCATCCGTCCTTCCCTGCACATCGATATCATCTGCAACACCTTCATAGCTTTCTCCATAACTCCAACTGTATTTTGAGTTTCGGAGTCAGCCAGAATCCTTACAGCTGTTGTCACTATTCCTAACCGAATCAGCTCCGTTTTCACCGGCTTATTAGACGCGGAAATCGCGATCAGAGCCGATAATCCGACGTCGATTGCCGTTTGATCTGTAGGAACGTTCGTTAGACGATAGATCTCGTTTACTAATCCTTTTCGATCCGTGATCCCTCGTCGAGTTTCGTTATCAAAAACCGCGATCGATTCCAAAACCCTAGCGGCTCGGATCCTCGAATCTAAACCGCCTTTTCGAAGAACAATACTGAACGGAGAAAAAAACGCATCGTCGAGATTCGATCTCTTCAATCGCTCGTTGACTCCTTTAACCGATCGAATCAGATCCAAAGCGGTAATCACTAACTCAACGACCTCAATTTGTCCATCACCACTCCTTTTCAAAATTCTCGCCATCATTGGAACGAATCCGTCCAGATTCGCCAACGATTCTCTACCTTCCTCCGAAAGATGCGACAATAATTCGACGATCCTCGATAATGCACCAAACGAAACTAGGTTTTCCTCGGTTTCTTCTTGTTCTTGTTCTTCACTTATCAACCTTCTGACGTAATCAACTGCTACCTGATTGCCGAAGGTGAGGTGCGAATGTGATTCCGATGAATTGAGCCAGAGACGAATGAGGCGGCGAAGCGTGAGGTTCGGAACGACGTCGGTGGAGTTGAGGACTTGCATGGTGGCCGGACAGGTGTTGTGGCCGGAATCGAGCCATGTCTGGATGCTGGTGCGGTCGTAGGTGACGCCGGTGGAGAGGATGACCGGAGATTTCATGACGTCCATTGAAATTGGACATTTGAAGAAGGTAGGTACAGTTAGGTGGTATAAATCGTTGTTGTTCATCTTTTCCTTCATCGTTTCTGTTCTGTTTTTTTTTAACGAAACAAAACGTAAAGAACGGAGCTTCGGCTACGCTATCATCCAACGCTTTATTAAGGGAACTGGCAAGGAACTAACCGGAAAAATACCGGAAAAATACGGAAAAAACACCCGAAAGCGAAAGGAAAAACAAATAAAAAACAACTACCCCTGTGAACTCATCGTTTCTGTTATATTTTCTGTAGGAAATAGGAATCAACCGTCTTTTTTTCTGTTATAGAAAATGGGGGGTTTTGAAGGAATGGAATGGGGGAGAGATGGTCAAATAAGATGATGATGTGACGTCGTTTTCTACTCCATGTGCTATATTTGGTAGTCTTTTAATTGGTTGAATCAAAAGTTATTTATGCCAAAACAAATATTACATGGTCCCAACTCCCAAAGTAAATAAAAGTTTCTTCTAATTAAAAACATATATTTCAAAGGGAAAGGTTCAAATGAGGAGCACACTAATTTAATAAAACGTGAGGAGTAATCTCAGTCACTCATCTCGCGGTTACGATGGACGTGATTATGAATGATTAATGTGAGGGTAGAGATTATTAAAGAGGGAGGGGGGACCGATCAAAGCCGCTTTTGTTAACCGAATAAGTGGTTGAGATTGCTTCTCACGTTTTCTTAAATAAATATCCCTCATATTTTATATATCACAAAAAATGTAATGTCTTCTGTTAGTATTTTTTCTAATGATAATTAAATAAAAAATATATTCAATTAAGATAAATGTGGTGTTTGTTTTTTTTATGAGGTGTTGAAGTCTGAAGTTTGATTTTATTTCTGATTTAAAAAAAATATTTCTAGAGTCTAAAATATGAAATCTAGATTAATAAGATTGTTTGTTTTTGTAAATTGACAAACGTATGAATATGGATAATCGTCTAATTTTATTCCTAAAAGTTAAATTTAAATATGTCAATTGAAGTGAGCATCGATGATCGAATGACAGCAAAAAATGAATCAAAAGAAGAATCTTGGCAGAATTGCAAAGCTGTGAAGTTTTGACCATATCTCAGATACTGAAACCTCGATTTTAGTGATTCGAGATGTTCTGAAAAGCCAACACATTGATCTACAATCTTCGTGTTTTGTGTTTTGTAAATATGGGGTGTATCTGCAGGGGCGTAGCCAGGATTTTGGTTTAGAGGGGGCTTGAAGATTTCAATCTAGCTTATATATTGAATTTATCCAAACAAAAGACTAATATGAAATTCATTAATGTTGCTTCTCTTTAAGTTTCGTAAGATTTCGAGAGGAAATTGAATTGTAACAAGTGCCTAGATAAAAAAAACAAGAAAAAAAACTCATAAATATTGTAACCTTTGTTTGTGAAATATTAAAAATAGATGAATATGTTATATTGTAGTGCTAATTATAGTTAAAAACTTACTTTTATCATTAAATGAGTTGATTCACTAATTGATAAAAACACTACAAATAATGTCAAATTGTCAATAAAAAAAATTTAAAGCTCCATAAAAAAATTAATTTTATGAAATATATGATCCATAAAAGTAATAGCAAAAAGCTTAATTAACACATTTTTTAAAATTTATACAGTGATGTCGATTTTACTTTAATTTATTTTGATATTTAATATAATAATGTATTTTCATAAAATATTTGTGAATGAAAAGAAAAACAAATTTTTCAGGAAAGCATAAAGGTAACTGAAATTATACCTAACAAATAAATAAATATTTAAAATAAAGAAAGAAATAGAACAATAGGAAAGAAGAAGATGGTCAATTACAATTAATAAACAAACAAATATTTAAATAAAAACAGAAATAAATCAATAAGAAAGAAAAGAAGATTCGAACCAAGGGAAATTACAACTAAGGGGGTGTCCAAACCAACTGACCTAGAGCTTTGTATGTGTCTTATGTTTGTATAGAACCTATATAAAGAAACAGTTAGGGGGGGGGGGGGGGGGCTGAGCACCATCCAGTTCCCCCTTGTCTACGCCCCTGTGTATCTGGACAAAAATTGATATTGAAATCGAAATAATGGTGCTGGATAAAAATAAAAGGTAATTATGTGAATCAGACGTAAACGACTAATAAAACTGAAAACCAATAAATAAACCAGGCCAAAATAACAAAATACTTGGGGCTGAGCACCATCCAGTCCCCCCTTGTCTACGCCCCTGTGTATCTGGACAAAAATTGATATTGAAATCGAAATAATGGTGCTGGATAAAAATAAAAGGTAATTATGTGAATCAGACGTAAACGACAAATAAAAAATAAATAAACCAGGCCAAAATAACAAAATACTTGGGGCTGAGCACCATCCAGTCCCCCCTTGTCTACGCCCCTGTGTATCTGGACAAAAATTGATATTGAAATCGAAATAATGGTGTTGGATAAAAATAAAAGGTAATTATGTGAATCAGACGTAAACGACAAATAAAACTGAAAACCAATAAATAAACCAGGCCAAAATAACAAAATACTTGTAAGTCTAATTTATTTATATTTTACAATGATTATTTCGACCTTTAAATTACAATACATAAACAACTTTTTTTTTGGTATTGATATGGAAACGTAAAAGATGTACGTTACGCCCATCCTTGATTACTAATTGAAAATTAACAAACACGTTCGCAAAAGAAAAAAGATTTCTAGAAATTAAAGAAGTTATACTTTTCAGCGTGAATTGAGTAAAACTTTTCTTTATAACTTTTTTCTTAATTAATTAATCACTAAATAACATCGAAAAATCTTGATTTGCGACTTTACTTTTGATTTTTTTAAGAGCTTTTAGATATTCTAATGAAATAGAAAAAGTTTCATTATATCAAATGTTAAATAAAAGATATACATATTCTAGATAGAAAAAAGTTCAAATGTGAATTTAATTTTGGTTGTAAACATGAGGACGAATCTCAACCGCTCATCTAGTCAATAAAGATGGCTTTGGCCGTCCCCTCTATTTAATAATCTCCACCTTCCCATGAATCGCATCAATCCTTCATGATCATATCCACCGTAACCAAAGATGTGTGGCTAAGATTCGTCTTCACGTTTACAACCAAAATTGAGTTCACATTTGAACCTGATTCTATTTAAATATTAAAATAGTTAGTATATATTTGTTAGGGTCCGTCCATGTAGATTGCATGTGATATTAAATTGGCAATAAAGTGTAGTGATTGATTCACAGGAAGGAAGAGCCAATAGCAACTAAAAAACCCTTTCCGAATTAAGGTCGCTCGTACTTTCTTTCCATTCGGTCTTTACTGACCCACAGCTCCTAGGGGGGTCATCATCTTAAATGATCACGTTACATAAAATTTTATATTATAGTCATAATTTTAATTTATTATTCAATATAAGATTAGAACCTTTAAGTCAATGTTACATGATATTTTCTTTTAGGCCATCCACTGTGGTACCTATGGCACCCCTCATACCTGTTGCCACATCAGCTGCCACATCAGCTTTCCACTACTTTTACCAACTCCATACCTTTCATCCACTATCATACCCCTCATACCCTTCACTTTATTTTTTTAATTTTCATTTCAAACCCTTTATTTTATTTTATTTTTAATTCAAACCATTCATTTTATTTTTTTAAATAAATATTAGAATTAAATTAACTAAACAATAAAATTTAAAATTATATTAAATAACTAACATTAAAATTAAAATTACATTAAAATTAAAATTACGTTACAATTAAAACTAAAAAATACAATAAAATTAGTTATTGGCGTGTGACGAAGAGTTCCACACGTGTATAGATAAATCGTGGCGAAGGTTGGCGTGCCTCTCTCGGTTTTCCACTAGGTTGACGTTTCTTGCTCGGTCTTCTTCGAAGATAGTTGTTTCAATCTCTCCCGGTAAAACCTCCGTCGGATCAAAAGAATAATGTGAGAAGCCTTCGTCTTCACGAATCATGTTGTGTAAAATTATACACGTGTACATGATTTGTGATAATTTCCGTTGTGTCCATACTCGCGCCGGGTATTTTACAACGTGCCATTTATCTTTAAGCGTGCCGAAAGTCCGTTCGATGTCTTTTCTAGCCGATTCTTGACGTGTCTTGAAATGGACCCGTGGCTCTTCAACTGGGTACCTAAATGCTTTCACGAAAGTCGTCCACTCGGGATATATCCCGTCGGCAAGATAATACCCGTGATTGTAGTGTGTGTTATTCACTACAAAAGAACTATCGGGCGCTTTATTTTCGAATAAATCGTTGAAAATCGGTGATTGATTCACAACGATTATGTCGTTCGTGGCACCCGGTACCCCGAAGAATGCGTGCCAGATCCATTGATCTTGCGAGGCAACCGCTTCTAGAATTACCGACGGTCCAGTATGATCACCTCTATGCCATGGGACAATTCTTCCAGTACCAATGCATACAGTCAATGCTACCAAGCATGCCGGGTAAACCGTGGGTTTGTTCATGCAATGCGTAAATAGCCTGAACATCGGTAGCAGTTGGCTTTCGTAAATATTGGCGCATATAGAGGTAAATAATACCTTTGCAAAAATGGTTAAGGCAATCCCTTGACGTCGTTTCGCTCATCCTCAAATACTCGTCGAAAGCATCCGAAGCAGACCCGTACGCCAATTGACGGATAGCGGACGCAATCTTTTGAAGTGGAGAAAACCTCTTCACGCCTCTTGCATCCCAATGTTGCTTGAAAAAATCAACCTCTCTGTCTAGATCGTTAACTATCTGTAAGAATAGTCGTCGACTCATACGAAACCGGCAGTCAAAGTCGACGTCGTTGTACACCGGGTGTTCGGTAAAGTAGTCGGCGACAAGTTTATTGTGTCCCTCTTCACGACCTCTATCTTTACGCGGCCCTCTCGGTATTTTGTTCGACGTTTCTCCAACCTCGTCTTGGAGAAGGTTGTTATCGAACAATTCCTTAACCAACTCCGTCGCTTTAACGGTGTTCATAATAATCTGATTTACGACGAGATCTATATCATCGTTATCAGAATCCAATCCGCCATTTTTTGGTGTGGAGAAGAATATAGAAGAAGAAAAAGAAGAATGAGAATGAGTATGTGGAGAAGATAATGTGGAGAATGAGAATGAGAGAGGTAAAATATATATAGAAGGTTAAAAAAAATATATTTAAAACCCCCAACGGCTATATGACCGTTAGGGGGGGGGGGTATTTTTGCCAAACGTCGAAAACAAAGGGGGTCGAACCACACCGGCATGCACACACCGGGTATGCGCGTACCGGTGCGCATACCGGCCATGCGCAGCGGTGTTGCCGCCGGTACCGCACCCGGTACCGCCTCCCTCCCGTGCCCATAAAGGATGGCCTTATATATAATGCTTCAAGCTGTGACATCATGTTGTTGTTGTGGTGGTGCAGGTTGCGGTTTTGATTTGTTTTTTGTACGTTGATGCAAGTTTTTGTGGTGTCTTAATTTACTTTCCCGTGCCATCGTTGACTTGTGTTATTATTTAGGCAACTTCCTACTTGATTTGGGGCTATAGAAATAACTTGGTTTTTCGAAACATATCGCCATCCGTGGAGGCATTGTTTGGTGACGTTTAGTTTTGCGTGGACGATTTGATTTTGAGAAGATCTCGTTAAGTTTTTATTCCTTGAAACTGTTGGATTGCCTCTCCTTTTCTGGCCCTTGGTTGAGCCTGGTTTTCCTCTTCGGAGGTTTTGTTTCGGTTGTGTAGTTTCTTTCTCCTTGTTGTGCTAGTCTCGGGCCGCTAGGTCCTTTTGCTTTGGTTTGTCGGGCTGCTGCATAGGGGTGTAAACGAGCTGAGTATTAGGTAGTTCGAGTCGAGTCGTTAGTATCTCGAGTCGAGTTTTATTCGAGTCGAGTTTTAACCGAGCTAGTCGATCTCGAGTAGCTCGCGAGTTGTCTTGGCTTAAGCCGAGTCGAGCCGAGTATCAGGTAGTTTGACTCGAGTCCTTAGTATGTCGAGTTGGGTTTTATTCAAGTCGAGTTTTGACCGAGTTTATTCGAGTCGAGTTTTGATCGAGTCGATTTCGAGTAGCTCACGAGCCGTCTCGGCTGATTTACACCCACCCAATATTTGAGAGAGAGAACAATTATTTTATCTTTCTCACAACAAGAGACAATGAACTTAAATGTTTAGGTGATGATCATATCATATTATATATCATATTTAAATAATATACATAATGTTAGCATCTCTAAAAAAATGTAACTCTTAGATTTAGATATATATGTTTGTTAGAATTTTAATTTTGAATATTTTATATTAGAAGAGTTTTCTATCTATACCTCTTTATTGAGGGCACAAATAGGTATATATGAGTACACAGGTAGAACCTAGTTTAGAGAGATATGAATTTATGTGAGTGGAGAGAAACTGAAATAGGAAAAACAACCCCTAGAAAAAATATAGCATAATTAGAGATGCTCTGAACCCACGCATCTAGCACGTATGTGGGTGAGTGCGTGTAAAACTAGAGTGTGTAACACAAGAAGTGATTTGACCCGTTATTTAACAACAAATTAAATGTCTTTCAAATAAATTTCTATAGTTTTATATTTCACATCGAGCAATTAAGATATAGAGAATAAGATCGTCTTGTTATTGACGTTACAGGATAGAAGCGATATTCATTCAAACGTTGTTACTTGTAACATATTAAAAAAATGGTTAATTTACTTAAGGATATCTCCTTGTTAGTCTTTGTCTCGTTTCCTAAATCTATCTTCTTGTCGTCTTCTCTATTGTTTTTTAAATTTCCTTTACTCTTCCTCTATCTCACCTTTATCATTGTCCGTTGTCATGTAGCTATTGTCGGTATCTAGTAGTTGGTGGAATGTTAGGTTTTGAGACATTTCTACTTGTTCAATCACTTCAACCATATATCTTCCATCATGGACTCTACTAGTGTTTCGTTTTTTATATTTGGATTCTTATCTACCGAGGCATATACAACACTTTATCAACTTTAGGATAATAAGTCTTATTTAGTGAAAGAAAATCACAGAATGCCACCTCCAAAGCTAGGGTTATTAGTTGCAAGTATAGCACGAGTCATGTCTCGTGATGATGAAAACCGAAAATTATGGATCCATCACTCGTTTGTTGCTACCATCCAATCAATCAATGGTATTAGGCTATTAGCATGGATCTAAATAACCCGTTATGGTGCGCTATGGTGTCAAGGCTGGGGGTCGCCTTCACGTTAGCCCCCATGACTCCACCCTAAGGTTGGACATGCATTATAACACATTATGACATGTTACGAAGCGTTGTGGCACGTCACAATGCATTATTTGTAAGGTGTGAAGTTATTTTTGATATATAACTTGAGGAATAAATTATCATTATGTATGAGACCTAAGACATAAATAAACATAAAAAGAAAACTCGAAAACTAAAACCTTAAAGTAAGTAAATACTTACTCCAATTCTTGCACACAAAGAGTTGCACACAAATTCTTTGAATATTGAATAAAGTAGTTACCAGATATCAAGAGATTTATTCTTGGCTTTACGCTTTTGATATCATTTTTATATGCTCTATATATTGGTATTAGTGGTTATGCTTTCTTTTATAGTTCTATTACTTTATATGAATTTAATTTATTTTGAAGCATTATTTAAAACACTAACACACAAGTGAGGTGTGTGTGTGTGTGTGTATGTCGTATTAGGGCAACCCTTGAAATACGTTATGGCCCGTTAGTAACTCGTAAGTCTTGCGGCTTGATCTCGCCGCCACACACACCACACCTCACATCATTTAGAACCTTGGGTATTAAAGAGGCGATGCATCTTGGTGAATCTCATCTTAATATGCATTCAACGGTTGATAATCATTCTCATATTTGTTATGTTAACTAAGTTCTCATTGAAACCCAACCTTATATATTGGAAGTTCGGAATGCTATTCTTTAAAAAAAATTAGTTTTTTTATCTTTTAATAGAGAAGCAAAGAAAATACAAAGATGAGCACGATACTTTTGATTTAATGAATTTTTAACGGTTTTAGTGGATAGAGACTAAAATTAAGGGGTTGTTTACCAAGTGCTTATCGAGTAAACTTTTATCGGCAAGAACGTTTCCCTCATTTACCTTAGGGGGCGTTTGGTTGGGGGTATTGAGGGGTCAAGAATGAGAATGATAATGAAAACTGCTGTTTGGTTTAATATTATATAATAAAATCATTCCTGCAGATCCATTAATTTCCATTACTGACCAAATTGGGGGGAATGAAACCTTTATTTCTACTTGGTTCTTTTTTCCATGCATTGTTCCATCAATGGATATTAAATGAAACATCATTTGTATTTTCAAGTTGGGAAAACATATTTTTTAATATGAAGCAATTTTTCATTGATTATATTGGTTTAACCAAACACCATCAATGCAATGCTCTTTCCTATTCCCATTCTCCTGCATTCCCATTTTCATTTCCATTCCCATTCCCTGAAATGAACCAAACGCCCCCTTAGTGCATTTTTTAATATGGCATTTTCGGTCATTAAAATTGCTTGTTAAGCGTCTAAAACTTGGTAGGTGCTTACTGGGTAAGAGTCATTTCTCTAACTTACTGGATAAAACTCTCGCTCTTTATTATGGTTATTACCGGGTAAGATTCTCAGAGATTTCCATGCTCAATAGATAAGAATTATAAGGTAAGTGATACAAGTAAATGCTTATCCGGATAAATGTTTAGAAAATGGCCTCTAAGTGCAATGGTGGATCTAGGATTTTTGCTTAGTGGGGTACTTTTAATGTAAATTAAAGGTCGACAAAGTCGTCCAATATGTTTTCAACCTAATTCGACGGTTTCGAGAGATTTTTGGAGTGTTTTTGGTTTATTTCGAATAACTTTTAAGTTTTTTTTTTCGATTTCGAGAAACTTTTTCGTTTTTTTATTGATTTCGAAGGGTTTTCTTTTCTTTTTTGATTGATTTTGAGTCACTTCTTTGAGTTTTTGGTTGGCGGGGAACATGCAGAAAAACACCAGGGAGGTTACGTAGAACGTTAAAAAACAATTGTATTTAAACTAGAAAAATAATGGTTTTCTTTATTTAGCAAGGGCCACCCCCCATCATTTGAGGGCGGCATCCGGCCCTACCTAAATTAATTTGTTCGAATAAATTAATAAAGTTTTTGTTAGGAAGAGTTTTTTATTATAGATGGTAAAAATGTGTTTTTTAACCGAAAGTAACAGGTTTGGAAAAACTTGATAAAACTCCCCTTAAAAACCGACTAAACAAGTCAACTTTTTGTACCATTAAGACCCACCAATCAACATGTATTCAAATAAGCTACAAGTCTCGTTAACTTATTAAGCTGCTAACAAAATTATGTGTTTTTATATGCTATCCCTACTTTTAATTTGCAATAAAAAAATTCTAGTGACCCAATCCAAGTCAGACAACAAACCATAGGGACCAAAACTTTTCAAAAAGAAGAATATAGGCCATTTGACTTCAATTTTTTCTCAATCTTCATTCATTCGGTATAATTCTATTTCCATTTTTAGCATCACCAGTTAAATTTCATTATTCTGGGTTTTAACTAGGATTTTGTATGTTTGAAAATCATCTAAATGAAGGTTGTTTTTGGCATACCACCTAGCTGGTATTCTAGCTGTTGACTAATAAGCTAGCTAGTAGCTGATAAGCTACCTTATGATTAAATTATGTTTGGCAAAAACTAGTTTATGAGTATGTAGAATGACCAAAAAAAGTATCTTGGAGTATAATAATTAATCTTAGTAAGAGTATAATTGGAAAAAGGTACAAAAAGCTCCTGAAACGCTAAGATTAATTATAACTATAAGGTAGCCTATAGTCCATCCAAACATGTACTAGCTTATAAGCCAGGTTATTTTTGCCAAACACAGGCGAAGCAACTAATCATTGTAGATTCGACCCTATTTACCACAAATACGAAGCATTTTGTATTGGCTTGAATCAGTACAATAGAATGTTGGCAAAACATAATTATTCGGCTACTATCACTTCTGTTTATTGTCATCCTTAGCTTTCATTCCGTTTTAAAGTTTATCGAAGGAAAATTCACTACAACAGCTCGACGAATACTGGGTACTTGTTCTTTGGCATCCGGACAAGTGTTGGCTGGACCGAGTCATCTTTCTCAAGAGCTTTCCACCTGCAAAATAGTTCACATTGATCAGTCTCAACTTTGTGTTACTTATTCTCTTTTTTAAGTTCTATGTGGTATCTAAACTATTATATATATACATTTGATCAACTTACTTGTATCTGCAGACAAGGTGATGGATGAAAATGGAGATTTCCAGCTTGGCCAGATTCATTCCAGGGCACATTCGAGGTCCGTTTCCAAACCCAAGGTAGCTGTAAGGTCTTAAGTGATCCTGAAAATTTTAGTCGAAAAATCAAACTTAATGAGAAAATATTATAACGAAGTAGAAGAGTACGAAAATGGGATATCTAAGCTTACATCGAATCTAGATGGATCAAATTTAAAAGGGTCCGCAAAAACTTGTGGATCGTGATGAATAGAGACCACATCCAAGTTCACGGACCAACCTTTCTTGATACTGTATCCTGAAGAGTTGCGAAAAAAACGTTAATCGTTTAAAAGTTTGTTGCATAATAATGGATTTGGGAATGAATTCATACGTACCATTGATCTCAAAGTCTTGTGCAGCTTTTCTGGAATACCAAGGTAAGATCGTTGCTCTTCGTAGAGTCTCGCTAACTACCTGCATAACATCGATGAAAGAATGAATTTTTTTGACATCATGCTTGTGTAACGTTATGTGAGGGCACAAAATGCGGACGTACTTTTGCAGTGTAAGGCATGTTGTTGACTTCAGACCAGGTGAGACTTGTTCCAACTTGTCTCTTACTCCGGATTTCCATATGTTCCTCCTGATAATTATATAGATGTTATCAATAGAATTGGTTTAGAACAAAAAAAATATTAATTCTAGCTTGTAAAACATGAGTTTGTGTATAGTTTGTTGTAATAAAATCTGGGTAGTTTTAGAAATGTTTTAAGTTGGGGTTAAAATGGTCATTTCTGACATTTAGACTGTTTATTCAGCACAACTGAACAACAACTTATCTTTAATCTTACAAACAACTTTATTCATACAGGTCTTAATAGAAAAGGAATTTACCCTGAGTCTATCCAAGGCTGCAGGATTTTCTTCGAGGAATTTAATGAGCCAGGTTAGGGCAGCAGTCGTTGTGTCGTGACCCGCGATTAGGAGTGTTAATATGTTGTCCTTCATTTGTGCATCCGTCAGTTTTTCATCGTCGTCTTTTCCTTCTTTGTTGTGCTTCTTAATCAACGATCCTAAGAAATCTTGTTGCAAGTCATTTCCATTTCTTCGTCTTGCTATTATCGTGTCTAACATCTCAAACATCCTATCCCGAGCCTGATCACATTATATAATCTGGCATCAGAACTGAATCTTTACACGGTTCAAAAGTTCAAAGGAATATTTGTTTACTTTACCTTCATACCGCGGTAGAAGGCGGTCCCTGGAATGTTGAAGGGCAAGGATGCAAAGGAGGAAGAAATTATTTTGAAATTCTCTCGGAATTTCTCTTGTTCCTCACCCGTTGGCTCTAAGCTCATTATCATGTTGCCGATAACCTTTAAAGTAAACTGCAATCAAGAAAAAAGACTAATTGTGTTATAGAGACATATTTTTTACCGGTATGTTCAAATAAGAAGGCTAAGTATGGTGAGACAGTAAGAAAGGAACGTTCACATATGCGTCTTCAAATGGACTATTTCATTGATTCATATATGAACGTTTCTTTCTTATCTTCTCACGATATTTAGCCTTCTTATCTGAACCGACCTTTGTTGTATTATTAAGTTAAAGTTGATTACTGTTGAAGCCTCTTCAAGAACCAGGACTTTTTGTCCTGGCCACTGATCAAATGTTTCAATAGCCAAAGTGTTGATGAACTGGAAATATTTCTTGAGGCCATCAATGGAAAGCGGTTCAGCAATAAGGCGTCTGAGGCGCTTGTGGTCTTCTCCGTTCTGCTGAAGCAAGCTATTGGGTCCCAACACCTTCTGACCGGTGTAGAACAGGTTCAAGCTAACCATCCCATCTTTTCCGGTTAATAACATCTTACTTGCTTCCCTACCAGTCGTAAACACCATATACCGTCCTAGAACGTAGCTCTTAAACACTTTCCCATATCTACATTAATCAAATCATGTTATAAGCATTAAGCCACCAACAATTGATTTGATTTAGTTTAATTGCAATTGATAATTTGATATGATATGATATGATATGTATATATAGGGTCAAGTTCAAATGGAAACTCAAATTTGATTGCGAACGTGATGGCAACCTAGAGCATGCCACATGTCCTTTTCGGCTCATATTCAGTCTGAATATTGTGCATTATTCAAGGTGAATAAAACAATATTCAGACCGAATAATACAACATTCAGTATTATTCCGTCTGAATATTGTATCATTCACCTTGAATAATGCATAATATTCAGTCCGAATAATCTGTATTTTGGCATGCTCTCGGCTGTCTTCACGCTTGCAATCAAATTTGAGTTTCTATTTGAACTTTCGTCTATATATATGTATGTATGAGATTGATTGATTACCTTTGTTGCCTTTTGTTCATGAAACTGAAAATACCAGCAGGACTTGAAAATTCCGATATAAAGGATAAACTCTCCCCTACAAATGGCCAACCGAGGCTACCTGGAATGCCGTCCATTTCCCTTGGGAACGCACTTGCACGAAGCAATGCCCGTGTTAGAACCAGCAGCAGCACCACCAATCCAATAAGCATCGCCATTGCCATGCTTGCCTCCATTTCTTTAATTCCAAGGTATGAACTCTTACAATCTTACTTTATACATATATATATATATATGTGATTATTTAGAGTGACTCAGTTTACAATGTTGCCGGATTGTGTCACTTTCGAGTTAGATAACAGTTCTCCTAGTTATGTACGAAACTAGTATATTCAATATATGCACTTGGAAGTTTGTGCTTGTTCTTGGGGAGACAACCGTTTTATGTTTCGGCATTGCTTCTATGTTTATTGATGTACATCTAATCATCTATACTAGGCTTTCAGTGAGTCACTGTCCTAACGGTATCTGGATTAACGGTAGAGCCCAACTGTCCTAACGGTATCTGGATTATCGGTAGAGCCCAACTCACTTGTTGTTTCCATCTATGATGGATGGATATAATTATTTTTTTAAGAATGCTACTTGCAAATCTAATCACAACATTTGGTTTTAATAATGTTATTCAGAAGAGGGTTATATTTACAATCTACCCCTGTCATTATCCTAAACTCCAATAACCAATGTCTTAGTTAAGCCTTATTTTTAAAGTCTCTATTTACAATGAATTATGCTCAGATTAAGTGTTGTCTACCAAGTTCTTACTGAGTAAGCTCTTTGTTGGTCCCAAGTAGGTGACCTTCAAGTAAGGATAGTGATTGGGATTATAGAAGGGGGGGGGGGGGGTTGAATATAATCACACAGTTTTCTCACTTTTAAATTCTTGTTTTATAAACAATATGAATTTACAGATTGTTGCGGAAATAGAAAAGACAATTAGTCTAAACTAAACAATCTAAGTTCTTTCACTATGCACTAAGTGAGAATAGAATAAAGAAAGAAGATAGAGGGATAAAGAGAGAAAGGACTTGAGTATTTTAGGATGAAGAAGAAGTATGGAGAACATCTCTTCACGTCCTATTTATACTCCATGCATTAAATGCATGCAGACCTACTATTGTGACGTGTCACAATGTGAGTGGTCTGTTGTACTATTTACTATAAACAACTACTCTTTGCATGGTGTGCAAAAGAGGATGTTTGTAAACAGTTGCCTTATGGTCTGATAAGTACGGAGGGAACAGTAAAGTAACTGCCCTTATGTACTATTGTGTCAGAAAAGGCGTGTAATCCTTTTGTGCATTAGACTAAGACATTGTTCTAATCCTTCAGGATCAGGATACTGATCAGTGACTAGAGTCCTGAAACTGGGGACGTTCAGGGTCACGTGTATCCTGATGAATATTCAGGATGTCATACGATAGTGAACAGACTGCTATCACTGAGTTCCGTCTTCAGATCACGAGCATGCTGTTCCTGTCATCAGCTATTTCTTCGACGTCGCTGATGGTTCTTTGTGTATGATCTTAATGTCTTCAGGAGGAGGTCTTCACTTCAGTGGACAGGATCAGTAGACTGCAGAACAGACTCGTTAGTCTCCTGATCCTGATCCTGATCTATAAAGTTGAGTTACAGCATAAGTAACATGGAATAACACTGAACAGACTCAGTGATAATTCCTCAAGCTATAACAGAAGTAAGAACCTATTCACTAAGTAAAGATTCAGGATCATTATCATTTCATCAGGTCTTAGGAGAGCTGGATCAACAATCTCCCCCTAAATGATAATGATAAGACAACAGAGTAATTGTCTTAAACTAGAAAAGTTAGAATTAAATCTAAGTCTAGAACTAAACAGTAGGAAATAGAACTCATAAAGGTACATGTCCCATTTACTGTTTTGAGGGATCTTTTTCAGTACTATGATGGAATGAAGTACAATGCACTGAATTGCATTCTCATTAATCTCATTAAATATTACAAGAGTAAGGAAAATACAAAAGTACATTACAGGAGTACTGAAAGGAAAAAAGAATTACAAGACAACTAGCTATCAGATTCTTCGCTAATGTACTCAGTCTTGACGCAAACAGGAACAGGAGTGTCGCTGAAGGCAAGTCTGTGATCAAGTATAGCTCTGACATTGCGAATGATCTCTTTGTTGTCTGGATTTTTCTTATCCTGTTGTGCAGTGAAGAGAACTGTCAAAAGATGTTCATAAGGCGCTAAGTGTAGCTCACTGAAGCGTTGAAAGCGTAGGATTGAGTTATGGCTAACACAAATGCCATGAACAGGTTCTCTGATTACTTGTCCTTCAGAAAGAGTGATTCCTTGAGGGAATGAAAGATCAAGCATCGAGAGGTCCAGAGGTTTAACAACCATTCTGGGAAGACAGGGAGTTGGTCTTCTTGTAGAGGTGCCTGCAGATCTTCGAACAGGCTGCTGAGATAGGAGTGGAGAGTGTTGGAGCAGGTCATCAGGTATTTCAGTTGTCCTTCTGATGCGAGCAATAAGTCCTTCAATGACTTCTTCTACTTCAGCCCGATAGTTCTTGTTGGCTTTGGGAAGCAGGGATCTGATTTCGTTCCACTCTGACAAGTTGTAGCGATCTAACTTGTCCAGAGTGTGCTCGACGTCCTTTACTCCAGAGCGTTTGACTGTGATCCAGGTTTTGCCAGGATTATTCTTCTTGCCTCTAGATCGGCGAAGATGGATACCTGAGATGGCAGCACCATGCTTTCGGAGGTGTAACCGATCTCTGCACCAGTCAAGCTCAGCATTCACTTCTCCAGTCTCTATCTCTGCATTTTTGTTGAAGACCTTCAGAACAGCCTTCTGTGCAAGGATAGGATCCGCACTTATTTCAGCATCTTCATCTACAAAATCCGATGCAAGCCTTCGAGCGACTTGAGCAGAGAGGAAAGCTTCCTTCTGCTTCTTATTATGCTCTAGTTGAGCCTGTACAGCCTCGTTGTACTCCTCCTGCGAGAGATAGGCGAACTCAGAGTCACAAGAGGTACGAAGAGGGATTTTTACTCTTGTACTCTCGAGTCGCTCTATCACAGCGTCTAAGCGCCCATCCCTGTCAATGGCAAAGGAACTGTCAGGGTAGTTTTCACCTTCAGATCTAGGAGAGTTTGAGGGAGGTGATCTGGGTGAAGAAGCAGGGGTAGAGAAGTCATCAGAGATGAATTCATCATCTGATGAGAGACATATGGTTTCAGGGGTGGCTCGGATTTCAGGGGTTCTGGATGAAGAGGCTTCTTGGTTGAAACGGGTTGCAGGACGGGTAGAAATGGTTTCTTGGTTGAGGGGTGTGATCCTGAAGGTCATTTTAGCTAATTTAGCTCTGGTCTGTTCATTGGGACTATTCTCCATTAGGCGAATAATGTCACCAGTGACAGAGCCAAAGTTGACATCGTGAGTTTCAGGATCGGCTTGGTTAATGGGTTCAGGTTCAGGGTGAGAGGTGAGTTCAGGAGTTGGTTCAGGAGAGGGTAGTTTGGGAGGTTGGTAGATAACCATTTGAAGGTTATTAGGAGGGGAGTTTTCAGGTGAGGAGTCTAGGGAGATGGTTTCAGGGGTAGGTTTGGTTTTAAGAAGAGAAGATATGGGTTGGTTATCAGAGGAAGAGGGAGTGGATGGTGGTAGAGACGTACCAGAGGCATCAGGGTTCTCCCCCTGAGGTTGTGCGAGCCCTGGAATGGGCGCAGAATCAGTAGGGATCTTCTCGATGAAGATGTCATCGTCAGCATCATCATCATCTTCATCATCATCATCGTCTTCATTATTCCCCCGTCTTCAGTGGTTCTCCAGTTGGTGGAGGGGGAATACGCTGAATGGTCTCGGGGCTGTCTCTCCCCCTCAGCAGGTGCCTGCACTAAGGCAGCTGTTGTAACACTCCTTTGGAGGAGAGAGGCCATATCACCCAGGAGCTTGCGCTGGATGAAGGACGATGTGATCAGGGACTGTAACACGTCCCTGTCCGCCGTGGTGAAGGACGGAGGCGGTGCAGGAGCAGTGGTGAGGGCGTTGACAGCAGTGGAGAGCCCTTGCACCTGCTCCTGGATGGCTCGGAGAGCAGCTTCCTGAGCATCCAACCTCTGAACCACCGTTGTTTGAAAGGTGGTGAGAGAGTTGGTGCTGTTGATGATGTCGGTGGAGAGCGCAGGGAGTGCCGTGGCCTTCAGGTCATCAATTGATGCCTGAAGATTGGTGGAGGAGGAGGCAACTTGAGACACCTTGTCATGGATATTATCCAGACAAGGGATGGAGAGGGTGACGGTCGTGGGCGGCGGAGTCGCGGCGATGGCGGCGGCAGTGGCACTGGCGGCGGCGGCTTCAGCAGCGGCTGCAGCAGCTTGGGCAGCAACAAGTTCCTGTTGGAGGGACTGGAGCTGTGCCGAGTGCTCGGCCTCCTTCTGCTGGAAGGCAGTGCGGGCCTCCTGCAGGGTCCTCTCAGCGGACTGCCTGCGTAATTCAGCTGCGTTCAGCTGATGCTCGGCATCCGTGAGGATGAAGTCGTTGAAGGGGTCATCCTGATGAAGATGCCCTTCAGAACCTGCTCCTAAAGAACCTGTAGACATAGTAACTAAGTGAGCACTAGAAGACTCATTAGTTTTCATAGAAGAAGGAACAGTAATATGTTGCATAGAAATATTACCTGAGGCTTGGAGGGTATCAGGATGATTACCCACCAGATTCTCTGAGGGTTCGAGTTGAACCACCTCAGGTTCTTGTGTAACAGGGGCAGATGTAGAAGTATCTGCAGTGGAAGAACGATTAGATAAAGGGGAAGGTTTATTAAAGAGCTGGGGCAGGGTAATGTAATATTTCTTACCAGCCGCCTGCGTCTTTTTCTTTTGCGCCCTTGCTTAGGCGCGTTTTGTGGGAGGTGGAGGAGTGACAGAGGATGGTTGGGGGCGCTTCTGGAGCGCAGAAGTTGTGGTTGCAGCTGGGGAAGTCAGTATTGGGTTAGCTACTGACATAGCATGCATAGAAGTAGAAGACTGTGGTTTGGAAGATGTGACAACCGACAAAATTCGGCCCTCCGATTAGCGGCCTGAAAATCACTCAGTAGCGTCTCCATAGGTAAAAAGGTAGTTATTTAAGTTACTAAAATAATCTAGGTTAGTTTGTGCGAAAAAGTTAGGTCAAAATCCTAAGAGTTCCGAAAACTGCCCGAAAAAGCCCGAACCGGCCCGAAATCACCCGATAATCCTAAAATGCCAAAATTAAGATAATTTTTGGAAATTTAAGTTATAATGTTTAAAATATGTGTAAAGTAACCTAGATAACCTAAAACCACCTTCGAAAAGTCGGAATTTGCTAAAAAACGTCAAAAACCCGGTACCGCGTCGAACAAACAGTGTAGAATGTATACTGTTTTAAATAAAAAAAAAAATAAAGAAAGAGGTGGGTGGGCCCCCTTGGCCGGCCACCTCCCTCCTCCTCCAATCATCTTTCTTCTTCTTTACTTCTCTCATATAAATCCATCATTTCTTCATTTTCCCAACAAAATCTCTTTTTCATTTTCAAATCTTCATCTCTCTCTCTCTAATTCTCTCTACTCTCTCACTAAAAATCAGCCAAGAACACAACTTGAATCCAGATTTTTTAAAGGTTTTAAAACCTATTTGAGATTAAGATTGGGTGTTCATCAAAGGTAAGCATAGTTAGATGATTTCTACTTCGATTTTAACTCATTTGTGAGTTTTTCTTCTTCTTTTTCAAGGGTTTTAACCCCTTTTGATTCAAATAAAGAAACATGTGTTTGGGAAAGAGATTGAACCTTAGAAAATGTTGTATAACATTCTATGAAGATGAAAATCAATGATTTCCCCATAAGAACACAAGAAATGCATCAAAAATCATTTAGATGATGTTTTTGACCACCAAACTTGTGCTAAACTTCATCAATAGTTCATGCATGGGTTTGGATGGTATGAGAGCATATTTTAGTTTTATTACACTTGAATAATCTGAGTTATGGGTGAAATAGCAAGAAAAACCCCGAAATGGTATGATTTTATGTGTTTTGGTAGCATATTGGATGTTAAAATGTTGGACAGATTCTGTCAAAATAGTTGCATGCACTTTACACGACCCAAAAAGGGTTTTCTTGAACTTATTTCTTCATGAAAATTTTATGGGATGATATTTAATGTGTTAGGGTCCAAACCCCACTGGAATGGTGCAAAAACACCAAGATTTGAACCCAAACCACCATAAAACATTTTTGTGTGCAACAGTGTTTTGGTCAGAAACTTTGGTCAACTTCAAACTAGCATAACTCCTTGATTATTTATCTAAAATACGATTTTCTTGATTCTAAACTCAAGTACTTTGAGTTAGCTTTCTAACAAGTCCAAGATCATGTCATTTAGAGGAGTTTTGGGACTTCAACCAATGAGTTTAAGTTGGTGGTGTAGGCTGTCCTCTTATGGCAGATTACACATGCACCACTTGAAAAGGTCATATCTCCCTCAAAAACCATCCTTATGACATGAAACTTGTCTCAAAAGTTTGGTATATGTTTTAGCTAGAAAATCTCTTTGGAAATTCGTGATAAAGTGGTGTATAGAATTATTTATGAGCTAAACTTTACCTAAAGGTATTCTGGAATTTCAGCCCTTACCACTGATTTTGTAAAAATGTTTAAAAATAGTAAAAATTCTCTAAAAATCATGAAACTTGGTGAAAATGTTCCTAACATCCCCTAATTCAGGGGGTAAAAATTTAAAGACTCAATATTTAGAGGACCTAAGTTCAAAATGGCAATTTTTACAACTCAAAAATTTTGACAGATTCTGAAAATTTCTTAAAAACCCAATTTTATAAAATTTGAACTTCTAAAATGATTGGAAGACTTTCATTTGTGACAAAATGAATTTTTATTGGATTAGGCTATAAAATTAATATAATGGCATATTATGGATTTCGGTACGATTTTAGTTAAGGACCGTTGGACCTAGGACTTACGTTAAAATTTCGTATTTGATAGGACGACCCTAGTTCGGAGCCGGGATTTAGGTCACGCATCAACCCTTTCAAATCCGCACTAAGCACTCGAGGTGAGTATTCACAGCCCCATTTTTACCGTTTTATACGTTTTGGGGTGAAAAGCATGATATGATTGAATGTATTATGAAAATGTTACGAATTGAACTGTTTCGAAATGAGCAAAATGGATTTAAATGAATCAAATTGAAATGAAACGTAAGTGAGTTAAATTTGATATGTTAAAGCTTGATATAGTGAGATAAAAGGAAAAATATGAATAAGTCCCCGAAGACTACTATTAACTCATAACAATGGGCCTAAAATACACGTGGATAGCGCTATTTGGATTGACATACCCACCTAGAACTGACGAGTGATAGGTGCACTGTATTGAACAAAACGTTCTACGCAAGTGGGATTTACTTCCACCTCTGGGGTAGATAGGGGCAAAGCATGTCATGAATTGGAAAGGATTGTAGTAACTCACTAATTATCTTGCGATTTACAAATCATCCGGAAAATTTACTCACTGTTGGTAGTGAATGAACGGATTCACTCTAACTGTATACGAAAACTTTAGCGAATGAACGGATTTGCTTTAGTTAAATTTTGAAAAGTGTAGTGAATAAAAGATTCACCGAAATGTCGTTGCGTTTAAAATATTTTTGTGCATATGAAAACCTGTGAACTCACCAACTCTAGTAGTTGACACTTGTTTATCATGCTTTTCAGGAAATCCGAAGGTTTGATAAGATCATTAAGGGAACTTTTGTATAACACCAGTCATGTCAATTCATATTTTGTTTAAATTTGTAAACCTGAATGATGGTTGGATTGTAATACTTGAAATACTGTGTAAACTCTTTTAAATTTTTGATATGAATGATTGGTGTGTTTTATTTCCTATCGCGATGAAATCTTGACTGTGGCACCTCGTGGTTCCGCTTTAGCGGGGTGTTACAGAAGAGATGATAGAAAACGTACCTGCAGTGGGAGTGGTGGATGGTTCAACATCCTCCTGATCCTGATCCTGAGCAGGTTCAGGAACGACCAGGACGTCGGAGAGAGGGACGTCATCAGGATGATGAGCAACCTGGTCCAGGAACCTAGGCCCGAGGGCGTAGTTGTTGGAGTTCCCGACCTTGGGGTAGTTCGCCCCATGTGCAGCTCCAGGACGGCTGAGAAAAACCTGGTGAAGGCTACGTTGGCGACCCGATTCTTGTTTCGGACCTTCTTCACCATGTCGTCCCAGATGGAGCGAGCATAGTCGAACTCGCGATTCTTGATCGCAGAGTAGACCATCTGCTGGATGACCATCGGGAACTGCTCCGTGCTCCCTGTTTTGCCCGATAAGCACAGGCCAAACGTGTTCCATATGTAATAGAACACGGCGTTGAGTCCTGACTTATGGACAGTGGCACCGGTCTTGGGCAGCAGGACGCCTTCCTTGTTGACAGGCCATCTGTAGCCGATGGCGTCCAGGAACTCGACGATCTCGTCGGCGGTGGGGACAGGAGGGAAGCGCTTCTTCTTGGGGAAGTTAAGCACGTTCCTGAGTGTTCCGAAACCGAAGGAAATGAGGTTGTCCCTGATTTGGAACTTGATCACCTCGCGCAGGACGCCCTTGGAGTTCCTCTCCTTGGTAACCATGGCTGTAGACCACAGTTGTTGTAGCATAGGCTTGTTCGGCTTGGGGTCCAGGGTGAAAGCCGTCTTCAGAGGGCTTCGTAGCAGGAAGTCCTTGGCAGGAATTAGATATTCCTTTTCGTCAGGAATGTCAAACAGAGCAAGAACGTTGTTCTGTTTGAATTGAACGTCATGCGCGGGGATGACGATCGGCAGGCTTTCAGATGATTGTAGTGGAGTAGCTTCGGAGGAGAGTTGAGCGTCCAGAGAAGAAGTAGTAGCAGCCATCCTGTTAGAAACATAAAAATAACATATATGGATGATTAAGAGTCCAAAATATGCATTTTTCTTCATTTTTCAATGAACACAAAGTATGTTCATAAAAATGGTGAAATCCTTTATACTTAGAATAGATTAGATACCAAAATTCACAAAAGGAATGTGTTTTGGTATTAAAAAGAACTTCCATTTTGATGAAAAGATATCAAAATGGGAGTTTATGACTGTTTCTTAAAAGAAATAAGAAAAATCATGTTAAACAGTTTTAACAAAAATCTTTGAAGATTTTAGGAAAACTAAGATCAAACGAAGTGATCTTAGGGTTTTTGGAAAAACGTTTACCAAAATAAGTTGTTTTTAAGGAAGAATACCAACTTAGATTGTAGAAAGAACAAAGAACAAAAGGAAACTTACGTTGATCTTGTTAAAAGAAGTGGTAAGTGTGTGTTCTTGGTGTTCTTGAGGATGAAGATTCTTGCTTTTTCTTGCTTTGAATGCTTAGAGAGTATTATGTGAGCGTAAAGAGTGAAAAGGATTACGAATGAGGTTTTTATACCTCGTGGTAGGAGAGAGAAAAAGGATGAGAGAGAAAAGAGCGGCTAATTTCAAACGTTATGATGAAAAAGAAGCTCGACGCGCGTTCACGCGCCTGACACACGTAGTGGGGAACAGGAAACGTCCCATTACGTGTCAGTGCAGATGAAAGGTTTGTTTTATTAGAAAAACTAAAAACCACCTTTTCAGGGGATGATTCCAATTTGGTGAAAGATATGTTTTATGGGAATCAGAGTACTTATCAGATAAGTACTGTTTTGGGAAAATCCTCTTATCACATTTAATGCGATAAGGTTTCAGTATCAGAGGGAAGAAATACTTACCTGAGAATCATCAGTATTCGGATATTGAACAAAGATTTTGTAAGTACTGAATAGAGTCATCCTCTGAAGAAGAGTTATTCAGGAGTTGTTAAATAAAAGAGGTCCTGAGAGAATATAAGGACTTTAACAACTGTTTGTCCTGAGAACTTCTATTCTTCAGGATTTAACATCCCAAGTTCACTGAGGAGCATATTAAAACGCGTCACATCCAGTGGTTTGGTAAAGAGGTCAGCAAGCTGATATTCAGTAGGAACAAAATGGAGTTCAATATCACCATTCATCACATGATCCCTGATGAAGTGATATCTCACTTCAATGTGCTTTGTCTTAGAGTGTAAGACAGGATTGTTAGCAATGGCTATTGCTGAAGTGTTGTCACAGTAAATAGGAATTTTGGAGAGTTGTATGTCATAGTCCTGAAGTTGATTTCTCAGCCACAGGACCTGAGCACAACATATTCCTGCTGCAACATATTCAGCTTCAGCAGTTGATGTGGACACAGAGTTCTGCTTCTTGCTAGTCCAACTCACCAACTTGCCACCTAATAGGTGACAGCCACCAGTAGTGCTTTTCCTGTCGATCTTACATCCTGCAAAGTCACTATCAGAATAAGCAGTTAGATCGAACCCTGAGTCCTTGGAGTACCAAAGACCCATGTTAGGAGTTCCCTTCAGGTATCTGAAGATCCGCTTTACAGCAGTCAGATGGGATTCTTTGGGTTCAGCCTGATAACGAGCACAGAGACATGTAGAATACATGATATCAGGACGACTCGCTGTGAGATACAGCAGTGAGCCAATCATTCCTCTATAGAGAGTCACATCAACAGGTTTCCCTTTGGAATCCTTGTCAAGAGACAGAGGAGGAGCCATTGGAGTCTTCATCGGTGTACAGGATGTGAGATCAAATTTCTTCAGCATCTCATGTACATATTTACCTTGATTGATGAAAATTCCCTTTTCAGATTGCTTGATCTGAAGTCCTAAAAAGAATGTTAGTTCGCCCATCATAGACATTTTATATTCAGATTTCATGAGCAACTCAAACTTTTCGCAGAGTTTGGGATTTGTGGATCCAAAGATAATGTCATCGACATATATCTGGACAAGAAGGATATGCTTAGGATATTTCTTCAGAAATAAAGTGCTATCAATCTTTCCACGAACAAAACCTTTAGAGAGAAGAAAGGTTGAGAGGGTATCATACCAGGCACGAGGAGCCTGTTTTAACCCATAGAGAGCCTTGTTTAACTTGTAGACGTGATCAGGGAACTTAGGATCTACAAAGCCAGGAGGCTGAGCCACATAGACCTCTTCATTAAGTTTTCCATTCAGAAAGGCATTTTTAATGTCCATCTGATAAACTTTGAAGTTCATATGTGCTGCAAAAGCTAGGAAGAGTCGAATTGCTTCGAGCCTAGCAACAGGAGCAAAAGTTTCATCGTAATCAATGCCCTCTTCCTGCCTGTATCCCTGAGCCACAAGGCGAGCCTTGTTTCGAATGATCGTACCAATCTCATCAAGTTTATTTCGAAAAATCCACTTGGAACCAATGATTGTACGTTTTCGAGGCCTAGGGACGAGAAGCCAGACATTGTTTCTGATGAACTCTGCTAGCTCTTCCTGCATGGCTGAGACCCAGGCAGGATCACGCAAAGCATCATCTATTTCTTTAGGTTCATTTTCAGAGATAAAATTTACATAAAGACAGACGTTACCAGCTTGACGTCTGGTTTTCACACCAGAAGAAGGGTTTCCGAGAACTTGATCAATGGGATGATCTTTGGTCCATCGGAGAGCAGGTGGTTGATACACCTGTCCTGAAGTAGATGCTTCATTGGATAATGGATCAGGAAGAAGATTTGTAGGAGAGGGTTCACTAACAGTGGTTTGAGAGAAGTCTTCACTGTTAGTGGGTTGATCAGGTTCAGGGGGTGTGATTTGAGTGATAGGGGTGGCATTTATGAGAGGTGGAGTGGTTATATCAGAAGGTGGTATAGGATCTTCTTCAAAACCATCAGGAAGGTCTTGAGGAGAGGGATCAGCAATAGGAGGTTCAGGGACTTGAAAGAAAGAGTCAGCCCACTGATTGATTTCAGTATTATCATTTGGGTGAGGAAAGGTAGGACCCGATTCATCAAACTTGACATGAATCGTTTCCTCAATGGCTTGTCTTCGTTTGTTGAACACACGGTAAGTTTTAGAAATGGAAGAGTATCCGAGGAAAATTCCATCATCAGATTTGGAATCAAACTTTCCAAGATTATCTTTGTTGTTTAGGATGTAGCAGACACAACCAAAGATATGGAGATGTTTGATTGATGGTTTCCTGTTACGAAAGAGTTCGTAAGCTGTTCTTCTGAAACGCTTGACAATCAGAGATCTGTTCTGAGTGTAACAAGCAGTATTTACAGCTTCAGCCCAGAACTGAGTGGCAAGATTGGCTTCACTCAGCATAGATCTAGCAGCTTCGATCAGCGTCCTGTTTCGTCTTTCAGCAACACCATTTTGCTGAGGAGTTCTCACAGAGGAGAAGTTTTGAGAGATACCTTTCTGTTCAAAGAAAGATTCCAGGGTACTGTTTTTGAACTCAGTCCCATGGTCACTTCTTATTGAACGAACAGTAAGGTTGTTGAGTTTTTCCATCTTCCTGACGAACAGGATGATTTCTTCAGGAGCATCACTCTTGGCACGTAAGAAGAAAACCCAAGTATATCTGGAATATTCATCTACGATCACCAGAGTATATTTCTTTCCACCAATGGATTGGACATTAACAGGTCCAAAGAGATCCATGTGGAGAAGTTGTAGAGGAGAGCTGATGGAGGAAATCTGCTTAGACTTGAAGCTAGCCCTGGTCTGTTTTCCTTTCTCACATGCTGAACAAAGAGATTCCTTTATATAGCGAAAGTCAGGAAGACCAATGACCAGGTTGTTGATGCAGAGTTGATTCAGCGTCTTGAAGTTGAGATGAGAGAGACGCTTGTGCCAAAGCCAATTCATATCAGTGGAAGCACGTGATACGAAACAGAAGTTATCAGTGGAAGTATTCATATTGATGATGTAGATATCTGCATGTCTAACACCATTGAGAATGACTTCCTTTTTCCTGTTCTTGACTTTGCACTTTTTCTTAGAGAAAGAAACTTTGTGATTCTTATCACACAGTTGACTGATGCTCAGAAGATTATGCATCAGGCCTTCAACATAAGCAACTCTTTTGAAAGTAGTTACTCCGTTGGTAAGAGTGCCATACCCTCGGGTTTGGCCTCTACCGTTTCCGCCAAAGGTCACAGCAGGACCTCTTTCTTCACGGTAGTTAGTGAGGACAGATTTAGAACCAGTCATGTGTCGAGAGCATCCACTGTCCAAGTACCAGATGCCCTTATCCTGTAAAATACAGAGTTTAAGTTTTCTTTGGTACCCATAGAACTATGGATCCAGAAGTATCAGTAGGACTGGTTGAATCAGTGTCAGCCTTTACTGAAGTATCAGTACAGGAGGCTGGAGTCTTGACTGAAGGAACAGTCTTGACAACCTTCTTTCCTTTGACTGATTTCTCAGTCTTGGGAATCTTCTTTACCTTAGCTGATTTTTCAGCTTTGGTAGCATCAGGACACTTACTCGCAATATGGTCATTTAATCCACAGTGATAGCATTTGCGATATTGAAAGCGTTTAGTGTGGTCCAGAAAGTTTTTGAACTTTAGGTGAGCAGGACCTGCACCAAGTATGCCTTTAGCATTTGACATAGGAGGAATTGGAGTCTTCTCCTTAGTCGTTTGCTTCAGGTCAATCTTCAGTCTGGGAGCAGGACTCTGAGAAAGAGACTTAGTTCCAGAGACTGAAGGACCACCACCCAGAACTTTATTCTTGGGTTTAGGACCCTTGGTCTTTGAAGGTGTTTCAGTTTTGGATTTATCCTTAACTGTATTCTTTTTGCTCTTAGGAGCACCTTCAGGATTGTGTTAGAAGAAGAAGAAGGGGTGTTTTCAGAGGTATTAGGAAGAGGAATAGAAGAAACAAATTTTCCAAATTTGAGCATGGAACTATCAGACTTAGTTTCTTCTTTCTTGTATCCACGAAAGAATCCAAGACCTCTCTTGCTTTTATCAGACCTCCCTGAAGCTAATATTTCATCAACCTTTTCAGAGGCGTCACTCCATCCTTTGATGGTGACTTTTTCAGCATTTAATTGGGCAAGGGCCTTCTCTTTGGCAGCAAGAGCCATTTCTCTTTCAATACAAAGAGTTTTGTTTACAGTGACCTGATCCTTATAATTTTCTTCCACAATGGTAAGCTGTTTTAATTTTTCTTGACATTCTTTGAGTTGTCCTCTAAGGTCAATATTCATTTTTTCAGCAGATGTTTTACCATTAAGGGCTTTGTAAAGGTCGAGAGTGACCAGGTCTAACTGTGTTAAGCTTTCAAGAGGGATGAGAGGAATAGATACCTGACTGGAAGAATCAGTCGCAGAGGTGGAAGCTTCAGGAGTTGTGGAAGAAGAAGCTTCAGGATCCTGAGGAGGAATCTCTTCAGGAACCTCTTCTATCTTAGCCATGAGAGCTAAGGTAGGTTCCTCAATAATGGCCATGAGTGCCACTTGAGTATCTTCCTCATCAGACGAGTCATCAGAGGATACATCATCCCAGTCACAGTCTTCTGCGATTAAACCTTTGCCTTTACGCTGAGTTTTCATCTTTTTGTACTTTTCCTTCAGGCGTTGGTATTTGGGGTTCTTGGAAGAAGATTTTGCAGAGGAGGGAGCAAACTGACTTTTTCTGTACCTGCAATCATTAGCAAAGTGTCCTTTGCCCTGACAGTTGTAGCAGATAGCAGTAGCCTTGTCAGTAGAATCTGACTTTGGCTTGTCAGTAATAGAAAGATGTTTCTTTTTATGGAAGTTTCCCTTTTTGGCAAACTTTTTGAAGGATCTAGTTAAAAGAGCAAGAGATTCATTGAATTCAGGATCTTCTGACATGTCAGAGTCAGAAGATTCTAATTCAGTAATAGTTACTGAAGAAGAAGAAGCAGCAACAGGAGGAACTGAATCAGAAACCAATGCAACAGATGTGCTTTTGGATTCTTTAGAATCTCTTATGAGATTCTTTTTCAGTTTCTTCTGTTGTTCACGGTTCAGAAGAATACTGTACAGCTCACTTAGAGTGAGTGTCTTTATGTCCTTTGACATAGTTAAGCAGGAGGTGTAGATTTCCCAATGTTCAGGAAGAGCTTCCATGAACTTGGTAACCACCTCAGAGTTAGAGTAGGTAGTACCGATGGTCTTCAGATCAATCAGAAGACAGTTGAATCTCTGATGTAGCTGGGAGAGAGTTTCATCCTTCTGATGAATAAAGCTTTCGTACTGTCGAACCAAGAAAATCTTTCTTGATTCCATTAGTACAGCGGTACCTTCATATTGAACACAGAGAGTGTCCCATATCTCCTTAGCAGAGCGAAGGTGACAGACAGAATGGAATACATCGTCAGGGAGTGACATGGCGATGAGAGACCTAGCCTTGGTGTCAATGTTGACCAGGCGTCTATCTTCATCATTCCAGTCAGTTACGGGCTTCACCAGCTCCCTTTCAGGAACAGCAGGTTGGCCACCAGCAGCAGGAATGGGGTGGACGGTTTGTATTGGCACATGTGGTCCATTTTCCAGAAAATAAGGAATCTGGGGATCAGAACCAGAGAGGAAAAGTTCCATCCTGGTTTTCCAAAGAGAGAAGTTGTCTTTGTTAAACCGAGGAGGCTTTCCAGCAGAGCCGGTATCAAAGTAGTTATCCTTAGCTTGAAGAGCCATAGAATAAGAAGAGAGAGGATCACAAGATTTTTCTAAAGAAGAAAATGAGAGCTTGTATCTGCTCTGATACCACTTGTTGGTCCCAAGTAGGTGACCTTCAAGTAAGGATAGTGATTGGGATTATAGAAGGGGGGGGTTGAATATAATCACACAGTTTTCTCACTTTTAAATTCTTGTTTTATAAACAATATGAATTTACAGATTGTTGCGGAAATAGAAAAGACAATTAGTCTAAACTAAACAATCTAAGTTCTTTCACTATGCACTAAGTGAGAATAGAATAAAGAAAGAAGATAGAGGGATAAAGAGAGAAAGGACTTGAGTATTTTAGGATGAAGAAGAAGTATGGAGAACATCTCTTCACGTCCTATTTATACTCCATGCATTAAATGCATGCAGACCTACTATTGTGACGTGTCACAATGTGAGTGGTCTGTTGTACTATTTACTATAAACAACTACTCTTTGCATGGTGTGCAAAAGAGGATGTTTGTAAACAGTTGCCTTATGGTCTGATAAGTACGGAGGGAACAGTAAAGTAACTGCCCTTATGTACTATTGTGTCAGAAAAGGCGTGTAATCCTTTTGTGCATTAGACTAAGACATTGTTCTAATCCTTCAGGATCAGGATACTGATCAGTGACTAGAGTCCTGAAACTGGGGACGTTCAGGGTCACGTGTATCCTGATGAATATTCAGGATGTCATACGATAGTGAACAGACTGCTATCACTGAGTTCCGTCTTCAGATCACGAGCATGCTGTTCCTGTCATCAGCTATTTCTTCGACGTCGCTGATGGTTCTTTGTGTATGATCTTAATGTCTTCAGGAGGAGGTCTTCACTTCAGTGGACAGGATCAGTAGACTGCAGAACAGACTCGTTAGTCTCCTGATCCTGATCCTGATCTATAAAGTTGAGTTACAGCATAAGTAACATGGAATAACACTGAACAGACTCAGTGATAATTCCTCAAGCTATAACAGAAGTAAGAACCTATTCACTAAGTAAAGATTCAGGATCATTATCATTTCATCAGGTCTTAGGAGAGCTGGATCAACACTCTTACCAGCAAAAGATTCACTTTCATTTACCCTATCATATAGCATCCGTGGCTATGAAAATTGATTGTTGGCAATCATCTTAAACCCGGTAAGCGCTTGCCAGGTAAGAGTCGTTTCACACACTTACCAGGTACGAGTCTTTGTCCTCACCTTGTCTCTTAACAGGGTAAGTGTTAGAACTAATTCTGTTGCATTGCCACTGCTGAAGGTCTTTTGATTAACACTGCTGGCTTTGGAGTTGTTACCACTGCTAGTTCATCTGAGGGTTACCACTGCCAGTATGTGAGGTTTCATTAAAGATCAAATTACCACTGCTCTTGGAGTGTTACCACTGCCTGTAGAAGATTACCACTGCTGGTTGAAGATTAATACTGCTTTTGTCTTACCACTGCTGACAAGGTGAAGATAAGGAAAGGATCGCGATGATTGAAGATATGGACAAGATATGATTCAGTTGGAGATATTTTAGAGATTATCTTGTAAATCTAGTTTCCTTATTGTAATCTTGTAATTCGTATATATAGCTGATAGGTTTTCATTAGTAGATACGAGTTTTTCATTAGCTTTTGTTTTAGAATTCTAAGCCTCAAGATTGTTCTTGTAATCCCTGCAATTGAGAAGAGTTGCACGTCTGTTTGAGCCTGTTCAAACAGATTGGGGCTTGTGTTTGTAATCATTAAGCTATTGAATCAATACACATTCAGTTTGTTATAAATCCATTATTTTCATTATATAATCAAAGTGTTATTCCGCAAACTTCTTTGATTAAGTTTTCTGATCTTGATATTTAGATCCTGTCAAGTGGTATCAGAGCTAGTTTTAAACCAGAAAACTTATCTACAATGGATACTCAGGAAACAGTCTTAGTCTCAAAAGTTCCCATGCTCAAACCCAATGAGTTTGACATGTGGAAAATCAGGATCCGTCAATACATGCTTCTCACAGACTATGGTATGTGGGAAGTTGTTGAAAACGGACCTGGTGTTGATGAAGCAGCTGCTGAAGGAGGTGCAAGACCCCCACCCAGATCTGATGCTGACAGAAAAAGAAAGGCAAACTGAGATGAAGGCATTGAGTACCTTGCTGTTGGCTATTCCTAATGAATACCAACATCAATTCAGTACATATACAGATGCCAAATCTCTCTGGACTGCACTTGAAAAGAGGTTCTCAGGAACCAAAAGCACAAAGAGGAACCAGAAAGCCATTCTGAAGCAGCAATATGAAAACTTCACATCCTTGAAGAATGAATCTATGACTCAGACTTTTGATAGATTCAACAAGCTGATTGGAGAGCTAGCAACTGTAGATGTGAAGATGGACAAAGATGATGTGAATAGAAAATTCCTCAGATCTCTTGGAGAGGAATGGACTATTTACACTGTCTCATTCAGGCAGGGAGATGACTTGGAGGACAAGGAACTTGAAGATCTATACAATGATCTAAGGATCTTTGAAGCAGAAGTGGAGAAGAAGAAATGACCCATTGGATACACACATAATACTGCTCTTCTTTCTTCTGAAAACCCTAGTTCTTTCAATACCACTGCTGCTTATAATACTACTGCTAATGAAACTGTTTCTAATGTAAATACTTGTTCATCTCAGGAAATCAATGAGGATACTGTTCTGGAAGCTTTCTTAGCAAGTCATGTCAAGTCATCCTTGATCAATGATGATTTGGATCAGATCAATGCAGATGATCTTGAAGAGATGGATATCAAATGGCAGATGGCCATGCTTACCCTGAGAATGAAAAGATTCATCAGAAGAACTGGGAGAAACAACTTTGATCTCAAAAGAGGAGATAAAGCTGGGTTTGATAAGTCAAAGGTGAGATGCTACAAGTGCAATGAACCAGGGCACTTTGCTAGAGAATTCAAAGGTGTAACCACCAACAATCAGAACAATGGGAGTGGATCTGCACAAGCTCCTAGATTCAACAACAGGGGAAGCAACTCAAATCCTAGTTCATCTCAAGCTTTGGTCTCTCAAGAAGGACAAGGATTTGATTGGAGTGATCATGCTGAAGAAGCAGTTCAAAATCAAGCCCTCATGGCTGAAATCAAGGAGACTGGTATTCCCACTGAGGTATCTTCTAAACTCTGTTCTGATTCTTGTTTAGAAACTGTGAAAAAGTATAGGGATCACAATCAGACCATGAGTGATAGTATAAAGAAGATGGTGAGAGAAAGAAGAGAGTATGTTAAGATCATAGACAATCTGGAGGATCAAATAAAGGCCTACAAAGCCAATGAACTTCAGTTTGAATATGACCATAACTACTGGAAGTGGGAAAAGAAAGAGCTTGAGAGAAAACTGTCAAAAGAAAAGGAGGAAGTAGAGAGTGCTAGGAAAGAATTATCCAAAGCCAAAGAAGACCTAGATAAATTTTCAAAGTCCTCTAAGGCTTTAGAATCAATCATTAGAGCACAAGTGACTGATGACTTGAAAAGGGGTATAGGATACAATAGTACCCCTCCTCCTTACAATCAGAATTACATTCCTCCCACCACTGACCTACTTCATAGTACAGACAGAGGTAAGTTGAAAGAAGGTTTGGATAGAATAGATCCAGTTGACTCAGAGGAGGAATCTGATGAAAAAAGTACTTCTGAGACCATCCCTGATGAAAACCATCTTCTCACCAATGAGAAAGGTGGTATGCCATTTGTTCATGGCAAAAAGGTAGAGACCACTAGGAAAGATAAGGGGAAGTCTGTCATGTCATCAGAAAATAAAGGGAAAAAGACTGAGACAACTAGGAAAGAGAGTAGGAAGGACCACTACACTCAGAGAACTGTTGTTGAACCTGGTACTTCCTCACAGTCTCAAAACAAAAATCATCCTAGAGGGAATAAAAGAAACTGGAACAACCATTGGGCTCAATGTCATGGTGTTGATCTGAATAAGATTAACAGACCAAAACCATGCTTTATCTGTTGTAAGACAAATCATCTAGCAAGAGACTGTTATTTCAATCCATTTAATCAAAGAAACAGATATCAAGCTAGAAAATTTGTCAATACACACAAAAAGGTTGTTCCTAAACAAAACAGATCTAGTCAACCCAAAAGAAAAGTTCAAAAGAAAAGGGTTGAAAAGAAGTCTGTTAAGTTGGTTACTAAATGGGTACCTAAAGCTTCACTTACTAGTACTACTGCTTCAACAAGCAGTGGTAACAATAGTGTTGCTTCTGAAAGCAGTGGTAACAGCATTAAGAGTGTGGAGGTTAACACTGCTGCTAGCAATATCAGCAGTAATAACTCAACCACTGCTACATCTCAAGTTAACACTGCTGTTAGCAATAACAGCAGTGGAAACTCAAACAATGTTACCACTGACATGTCTTCATTGAGAAAACCCATTATAAACAAATATTCCAGTCATGAGATCCCTAATAAAGATTATCTTTTAAAACTTAACAGATTGACAGAGGTCAATTATGTTAATGAAAAGGGAGAACCCAAGACCATATTGGCTTGGGTTCCCTCAAGACACTAACTGTTTCATTCTATGTGCAGAGCAACCAAGGAAGAAGGAGCAGTCTTTGGCATGTGGATAGTGGTTGCTCTAGGCACATGACAGGTATCATGTCATTACTTGAAGGCTTTAAAAAGTTTGAAGGTGGACATGTTGCCTTTGGGGATAATCCAAATGGAGGTAAGATTAGTGGCAAAGGTAAGGTATCAAAAGGTAAGATGACTTTTGATGATGTCTATTTTGTAGAGCAACTAAAGTATAATTTGCTTAGTGTTTCTCAAGTTTGTGACAAGAAGTTTGGTGTATTTTTCACTAATACTGAATGTCTCATTCTTGCTCCTGGCTACAAGATAGATGAGAGTAAAGTAATGTTAAGAACACCTAGGAAGGATAATGTTTACTGTTTGGACATTGAAGATGCTTCCTCTTTAACATCCTTAAACTGTTTACTTTCAAAAGCATCTATGAATGAATCATCACTGTGGCATAGGAGGATGTGCCACATGAACTTTAAAAATATGAATTTACTTGTCAAAAACAACCTTGTAAGAGGTTTGCCTGCAAAGGAATTTTCAAGTGATGATCATTGTGTAGCATGTCTCAAAGGTAAGCAACACAAAAACTCACACAAGTCCAAAGAAGTAAACACTATCTCATCACCTTTACAGTTACTGCATATGGATCTTTTTGGTCCTACCAATGTGATGAGTATAGGCAAGAAATCCTATTGTCTTGTGATAGTTGATGATTACTCTAGGTTTACTTGGGTTTACTTTCTGAGAACAAAGGATGAGACAAGTGGACTGATCAAACCCTTTGTGACCAGAGTGGAAAACAAGACAAATCTTAGGGTAAAAGTCATAAGATCAGACAATGGCACTGAATTCAAGAATGCTGACTTGAATAGCTTTTGTGAGGAAAAAGGTATTGAGAGACAATACAGTGCTCCTAGAACTCCTCAACAGAATGGTGTTGCAGAGAGGAGGAATATGACACTAATTGAGGCTGCAAGAACTATGTTGGCTGACTCTAAACTTCCAATCACTTTCTGGGCAGAAGCAGTTAACACTGCTTGTTATGTCCAAAACAGAGTTCTTGTAGTCAAATCAAAAGGCAAGACACCCTATGAACTTTTTGAGAAAAAGAAACCCTATATAGGATTTTTACAACCATTTGGGTGTCCTTGCACAATACTTGATACCAAGACTCACTTAGGCAAATTTGAAAGCAAATCTGATGATGGATTTTTTGTTGGATACTCTTCTCAGAGCAAAGCACTTAGAGTTTTCAATAGTTCTACAAGGATCATAGAAGAAAGTGACAATGTCAAATGCAATGAGAACACTCCTAATATACCTGGAAGTGGTCCCAATTGGCTATTTGATATTGATTCACTAACTAACTCTTTGAATATGAGCTATACAGTGAATACAGGTTCAGGTACAGAGCAAGCACAAGAAACAAGTCCTACATTTGTCATGTTTCCCATGCCTTTGGTTGATTCAAATGAGATCTGTACCACTGATGAGTCAAATGTTGATGATCACACAGAATCTGGGTCTGCTGAGAAGAGTGATGATCAACCAATTGAGGAATCCACACCCTCACAGAATCTAGAAGGCATACCTGCTTTAGAAGAAGGACCTCAATGGGATCAAGAACCAGAAGTGAATGATTCAAATCTAGGGGTGGATCTGACTAAAGAACCCCTGCATCTTACTAGAACACAAAAGAATCATCCACCTACTCTGGTAATAGGGGACATTCAGTCTCCTATGATTACAAGGAAGCAGAGCAAATCCCTTCCTAATCCACACTTGAGTATGATATCAGTCTTTCTTTCACAAACTGAGCCCAAGAAAGCCCATGATGCAATGAAAGATCCAAGTTGGATAGAGGCCATGCAAGAGGAATTGCTGCAGTTTGTCCTACAACATGTTTGGGATCTGGTGGATTTACCAAAAGGACACAGAGTCATTGGCACTAAGTGGATTTTCAGAAACAAGACTGATGAGAGAGGCATTGTTATCAAAAACAAGGCCAGATTGGTAGCACAGGGATACACTCAAGAAGAAGGCATAGACTATGATGATGTATTTGCACTTATTGCCAGAATTGAAGCCATCAGGCTATTCTTGGCATTTGCATCTTACAAAGGATTCAAAGTCTATCAGATGGATGTCAAGAGTACCTTTCTTTATGGCACTATAGATGAAGAAGTATATGTCAGTCAACCACCAGGGTTTGAAGATCCCAAATACCCTGATAAAGTTTACAAGTTGAGGAAGGCATTGTATGGTCTTCATCAAGCACCTAGGGCTTGGTATGATACCTTGTCCTCATATTTGTTGGAAAACAAATTTGAGAGGGGTGTTATTGATAAGACCTTGTTCATCAAGAGAACTAAGTATGATATGCTTCTAGTCAGATTTATGTAGATGATATCATCTTTGGATCTACAAAGGATGATATGTGCAAGGAGTTTGAGGAACTGATGCACAAGAAATTTAAGATGAGTTCTATGGGAGAACTAACTTTCTTTCTTGGTTTACAGGTCAAGCAGAAGCCTGAAGGGATATTCATCAATCAGTCCAAATATGTTGCATCCATGCTTCAAAAGTTTGGAATGAATGATGCAAAGCCAGCAAGCACTCCAATGGAAACTCATAAACATCTTACTACTGATGTTGAGGGGGAGGAAGTTGATGTTCACCATTATAGATCCATGATTGGATCATTAATGTATCTTACAGTTTCTAGACCTGATATTATGTTTGCTGTTTGTGTTTGTGCCAGGTTTCAGGTTAGGCCCAAGGAGTCTCATCTACATGCAGTCAAAAGGATCTTCAAATATCTGAAGGGCCAACCAAGATTGGGACTGTGGTATCCCAATGATTCCTCCTTTGACTTAGTGGCATACACAGATAGTGATTATGGAGGAGCAAACTTGGATAGAAAGTCTACATCAAGAGGATGTCAATTTTTGGGAGGAAGATTGGTCTCATGGCAATGCAAGAAACAGACCACTGTTTCACAATCCACAACAGAGGCTGAATACATAGCTGCATCTCAATGCTGTTCACAAGTTCTATGGATTCAGAATCAGATGCAAGACTATGGTCTTTCCTTTTTGCAGACACCAATCTACATTGACAATAACAGTGCCATTAGCATTGTTAACAATCCAGTCAAGCACTCCAAGACCAAACATATAGAGATCAAGTACCACTTTATCAGAGACTGTAATGAAAAGAAGTTAATTCAAGTTCTGAAAGTCCACACTGATGATCAATATGCAGACCTGTTCACAAAAGCTTTTGATGTTGGCAGGTTTACATTTTTGGTTACAGGTGTTGGAATGATGAACTCTGGATAACCCTTCTCTTTAATTACACATTTATTTGTACTTTCTCTGTATACTTTCTTTCGTTTTGTTTTTCTTGGTATTTTAATGAGTTTGTGAATGTTGCAGATACATGGTGAAGGTCTTAGATTGATCAAACAACGCCTGAGGATGTTACCACTGCTTAGTTGGAATTACTTCTACTAGCAGTGTCCATATCACATTACATGATTTTCATGTCTAAGTCTTTACCACTGCTAGTGTCGCGTATTACCCCTGCTCGCACACTCGCACATTACCCGTGCTCGCACACTCGCACAATACCACTGCTAGTGCATTCGCTTTTTACCTCTGCTCATTCAATAGCATGTTACCACTGTTGGTTTTGTGTTATCACTGCTTGATCTTTACCACCGCTGGTTCTATATGTGTCTTTTTACCACTGCGCATGCATGGTACCACTGCTTTTTACTTTTCGCACAATTGGTACCACTGCTTTTAACTGCACACGCGCATGGTACCACTGCTAGTATACTTTACCACTGCTTTTCACTTTTCGCACAATTGGTACCACTGCTATCACACTTTACCACTGCTTTTAACTGCACACGCGCATGGTACCACTGCTAGTATACTTAACCACTGCTTTTCACCTAATATGAGTAATTACCACTGCTTGTGTCTTTTACCACTGCTTTTAACGAATATCTTTGCTAGTGAAATTTTACCACTGCTACGTGTGTTCGTTACCCCTGCTTGTGGTAGTTACCCCTGCTCATCAGTTTAGTATAAAAGACCTAACTTGACCGCCTTTTTCATAAACGGCTATTCTGAACTTTTTCTCTAAAAACGTTTGCGATTCTGCTTCAATTCTCTCTCAGTGTTCTTGGAATTTCGATTCAGTACTGATTCTGCTTCTGATTTTAGGGTTTTATTTGCGTAATCGATCATGGATTCTCTGTGTTTCATCAAGGATCACAATAAGGTGGGATATTTCACAAAAGATGCCAATTCCGAGGGTTTTGAAGACATTCTTGATTTCTTGGCATCATCTCATATTGCCTATGCCGCGACCATCAATCCCATAATCTACATTCAACATATGCACGATTTCTGGTCGAATGCAGTCATTCAAGAAGAAGAAGGGGTTAAAATCATACAGACCACCATCTGTGGTCATTCCCTAACCCTTACCCCTGCAAAGATCAGATTTCATCTTCAACTACACGACGAAGGAGGTATTTCTATGCTTACACCCTCAGTCATCATGGAATCTTTTGTAAGAATGGGGTATACAGGCTCTCGCACTTCTTTAAAATACCTTAAGGGTAAATTTTGCCCTCAGTGGAGGTTCTTTGTGCATACCCTGTTGCATTGTTTTTCAAAGAAAACCACCAGTTTTGGTGAGTTTAGCAGCACCATTGCCTCAGCTATGGTCTGCTTGGCCACTAATAAGGTGTTTAACTTTTCACAAATGATTTTTGATGATCTTGTGTACAATCTTGAGAACATTAACAATTCTAAAGTCAAAACCTTTTATATGTTCCCAAGATTTGTCCAAGAAGTTATAACTAAAGAATTGACGGATGTACCAATGCATGGTGACATCTATAAGAGCTCTGCTCTTGGTCATAAGGTGTTTGCTAATATGCAGAGACCTGCAGAAGGCTCAAATGACCAATTCACTCCATTGTTCTCTACAATGATGAGAGTGAACCACCCACAAGGTGAGGCATCAGGCTTGCAGCCCACACAACCAAGCATTCCCACTGATGACCTACCCACACCTATCACTGATACAATCCCTCAGTCCCTTGATACAACCCCCACCCCTACACTCAAAAAGTATCAAAGAAAGAACAGGGGAGCTCCTTCCTCCTCTGGTTCTATACCCCAAGAACCTTTAAGCCAACAGTTGGAGCACTCTCCTTCTGAAAATATCCAAAGGGAAACCCCTGGAGTGATGCCCCACTCAAGTGTAAAGAAGGTGCCCTCTATGGAGATGCAAGGGCATGTGGTTGCTGAGGCTCAAACTACTAATGTTGCACAAGGTGTGCATCAGGACAGTTTGAACATAGCTAAGACCCCCACCACGACAACTCCTATTGAGAAATCAAAGGGAGGTCCCAGGTGCCAAGAAACCAAGGGGGCATCTAGTGCTTCAGCAAGGCTGAAGACTAATGTCAAAAAGCTCAAAGATCCAGTAATGGAGGTAAACACTCCTAAACCTGGTGAGGGCAGTTTTTCACACCAAGAATTGATGGATAATTTCACAGCAATTGCCAAGGATTTGAAGGCATATGAAAGGAACTTTCACCTACATGATGAGAAGCACAAGTCCCATGAAGAAAGGTTAGATCTGCTGGAGGAGATGGTTGATGTACAAAATCAACTAATCAAGGATAAGGATGCCATGATTGGAGAATTGCTCAACAAGATCAAGACTCAAGGTGCTCTAGTTGCCTCTATGCACTTGAGGATTGCAGCCCTTAACAAAAGATACTCTACTTTGGTTGCATTCACAAAGGGGGAGAGAAAATCTAAGGTGAAGGGGGAGTCAAAGAAGAAGAAAAAGGGTGAATTCAAGAAGAAGAGAGAAGAGGTGTTGGTTGGTGAAACTGAGGTTGTGAATGAACCTGCAGTTGAGATGGAGACTGGTGCTGAGGGGGAGACTGAAGAAGGAGTTAGGAATGAGGAAACTAAGGTTGCAAATGAACCTTTAGTTGATGCTGTTGGTACAGGGGCTGAAACAGAAGTGAATGAGGATGAGATTACAATTGATGGGCTACTTTTGGCAATGCCTAAGGTAATTCCACAAACCAAGGGTGTAGTGATCAAAGAGCCTGAAGTAGTAAAGAGGAAGAGTGAAGTTCTTGTTGATCCAAATGACAAGGGAAAGGAAAAATGGTAGAAGAAGCTGAGCCTGAGACTGAGATGGACAAAAATGTTGAGGATGAGGCTAACAAGGCAGAAACAGAGAAAGTAATGGATGATATGTCTGAGAAACAAAGGGGAACTGAAGCTAAGGGGGAGTCTGAATTTCAGAAGAATGTTCAAAACTTTGATGATGATAATGAGGCTCAAAAGAAAGTGCAAGAATATGAAGCTTCAGAGGCTCTTGCTAAGAAGCTAAGTATGGAGGATCAAGAAAGACTGAATAAAGAAGAGAAGGAAAGAAAGAAGAAACAAGCTCAGCAAGATTAGGCTGGAAAGGCTGCAGCTAAGAAACTTCAAGACAGGTTCAACAAGGAAGTTGAGAAAGAAAAGATCAAGAAAAAGATTATCAAACCACTGTCTAGGACTGAAGAAAGAAGAAGAATGGTGAGAAGCCTAGCTGGAATTGTTGGAAGACCTGTCCAATACTTCTCAAAGTGGTCTTTTGAGAAAGTCAAAAAACACTATGAAGAGGCCAGAAAGGAGACTGATGTTGTAAAGAAGCCTGATGAGGAGAAAGATGTGCAGAGAAGAAGTAAAAGAAAGCATGATGTAGTTACCACTGCTGAAGGTACTACCACTGTTGAAGAAAAGGTTCCCACTGCTAGTGGAACAGAAAAGAAGAAGATTGATAAGGAATCAACTCAGATAGAGAAGGAAACTGCTAAGCTGGCTAAGCAAATCAGTCAAGCAAAGAAGAAGAGGAAGAAGTCTATAGCCCATAAGAGGCCAACCAAGAAGAGGAAGATCTTCACTGAAGCTTCTAAAGTGATAGATTGGTACTGCTTTGAAGACAATAAGGTTGTTTTCTTCAGGATTGTGAGAGAGGATCAGACAAATGAGGTGTTCTCAAATGTCAACAGAATGTTTACAAAACTCTCAGCTTCAGATTTGAAGAAGTTGTATGAGATTGGATGTGCTAAAGAGATGACTGAGTTTGCAGATGCCATTTTCTTTCAAGAAAAACTTCAAACCATGTTTGCATATGAGAAAGCCAAGGAGGAAAAGAAGAAGAAAAACATGAGGTTGGAAAAAGGTGAGGTGAAAAAAGGAGAGGTAGTTGCTTGGAACTGCTATAAGGCAAATAGAGTGTTTACTATCACTTATGATGATGGTGTCAAAAGCTATTTCTTGGTGGATAAGAGATATGACTTTGAAAGAAGGATGATGGAAGGAGTTTTAAAGTGTAAAAAGTCTGTTATGTCTGAACTTGAGAAGGAAATCTGACAAATCAGTTATCAGATTTGAGAGAAGATGAAACTGCAGAGGAAGAAAAGGTAGTGCTATGGGGAGTGAGAGGTATCTTCAAGAAATATTACTTTGTGCAGTGGAACAATGGAAAACAGAGAAGTAATGCAGAGTTTGATGGGATTCTGAATCTGGTTACTGCTGAAGATAGAGTAACTATGCATGAGTATGGATTGGAAAAGCTTCAAGAATTCCTGAAAGATTCAAATAATTCAGAGCATGCAAAGATGATCAAAGAAGCTATGCAACGGTTGAAGAACTTAATTTCTGATTAAAATCAGAAGTTAAGTTAGGGGGAGATTGTTAGAACTAATTCTGTTGCATTGCCACTGCTGAAGGTCTTTTGATTAACACTGCTGGCTTTGGAGTTGTTACCGCTGCTAGTTCATCTGAGGGTTACCACTGCCAGTATGTGAGGTTTCATTAAAGATCAAATTACCACTGCTCTTGGAGAGTTACCACTGCCTGTAGAAGATTACCACTGCTGGTTGAAGATTAATACTGCTTTTGTCTTACCACTGCTGACAAGGTGAAGATAAGGAAAGGATTGCAATGATTGAAGATATGGACAAGATATGATTCAGTTGGAGATATTTTAGAGATTATCTTGTAAATCTAGTTTCCTTATTGTAATCTTGTAATTCGTATATATAGCTGACAGGTTTTCATTAGTAGATACGAGTTTTTCATTAGCTTTTGTTTTAGAATTCTAAGCCTCAAGATTGTTCTTGTAACCCCTGCAATTGAGAAGAGTTGCACGTCTGTTTGAGCCTGTTCAAACAGATTGGGGCTTGTGTTTGTAATCATTAAGCTATTGAATCAATACACATTCAGTTTGTTATAAATCCATTGTTTTCATTATATAATCAAAGTGTTATTCCGCAAACTTCTTTGATTAAGTTTTCTGATCTTGATATTTAGATCCTGTCAGTAAGCTTCTTAAACCTTGTCATGCTCAACCAATAAGGTAAATGATATGGATACGTGCTTACCCAGTCATCATTTAGTAACAACCTCTAAATTGGTAAGCTTCGTATTGCAATCTTGCAAACCAAACTGACCAAATAAATCAAAACTTGTTTGGTTTTGGTAGTTGGGGTTGGATTTTATGGTTTTTCATGTTCATAAGGAAAAGCATATCAAACCGTTCATATTTATAGAATAAATAATTGTCTAAAGAAGAAGAAAAACATGATTAAGTGAAGGGCAAACGATAATAAACTACTAGAGTTAGTCGGGTACAGTACATATTCAATACACCGTTAATGTATATGAGTTAGTCGGGAAAACGATAATAAACTACTAGAGTTAGTCGGGTACAGTACATATTCAATACACCGTTAATGTATATGATTTGTTCGTATTTATAAAATGACTACTTTACCCTCACATATAAGGCACATGAGAAAGTCAACGAATAAAATTTAACTTTCATTAGTGGAATGGACCAAAACCAAGCATTTTTGCATACTTGCAATAAAAGTTCTGTAAAGACCAAAACCAAGAAAAACAGCAAACCGTAGGAGCCAAAATTGCAATTTACTTTTTATTATAACCAATTCACTTGGTTTAAACTAGTTAAACTAGCTTGACTTAAAAAAAAGAAAAAGAAAAACTAGTTAAATTGGCTGGTCGTTTAGGGTATGTAAAACCTACGTACCCAGACTAGACAAGTTGTTTCGATTCAGCTAACTTATTTGGTTGAGAAAAGCTAAAAGGACAAAAATGTCCTTGTGAATCGTGTGCAACGCACGTGAGGGGACTTCAAATAGACGGACATTGGGGTGAAGGACCAAAACCAAAACATAATGCATACCACAAGGTTGATTTGTAATAAATAAAAATCAAGGTTGAGAACTAGGAAAATGAAGATACCATAGGGACCAACTACTACATAATTTATTCAAAAAGTGATCATTCATATAACATTTGTTTGGAGTGGTTTAAAGAGAAGGGAAATGTGAGTTTATATGCTTACATTTGTAATTATTTCATTTTTTAAGAGAAAAATAACCTATAGATATGACCCATTCAATTTGTTTTTCTAGTGAAAGCATCTTCTCTATGTCAACATTCACCAAAAAAACCCTTCCCTAATCAGAACCATTCTTCTTACTCCGTTGTCGACATGTACTCACCTCATAAAAACAAAAGGTGGTCGTAATTTTATTTTGAAACGTGTCCGGGCATAAGGCTAATCCCGAAAAATGACTGTCTTAAGACATTAGCTCCATATAATTCAGTGGTTACAATTATTGTTCCTGGATTTAGACCAAATAAACATGTTGTGTCGAGTTCAAAGTTAAACGGATTGACCCGTTTAACATTTATAAGACTAAAAATTAAAATCAAAGAAAATTACGAATGCAAATATTATAATTCAAACTTATCGGTTCGGATCAAATTCATAACATTAAAAATCCAAATAAGACGGAAAAAAAACTGAAATTGGGAAACTCTTAGTGATATGGCCGTTGATAGGCTAAATAGAGTTACATGTTTAGACTTCAGAGTATTTGACTTCTAATTTTTTCTGGTATGCTAATTTATCTAACCCAACTGTCCAAAAGGTAAATTGTAGATTAGTAAAAAATTAAAAGAAAAACTTTACACACGCACGCACGAGCGCACACACACACACACAGATATATATATATATATATATATGGGTTCGTTGAGTCATTTTCGAGTTAGCGTGTTGTGTCAGTTTTTGCCAAGCCTTCCTGGATTAGAACCCTGGGCAGAGGGAATATTTCACCACATTCCCCAGGGTCGGCCTCAACCATTACGCCACAACCCTTGTGGTTAAGTGATCACGTTTCTTGGCCTAGACTTGTTTTTTTGTGGGACTCATTGCTTAGTGAAACTTGACAATATTGAGAACACTTGACGAGTGTTCTAAAGACTCGATTAGGTTTATTGGGTTTCAACAGAATTTAATGGAAGTAGTGTGAGAGGGCACAAAGGGCTCGATGTGCTCGATGGATTTCTTAGTACATTCTAAAACCCATGAATATAAATCTATCTCAATGGTCATCTAGTTCTAACTTCTAAGGATAAAAAAGCGTGAAAAAGAAAAAAAAAAGATATTGCACTTGATCATGAAAAAGTGTTCTTCAAGGCACTCAAAGTGCGAAAACTTCCATAGGTGAAAATAATGAATGATATTAATAAAGATGTAATCATTTGTGCTCATACGAGAAATGAATGATATTAATAAAAATGTTAATCATTGTGGTCATACAATGATATTATGAAACCAAAATCAACAAGCTAGTAATATTGATTAGTATTTGTTCCATGCGATTTTTTGAATGGAAATGAATAATGATGGTCCAAAAGAAAGCTTGTCATTGAGTTTTAAAAGGGGTGGACTTACTTGTTAAGAAGGGAGCATCGATTATTAAAAAAAAAAAAAAAAAATTGCATCTTATTTCGATTAAAGTTCAATTTATTATCTTTTAATTACCTAAGGTTGTAACTTCATCATCTTAACAACATTAGCTTCAAAAATATTGTTAGGTATGATGAACTTACAACCTTAGGTGCAATTAAAAACATTTTTACCACTATGGTAAGGCAACTTCTTGTAAACTTTCATCTCATTTTGATTTTATTATAGGTTTTCATGATTTATTTTCTTTCTCAATGTCAATTCTTCTTTAAATCGTCGTTTTTAATCTCATTTTAAAACAACATATATTGTTTTAAAGATCAAAATCAATTCTCTTTGAAAAAATGTATTATATTCCTCAAATCAACATAATTAGCTCTTTCCTGGTCAACTCATGTTGACTCTTCTCTAGGCCAAACCACGGTTTTATGGATCTTTAATCCACCTTAAGGGTGTAGCCGTTTAGAGAAATTCCTGGGTCCACCACTAATACGCTGAGTTCAAAGAGGTGCTTTAAGCTAAACAAAATTCACTCGACAGACGAGAAAGTTTTGGACATATTGTTTCATGATCAAAGTTAACGCATGGGGGTACAAATGAAACTTTGTAAGAGAAAAAATATGAAACAAAGCAATACTAGAAAGTGTTCAATTGGAACATGAAAACGTGACTAAATTGGTCCTAGTTTTTGGGACGAAGTGAAAGAAGGGAGGGGATTCTCGAACACGGAAAAAGATCCAATAATTTCAAAAGAATTGAACGAGGAGCCGTATGAGATGAAAATCTCATGTACGGTTGTAGTTCATGGTTTTCACCAAAGACCAAAAATGGTTATGAAAACATATTCATCTATTTTGCATTTTGGATGCAATCACTTTTAAATATTTAATGTGTTTAGCATGCTTAGAAAAGAGATGGGTCTAATAAATATTTGTACCAACTTATTTGTATGGATAATTTGAGTCATACTTGTGTGGAAATTTGTAAAGGGTCTAAAATCTTTGAAACAATAAAGTGTAAAAACCCAATGAAAATGTAAATTGGCATAAAGAATCCCAAAACAAGTACCATAATGATTTAAGCAATTATTTGATTTATATTCGTTGGTGGGAGTTGTTGCAATTTCTTGGCATTATTAGAAACGAATATTTGTTGTCATATCTTCAAATTATCCTAAATTTATTGTACTACATGAAACTAGTAGAGAGTTCGTTTGGTTGGCATCGATGCTAGGGACACAGCTCATTTTTGACTTCATGTGATCTAGAGAATGACAAAAAACTATAACTTCGAATCATGAAGACAAAGCAACTTGTGTTATACAGATGATATGTCGAATTGTCGATATGATAAAAATGACAGGACAAAACATATACATGAAATGCTTTATCCTGACATTTAAAAATCTTATAAAAAATAATCATATTACAATTAAATACATGCAATCTTCGCAACAATGTAGCAAATATCGGAATGCCATCAATGTATAACGTGTGTAATGGTGTGCAAATGTCAACCAAGTTTAAATATTCTTTTCCCATTTTCTTTTGCAAGTTTAATGAAAAGTTGGTTTTTAAAATTGAACTTTGACTTCAAAATTGCCATCCAAGTAGGAGTGCTATTTATAATGGAAGTGTGTTAAATATGGATGAAAACCTTTTCAACAATAGACAACCAACTTGTTGAATTATACTTCAATATCCATGATAAATAAATAAAAAGTTATACACTATAAAACATCCTTATATACAAATATATAAAATACACTTGAGTACACTTCCATAAATTATTATTCTCTCCATCTTTTCTTCTTATTGTTAATCAATCCGTAACTATAATCAATTTTTTTTAAAGGTATGTTGATGTAACGGAGTATCATCGTGCCACCATGGCACCAAATCACGATGACCCGAGTTTGAAACCTCTCCAAGGAGAAAAACCATCTCCAACCTAGCTAGTCAACCAGTTTCCATTTAAAGGGCTTCAAGGCATCAGATGAGATTCGAACCCTGCACCCAGTCAGGAAAAAATCCCCCACAATGGATTCCAGTAGGAGTCAAACTCTTGACCTTCATCACATGAGAACCATAACCCCATACATCAAACCAACTATGTTGGGTATCATTTGCTAACTATAATCTATTTACATGCCATCTTTTTAATAATAAAAGTTAAAAAAAAAAAGTCACTTACACACCTATTTATATGGAATTTAGATCAAATTAAATCATATTTTGAAAATGTAAAGGGGAAGTTAATATGGAATCAATGATAAATAAATGTAATAATCAATATCACCAACTAATCCAAAAACCAACCTTAAATTGTTTACATACATGACTCATATACACAAGACCGATTTTCTTATACAATATATCTAGCTATTTATGTATGCATGTTTACAAAAAGAATTAATCATTTAATCACCAACTCTAATTAACCAACCAATTTCAATACGTCAATCAACATCGATTTCTTTTCCGTACCGTGGGTTTCCAGGCCAGCTCATGTACACCAGTGACCACAAATGGCCTGGAGTCATAACAGACGAACCTTCATAGCAACAAGTACTTTAACGGCGAACTCAAGGCCCTGGATCTTACCAGTGGGCCACAACCCAAGTGGTTAACATGAAATGTTATTAGACCCATAACTAATTGCTTCAAAGCTCAAATCCGATAAATTTGTCATCCATGGCCGCGGACCTCCGTCATCCCCCTTCAGATTATAAGCGTAAGATCTTACATCACCCGTCCCACACCCACCCGACGATCTCACCGTTCTTTCGAGCACCAACAAGCTCGAAAACGTCGAATAACTGTTTCCCACAAACACGTCCGATCTTAAGCAAACTTCGTAGTCGATTGCCGACTGAATCAGATACGGATGTTTCTCGTAAATCTCGACCACACCCAGTTTCTTCTTCTCCACCGGCTGGAGACCGTGGCTCCAACCGGTCAAGATCGAACCATCTTCAAGAAGCGCATCGGCTACCGCAAGGTAAACAACCGTAGGCGTTTCTAGGCCCGGGATCTTGCTTACTCGAGCCGTGATCTCGTCTTTACTACTACAAATATCGGATACGTTCGATCGCAATTCTCGCTTCTTGCAATGTATCATCCAATCCTTTTCGATCCTCATATGCACCGCCACATACGGAACCCGATCGTTGGAAGAAACGACGTTCGACCCGCTTCCCAATTCTCGTATCTTGGACACCACTTTATCGGCTTCTCTCGAGATCTCGTCTACCAAAACCAAGCACTCGAACACCTTGGCGTAATCGTTAACGGGCCAATGATCGTGCCATAAAAACGGGTTCTTTCCGCTTATTCTGACGGTTTCCGGTTCGTCGTTTTTAATCTCGTTCAACTGATCGAGATCCCGCTCGACCGTCCACCGTCTACCGCTACCCTTCTGGACCGTGACCACGTCACTACGGTTCCCGATATCGGAATACCGACCCAGCTGGACGAACCCGTTACACCGCGAATTAAACTTCTCGAAATGAAACACCTTATCGAACGAAATCGGCTGTAACCGATCGATTTCTTTGTAAAACAAAGATGCACTTAAGCTAGGCATAAGAAGGGTTCTATTGAGCAATCTTGCAGTTAAACAAGCTCTTGCAAATGCAATCTTTTGGTTGTTTAATCCCCATACAATTTGGGGGACCTCTAAATACTTCAATTTGGGGTTCCCAAATTTCAATTTGGGAATCCCAAACCCTTGTTCGTTGAGGTTACTGATGGAACCGAATTCGAACGATTTCGGAAGTAAAAGGGCTCGAATTATGAAGACGATTGCGATTAAGATTAAGATTTTGGAGATTAAAGAAGTTAATCGAATCCCAACTAATCTCATACGCTTTAATTTTGATGATTCCATTTAGAACTCAAATAACAGAGGCTATTATAATTATTATAGCATAGATAATGAAATTTGATTGAATTCAACGAATTAAAACAATTTCTCACCTGAATTCTTTGATTGAAACTGAAATCGATCAATTCAAATCCACTTTTTGCTCTTTTATCAATCTTCACACGGTGGAAAACACACACAAAATCCAATTGGGGATATGAAATTATTCAGAATTCGGATGAAACAAAATCAAAATTGGATAACCAAATGACTCAATTTCGATAGAAATTAGAGAAAATTAAACAAAATCGATTCAATTTGCATGCAATCAGCGTCTTTTTTCTGACACACACACTGAAAACACACACACACAAAAGTAAGAAAAAACAGAGTGAAAGAAATAATAATTATGGAACCTTTGGAATTACTCTAAATTCAGAGATGATAATCGATAATCGATAATAGAATAAAAAAGAAAAGGGCAAAAACTATGGAATTCGATTAAGGGGGAAATAAGAGAAAGTGGAAACCGCTGATCGAATTCAGATCAGAAATAAGATGAAATGAAAAAAGGGGTTTGTTGAATTTTGATGAATTTCTCTTCTTCTTAACAAACAAAAAATGGAAATATATTTGAGAGAGAATTATCAAACAAAAACCAGATCAAAATCTAGAAATTTCTATTTGAACAAAAACCTAAAAAAAAGTGATCAGTTTTCTGAATTCTAAATTTTCTTTTAATTTTATAAAAAAAAGGAAAAAAAAAAAAGCAAAAGAAAGGAAGGAACAATTGGGATGCTGTCTTCCCAAAGTGGAATAAAAAATTGGAAAATAGTTTATGACAAAAGCAGCCGATAAATAACTATGGAACTAATAAGAGTTGTTCAAATTGCTTTTTAGTTTTTTATGTTAAAAAATGGGGTGTAATTTTGAGAAATATGAAAAAGGGTTTCCATAATTTAAGGTGAAATTGATTTAGAAAAAGAGTAAATTACATATATGGTCCTTTTGGTTGTTTCTTTTAACACTCTGGGTCTATTTTGAAAATGTATATGTATTTGATACTCGTGGTTTGCATTTTATAATGCAATGGGTCTGCTAATACTAACTCTGTTAAAAATTTATGTTAAATGGGTTAAATATAGGGTACTTTAGTCGTTTAATAGTTTCTACACTCTTTGTTAATTTTTTTTCTTTTAATTTGATTTTTCTTCTTCTTTACCACCATCCAGGCCACCACCAAAAATAAAAATCTAATTAAATGCATGAACCCATCATAGATTCAAAAATTAAAATCTAAGTAAAACCATAAACCCATCTAGATTCACTGGTGCCATACTTAAAAATATAATAAAAATTATCAAAAGTTTTGACGTGGGCGGCTGACAGCGAAGGCGGCGGTGGGGATGAACAAATCTGTCGTTAAAACTTTTGGTGCTTTAACGGCGAAAATCAAACTCCGTTAAAGTTAGGGACCTACTGTCTTACAAAATGTTAACCACAAGTACCAAATTCATAAATATCTCTAAAATAGACCCAAAATATTTAAAACATAAACCACATGGACCAAATATGTAATTTACTTTTAAAAAAATAATAAAAAAAGGCGGTGAGTTCAATGATGTGTTAAGAGTCTCACCTAGACAGGGTGTAATAATAAATAAAGATTCAACGAATTATTGTCTATTCTCTCGTTTATGCAACCACCTTCCTATGGATTGTATTTTTTATTATTTATCATAATAATGTTTTTGGAAATGTTAGATGTATATTTGACTTGGACTTGGTTTTCTGCGTTACTTGAAATGAAATCTACACCGGATTTATTTTTTTTAACGACAATTAACTCACGTATACGTTTTAATAAGAAGTCGACGATGTATCTAGAATCTATAGGGGCATCCGATTAATCCTCGGCGACTATAGACCGACTCAAAAGTCGACTCATGGGTATCGTCATATGTTCATCTCATTTATCGAACCCAGGTAAACAGGAATGTCATCCGTTGTCCCTCCCTACGACTAAGCTACTAATGCTTTGATTACACTGGATCATTTTATCGTGGAATGCAAATATAAAAAGAAAATATGGAAAGTGGTTTATATATAGTTCAGTATCGACAATAATTTAAGAAATATAAATATATAACAAACGATATTTTAAATCATTCTGGTGACATTTCGTTTTCAAGTTTATTTTATAAGTATTTAACAAACCCATATGGACAATATCTTATTTCATTAGCAATCGTTGTAATACAAACATTTTCTGAAACATGATTATCTCTAATATATTAATATGATATGTTATGATATATGACAACTAACATCATGATATTATGAGTTTGGACTCCAATGTATTGATTTCATAGTTATGGCCATGTGACTTGTGTTTGTGTTAATGTATATGTATGTATATATGTGTCTACATGTGACTTCATAGTTGTTCTTTTAAAGGTTTGGTTGTAACATTAATATGCATGATATTTACGTGAGTTGGATATTTTTTTAATATTATAAAAGATCAACTAATGTAGTAATTGATTTAGTTTTGGAAAAGAGCTAATTTTCATCCATTATTCAATATAAACATAATTGAATTTTAAACAAAAGATATCAAAAAAGAATATGCTTTCTCTAGTAACAAAAATGCCATCTCCTTCTCCTTTTGTTCGATCTTGTTTGGTTTGTGGTATCAAAGAGCTTTTTGGAGAATTGAAATGGTTATTCGTATGATCAAATTTTAATTTCCTTGTTTGGTTTCCTTCTTGAAATAAATGAATTCCGTTAAATTCTTTTGAATTCCACAAACTATAGTGAAGTTTAGGTGAACGTGACGATGAACAATAGTGGCTTGGTGGCCACAGGGTAATTTGTAATATGTCGAAATTGTAATATGTCGAAAATGAACACACCCTTGGCCACCCCTACCCTATGGCCACCAAGCCACTATTGTTCATCGTCACGTTCACCACTACCCTGCCCTACCCCCTCCATGGCCACACTATTATTACCACCATCACAACCGCCATCAACTCATCTAATTTTCCACCCCGCCCCGACCCTAACACCACCATGTCATGGCCGCACCCTAAACCACCACTAACACCACCATGACACTACCGTCTTCGTTATAGTAACCACCCTCACAATACCACTAACATCACCATGACACTCCACTCTACCAATGAATATTATCATTACATTATATTTAAAATTTAAGCAAAAAACTATGAACAAAATAATAAAAAGATATTTTAGTGATTTGTTGATATTTATTTACCGTTTTTGAAAGTACATTTTACCAAACAAACATGGAGATCCAAATTCTTTATATAAAATTTCATTGCAAATTCCTACCAACCAAATGTGTGTTAATTTTCCTTTCAAATTTCTTCAAAATCAAATTCTTTTGCTGGATTCTAGTTCTATCAAATTTCATTATGCCAAACCTATGACATCAACTAAAAATACCCTATAATAATCCAATATGAAAAGGTTCAACGAGATAATCCAAAATGTAAGAAATCATAATCATTCATCTTCTACTTCTCTACTACTCGGGCCAACCATGATGACCCGACAACAAAATTTTCTTTAAGGTATCTTCCGATCTTAAAGGTAGTTTCTCTCTCTCTCTCTCTCTCTCTCTCTCTCTCTCTCTCTCTCACATTATTTTTTATGAGATGAAGCTCATTGGTTGCTCAATAGAACCTCGGTCGTACCCGATGCTCAATTTTGTTTGATGGAGTTTGTTGATGTGTGATGATTGTTCGATTGGAACTCAATTAACTTCTGTTCGACAAGCTTTTAGATGTTTGCTCACGAGGTGCATGAAGAAGAATGTTGTGTTAATTTAGTATTATTTTTATTTCTTAAAATAAATTTGTTATTCTTTTGATGACGTTCTACATTAAGTATTCTTAAACTTGTAAACAACAACGGTTGTGGTGCAATGGTTGAGTCCTTAGGATATGTGATGAAATATCCCATTTGTCAAGGGTAAGGCTGTGCAAAACCCAAGTGGTCCGAAATCGAAACCCATACCCAAACCTGAACAAAAAAAAGGTGTTTATGCAAAACTAGAATGCCAGAAAATCCAAACACCTAAAACCCGACTTTTGGGGGGGATATTTGGGTTCGGATTGAGTTTGATTTTTGGACACCTACCCTATCCAAAAACTCACTACACACTTGTATATAAAGAGTTCAAATGAGAACAACTATATTTTACGAGAACCTTTAATATAGTCAATCACATTTTTATCAATACTCTCTTGTGAAAAGTAATAAGTTCGACAACTTTCCACAACTCAAGACAAAACAAGTCCGAAGCATATCATCACCAATCAATGTCATCACTTGAAATTAAGGGCATTAAGCTCGTATTGAACACAATCAAACGTCATCAGGTATAATAAAACACAACTAAGCAATGAAAAAGACAAATAATAAGAACATGTTAAAATGATCATTGACTTACAGAAATTAATAAAAAAGTTAATAAAAAGGATTATGACCAAAGCAAAATGAATTCAAAATAAATAGATAATTTAAAAACAAACACAAGAATAAAATGCGCAGTTCACTCTATTTTTAGATTTCATGGGGTGCTAAATCTTTTTTATAATATTTTTCCTGAAACGATTAAATAAATAAAAGAAGTGGCGGAGTTAATTACTAATAATAATTATAGAAATATATTTACATATTAAAATAGTAAAGAAGGTTTAAATGAGAAACATGTCAATTTAATATGACGTGAGAAGTAATCTCAGTCACTTATCTTGCGGTTACGGTAGACGTAATCACGGAGGATTGACGCAATTCATGGGAGGGTAAAGATTATTAAACGGAGACCGATCAAAGTCGTCTTTGTTGATCGGGCTGAGATTGCTTCTCACGTTTTTTTAATTTGATATGTTTCTCGTTTGAACGTCTCTCTTAAAATAGTTATAAAACAAATTCACATACGAAAATAAAAATTATAGTACTATTTTTATAGAGTTAATTACATATTTGGTCCATGTGGTTTGATGGTTTTAACACTCTGGGTCCCTCGATTGAAATAATTATGGGTTAGGTCCCTATGGTATGCGTTTTATAACGCTCTGGGTACTTGAAACTAACACCGTCTAATAAGTACCGTGAATTCATTAATTTAGAAGGGTATTTTGGTCATTTCAACTACTTTTTTATTTTTAATTAAAATCAGAGGGACCAAAACTGTAATTCACTCTATTGTATTAATATATAACATTTTATTTAATTTCATCTTTTTAAACCATCATCACCTATATCCACCACCTATGGCCGCCACCACCATCACCTGCAAACGTTACCACCACCTTCTACCGTCACCGCCCACTTCCGACACCATTAAAAAATCATAATTAATTCACTAAATCGATTTGTAAATACTAAAATCTATATGAGTCAAGAATCAAAAAACAAGATTTGAAGAAATCAATAAATTGAACAAGAAAACACCCCACATCAAAACTTATGATTTTGATACTAAGATTTGTACCAAGATGAAAATGTCTTAAAAACATGATGTTAGGATTATGTGCGAGACAGTAACGGGGTTATCGTGTCCAATGTTATAAGACACTAGTAGGTCACACCGCTGCACACCAAAAAGAGTATGTTTGGATTATGGGAATTAATTAATTGATTAATTAATTATTTAGAGAGATAAGGGAATAAATAATTAGTTTAATTATTTATAATTAATTAATCAGTTAGAGTAATTAATTGGATAATTATGGAAATTATTTCAGAGATAATTACCAAGAATTATATATGGAATCAAATACTGCTTGTTTTGTCCATATAAATAAAGGGCTTGGGGTATCAGTTAATTGATTGATTCAGTTCAAAAACCCAGAAAACTCTCTCTCTCTCCCTCTCCCAAAACCGGCGCCAGAATCCAGCAGGAGGAAGGTCCGCATCAGTTTTCGGGTAATCCTCGGCGGTGGTCTAGCAACCCTCTCGACCGGTGCCAGTAGCGGTGTACCCCCTGCTTGCCTTTCAGAGTTATTGTTCGCAAAAGGTAATCCACTGAAACACCCTTAATTGTATCTGTATGGTTTAGGATTGGATCCTCGATTGGGAATCAGGTTTTTGTTATCCGCTGTGCATGTTCTTGTATCCCTTGATTCCCAACAGTGGTATCAGAGCCACTTCCTAAAACCTTCAGATCAGGTTTATCAGTTTAATAGGTTTAAAAATTTTAATTTTATTGATTTGTTCATTGTTAAAATTAGATTTTTGTATAAACCTAGACTGCAGTGGCAATCGACGGCAGTTAGCCGATCAAACCACCAGCACCACCGTACACCACCGCCGGCGACACCACAGTTAGTGGTAGCCGGCGGCTGTCCTCCCGTCGCACCACCACGCCGCACCACAGATCGTGGATACGGCTGAGGTTGGTCGCACGCACCACACCACCGTATGTGGTGGTGGTGGCGATTGATGATGGTGGCGATGGCCACTATTGTCGATAGTGACGGTGGCGGTTTCCGGTTGTAGCCACCGCACCACCGACAGTGGTGGTGGTGGCAATCGATGGAAGCAACGAGAAATTAACCGCCGCACCACCGATTGTGGTGGCGGTGGTGACAATCGAACCAGAAGCCGTGATCGACCACCTAGGCGGTGGCGATCATGCGGCGGCGATTGAATGGCAGCGGCGAAGCCGGCCGTACCATCAGACACGGTGGTGGCGGCGTTCGTCGTTCTCGGCACAGGACCGCGGCGGCGGTGGTGGCTTTCAGCCGCTGCTGTCGCCGGCGATTATTGTTACGATGGGCGGCGGTGGTGGCTCCTTAGCTGCTGCCGTCGCCGGTTGTTTTTGGTGTAACGATGGTGGAGGTGCTGTTGTTGCCCAGAGGTGGCGGCAGTAGCGTGGAGGTGGCGACGGCCTTGGCCGTTGTCACCGGTTGAACCACGGACCACCGAGCCAACCGCCGGCTGCCTTACGGCCTCGTCGGGCGGTGGCGGTGGCTGTTTGTTGTCTCCCGCAAGTGCAGGCCACACCACCGAACGGTGGTGATGGCGGTTGTTGTTGCGCCGGCAGGCGGTGGCAATGGCGATGAGATCGTGGTGGTGGCGGTGATCGATAACCGCCGCAAAGGGGTATCGACCACTGCCAGAATCGGTTTCCGGAACACCAACCAGTACGGGGGCAGCGGCAGGTAGCTGTTGTTGCTCGCGGTAGGTGGTAACGGATAAGGGTTATCTAAACCAGATAGGTTTTAAAACCCTAGGGATAATTTTAATTTTATCTTTAAATCTTTTGATAAATTAGAAATTAAAAAATTATCTGTTTGCGTCATAGTCAAACCCTTTAGACCCGTGGTTGTGTTTTTCATGCTTTATTTATTTAATTGTTGGTTACGGGAGGCCTGCGTGCCATTTGCAACCCGCTTTTATAATGTAATAAATAAAATAACCAAAGAAACCGAAGACGGAGCACGAAGCCAAAGATGGATCTTGGAGCCAGTGGGAGCGCCGAGAAGTTCATGCCTTGTGTGTTGCTGTCACTTAGGGTTAAGACCGTCGTTTTGTGTTGGCTCACAAACGACAATAGTTTTAAGGGTTTTGGCTATGACATGTCTTTTAAAATTGCGTGGTTGCTTATATTTAATTGTGTACTTGTCCGAATAACGTTAAATATAAACTGAATGTTTTTAAAAGACAAAGATGGATACAAATACAGTTTGTGTTTTGAATCCAAGTTTTTGAAAACTGGCAGACTTTTGAGACCCTTATTAAAAATCATAGATTAGTAAGTGCAACCCACTTTAGGGGCACTTCCGGTGTAAGGTACATAGGGCGTTGTAAGTGCACACACTATGAACGCCCGTGTTCAAACCGAAACTGGAAGGAGATAAAACTCTGCGAATTATCTCCGGGTGGTACCGGCCAGAGTTTGTCCAGGTCCCGGGTGGTGCAATCTATTTTGGTAATTATTTATTCACTGGGTGGTACCAGGCCAAAATGCACTAGAGGGACTAAATATGCACGGATTATTGATATCCGATGTCCCGACGATCTAGAAGTCGTATTTTCAGATAGGAATACGATTGGTATAGTGTTACCTACCATAGATCGCATGAGTCGGTATGACATGATCACATGCTTCCCGACACATGTGAAATATGGATTCTAGTCTAATAAATTTATTTTAAGGGTAATAATTTATTAGAATTATATAATTATAAACTAAAACTGGAATTTTATATTCTTCTGTAGATGTCTCAAATTAGTATTCCGTTTTATTCACCTGAAGAGTCACTTCGCCTTATTACGGGCAAGTGGAAGCTTACGGGCCATAACTTTCCAGTTTGGAAGTTACACCTTGAGGAACGTTTTATGTGCCCAGGATAAGCTTTATGTGATCAACAAACCCGTATCACGACCTAAAAGCAATGCCCCTGAAGAGGAATTTGCTGAGTATTTTAGATACTTGACAGATGAATCGGATGTAATGTCCATTCTGATTTTCTCTATGTCACCCGAGTTCACGGGAGATTTAAGAGTTAAATCATGTCACGAGGTTGTGAGAGATGTGGAAAACCAGCTAGGTCTCTACAAGCACACGGGAAAGCTATTGATCATGCAAGAGATTCTCTCCCTGAAGCTACAGAAGGGTCAGTCAGTTAAAAACCATCTTGTTGATATGAGAAGGCTTTTTAAATGTTTATCACGTCTGGGGTACAAGATGACTCATGAAGAGTTAGTGTATCTCATGTGGTTCTCCCTCACAAAGGAAGTTCAGGACACAGCTAGTGCCTACATGAAGGAACCAAAGAGTGACGTGGATAAAGTTCATGAAGATATCCTGGCCAGTCTAGAGCCAGTACCCGAACCTGCGAATCTCATGGACACTGACATAATAGATGAGCTGGGAGATCTGAGTTGCCCAGAGTGCGGCAGCGAGGATATTTGCGAGCACTCGATGAACTTCGACCAGATGGATATCGGTTTACCCGATACTCCAGGTATCTTTATGATAGATTGCTTAATCACTTCTTATGAATCATGGGTAATTGATACAGGCAGTGGTAACCACATTTGTAATCATTTACAGGGATTCACTAGAAGAAAGACTCTGAGGAAGGACCGTTCGAACCTACGAGTGGGCGAAGGCACTCCGTTGATTGCTGAAGCCGTGGGATCTTATAGTCTTAGTTTACCCTCGGGTCTAGTTTTGGAACTGAATAATTGTTATTATATTCCAAATATGATTAAGAATGTATTGTCTTTTGATTTGTTGGTAGACCAAGGCTTTTACTATAAATATTCTTATAAGATGATTTCGGTTTTTAAAGATAATATTTTCTATTTTAAAGCTACACCTGTAGATGGTCTATACACTGTAAATCTTAAAGACAACAATAGTGAAATCTATCATATAAGTAAGCGATCCAAGGATATTGAGGATCAGACTTACCTCTGGCATTGTCGTTTGGGCCATATAAACAAGAAACGCGTTGAACTACTCCTAAAAGGAGGTTTTCTTGGCAATTTCGTTTACAAACCTTTTGATAATTGCGAATCTTGTTTATCTGGTAAAATGACAAAGCAACCTTTCAACAGTGAGAATGAAAGGGCTACTGACTTGCTTGAAATAATCCACACAGATGTATGTGGACCTTTCAGTCATGTAGCAAGAGGAGGATACCGGTACTTCATTACCTTCACTGACGACTTCAGTAGGTATGGATATGTCTACTTGATGAGACATAAATCTGAAACCTTTGAGAAATTCAAGGAATATCAGAATGAAGTACAGAATCTACTTGACAAGAGGATCAAGTTCTTACGGTCAGATCGTGGTGGCGAATATCTCAGTGATGAGTTTGACAATCATCTGATGGAGTGTGGGATTGTATCCCAACTTACACCTCCGTATACACCTCAGATGAACGGTGTATCAGAAAGGAGAAATCATACCTTACTTGACATGGTACGAACGATGATGTGTCATTCTTCGCTGCCAGTATCATTCTGGGGACACGCGCTCGAAACAGCAGCACACATACTGAACAGAGCGCCAACAAAGTCGGTGGAAAAGACTCCATACGAGTTATGGAAGGGTAAGAAACCCAACATATCTTTTCTGAAAATTTGGGGTTGTGAGGTTTACGTCAAACGACCTACCTCAGAAAAACTCAAACCCAAATCCGACAAGTGTTTCTTCGTTGGATATCCCAAGACCACCGTGGGATATTATTTCTACAACCCTGAAGAGAACAAAGTGTTTGTTGCTCGAAATGGAAAATTTCTGGAAGAAAAGTTTCTCAGTTTAGAGAACACCAGAAAGGATGTAGATCTACAGATAGTAGATGAAGAAAACACTACACCAGTTGTTGAGCCAGAAATTCAACATGACAATGTTGAACCTCAATCAGAGCCGATTGAGGAAGTGCGAACACAAGACCTTCGCAGATCCAGTAGGGTAAGACAAGAACCAGATAGGTATCTTGGGTTCCTAGTCTCACAAGACAGTGGAGACTTAAATGAACCAACATCCTATGGAGAAGCTGTGTCAGGCAGTGAGTCTGAACAATGGCAAGAAGCCATGAAGGCCGAGATGCAATCCATGTATGACAACCAGGTCTGGGAGTTGACTGATTTGCCACAACACTGTAAGGCTGTTGGACGCAAATGGGTTTTCAAGAAGAAAACCGACATGGATGGAAATGTACACACCTTCAAGGCCAGACTGGTCGCAAAAGGATTCACACAAACTCATGGTATCGACTATGATGAAACCTTTTCACCAGTGGCCATGTTAAAGTCAATTAGGATTCTAATGGCCATCTCAGCGTACTTTAACTACGAGATTTGGCAAATGGACGTCAAGACAGCCTTTCTGAATGGAAAGTTAACAGAAGACGTCTATATGGAACAACCAGAGGGGTTTGAAGATCCTAAGAATCCTAATAAGGTGTGTAAACTGCTAAAATCTATTTATGGATTAAAGCAAGCATCTCGAAGCTGGAACTTACACTTTGATGAGCGAATCAAAGAGTTTGGCTTCGCTAAAATTGAGTTCGAGCCATGTGTTTACACTAAGTTCAGTGGGAGCATAGTAACCTTCCTGGTCTTGTATGTAGACGACATACTACTCATAGGAAACGATGTACCAACTTTACAGAGTGTTAAAGAATGGTTAAGTAAATGTTTCCAGATGAAAGACCTTGGAGAAGCCGCTTATATACTAGGTATAAAGATCTACAGAAACAGATCTAAGCGGCTTATCGGACTTAGTCAGAGTACATACATTGACAAAGTACTGAAGAGATTCAGGATGGATGAATCCAAGAAAGGATTCATTCCAATGCAACATGGCATAGTGTTAAGCAAAACACAGTGTCCTGTTTCTAGTGAAGATCAGGACAGGATGAAATTGGTCCCATATGCTTCTGCAATTGGATCAATTATGTATGCCATGCTATGTACTAGGCCCGATGTTGCTTACTCAGTAAGTGTTACGAGCAGATACCAACAGAATCCAGGTGAGCCCCATTGGGTGGCTGTCAAGAACATTCTCAAATATCTGAGAAGAACAAAAGAAATGTTCTTGGTCTTTGGAGGTTCTGAGGATGAAATTAGTGTCACAGGATACTCTGACGCTAGTTTCCAGACCGACAGAGATGACTTCAGGTCACAGTCAGGGTACGTCTTTACCCTAAACGGAGGTGCGATCTCGTGGAAGAGCTCGAAGCAGGACACGATTGCAGACTCAACTACAGAGGCAGAGTACATTGCAGCATGTGATGCGGCAAAGGAAGCTGTCTGGCTGAGGAATTTTCTATCGGATCTCAGAGTGGTAGCCAGTATCTCGAGACCGATAGATATATTCTGTGATAACTCAGGAGCCGTGGCGCAAGCAAAGGAACCTAGAGAGCATCACAAGTCGAGACACGTGCTCAGAAAGTATCACCTCATCCGAGAGATCATTGGAAGAGGAGATGTAAGAATATGCAAGATTCCAACAGAAGACAATGTCGCAGATCCGCTGACAAAGCCACTAGCAAGGGCAAAGCATGAGGCACATGCGAATTCCATTGGGATGCAGTACCTGGAAGCCAGTAGCTAGTACTTAGTTTATTAATTATTACTATAGTCTAATTTAGAAACAATGTAATCATGTAAAGTTTTTATTTCACAGTGTGTTGGAAATAAATGGAGGTTTTAATTTCATGATTGTTCTAAATTTACTATTTTTCGCATATTTAACGTATCCTTGATTCTACAAAGTCTTGTATGAAATCTAAATTTCCGTAGCCACTTATTGAAATGGGAATTTCAATAGGGAGTTTAACGCTATTATGAATACTTGATGATTTATTCAAAGTAGAGAGTAAAAGCACAAGTGATGTGACCAAGTATTTATAGATACTCATCAGAGTGTTTGAGTATTGGAAGTGACCAGTAATCAAGTCTGCTTCATGGAGCCTCAGTCATAGGCACTGACTTGATAGGTTGTCCTTAGACCTGAGATACTTGGTTTGGGAACACGAGGACCACTGTGCTCTTAGCACGTACTAACGCTGCACCGTAACTGGGTGGCTATACGGGACGTGACTAGATGCAGCGGAAGCCGTGGATCCAAATGCAAGTAGTCAAGAAGGGATTTGCACCTCTTTCAAAAGAGAGATATTTCCGGGCCCCTTGACGATTAAGATTGGCAGAAAACGCGTGGCCACGCTCGGATAAAATAACAGGGGTTATTTAGTAATATCCGTTACTGCAGGCAATCGAAATCAGAGTCAAGAAATACTTGATTTTAAGAAATGAATCCTCCACTCCATGTCTTAAATCACTTTAGAAATATCGTGTGCAAGAGGAATGAACCTGTGTACAAATTCAAGCGTGAATTGTATCTCTGAATATAAGAGATCTTATAACCTGGTTAACCTAAGCGTCTGGCTAGGGACCTCCTTAGGCGAATGATAACAGTTCAGTTACATGTCTAGCACAAGTGGGAGTCTGTTAGGATTATGTGCGAGACAGTAACGGGGTTATCGTGTCCAATGTTATAAGACACTAGTAGGTCACACCGCTGCACACCAAAAAGAGTATGTTTGGATTATGGGAATTAATTAATTGATTAATTAATTATTTAGAGAGATAAGGGAATAAATAATTAGTTTAATTATTTATAATTAATTAATCAGTTAGATTAATTAATTGGATAATTATGGAAATTATTTCAGAGATAATTACCAAGAATTATATATGGAATCAAATACTGCTTGTTTTGTCCATATAAATAAAGGGCTTGGGGTATCAGTTAATTGATTGATTCAGTTCAAAAACCCAGAAAACTCTCTCTCTCTCCCTCTCCCAAAACCGGCGCCAGAATCCAGCAGGAGGAAGGTCCGCATCAGTTTTCGGGTAATCCTCGGCGGTGGTCTAGCAACCCTCTCGACCGGTGCCAGTAGCGGTGTACCCCCTGCTTGCCTTTCAGAGTTATTGTTCGCAAAAGGTAATCCACTGAAACACCCTTAATTGTATCTGTATGGTTTAGGATTGGATCCTCGATTGGGAATCAGGTTTTTGTTATCCGCTGTGCATGTTCTTGTATCCCTTGATTCCCAACACATGATCAACAACCAACACATATATTTGTAAATGTGACCTAGAGATGTAAAGGAACCAAAATCTGGTTTATAAAATACCTAAATTTGCACATACATCAAAGCTTAAAAACCCAAATCTGATTTATAAACGAAAATCATTTGAAGATGATGATCAATAATCAGATCTGATTCATACAAAGAATCCAAAAACACTAAATCTAAAACTCGATCCCAAAAAAACAAGAAAAACCCTAAACAAAACCCTAACTTTACACATGAATCTGGATTTTCAGAAAACCAATCAAACCTGAATCTAGGCTTCCAAATCGTTTGAAACTGAAACCCTTGAATCTAAAATCGTCTTTGTATTAGAAATCGTCTTTGTGAAGCTAACCATTGTTTGAAATCGTTTTCGAAATCAAACCTATCGATCTTAAAAAAATCAGGGTCGTTGTTTAGATTCTCTACCTGCTGTTTAGGTTCTCGTCGGAGACGACGGTGGTGGTGGTATTGAAAGGCGTTGACGTCGGAGGGGGAAACGGTTGCAGAAGGAAACCACAATGAAATCATTGATGTCTCTGTTGAGGAAAAGTCGATGACGGAGATGGAGATCTGCTGGCGGTGAGGAAGCGGCCGATGGATGTAAGCGGTGATTGGTGACTGCGATGGTTTTTGGTGAAGAAGATGGATAAATGAGATCGTGGGTTTAAGTTTCAGATGGAATTTTTTTTCTTATTTTAATTAGTGTATAAGATAATAAAGAGTGAATTACATTTTGGTCCTTGAGCTTTTAATTTAAAATAGAGTCAATTACATGTTTAGTCCCTGTGATTTTAATTGAAAATAAAAAGATAAGTTAAATGACCAAAATACCCATCATGTGCCTTGCACATGATGGGTCTAACAGACCAAATATGGACGGCGTCAGTTTCAGGGACCCAACACGTTATAAAACGCATACAACAGGGATGCAATCTATAATTATTTCAATCGAAGGACCCAAAGTGTTAAAACCATCAAACCATAAGGACCAAATATGTAATTAACTCATTTTTATATAAAGTTTAAAAGAAAGAGAGATGGTTGTTGGCAATCCGTCTCCTGCCACATGGATTTTGTTGGCAGAGGTAATTGTGTACTCTCTTTCTCCACTGGACCCCACCTACCTTTTGCTTTTTTCACGTTAATCAATATCCGTTTTCGGTAATATATTTTTTTTTTCTTATTTTTAATTATATTTTGTAAAATGGTTTAAAGAGGTGTTTGTTTAGCTCTTAAGAGTTTCATTAAAAGATAGACTCTGAATTGTTAACAGGTAAATTTTGTTTGGCAAAATGAGAAATTGTTTCTTAGTAGTTTGAAAACCTTCTGATTGATTTTGTATCATGAACATTTTTTAACCATTCAGAGCCTTGATTTCATTCTCAACAGTTATCAAACCAACATATTTCATTTTACATTGTATCATAAAAGCTTCTTAATCATTTTGACCACTTAATCATCCAACATCAAAACATTCAACAATTGTCAAACGGGGAAATTGGTGTTGGTGGTCAATTAAAATATGGTGTTTGCCTACTAGCCAAACTCTTTCTCATTTTGCACTCTATGGTTACCATTTCGTTATAAAATACCCAAACCCGTTAAATTTAGCTGACTCGGCTAAAAGACAAAAAAAAAAGATGAGATATGGGTTCATGGCAAAAAAAAATTTGAGAGTCAACTAAACTTAACGAACTGGGTCATTTTTAGAAGACCTGGTTCCGTTTTTATCCTTCGGTCGGTCATTTTTTACAAGTCAGTTAAATTAAACCAACCCATTCAATTTTAGAGATTTCCTTACGATGAGTGTTTGAGTTAGTTTATTTGTGTGTATCTTAATTGACTTTCTAGATTCTCAAATATAACAGTTAGAAAAACTCTTAATAATTTTGAAACACTCTAAGATCTAATATTTATTTAACAAATGAGTCAGCGCTCTTAGGATTGAGTCAACATATTGCATTCTTTACATCTAGTTCATACCATTCTATAAACTTAACAAAATCATCCTTTCTTCTTGGATCTAGTTGCAAACTGTTTGAAGATAAAATAAAAGAAAACAATTTATTTGAGCAATTGATAATTATGTTCATTTTAGTTGTTCAAATGATTGCTACATAACAACATATACAAGTTGTAAATATTATTGGAAATTATTATACATATAGTTATATGATTTATATAAAAATTTGCATATTGGCAGCTACATCCATGTGAAGTTAGAAGCACATCAATTTTTTTTTTTTTTGGAAGGTTCATCTAGACTTTGGCCAGACTACATCCTTGACAATTTTTACCGAGAGCTAAAGTTAGAAGCACATCAATTTTGATAAAGTTGTCTTTCAAATTGATTGAAATGTTACACCTACACTTGTCTTATAAATTATTAAAGTAGGTATACTTATTTAAGTTAACATATTGAAACAATTAATTACAAATTAAGATAAATAGATAGATAAATAAATTCACATAATCAAATGTCAACTACTTTTTTGACTTTCTATATGTTAGGAGAAAAGGTAAGAAAAATAAGTATGAATACATCTGTTTTTTACTTAAAGATATGCAGTTTCATATTAATTAAATTAATAAAGCTAAATTGGTGGTGATGCCCAAACAGCTCAAAAGATACTTTACATAACCAATTTCATTAATGGATACATTTTCATACACAAGCTTACCTAATCAAGAGATTAGGAAACAAGTCAAATATCACAAATTAAATTAAAACCAGTCTTAATTGTTTACAATACTGATTCAATATACTAAATCTATGCAATGTGATGTTGCATATTTGCATTATAATAAGTTGTGTGTTTTATGTATGTGATTTTATTTGTTTTAAGATTATCTAGTGATAAATCTAAATTGGAGTAAAATATGAGGATGTGTCATATTATGTTTGCATCGTTAAATATCACAAAATTTCCATAAATAATCTAATCTAAATTGGTTTTGGAAAAGGTCAAACAAGTATTTGCGACTCATTCTTTCACAATTAACAGGTACGCTAAAAATAGCAAAAAGATGAATAATAATAGTTTGCTATCTTTTATGTTAAAATGCGAAAAATGAGAGAAACATGATAAAAATCTCTATACTTAAAGAAATCTATGAAACTTTTTAGAAATGAGAGAAACATTATTTTATTCTTTTTCTACCGATAGAGAATATTGAAGTTACATAGATAAATGAAAGAAATAAGATTTTATTATGTATATTGAAAATTTTATTAAATTAGTTAATATTAGGATTGCAAAAATAGACTAGTTCTTGAAGATACATATAAATATTTTTAGAGAATTTAATTTTTTATATTTTGTTATAGAAGAATATAGCATACATGTTGAAGATGTCCTAATAAGTAATTTAATCCTCTAAAATTGGTTGACAAATTTATAAATATGATAAATAAAAAAATTTAGGTATAAATATAAAATGGTAAATTACTAAGGCTATGTTTGGCAAGCGTAGCTTATAAGCTAGCTGGTAGCTGATAAGCTAGCGGATAGCTGATAAGCTAGCTGTTGATTGATAAGCTTGCTAGTAGCTGATAAGCTAGCTGTTGAACAAATTATGTTTGGCAAAAACTAGCTTATGAGTATGTAAAATGACCAAAAAGGGTACCTTTGAATTTAATAATTAATATTAATAAGGGTATAATTGGAAAAAGCTACAATAAGCTTCTCATAAGCTACTCAAAGTAGCGTTTCAAAAAGCTAGCTTATAAGCTAGCTGATAAGCTAGCTTCCTGGTACATGTTTGGATGGACTAGCTTATAAGCTAGCTTATCAGCTAGCTTATAAGCTAGCTTATGCTTGCCAAACCAAGCCTAAGGGAAAAGGTGGAGTTGGAAAGGATGGATGGAGGTTACATTTATGCTAACGATGGAGACTTTATCCTTTATGTTCACATGCACTTCGTTTAATTGTTCACATGCTTTGCTTTCTCTCTTTTCACAAAACAAAAAGCCAAGACTTCATCGAATCTCCAAGTAGTTTGTAATTTTTTTAAACACGATAATAATATTAAGACGTGAAAATGGATGAACGAAAGGGTAAAAGTTAGAAGAAATAGAAACTCAAGAAAAAACTCCTCAATAAACAAACTATATGACGGGAAAAAAAAAACAACTAACACAAAGAAACGAGAAGGAAACAGAAGTACCAAGGAGATGAACCAAAAAGGCATATAAAGACTAATAGGACGCATCAAAATAAACCTTAACCATCAAAAAGTTGACTCATGCACCATCCAAAACATTGAAGCTCCTTGGAACGCTATAGGATCTAGTGATACGCTAGGAGTTGAACTTCAAAGGGACGACTAATCTGATGAGTGCAATCATCATTGAACACTCCCAAGTATCAATGTCTATAAATCGAATATAAGGTGGTTCACACAGTAGCCTTCCAAAAGAGACATCTTGAATTCGGCATAGAAATCAAGTTCGTACTCAAGAATACGTCTTCCAAAGAAAAGAGGGCTGAAAGACTCCAGCCTAGAGCTCCAAAGATGCGATACTGACTAACAATTAACAAAACAATGCTCCATGGTTTTTAACTAAAGATCAAAATACGAGAAAAAAAAAATAAAGGAAAAGCTCACAACTTATAATTCTAGATGGATTTACATCTCTCTTGAAAAGTTATCATGAAAACATCCAGAAAATGAAATGCCACGATTTTGAAAAGCAAGTGCCATAATTTTTATAGCACGAAAAGGACACTACTTTAAAGTTGAAATGCTTAAATCTTGTAAATATATGCAAGTGCACATATACGAATTAAATTGCCGGGACCATTGCATAGAATTTCGTAAAGAAGATGAAATGTCATTTAAGCTTTATTAAAACCATAAAAGCAAGTCATGTTAACCAAGCATAGGTAATATACGATTCATCCACTTTAACGGTTAGATAAATTTGTAAACCTATTTATACAAAAAGAAAAAGACATTTGATTTCAGTAAGAGATCAAATAGATCAAGAGATTTATGTTGTGTTCTCCAAAAAAGGAGAGAAAATAAAAGAAAGGGATAGAAAAAGAAACGAGAGAAAATAATTTATTTTATTTGTATTCTTGGAAAGAAAGAAAAATGAACGAAAAGAAAAAAAAGATTTTTTTACTCATGTTCTTGAACATGAGAGAAGGGGAAAAATATATCATGTTTACAAATATACCTTTCAAAAATATATCTTTTATAAGAAAATGTTGGATAGCATTGTAGTTTTAATAATTTCAATAATTTTTTAAATTAGTTTTAGTTTCTTTTCCTTTTCTTTCGTTCCCTTTCCTCCCATATTTGGGAGGAAACTTTTGGAAGGAAAATTAACATTATTTTCCCTGGCTTTCATTTCCTTTCTCTTCTAAAAATGTTTAGAGAACACGACTATCTTTTACTTTTCTCTCTTTTCCTTCGGTTTCTTTTCCCTTTCTTCGTAAAATGAGTTTCGAAAACACAACGTTAAAAAAAATCTCTTGAAGTATATTGGCATGATATGGTGTTGATTTTGCTGTTAAAAATAATAGATCAAGATATAATTTTGAGATTTTGATTCTGGTTTTTCTTGGGCCGTAGTTTTTTTATTTTTGGGCTTGGGAGAAAAAGGGGGAGAGTTGATGTTTATGTCTTATAAGCATTTCTCAAAAGCCTTTTTGTTTATCTCTAGTGGCCCAGCTGTTGTGTTTTAGTGGTCTGTATCAACTTTGGTTTGGTTTTGGTGGAGGTAATAAAGTTGGATTTTAAAAAAGAAAAAAAAAAAACCTTTACCAATATACCCGTTTTTCGTCCTAACATTTATCATGAATTCATATAGATCTGGCAAACGTGTCGTGTCGAGTTTATGTCGGGTTCAAAGTTAAACGGGTTGAAAATGTTTGACCCTAATCCGACCCATTTAATAAACGGGTCAAGAATCCCAACCCTAACCCAACCCGTTTAATAAACGGGTTGACCTGTTTAACTCATTTAACATTTATAATATTCAAAAATTCAGAAAACGCTAGTAATACAAACTTTTAAGTTTGAACCAAATCCATTTACATTATTACACTAAAAATTCATATAAATTGTAAATTAGTAAAAGCGTAAAAAGAATACTTTATGTATACACACACTTACATACACCCATATTTGTATAAACGGGTTTGTCGGGTCATTTTCGAGTTGATATGTTTGACCCTGACCTTACCCGTTTAATTTTCGTGTCGTGTTGTGTCAACCAGTTTACTTAAACGGGTTTAAATCTACTATCGAACCGTTTATTTCGTGCCGAGTTTGTGTCAGGTTATCGTGTCGTATCAATTTTTGCTAAATTCATGATTAGGATATAGTCTTGTAAAATTAATTATGTTAAAAATAATTAAGTTATTTATAGAAGATAACCATGGTTAATTAATAATGAACCAAATATGCAAAGTTAAAAATCAATCATTATAATCATTATTAGTTTACCTACTAAACTACTTATATATTTATAAAACCAATATTTATTAGGCAAGATGAACGTTAAGATTGTTTTGTGTGGCTCATGATTAGAGACGTCAAAAATTAGTCCGAGACCTAAATATTTCTAGGTCTCGATACCGACCAAAATACTTCGGCCTAGTTAAGCTTTATAACGCCAAATAGTAATAATATGGGTCGACCCATGCTATTGGGCCTATGGGTGGGCAAAATTGGCGATGATCCAACTAGGCATTCCAAGCCTAAAACATCATATAGCTTATTGCTACTTGTATATTTACTAAAAAAGCCTCAATAGAATTGATAATTAGGTCTTTATCAACATCATTTCTAATAGCTACATTAAAATAGAAAAAATATGAATTTAAATTATTTTTTGGATCTAATATTTATGTTATTTTGTATGTTAAAATAGAGAAAAATTGATAGAGATTGTAAATATCACTAAGGGGATGTTTGGAGTCGCCGAATGGCGTGGTGTCGGATCATTAAGTGGTCAATTTGATTAAGATCCTCTTATGATATAGTGTAAAATGAAATATGGTTGTTTGGTAATTATTGAAAATGAAATCTGGGTGCTTGATGGTTAACGGAGGTCCAGGATACAAAACCATTCAAAGGGTTTAAGATCCATTAGAAGGCATTTTTTTGTTTGCCAAAAGGAGGATTTACCTTTAAACCATTCATTTAGCATATTTATATAGATTTTCATCGGTTCTCTAAATGTATTTTCTTGATTTCATCAAATTTCTGCAACAAATGTTGATGCATATATGATTTATGCAATATAGCCTGTGAAAGTGATAATTCCATGCACATTTATATGCCTTGAAAGTGATAATTCCAAACGCATCTAAATGCATGCCATGTTAGTGTATACATTTAATGAAAATACTATGAATTACATATAAGACTATTGTATAAAATCGATAATCATTGATGAATCGAGTAATCAATCATAATGAATGAACTTAAATGAATGGTTTTATATGAGGTTACACAAGTTGTAAGATTTCATATGGTTGCAAAATAAGGGATATATATATATATACATATAGGGGTGGGTTCAAATGTGAACCACTTTTTCATTGTGAACCGTGAGGGCGAATCTCAACCACACATCTTCGGTTACGGTGGACGTGATCATGGAGGATTGACGCGATTCATGAGATGGTAGAGATTATTAGAGGAAGGGGCCGGTCAAAGCCGTCTTTGTTGACCAGATGAGTGGCTAAGATTCATCCTCATGTTCACAACCAAAATTGAGTTCACATTTGAACTTTCCTCTATACACACATATATACAGTATTAGGTTCAAATGAGAAGTGCTAAAAAAATGTAAGTGATCTTCACCATTCGTCCGGTCAATAAAGGCGACTTTGACTGGGTCCCCCCTTTTAATAATCTCTACCATTCCATGAATCACGTCAATCCCTTGTGATCGCGTCCACCGTAACTGGTCAAAGCCACCTTTATTGACCGGATGAGTGGTGGAGATCACTTCTCTACTTCGTATTTTTTTAGCACTTCTCATTTGAACCTTTCTATATATATATATATATATATAGAGAGAGAGAGAGAGAGAGAGGAAAGTTCAAATGTGAACCACTTTTTGGTTGTGAACGTGAGGACAACCGAGAGCGCGACACGTGGCGGCTTTGATTGTGGTCCCCCTCTTTAATTCAATGCCCTCCCATGAATCGCGCCTAGTCATCCGTCGTGGATCTAACGTGGCGCCTAGTCATCAGCCACGTGTCGCGCTCTCGGTTATCCTCACGTTCACAACCAAAAAGTGGTTCACATTTGAACCCACCCCTATATATATATATATATATATATATATATATATAGAGAGAGAGAGAGAGAGAGAGAGGGAGAGAGAGATAAGAGAGAGAGAGAGATGTTCATTTGTAAACCTCAAATATCTTGTAAACCAAGTAAACCAATCCACACCATTGATTTTTAAAAACATTTCCATATTTCACATTTCCATAATCATTGACTTACCATATATTTCACATTTCCATATTTTCTATGAATTCATATCCTCCTATGATTTTTTTGATCAAGGGCCACAATGAGTTCACAAAGTTTACAAGATATTTAAGGTTTACAAATGAACCTCCCTCTATCTCTCTCTCTCTCTCTCTCTCTCTATATATATATATATATATATATATATATATATTCTCTCTCTGAGGAATAATCAAATAAAAACCAATTTTTTTGTAAAAACTTTAGGAATAATCTAGACCATTACAAATTTTTAATCAAAGGTTATTAATACTAGAGGACCATGATAACAATTCCTTAATCTTTTATGATGCCACACTAGATTATAACCCATAAGGGTAATTTAGACATTTTGGTATTTTAATTTATAATTAAACAATTAAAAGCAAAGGCAACTTTCTTTCACTTCATTGTCTTCCTCGTTCCCCCCCCCCCACCAATCACACACCTCCTTCCCTCTATACACCACAACCTCCATTGATGCCTCCAAGCTCATCATCTTGTTTCTCCAAAACCCAAAAAGAAAAAAGAAAAAAAAACCCACCAAAATCGCATCAATATTCTCCAAATCTACAATCGTTTTTCATCTCTACCACTGGACCTCACCACCAACCACCAGATCTGTACATCCACCACCGTCGCCGGTGTTCCACCGCCGCCGCCGCTACCGTCTACCACTACCACCGCCGCTGCCGTCTTTCAGATCTGGTTACCAAACAAAATCCGATGATCTGGTAAGTTTTTTCTATTTCTATCGAAAACCCCCAATTTCTAGGGTTATTGAGTTTTTTTTCAAAATTAGGTTTGTTTGATTCAATTTTAGAGATTGTTGTTTCATAAATGTTGTTTGTAATCTTGATTTGTGCAACATATCTAAATAATAACATTTTTTATGAAGATTTTAGGAAATCATTACTGGAAAATAAGAGTTTTTTAAGTTTTGTTCTTGAAAGTTCATAATGTGTTCTTGAAGGTTCATCATATTCTTGAAGGCTGAAGTGGATGATGATGTGAAGATTCATTAGATGAATTTAAATGTAAAAATACATTTGTTTGTATTCATTTGGTGAATCTAGTTGTAAACAGATATTTAGTTTTGTATTCATTAGGTGAATACACATGTAAATAGACATTTTGTTTTGTATTTATAAGATGAATGAATTTATATGATTTTCATTTGGTGAATATGAATATTCATATGGTGAATATGAATATTCATATGATGAATATGATATGGTGAATTTGAATATTCATCTGGTGAATATGAATATTCATATGGTGAATATGATAGTGAATTTATATAATATCTGGTGAATATGAATATTCATAAGATGAATATGAATATTCATATGGTGAATATATGATGAATATGATATGGGAGATATGAATATTTATATGGTGAATATATGATGAATATGATATGAGAAATATGAATATTCATATGGTGAATATATGATGAATATTCATATGGTGGATATTCATATAATGAATAAACTGCGATTTTTAGATCAAGGGCTTAGATTATTCCTCAAGTTTTTACAAAAAAATGAATATATATATTTTGTAAAAACCACATATTTTGTAAAAACCTCTTATTTTGTAAAAACTTCAGGAATAATCTAAAATGACGATCATGCCCTTTTTAGATCAAAGGCTTAGATTGGTCCTATAGTTTTTACAAAAAAAAAGGGTTTTCCTTGAAGGCCCCTCTTCTCTCTCTACATATATATATATATATATATATATATATATATGTAGAGAGAGAAGGGGAGTTTCATTTGTGAACCATGTTTTTAGTGTGAACTTGTGAACCAGATCCTAGTCGTCCGTATACAAGATCGATGGTTAAAATTAAATGGGTATTTTCTACCCATTTAATTTTGACCATAAATCTTGCATATGGACGACTAGGATCTGGTTTACAAGTTCACACTAAATACATGGTTCACAATTGAAATGAACTCTATATATATGTATCGGGAGAGGGAGGGAGGGAGAGAGAAAAAGAGAGAGAGAGAAGGAGAGGAGAGAGAGAGAGATGAAAGTTTGGTTGTGAATTCATTTTTCTTTGCAGACGTGAACAGTCGAAAGAGCGATATGTGTTATATTCAGTCTGAATAATACAACATTATTCAGAGTGAATGTTCATGCACTATTCATGATGAATAGAACATCATTTAGACTAAATGTTATATTATTCAGTTTGAATGTTGTATTTTTCATCATGAATAATGCATGAGCATAGACGACGTACTCTACGACATAGGTCATGCCAAAGGTTGTTTGCATCTTTAATTTAGTATTGTATTGTGTCAAAGGTCAACGTCCACGTGTCTTATTTAGTATCACATGTGTATCATTTAGGATTGAATATTGTATCACATATGATTGACTATATTAAAGAGTATTGTAATAAAATAAAGGTATTTTCATTTGAATCCTTTCCTATATATACAAATATGTATCAGATAAAATAGCATTTTTAACACAAGACATTGATTGATACTAGAGATATTGATCTTCAACAGCGAAAGAAGGTTTGGGTTTGGGTGCAAAAACAAGTTTGATCAAGATTTTTACAACCGGCATTTAAAAAAAGAGGACCGGTCTTCTTGATCAAGCTTTCTAGTCTGACTCGATATACACCCAGGCTTGCCAAACCTGGGATTTTCCAGACCTAAATCGAGCTTCCGATTCCGACTTAAAAAACGACCCCTTCTTTAAATCATTGATTGAGGACCAACCATGCCCGTTTACTTTTTTTGTCAAGACATTTTTTTACATGCCACATGATTCATCACTTATATTTTTTATTTTACCAAAAAGCCAAGACACAAGAAAAAAAGATGTCATTGTCTTCTTTGTTTACTTTTTTCTTTTTATCAAATTATTTATAAAAAAAAATTATATCTATTTATATTGCTCACTAAGCTTAACACTCTAAAAATAAATACATAACAATTAATAAAAGATTTTCACATTTCACATACTTTCTCATCTATACATCTTTTTGTCATTTTTTGTTACTTGTTTATAACTACTTTTGTAAATACAAGCCTACTTTTTTGTATAAATTAATTTATTCACAGTTCTTTTAACAATTTTCTTTAATTATATCCTTTAAACTTTTCTAATTTATTTTTAATATGCTTTTTAAGTTTAGTTTTTAACATAATATTAGTATATATCAGTTAAACAAATATAGCGTTGCTAATAAAAAGTTATGTATATTTTTTATAAATTAACTCGACTGACAATAAAACTTGAACATTTTAAGATCTTTCTTAAAAGTCACTAGTTCGAATTTTATAATTTCTACAGGAATTGTCTTCATTATTCTCCAAGGACCCTTTGAATCTAAAATCACACTTCTAGTTTACAAGAATTATAATAGTAAACAAACATGTATATCAATTCCTACAAATTATCATTAAAAAGACATAAATAAAAATGGCCTACAACTTGGGCTTTCTGTATGGCCTGCTTTAACAACTCCAAGTCTCCAAGTCGGACTTCAATTTCCTCCTAAAAATAATGGTTGGGTTTTGCTAGCAAATCAAATTTTGGTATAAATAACAGAAAATATTAAATAATTTATGTTGATATATGTTGAGTTATGACAATACTAACATTTTTTTATAACATCTTAAGATTTCTACACAAATTTGATTTCCTAAGAATTCCTAAAACTATATATATAATGTTTCATACATACAATGTTGTTTTATAGACAAAGTGAAATTGAATTTATAAATTGTGAATTAATGATTAAAAATAAAATTATATATTATAAACAAATTAAAAGTAAAATTTTTGTAAGAACCTTCATTGTGGAGTTTTATTGAAGTTCTTATTTTTATTGAGGTGATATTAATGTAGCAGATAAAAATATGACATATGAGATTTGTAAAGATTTCCCTGTTATGGATGCTCACTCTACTAGCAATAATCGTAATCTAAGTATGAAGCAAATAATTAAAAAAAATAAGAAAACAATGATAATTTAAGATCAATTAAGAAACAAAATAATCAAACAAAACGAATGGATCCAATTCGTGCAAGATCCATCATAACGTAAGTACAATGTAGCACGTTTCCAGGGAAGAAGTCACGTAAGTGACTATGTCCTAGATTTTGATCCGGGTTTTTGTGCTTCTTCCCTGGCCGTTTTCTTCTTTTCCAAAGATCTTTGAAAAAACCTTGTCAACTTTCTTGTCCTCCCTATATCACGTAGAATCTTGGGGGGGGGGGGGGGGGGAGAAAAATGTTTACCCCCGATTTTGATTTTCGTGGACTACATTTCATACACGAAACCCGATCAAAAATCTAACTAAAAATGTATATTGGTAATATTTATCTTGCAAGCTATGATTTTAAAACATATACTTGGTTATAGTTTTGTTGATACATAGATTAAATTGTGATTTAATTAATATAAAATGATAAACAAAAGAATTTCAAAATTCTAAATTATAATAATGGAGAAATTTTAACAGTTAATAATGAGCAAATTCTAATCCAATTACGTAGTACGCAAATTTGAAGAATCTTTGTAACGCCATAATGCGCCATGGTGGGACATGGTGTGCCACAATACATCAATTTAAAATATAACTAAAAGAGGTCTTAAATCTTTCGTAATCTCATTTAACTACACAATTGAGAGTAATTTTATGAATAAAAGATTAAATATTGGGTTCTATCTTCAACTATAAACTTCCTCATTCTACTTAAAGCGTGAATTTTTACCCCTACCAGTCACATCATGCACAGGCCTGCCTGAAAAGTTTTTAGTTTATAAAAGTGATGGTTAGACCGAAGGTCTAGTGAGATCCCTCACTTAGTTTATAAATAGTAATTAAACAATTCCATGAGCTTAGCTTTTATAATGGTGATGGTCGACGCTTGTTCAAAATGGTTATGGTCGGTGGTGGTTTAGAATGCTAGTGTTTGGTGATGGTTCAAAAGAACTGTGGTTCATATCGGTGAATGGTGATGGTCAACAATGGTTCAGGTGGTGGTTGATGGTGGTTCAAAACAGTTGTGGTCGGCGGTGGTTCAGAATGCTTGTGGTTAGTGATGATTCATAATGATTGTGGTTAATATTGATGGTGGTCAGCGGTGGTTCATATTGATGGTGGTCGATGGTGGTTTAGAATGATGGTAGTCGACGGTGGTTCAGAAGGGTGGTGGTTGTTAGTGGTTCAAATCGGTGGTGGTCGGCGATTGGCAAAGTTTAGATCGATACTGGTTGGCGGTGGTTCAGATAGAAGCCATATGGGTCTAGGTAAGTCTTGTAGGGAAGATATAAAAAATTGTCTTTTAAAGAAAATAGGATGTAATGGAATTGAATTCCTTCTCATTTGTAAAGAAATGGCCAAATCCATAAATGGTGGAATCAGAAATTTGTGGAAATCAGTACCATTCACAAGTAAACCAAACGTCTGAATGTATGTTTGATCAATGGAATCGATCTTTTCAATTCTTTCAAATTCTAATGGAATCCTACAAATCAAACGCCCATTTAGCTCCGTCTAGACATATTTTCTTTTCATTGTTGGTTTTGAGATTTTGGAAATTTTAAATGATTATGGATCGTATGTCAATATTGAGGTAATTTTGGAAATTGAGGCATTAATAATTACTTCATTCAGTATTAAGGGTTGTTTGTTTAAAAATATATATCTTTTAAAACCTTTTAAGTCTAAAAATTAAGTAGTTTTTAGATTTAAGACTGTTTGTTTTATTTTTTAAAAATGTCTATAAAATTCAAATCGTTTAATTTTGAAATTTTAAGACATACACTATCCACCTCTTATTATTTAGAAGTGAAATCTTAAAAATCATGATTTAAATTCATGATTTAAATGTGCTTTTTTATGGTGCATGCATTATTAGCTTTTAATTGGCTGTTAAAGATCATCAAAACCATTATTCTTGTAGTTTACATCAAATATTTAATGGTCGGTGAAGCATTAAACATCTCATTTAATCTATGATCCACAAAATTAAAAAATGAAAAAGAAGAAGTAGGCAGAGCATTAATGGTTAATTATCATATTATTATATGATAAAGTTAATTTATGGTAGTATTTTGTTTTCGTTTACAGATAAAATGAAATCATTAAAAGATAAAAATAAAAAGATGTCATTTTGGCAAAACAGTTGAAATGCTAGTTGTTAATTGTTAATTGATATATTTATCATTAATAAATATTGGTATATAAGTTTGATAATAATAGAAAACGATTTAAAAGAACAATTGAAAATTCTATTAAGAATATAAGATATATAATTGAAAAAAGAGAATAAAAGATTCTTCAAAATTCATTAAAATAAAATTTTTAAAGTAATAAATTATTTTGTGATCTATAACGTAACATTTTAAATAAACTCATAAACCTAACTAGTTTATAATTAGCTTATAATGAGCAAATACTATAGAACATAAATGAGGGTGGGGGTTGGAGTGCATAACAAACAACCCAAATAAAGGGTTTCCACATGGACAAACACATGGAGGGAAGGAATCATTCACTATGTTGTAAGTTGCAAGTACACAAAGTAGTAATATTTACTTTCATGAGATCCAATACTTTTATCAAACGATTGCATATTTAAGATGGATCAAAGGTTTATAAATTCGTTTGTTATTTTAATTGGATTTCAATGTTTTTAAAGATGTTTAGAGTTTTTAGGTTGGGTGTTTTGATTGATTTCTACGAACTTAATTAGTATTTTTTTTTTATTGAGATCTCCTGTATTTTCAATATCCCAAACCACCATTCAATTTTTAACATTACACATTTGGTACCACAAAAAAGGAATCTAGTTAAAACTCGGTTGAAAGCATGATGAGAAGGGCGCACCCTTGTTTAAAATAATAATAATATTTTTTTTTTCTTCAAAGTTCTTTCTATTTTTAAAGTATTATAAATAGTTGTGTTATTATAAAATTTTAGAGATTTAGAAAAAGTTTTCTCCAAGAGTTCAGTTAAACTCTCCTTTAACAAAAGGAGATGAAATGAGAAATATCCAAATTTGGAAGCAGGGCCGGTCCTGAGATATTTGGTGCCCTGGGCGAAATCGGTAGAAATTCCCCCAGATATTTAAAAAAAAAAGTAATTTTTGTTTGTTTCTAACAACGTTGAGATGATGTTACGGGACAACAATTTCACTTATGATGTGCGTTTAACTAAGGATAACATAAAAAAAAATTCTATGGATTTTGATTCCTAAAACATCATGTCCATACAAGATAACAATCCTAATCGTCAAGAAACCATGAGAAATAAAGCGAAAATAAATTGTAGTTAGGATATAGTAAAATTTGACATGTGTTCATGCCAAAATAAACAACATTTTGCATTCATTATTTCTATAGTAACTTTGTTATGTAATATTGAGCTTAAATAGTGTCGAGGTTAAGTCTTTAAATAGTTTAAAATAGTCATTTTATAGCAAATTAGTATATTTTGTTAAAAACTATTGAATACATGTGCACTAGAAACTAAATGTATCAACAAAAAATAATTTAAATTTTCTTACGTACAAATAGTTCATGAAATTACACATTTAGCAAATAATTTCCTAAAGAAAAATCATTAAAAAAATTCATTTGTTAAATGTGACTAGTCATATTTAGTTTTTATCTTATCTCACATAAAAATTTATCATAACAAATAAAATAGGTTTTGAAATAAAATAATTAAGAAAACACGTAATAAATATAAAATGTGGAAATGAATAAACCAAAAATACAAATGTCCTAGTGGTAAAGTTCCTGGTTGTTGTGTTAGAGGTCTTGTGTTCAAATCTTGAAAGCTATATTTAACATTTTTTTTATTGATAACATTACCCTATTTAATTGATGCCCATTGTGCTTGTGATGCCCTGGGCCGTCGCCCGTGTAGCCCGGCACCACGGCCGCCCCTGTTTGGAAGAAGAGACACAAACTATAAATAAGATCTTTTACCACATTCTCTCAAACCTTTTGTCAGTATATCACCACCCTTGTTGGAGATACTTTTAGAGGATTTTTTTAACAACAAGCAAACACACACACACATACACACATGTTCACGGGGTATTCGGGATCCAAGGGCACTCAATCCGATCACTGTCGACCACGACCTAGCCAATTAAGGGTACAATATGTGATAGACACATGATCTAGATATCGCCACATGCTTTGATAGATGTATACTTTGATACTCTACTAATCAGGGGATCAAGAAAATTAATTATATCCTTCATCATTAAAGGTAAGACTTTCATTTACACTGTGATCTCGAGTTTTCTGTATGAAGGAAAGAAAGGGAAAGGGAAAGGGAAGTGGAAGAAAAGTAGGAGGAAAAGAGAAAGAACTGTTCTATTTTCGAGTTTTTTTTAAGGAGGAACGTTTTGGAATAACAAAGATTATTACCACAAAAACTAGGTTCTTCCACCACCATAAGTCAATAAACACTTTTGACCAAAAACAGTTTTGGACTTCAAAAAGTTTATCCCAAACAGCTTAAATATATTCTTTCCATTCTCTGTCAGTAACATAAATATTTTTTTTTCCTTTTTTACAAAATTCAAAAACACAACCTTGGTTCATTGAAAGTATCATAATTATACTTCTCTAAAAAAACTTGTATATCATTTTCATTAGGTGGGTAATGTATTATAGCATTAATCATGATTTTTAGGTTTTATATGAAAAGCAAACCTGGCAATGGCATACATATAATATATGCTTATGTTTTCTTTAAAATAGTAATATATGAAGATTTCATTTCTCAATGAAAATGGGTGCATGTTAGGGTCAAGATGGTAATTTTAAGCTAAGGTGACCTACGTGGGCCGGCTTTTATCTATACTTATTGTCACCACTCACCATCTCCAGTTTTCATATTTATTGAAAAAGGATCATATCATAATTTCATATTATAAATATATAAATAATTCTGTTACACGCTTTTACTTTTTATTCTACACCTTTGATGTCCTTTCTTTTTCCAATAAATAAATATAATTTAAAAAATATATAATAATTTGACTCTTCTAAGGTCAAAACACAATTCTTTTATAACACCATTAGGCTGTGCATCCTGAAGTATTGGGTTGGACGGGTTCGAAGCCGACGACTTCGGCGGGTTAGGCGATACGGCTACGTCGGAGGCGAGTTCAGCGGGCTGGGCCCTTGAGCGGTCTCTTGAAGCTGCCGGTGGTGTGAGAAGCCGCTGATAAATAGTGTGTGAGAAGCCGCTGGTAAATAAATATAATTTAAAAAATATATATTAATTTGACTCTTCTGAGGTCAAAACACAATTCTTTTATAACACCATTAGGCTGTGCATACTGAAGTATTGGGTTGGACGGGTTCGAAGCCGACGACTTCGGCGGGTTGGGCAGTTACGGCTACGTCGGAGGCGAGTTCAGCGGGCTGGGGCCTTGAGCGGTCTCTTGAAGCTGCCGGTGGTGTGAGAAGCCGCTGATAAATAGTGTGTTGTGTGTGTGTGTTGTGTGAGAGGATTGAGAGGGTTGAGTATTAATCAAAGAGGGTTCCAAAAGGTTAATGAGAGGGTTGCAAAAAAGCTGATGTAGCAGCTGATGTCGCAGTGAGGTTGGAAGGGTTGAAAGGGTTGGTTACTTATAGCCTTAGTAGATATTTTTATTTTTATAAATTTTCCAAAAACAAAAGTTCAGAAATTAAAATCTCTAGAAAACATTAAATATTTAATTCAAGAGATTTTAACTTTTAATCATACATTTTTATCATTTTAGTACACTTTTAAAAAATTTATCCAATAATTCAGTATCATAAAACGTGGTGGAGCCGTCCTTGGCCTAAAATTTAGAAAAATAAATATTTAACCCACAGCCTCACCCCTAAGATTCATTAAAGGGTCTACTTTTGTGAGTTTAATTTGTTAGATTTATTATATGTTTTATAGATATTATTTAGCGGTTTTTAATAAGAATTTTTATGTGTATATATTAAACTAAATACTCAATATTGGTTTATTAAAACTAATGTTGTTTTAAATGCTTTATTATATGTTTTGGGTTAAAATAAGAAATGCTTTCTTGAAAAATGATTCGATGGAAAGTCACGGATATTTAATGTCTTGTAAAAAGATTGAATTGCAAAATTAAAAGTCCATCGAGCCTATTGTTGAATTTGTCGGTGTACAAATTCTACAGAATAGTTGTATGTGTTTATTTTTAGATTGATAATTGCCATTAGTGTTAATATAATTATGTTTAAGAGGATCATGGTAAACGAAAGTCTTGGCTCTACTACTGCATAGGAATTACTAAAAAGATCATTTATTTCTACTTATATTAAAGAGCATCTTTAACAGATTTTTTAAAATAGAGAAAATAAAATTTTCATTCTCTATTTTGTTTCAATAAATTATTAATATTGTTTTCCAAAATAAAAAAACAAAGAAAACTCCAAGTTTAAAAAATTACTTAAAATCTAATGTGATTCTAAATAAATAAGTAATAAAATCTTTATTTTCTACATTTTAAAGAATTCATTAAAAATGTTCTAAAAGACTATAATTGCTTATTTTTGTTTACTAAAACAGAAAATAAAATAAAATTATATTCAATTTCAACACTTATGTTATTCCTATTTAATTCCAGCAATTAATTATATTAAAAAAATTCCTTGCATTTATTACCCAACAAATTTTTCATAAATGGTAATTTTCATATAATGACAATTTCTAACAATTTTTTGTGTAACATAATAATTTCTAAGAATTAGCAAATAAATGGAGAAATATTGAACTTTAACCAATACCTAATTTTATTCCACAAATAAACATATTGGGTGATTAAAATGAAAATAAGCAAATGAATTCTATTATTATTCTGCACACCAACCCAAAGGAGGAAGAACATGTTCTTGATGGATTGAGAACATGTTTTAACAATAATACTTTTTTTTTCTCCAAGTATAATTTTAATCTAGTTATTCCTTTTTTTCATTTTAGGATTTATATAGAGAAAAGAAAAAAATTATCTTCATATTACAAAAATATAAATCTCGAGTTATAGACTTCTAATAAATATAAAAACATCTTTAACAACTTCTTCCTTTTAAGTAAATAGAAAATCAAAATCCTTAAAAAAAATAATCTTCATTTTTTAATAAATTTTCTATTTTAAAGATTGCATAATTAATTACATTATTAAAATATTCAATATAGCTCATGAAAATTTATTTATCTCTACTAAATATTTAATTTAAAACAATCCCACTGATAGACCGAATAAAAAGACAATTTCTACTTCATACATAATAATTTTTGAAGATAAATCTCCAATATAGATTTTCATTATCTCTCTCTCATACTTTATCCGTTTTTGTGAAGGTATTGAGAATCTGTTGGAACAAAAAATTATAAAACTTCATTTTGCAAAGTTGTTGCACATGCTCTGAATATATTATAAATACGCATACATTTACACGAAAAACTGAATATTAATAACAGTTTTATCTCTAATATTTGGTACATTATTAGAGAACTGTTTTTTATGCGTATAAATATCTCATGGCTAAGGATCATATAATGAAGTTGTTGAGTTGACGGTGAAAAATGAACCTTAACCATCAATCTCTTTTAATCTTATGCATCAGTATTATAAATTGCATTTTAAAAGGGATGATCAAAATATTCAAATACACCTGAACTTAATACAGTTCATCCAAATATATATCCAACAATTGACAATCGCTTTTACGGTTTTTACATTAGCATCTTATCGAAAGTTTAGAACCTAATCATCTTACATGGGTATATTATTAAAAAAAATTAATAAACGAAACAGAATATATCTGCTTTATTAAAAAAATGCACATTAGTTCGACAAATAAATCTAAATTTATCGTGGTCAAATCTTTTTTTCCTAATAATTAATTAACATATTAAATTATTGTTTGAAAAGAAAGAGGATGAGGAGGATGGCAATTGCATTTACCAAGGGAAAAGAAAACAATGATAATAGCAAAAGATTCCCAGCACCTAAAAGAAAAAGGAAAAAAGAAACATAAAAAGAAAAAGAAAAAAAAGTGTTTCCTTTTTTAAATTTAATTCATCTATCTTTTTTAGAAATTTAATGTTAGTAACTAAATAGAATATTACAATTATTCATTTATTAATTATTTATCATTTATTATTATTAAAGCATTCACGTGGAACCTTCAAGAACCTCACTTACTATATTTTTTCTTGCTATATCATTAATCATTGTCATCTCAACAAACTAAGAAACCGCTTAAAATTCTACAACGAAGATTCTTACAAATACCTTACTTTTCTTTTCTTATTTATAATATTATTTTTATTTATGTAAACTATTAAATAACATAAATGAAACTATTACAAACATTTGAATTCTTGTTCAAGTACCTAAGTTTCAATAAAAAAACCTATAACTAAGTAAGAATCTCTATCTCAGAGTAAAAGTTCTCGTAAAATTACAAGAAGAACCTCAATTGTGGATAATGTGAAATTAAGGGCAGCACCCAAGGGCATAATGGTCATCTCTTCTGAAATAGATTTCAATAAAACTCACCACACATCCATTCTTACACCATTTCACTATTTTGATATTTTCTTTCTTTTCATTTTTTTCATTTTTCTTTTTCATTTTTATTATTATTATTATTATCCTTACAGTAGTAGTAATTGCCTTCCTTTCAATTCAATACACTGCTGCTATTCTTCTTCTTCTTCCTCTTTGCAACCGCCGAAGCTGATGCTGCCGGAATCAGCCACTAACTCCGCCGATGCCGCCGCCGCGGCACCACCGCAGCAACCACCACAACAACAACCGCCACAACAGCAACCTGCTGCAGCAGTTGAATTTAGTGAAGAAGACAGAGGAATTAGGTTTGAAGGTGAACGGAGCTCCGGCGGAAGTTCCGGCTGGCCACGGCAGGAGACATTAGCTCTGATTAAAATCCGGTCAGATATGGATTTCGCCTTCCGAGAAGCGACCTCCAAAGGTCCGTTATGGGACGAAGTTTCGAGGTAATAACATAACTATTTGATTCAATTTGTTTCGATTTCTATAGCTTTGCTTTTATGAAATTGAACCTGAATCTGGCGTTTGTTGTTCGAATTGTTCGAATTCGATACTTAGAAACCAGATCTGTAGATATTTTTGGTTCAATTATTGTTTGAAATTTGAAATTTGAATTCGAATTCGTTGTTCAGCATTTCGTGCAAGGAATTTGGGAAGAAATGCTTCACGAAAAACGTGAATCGAATTCGAATTCCGTCTGAATTTTGTGTTTTTTAGTTCACCAGATCCGAACACGAAACTCTCTCTATTCCAATGCATTTCCGGTGGAATTTAATCGAAATCGATTCGAATTTTGTTTTTATGCTTCTTGTTTTACTCAGTAACGTTAATTCTCAAGGTTTACTTTTGTGAAAATGATTAAACTTTGTGTTTTGTTTGATTGATAAGTTGAGGATTCGAGGTTCGGTTTTTGTTTTCTTTCGATTTCGGTTTCGTTTGCGTGTAAATCTATAGACAACTCTGTATACAAATCGATTGATATCTGTTTGTTTTCGCAGAAAGCTCGGCGAGCTAGGGTATCATCGAAGTGGCAAGAAGTGTAAGGAGAAATTCGAGAATGTTTACAAGTATCACAAGAGAACCAAAGAAGGCCGCACCTCGAAAGCCGACGGAAAAACCTATCGGTTCTTCGAACAATTAGAGGCTCTCGAAGCGAATCTTAGTGGCGGCGGCGGCGGTGGTGGTGGTGCTAGTCATACAACTCCACCGCCTTCAATGGCGGCAGCTAGTAACATTACTGTTCCATCTGTTGCGATTCCTTTCGGATCTCATCCGAACAACAACGTCAGTCCAATCTCCGTCGCAGCACCGGCGGTGGCTATGCCGCATGTCGGTGGCGCCTTTCCTTTCTCGCATCCGAACGCATCGATTTCGATGAATACGACTTCTTCGTCGAATTCCGACGAGGAGGACGAGGCGCCGGCGGTGAGGAAGAAGAGGAAGAGGAAGTGGAAGGATTTCTTTGGGAGGTTGATGAAGGAAGTGATACATAAGCAAGAGGAGCTACAGATGAAGTTTCTGGATCAGATCGAGAAGCGCGAGCGCGAACGGATGGCGAGAGAAGAGGCGTGGAGGATGGAGGAGATGGCGAAGATGAACCGCGAGCACGATATGTTGGTTCACGAGCGATCCATCTCGGCCGCGAAAGACGCCGCCGTCATCACGTTCTTGCAGAAGATCACTGAACAAAACCCCAACGCGGCCGTTCCCCAAATCCTACAGAACCAACCACCACCACCGCCACAACCACAAACTATCCAACAACCACAGTTACAAAATCAACAACCGCAACAAGCACAAACAATCCAACAACAACAGAATCAACAACCGACACCGCCACCAGCACCAGTATCAGTAGCACCGGCCGTACCGCCACCACCACAACATCAATTTCAGGTGGTGAAAAGTGTTGAAAACATTAGTGGTGGAGAGTTAGTGAAGGCGAACACGGTACTATCACCAAGCCCATCAAGATGGCCGAAAGCGGAAGTGAACGCGCTCATCAACCTCCGTACAACGCTCGACATGAAGTATCAAGACAGCGGGCCGAAAGGCCCGCTATGGGAGGAGATATCCGCCGGAATGCTAAGGCTGGGATACAACAGGAATGCCAAAAGATGCAAAGAAAAATGGGAGAACATCAACAAGTACTACAAGAAGGTCAAAGAAAGCAGCAAAAAAAGACCCCAAGACTCCAAAACATGCCCATACTTCCACCAGCTTGATGCCATTTACAGGCAAAAAGCCAACAACAACAACCCCACCAGGCTATTACCAGAAAGCAGCACACAGATGGAAGCCATCATGGCTGAACCAGAACAGCAATGGCCACTTCCAGCAATGGTGCAACAATCCACGATTCATCGTGAAAACATCGATCAGAATAACGAAGATGATTACGACGATGAGGATGAGGACGAAGACGATGAAGGGGGCGAGTACGAGATAGTATCAAACAAGAACTCATCATCATCAATGGGGGCCGTTAGAGTGACAGAAGCATAAAGAAAGAAAGAAAGAAAGAAAGAGAATGAGAGATTTTTGAGTGAGAAAAAGGAAAGAAAGAGACATGGGTGCAGAAACGGGTCGGGTTTCTGGGTCGGTTTGTTTGTTGGTTGGTGAAAACTTGAAGAAGATATCAAGATATCACATGGGTATGATGAGGGTAACTTTGTAAGTTTATATAGTGTAGTATATTGATATTGTTGTTTTACTTTATTACAATTTAATTATTATTTGCAAGAAAAAGAAAATAAAGTTGGGTGATTTTAGTTAAAGGGGGGTGGAGATGGATGAAGAATTGAAATAAAGATAGAGACTAGTTTGGTAATGTTGTTTGTTTGTTTGTTTGTTGTTAATTCATGTAAATTGTTGTTTTAATACTTGATTATACAAACTAATTATCTTCTCCACTATTGTCGTTAATAGTTTTTTATATGATATCTTATTTTATTTTTTAGTTTTTACTAGACATATACGGATATACCAATAACAAGTTGATTGTTGATAATGTATTTTATGTTGCTTTATTAACTATTTGTATTGGGAATAATTGTATATAGACACTTATGGTTTAGTTTTTATGGAGTAGTTTTTAAGAACCTACTTGTTAGAACCTGACTAGTTTGTTTGTAAAGAAGTCAGGGGCGTCTTTTGAAACGTTTGTAATAATTAGTTTAAAACAATACTTTAGTGCACCTCTTAAAAGAGTCATAGACTCTAGGGGTTGTTTTGTAACTTCGACTCTATAAATAGGGGTCGCTAGTTAACGTTTTATAAAAATCTTGCAACTGACAACTTTTGTTATATGCTTGTCGTATTGTCGTGTTCTTCATATATATTGCATATTTGCTTGATTATCATTGTTTGAGCATTACTTAGTCTTTTAATAGCTTGCATTGATCCTTTACATTGCATCCTTGTTGATTATCGGACTCACAATTGGTATCAGAGCTCGTGTTTTGGTAGTTTTGGACATAAATTTAAAGCAGTTTTTGCTGTTTTTGTTATTTCCCGAATCGGATCTTCAGTCCCGAATTGGACACTCGTGTCCCGACTCGGAACACTGAACTCCCGCATCGGGACTTCCAACTCCCGTATCGGGACTCCACAAACACCCGAATCCGATCTTTTTGCCTCTCCCGACTTGGAAATTTGATCTCCCGCATCGGGACTCTCATTTCCCGAATCGGGACTTGGCTTAAATTCCCGAATCGGGACTCTCTCACTCCCGAATCGGGACTTGCAACTCTCCCGAATCGGGACTTGCAGTTTTTCCCGCCTTGGCCTTTCTTTTTGAAATTCTCGAATTTCTATAAAAGGAAGCGCTTTAAGCGCGGAAGCTCTGTCAAATCAGAAATCACCAACTACTCAAAACAGATCCTATTTCCGAGGACGCAATGTCAAAAGAAATAATCAGTATCGGTTCTGAAACACGACCTCCAGTATTAGTCGTCGGCGAATACCAGCAATGGAAACGCCGAATGATTAACTTCCTCGACTTACTGGATGACAAACTGATGGTCTCTATCACTGAGGGACCAATCAGACCAACGGTTACTGTAGCTGAAGTAGCCAGAACCGAGGTCACTCCCTATCTACCTGCATATGAGGTTGAAAAACCTTACGACATGTTCTCTCATGAACAACGAGCCAGGGCAGCCATTGATAAACGTGCTCTCACGTTACTCACTATGGCTCTACCTAATGACATGTTCGCGAGGGTTGACAGCTGTAAAGATGCCAGAGCAATGTGGCTGGGCATTGAACATCAAATGCAGGGTGGTGATAAGGCACTAGAAGGCCAAAAGGAGAACGCTATGAACGCGTACGAAAGCTTCTGTGCTCGCGAGGGAGAGACGCTGACTGAAACCTACAATCGTTTAAATATCTGTGTAAACGATCTGCGAAGACTTGGCTTAGAGAAGAACAAGTACGAGGTGAATGTAAAATTCCTCAAAAGACTGAACAAACTCTGGCAATCTGTCACAATCAGCATCCAAGTGAGCCAGAATCTTGGCCAGCTTGGACTTCATGATCTGTATAGCATGATGCTACCTCATGAAGAAACCTTATTCGGTAAAACTGAAAAGAAAATCGATCCTCCTACCTTGGCCTTACTGTCAAATAGAGGATCGTCCTCTCATGAAAACTACACCGTTGAAGAACCGGTAGTTCTTGATGATGGACTTACCGAATAGGAGATGTTTCAGCTGGAGAACTCATTCGCCTTGATGGCTAAATTCCGGGGAAATCCCCAACGCTTCAACAGATTCAGACAAGGACCTCAGTTTGTGGGAGGTCAGTCTAGCCAAGGAGGGTACCAGTCAAGAGAAAGCTTCCAAAGAAACGATCAAGGAAGAACAAACAACTATCAACAGCGTGATAGGTCTGGGTACAACAATTAAGGATCTTATCAAGATCAAAGACAAAGCTACAACAACAACAACCAGCAACAACAAAGGGATCAGGAGTACAACTCCAACAACTACCACGGTAACAGAGGTTATCAGGGAGGTGGTTATAATCAAAGGTGGAACGACCAATCTGGTTCTAACTACAACAACCAGAACCAGAAAACAAATGATGATGGTCGTCAGCACAACAACACCGGTGGAACTGAACCTCCACAACAGAACAAGCTATCAGCTCTAGAAGCTCCACCCGCAGCCAATCAGAATAGAAACCCCGCTCGGGTTCCCACCTGCTACAACTGTGGTGACCCGGGTCACTATGCATCGGAATGCAAGAAGAAGCTCAAAGATTCTGCTTACTTTGAGAAGAAGGCTGCCGTGATGAAGAAGAAAGAGCAAGGCAAGGTACTATTAGCTGATGAGGAAGACTGGATCATGGAACCAGAAGACTCGGATGATGAAGGCCCATCAGCCGTACAAGGACACTGCCTCATGGCTGACTTTGAGGAACCGTGTATATCTGGTTCCCTAAACGACTCTACTGATGAAGAATCTGAGGTACATTCTTGTTCGCTATTGTCAAGACCTGATGAACTGTCTATGTCTGAAACTCTAAGACTTGAGAGCCAACTCCAAATGGAAAGAGCTCTCGTCGCGAGATTCAGAATAGAGAGTGCTGTTTATAAAAGTAGTTTAGAGGACCTCGCCGAGAACTTTAACAGAATGGAGCTTGAGTCTGGGATTAGAGAATCTATCCTCGAAAACAAGCTCCTTGATCTTCAAAGATCTCACGACGAAATTGAAAGTAGTCGTGAAGAACTCAAGCTCAAATTTCACCTTCTTTCCTTGGAAAGAACAAAATTATTTGTAAAAATCGAAGAGCTTGAGGAAAATAATTTAAAGAGAGGACAATCTGAACATACCTTGAGTCTGCTTACCAAGCAAACCACTCAACATCCCTTTTATCAAGCCAAACCTGGGTTGGGACATTCAGAGAAAAGCATTCTTGAGAAAGCACCTGCACATCTATACAACTTTGACAGTATGAGTGCTTCCAAACCTGAACCTAGGTCAGTCAAAGGACAAGACAATGACAACTATGTGATGCAGACTGTGACCTTTACTGAGATAATAGATGGAAAAGCCGTATCTTTTACCACCAGTCCTGCCAATAGTTCAACCAGTAGTCCACCTTCCAGTCCTGTTGCTAAAGGTCCCATCTTTACCCCTGCTAGTAACCCAGAGAATACTTTCACTAGCTGGGAAGGCATCAAAGCTAGGACACCTAAGGTAGCAATGCCACCCATCAACTATGAGGACTTAAACTTCAGCTATGACACTAGGGAGATAGATACATCGGAGGACGCTGATGTTATCCAACCGTTGGATGTTTCCGCAACTCAGCCTCCTGCCCCAGTGTGTGTAGAAAAGGAATTGTTTCATCTTAGGTCCAAAGCCGTTGAACTTGATGCCTGTCGCCATAAGTTAAAGAACTTTGAGTCAATTCTTTCTGAAAAAGACAGCCATATCAAATCATTGGAACATAGTTATCTTGAGGCAAATGCCGAAAGGATTAATATGTCAAACCAATGTGAGATCGCAGAGTTTTCTGGCTCATGTTTTAAAAACAAATTTGCGGATCTCCAAACACAACTAGTCGTCCAATTTATTAATAACACAATGGAAAAGGACTTCTTTTATGAAAAGGAACTGATGTTTGGTCAAACTTTCGCGAATCAATGTTGTCAAATCAATCAATTGAAAAGACGGGTGTCCTTCTTAGAAGAATCTGACTCTTGGGATTCTTGTACCTGCAACTCTCCAATCACAACAGACTTTAGGTCAACCAAACCTAAACTAGTATTAGATCCTAATGTTGTGTATGATGTGAAGGTGTTTTTGGACGCTGATGATCCTCCTTCAGGTTATATTCCAAGAAAACCTGTTTTGCCAAAGGCACCTGCTATAAAGCAAATCAGTTCTCCTGAGCCACTTGCATCAGTGTCTGTGATAAACACTGAAGGTGCAAAATGTGTTGGTACTGACAAAGGGAAGTCAGTTAAGCCACACACACCCACAGTAACACAGACACAGAATTCAAAATCTGCTGACACAAGTAGCTCGGTAAAACCCATTAAGGGACTAGACTTTCATTCTAGTTCATTTGATGTGGGTGAGAACTCCAAACCTAAACAACCTTTGAAAATGTTAAAATCAGTTTGTCAAACCACCGCTAATTTCAAAGGTGGTCAATCCATTCTAGTTAAGCCGTCACCCAACTCACAACTTGCTTTTCATGCAGATGCGAGGACAGGTGATGGAACTGCGAATGTGAAGCCACGAAGAAGGAGATATCGGAAGAAGAAGAACTCTTTTAATGCTTTCCCTAAATGGGGTGGTCATGATCATACTGGTCTTGGCTACAACCCACCTAGTTGTAATTCAAACATGAAATCAAAGTCTGTACACTTTAATCGCTCAGCGAATTCTGATAATCTTACAGCTTTCAAAAATCATATATGTTCTTTGTTTGATAATTACATGCGTGTTGATATGCCTGGTTATGCAAATGCTTATAGTAAGTCAGGTAGTCCTCACCGGGAAAGAAAAGAGAAAACGACAAAGCAAAGTGCTTTGCCTCCAGTGAAGTCTCCTAAGCCTAAGGAGAAATCTGAAAAGGATACTTCACCGGTTGCTTTATCTGTTTCTAACGTTAGGACACCCATGTGGCAATGGGTTCCTAAACAACTTTGATCTTGCGTTTTGCAGGGAAGTCACATGTGGTACTTTGATTCTGGAGCCTTCAGGCATGTGACTAGGCAGCGCAACATCCTCTTCGACTACGTCGTTAGAGCTGAAGGCTTTGTTAAGCTTGTAGACAAGAGACGTCTACCGATCATAGGATATGGAAGCATGACGAATGGAGAACACGTCATCAAGAATGTGCGCTATGTTGAAGGACTGCCATTTAACCTACTCAGTTCAAGCCAATTCTGTGATGGAGGATATCTTGTGAAGACATTCATTCTCGGGAGTAACATTGAAGACGAGGATGGGAACGTGATTCTACGCGCTCGAAGGAACGGTCACCTATATACCACAATGTTTTATGCTGTTCCTCAACAACTGGAAACAGTGGTATTCCTCGCAAAAGCAACGAAGGAAGAAAGCTGGCTGTGGCATCAGCGTCTGTCTCATCAGAACTTCAGGGATATGAACAAGCTCGTATCTAAACACCTTGTCAATGGTCTACCGGAGACGCGACTATCTAAAGACACCCTATGCTCAGCCTGTGAGAAAGGGAAGATGAAGAAGAGTTCGCATCCTCCAAGAATGGAGACAAACTGTCACCATCCCCTTGACATGCTGCATATGGATCTCTGTGGACCGATGAGAGTCGAAAGTCTTGCACGCAAGAAATATATGCTTGTACTTGTCGATGAATACTCTCGGTACACATGGCTCGAATTCCTTAGAGCTAAATCTGACGCTTCAGATCTAATAATCGCCTTCATCAAACGAATCCAAGTCCTCTTGGGTCGTCAGGTGAAGAAGCTAAGAAGCGACAACGGTACAGAGTTTCGGAACGCGAAACTCCAGTCTTTCCTTGAAGAAGTGGGCATCTCTCACAACTTCTCTGCTGTACGTACTCCCCAGCAAAACGGAGTCGTAGAAAGGAAGAATCGTACGTTGGTCGAAGCTGCAAGTTCCATGATAGCACATTCTGGTGTACCTCTATCCCTGTGGGCTGAAGCTGTATCAACTGCCTGTTACACTCAGAACAGGACTCTAATCGTTAAGCGGACTGGTAAAACCGCGTACGAAATGGTCAACAAGCGTAAGCCGAATATTAGATTCTTTAGAGTTTTCGGTTGTGTATGCTATCTTCTGAACAACAGAGATGATCTGGGAAAGTTTGACGCTAAGTCGGATGAGTCTATCTTTATTGGATACTCACATAACTCAGCGACTTACCGTGTATACAACAAACGGACCCGATCCATCTTTGAGAGTTGGTACGTTGACTTCTCTGAGACTGAGATGTATTCTAGTGCCACCCCTAGTTCAGATAGTTCTGTCTTCCCTGAATTGCACACTGTTTCACCACCGAGCACATCTGTTCCTACTGACTCGTTTGGATTTGATTTTGTTGACTTAGCAGAATTTGATCTAACGACCCTCGTTGGTCCAATCACTGTTCCTGCTCCTGCTGATCATTCCATTCCTTCTTCAACAACCATATCCGCAGATGCATTCGTAAATGAGAGCACATCCTATTCTACCGCTGTAGGAGAAACCTCCTCTGACTCTGTAGAACCGATGTCTGTACTTAACCCGATCACAGAAACAGAATCCTCTTCTAACACTTTGATTGAGGAAACTGTTCTCTCCCCCTCTCAGCTCTCTTCAACACAACCCTCTCCTGAAACTGCAGTCGAAGCGGTCCGAGAACAGACAGTGTCCACTGTTCTTGCACCAATTCCTGAAGTTGTTCCGACACCTTCTCCATCCAGAACTTATGCTGAAGTAGTTCGTGAACCCCGTCCGGAGACTGTGTTGAATACTGATCCGGATGCTAGTCTTCTCTCCTCCGTCATTCGGGATGAGAATGACTCAAGAAACAACATGGAATACGATCCTATTCCCCATTCCAGAAAATGGACCAGAAGCCATTCCACTACCAACATCATCGGTAGTCCATCTGCTCCAGTGACAACTCGCTCTTCAAAGAATGATGAAAACCTGATCCTCTTCGGCGGCTTCCTGAGTAAATTTGAACCAACCAATACCCAGGACGCTCTTTCTGATCCTGACTGGGTAAGGGCCATGCAGGATGAGCTTGCCGAATTCGAGAGAAACAGAGTTTGGCGCCTTGTAGAAAGACCAAGAAAAATCAGAATCATTGACTTACGGTGGATCTTCCGCAACAAGAAAGATGAAAACGATCTTATTATCCGTAATAAGGCTCGTCTGGTCGCCAAGGGATACCGTCAACATGAAGGCATCGACTACGACGAGACATTCGCTCCGGTGGCCAGAATCGAGGCCATTAGGATTTTTCTCGCGTATGCAGCTCACAAGAACATGAAGGTCTTCCAGATGGACGTCAAGTGTGCGTTTCTGAACGGAGAAACTTCAAGAAGTAGTATATGTTGAGCAACCTGAGGGATTTGTTGATCCCAAGTACCCGGAACACGTTTATGTGCTCGACAAAGCACTTTACGGATTAAAGCAAGCACCTCGTGCCTGGTATGAAACTCTTAGCATTTACTTGCTTGGGTCCGGATACAAAAAGGGTACTGTCGATCCTACCCTGTTTCTTCGAAGGTCAGGTAATCATTTGACTGTAGTACAGATATACGTGGATGATATCATCTTTGCATCTACAAACCCTGAGTCTTGCACCGAGTTTGAGCAGATAATGAAGTCCAGATTTCAAATGAGTATGATGGGCGAACTTACGTTTTTCTTAGGACTACAAGTCCGTCAAACCCCGCAAGGGATTTTTATAAACCAGTCCAAATATACTCTTGACATTTTAAAACGCTTTGACTTTACTGGACCTAAGTCTGCTTCAACTCCAATGTCCACGTCATTCCAACTGATGCAGATACGTCTGGTAATCCGGTTGACCAAAAGGTGTTTCGTGCGATCATTGGTTCTTTGCTTTATCTCACGGCAAGTAGACCCGACATTATGTTTGCCACGTGTGTATGTGCTCGTTTTCAGTGCGACCCTCGAGAATCTCATCTCGGGGCTGTCAAGAGAATCCTTAAGTACCTGAAGGGCACACCTAATTTTGGCCTTTGGTACCCTAAGGATTCTGGTTTTGAACTAACAGCTTTTACAGATTCAGATCATGCAGGCTGTAAGTTAAACAGGAAGAGCACGTCAGGAGCCTGCCAGTTTCTCGGGGACAAGTTAGTGAGTTGGTCCTCGAGAAAACAGAACTATGTATCCCTTTCAACAGCTGAGGCAGAATATGTCGCTGCAGCGTGTTGCTGTTCACAGGTTCTTTGGATGAAAATTCAACTGGCAGACTATGGCTATATCATGCATCGGATTCCTATTTACTGTGATTCTAGCAGTGCCATACAGATTGCAGCAAATCCAGTTCAACACTCTCGGACGAAACATATCGATATCCGATATCACTTCATCAAAGATCACGTCGAGAAAGGTAACGTTGAACTGTTTTTCGTTGAAAGTGAACGTCAGATAGCTGACCTGTTCACTAAAGCTTTCGACGAAAAGCGCCATTACTATTTACTTAGTAAACTGGGCATGCTAGATCCCCCGGCAGATTTCTAGGGGGAGCCAGTCACTTAAACTTATGCATGTGTGTAGGGGGAGCTCCTATGTCGCATATATCTAGGGGGAGCTTTTTGTATTAATGTTGTTTAAATCTAACTCTGTCGGATCCAATCTGCACTGGATACCATTCCTAAAATTTCTTGCAGGTTGTAGAACCGACGTACGGTTTCTGAATACTTCAGTTCAGAACCCGGTATTCAAAATAAGACTTCTGACCAGTCGTATCAGAACCAGTGATAAATCCGATCTCAGAAACTTCCAGGTTAGTCGTTTCAATAAACGTCAAGGGGCTGAACTTGTAAATTCTATGAACTTGTTAAGTTAAGGGACTGGAAGTGACAGGTTCTGATTCTGACTAGTTCAGGGACCTGTTCTGCCAGTCTCCAAAACTTCAATGTTCAGGGACCGTTTTTGCAAACTTTTGAAAACCACAAGTTCAGGGGAAGTTTTGAAATTCTTTCAAAACTTAAGTTCGGGGTTCACTCGGTCATTTCGTGATAGTCGTGATCTGTGAGAGCAGTTATCAGATAAAATTTTCAAAAAACCTGATAAGTTATCAAAAATATAAAAGCGGGAGTTGATAACTGAATTCAGTTATCACTTTCAAATTTCAAAACCACTTATCAGTTTTCTCTGACGATCAAGAACACGAAGAACACCCCGATCGACCCATCGACTTCCCGGCTTCCCCGAGCGTTCGTTATCGATCCGTTCGACGATCCGACTACTTCTTTACGATCCTGGTAAGATTTCCAACGACTTAATGTATTCAGATTGATCTAAACTACGTCGTTTATAGATCGGATTGAAGCCTAAAGTTTTCGGGTAAACCCGAAACTCCAAGATCCTTGGATTCGAGTTTCGGGACGTTAGATTGATCTGTTCTTCTACCTAAACTTGTTTATAACGTTAATGTACTTCATAGAACTTGTTTTAGGACTGATTTATAGCGTTTTTGGGTCGATTTAGTGTCCGGAAAACGGACAGTCGTCTGGTTCGTACGAGTCCCGATTCGGGACTCTAAGAACGTTCTTGATGCGGGACTTTTGTGTTCCTGTATCGGGACTATTGAATTTCCCGATTCGGGAACTTCAATCTCCCGATTCGGGACTTTACTCGTTTAAATTGATTCGTATGTTGATTTCCCCGATACGGGACTTATGCTTTATATGAGTTGAGTACTTGTCCTGATTCGGGACTCTTTGTATATTTGCTAAATGTTTTATATGTGTTTGTATAATTCCCGATTCGGGACTTGTATGAATTTATTCTATGTCCCGATTCGGGACTTCAGTATTATATACATATATGTTGCTGACAACCCCCGATTCGGGACTTGTACCCCCGATTCGGGACTCGACTTTCACGCGAATTGTTCTTAACAAATCACCTTACGGGATTTGTCCATAGACCGATTCGCGTTTTAAGTCAGTCCTGGATCTGTGGTTTCAAATCCAGTTTCGGGTCGTTTTTAAAATATCTCGACATGAGTTTCGCGGGAATCCGTTTTACAAGTTCGACTCAGTTTTAAAAGATTCCCTCGGGAATCTTCGATAAACTGACTCGCGACTAGTCGAAACTCTGCCGAATTTTCGTCAACACACATATGAAAGTTAAGAAGGGTCTAACTGTTTAAATCTTACCTTTTCTGTCAGAAATGGCAAACCAGAGAGAACGACCCTCTTCTCCGATCGATCCAGAAGCTGACCGAGCTCTGATCGCTCCCGAGGACATCGTTCGCATACTTCAGAACAACGAGTATGTGAACCTATCATCAGTCCGGGTGCAGCATACCATTGTAAGGGAGATCCTTCGAGCTCATCCACTGTCATACGCCGTGACGGCCACTGCTGAGGTACCGGCTATATATCTGCAGCAGTTCTGGAAGACAGCAGTACTAGACACCCGGTTCGGTGTCTTCTCGATCATTAGTCGAGTGGATCGCACCGAACTGGTCATTACTATGGAGGACGTCTGCCGGATCCTTCGCCTCCCTGCCGCTACTGATGGCGGTCACCAGGAGTTCGACGAACTCGTCTCGGGCCCCACTCTGTTGAGCGAAATACTAGCTCTTGGGGTCACCGAAGACGTGAACGGCGTGTCTCAGATCACCACGAGCCACTTACCACCGATCAAGGCACAACTGTTCAACATCATGAACAGGTGTCTCTCCTCCAAGACGAAAGGAGTAGACAGGGCGACGACCTCATTCTGGCACATCTATCATTCTATCGCCTACGGACGCCGCATCGACATCGCGTCCCAGCTGTGGCTTGACATCACCAAGGACTTGACGACTCGGGAACGCACCTGACACAACTCAATCCCTTGGTTGCGATTCTATGGTCTCATCATCCGAGACCATATGAACCGTAATCCAGAGATCCCTCGCCGTTCCGGTCATCCAGTCATCAAGCCAAAGATCATCAGCTGGATTGCCAAGAGAGACTGCACTGACGGCCAGTACGAGATGCCGATACCGACGCACGTCCTGGACGCACTAAACCAGCGGGCTCCCAGTGTGGTAAGATATAGGATACGCCTAGGTCTAGGAGACGCACCTATGGACCCTCCAGAACCGGAAGGTCCTGCCCAGGGTGCGCAACCCGTCCCTTCTAGTCCTCGGGCCTTACGTCCGAGGCGCCGGGGTCCCACTAGGGGGGGGCTTCTGGCTCGGGTAATGTGATGAGCGTTGACGTGAGGGAAAACGTGGGTAGCATAGTCCGAAGATCCGCCACCGCTCACGATGCTTCAGCTTCTACATCTTCCGACCTACCGAAGACTCGAGAAGAAAGGTTGAGACGTCTTCGCCAAAGAATGCACGAAGATCCTCTGTTGCCAACTCCGCGGGTGAAGGAGTACGTTCCACAACGTAGGTCCACGACTCGGCTTCCGGGACTCCCTACTGTCCCCGAGTCCCCGGAGATTCAGGAACCATCTACTCCGAAGGACGCCTCAGGATCCACTCCATCTGGCTCAGCAAAAGATGTCACTGCTGCATCGCCAGAAGAAGAACCTGCCCATACTTCACCGCCTCCTCAGGCCGCCACTTCTAGACTCCCGACGGATCCATCTGGTAATCCAGATAGTAGCTCGTCTGACACGACGCAACCAGATTCTGATCCGGAGGAAGGCCTGGGAGAAGGCACAGGCAAAGGAAAAGGTAAAGGCAAGGGGAAAGGGAAAGGAAAAGGCAAGGCCTTTGATGATGATGTATCCACTTCCTCTTTCAACGAGAGCGACTCCGTCCAACTGCTTGACTACTCAGGGACGGAAGACCGAACGTTGAACGCGGAGGTCGCTGAACAGGCTCAGAGCGAGTCATGGATGCAGATAGGAGCGGGTAGTGAAGGCTTCGAGGGTGAAAGCCAGGGTCCGGTCATTCAAGAGGCCGAAGAAGAAGAGGCCCAACAGGTTGAAGAGTTGTTAGAAACCCGACAAGAGGCCGAAGTAGAAGTGGCCCAACCTAGGCAGCCAGAAACGGGAACCAAACCAGCCAAGAGTCTATCCTCCACAGAGGCATCCCATACTGATGCTACTCGGCCAATGCCGAGTAGTCAAGTCGTTGGCAGCCAACCAACGCAACTGCACACCCAAGCCATCCACTCGACCACCTCCCAACAGGTGGTCGTTTCATCAGAACACGGGGCTTTACCACCTATTCCATCGTTCACTCACTTGGAGTCGATCGGTGTTGAAACGAGAGTTGCTCATCCCCAGCACTCGCCGTCTTTCATGTCACATCGAGTCCTAGAGCCCCTAGGTACACATCTGGAGACTTCCACTCGAGGCCCCGCTGCACTTGACGCCACACCAGTCGTCAGCGCGGGCCAGGGGAGCACCTTTGCGGGGCTTTCCCTGTCCACCGGTTTCGCAAATGAACCGGTGTTGACCCTTTCGGGATTGGAACCCAGGGATTCGGACGGCATCCTTAAAGCTGTCCAAAGCAGGTTGGAGGCCATCGAGAAGGCTGACGCGGCGAAAGATAGACGGCTAGAGGCAATTGAAAAGGCCTTAGCTGAAAAGGAAAAGGAAGACCAAGCCCGTCGAGCCGAGATCGAAGCACTGAGAAAGGCGGACGAGGACCGTCAGAGGGAGCTGGATGAAGCCAAACGCTTCATCAAGGGCAAATTCCAGGAAGGGGCGCGCCCGTCTTTCGGCGATTCGAGCCGCTCTCCTACTCCCGTCCTCCGTCTCCAACCACCACCACTAGCTGAGGAGATTCCCGGCTTTGTCTCTGAAGCCGAGCACCAGATCGTCATAGCTCAGCTCACCACTCAGAACGATGCCCTTCAGAGACAGGTGGATCAGTACAAGCAGCTGGTCGCCACCAGGGATATGCAGCTGGAGATTGCATTGCGGAGGATCCGCGAGCTTGAGGCAACTTGCAGGTCTCAGGCTCAACCCTCCAAACGCGGACATGATGATCCGGACGACGCCGCCAATCCTCATGAGGGGGAGGGACCGTCTAAGAGGGCTCGCCTAGACCTCCCCTCCGGCTCCGGAACCGCAGCCGATGATATACCGACCGACACCGCTCCACCAGCAGATCAGCCTGCCGATCTTACAGACATACCGGATCCTGTGAACGATGATTCCGACGAAGACATACCGGAAGATGCTGCAAACTGGAGGTACGAGGCTATACCCGTGGGTACGACCGTCCAGTTTCCTCACGAGAAGGTGACTCCTGCCATAGATCTGATCGATCCAAACACCGCGCCGTTGGATCCTTCCGACCTTCGTATCTCTGATGAGGGAAGGAAGATCCTGAACCAGCATGCCCAGAGCCTTCGGTAATGGAAGAGATCAGACGACACTGTTTCCAGTGCGGAGTACGACGCCTTTCTCCCTACGGTACAGACGCCAGAAGCTTTCACAGCTCAGCAGCCGATCAGACTGGGTTGGAACCACACAGTCATATTCAGGCCCTTCCTGGAGGAATCCTTCACACGGATTTTCCAACAGGAAAGCCTCTTCTCGTGGTCCAAGAAGGTCTTCTTCGGCCTGTCTCATGTCAAGAAGCGTCGCCGCCGTACAGCGTACATCTACCAGAGGAAGCTCAGCTGGAACGAGCATGGGCAGATTAGAAGGAAGCTCCGGTTCACCAAGGTCACTGACGTCCGACCTTACAAATTTGGACACCAGCTATTCCTGGAGTTTCACGTGCGGATGTACAACCCAGGCAAGCCCGACGGAGACCTCCGAGACTTCATGTTCACAGAAGCCGATCTGGACAGCATTGATCTCGATGATCTCCTTACACTCATCAGACACCTTGAGGGCCCGATTCTGAAACCAGGCTACTTCAGAGACGGTCTGGAAGTCCTCAAGAGATATGTACGCCACTCGATCAATCTCGCGCATCTCACTGACTATCAGATGGCGATTGAGAGCAAACAGCAGAAGGTGAATCTGCTGCGTCCCAACCTGGAGGCAAATCTTCTTGACCAATACATGCCCTACTTCCCAACGGAACTCCCAGAGCATGGTGTTGTGTATATCACCTTCAGGAAGAACCAGCGGAGATTCATGCGGTTCAGTGAGCTGTCTAGCTTCTGTGACGGCACTCTTCTGTATGTCTACAACGGAATGAAGCGTCGTCTGATGGAGGAGAATATGCCAATGTACAAGGGGACTCAGTGGAAGAGAAAGCTGAAAGAGGCCCTGAATCTGATCGAGGTCAAGCTGAAGGAAAGACTGATGCTGAGAAGAGTTGAGACTGCGATGGAGCTCCGTACGAGATCGATCCGCGAATGGGACGAGTACCTGCAGCTCTCGCAGTGGGAACCAGCCTTGAAGTATCCGCCGCCTTTCTGACTTCTTCCCAAAGGGGGAGATTGTTAGAACCTGACTAGTTTGTTTGTAAAGAAGTCAGGGGCGTCTTTTGAAACGTTTGTAATAGTTAGTTTAAAACAATACTTTAGTGCACCTCTTAAAAGAGTTATAGACTCTAGGGGTTGTTTTGTAACTTCGACTCTATAAATAGAGGTCGCTAGTTAACGTTTTATAAAAATCTTGCAACTGACAACTTTTGTTATATGCTTGTCGTATTGTCGTGTTCTTCATATATATTGCATATTTGCTTGATTATCATTGTTTGAGCATTACTTAGTCTTGTAATAGCTTGCATTGATCCTTTACATTGCATCCTTGTTGATTATCGGACTCACACTACTTCCATATAATTAATGCATCATATTTCATATTTTTTTTAAAATCTAAGATGATGTTGAGATTGGTTATTTTAGGTGTTTATTGATTATTTCAATGTGGTACTATTAATAAGAAATGTTTAAATGAAAAAAATGAAAAAAAAATATTTGTATTTCTTTTACACTTCTTCTAAGTTATTAATTTAGTAGAATTTGACATCGTCGTAAGTTACTCCCTTATAGCTTATATGCTTATTTGCCAAACATTTAACAATAAATTATGTAATAACCATAAATCTTTAAATGATTAAGTGTTCAAAGGCTGGAGTAGTATTTTTGAAAATATTCTTATAACTGCAAGGACATTTTGGTCATTTCGGGAAAGAAGGGATTAAAACCCCTCATTTCATCCCAAATCTGATACGTAAGAGGAAAGAAGGGCTTTCGAAGGTTTTTAGGTGTGCTAAGTGTGTGACATTGGAGACTTGAAGAGAAGAAGCACGAGATTGGTGATTTCTCATCATCTTCAAGAAGGTAATCATCCTCCTTTGTCAACTTCTGATCCTAGTAGTCTTAGGGGTTTGACTTATGGAGTTTTTGTCCAACACTAAATGATGATTTTTTACACAGTCAATTATTCATTAATTCGTACTTATGTGTTGTAAGCATGCATCGGGGGTGGGACATGTATGGGCTAAACTTATATGGGGGGTGAGACCCATCGGCATCAATGTAACACCCGGAATTTTATGAAATCGAACTTGGTTGATAAGACTGAATAATAGAAATTCGATTTATTATAACGCATTACCCTCCCAAGTTAATTATCAGCCCGTATGTAAGTTTATATGTTGAGTCGGGTGATCGAGTTATCAGTTTCGGGATAAGAAGGTAAATACCCGGAATAAGGGGGTGTAGTGAAACTAGCTCACTAGCTAGTTAAAAACCCCTCACCCTTTCTTTTCTTTCATTTATGTGTGTGTGTGTTTGTGTTTGAAGAGAGAAAAGGGAGAAAAGAGAGAAAAGAGAGAAAGGGAAGGTTGGAGGGAAGAGATTCGAGATCCGAAGAAAGAATCAAGCGTAAGAGGTGAAACCAATCCGTGAAGTGTTGTTAGAATCAAGTTCCTAACGAGAGGTATGGTTTATTTCGTGTTGATTTCGTGTTTTAGTTGGGATTTGAGAACCTTGAAAGTTAGGGTTCGTATTTGGGGAAAACCATGGATCTCGACGATCCATGGGGTGTTCTTGAGTTTTGTTGTTAGATTATCATGTTATATCATCATAGGATCGTTCATAAACATTCATAGGGTGTTTTGGGAGTCAAAATCGAGTTTTGGTAAAGTTTTGAAAATTAGATCGCGGGATTGTGCAGGTCAGTAAAACCCCGCGACCTGAGGTCCCGGGGATAGGTCGCGCAAGTCACTGTTTCCGAATTGAAGTTTTTGTTTGCGATCATTTTCGAGTTTTGGCTTTGGGCTTTCCTTAAGGGTTATATTAGATGATGTTTGGGAGATTTTGGGGGCCATTGAGATAGTCTAGCCTAGTTCTAGACTAGTGTTTCGGTTGTGAACCGTAAGTGACATTTTTGGTGGTTTATTGATGTATACCATGATACGATTGTATAGGTACTTTCTTGTGACGTGCTAGCTATCTAATCCATGTTGGATTGTGAAGAATACCAAGGTGAGTTGCTAAAACTATTTTGTTAAAACTGAGAGCGCATCATCTTGATTGATATATATATATATGTCTTGCTTGGGAATTGTATGCATGGAATGATCAATCGTATGCTACCTTGTATGAGCTATATTCATGAGATTATATGATGAATGTATGCATGAAAATACGTGTTATTATGTATGCCACGGAATGATGCGAAGGGATTGAATCCCGAGCATGTTGGCTTGTATGAAGTAAATGAAAGTATTAAGACTTGAAATAATGTTTAAATGTTATTGAGCTCCGCCAGTCAAAAGGTAGGATGCTATTGGCCGCTAGTCAAAAAGTGGGCCGGGATGTCACTAGTCAAAAGGTGAGTACCCATGTTTTTACGCAAACATAATTGGACAATGGGACACTAGTCAAAAGGTGTGCATTGTGTCATTTTTGAAATGAGATTGATCTAAAGTGACACTAGTCAAAAGGTGTGCACTTTCAAGTTTACACGAGCTCGACTCAGTCTTGGGTGGCACTAGTCAAAAGGTGTGCACCTATGTCCCTCGCCATTCATATGGCCGCGAATGTGCCTGGCCTCTGGGGTTGTCAATTCAAGTCTTCGTAGGAGGACGACAACGGGGTGTCTCATCGCTAATGTGTAACTTGCTTGGTAAAGTGGATAAATGAAATTGATTTAAAGTGGCACTAGTCAAAAGGTGTGCACTTCAAGTTTACACGAGTTCGACTCAGTCTTGGGTGGCACTAGTCAAAAGGTGTGCACCTATGTCCCTCGCCATTCGTGTGGCCGCGAATGTGCCTGGCCTCTGAGGTTGCCTATTCGAGTCTTCGTAGGAGGACGGCAACGGGGTGTCTCGACTCTGAGGTGTAACTTGCTTGATGAAAGTGGGTCGCTCCCACGGTTTTCGAAGATAAAATATAAACCGGTTTAACGTGTTGCATTTTGTTGTTAATACACTCTTGTATACCTCACATGTCTTAACATGATTTTACATGTATGATTATTATGTGTTACAACTCACTAGGCTCCTTTAGCCTAACACTTGTGTGGTGTGATGTGTCTCTCAGGTACAAGGGACGCCGTTCCCAAGTAGGTGCCGGGATTTGAGAGTGAGATTTGGGGAATGTGAGAAGAGACCGGTCATCTAGACCGCGAGTTGATAGTAGAGGATGATAACCTTTCGTAGTCTTTTCCTTATTAGGAATAGACTTGTTGATTATTATATCGCTACATTTAAATTACAAATATTGTAATTGTACATTACTTATTACCCCATTTTTGGGAAGAGCTCACGCTATGGCGTTATATTATGTGTACCACCTTTCGTTAAATGAAAGTTTTTGTTCGCCCTGATTTTTAGGGTGTTACAATCAAGGCAGGTGTGAGCCCAATACGCTGTCACAGGTGTGTGTGACCTTAGCATAAGCCATTTACATGTGTAGTGTGTCGCATGAATGATTCAATGTATGAATTGTGTTGATGCCACTTTGACTTATCAACTGTGGTGTTTTCGACGTGACGTTGCTTTTTGAGGAAACTCACTGGACCTCCGGTCTAATCCTCATTTCTTTAAACTAAAACCTTTTTAGAGAAGCCGGTTCATGAGGCTTTAGGAAAGGGTAGAGAGGCCTACCTAGAAGATGATTGGGAGGAAATATTTATAGTGCATATTAGTTTTAGAAGATTAAATTCTCAGTTGTAAGGGTGTTTTACCCTACTCGGATTTGTTGACTTAGGGGCCGTTTGGGAATTTTTATATTAATGTTGAACTTTTAGACTACAGCTCTAAATACAATTTATAAACTTATTACATTTTTATACTATCATGAACTAATCCACACAATTATTATAAAGTTCTGGTTTGACGCCCCACATAAGTTGATAAACAATTTTACAAAAAAAAAAACATAGGTTGTTTTATATAAACAATTTCAAACACCCCGTAACACTAGGATTTAGAATATTGATTAACATACATTTATGAAACAAAATATACACATAAAAAGTTTCACAATGTAAACCAAATACATCTGAAACAATCATAATATGAACAAGTACATGTTTTTTTTTTTTGAAAGGGTATCCGAGGCTTTGCCCCGACTAATCCCGGCAAGGTTCACCGACAGCTAAAGAACAAGTACATGTTAGTCAATACATAATATATTTGATGACAAAAATCATGTGAAACAAAACCACAAGATAGAAGTCTCACGAATCCTCAAATAAAGTTATCCAGTTACATATTTAAACAAACAATTCTCGCTATAATTTGTGATTTCGACTCGTATTCGTTTCTCGCAAACTGCTCAAGTTCTAATCTCTCAAGCCGCAATTCTCATCAATTCCCAAAGTATAATAAATTGTACTGGAGTAACCCAATTTTTTTAAAAGTTTATATAATTAATCCCACAATTTTATTAATTGAAAAAATATGCCTTAAATCAGTCTTTAGCCAGTCAAAATTAACCGGTAATATTTTACCTTAACCGATTACCTTCAGTAACTCCCTTAATCATAACTACTGACCCATTATCAATTAAATCTTTTATCATTTTTAACTGTGATCGATCATAACCGATTATAACAGATCCCTATCTAATTTTTTACCATCTCTATTCGGTGACACATGCAAAAACATCAAAAGTGGCCCAAGAGCAAAAGGGGTTTTAGCCCCTTTTTCCCACTATCAACATGAGGCTTTGGTATTTTTTTTTCTTTTTTCTTTTTCTTTTTCTAATATTATTATTATTATTTTCTTTTTGTGTTGGCCTTTAAATAAACGACAACACCGGCATTCTCAGGGACTTTGCGTATCGCCTTGGTCAAAAATCAAATCTACCCTAACAATTTCCCAACATTGCAATATGTGTCCTTTGGACAAATACTTTTCTTTTTTTATACTTTTTTGTGCTTTCAAAATTCACATCTTTTGCTACTTGACCTATAAGGGTGTTACATCATATGTAATTGTTGTATCTCTTCACAACTTCTATTTTGATATCGAATTTGTACATACGGTCTAATTTTTATCTTAGTTTTGAGTCCCAAAGAAAACTCAACAATATTGATGTTGAACCGATTTGATTCCGAAGCTCAATTACATAATAACCAACGTGTTCGGAAATTACATAAAGTGACCATGCATTTATATTTCCAACAAATCACATTAAAAAGAAAATGATGATTCTGAGTAATATTTGTGTTTTAACATATTCTAAATAGACAAATATACATGAAAAAACTATATAATTTAAAAGTAAAATATAATATGACTAAGAAAAATCACATTTTATTTTTTTCTCAGATTGCATTGTATTATTATTTTACATATGTTTTTTTTAAATATATTGAAATGAAGAATTAAAAGTATTTAATCATATAATTAATAATATAATTTTTAAATAAAAGAACTTGTTAAAATTGCCTTTAGAGTAAACTTTATTTTTGTTTATAACGTTTGTTAATGTCTAGAATATCGTCTTGAAAATAGACCATAGAATTGATCCTTTGCTTAACAATTACAATCATTATTTTTACTTAAATAAGCGGCATTTTAGTTATCAACAAAATGTTTAAAATGACAAAATATTCCTCGTTTAATTAGAGTAGCAAAAAAAAAAATTAACAATCATTGCACGAAGATATCAAAACCGTTACTAAATGATAAAATTAAAAGACTAAAAATCTTTTGTAAAGTTGAGAAATGATATCCAAAGTGATGTTTACTCTAAAACTTATTTTTTTTAAATCCCACTTTTTACTTTTTATTTCTGAAAATCACCACAAATTTGTTAAAAAAATGATTTTAAAAACATCCTTAACAAAAACTCTTTTTATAAATGAATATTTCTCGATGAAAGGGATAATGACTAAAGTAGTGGCACACACCCTCCTGCCAACATTTTCGTTTTTCAAAAATTGTAGTGAAATATCCCATAAAAAAGTACTTATTTTAAGACAATCTTTTTTGACTTTAATAAATAAAAAATGCATAATTTTTTATTAAAATATGTTATTTTGTGAAAGTGGTAAAAAATAAATAGACCATAGGATCTTTAATTGCTTTAATTGGTGGTGAGTGTGGAATTATTAAAATGCAAACTCTTGTAAATTTATCAAATATTCTTCTTTTATTTTTTTAGGTTTAGTCCCTAGACTATCATCGATGTTCACCTAAACATGCTTTTGTTAAGCTTTAGGGTGGACCTATGAATCCCCATAACAGCGTCCCGATGCACCCGCTCAGCTGATTTCACAAGCAACATTCTTTTAGGATGTATGAAATGTGCATACACTAAATTCTAAAGTATTACTCTAAGGTGCATTGTTCACACTTTTTTGATGTTAAAATAATCTGTATTTAGCCAACAAAAGATAACTTTATTGCCCATAACAAAATAAACAACCAAAGCTAAAAGTTTTGGTTACTAATCAAAACTTCAATACAGTTGGAATGATTGTTCACTAATAAGCCTATGTTAATTCGTTATGATAATATTTAAAACAGAGAGAATGGAAAATTTAGAACTTTTACCTACGAGTATAATATGACTAAGATGTTTGATATAAGTCTCGACCAATAAAATGAACTTGTCCTTCCTTACCAAATCAACATATTGGCTAGCATCAATTGTAGGTCAATGAATATAATAAACAATATCAACTCTTATCGGAAAAACGTTTTTACTTACAGTTAATAACTAATAATAATACTATTTTATTTTATTTTTGCTCTTTTGATTTTATTTTGTAGATCCTATAAATATAGTTATATAAAAAATGACTCTCCCCTAAAAGTATTCTTAGTCATGATCTTGTGAATGCATAACTTAAGGGAAACTAAGGGGGGCTTCCTAATTAGAGAAGCAAATGCATAATTATGTTTTAAGTACTTAATTTCTCTATTTTTTTTAGTTTCAAGGTAATCCATCATTCTCATACAAGACAAATTTAGTATATCTCTTTATTTTATTTTTAAAAAAATTGGTTTTTGATATTTCAAAACTGTTGCATATACACAAATACTTACTTGTTTCGATCGATAAATCAACTTCTCTATTGGAAATAGTGGGGTTGACATCAAGTTAAGTTAACCTCAATAGTATAACTTATAAATGAATTTTCATCTTAAAAATGTAATCTTTAGAGTTTAGATCAAAAGTTGGATACCTTGTTAATTTTAGATCGCATTAATTAGGTGTTTCTTGGACTAATTTATTAACAACACCTGTAATTCTTATGAACATCAATATAACACATGCATTCTTGTTGATAAAAGTTGTATAGCATTGACCAACTTAGTAGTTACTTACTTTGATTTGTACCATTAATTTGGTGTAATTTTTAGTGTATTCTATTGGTCCTTTGCTCAAAATATATGAACTTGTAACATAACTTCCTGCTTTAAATTGTATTTTAAAATTTTCCTTCTTAATATAGAGAGCATCGTTCTAAACGATCTTATACCCACCTCCATTATTTATAATGATCTATGCATAACCAACTAAAATAGTGAATATATACACGGTTAGGTATGTCTGACTCAACAATGCTTGTTTTGAATAAGGAAACACATTTTAGTCATTAGAAGCAATCCACTTTACCTTCTATAAAAGTACCCTAGATCTAATTTCTCAGTTTTGTGTTATGGGAATCTGTGTTTGAGATTTGTGATGTTCTAGCTCTTTATATTCTATGTTATGTGATGAATGATGTCATTTTTTTGTATTCCGTAGTTTTGAGGCGATGATATATTATTAGGTATGAATAAGTAATTCAACCCTAATCCTAAATATGATCTTTGTGTTATGCAATTTATGTTTTGTGTTTATGTGATTTCTTCACTATTTTATTTATTAATTAATATGTTCCATTCAATATTGAATAATAGCAGTTTTGTGTGAATGTTACCTAACCATTAATCGATCCTTAACTTTACTAAAAGTGTCAATCTTTTTTAGGAGCAAATAAAAGGCCGAACCTAAAAATATCAGATCAAGCCTTAACTACGGTCATTGGCCAAAAATTTAGGACTAAATTTGGACACCAAGAGTCCTAACCAATAATCTGTCCTTTTGTTTTTTTTCCTTTTCTAAATGACAAATGCTTATTAAAAGAATGAAATGGGTAATTATTTAAAGAAAAATACTTCAAACTTTTATTTAATTGCAAACTAATTAGTTGTAACAAAAAAAACTAGTCAGATTCAATGTCCAAAATAGCGCAGTATAACGTGGCAATAAAGTCAAGCTTCAAGCGTTACATGCTACGTTAAAATAATATGTTTTTCAATGTATGAAATAAGGTAGAAAAATTGTATGTCATATATAGAGTTATATATATATATAGGAGTAGTTTAGTTTTGCAAACCACTGTTGGAATACAAACCATCAATTTTGTTGATTAAACTAATGAAACATTTTCATTATATATATATATATATATATATTGTGTTCTATATATTATTTAATCAGAATAATGATATTAAAAAATGCCTAGATACCAAAAGAAGAAAAAGCATACAAATACTTACAATAGTTTCTAATTAAATACTAAAAGTAAACTTGAAAAGGTATGTTCACAACTTCTTTTTGATCGTGAGTCAGTGACGTATATGAATTCGTAAAATTGTAAGGGACATGATAAGATAAATATATATAAATTGTAGACTTTAAACTAATAGTGTAAAAACACAAAAGCTAAAAATATAATGATGCCTTGTAAAAGATAAACGCCCCAAACATGTCATGACATGAGTTATGCCTTACAAAATTGTTGTAACCCATATCGTACTGGTCGAGACACATCATACGCATTGTAAACTAATTAGTTCTTTTGACGCATTCGTTTTTTATTTTTATTTTGTATATTTTTCATATCTTCAGTTTTATTTTGTTTATATCTTATCATCCTCATTATGTTTCTTCGTATTAATTAACGTTTTTAATATTTTTTTAAAACATAATATACCTTCTAACTCCATTTGTGTTGCATGTTAATGTTTAAAGCCGAAGCATACAAAAAATGAAGAGCATAATAGCATATATGCTAATATATATATAGGAAAGTTCAAATGTGAACCACTTTTTGGTTGTGAACGTGAGGACAACCGAGAGCGCGACACGTGGCGGCTTTGAGTGTGGTCCCCCTCTTTAATTCAATGCTCTCCCATGAATCGCGTCTAGTCATCCGCCGTGGACTTGACGTGGCTCCTAGTCATCCGCCACATGTCGCGCTCTCGACTGTCCCCACGTTCACAACCAAAAAGTGGCGCCACGTCAGATCCACGGCGGGTGACTAGGCGCGATTCATGGGAGGGCATTGAATTAAAGAGGGGACCACACTCAAAGTCGTCACGTGTCGCGCTCTCGGTTGTCTTCACGTTCACAACCAAAAAGTGGTTCACATTTGAACTTTCCTATATATATATATATATATACCTTTTCTTCTGTTAATTTCACTAGTGATATCCACAAATTATTGTTTTTATATTTTACTCATAATAATAATAGTTATAAGCGATTGGAATGAATGAAAGAAACAGGCCATGAACAAAGTTTTTGGGCTTTGAACAGCCATTTTTGGGCTTAGATCAGCTTTAATCTGTTTTTGGGGCTTATATGTTTTACAAACCAACTTGTCTGATAAATAAGTTATGTTTGAATTTTTTTGAACGATAGCTTAATTAGTTGTTAGTATACACCCCGATTAGTTAGAAACGTCTATGTTTAAGTTCGAACATGAGACTTCTACTCAAAGAGGATGACCCATCTACCAGCCATGCTAGCCCAGTTGGCAATCATGTTTGATAAATACTAGTTAATAAGTAAATGAGAAATGTAAAATAACTAAAATGGACATCTTGAAAAATTAATGAATAACAACAATTCATAATATAATTACTTAATACTAATAAGTATATGTATTTATATTTGATTAATATGAATTAAGATTATAATTGAAAATTGTGTCAAAAAAACTTTTTACTCCACTTAGCTTACCAATAAGCTGCTTTTGTTATCCAAATCATAACTCAAAAAATGATTTGAGAACGGTACCTTATATTGGGTTTTAAGGGGTCTTTTTTTGAGGTTTTTAAACCTCAATTGGACCAGTTTTCAGTTAACCAATGATACGTTATCGAGCTTTAACCATTTTTTAACCTGTTAAGAACCAAGCCCAAGTTTGAAATTCAAGGAGTAAATCGAGCTTTAACCATTTTTTAACCTGTTAAGAACCAAGCCCAAGTTTGAAATTCAAGGAGTAAATCGAGCTTTCATCCATTACCGGATAGAGCATCCACAATGGATCTTCTTCCTAAGGTTCTTCTTTGGGATTTTACAAAAACTTCCACTGTGGGACATGGGTTCTTGCTCAGTCACAAGTTCTTATTGGAACGCAGGTGCTTGAACAAGAACTCAAGTTCTTGTAATAGTTTCCTTTTATGTTATATAATAATTTACATAAATAAAAATTATATTATAAATAAGAAAAGAGAAATGAGGTTTTGTAAGAATCTTCATTGTAGAGTTTTAAGGAGTTTCTTAATTTGTTAAGATTGCAATAATATGACGGGAAAAAATATGGTAAGTGGGGTTTTTGAATGAAGGTTCCACCACTATGAATGCTCTTAGAATTATACATTTATACATTTATACATTTATACAAATATCAACTTGTGCTAACCAAAATTATTTTATTTTTGGAAAAGAGGACAACTTTATTTGATTAACAAAATTGTTCCTAGCCAATTAAGTTGCTTTATAAGTTTCGATAATTGATACAGATAATTAATTTTATCTACAAGTGATAATCAATATCGTTTTTATTTATCATTTATCAAAGTAAAAACTCGAAATTGTACTAATTACACTCTTAATAAGTATTAATTTGTTCAATAGACATGTATAACAAATAAAATATGAAAGGAGATTAATTAATTAATTAATTAGAGAGATCCATTTGGATTTAGCCCGTGTTTTAGTTAAGATTAAGGATTGAATTAAGAGTGAAGAAAGACCCCACTACACCGATTCTATTAACCTAACCTTAATAAGTTCATGCATACATGCTTCCTAGCATACACTTAACCCATATTTTAGTTTTATTATTTATTATTTCTTATTTTATATATTATCTAATTCCCAACAACAAACACCAAATCACCCATCATGATTCATTCCTAAATTTGTCTTGTGAATTTCAGATACACAAAATCAACATCCATTTTAATTTTGGACGACTTGTTTGTTTTATTTGATGAATCATAAAAAAAATTGAAGCTTTATTTAACTTATTTTCTTATACTTTTTACTTTTAGTCATTTTCACAAGTTTTAAGGTATTTGTAGTTTCAACTGATGATCGTCAAAAAACCGGGTCCGGACTGGTTAAAAACAGTAAAGCGTCTTAACCGGTTATGGTTAAGCCGTTTGGGGTCTTAACTAGTTAAGTCATTTGGTAAACTGGTTATCCTCGAGCGCTTAAGGTTCGGTTAAGGGTATTTTTTTAAACTTTAAGATTATTATACAAACTTAAAAAAATGGGTCACTCAAGAATAGTTTGCGTTTTTTGCAAGAGGAGAGCTTGCGAAAAACGAACACGAGTCGAGAACACGAATTATAGCGAGAATAGTTTGCATTTATTGCGTTTCGTGAGTTGGTATTGAACCCAAACACCACACAACTTATTTATAGGGTGTTTGGGGGGGTAAAAATGCCAAAAAAAAAACATTCAAATTGGCTCTTAACGACTAGTAATGGTAACTTTTTTTTAGAAAACCGGTTACGGTTATAACCGGTTACGTAAGGGGTTCTAGTCCGATTATAACCAGTTATGCAGAAAACTCCAAAATCCTTAACCGATGGTGTTACCCGGTTACGATGTGGGCCGGTTATTACCGCTTACCGACCGGGTCGGATATGGGGTAACCAACCCGGCCGGTTATAACCAGTTATGGATGTCCATCACTAGTTTCAACTAAGATAAGGGTATTTATAATGAAGCTTTTTGGTGAGGTTTTCTGAAAAATTTTTACAAGAACCTTTGGGACACATGTGTTTTGTTCAGACATAAGTTTTTATTAGAATTCAGGTGCTTGAACAACAACCTGGGTTTCTTTTATACTTTTTTACTATTATTATTCATTTATTATTTTTGTTATTATAATATGCTTGCTTATCAAATTATATCAAATTATTATCGTATCAAAATCACATAATGAATAGATAAAATTACATAACAAGAAGTTTTGTGTCAAGACAATAGTTTTGACTATAGTTTTGTGCCAAGACAATAACATAAAGCTGAATACAATAACATACATTTATCTCATGGATGGGCGTCGTATTATATCCCAAACATTTAACTCGGACATGGTAATTAATGCTATGATAATTAATTAAAATAGTGGATATGATTGGATCTCACAGTTCTCACAAATAATCGAGCTCACATGAGATTTTTGAAAAGGTCAGAACAAATAAATATATAATTATGTTGTACGTAGAGTGTAAATTTCATATAACCTTTAAATGTGTATTGAAATGTTATATTAATTGTGTGAATGTTGTAACCTTCACATAATATAAGACATCTTCATTTTCTAATAATATGACATTATCTCATTACAAAAAAAAATGACTTTTACCCATAAAAATCATCTACGGGAAATTTCCATTGAAACAGACCATCCAAAAAAAAATACCAATGGTCCAGTGAAACCCAATGTTTTTCGAGAAAATACCAACAAATCACCCGAAAAAACTAGGCATTTTGCCATTGGTTTGAATTACACACCAACTTCTGTAACTGTTTTGTAACAGACCACCCTTCTTAATGATGAATTTCTTAAGGAAAAGTTTGTAGGCAACAATCTTCCATTTAGTAATGTCTTGCAACACATAGAACTAATATTTTTCATCAAACATTTTATGAGCATAAGATCCAAGAACCACCATCGACAATTAACAATAACATCTAAAAGAAAGAAATCTTAGAGATCCGTCAATCGTGGTAACAATCTCGCACAATTGCATCTTCACTTTTGGACTCGAGGTGCCGAAAAAGAAAGGATTGTGGTATACGTGAAGGACACTTAACGGAAGACACTAAAGTTTATTAAGAACATAGACAAAGTTATTTTTGAAACGAAAACTACAGGGTAGCTAATGTAACATCGAATTTCTGGAGACAAAAGCTGAAATTTTTGTGAAACCATATTTATGATTTTTTTTATAAGAATAAAATAAGACTCAGGAAAGAAGCAGGAGATGGAGGATAAGTTTTGTGAAATACGCGTGCGGAGTACCACAAAACAAACCAAAACAACAATATTTTTATGTTTTAGAGGAAACACCCAACCACCTTGTACCACACGAATGGGTATATCTATATTATATACAGAAAGTGTTTATTCGTGTTAAATCGGTATGTCATTCACAATGTTTTGTTGTGAAGGAAAGTGTTATTTATATGGAATCGTCTCACGAAAATAATATGGTCACACATGATATATACATACATACATACATATATATAGAGAGAAAGAAAAAAAGTTCAAATGAAAACTCATTTTTCATTGTGAACGTGAGGACTCGTACTACGTGACAATATTCACTCTGAATAATGTATGATATTCAGAGCGAATATTGTCATGTGGATCAATTTTAGTAGTTTTCACATTCACAACCAAAATTCAATTCACATTAAGCTGTTTTTTGTTTTTTATGCACAAGCACATTATGTACCAAGCATTACAAATTACGTCAATGCACAAATGCATGCGATCCAGATGAAGGACTACGAGATACTCTTTGATTTTTCGTTTTTTTAAGGTTTTCTTGAACCTAACCGTGTATATATATGGTGGGTTCACATGAGACTAATAGGTTTTTATATGACCCGTGGGACTATATTTTTATGGTTCAAATTAGACTAATATCTTGTATTTCGTTTATGGTTTAATAAATTCATTAATATAACAAGAATTAAGTCACACCGACGATAAAAAGGTGCATTATGGAGCCTCCTTTGATATGATTATTGTCTGTGGGAGTGGAATGGATGGTCAAACCTCTTCTTTTCACCTTGCTTTCAACCTCCTTTTTACTCTTAAAAATATACCTATTCTCTTAATATCTAAGAGGATCTGCATCAACGATATTATAAAGGTTTTTAAAATTTTGGGTAATTAAGTTTTAGCTTTAACTACTATATTATATTGTACGTTAAATTAAAAATAAAAAGATAGTAGAAATCTTTAAATTTGATAAATGTCCATATATAAGAAAAATAACAATATTTTATTTATTTCTCATCAAGATAATATCTTAAAATTAAATGTTTAGGAGAAGAAATAATATATAATTAAAGGTAGAATTGATACAATAGAATAGTTATTGAAGTTGAATATAATTTGTTTAGATATTTAACCTTTAATACTATATTAAAAAAAACTAGTTTTGATCCCGTGTAATACACGGAATACTTTTAAAAAATTAAATCATGTCAGGAAACTTATATTATAAATATGAATTGTGGTGGTATATTAGCTCCTGAGTAGAGATGGTATGAGATAAAGTTTGTTATATTAATAGATAATTTTGAATTAGATTTGTATGAAAATGAGTAATTTTAGATGTTTCATATGGTTGTTAGAGATTCTTATAGTATAGAGAAATAGAGATAGAGATAGAATAGTTTAATATTTGAATTAATAAAGATAAGCATAAATACAGAGTCACATACGAGAAATCAACAACTCCAAATTGGACTATAAACATGAATAAAATCATCATAATCATATTATCATTTGTAGAAAAAAATAAAAATTGAAGAGCGTTTGTAATACAAAATAACACAAAAAGTGTAATCAATGAGCATAAATACAAAGTCACATACGAGAAATCAACAACTCCAACTTGGACTATAACATGAATAGAATCATCATAATCATATCATCATGTGTAGGAAAAAATAAAAATTGAAGAGCGTTTGTAATACAAAATAACACAAAAAGTGTAATCAATGAGCATAAATACAAAGTCACATACGAGAAATCAACAACTCCAACTTGGACTATAAACATGAATAGAATCATCATAATCATATCATCATGTGTAGGAAAAAATAAAAATTAAAAAGCGTTTGATTAATTACCTTTGTGTGTGTATGTGTAATTGGTAGTGGCTTAATTAAGAGAGTTGCAGCAATTGATTGATATTGAGAGATTGAGATTGAGATTGAGATTGAGGTGTGTATTTTTTGATTAAAACTGTTTGATTTATTTATGTAGAGGATTTTTGAAAGTGGTATTTATCTTTTACATTATTTTATTTATTGTTTTCATATTTATCTATAGTTTGGATTAAAAAATGAAAATTTTTAAAGAGTTTGAGTATATTTTTTTGTTCCAACAAGTTATATGGAATTTTCTTAAGAATAAAGAAAATAGGAAAAGTAAGATTTTTCAACTTTGGAAAACTCTTAGAAAATTGTACTTTGAAAATAGAGAGAATATTTTTAATTCTTTATATCACCAATGAAAAATAATAATAGGTGTATTGATTATATTAAATATTACACAAATATATGTAGAGGATTTTTTAAACCGTTTCATTTAATTATGTATTTTTGAAAGTGGTATTTATCTTTTACATTATTTTATTTATTGTTTTGATATTTATCTATAGTTTGGATTAAAAGGTTTGATTTAATTATGTAGAGGATTTTTTAAACCGTTTCATTTAATTATGTATTTTTGAAAGTGGTATTTATCTTTTACATTATTTTATTTATTGTTTTGATATTTATCTATAGTTTGGATTAAAAGGTTTGATTTAATTATGTAGAGATTTATAGCATAAGTATTAAAGATGCTCTAAGCATCTAACATTAGTCCACTTCGACCAATCATCAAATTTTATAGAACTTTTAGTATTAATGAATAGCACAACATCAAATTTGATGTTATAATATCCGTTAAAATCAATTCGGTGTTAAAGTTTTGTTAGCATAAAATAATCCTTCCAAGATGGTTTGTACAAGCAAAGAGTCACAGATGGAAGTCAAAAAACAACGGTGGATGATACATGATAGTAATCGATTTCAAGAACTTGGTGCTTGTTATATGACGCGGACGGAATACGATGCGTGATGTGGATCGACAAATGTCTAATCCCAACGATGAACTTTCAAGCGGAAAAACTAGAATAGTTGCGAAAACTCTCAAAACTCATAAATGAAACTCTAAAACTCTCAAAAAGAATAAATATATTGAATAATTAAACTATATTACAATTGAAACCTAAGCATCCTATTTATAATCTAACTAAAAGATAATAATAAAATGTAAATAATTCTAAATCAACTATAACATTACCTATAAATAATAATAATAATTACAAAAGGTAAATCCTAATCTAATTAAAACTAATTTATCATTTAATAAAATATTTAAATAAACAAATAAACGCGATTCTTCCGGTTTGATCAGATTTGGAAATCGGCCAGCAACGGACTCGCGCCGCGAGGTCGGCTCTGCCTCGACATTAATTTTTTTCTTCTTTTAAGTCATTTTTCCCTATTCTCATAAATCTCTAAAATTGTCAAATACAAGTCGAAATCATTCTGTATCAGTCATCCCCACATGAAAAGAACTCGACCTCAAGTTGTCTTGTAGATCTATTAACTTCTCGGGGTCTTGATCCACGTTCTTTGGCTTTACAGGTGGATCTTCGGAATTTCAAAAAGAATCAACTTGTTGTCGTGATCGTCTTCATGTGAACATCAATAGTGCAATATAATGTAAATCGCAAAAACCAAATATATAATTTACCCTAGATTTTATATATCAATTATATTTTATGGCAAAGGTATAGAAGAAAGAAAACTAGATATCCATAGTCAGCCTTAATTTTTCTCGTATCTTTTATTTTATTTTCACCTATTTTTATACGCGATATTAAATGAATTAATTGCGACTAAATCGAAATAAACGTGGTGAAACTTGGTGAAGGCCACGTTTGTTTTTAAATAATCCCACCAACTCCTTACACATAGACACAAAATGAAAATGGACTACTGACATATTATAATACTTATACAAACATCAGGCGCCCCGGCCCAACAGCAACCCGCCCACGACCCGACCCGACCCGACCCGAGACCCAAACCCAACCTTTTCCTCTCTCATTTTTTACCCAGACCCGCCGGTTGACCCGCCCATGACCCATACTAGACCCGCGCTACCTCCAGCGTTACCCATCTCCAAATTTATATTTTGGTCCCCCTCAACTTATAAGTATTATTCAATATATACCTTTATCTTTTCAATATTTCATTTTTCGTTTTAGTCATATATCGTGTATTGGCTAAAAAACGTTAAAAAATATACATTTTAATTTTAACAAATTACGCCATTATATTCGTATCGTCGATACGATCGAAATGAGTCTAATATTGAATATTTTTTGACGTAGTTATTTTTTTATATACTATATATACGTTCCAAATTCTAACCACCCAAATTTTATATCCATTTTTCAAATTTACATATTAGCCCCATAAACTTAGAACTTATAAGGTTTATTCACTTTGCACTTTTTACTTTTCAATATTTCATTTTACGTTTTAGTCATATATCGTGTATTGGCATAAAGACATTAGAAAAATACATTTTAAATTTAACAAATTACAACATTATGTTAGTATCGTCATTACGATTGAAATGAGCTTAATATTGAATATTTTTTTTATGCAACTATTTTATTATATACTATATATAAGCTCCAACCGACCTTAATCTTATACCTATTTTTAAATTTACATATTAGCCACCTAAATTTATAATATTTATTCACTTTATACCTTTACTTTTCTTTATTTCATTTTACGTTTTACTCATATATCGTATATTGTTTGGAACATGTTAAAAAAAATACGTTTTAATTTTAACGAATTACGTCATTATAATTGTATCATCGATACGATCTAAAATATGTTAAAAAATACGTTTTAATGTTAACAAACTGCGTCATTATAATCATATCGTCGATAAGATTGAAATGAGCCTAATATTGAATATTTTTTTTCATGTATTTATTTTATTGTATACGATATATATACGCTTCAACCGACCGAATCCTATACCCACCTTTAAATTTACATATCAGTCCCCTAAACTTATAATATTTATTCACTTTATATTTTTTAGATTTTTATATTTCATTTTACGTTTTAATCATATATAATATATTGACTGAAATATGTTAAAGTGTCGCTAGCTAATGTTCATGAACCCGGTGCGAAGCCCGGGCTTATCAACTTGTTTTTAATCAATTGCAAACTCCTCCCTTTTTCTTCATTAATTATTCTCAATTAAAGTGTTATTTGCTTTTATAAATACAAATATACACTCAACTTTTTAAATAACAACAAAGTGAAGAAAAGGACAAAACAAATAAAGATTGTTCAAAGTTTAGAAGTTTCAGCAACAAACAGAAACAAACAATCTCAAAAAAAAAAACGTGGCTTAAATAGAACCCCAACTTATGGACGGCATACTCCAAGGGCAAAAAAACCCAACACAAACACTAACAAGAAAACACAATTACACGCTATAATGGCGAATCTAGAACAGAAAATCACATGGTTTCCTACTAAGTTTAGTCAAAAAAGAATGAAAGTGTTAACTATACTTTTATTGGGTCGGGTCACTAAAATTCAAATTAAAATGAAAGTCTCCGTGTTTTTTGGTTGTGAGATTTGGTTGTGTTATTTTTTTGGGTATGTGGGACAGACTCAAAATTGTTGGGGCTAAACAAAAAAATGGGTATGTGGACTAGACTTAAAATTGTTGGGATAAAAGCTTAATTTAGTGGTATTGAAGATTTGAAACTAGGACCTACCATACACAACAAGGGATGTTAAGGAACAGCTAACCACTTTTGAAAAAAGATACTATGGACGACAAAAACAGTTGGTAAATCGTTAGAAATAGACTTCATCAATGGTTTGCCAACAAAACTAGTGTCGCTAAAAAGCTGATCGGTAAAAGCTATCGATGGTTTTTTCCGACGATCTTTACCGACTGTTTCCCGGCTATTTCTTTTACGGATGATTTTCCGATTGTTTTCCGACAACTAATTAAAAAATGAAAAAAGAAACAATCGGTAAACCATCAAAAAGCAGAAGGAAATTTTCTGACTGCTTTTAACAGTCGGTAACGGTTGTCTTAAAAATACATAGCGTTTAGTAATGAACTGACATTATCAAGATTGCAGCACCACTCTGACCAGGTATTACGATGTTAGATACTTAGATTTTTGGTGAAGGAGATCATACATGGATTGGATAAACTGTCGAGTCTTAGAAAGTATGCTTTTTGAAGATAACAACTCGCCCTTTAGTGCCTTGGGGTTCACATATTTCGTATCGGGATAATCTAATAGAAAACATTGATATTAAAGGCGGTAATAAGATCGAGCTCTTATATACATCCAACTTCGTGTTTGCATATTTATACGAGGTATCGACACTTATGAACAATAAAAACACTTTAAAAAGAATCATTATGGATAAGATTTTTTTTGCAACATCCAAGTGACTTTTTTTCTTCTATGTTGTTCTACTAAAAATAAATTTACAAATACCATAGAGATTTGAAGTTGTAACCTATGCATCTATTGAAACCACTAGTTGGTTGCAATCACTTGTTGTAAAATAAAAGTACATGTTATTCAAAGCAAGTGCATATTTAAGACCTTTTATTTTTTTTTCAATTATGACGAGTTGATTGAGTGGTAGCCCGTAAACCCAAGTTTGACTTATGGCGTCAATTTTTGTATTCATGTATAACATTCTATATAAAAACATATGTTTTGTAGTGATACCAAATAAGTCAATAGTAATAAGCAAGTTAAATTAAGTTAGATATTAAAACCTAGTAAATAAGACAGAAAAATCAAATATTACATTACGAAAACTGCACATTCGCCATGGGCTTAACATGGCGGTTTTGCGTCGAGGCTTTTAGAACAATGATATTCAAAACCAAGAACAACCACAAAATCATGTATTCAAATACGTAATTTACTCTTTATGTTATTTAATTCTATTTCAAAATTCTAGTTATCACCATATACTTTTTCATATAATGTTAAAAGTGAATAGTGTTTACCAACCAAAAAGAAAAAAAAATCGGCCGTTACAATAACTTTGAAAAATCACATTGTCATTCAGTCATATATTAAAGAAGAAGACAATGTAGTACTTAAATAACAAAGAATATTAACATACAATCATATTCAATGGACCACCAAGAGAATATTTGGAGATTGTATTAAAACATTTTTCTCATAAGATAATAATAAGAGTGAACAATATTTCTTTTTGAAAGGCAAAATAGCATTACCAAAACCAAAAGAGGATTACAAGGTCACTGCAACAAACACCACCACACAGATGTCAAAAACCAACAAAACACAAAACGAAACAGAAATTATATTGGTATTCTAAGAAGTGTGTTTTTTAGTCTAAATTAGACCCTCACTAAAGTCAATCAAAAAATTGTTGTTAGAGGTGCCATATGTCGTTCACGTAAGGGGCAATTTGGTCTTTTCACCTCTCTTCTTCCTCGCCATATATTTCTTCCACAAATCAAAAACCCTAATTTTATTCATGAATACTAAACCCATATTTTGACATACTAAACAAACAAACAAAAAATTTACTATAACTTATTCTAAATCGATAGAGATGCATATCGATAACACAAAATCAATGAATCACCTAAATATAAGTACAAATACAAATCCCTAAATCAATGTATCAAGAACATTAACAACAAATTATATATCAAAACTTGAACCAGGATCAAAGAGGAGAAGAAGAGGGGTTGTTGACGTCCATAATTATCAAGCTCCAAGCCTCTTAGTCGGTTGAGGGGTAAGAAGAATCTTCTCCATGTGAGTCTGGATTTTATCAAGGCAGAACGAGGAGATGCAACATCACCATCCACCAAACCATTTTTGGACGGAAAAATAAGAAGAAAACCATTGAATCAGTCGTTAATAATCCACAAGAAATGGTAGTCGAAATATGGAATCGATTCATTTGGGCTTCAAAGAGAAAAGAGTTGATGGTGGAATATAAGGCATATCAAGTGTTCATCAAGTGATGATGGTGGGTCGTTTTTAGATTGAAATACAGATCGAAGATGCATATGATATAGGTGGTGATGGAGATAGGTAGATTTTTGGATTATGATTGTTTTCCTTTTTTTTAATTTACTTTTATTTTTTAAAGGAAAATAATAAAATTGCATGAAAAGACCAAAATGCTTCTTACGTGAGGGGAACATAACACCATTAATGAAAACTTTTTGGACAACATCAATGAGAGAGACTGATTTGGACTACAAACTCGTTTTTTAGACCATCAATGTATTTTATGTATTTAAGGGATGAAAATAGAAAAAGTGGCATAAACAAGGGACCAAAAACATAATTTACTTAAATAATAATAAATGAAGATAATTTCCCCAAATAAAGAATATTATTTCGTTTAAAGGTATCAAGTAAAGAACCCAACCCGAATTTCACTTTAGCTGTCCTACACGAATGGCATCAATACTACTACTGAACTCATAACATTAATACCTTCTCTCAATCAACATTAAATTTTATGCTTAAATACATACAATATATATGTAGGGAGGTTCAAACGAGAAACATATCAATTTAAGAGAACGTGAGAAGCAATCTCAATCACTCATCCAGTTAATAAAGACGGCTTTGACTGGTGGCTTTAATAATTTCTACCATCCCGTGAATCGCGTCAATCATCCGTGATCATGTTCACCGTAACCGTGAGATGGATGGCTGAGATTGCTCCTCGTGTTCTCTTAAATTGATATGTTTCTCATTTGAACATTTTTTCTCTCTCTCTATATATATAGGGTTAGGTTCAAATGTAAACTCAATTTTAGTTGTTAAACGTGGGGACCACTAAAATCGCAAAACATGTCAATATTCACTCTGAATATCATGCTTTATTCATTCTGAATAATATATGATATTCATAATGAATATTGCCACATGACGCGATTTTAGTGATTCTCACATTCACAATAGAAGATGAATTCACATTTCAACTTTCCTATATATATACACGTACATAAATCAAAAGAAATAAACATGACTCATTTTGCTTTTAAGAATTTTCTTTCTGTAAAACAACTAAGACAATTAGACAAACAATACAAAAATAAAGTAAGATGTATATTTTGGATTATCAGGGATCAAAAGGACAAAAATCCTATAAAGACATGATTAATGTATTGATTTTTTTTTTTCTTTTTGTAACTACACATGCTTTGTCTATTTTATGTATATCTTGGTTAATATTTTGATTGTGACGGTCTATAAAAAAAACGTTGTAATTTTGAAATATTTTAAATTAACGATCTCTAAAAAGAAACTTAAAGACCTAACATATCTTTAATAGTTAAGTATGAATTTAAATAGAAAATCCATTTTTCTTTAAAAGCGTACAATTTTGTATTGATACATTACAGCATTAAGTTTTTATAGGACATCTAAAAATAAAAAACCTTTCCAACAGTGTTTTATAGGATCAAACAAAAAATGTCATATCTAAAAGTGTTCAAATATATTCATAGAACGTTTGTAGTCGTCTTAACAAGTTTTTAGTACATTTTTCAAATAAAAACGTCGCATTAACTATTTTGTAGAACACTATTTGATAATATAGCCTGGAGAAATAAAAGTTTATTAGAAAACCTTTCAAAAACGTTCTATTAGAAAACTTTTCAAAAACGTTCTATAAAATTAGATAATACGACACGTTATCTTGAAAATGTTCTAAAAGACTTGTTAAGACGCTAAAAAAATGTTCTATAAAACATATTGTTACACTTTTAGATATAACATTTTTTTTGTTTAATCCTATATATAACAATTTAGATTGGTATGAATGTGTAAGGATTGGTAAGGTTTTACCATTTTAGTAAGATAGTGAAAAACTGATGTGACTACTAATACCATTGGGAAGAGTCGTGACCACTGTGAATCATCGATTGTTTAACTTATTTGTAATGAGGCTACAGTAAAATAACACTTTAATCTAAAAAGAAGCAAAAAATCACACCGACAATTAAAAATACACCACCTTTTGATTATATATACATATAGCTGTCTGTGGGTTGGTCAAAATTAGTCAAACTCTCAGATTTCATGTATTTAATTGAACTCTTTAATTACGACAAAATTAGAGCTTCCTTCACCCTTCCATGGCGGGTCCATAACCCACCAACCTTCCCTTCCCTTCTCATATCCACCATCTTTCTTAAATACCCATTTCATTTCCCTTCTCCTTCAATCCACCTTTTATCATCATTTTACTTCTTTACCTTCTTCACTTCAAATTCCATCACTCTTAACTTCAATTTCACTTTCAATTTGATCAATTCCAAGTCCACAGATGCCGCCGTTCCTCAACTTCTTCGGCTGCTACACCGTCTCCGACAAGGTGGCGGATTGCGACACCGAGTACGGCGCTGCAATGACCGCCACCGTGTCGGTGAAGAAGTTTTCGTGGGAAGAGATCAAGAAAAGAAGCCGGAATCTCTCCACGGTGATCGGGTCCGGCGGGTTTTAGCACCGTGTATTTGGCGAAACTACCGGACTCGACGTTAACCGCGGTCAAGATCCAGTCGGTTTGCACCGAGCGGTTGGCCCGGAACCACGATCAGGAGCTACAAATCCTTCTACGGTTAAACCATCCGAATATCGTAAAGTTTCTCGGATATTGCGACGATAACGACGAAAACGAGGGGGTTTTGTTGTTCGAGTACGCGTCGAACGGGACTTTGCATGAGCGTCTTCAGACGAAGACGATGAGTTGGGACGCGAGAAAGTCTGTCGCGTCCCAACTCGCGTCGGCCTTGGAGTATCTCCATGGGATGCAAATCATCCATGGAGATATCAAGGCCTCTAATGTGCTTTTGGATGAGGAGGAGAATTGTAAGCTTTGTGATTTCGGTTCGGCGAAATTAGGGTTTACGTCGATGGTTTTACCGCCGTGTTCGACGAAGAGGGACCGGGTGACGATCATGGGTTCGCAAGGGTACGTGGATCCGGATTATTTGAAGACGGGTTTGGTTTCGAAGCGGAACGATGTTTATAGTTTCGGGGTTTTGCTTCTTGAGCTCGTTACGGGACGGGAAGCGTTTCGGTTAGGCGGGGTGTTGGCGGAGGTGGCGAAAGGGGCGGTGGCGGTGGAGGAGGTGGTGGATCCACGGCTGAGATACGGTGGTGGTGGGGTGGAGATGGAGGAGGTGAAAGAGATGGTGGCAATGGTGGGTAGGTGTATTGGGAAGGATAGGCCTTGTGCAAGTGAGATTGTGGAATGGATGAAGGAGAAAGTTTAATGATTTTTGATTTTTGGTTTGATTAAAAGTTGGTGTGTGATTGTATTGGATTAGTTTGTTCTATCAATCATCATCATACTTTGAAAATTTTATTTTTTATTTTTTTGTATATTAGGGGATTTTTATCTTGAAGAAAATACTCTATGGTTGTATAAAGATGGAGACAAAGGACAAAATTGGTTCTTATGTTGATCTTGGTTTGTAAAAATTTATAATATTTTTACATTTTTCTTGATAATGTTTAATGATTTTTGTGTTGTTTCGTAGTTGGGAATAGCTTATGTGAGCTTCTTTCTTTCTAAATTTAAATGTTCATAATTAAAATGATAATTCTTGATACGATACGTAACATGATACAAATTTAATATGAAAATAAACGGGTTGGGTGGAATTTTCTAATACCGTTAATCCGTTTATTTCATGGGTCGTGTTTGAGATTGGTATATCGGTTTGCGGATCAACCCGTTAATCCGTTTATTTATTTTTTTAACTTTTGTTAAAATATATTTTATACAACAAAATTTTATTGACTTTTGAGTTTTGTTTTTTCAATTGCAATTCAACGCCTAAAAACAGTAAATCGAATTTTATATTGGTTGTATTTGAAGTCTTGAAGTAGGTTGTAATTGACCCACCAACCCGTTGATGACTCGTCGGCTCATATAGTTAAAAACGGATTACGCGAGTCGTGTTAGGGTTGAAGATTTTGACGCGATTAGTTAAACGGGTTGTGTCCGGATTGAGCTTTTTTAACCCGTCAACCTAAACAAGACACGATTGGCACTCATATGCATAATTGATGTAAAGTTTCAAATTTTTGTTTGATTAGTTAAATAATGCATTCTTTTGATGATAAAGAAAAGTTCTCGTTTCATAATTAATGATGGAATAGTAGAATAAACACTAATACTTTAAAATAGACATAGATGTCTATTTTGAAATTTAGAACATATTATATAGACTAGGCATGGGAATTGTCCCCGACCCATCGGGGAACCCGGTCCACCCGCCCCGGTCGGAGACGGGGATTCCCCGGTAAATCGGGTATTGGGGACGGAGATGGGGATCCCCGTTTTCTCAAACCGGGGATGGGGACGGGACGGGGACGGGTTTAGCACTCCCCGCCCCGCCTCATACCCGTACCCGTATATATATATATATATATTAATTATTTATTTAAATTATATATTCACTTTCTATTATATCGGTATATGGTTGTTCCAATTTCGATAATTATGAATATTAGTTGATTGGTATTGACTATTAATTGATACATTTTGGTACGTGCGTCATTAAAATTGTTTTAGGATTAAGTTTAATTTATTTTGATATTACGTTTATAAATTATTATACGATTACGTCTATAAATTATTACACGATACATTCTTAGTTTTATTGGAAATATGTGAGATTTAAACACGTAAGGTATCGCAAAACATTTAATTTAAAATAGATTTATGAACGTACATAAAATCCCCGTTTCCCCGTGGGGATCCCCGCTACCCGTTGGGGACGGGGATGGGGATATGATTAAATTCCCCGGTGGAGATGGGGAAGGGAACGGGGATGACGATGAGGGCTCGGGGACGGGGATTGGGGTCCCCGCCCCAAACCCGCCCCATTCCCATGCCTAATATAGACCAATATTTCTTTTACAAAGTGAAAGTTTGAAACAATAATAGGAAGTATTTAAAAATCATTCACAAATTAAGATAAAGAAAATGAAATGGGAAAGGCCAAAAGAGAATGAGGTAGAAAAGGACCTAGTCATAAAATTATTGATTGAAAATGACAAATGAACCAATGATGTCATTTTCGTTTACTTTTAATCCCTATTAATTTATTTATGAATTATGATAGATGGTATTTGATTAATCTCTTATTATAAAGAAATAAACGTGTGTAGTTTGTTGAGCCTTCGAGTTCAAATTTTGGTTACACATCATCCATGCCCAATATTTAAACTCTAAGTTTTTCATTTAGAATTAATTTGACCATATTATATTAAGGTAAAGTATTGAAATCAAATAAAACCTAACGTTTATCTTATTTTAAATAGAATAAAGTATGTGTGTTGATCTGATTTTGAAACAAAAACTAAAGTTTTCTTTTATATTAAAAAGCCAATGGTATAACATAAAGTTGAAATATTGCAAACAACTTTCATTAATGGAATTAGAATATATAGGTGATGATATATATAGTATCAAAAGCCGTCTATTGAAAAAGTCTTAGTTAAAATAAAAGATATAGTGTGTTAGTTACGATGATTTGTTATAACAACAAGGTAAGTATATGTCAAAGAAATACATTATAAGACAATATATATTAATAGTATTATAAAATTTATTCTTATATAAAAAAATCATATGACATAACATACGATACATAGGGATATGTTTAAACGAGATGGTCAATTTAAGAGAATACGAAAAGAAATATAGATCACAAAATCAATTAATAAATAAATCATAAATAAAAAATAGAAGATAGTATCTGAAATTAGAATAATTATTATTTTGAATCCGATAAACCCTTAGAAATATTTTTTTGCAAAGTTGTTTTATAAAGTTACTTTCTCCAATTATTTTTCTCGAAAACATCCATGTCTTTTGAAGGAGAAGTAAAGTTTACATGCATTCTACTTTTTTATATACATGGTAAAAGATCATGAGAAGTTGATTTACCGGTGAAAAACGTGAAAATTGAGAAGTTGATCTAAATCTTTGATCTTTTTTAATCTCATATCCTCCTTGAATCACGCTTTGACAAGGATTTAATCTGATGTATCTTATCTTGATACATCTCAATCTAATATACATCTAACAATTTATAACTTCTTCTCGTATTTCTCACGTTAACCTAAACCGGTGATTCCAACATTTATATACCTTACTTAAGCTATATTTAATTGACTTACTTTATCAAAATAATGCTTTTCATCATTACTCTTTTTCACCACTCATGGGTAATTAAGCATGCACTTATTGCTCCTCCAACAATCCACGAAATATATTAATCAATGAAACAATTAAAATAAACTTCACTATTAGTCCTTCACGTTTATATTTTTAACGGATATTGTTTCTGAATTTTGAAAATACAAGTTTGGTCTTCCAATTTGTCAATCTCCACCGAATTTCGTTCCTTCATCTAGAAATCATTAAAATTTTCCATTAGGTCTAATTAAATGAGGGTAGTTTAGTTATTCTATATATATTCTTATTTTTTATTAAAAAATTTAGAAACAAATTTACATTATATATGCGTGTACGTGTTGTTTTTCCATGTGCATGCGCATGTGTATACTTCTTATCTATGCGATCCAAGGCAGATAAATGTAAAGCTAGAGTCATCTTCACCAGCCTCTCTATTATCCAACCACCTCCATGTTCCACGAGCAGAACTCACAGGCCTCTAGCATTATCTTTAATGGACTATCTGGTGCACCTCATTCCTCTTGATTTCTCTTCACTGTTTCGTCCCTGCAAACCCTGTGTGTATGTCTAGATGTGGTTATACTTTGAATTTAATTTAGGTTTGGACTAGAGTTTAGCAGTCGTTGGTTTATTTAGGGGTTTGAGCTAGTTTTGGTTTTATTTTTGGATCTAAGTTTTAGATATATAACATGAATTTCAGGTTTATAGATGATAACCGGAGACGGGTTTGGTCCCTAAGTAATCTGCTAGCGGTTTTTGTCCTTATGTAGTCGTTAAGAACTTTGGTCCATGTGTAACCGGAGAAGCGTTTCGTCCATGCTTAACCAATGTTATTGTTTTTTTATAATTAGTAGAGTAAACTTCGCCGCCAATGATTTCCAGCATCTTCTTTGAGAGTCCAACAATGTGCGTGCAAAGAGATAGAGAAAGGTCGCTAGAGTTACGCCAGTTATGGTTGCGTTTATTACTTGTCGGTTCCTAAAAGATTGGGTTCAGGGGTTATTGTTTTTCTTTTTTATATTCTTTAAATTACATAATGTAATATATCTTTCAAAAAATTTAGTAATAAGAAATAATAAAATGGCAAAAATATTGTTTGCTAAAATTGACTTAACGAATAAAATTAACGAATGTTAGACAGAGGAATGAAAACTGTTAGAGATCCATTGAAAATGATAAACATCGGGGACCAAAGTGAGGTTTACTCAAAGAATTATAATTGAAGCTTAGGCCATCCGCAATGGATCGGCACATTGGGTCGGTACCACCCCGGTACCGCCGGGAACACCGAAGTGTGTGATCGGTAGGGTACCGGTAGGGGATACCATCGGTGCCCACATACTGATCGTCTTTCTCTCTCTCTACCCCCTCTTTCTCTCTATCTCTCTCTTCTTTCTCTCTCTCTCTCTCTCTCTTCTTTTTTTCTTTTTTTTAATCAAATAATTAATGAGGGGTATGAGGGGTACGATAGTGGATGAAAGGTATGGAGTTGGTAGGGTAGTGGTAAAGCTGATGTGGCAACAGGTATGAGGGGTATGAGGGGTACCATAAAGGATGGCCTTATAGATTTGTTCCAGTCATGAGTGCATGAAATGGCAAAAAGAAATGATGTAGGGACAAAAGGTTTATTACTCCATTAGTGCTCGTTTTATCTCTTAAAATGAGTGGAGCCCTGTAAATTCGATTCCTTTGGTCCACAAAAAGGTTTACCCCTGGCTCTCTAATATCAGAAAATATGCTTCACGACCTAATAATAAGATTGGCATACAAACAAAACCTAGCTTCAAGCAAATAAATCATGTAGCAATATTTTTCCTTGTTAAAAGCGTTGCTTTATCCCGAACAATTTAATGTCATTGGTCATACAAGTGTCCACCACTTTTATATTTACACAATTGAATTTCTTAAGGATGTTATTGACATATTTAGATTGACTTATAAAAATAAACATTTTCACGTTAATTTTATAATTATGATGTTATTTACTTCAATATTTCATCCATATCATGACCACTTTCAATCAAGAATGGTTTTGAAAGATCATACAATATATGAGGGTTTGCCTGTATATATGTAAACTTTCAAAACCGGTTTGTGTAACATATACTTCTTCACTTGTAAAAATCGTTTAAAAATTCACTTTTGACATCCATTTTGAAATAACATAAGCTAATAACAGGACAGTCCCTCAGGGATGACTAGACGAGTGCGTAACCAAGGTCCAAGAATATTAAGGGCCAAAATTTTTCTAGCTATAATAGTAGTTCAAAAAAATTAGTGTATACAAGAGACCCAAAAAAATTAGTATATAATAAGAGCCAAAAGATTTAGTACATAACAAAGCTCTAAAAGTGTATCAGTTAATCATATTGGAAAAGGAAATCAACAAAAATTTAAATAATATTATTACTTATTGTATCTCAAAGTTTTTTTTTTATCTAGTATCAATATCCAATATTATTGATTATTGTCATCTCTTTTTGCTTGTTTTCGTGTTTCAATGATAATCAATAACAACTTCAACATTAAACTTTTTTGTATCCAATTTCTTAGTAATAAAGAACATTCATTGAACATCTTTTGCATACTTATCAATGGTCCTTGTTTTTACATAAGCTTAATGTGAATATAAGAGGATAGGAATAGCAATATGTCAACACTTCTATAGCAACACCCTTTTATAAACTTGCCTTATAGAAAAGAACACTTCAAACACGGAGGTCGCCTCCTTTAATGTCTCTGACCAACAAGTTTTTATTTTATTTTTTTGTTTTACAATATGATTAAAAACCGTAAAACCATAAATTTAGAGATTTATATGATCGAATATATTATTAGTAATTAAAGTGTAACTTTACTATTTTCATCTATCTTCTTTCAAAAAACCATTTTATGGATTTGCTAAGCTATGTCCAAGTGTTTATTTAAAGCATATCAATTATAAATATTGTTTTTTTTTTTTTTAAATCTTTTTGCCATTTCTAAAGGAGTAAATTGAAAAAAGGTTGAGGTAGCTTCCCGCCAAGGCAATTAAGGCAAAACTGAGGGACTGTACCCACCACCCCATTACTCACAATATTCACAAGTGAAGCAATGCATATATTCTTTGCTCCAAAATCTTGTTAATCCACACATCCCTCTATAACTATACATCTCTCTTACCTAATCATTACTCATATCTCCATCAAAATTAAAATGGATTTCAAATTGGGTTTAAAGCTTAAGCAAGTTCCAAATGAGCTTGATGTTTTAATTTCCAAGAATGAACTAGTGGAACCCCTTTTCACCACTCAAGAAACAGACTCCATGTTCATCCTCACATCCCATCTTAAAGGTTGGTGATTTGCTTTCTTTAATTAGTTGCTTTCTTGTAAGACAATCTTTATATATCATATGGTTTCTTATTGTTGTTTTTGTAATTAATGAAGGGTATGGGAGAAGGGACATAAAGATTGAGATAAATGAGGATGGGAGTAGAATTACCATAAGCGGTGAAAAGCCGGTTCAAGAAACGTTGGTGGTGAACTGTGAAGTTGTCAAGAAACAAGTGGAAATGAGGGGGTTTCGGAAAATGTTCAAAATCCCAGAGGGGGTGGTGGTGGATAAAGTGAAGGCTAGGTTGGACGAAGATGAATCAAGACTCATAATTCGGATGCCAAAATTAGTTAATGGGATTGTGGGGGTTGGGATTCAAGAATTGGAAGAAATTCCGAGCAAAGAAGTGAGATCAAAGCAAGATGACGATCACGACAAGATGGGAAAAGTTGATGAAGAAATTGTAGGATCAAAAAGTGAGTTGAAGCAAGAGGAAGAAGTGTTACAAAATGACAAAAGTACAAATGAAGTTAAACCAGATAGCGAAATCCAAGAAGAATTTGGGCAAGTAGACAAAGTTGAGGAGAAGATTAATAGTGATCATATTGAAGAAAAGAAACCGGTAGCGGGTGAAAGAAGTTCGCTCTTGTGTACTCCCGTCATAGCTGGATCGGCGTTACTTGCGTCATTTATTGTGGTTGTTTTGAGCTTGATTCGATCTAAAAGCGAATCAAGCAAGAAAAGGAATTAGCTTGATTCACTTGTTTGATCTTAATTTTTTTTGGCTATTGCTAAGGTTGTCTGAATAAATAAGAGTGATGGGTTTGGTTCAACAAAGAACAACAATTTTGAAATCATAAGAAATCTTGGTTTAAAGAAAATGTTAGGATGGTCTTAAAACCTCATCAACCAAATCTTGGTTATGTAATTCGGTTCCGCAATCATCATGGAATACGCAGCTGCATGATGTCTAGATTCGAACATGAGACCTGATTTTAGAATATTGAGAAAAATTAAAAAGAAACCATTCATCTTGGAAATTGACCAAAGCCAAACCAACCACCAATAAATTTGGGGTCCAATCCAAAGAAAGAAACAACCACATTTATAGTGACAACACAAAAGAAAAGGTACAAAAGTTATAGGTGAAGTTGCTAGTAACAATTCTGATAAGCAGATGGATACATTCCCTTTACAACATCTAATTGATTGATATATATACTCTCCTGTTTCTGTCCTAAGATATCATCATCATCTTTTCCCAGTTGTAATGGAACTTTGATTTTTATTACTAATATTATTAGCTATTATTACCACTCCATGGATCTAACTTTCCTCAGCACACATCTTGTTCCTTTTTGCTTCTCTGTAACTGGAATTATGTTCTCCATCAGCTGAAACCAAAACAATGTAACCACATAATATTTCAGTGATTCCTTTATTAGTATTTACAGCACATTTACAACTAATTACAGCAAATTAATGACCCTAGATACTCTCCAATAGTTTCTAGCACAAGGGACAAATAAGGAAAATCAATCAACCTCCCATGCATTTTTGACAAGCCAACAACTGTTGTTTATTCCACATGCTCTTAATCTTTAGTTTTCTGGCATCTATAAAGAATAAGCGTTCAGATACTTCTCGGAGGTCAATGAATATTATTTACAAAGCCAATACTCAGAATACACTCAAATACATCAACTCCATTAAATTTGATCGTTTTTCCTTTTACTTTGAAGAATTCGACAACTATATAATCTTTTAACGTACTTCCAGTCATGTGAGGCTGCTTAGCTGTGATTTGCCAATGATACATGGGTAGCTTGGCTCATCTTGTTTTAACTTGTAAGCTATAGGTTGACTTGTACTAGGGACCATAATCATAGCCTAATGGTGAAGGCCACTCCCTTTCCTGTTGTGAGTCACAGGCTCAACTTTAGATAGAACCCATTCACCAATGAATGCTAGCTGTCTGATGAATTCTTCTGTTATAGTTATGTCATGTAAAAGATAATGCCAGCTGTCTGAAGAAAAAGATAATCCTAAGTTCCTAGTTCCTACTTTCTGGATACGTTGTGTAACCGATGCCCACATTTCAAATGAACTTAAAAACCTTTGATGAAACATGAAATGAACTTCAAATGTCTTGATGACGGATACATATGCATTTCAAGTTGAAGACTTTTCTAACCTACCAACCATGTAAGGCCCCTTTTATTCCTTTTTTGCTCTCTAATCACCATCCCAACTATCTAGTATATTATAAAAATATAAAAAAGATTGTATATTAACCCTAACGCAAAAGAAGAAACTTGGTAAATCAAGATCCCTTAGAGTAAACCACACTATCTGGTTTAAATTAATGGCGGAGGAGCCAAAGAAGGGAAGTAGCTCAAATTATTCTCTCTGACAACATAGATTGTTATTGGGTAAGAAAACGGTCAAAAATTCAATTCAGTTCCGACTAAAATAAACAGAGAATCTGAAGGAACCCTATGGGGCATTAGAACAGCTGGGCGCTGGCTTGCCATAGTATCCTGAGCTAAAGAACCCTAATATTGACTTGCTATAATTCGACGGAGGCAGGATTGTTTAAGTATCAGTGAATGCCTGAGGTCAATGGCTGTTCTTCACAATAACATGTCTCAGATGACCTGGTGGATCTAGAAGCTGCAATAGCTGAAGAGAAACATTTTATGAATCACTGCAAGATTCCTAGTGCTTTACACCAAGTCATCATAGAATCCCATGATTAAAGCTGCTAAAGTGTTCCTGCCCAACAAAATAATACTCGCCACTTCAAATCGTAAAGCTTTTTATTGAATAAGCTTAGAAGGACTATAACTTTACTATTTCTGATGACATGACATAAATGTCCTCTTTCATGCAATATGTTGATACAATCTTCCATCTCTATCTTCTGTTTTCCTTCTTCATTTATATAATTGGTCAAAACCATTAACCTACACACCTTGAAAGGCATCATCTGATGGAAGTTCTCTCTCAAAAGGCACATACGAAAACCCATTCTATCTTTAGACATTCCCAAACTCGTTTTGGCGAGCCTGGACCACCTTCATCCATGAGATGAGTAAGAAGAAAGTATCTATATTAGGAAAACTAAGGATGGCTTCTACCCTAATTGATTAACTGAAAGAACGGTGAATGCTGGAGATGAACTTATCAAAGCGAAGTTCTTAGTTTATGTGAGATGTTCAATATGACCATTCAAACGAAGAAGGATGGGGTAACACCTAAAATCCATCTATACAAACTTGAAACATCATTTCTACACACATGCCCAATAAGTCATGTATATATCCTTCCTTTTGACTCCATTCATGAAGAGACTTTTATATATCTATCAGACACAATATAGGATCACAAACCACTAACAAACAACATATTCATCTATACAAGATGTCAAGTCATTTATCATGATGGTGAACTCAAATCCAATAGACTGGTTCTTATGCACTCAAAATCTAGAGCTTAGTGAAGCCTTTTTATAGAGTGCATCGGTGTGTCTGACGTAACAAATACACATAAAGTTGACATGATCGTAAGGCTTTTTAATGCATGAAAAGAACAAGGGGGTGGAATTAGTTTCATACCTGTTTATACCTCTTTCTAGTCTGCTCGGCCTGAAACAAGGAGAGAAGTGACACGAGTAAGCTAAAATAAGTTTCAAGTCAAACTCAGAAAGAAAAAAAAATACCACAAGAATATTTAAGCCAACAACAAAATTTCAAGTGAAAAACTTATGAGAGCAATACATACACATAACATAACCCTTTATAATGAGGAAAAGCAATTATTGTGTACTTAACCAATTTAGACCATGTATAAGACATCATAGTAACATTCAAGGCAAATCATACCAGAAACAGAAAAGTATAGATGACATTACAATTCAAGAAATAAATGCAAAAGCGTACCTTTGCTTTCAGTAAAATCTCGTTCTCCTCTTCCAATTTCACTGCTAATGATTCCAGTTCAGCTTGGTAGGCCTAAACAAGCACTCATAAAAAACAAAGTAAGTATTGCAAGCACCAGGGCAGAAAATTATCTCATATGAACCCCAAAAATGAGTCAACACTCAATCCAACTAAGCTTCACACTAAACGTAATTCAGGTTATTAGCTCTCCTACTTCCTCAGGGTACACCAAAAGGGCAGATTAGAAGACTTTCAACACTAAGAAAGAAAGAACTATTAGGGGGAACGGAAACTTACCTGCTTCCGCTCTCTCGACCTTGCGGCAGACTCTCTATTCTTAATCATCCTTCTCTGCCTCTGCTGTGCAGCCTTATCCAATGGCTCCAAGATTGCTCTCCTTTTCCCTCTCCCTCCCATCTCCTCCACTCCAATCCCGAATCCTACCACACCATCCACATTGGGTGGATGGACAGGATTATCGAAACTGAAAATCCCTCCACTTAATCTCTCACTTGGTAAAGGTGGAGGGGGGATTTTCACGTCCTCATCCTCTACTGCCCCTGCCTTGGCCAAGAAATCTTCTAAAGTCATCAGCTCGTCTGGCTCCTCCTGCTTACAACTCCGCCCTGCCACAATCTCCTTCCAGACATCGTCCACAGTCTTTTGCCCGCCATTTGATGAAGTACGCACTAGAATTCATGATAAGCATAACGTTAAGAACAATGAAATTGATTTTCTCTTAGACTTCTTAAAGAACACATGAGTCCTTGTACAATAAAGAAATTCAAATAATTTCCATTCTAAATTTGTCAAATGGATCTTAGCAAATAAAAGAAGAGCAGAAGGCTCTACTATGCTCATATTTTCATTGAACAAGATTTCACAAAATCTGGAATGACAATTTAACATGAAATTATCTTCAACTAAATGAACTCATCAATTGCATAACAGATAAGTTCGAAGATTTCCGAGTATATATTAATTATAGCTAGTCATAATTAGAAGTAAACATTTCAACTGGTTAACTTCACAAGAACCATGACTCAGCTATTAGTCCAGCTTAATCGGCATCATAAATGGCTTCTTTCTAAAACACTTGACTACAAATTAAGCTAGATCATTAATCTTTACCATAATTTTTCAACTCAATTCACTATTTAAACCTCAGCAATTATTTGAAACTGGCTATTACTGTAACCCTTCCAGAATAGAATCTTTCAAGTTCAACCTAGTATCTTTCACATTCAAAATTGAAAGTAAATATTCCTTGCCAGAGTGATACCAAATCTTCAAATTCCTTCTCTACACTTCAATCTAAACTTCAGCTTCCAACCAAAAACACATCAACAACTAATTTAACAGACATATGAAAACTATCCAAAATGCTATTGAAACACTTTAGAGCATAATTAAAGCTTCACCTACTCATCCAAACCACAATTGAACAATGTATAAGCTAGAACTTTACCACGCTCTTGCCGACTAACCGCGGCCGCTGTATCGGAATCGTTAATCGCAGTAACGGCACCGGCAGCGTCTAACAGAGTGATTTCCGCATCCAACAGAGTACCTTCTGTAGCTTGTTGCTGCTGCTGATCGTTTCTGTGATTAACGGTCGACAGAAGGCCGTCAACGGTCATATCGAAGACGCCGGAATTGGTACCGCCTCTGACGCCAGGGTGCCGGTGGTGGTGGTGGTGGTGGTGGCGGTGGTGATTGGTTGAAGAAGAAGAAGAAGAAGAGGAAGAATTGGAGGATTTTCGCCTGATTAGATCCGAATTTCTCGAAGTAGAAGAAGACATCTTCATCATGAGCTTAGAGGAAGCCATAGATCATCCGGATTTGTAGGAAGTTTTTTCTTTACTGGTTCTATTGGGATTCGAATTGAGCTAGGGTTTGGTGGATGATTAGGTTTTTTTAATTGGGGGAATCGATGTTTTTTTGGTGTTGAATTTTATGAAATTGGGATCGAGATGGAAAGGTTTCTTTCTCGGGAGGAAGAAGATGATGATGATGATATGTAAATTACAATAATAGTCCCTCAACTATTACTTATGTGCAAAAACATTGTCGTCTTGGTAAAATACTCGTATCCGTTTTCGGACACGATTGTTAGGATCTCGACGTATTATGTTTTTTGTTTCACTTAAACTACCGCTATAAATTTGTTAGGTTGGTATCATTGGAGCTAAAGGATTCGTTACGTGTAGATAAAATATTGTGAATTTTTGGAAAGTTTACAGTTTAATTGTTCTATGTTAACTGTTATATTCGACAATACAAAAAATGTCTCTTATCTTTTCTTTGACAACACAGGATTGATCTCCTCTCGCTTTTCATCCTCATTGATTTGCTCCTCCCCATTGTTTGGTAACAAAAAGATGTTCTGTCAATCTACTTCTCTGTATCTAGCCTAGATCTCGTTTTTACGATCTTTTCTTTCGTGTACGAAAACCTTCATCGTCATCTTTTCGTATTGTACATGATCTCCACAGGGACATATCCCCTTTCGTCATATTCGTCGAATCAGGAATACAACGGAGGAGGAAGAAACTTTATTTTTTTATTGGATGTTTAATTTAGGTTTAATATTTGGGTTTTTATTTAGGATTTTTTTTTGGGTTTCATATTTAGAGCTTTGATTTTAGGGTTTGTATTGCCTATTTTTTGAATGGATTTTATGCAAAAATTGTTGTATATTTTTAATGTTTGTGATTTTATGTTGATGTTCTTGAAATTTTATTTTTGTGTTTAAATCTCTTGATGTGCACTGGTAGTGGTTAGGCATGGGAATGAGACTTGCCTCCATTGGGGAACCTTGTATATACATGCCTTGATAAAGCTTGGGATTCTTACAAAATTGGGTATCAGAATGGGGACACGATTAAGTAAAGTGATTTTCAACCCACCCCATCCTTGTATTTTAAATATATTACATACTATTATTAAGTACCTTATTTATAAAATATTGGACTTAATATCCTTTAAGATTTAAAAATGTATATTTTTCTTAACTTGTTTTACGATATTTGATTAAAAAAACATGAAAAGCCCAATAAGTTTGATCAAACAAATATCCATGATGTTGTCATTTTGTTAACATGTTAATATCTCATACTCCATAGGAACACATAATTTAAAATATGTGAACATGAACCATTTTGGTCAAGTATGGTGTTTAACACATTTGATTTGGAATGTATTATATAAACGGGAAAAGAAATCCTTGAATCTTTGTTGGCGGGTCTCCATTCCCCGTTTGAACGAAGATGTAGATGTGATCATATTCGTCAAAGAGAACAAGATGGGGACGAAGATTGAGGAGCTATTATTACGATGGTGTAGCGGTGAATTGGTGATGTATATATGTTTAATAATAATGTATTCATAAGTATTTTTAAAAGAAAAAAGACAAAAGACAAAAGGGAAACATAAGTAAAGTTTATTGGAAGTTTTTAAAAGAGTTAGTGACACAAACCTAAGACGTTATAAAATGTAAATAATAGGGACCCCTACAATACATAATAAAATTTAAATTATATGGACCTTTTGGATAATTATTGTATTTTAAAGACACATAATGTGATTTTGAATAAACCACCAAGGCTATGTTTGGCAAGCGTAGCTTATAAGCTAGCTGGTAGCTGATAAGCTAGCGGATAGCTGATAAGCTAGCGGATAGCTGATAAGCTAGCTGTTGATTGATAAGCTTGCTAGTAGCTGATAAGCTAGCTGTTGAACAAATTATGTTTGGCAAAAACTAGCTTATGAGTATGTAAAATGACCAAAAAGGGTACCTTTGAATTTAATAATTAATATTAATAAGGGTATAATTGGAAAAAGCTACAATAAGCTCCTCATAAGCTACTCAAAGTAGCGTTTCAAAAAGCTAGCTTATAAGCTAGCTGATAAGCTAGCTTCCTGGTACATGTTTGGATGGACTAGCTTATCAGCTAGCTTATCAGCTAGCTTATGCTTGCCAAACCAAGCCCAATACCAAAAGTGCAATTCATGAAAAATGTATTTTATTTAAAGTTTGTTGAAATATTAAATGAATTAAATGACCAAGTGGAGCATCTTTCTTGATCGATTTTACTTCCTTTTTGGTAATTTCTTTCCTATTTATAGTTGTAACCCTAAGGTATTTACGTGTGTCTAACTTTTCTGTTACAACATTAAGAAGCTTTAGATATTTTAAGCAATTACTTTGAGAATTGAGACCCCATTATAAACAATTTGGGCAAGCTTATTTGTTTGATTAATCACTTAAGGTGATTTTATTTAAATGTACAAATAGGTTGATCAATTAGTTGAACTTCTTGAGGAGAACTGTTATTCAAAAGCTTAGATAGTAATTGTCTTAGAAATTTGATTAAACAACAATTGAATTCATTCATTCTCAATAAGGTTTCTAAATTAGGTTATTGCGGTCTTGAAACAAAAACCTTAATAAGTCGAGCTTATGGCTTTGAGTTGGTTTTTTTCTAGTTTTGTATAACTAATCATATTTTAGAATTTGAGAGCTTATTCATTGGAGAACTTATTCATTGGAGAACTTATTCATTGGAGAACTAATTTTAACTAGTGTAACTATAATGAAAAATATAGTTGTTTTAGAATCAATGATAGGTACTATCATCTTAATTGGAAGGAAACTAACTTTGGGTTTTAATTTCTCGTATGGTTAGTCTAATTAATCACGTTCACCCTTTTTCGTATTTAATTGCAAATTTTCATTTTTGAACTTGAATTATCTGGGCATAATAAGTTGAACCAAAAGTTGGATACACTTTTGTGAAATAATCCCTAAAATTATGGCCAAGATGAACTCTTCTACATTTTTGGTATATTAAATGGTTGTATGGTTTGTATTCAAATGACGATTTGTAAATGAAACCTCTCCTCTCTTTCTCTCTAAAAAAATGGGCCTTAGGCCTCAGGGTCACGAGAAAACCTGTGTAAGATTTAATCGCCAAACGTGTAGATATTTGTTGTTTCCTTCCAAAATATGACAATCATCATTTTCCTTCATTTTTTCTCTGGTTTTCTCTCCCAAATCCATCCATGAACACATAATGAAACTTGATATCCTCTAAATGGACGATTGAAACTATGCATGAGTAGGAGCGAAGTTTTGTCTAAGAGCACTTCATTGTAGACCTCTATCTAATCATCTTCCAATCATGGCCTAGAATTACGACAAATTGATATATATGTATTAGATATGTACGCACGCGATGCGATACAAAGCATCTTAAGCTATGGAGTACTTCAATAAATAAATTTAGTTCGTGTCAGTTTTATTCTCCATCACTCGATTCCAATTTTATGGGTTTCTAAGTCGCATGTTTGATGTATAAAATTTAAGGTCAGTTGGTCAAAATAAAAAAAATATTGGTTCAATGATAGAATTTTCAAATCCATAACAAATTAAATTAAAAAAATATTCAATATTAACTCATTTTATAGGTATTGATGAGACAATAATGATATAACTTGTAAAAAAGTAAAAACATAATTTTAGTATATATTAGTTAATATACGATTATGTATGTTAATATGATAAATATTTAAAAATAAAATGATAAAAAATCAAATTAAACAACTAATCTTATAAATATGACTCAAAATCAAACGACATCCGACGAAGGGGAATACACAACCTTTGTGTCTCGAATCTCTCAAACCATCTCATCTCTAAGGTTTATTTCTAATATCTTTATTCTTTAAAGTTGATTTGATATTTTGATTTCTAGTTGTCTTAGACTCTTGAATAGTAGCTTGATGATACACTAGATGGCTTAATGATTTTGGCTGAAAATAAAAGTAGCTGATTTTTTCGGATATTTGACCGAACCATACCAACCCGAAATTGTCGGATATCCGAAATTTTCGGTTAGTATTCGGGTTCCATTTTTTCCAACCCGACGAAATTTCCGAATTTCCAAGTTGTTCAACCCGAACCTCCCGATGCACACCCTTAAATATATATAAGAGAAAAGATTAAGGGTATTTGGGTTTCTGGTAGTGATACTCATATTAAGAGCTTGTAGGTAAAGCTGATGCGATGCTGATGTAATAGTAAAAGCTTGTGAACTTACGGGCTACGCTATCGAAGTCCTTAGAACAATTATCACATAACATTTGTTGGTGTAAATTGTAAAACAACATTTTTTCTTTAAATCTTGATTTTATAATCTAATATATAATACATATTTAGACACATTGAATCCATTAAATGAAGTATCATGTGAAATTTAATTCCATTCATGCTTAAAACTAAAAATTTCCGATTCCATCTAATTCGGTTGCAATCTATAAAAGTATTATTATTATTATAGAACATTTATTTTGACAAAAAACCACTAATTGAAAAAAAACTAGCAATTAATAATAAAGATGGTTTCACACTCCCACTCTCACTCTAACCAACACCTGACCACTTCAATGCCGCGGCGGTCGTCGCCCTTATTCCGCAAGCGAGGCGGAGGCGGTGGCGGTTTGGGGCTCGCCGCCGTCGCATACATCGCCGTCGACTACCTCCGCCACCTCTCGCCGTCGTGGCACGAGCTCCTACAGCCTCTCCTGTGGATCGTGCTCGCTTTAGTCGCAATCACACGCGTTCCTTCTTACAAGCACTGGTCAGCTGAGCTCCGTTCAGCTCTCGTGTTCATCGCCGCTTTGGTTTTCATGCTCTGCACCTTGCTGTATGAGATGATCTCCGTTCGTTCGGTCACTGCGGTGCTCGGCCTTGCCTGGCACGGGTACAAATATGATATATATAATTGTTATTTTTGTTAAGGAGTTTATCGCGTGGTTTCAGATTGAGAATGTGCTGTTTTTGAAATATGATATATATATATATATAATTGTTATTTTTGTTAATTTTGATCCAGTGGTTTCAGATTGAGAATGTGTTGTTTTTGAAATATGATATATATAATTGTTATTTTTGTTAATTTTGATCTAGTTTATCGAGTGGTTTTAGGTTTAGAATGTGTTGTTTTTGAAATATGATATATATAATTGTTATTTTTGTTAATTTTGATCGAGTTTAGTTGATCAAGTGGTTTTAGGTTTAGAAAGTGTTGTTTTTGAATAATACATCGAGAATTATCAATGCAGTTTGCCGAAATTAGCAAGTTGTGTTTCAGATCTGAAGGATATTTGAGTTTTTAGATGTGAATTTGAGTGTTCTAAATTTTCAGTAATTAGTTTATCTGCATTTAATGTGGTGGTTTTCCATAAAAGTAAACCTTTCCCCAAATTTTTAGCGTTACATTTAGGCTTCAATTAATGCAACACCGTTTGTTTATTTATTTATTGTTTTATATGTTCATTAAGGGTAAAGGACTGAAGGTGTTTCTTTATTTCCTCAAAGAATGTGAGCTAATTGCTATTCAATGATGTAATGTGATGTTTGTTGTAGATAATACCATAATCTATGGTATGTATAACTACTGATATGCTTCAAATTTGCTAACATTATTGAAATATACTTCCATAGCATATAGAACACAAGCCACATACACATAACAGGGACAGCGTGATTTGTGGAATCTCACGCAATTAGTGGCTTTAGGAGGTCTCTTCCTTTTCGCTATTTATCATGTGCCTTACCTTAAAATGCAGTCTTCTGTTCAACTTCCATAAGGATCAATAACTTTGAAAACCGACATAGTAGTTAGAGTTCGGGTGAAGCTGATGACATGTTCGTTTAATCTATTTTTGCTCACAGTTGAAAGTAATCACACTTGTTTTGGATGTCCACAAGAATGTAACATGTTGAGAATGTTGACAAAGTATTGGAGAGTTAAACCTTACTGATCTGATTTCATTCGCAGAACCGTCACAAGTAACCTTATAGTTTGTCTTAGCACCATTAAGGTATTAGACATTGGCAATGCAACATGATTATCAGTTCTACATAGTTATCTTGCCAAATACCTACATGTAACAATGGGATAAGCACCTAGATAAGTTGTGTGACTCTAAATATGTCGAATGACTAACTATGTGGAGAACCGAGTAATATTACGTAAAGTAAGACATTTAAACTTTGATCTGGCACCTTTATATTATTCCCAATCTGCATAAGCTCATTTTAAGTAAAAATTATAGCTCAGAGGTATCTGATTTGTTTTGCTATCTCTCTATCAGGGATACTTCACCTCTTCCTGACACTGGGCAGTGGATACTTTTGGGATTGAATGAGAAACTTCCTCAAGTGATTGTCAATTTGTTGAGAGCTCGAATAGTCGGGTTGCATCATTACCTGATGCTGTTTGTAATGCTTGCTTTCTCTGTGCTATTTGGCTCCATAGAAGCTCCTGGTCTTGGGATAGGTGCACGATACATGTTCACCATGGCTATAGGACGGTTTTTGCGAGCCATAAGTTTTGCATCGACAATTCTGCCATCACCTCGACCTTGGTGTGCTTCAACTCGGTTTGATGTCCCTCAACATCCACATCGTTGGGCACAGAAATTTTACGTCCCTTATGCTTCTGACACCCGTGCCATAAGCACTGTCATTCGTGAAGATATGGTGTACGGTATGCCCTTCGTGGATTTACAGAACAAATCAGAAAAGAAATGAAGATAGTTAATATGTAACTGAGCTTAGAGTGATCCAGTTTTTTCCCTTTTCTTTATCAATCTCTGTGTGTCTCTATATCCATGGTCAGCATAATTCATGACAAGATGAACACATGTTCAAACAATTTGCTATTTACAAAGATCCATTATTTTGTTAAAATCTAATGTAATGATATAATTAAAAAATGCATTTTCGTAAGTTAAAATTTTCTTTGGCATGTCAATTCAACAATTCTTTTTACTGTACGAGGAAATATCTTTTTGCTCATGAAAATTGCCAATACTTTTTAGTTGTTTGGTTGCTGTGTGACCTTTTTTTTTTGGAAAAGATGTGGACTTTCTATGTAATATGCTCATTATATGCATCATGTATTTGAATCAACTTTATGCTTAAACATAATCCTTGTATTGTGTAAATTTCCTCACTGTAGTCCGTACTTCCTATTTGCTTACAGGATGCAACTATTAACATCATATGTAAACATCTTGCAGACCATGGTGTTGTACATGATGATGAGTATCGACCAAATTGGGGGTTGATGAGCTTCCTTGCTGATTTCCTCCGACCTCTTCCTGACGGAGAGGCTGCATGGATCAATTTGCTAAAAAAGCTGGAGGTGGCTGCAATGATCTTCTATACAGTGGACACATGCTTGTTGCAGTCCTTACAGCTATGGCTTGGACGGTATGTATGCTTTGGATTCATCAAATAATCCTATTCAATAAGTTGACAACTTGACATGCTGCTGCATATCACATAACTTAGGAACAGAAGCTTTTAATTCATTTGTTTCTGTACAATACAAAATGACCGGCTTTGATATGCTTGGACTTTGGCTTTCTGTGGCTTACATATATCTGGCAAGAATGATGATTATATTACTCCGTCCATCCTACACAAGTTGCAAGATTTGGATAAGCTTTGTAGTGTTGGAAGAGTGTGTGACTACTTGCCAAATGTAATTAGAATATTCTGGACCCTCATTAATTTCAATAGTTTGTAAGAGCATCCACAGTGGTGGAACCTCCAAGAACCTCAGTTACCATATTTTTTCCTACCACGTCATTGCCATCTCAACAAACTAAGAACATCCTTAAAACTCTACAATGGAGGTTCTTACAAAAACTTTACTTCCCTCTTCTTATTTATAATATAGTTTTTATTTATGTAAACTATTATATAACAGGAAAGGAAACAATTACAAGAACCTGAGTTCTTATTCAAGCACCTGGGTTCCAATAAGAACCTGTGATTGGGCAAGAACCCCTATCTCACAGTGGAGGTTCTTGTAAAAACCCATGAAAAACCTCACAAAGAACCTCCATTGTGGATGCTCTAACAAAGATGATGGTAATTTGGAAAGTTTCCAAAATTAGAAGTTTTGCAATTTTGATGAGATATCCTGAAATAAAACTCTGGCAAGTTGCATAGAAAGTAGGGAGCATGTCTTTAAGCAAAGTAGTGTAAGGGCTGTTTGGTTGGTTTTCCATCAAGTCCTGTATGCGTACAGTTGTCTACGTGGATTAATCTGTATGAATAGATTGGGAAACTTTTTGTTTGGGAGAGTGTCTTTACAGATGAAGGAGCTTTACATATCGTTAAGCCACTACCAGACAGTCATGTATAGTTAACTGAATATGTTGTGAGTCTCATTTTGCTCGTTGAGCTACTAACAAAGAGGGCCTAATTATGCACTGCAAGGGTTTTTCAAGGGAGACGCTGGTAGCTGTACATAACAAAAAGATTCATACAAGATGCTACAAGTAGAACATAGAAGAACTACTATAAATGCAAGGCTACTAAGTTAATTTTCAATCATTGGGATTCACATATTGTCCTAAATATAACTAATTTCTTCTTACAAAAATTGCCATATATGTAAAAATAATGTGAAATTTGTTTGCATGTCCACCCAGAGTGGTTTAGTTAACGTCTTAGCCACCATTTTTTTGGAAAAGATATTAAAATCTCACTAAGATTACAGTTTTCTTTTTGCGAAAATAGCCATTGACCATCATTGCAACTAAATTTATGATATTACTTTGATTCTTGTATTTTGCATATGTTGAACAAAATGCTAGATATTTGACTGCAGAAAGTCGAAATTCTGTATTTCCCATAGCATCAAAGGGTTGTTGATCATGTAGGAAGCATATGGAGGTTGGAGTTCGGCTTTTATCTGGACGCTTGTAGCGCACAGTGCCCAAAGAGAAGTAAGGGAAAGGCATCATTACACAGTAGACTGCATCGCAGCAATCTATGTGGGTTTCCTGTTATGGAAGATGACAGGGTTTCTGTGGCCACTCAAGGACACATCTCGACAAGCAAGGCTAAATAAGCTAGAAAAGATCGAGGGCAAACTTTACCAAGCCGCTAGAGATTCAGACTTGGACCAAGTTCGAGACCTCCTAAAACAAGTTGACTCGGCCGGTCAAACCAAGAATCAATCTGGCAAGGAGAAGGGTATGCAACTTTTTGCCGGGGGTACCATCATTTTTGCGCTTACTGTCGTTCTTTTGGCCTTTGTTTTAACTAGTGATGGGTAATCGAATGATCATTGTTGTATGATAGTTTTAGAACACGAATTTTTCACTAGTAAACTATATGTGTACACGGATAGGTAATTGGCATATCTTAAATTCAATTTTTGTTGAGTGATGTTTGCATCATTTGTTACAGACTTCCAGTTAGTATGGTCCAAGATCAGGATTAGATTTTCCCGGATTGTTAGTAGAAACGAAGGGAAATATAATGATGAATCAGGTGTTGTTCGGTATGTTTTCTGGTAAAACCTATATAGATAAAGTTGTTTGTATTGTTAATATACGAGTGTTGTTCGTTTGTTGTGTCCAATACACAATCTGAAATGACCAGTCTACCCTTATTCTTTATTTTTGTCTAAATAATGATAGATATGTTGAAGAAGTGACTTATAACAAAATGTCAATTTAAATGTTTTTTTTTCTTTGCTAATAAAAGTAACTTTGATTTAACATAATAATATGAATTTAATTATCAAAGAAACATTAATAAATACTTGTAATAAAAACAAGTCAATATCATAGTTTGCAAATTAGGCTTATAATTGTGGAGTTTTTGATCAAATGGGTGTTTTAATAAAAAATATTTACCAAATGGGTGTTGTTTTAAACATATTTACCATTTAGGTGTAGTTTTCTATTTAATGGATTTTTAATGCATAAACATATTTACCATTTAGGTGTAGTTTTCTATTTAATTGGCTTTTAATGCTTTTTTCCTACTTTTCTTTACTATTTTTTATTATTTTTTTGTTGTTGATTTTTTTAATGTTTTTTTAAAGATTATATAAATAAAAAGCTTATGTACGGTTAAGTAAAAAAATATATAAAACAATAATACGGTTCTGAAAAAAATCATATAAAAACAAACCCGTCCGAAAACCCGAGCATTAAAAATGGTATAAAAATGGTGGCGAGTTTGGGTTGGCATTTTCAGAACCAAACCTACCGAAAAATACGAACATTTTAGATATTTTTTATTAATGTGAGTATTAATATATACTATTAATAAGTTTCAAAAAAAATATATTGAAAAAAAATTATCAAGTACCGTAAAGTTTTTATTAAAAAATAACAATAAAACTCAAGTGCGGTTAATGTTTTTATTAAAGTTTAAGTACGATTAAGGTTTTCGGTTAATGTTTCAGGTGAGCAAAACCCGTCCAACCCAAAATACCCATTTGAAACCTGAATCGTACTTAAACTTTAAAACCAAGACCCGAAAACCTGATTTAATTGGGTTTTATTGAGTTTTATAAAAACATTAACTATACTTGAAAACATTAACCGAAAACCTGAATCGTACTTAAACCTGAACTGTACTTGAGTTTTATTGTTGTTTTTTCAATAAAACTTAACCGTACTTGAGATTTTTTTTCCAATATATTTTTCGAAACATATTAATAGTATATATTAATACTCACATTAATAAAAATATATTTAAAATGTTCGGGTGTTTCGGTAAGTTTGGTTCTGAAAATGCCAACCCAAACTTCTCACCATTTTCATACCATTTTTAATGTTCGGGTTTTCGGACGGGTTTGTTTTTATATGATTTTTTCATAACCGTATTATTGTTTTATATATTTTTTAACTTAACCGTACTTAAGCTTTTTATTTATATGATCTTTAAAAAAACATTAAAAAATCAGCAACAAAAAAATAATAAAAAATAGTAAAGAAAAGTAGGAAAAAGACATTAAAAGCCCATTAAATAGAAAACTACACCTAAATGGTAAATTTGTTTAGGCATTAAAAGTTCATTAAATAGAAAACTACACCTAAATGGTAAATATATTTAAAACAACACCCATTTGGTAAATATGTTTTTTAAAAAACCCATTTGGTCAAAAACTCTATAATTGTGTACTATTAGCACCCCATTTTGATCCATCGAGTTTCATTTCTCCACTCTATGGTGGCGTTTGGTTCTTTAGAATGTTTATGATGAAATTGGAATTGGAATCTGTCATGATCCATCTAGTTTCATTTCTCCACTCTATAACATCTTTTTCTTCATTGGTTAAAATAATGTATTCGAACAAAGGCACGTATTGCAAAGCAAACAACGATCATACTTCTTTGTTTTGTAAAAGGAAAAGAAGCCATTTGCTTCAAGATTGAGAATTTAGCTTTCAAGACACTCCTAACATGCTCAACGACACCATAAACATGCTCAATGACAGAGCAGTTGGAAGAAAGACTTTATTTCTCTCAATACTGACACTGAGTAGTTAGGAAAAAAGGTAGATGGGAAAATTAATGACCGAATACAAGAGGATATAAAAATTTTAGCTGAACATACTCATCCATGAACTAACCGAATAAGCCGATATCTAACACGTGAACACGACATACTCCTACCGTTACCGTCTATCTTGCAAGTTTCAATGGTTATTATTATACACGTTTTTTCTTTCATGATAATCAAATGGGGGGAGGGGTCAAACCTGACATGTTTAAAAATCAGAGGACTAAAAGTAAAAAAATAAAATGCAATTTTCTTCAACCGCAAGCCTCTTCTACCTTCATTTCCAGACGTTTTGGGTCTCTTTCATTTATACTCCTCCATTGTTGTTATCTCCAATGGCGATTTCTGCAACTGCGCCCTTCACATGTCGTTTATGGACTTTGGAAACCACCACACCTTCACCTTCTTCATCCTCTATAAAGCTTTCCAATTTCTCTTTTCTCCAATCTCATTCTCATTTTCCTCCTCTTACTCTCACTAAAAATCGTCGATTTGCTGCTTTTCCGTCTAACCCTAGAACACTTCATGTGGTAATAATAATAATAATAATCTCTTATCTTCGTCTTTTCACTTATTATTATGGATTTTAATTTGTTTAATTTGAGAAGAAACAAGATGATTATGTTTGTTGCTTTTGAACTTGGATGTTGATTATACTTTTGCTATGTGTTTGATGTTGGATATGATATTTTTTTCATTAAGTTAATTGTAATTAGGTTCCGTAATTTTGAGTTTACTTCGCAAAAGCTAGGTTGTAGCAATTTGGACTCCGGAAAAAAGAAAAAAAAAAGGTTAAATTTTTGAGAACCCTAAAATATATGTGGGATTATTTAGGTTTTTTTGGATTGTTTTGGAAAAAGTGGTGAACATATTTCACTGTATAAAAAAGCATTGGATGAAATATTTTTAACCAAAGACAATCTATTTCAGTTTTGAATTTGGAAAAGAACTAGGTAAAGCAAATTTGTTTTTGGAAGAGAGGAAGTAATTAACTTTGAGATGGAAACTTGAGGACATCCCAATTTTGGATGTGGAGGTCGCGTTGTATGCCTTTTTAGTTTCGTTTTTGAGACAAAAATGATGCTTATCAAACCAAAAGGCTCGTGGCGTAGCGGTAAGACCTGTGGGGGATGTGGATGGTATCCCATTCACCCCATGTTCAAATCCCTTCATGCACATCTTGTGGCCAGGCTTAGTCTCAGACGGCCGAATTTAATTTCAGTTCCAAATTGCCAAGGATGGTCTAGACGAAGTCTAGATGAGCCTTATAAAAAAAATGATGCTTATCAGAAATGTATTGAGGGGAGTAAGCTTATGAGCATGTTGAGGTTGAGACTTGACTTTGGTAAATCGATATGGTTTTATGTTGGGGATTGGCGACAGATGGTTATTATTTTATGGAAGGTCTTAGAGAGGAATAATAGGGGAATATAATATGATTTGTACATTTACTGATATAGAGAAGACATATAAAAGGGTGACAAGAGAGGTGAGCTGAGTATCTTTTAGAAGGAGTTACTAGAATGCATGATTTCTACTCTTTGATGTTGTCTTTTTATATGGTGCAAGCTTGTTAGCATGATTTCCACTCTAGTCTTTTTGGCCTATCATGGTTACAGTTAAAAGTTATGGAAGATATGCAAAAAAAAATATATTTTTGTTGGAAGTGTGTACAACTCACCAATTACTTATTTCACATCTTATAAAGATTTAAAATCTTGGTTAGATCTTTACTTGATTTTAATTTGTGCCCTGGTTAATGCACTAAGTAATTCCTGAATTGTATCCAAGTCTTTCTAAGTGGTAGTTTGCATCAAGTGCGATTTCTGAAATTCAATCCTACCCATGCTTTATTGGGCCTTTAATCAATTAGTACACTTGTATTGGGATAAAAGAGAAAAGGGAACGCAAAAAATGAGAATTTGGACTTAATCACAGTACATCCATATGTTCATGTTTTGCTGTGGGTGGAGGTTTTCTATTGTAATAAAAAAACCGACTTTTTAATTGTTCACCAATCAGGTTAAAGCGAAGAAGCAAACATTTTCTTCCCTTGATGAACTACTGGAAAAAGCTGAGAAGCCTGTGTTGGTCGACTTTTATGCAACCTGGTAAATCTCTCTTTCTCTCTGACATACCTCTGTTTCTTGCTTCTACTCTCATTGGCAGTGAGTAATGATATACTATATACTCTAATTTTGTGGTGTATATAATCTTGTAAAATGATTACTGCTATCAAACCATACCAAACCAAACCAAACCAAAACAAGCGATCTTTGTATATGGTATGCAGACCTGTTGCCATCAATCATTAATTGACATGAAATTCTTCTACTTTCTGATGAAAAAAATATGAAACTGAAATTACAGATCTGTTGTAAGCCTTACCTGGTTGAATAATAAGTGATTTTCTTCTACTGTACAAGTTTTATAATGATCAATGAAGTATTATTTCACTTCTTATTGATAAGAGGTGGTGCTGAAGTCTTATTGATAAGTGTTTTTATCACAAAAAGTGCTTTTTAAGTTCTGATTTAAGAAACAAACAGCCCCTAAGACTGTTTGATTTTGTGAATTGATAAACGTTGAATATCTGTAATTGTCTATTTCTCCCTTTAAAATTTTATAACGATGAATTTATATAAAAATGATTCCAACTTTACTAATACATATGTAAATAGTTATCAAAAGATTTTTTAAAGATACGACACTCATTTCAAGCAGTAAATGTATTTGAACAAATGCATCTTTGTTACATCAACTCATCATTTGTAAATCGCCCCTAAGTTCTGCAGTCTGTAAACAAGTTTGGGGATATGGAGGTGCAACATGTACAAAAGTACTTGCAATTCTATCTATGGAATATGCAACCTGTTGTATCATCCAGTAAGGGTAAATAATGCAAATATTAGGCACCAAACTCACTGTCTTTAGATAAAAAAATTTAATCAGAAACATATTGATCACCTGAAGTGAAACAATTATCCGAGTAAAAAGATTATTTGTTGTGCTTGCTATACGCCTATAGGTGCGTAAACATGCATGTAAACACCAAACCGAAACTACTACAGGTTAAACTACTTGTGAGAACCACATCCAATTCAAAAAACTATATATTATGAACAATAACAAATTATACCATAAGTTATACTCCCTCCCTCCATCCAGTAAGAAAGTTTACATTTGACTGTAATACGAGTTCTTTGCATACTTGAAACATTAATAAGATTTCACACAATTGTACATTAACATATGAGCTAAGCAGCTAACACAATAGATTGCAGCGGTAAAAAGAACAGGTTCCGTTCATAAATTTGATGGGGAATACAACGGATTTGCTTTAAAAGGGATCCCAATGGCACCGGTTAAGAGAGAACTGAAGAGGTTATTTTTACAGAACAAGCAAGGCCTAACTTGATGATATCTGTTATACAGGTGTGGCCCTTGTCAGTTTATGGCTCCTATACTGAACGAAGTTAGTATAACCATGGGAGACACACTCCAAGTGGTGAAGATCGACACCGAAAAGTATCCTGAAATTGCAAACAAGTACAGCATAGAGGCTTTGCCAACTTTCATCTTATTCAAGGATGGAAAGCCCTTCGACCGTTTTGTAAGTTTATGCAACATTCTTTTTCTTTGCAGTTCCTCCGTTTGCATTATGAGCGTGGGGTTAGCATTTTCTTTTTCTGCTAGATTTCTGTCAATAGTGTGTAGTTTGAGTTGGTTCATTTTTGACAACCGTACGGTAGCTTAATTTTAAGTTTATTGAAAACCCCTGGTTGGCTAGCATTAAAGCTAGCTTTTCAGTATGCCCTTTTAAGTCATTTTACCTTGTCAAGTTGTCATTTAGCTTACCGGTAACATGACTCGTTTATGAGCCAACAACTAGCTTATTATTTCAGCTAGTTTGTTAAACATAACCTTATTTCCTGAAATCATGCAGCAGAAAACACTTAACCCTCATTGTATTGAAACCTTTTAAAAGATTGCATTCATAGAATTTATAGAAAAGTTTGAGCATTATGTGGGAAATGTATTCATTTGAATGTTAGATAATGGTGAATAAGACAATAACCAGTCCATGATCCTAATCTTTTTTTTTTCTTGTTCCTTTTCATGGTTGAAAATAGTAATAAATAAAGATTTATTTTATATTGATTGGTTGCAGGAAGGAGCTTTGACAGCAAACCAGCTGATGCAACGAATCGAGGATAAGCTAAAAGCTACGAAGTAACAGTAGGGGGTGAGCTAGCTTTCTTTAAGTTTTTGCATCTATGTTTATTTATACCATGTTTAAAAGTCTATTTTCTGATTTGATCTATAATGTTTTCAGGTTAAACTCAGCTGTTACATGATGTTCTTTTGGTTTGGTTTTTATTCCTATACATTTTCATTTATTACCTTTGTCTAAAGTGATTGTTGGAAATGAGACTACAAATTGTAACAAACATTTCTCTATCATTTGGTACAGAAACTGAATTTGTGATTAATTGGGTTGATTGAGGTAATAATGTGGTGTTTTTTGGGCTCTTCAACTTGATTTGTGGTGGGTATCAACACTTCAACTACTAACAATTAAGTTCAAGCAATGAGTAAAAACATGATATATTCTACCAACACAAACAAACCTTGTAAGAGTCGTCACTCTTACTTACACTACTAAACAAGATTTTCGGTCATCAAAATAACATGGAATAAACGACTCTTACTTGGTTTTGGTAAGCACTAAACGTGTAATAGTAACCACTTCACTTAGGAGGTAAAAATTTTAGTTAGCAAAATAACTCGGTAGTTGTTAGTAAATACCGTTATCTCTTACCCACTAGAAAGTAGAAACCAAAACCGCATAACCTACAAAAAAAATTTAAGGTACCATGGGTGGTTACTTAAATTTATATCCGATAAGCGTTTATCGATAAAAGATAATTGACTAATTTATTTTACCATGTAAGATTTTAGTTTATTACAATGGTATCTTATATAACAATTTACCTGCCAAGCGTTTACTCTTGTAAGAGTTGTCCTCGTTTATTTACTTACGCTGTGTATTCGAAAAGAAACGAATGGAAATGAAAGGAAAGGAAAATAATTTTTAGAGTAAATTACGGATTTGGCCTCTATGGTTCGATGATTTTTACGGATTTGGTCCCTAGACTTCATTAATTACGAATTTGGTCCTTGTGGTTTGCAAATTCTATTGGATTTGGTCCCTGTCTACTTGCACCACCAGCGACCAAATCCAATAGAATTTGCAAATCATAAGAACCAAATCCGTAATTATTGAAGTTTAGGGACCAAATCATAAAAACCATCAAACCACGATGACCGATTCCGTAATTTACTCTAATTTTTAATTTTTCCAAGAATACCCCTAACCATGAGAATTACAATTTGGGATGTAACTAGTTGTTAACAGAACGCCGGCGAAGAATATCCGGCACCGGCGACGGAGGAAACATGGAGATGGTGGCCGTAACAGAAATAAACAACGTCGGAGTAGACCTAACACCACCACTCCACCCTCTCGCTTATTCCCTCCATCACTCTTTCCTCTATTCCCATTGCTCTGCTTGTTTCCACCCTCTCCCTCCCAATTCCAATTCCAATTCCAATTCCAATTCCAATTCCAATTCCAATTCCAATCCCAATCCCAATTCCAATCCCAATTTCAATTTCAATTCCAATTCCAATTCCATTCCACCTCTCTACTGCTCTCCTTCATGTTCTTCTTCCCATTCCCATCTCCACCTCCCCCAAAACCCTAACCTTTTCAATGGCGAAACCTCCGACCTCCGCCTTGCTCTCCAATTACTCCACCAAATCAAACACCACCGAAACTACGATTACGATAGAATTCATGGATTGATGACCAATCGTCACAACCTTCTCACATCCACCACCGACGACAACGACGAGCTTTCCGCTAGAATAAAGGCCGGAGCTAGGGCAATCGCGGCCGTTTCGGATATCGAATCATCCGAACCTTATTTACTGGAAGAAGCGGTGTTGTGTTTGGTGGTGACCAACGCCGTGGAGGTGGAAGATAGGGTTGGACGTTTGGTAGGTGTTGCGGTCTATGATTTTGCTTTCTCGTGGATCAATCATGGTTGTTCTCCGAATGCTTGCTACCGGTTTCTGCCGCCGGAGGGCCGCCACGGCAGTGGCAGACGGTGTCTCATTGCTCCGGCATCCTCCGATGGTTCTGTACCGATTGATTCTGAGCTCCTTTTTACAGGTACATCAAGGATTCGTCTATCCTGAATTCGTTTGAAAAAATCTATCTTTTTGGATGTTGAATTGTTTACGTATGATAGGATCGCCGGAGATTTGCGGTGGTGGTCCGAGAATCGTTGTTAGGAGCATCAAACCGATTAAAAAAGGGGAACGAGTTACAATTGCGTACACAGATTTGCTCCAGCCAAAGGTAAACAACTATATACGTGGTAAAAAAGGCTCTGATATCATGTTAAAGTAGTACCTTAATTATTTTCCAAAAGAGGGATTAAGGAGAATAGAATTACTTTTCAAATGGCTCTGATACTATGTGTCAGTTGAATTTTGATTACTTTCCAAAAGGAGCCTTTAGGAAGGAAAAAAAGGAGGTTCCACACTTCCACCATATATATAGTAGAGTAGACGAGAGTACGGCTGCGAACTCAAATTTCATTGTGACCGTGGGGATAGCCAAGAGTGTGCCATGTGGCATAGTAAGTCTGAATAATACATGATTATTCAGACTGAATATCCACATGGCGCGCACTCGGCTGACCTCACGTTTACAATGAAAGATGAGTTTTCATTTGAACCTAGTCCTAGTAGAGTAATGGTCTAAGTGTAGCCAATTAGGAGGTTCTACATTTTTTATATGGTATCAGAGCAACATGGCCTTGCTATGAACCTGCTTCAGGTGTTCTGAATGTGACGGTAGCTTATTAATGCGGCCCTGGTGTGCAAAGCGAACCCCTTCTTGTACACATGAACCTGCAATTATCGTTTTTTTTTTGTGAAATTAGAAGCAATAACCGAAATAACCACTTACAAAGTGAAATTAGATTCGCTTCAAGAAATTCTCACAAAAAAAAAAAAACTAAAAAGAGGACGAACTTGCATTCAATATTCTTTGTGAAGGTGAGATATTCTTGGAGTACCGAACGAACCCCTTCGCTGGTCCATGGGTATGAATCTTGGCTTCTAGAATGTGAATATCGAATATTGTAAATAGACGTTGTGTGCATCGTGATCGCGATTCCGGGGGGGGGGGGGGGGGTGAGGGGTTGCTGTGTGAATTTGATGGGCGTCGGAATGAAGGTGGCAGTGATGGTAGGGGGTCGTTGCGTGAATCTGGTGGGGGTTGGAGTGATCGTGGGTGGTGTCGCAAAATAGATAATAGCCAATGCATTGGACTGAAAGATGTGAGTTTTTTCTTCGAATTGTGAATCTAGCTCAAAATTGGACCGGAAGATTCACAAGTCGATAAAGGAAACCCCAATTCGAAGAAAAAACTTCCATCTTCCAGTCCAATGCATTGGCTATCATCTATTCTGCGGGACCCCCACAATCACTCCAACGCCTACCAGATTCACGAAACGACCCCCCGCCATCACCACCACCATCGCCCCAACGCCCACCAGATTCACGCAATGACCCCCCGCCTCCCGGCACGAGATCGGGATGCACACAACGTCTATTAGAATATTTCATATTCACATTCACAAAACCAAGATTCATGCCCAAGAACTAGCGAAGGGGTGCCTTCGGTACTCCAAGAATATCTTGGTGTTCTTTCACCTTCACAAAGAATATTGAATACACATTCGTCTTTTTTTAGTTTTTTTTTGTGAGAATTTATTGAAGCGACTCTAATTTCACTTTGTGTTAGAAGTGGTTATTTCGGTTATTGCTTCTAAATTCACATAAAGAATAATTGCAGGTTCATGTGTCCAAGAAGGGTTCGCTTTGCACACCAAGGCATGTTGTTAATGTTAAGCAGTCGTCACATTCAGAGCCCAAAACAAGGTTCATAACCACACTAGTATACATAGTATAGTAATCAGGGTTACAACCCTGATTACTTTCCAAAAGAGCCTTGAAGGGAAAAAAGGAGGTCCCACACTTCCAAGTTCCACCATATATATAGTAGAGTTCTAAGTGTAGCTGAAGTGGGACTCCAACATCACATTTTTTAATATGGTATCAGAGCAAAAAGCCTATGAATCCAAGTATACCATTTTGTATGCACGTTTATGTTTCCAGGAGTCGAGGCAATTGGAGTTGTGGTCCAAGTATCGGTTTACATGTTGCTGTCATCGCTGCATTGCAATGCCCTTATCCTCCATTGACCAGCGTCTACAAGTAAGAACTTTGTTGCGACTTATACATGTTCACAACGGCAAAAAAACACAAAAATGGGTTCTGATGATCGTTCTGTTTTCTAGGAAATCTCCACCTCGAATGGGAGGTTATCTCATGATGTAGGAGTAGAAAGCTTTACGGATTACATAGATGATGCCATTGATGATTATGTATCTTCTAATGATGCCGAATCTTGCTGCAAAAAGCTGGAGAATGCTCTTTTGAACAGATTTCGTTACGAACAACTCGTAATAAGGTTACATCCCCAACACCATTTGTCTCTAAATTGCTACACAACTTTGGCTTCCGCATATAAGGTCCGTGCGATGAATGATAACGCTTTAGAGCTGAACAGATTCAGCACTGCATACTCCTTGTTACTCGCTGTTCTAACCCATCATCTATTTCTTTCTGAATCTTCGTTAATTAAATCCGTTTCACATTTTTGGATCGGGCTGGTGAAGCTTTACTAAACCTTGCTAGAAGCTTAGAGTCTGATTCTGATTCAGATTTCCGAAGGTGTAAATGTTCACGGTGTGGTTTGATTGATATGTTCGAAGCTAATTTTGACGATGGGTGTTGTCCTAACAAGATTCTAGAGATATCAAAGGAGTTTCTAAACTGCATTGGTGATGTAGCTCGGAAGGTGTGGAAGTTTTTGGTTCGTGGAAACGATTATTTGGAAGGTGTTGATTTAAGATGGTTGGGGACCGTAAATATTATTGGTGATAATGGGTGCGATCGAGAGGGAAGTATGGAGGGAGGTGAGGCTTTTGGTCTAAGTTATCATTTGTTGTTATATGGAGGGATTTTGTCGAATGTTAGTGGCGGGTTTGATTCACATTTGAGTTGTTATGTTCGAAGACTTGTGGGAAACTAGCAATACTTTGTATGATTCTAATCTCATGAACTTAATTTGCTCGATTGATTGAATTTGCCATCTATTTAAGGTAGCGTTTGATATGCAGATAGGATTGGAAAGGATCACACACAAGAAGAGGAGAAGAAGTTATCTGTCTAGTGTTTGACATGACTAGGACCTGACAATGGGCCGGACACGTTGTCCTTGAATATTGTTTAATGATTCTATATCACGGATGCCAATCATATGAAGGAGGAGGTGGTCCGCGATGATGGTGGTGATAGAGGTGGAGGTTGACTGTGGTTCTTGAGGACGTGGAGATAGTGGACACTGGTAGTGGTGGCACCCAAGAGGGATGGATGTGGTGGTGCGGTGGTTGTGGACATGGATTTGTTAGGACAATAGTGGCAATCATCAATGGTGGATATGTCGGTAGTGGCGGCAATGGGGCGGGGGTGGGGATTTTTTGAACCAAATATCATTTTAGGGTTATATCAAATGAAATGAGGATAAAGTGGTAATTTTTTAGTTCCCATCCATCTTACATGTATCACCAAACTTGTAACATTGTTATCTTGTGACTAAACACAACCCAACAAAGAATTGATATTTTTTTTGGCGAGTAAAAATCTCTTATTTGTTAAAAGGCAATATGAGGTTTGTAAACGCTCAAACATAATTAGAAGCAAAAGTTACCGGTTGTTTCTCTTTTAGGCCCGTCAAGCAAGGTTGTTAAATAACTCTCGGTTTACTTAAATCAATTAAACAAAACTTAAAACGAACCAATTTTTGCAGCTTGAGCGGTCTAGTGGTTTGGTCAAATTTAAAAATAGTCAAACGAAACAACTATATCCTATAAGTGGTTTCAATGTTCTTTTTGGTGATTCGGACGAAACAGCCTGTAACACCCAAAAATGCCAAAAGACGATATAACTAGAAAAGTAACCATTCTTTTAAAAGAAAAGCGAAAACTTGTCCCAAAAACTGAAATAAAAAGAACGTCTAAGCATCATAGTGCCCAACTCGAGTTCAAACCGAACAACCATAACTTTTTTGTTTAGGAAATAACAACCAACACATTAAGCTAACAAGGAAATAGTTTGAAAACTTATAAACCCTTAATCACTTCATCCTTCCATTCGGAGCCTCAAACCTTATCTTTTCCCTTACGGGAAGTACCTGCATCTAAAAGAGTAAACAACAACGGGGTAAGCGGAAAGCTTAGTGAGAACACACCTAGCCATCTATCATTATACATACATAACAACAAAAGCATATAACCACATACGTGCCTCTTGCACTATCTTCCCTTCAGCTAAACCCAAAACAGGAAGAAACTCCATATCCCCGAAGGGAGAACATATCCCCGAAGGGAGCATACACAACATAAAGCAATTACATGTCTCATCATCATACACATACAACAATAGATAGCTAGATAGTGAACTCACCTTAGTAATGATCACAACTAGCTCAAGACACGTACAATAGTCACCCCGTACCACCTAAACACATTTCACGTACAAACACTTATCACAACTTGCTCATATTGGACACTAGATACTCAATACCGAAAAGCTCGCCGTAGCCATAGCTAGACTTGCCCAATTGTCCTCAAAATCCATAATCATCTATTAACATCCTTAAGGGAAGCCCAAAGCCAAATCCCCAAAAGGACCGCAAACGCAAAAAGTCAAAAACTCTCCAGAGAGTTACGCGACCTGGACCCCGCAACCTCAGGTCGCGGGCCTAGTCGCAGGATTCTCCTGGGGTTTTCGACTCACGATTTTGCTTCGATTTTCATGCCAAAAACCCAAATACTCGACTTACAGAGGTTCTAAACACACACCACTTCAACTAGGGTCGATAATCAACACTTATGTGCAATTGGATTGACCCAAACTACAACAATTGATGATTGTAGAATCATAATTCCACATCAAATTCAACGATTACAAGGCTTAAGATGATCAATTGATCATCCATTCCCATTACTACTCTAACTCAAGACTTTACATGATTTGGACATCAATTGAATGCTTAAAGAACTTAGAATTCATACCTTAACGCCAATTGATGACAACCCTAAGCCAATTGCTTCACGAAGACCTTCAATTGGCCTCCCTCCTTTCTTCTCCAATCGCTCTCCTTCTCCCTCTCCCGTACTCTGAAACTGCTCTAAAGGGAGTTAGGGTTCTCCCTCCCTCTCTATATACATCTCTACAGATAACCCTTCTAGTTTCCCAATTAACACTTTGGCCCCCAAACTCCTACAACAAGGTTAGATAGGTTAATAAACAAGGTTAACGAACCTCAAAAGACTAACTGAAACGGGGTGTTACACAACCTTCAAAGTTGACATATGTAATTATATTTAGTTTCATGTTGTAGACTTAAATATTATGGCACGATAAAAAAATACTCGTTCAAAGCAAGGTTTTAGTTTTCATTTCTGAATTGTTAAGAGTGTTTTAGTTTTCATTTTCAAATTGTCCGAGTTTTTTAGCTCACTTCTAAAATCCAAAATTTCAGATTGTTCTCCAACTTAACAAACTTGTTTAATTTATTTATTTTTAATTAGCAACTTAATAAACTTGTTTAATGTATTTTTTTAAAATTAGCCCGGTGTTTTTTTAGTTTTGGATATAGAGGCTACTATTATAAGTCGATATATTATATCTTTTTGATAATGTTATATTTGTTGTAATTTTATTTTGGAAATAGATGTTATGTTTTTTTATAGTTTTAAGGTCCATAATAGGTGCAAACCACCTAAACCAATCAGAAGTTTTACGCTTGCAAGGAAGAAATGTTCTTGGTGGATGCAGGACTTGGGACCGCACAAAGTGACGAAGAGCTCCGGCTAGATCCAGTCTTCGAAGACGTCCAATTGTAGCTTAATCTTAGTATTTTGGAGTACACTCGAGGTCACAACTAGATGTCTTTTTAGTTTTTGGTTTGGTCACTTGCCGCCAAACCACTCGGTTTGGAAATTTTTATGAACTTACGTTCCATTTTGGTTTGTGGTTTGAGAGTTGAGAGTTGAACTGTCGAAATCGGACCGCAAAAACTCTTACTTGCTATACTTCTGTAAATTTACTTTAACTATGATAAAAATAGAGAAAAAGTACAATCTTATAAAATACAAACTGATCTAACCTACTTGAGCGGGTTGGTTTGGTCACTTGTTTGTTTTATGACAACATCATATGAACCATCACAATTTTTGTCCCGCACGCTCCCATTGTACGAACGACAACCACAAATATTACAATATGTTTGATGCATTTTCAACATACATAACTGAAAGCACAGCATTTCTTGCAATATCATATCTTATGTCACGAACATCTTTATAGTTTTAGTAAAGCATTATAGGATCCATAAAAATAGCACATAAAACTCATATTGGGTTCACATATGCACTTTCTCGCATGAGCAACTAATAAATCTAGTTTAGAAGTCTTGTATTTTCTTCTTGAACAGTGGAGAACATGTGAATCTTCGACCCCAAGTTACGACTTCTCTCGACCATAATCCTCATAATTATTTTTCAGGCTTTGATGTTTTATGAAGTGCCAATAAAATGGCATTTATACTATAGTTTAATTAAGATAGATATAGGTGTTAAAAATCTTCATAAAAAAATTTATAGAGCCCAAACCAAGAATATGAATCAACCCTTTTTAGATGCATGTAGTTTTTGAACTGGAGTAAATTACTTAAATATTTTAGAGAGTTATCCTACATTTTTCATGTGATAAGGTTTTAAATCCTTTAATATATGTGACCTATGTCAAAGTTTACTTGACATTTCCTACGTCTTAATCTTAAATAGTACCGAACCTAGATCAAACTGCTAATAATAGATCTTTTAATGGATCTTTTAACGTATCTGGAGATTTATTTAGATGCTATGAGAATATTTACAGAAATAGAAAATAATAGTCGTTAACAAGGAGTAAAATGCTTCGGTTAGTGGAGCTGTTGATTCTTCCTATGATTATTTAGTCAACAAAATAAATAAAAGTAACGAGGCATATGTAATGAAATTTATATGAATCAGTCATGTATGTATATATAGTCTAAATATTTTATGTATACAAGTGAAGTCCATTTTCGGATCCATCCACTTGGGTTTGAGTCAGTAGGTTAGCATGCTATGATCAAGCTTATTCTCATACGGACGTAACTTAATTTTCAAATTGTCAAGATTATAGTCTAAATGAATCTTAGATAAACCTTTTTCTAAATAATGAATGAATTCAATAAAATTATCATTATAAAAGGATCTTGTGAAAATGGGAGATTATACATTAGAAGAAAAAACGATGTAAATCCACAACTCTAAACACCACATCGTTGATGAAGAGTTACTAAAATTCCAAAAAATAAACAACCCAAATAGAAGAATAGCAAAAGAAAAACCTAGAAAATGAATACTTGAATATTTAAAAATAAAAATTAAAAAACAAAGATTTGAAAGATTGTTGATCATAGGAGATTCTATTTTCAGATTAAATTTTATATTTCTTCACATTATTTATTGAGTAAATTACACTTTTGGCCTACGTGGTTATCATAAATTATCAACTTTTGTCCCATTTTTAAGCTAATTACAGTTTTGATTATTTTAGATGCCATTTTGTTTCACTTTTAATTCCTTAAACTAACTTTTGTTAAGTAGGAATGTTAACTCAAGGACATTTTTGTTTTATTAGAAATTTTGATAGACTTTCAATAAAAATTAAATATATAGATTATTACTGTATTATAGGAGGTCATTATCATTTATTCTCGAAGCCACCATTAGTCCATCACCATCATCATAGAACTAGATGTGACCTCTATTGTTATTCTCTTCCCTTCTACTGTATCACCGCCCCCAACCTTTCCTCCTCCTCTTGAACCCTAGCCCACTCCATTATGCTAAGCGCTGAGACATGATGTAATTTGCCAAGGGACTGATCAGGTGGGGGTCAGTTGGGTCTAAAGGACCATGGGGTTAGGGTTTCCCCGCCAACATTAACCTTTTGGAGAACTATAGATAAGAGTATCTCCAATAGTTTCTTTAAAATTTCTTTAAACTCAATATCCAAAATCTCTATAAAAAATGTATTCATCTCCAAAAGATTCTTCATCGTGGAGATTATATCACTACTAATATTATTAAAGTATTACATTTATTTAATAAAATATTATTTCTCTCACCTAAATATTTTATCTAAAAATTTCTTATTGGTAGAATATAATAAAAAAAAACTATTTCTCTTTCATGGTAATCATTTTTGTAGAGTTCTACAAATTTGAAGGTTTTCACACTGTCTTCTACTTTCTCCATTTTGAAGAAAGTTTTGAAGAATCTGTTGGAGCTAAAATTTGGCCAAAATCCATATTTTCTCTAAAACGATAAAGTTGTTGAAAATGCTCTAATAACTATATGAAAAAACAAGAGATCATACAAGACATCAACTTTCCTAACTCTGACATCATCTGCAACAAGAACAAATCCAAATTGATTTGGTTTCTCTTGGTAACTTGGTTTCACAATTTCTTATGGGATTTCACATAATTTCTTAGGGTTGTTTTTAAATCAAGGTTGAAGGTGAGAGCCATAGAGACTGCTTATATAAGAAGGGTTGGGCAAGGTTGTGGTGGCTAGTGGTACAAGAGAAAGAGAGCACTCGATTTGATTGTTTTTAGTATGCTTTTAGAATGAGGGTTTGGTTCCAGATTTCTGTTTTTCATTTCGAAATTCAGGTTTTGATGTTGGATTTAGTTTTTTTAATTTAGATCTGATTTTGATATGTATTTAGAGTTTTCGATTTCAGATTTCAGAATAAGGGCTTCTGCTTACCGTTGTCATTTCGATATTTTTTTACCTTTTTAGTTCATAAAGATTTTGTTTTTTTATCGTTAGGTTTGTGGGAGAATATGACCAGAGGGGGGAGCACTCATGAGAGAAGATAATCGAAGGAAGGTTGGTTCATGAAGACATAAAATAAGTAATTTATTCTAATAGAAAACTGAACAAATAGTAAGAGATCAAAATGCTCTTAAGTCAACAGACCATTTTAATAGAAGTTAATAAGATAGACCAAAAGTAAAAGAGTATTAACAAGAGTGACCAAATCAAAACAAGGTGACAACTACAAGTATCAAAAGTGTAATATTATAAGATAATAATATTAAATAAATAAAACAAACTATAAGTAGTTAATAGAAAAGAAAAAAAAAAAACATAGTAGGGCCCCAGCGACGTCCACGGAGGGCCTTATTAATGATAACATCAATAATGGTTGCCAAAAAGCCCACCGACACAACAAGCAGCCGACACCCACCCCTTTCTTTTTCATTTTATATTCCCCCATAAATTATTTTTAAAATTAATTTCTAAGTTTAACTTTAACGGTCTAATTAATGTTTAACGATTGCTTGCCCCTCATTTTTTTTGTCACATCAGCGCCACATCAGCTTTACCAACACCTTACCAACACCATACCAATCCATCCTTAACCATACCAATACCATACCTCTCTAAATTAATTGAAAAAAGAAAATAGAAAAAGAAGAGAGAGAGAGAGTGAATGAAGAGAGAGATAGAGAGAGATGGGGGTAGGGGTGGGGTATTCAGATAGAGAGAGACCGGTAAGCCACCACCGACGCCCTCCACTGCCGGTGCTCTACCGGCCATGCATTTTGGTGTTACCGTTCCCATATGGGCGGTACCGACTTGGTACCGTTCCCATTAAGGATGGCCTAATAGATTCAGAAAATAATGGATAAAAATAAACAACCCCTAAAACTCATTTAACTTAATAAGTCGGGCCTTGTAGCACCGATGTTCGACTCAGCTCGTTAGCGAAATCAACTAAAATTTGCAAGTCGACGTGAGCCAAGCTATTCGAGGAATATTCTTATATATTCGTAAATCATTTAATAAAGTAGTTGTTACCAAGCTCGAGCTCGAGCCAATAAAGGAGATAATTGATTGTAAGTTTGAGTTTGTAAGCTCAAGCTCGATAACTCAAAAACTATTTAAACTTGAACCCTACTTTGAGAAAGCTATTCTAGCTTGAACCTGATGTGACATTTGCAAGCCGAGCTTAAATAACCTAACACTCAACTTGGCCCAGGTAAGTTCGTTTATGGCCCTGATATGATACATCATGACAAAACTCAAAGAAATGGACAAAATATTGATTTGATTTTGTAAACAATAATTGTATTAAATTATTTCATGGAACAATATATTAGGATCTTTGCTTATTTATTTTCATGTATTTTAATTAAAGGTAAGCATAACCAGATACCCGTCCTATTTTCATGGGACAATATATTAGGATCTTTATTTATTTATTTTTGTGTATTTTAATTAAAGGTAAGCATAACTAGATACCCGTCTTATTTTCATGGAACTGGAATTGACGGTTCCTATAATGAAATAATCGGAACCACTTATATTGGTTCTCTATATTTTGAAACTGGTCCCGGAACCGCTAGGAACCGGTTTCGATACCAGGTACTCAGTGTCAATTTCTTTTTTGTATATTGCCATTTCATAGAATAAAAATATAATTTCAAGTCTATTGCAAACTACAAAGTACTAACTAAAGTGATAAATACAACAAATGGTGAAAATTTATCCGATAAAAGCTAATCATAACTTAAATAAGTTAGAAACTCTCGAGGCTACATGGTAATTTTTTAAATAAATAAAACACGATGTACTCGGCCTCGAAATTGGTCCAGAAAGATACCGAACTATTAATGGTTCCAAAAAAATGAGAATCGAAACTAGAATCGGTTTCGAAAGGTTCCGTATTTTAAGAACCGAAACCAATCATATTTGTTCTAGTTCCTAAACCAGCAATTTTCAAGTGCTTCCGGTTCAAAAGACGGATACCCGCCTTCGGTGCTCAACTTTAATTTTGATTAATGACATATGTCAAAACAAAGTGCTAAATAAACAGTTACAACACTAGTAATGTTTCTATATATAATCATTCTAATAAAAAAAAGTTGTCATATATAAAAGATTATTTTTATAACACCTTTATAATTCGCTTGAATGAATAAGTCATATGTTGTTAATTGTAAACAAATACCATCACGCCTTATGTAACATTCTAACAGTTTTAATTTTATATTAAAAAACTGATGTAGTAGCTTAACTACTTATAAACCAATTATTGTAGTTCTGAATGGTATTATTGATACCTATTCCACCTCACCTAATTTCATTTGCGTTTGAGTGTCCTTTTCATTTGTTATTTTATTAGAATTTTCATAATAACAACCAATTTACTATATTCACTATTCAGATTTAAATTCAAGCTCAAAGTCTATAACCAATAATAGAATAAAATACGTGTTGGAATGATTTTTTAGTTTTAACAACCGAGAAGGTTATGTGTAGTTAGTAGTCGGTAGAATTTGTTTGCTTCCAAACAATAATTATTAGTTACTAGGAGAGCAACGGCACAACAAGATTTAGGAAATGAAAGTACAACACATTCACATAAGAGAATGTAACATTCATATTATAGGTAAAATACTGTATATTGTATGAATGTCTATGGAAGATTGAAAGTGAGTGCCTTCATAAAACCAGTAAATCTGAATGTCCAGGTCATGTAACATTTCACACATTTACAGATATAACGCAGATGAACATCGTGTGAGAAAAGTAGTTATAGTGAGAAGCGTAAGAAAGGACTGGGACTATTTATCATTTTTAAGCTCACTTCATCCTATGAATTATGTTTTCCATAAGAATTGATCATAGTATTAATCTTCAATTAAGATTAATTCAAAAATAAAAAAAATCTTACCTTTTTTTATCGTAACTTTCATTTTCTTTGAGACAATATGTATAACCTAATATATACATGATATAAGTTTGCCTTCTGAGCTTGTTGAGAATTAAAAACCTGAAAGAAATGCAAATGAATATTATTATTGTTGTTATTAGTTATTACTATAAAATAAATTGTTATTGAATAATAAGATTATTATTGTTATTATTATAAAAAGGTAATAATAATATATAAAAGCAAGTAAATGCTAAAATATTGAAAGCTGTAGGACCCATATGCCAATCGTCGGTGGACAATGGATGCCTACCTTTCACTTACCTCTATGATTTAATACCACTATTTTCTATTTCTTAGGCTATCCGTAGCAATACCTTGGGTTCGGCGGGATCAAGTCCCGCAGGCTGGACGTCTTGAGCGGGCTTCATTATGCCTCCAGCGGGCTTGACAGGGTCGGGCTTAGGCGGTGTCCATACACCGCCAACCCGCTCTCTTCCTCAATCATATTCTCTTTTTTTCTCTCTTTTTTTTAATTGTATTGGGTATTTTGTTTGAGAGGGTTCGGATACTAAACAAAGAGGGCTTTGGAGTGCTTATTGTGGGTTGATGTGACAATGAGGCTCAGAGGACTGGGAGGGTTCTGCTACGTATAGCCTTAAATCTATCTTAAATCGTACAAATATATTAATCATACAAACAACTTAATTCATACAAAATTTTATTAGAAAAACAAACAATTGTTTTCAATTACGCTTCATAATACTATCAGGTCAGGGTTCAATTCTATGGTCCCTGCTAGTCTCAGCCGTTGAGGATTTTAGGTAATAAATTTTTTTTTTTTTTGAAGAGGTTTTATCCTCGGCAATTTTGGGCCGAAGCCAGACTGCTAAGGTAATAAATATTTTTGTCCAACAAGAAAATCAAGATTTATTAATAAAGAAAAGTCACATCCTACAAATCTTTTTATTATATTTATACAATAATTCCATGTGTTCAAGTCTCGTTTAAATTATCGTTTATATCAACAAGAAGAGTACTCAACCCAACATCTTTATAATGGTTGAGTTATCAAAGAGAACAAATGCTCAAATTTCAAACAACTACGTTGGCGTATGGGTTGCCCTTTTAAAAACCTTTCTGATTTATGTGATTTATTTTAGATCATAAAAAGTTGGTTACAAAATAAAACGTAAGATATTTTAGATCGGTGCTTTATTTCTTCATTATAGTATAAAAAAAGTTAGGAAGGATAAAGGTATTATCATACTATTTTTATATACAATTATATGTATTTTAAAACTACAATAACATTACAATATTCTTTTGGTAGCGTTAATTTGAATGTCTTCTCTCCCACCCTTGGTGCGGGTTCGAATCCCAATTGGGTCATATTCTTAGAGGGTGTTTGGTTTGCAGAATGATTTTTGAAAAATGAAATTTGTAAAATGAATTGGAATCTGAAAGCAATTGGAATGAATTGTTATTAAGTTTGATCAAATGTTTGATTAACAAGAATGAAATGTAATATGTCCAAGATATTGGATTCGATTTGTTTGGTTTGCTAAATAATTGGAAAGGAATAATGAAAATGACAAAAATACCCTTTTAGTGATAATGGTATTTTTGTCATTGAAAAACTTTGGAGGGAAAGGATTTCAATTCCATCACTTTTTGGAAGGAATAGCGAAATCCTCAAATGAAGAAATCTTTGGATTTGAATTTCATTCCATTGGTAACCAAACAAATTGATAGAATTTGGTCAATGGAATTGACCATTCCAATTCTATCAGATTTTATCGAAATCCGACAAACCAGAATTTTATGTATCTTAAACTTTTTGAATTAAATGACTTGAACAACACTTCAACAACACAAAGCAAGGAAATAACCTATGCAAGATTTGTGAAAAAAAAAAAAAAAAAAAACCAAAGGAGTGTTAGCCTAGTGGTAAGGCTTGGGCACTACATAGTGGTGAACCCAAGTTCGAGCCCTGGGGGACGCATTCTGGAGGTACGGGGGTTTCGACCCCGGGCTGCATGCTTTAGCAGTCGGGCTTCGGCTCAAAAATTGTCGAGGATTAGTCTGGACCCAATGTGGTCTGGGATACCTCTTTCAAAAAAAAAAAAAAAAGATTTGTGAAAAAAAACATATTTATATTTTTGTTTTCTATGATCAAATGCTGTTATCGCTTGAAAAAAATTATAGGCCCATGTTTTCTCTCTTCTTTCCTAATTTTTTTTATTCGCTCTATCATCTTATATCTCATAACCAACACACACATACACGAACGCAATTGGGTGTGTATTTAAGGTGAACTCATTGTGAAGATTATCAACAATACTATTATTGTATGTGAACAACCTCATAATCTACAAGATCTGGTATAGCTTGGGAACACATTATGAATATTTTCTTAGCAATATTATTAGTTTGTGAACATACTCAAAATCTACAAGATCTAATATAGCTTGTGAACACATTGCAAAAACCAACTAAACTAACAAAACCTTCCACTTTAGTTAGCTTGCAAAGCGGGTCGAATACCCAGGTTAATAAAAAAACGCCATATTAACCTTGTGAACACATATGAACATTCCAATATTCAAAATGTATTTAGCTTGTGTGAACATTTAATTAGGTGTATCATGTGAGTGTCCAAAAGAAAATAGAGCAGAAAAGGCAAGGGAGAGAGTTATTTTTGGAATTTACTTTCAAAAAAAAAAACTTTTATTTAATAAATAACATTACTCATTTTAAAGTAGTAACTATAAATCCCACGTATCTCATAAGTTACAAAATTCTCCAATGTCTTACTTTATGTTATGAACTAGTTATTAATAGCCCGGGCTTTGCACCGGGTTATAAACTTGATAGAGTTTATAATAAGTAGTAACATGGATTTGTATAAAACATAAAGCTTTTACATATGTTGTCATACGAAATGTTTAATAAAACAAAAAATAAAATTATTAATTTTAAGAGATTTCAACCTAAAGTTTTAGAAAAAAATATCATGTACGTACTAATAGCTTAATGAAATTATTTGTACCAATTGTTTAATGAAATTATTTGATTATATTTTAAATTAAAGTTATAATAGTTTCTAATTAACCATTAAAAGAAAATGTCTTAATAAAATTAATAAAGAAAGTAAAAAGCAATAAAATATGAATTATGTAATTTGAGAATAAAAAAAATATAAAGATGGTATACTATAAGAACCAAATATGTAATTGTTTGGAGTCAACAATATTTTGGCGGATTGGTTATCGTTCAGGGTGTTCATAGCGCCTTAACCGAGTTCGATCCTTCCCGTGCGCATGCTTGGGGATATTTAAGTGGGACCATGTTTAGCCCCCAAAATTGCTAAGGATTAGTCGGGCTTTAGCCTGGACACCATTCCAAAAAAACATGTAATTGTTTGGATGAGTTAACTACTTACTTTAACAAAGTTGGATGAAAATGGAATAAAAATAAAAACTATAAGAATGAAAAAAAAACATTTTATAAAGATGGAGGATGAAAGCTGTTATAAATATAATATTATAGGGACCAAAAATGTACAATAATTGTCAAGTTTACTATTCATACTTCCTAGTAAATGTTTATATTATTAATGTGTTACAAGATTTTTGGATCACTAATTCTTAGCGTTTATTTTTAGTAACTAGTTTTTCTATTACTAATTTTATCATTATAACCTTACTATAATGGTTTGACATGTTTTTGACACTTTATAAAAATAGTTAAAATTTAATTACTTTATTCTGATAGTATGTAGTTAATGTACTTGCTATCTTGGATAATCCATGTATAATAAAAATAAGAAAATACAATATTTAGAATGCATTTCATATTAGAGTTTAAACAAGAGCACCTTTATCTTATAAAAGTATAAGACACCCCTTTAATAGTCAATTATATGTAATATTGTAGTCCATCAATCGTGATACTGGGCGACCTTTGGGCACAACCTAGGTATCGGAGGCTCGAACCAAGTCACCAACACACTACGTACCAAATCCCCTCACATTTTTTACATCTGTGATTAAAGTGTTTCCTTTTGAACCTCTACCTCATAGACGAAGGACCATATGAGAAGTTGAGTTAACGAGGGAAAACATGAGAAGTGGATCTGAACAGTTGATTTCTTTTATTCTCATACTTGCTATTATTGACACTTTTAGAAGGGAATTGATCTCATGTATCTCAATGCATCTTATCCTGGTGCATATTGTGTTCATGTGCATCCAGTAGTTGATACTATTTCTCATGTTTTTTACATTAACCTCAACTTGTCATCAGATTCCAACACCTACCTCATAATTAGACAACGGGAGGTGATTCTTCCGCTTAATAAATTGATTAATCCACTTAATAAATTGATTCATCCAAAAAGGACAAATATTTTACTAACTTTCACATTAGCTTCAAGAACGTTGTACCATATATGAAAGAATCATCTCCCATTGGCCAGCAAGATTAAAAAGACAAAAACATAAGAAAACAAAAAAAGATTTATAAGAAACAAAGATGGGACATGTGAAGTTGGCATCAAGAACAGTGTTAACTATTTCAAACATAATGACAACAAGATTTTTTGTAAGCTTTTAATGTATTTTTTGATTTTGACAATCACACATCAATAGTGATTCTCCATCAAGTAAAGACAATGAAAGCTAAAATCCAAATATAAAAAATAAAAAAACTATGGATTTAAATCAGTTATACGTAAACAAGTTAGCATCGAGCTAAATATGCTCGATTGTTTACACTTATTCAGGAAAATCCGAAGTTCATTCTTTTATTGATGAGCATGATTATTCTTGCTAGTTTAATTTTAAGATGCACAAATATATAAAAATCTTTTGGGGAAGATTTATACCTAATTTATTAACAAGTCTCATTGCATGGAAACTTGCAAAGAATGAATTATGTTATTATGTCTCACAACTTTTAGTTAATTTGTAAAAGAAAGATTGCAATTGGGTTGTAGAAGTATATGCAACTTAAGTAATAAGCACTTATGGAACTTAAGCAATAAGCACTTAAGCACCCCACGAGTGGATCAAAATTGGGTAAGCAAAAAACCCTTCTAGTTCTAGATATCTTTTGTCGTTCGCCAATTTTGCATGTTGAGGACACAATATTGTTGGTTAAAATCACCTGAAAAGGAAGCAATGAAGCACGATCTCTTGGTTAGAGGCAGACCCGTGCAATTTTCACAAGGCATCAAAGCCTAAGGGTATCAAATTTTCATCTAATACTATTAGTTTTGATTTATAATTTGAAAATTATTAGGCAACTGGGCTTTAAAGTGGATATTGGTAGCACAACATGAACTTATGAATTCTCAACATTCTAACAAACTCAATCTGGTCTATATTGTTCTTCAAAGTTTGCCTTTTCCGATTTTCAAGGTATCATATTTTATTTCCAGCCGATTAACAGTCATGAAGCTAGATTCAAGAGATCGAATACGAAAATCATAAATGTTTATATAATAATAGTGTGTAATTAAAAATATACTAATTAATTCATTGACCAATTTTATATTTATTGATAGTATATGTAATTAAAGATTAATGTAGATTTTAATAGAAATTTTCTTAACAAATTCAAATTTTATATAATAGTCGATTTTAAATTCTAAAACAAACATATTATATTATTTTTATTTTATTTATATTAATTAATGTAAATATTTTTAAAAAATTGATTATATTATAAAATATTTATAATTAATTGTTTTTTCCAAAATTTTATTTTCATAATTTTATATACTTATAAAATAATTTTTTTAAGTCACAATTAATTTTTACTTTTTGAAAGGTACAATACTTTTATTAAAAACCAAATCACCTGTTCACCACACATGTTTGCAAGTTTACAACCTTTAAAAATAATTTATTAAGAGTATGCTACAATTGGTGCCTGAGGTTTACAAAGTCAACAAAAATGGTCCCTAATACGAATGATTCCTATTGTTTGCATTTTGCTTTAAATTAAGTTCCTGCTCACTAACCCCATTGAAAATTCAATTAAATAAATGGTACTTTTGTCTAAAATGAAAGAAAAGGGGTCAAAATGTAGTTGTATCTCTCTCACTCTCTCTTTGTTATACACATCACTACATCACCACCTTATTCATCTTCATCATCCACCACCCATTTTACCCACCATCACCACCACCCATTTATCCATCACCACAAACCACACACCACTCTTCAATCGCTGAAATAGCCAAAATTCGGCCGAAGATGTCGGAGATGGCGAAGGAGAGAGAGAGAGAGAGAGAGAGAAGCATCGAAAAATCGTTGTTGGAAAATTATTCATGTCTACTATATGCCTATCACCACCAACCACCCTACAACCACCGTCCACTACCACCAATCACAACCGCCTACCACCATCTACCACTCACCACTTTTGAAACCCAAATCTTTGATAACCAGATCTGCAAAAATCGAAAACCCAAACCCAGATTGAAACTTTCAAACTCGAAAATCGATACCCAATTCCAAATTGAAACTTTCAAAATAAAAAATCTTCAAATCAAAACCCAGGTCTAATACCGTTCGAGAACTAAAATTGAAAAGTTAGCTGGCGTCAAGGGAGAACTAAAGGCGCCAGTCTGATACCTAGATATGTGTGTATGTATGTATATCAACAAAGGGAGAGAGAGAGAGAGAGAGAGAGAGAGAGAGAGAGAGAGAAAACAAAATATTACATTTTGACCCTTCTTTTTTCATTTTAGATAAAAGTACCTCTCATTTAACTAAGCTTTTAACGGGGTTAACAAGAAAGAACTCGATTCAAAGAAAAATGCAAACAATAAGGACCATCTGTGTAGCTTTTGAAGTTTAGGGACCATATCGTTGATTTTTTAAACCTGAGGGACCAAAACTGTAGTTTACTCCTTTATTAATTAACCAATTTATTAGCTAGTTTGTCTAATATAGGCTAATTTATAAAATGATAAAACGACATAAATGAGTTTGTTTTCTCTTATTTATTTGCAATGAAAACGTGGTGAATGACTTTTCCATTAGATATGTGCTCATTTCGTGATGAATTTACAAAGTCACCCTTATATATAAAATTTTGCAAAACTATACATGAGTTGTTGATGGCTTTAATTAAAGTGTAAGATTAGAATCATTTAATTGCCAGCCGTACAATTTAGAAAAAGGAAGAAACAATTTACACTCAATTTTTATTGGAAAAACTTATAGGCTTTGTTTACCATATATTATATATACACAAATTAATATGATAAAAATGTTATACAAGTTTCATATCTTTTTAGTTAAAAATAACAATGATCTTTTTTTAAGAGAAAAATATCTTGTGTATCCTTTTTTTTATCGTTTATAAAAAACTTAATCGATAAGTTGTACATGTACTACATAAGTACAAGGGTAGCATATACATTGGAAGGTTCAGAAAATCCGATGAGTTTTTTTTTATTTTAAATGAATAATTATATTTATAACTTTTTTAAATGAATAAATTATTGAACTTTATTATTTTGAATGATAATTTTATAAGCATTTTTTTAATAAATAAACTATCAAAAAATTTAGAAATTGATTATTACATCTTTTCAACTTAAAAACGCTATTTTTAAGGAGCCAAAAATATATAAAAGTAAGTAAAAAAAACTAAATCAATTTACCATTTACATATCATGTGTCATTCAACCTTTGCACGCAAGGTCATTGTTATCCGCTCTCAATTACCTGCACTTGTAATCAATCTTCCTCTTTTTGATGAGTTCTTTTTTTGTTTTACTTCTTTTTATATTTATCTATAGCACTTCATTAAACTAGTGTACGAGAATCAAAAAAAAAAAACAAAATAAAACAAATCAAAGAAAGGGAGAACGATGACACGAGCCAACCACGGCAATAGTTGATATGAATACTGAACAATGCTAACAAGCAAGAGTGGAAATAGAGACCGAGAGAGTGATGATTGGTGTGAAGGATTTGAATGACGTAGGATTTGTAACGATAAAATCATAAAACTGATTTACATTTCTATCTTTTTTTACCTTAAAACCTCACTAGGCGTATAGAAAATAGTTTTTTGGATTATAATGATATAAATAAATAACTTTTATAAAAATAACAGTTTGTTTATTGATAGGGCATGGATCACTACACCCCCCTCTACCCTATGATATGACACTGTTTTAAACTTCTAGGTGGTTCTAGCCATAAGTAAATTGACTTTTTATTTTAAAATTATATATTCTCATACTTCTAGGTGTATTTGATTGGTTTTATAGACTAGAGAGGGGTGTTGGTAACAACACCCCACCCTATTGATAAAGTCAATCAAAATTAATACTTTATTTAATTAAAAAAATCAGAAATTTAAATGGTTAAAAAGAAAGATGAATTTTCCACCGACAGAAATAAATGGAAGCAGTCAAGGCCAGCTGTATGTGATGGGTATATCACCTACCTTTCCATTTCGTGGCCTGTCTCTCTTCTTATATGTTAATTTATTATCATTAATTGCTTCAAAATTCCTTTAGTATTTTTCTTCTTTTTTCTAACTTTCCACAATTTATTTATTCTTCTTTAGTAGTATTTGTTAGCAAAAGTACAAGTACTAAAATACGATCAATTCATTTATTATTTTTTGTTTACTGTAATTACAAAAAACCAACCAAACCGATCTCCTTTATCTCCTCTTACATTTTGTTTTTCTTTATCTCTTTCCACACTCCGGTTTATGGGTTGCGATACTTGGTAGACTGGGCTTATCGTGAGTTTATGATAAAATTAATGTGGGGTTGATAAGACGTTGTGGGCTTCTGGGTTGAATGGATTGCATAGTGTATCAAACTTTTAAACCTTGCTATTTTGTATATATATTTTCTAATTTGATCGATAACCCATTAAATAAGTTAATTATTTTGAATCTCAAATTCTTTTTTGAGATTTTCTTTGAAATAGTTTAGTTTGAAAAGTAATAAACCAAAGATTTGAATGGAATTTGTTCATTCCAATTCCTTTAAATTCTGTTGGAATCGTACGAACCAAATGCCTCCTTCGGGGTTGTTTGGTTTGCGGAATTCAGAGAAACTTGATAGAATTAGAATAATAAATTTGTTTGACCAAATTCGTTAGTATGTTTGGTTCGTGGAATCCCTTTGAATTCCACAATCTAAGAAATTAATTCATAGTTCTTTGGCTTAAGTGGACCCTACAAACCAAATGCAACGTCAAATTTCATTCCAATTCATTCAAAGTCAAATTTCTACGATAGTACCAATTCCATCAAACTCCATTCTACGAACCAAACACCCCTTGAGGGTGCATTTGGTTCATGAAATCGAAGGAATTGGAATGACCAATTTCCTTGACCAAATTCCGATGCCACGTTTGGTTCATGGAATGAGAGGGACGGAATCCTTCAAATTTCGTGAAATTCCTTAAATCGCAGAATTGCCATTCTACGGGATCTCCCACAAAATTTAGTGAAATCATTCCCTGGCCCCCTCGGCCCTCCCCTATGGCTTCTCATCTCCATCTATTGTTCTCTCACTCCAAATTCTTTTTTTGGAAGGCATATCAGCATCAAACCAACAAACAACTACCATGAACACATGCACGCACACCTCCTCGGCGGTATCGGGAATTCACTCTTAAGAAAAACTTTGAAGTTTATAATAACTAGCTAAGAATCACAAGGCTGTGACGTCACTACTACAAAAAAAGTTTTTTTACACGGTTGTAAAAGGGTTTTTATACGGTTTTGGAACCGTGTAAAAGCCCACTGTGTAAGAAAGTACTCGACCTTTTTACATGGTTTTAGAATCGTGTAAAAATGTCCCTATTTTTACACAGTTTCAAAACCGTATACAAAGTTAAGAAAAACCGTATAAAAAACATTTAATTTTGTATGCTTATTAGATAAAACCGTGTAAAAATAAGATTTTTTTTACACAGTTGTTTGTCAAAAACGTATAAAAATGTCGCATGTTTTTACACGGTTACTAATCAAACTATGCAAAAACTCAAAGCTTTACCAATGGACCCATTTCACCCATTTCACGGTTGCTAATCATTTTAGTTGCTATTTTATTTATATAGTTGTTTATCCATACAACACAACAAAATGCAATAAAGAACAATATAAAAGATAAGAAAACAAAAATAAAAATTAGATTCATATTAACTTAACTTTATTTAACATATGTTTTCCCTATAATTACAGAAGATAGAAACAAAAATAAAATAAAACTCTATTTAATAGACTTAAAAAAATAAAATCTAAATGCCTTTTTAAACTGTAAGCTCTAATCTCCACTTGAACGGGCATCGTGAAAGCATTCATTCCATGTACACATCCAAGAAGTCCACAAATCTCTTGCATTCCACAACATCCAACAAGCACTTTTCATCGAATATTGATCATTATATTTTTAACCGAAAGTTACCATAAAAAGCATCTGCAATGATTTCTGGCCTACAAAGAAACATATACAATATATATCATTAAGAATAAACATAACTTAGAAACATTTGGATTAAATATGCTTGATAAATAATGAACAATTAAGAAAATTAGAGCCTATTAAAAACTTACAAAACAAAAATAATTGAATTACCTTTAAATCAATGTCTTAAAAATAAACCACCAATGCTTATGAGAAGAGAGGGTGGCACCAATGTACATCTGTATCAAATGAAAGGAGGGAGGAGAAATGTGGTTTTTAAATTGGAAAAGAAAATGAACTAGGGCTCCCTATATATAACCGCCTAAATATTAAGAGGGAAACGAATTCATAGAGGAAAAATTAAGAGGGAAAACAATTTTAAATAGAGAAAAAATTAAGAGGGAAATCAATTAATTTTCAATTTAAAATTTAAAATTTAAAATTTAAAATATCATCTTATTTTTAAATAGGGGATAGTTCTCCGAAATGTATTGAACTATCCCCAAAAATCTATTGTGTGTATCCAACTACCAAAAATGCTATTGTGTGTATCAAAGTTTATTTTTTTTGCTATTGTGTGTATCAAACTTTTTTTTTAATGTATCAAACTTTATTTTTTCTTCTATTGTGTGTATCAGTTTACCAAAATTACAAGTCATTTGTAACACAATAGCAAAAAAAATAAAATTTGATACACACAATAGCATTTTTTGTTGTTGGATACACACAATAGACTTTTGGGGATAGTTCAATACATTTCGAAGAACTATCCCCTTTTAAATATTCTAAATTTTAAATATGGTTAACAAAATTTTACCATCGTCCATATCGTTTATTAATATTATAATATCAATAATATATAATATTTAATTTATGAAAATAAATTTGAAGTTTTTTACATCATTAATTTAACATAACATATCTAATTTATAAATGCTTTTATACAATTTAAAAAAAAAATAACCTAGCTTATAAAAAGGTTTAAAAGAGTGTTAATTAGTTCCAGTCCTTGAAAAAAAAATGTTATAATGATTCTTTATGCAATTTTTGAAAAAATAAACTATTTAAAAAGACTACTTGTATTTTACACGGATACACTTTCTTAACCGTGTAAAAAGATGTATGTTTTTTATATGGTTACCTAAAAAACGTGTAAAAAGGACTACTAGTCTTTTTACACGGACACATTTTTAGAACCGTGTAAAATTATACACAGTTTTACACGGTTACTTTGAAAAACCGTGTAAAAATATTGGTATCCTTTTTACACGGATCCAATTTTAAAACCGTGTAAAAATATATATGGTTTTTACACGGTTGTTTTAAACAACCGTGTTAAATTGTTTAACCGTGTAAAAATACTACATATTTTTATACGGTTTTAGAAATAAGCGTGTAAAAAAGTATTCAAAATTTTTTACACGGTTCTGTTACCAGAAAAACCGTATAAAAAAGTTTAAAAAAAGTTCCGGGTACATTTTTACATGGTTTTTTAAAAACCATGTAAAAAGAGGCGTGTAATTATGTCATTTCTGTAGTAGTGCGTATTGGTTAAGACATGTGGGGGAAGTGACTTGTTAAACCTTCTAGCCCAGGTTCGAATCTAGACGCTTCCATATTGTGGCCACTGGAGATTAACTCAGAGCAGCATGCTTTAGTTGTTGGTGAACTTTGCCGGAGTTAGTCGAGGCAAAGTCTCAAATACCCTTAAAAACTATCTAAGGTTAATAAGTTTGTGGTTGATTGATCAAATTTCTCATACGAAATATCTCTCCAAATATTTGAGGTTAATTGTTTTCTGTTGAATTAGAAGAATAAAGGTAATTTACGAATCATATTTAAATATATTATATATATTTTCAATTATAAATTTACAATTTTGTTTTAATTTTAGTCTATATAACTAATGTATTTATAATCTAAATGCCATTTTTATTTCTAGTAAATTGTAACAAAAAATTATATTCGTTGACTCATATACTTTTTATGTATTAATTAAAAGAATATAGTAAAATAGTTTGGAACATAAAGATTAAATTAATACAAATAAACATTAAAAATTAAAATGAAACTCAATTAGGCTTCTCATCTTCTCGAACCTAATGTGACAGTGGCTGTGTTTGGCAAACATAAGCTAGCTTATAAGCTAGTCCATCCAAACATGTATCAGCTTATAAGCTAGCTTTTTGAAACGCATTTTGAGTAGCTTATTAGAAGCTTATTGTAGCTTTTTCTAGTTATACCCTTATTAATATTAATTATTAAATTCAAATATACCTTTTTGGTCATTTTACATACTCATAAGCTAGTTTTTGCCAAACATAATTTGTTCATACGCTAGCTTATCAGCTACTAGCAAGCTTATCAATCAACAACTAGCTTATCAGCTACCAGCTAGCTTATAAGCTACGCTTGCCAAACATAGCCAATATCTTAAAATTTAACTTTCAAATCAATATTTTTAAAAAGACAAGCATTTATAACCACCAAACCAATAATAAGTCCAACAATACAAACACCAAACAAAACCGAAACAAGACACATGAAACCGAAAATAAGTTTGGTCTAAAATGTAACAATTTCTCCAAATCTGTCAAGGTAGGTAGGTAGTTTAAGGAATATACGATCATTATATATTTTATGCAAGGTTTTAAATAGTGTGAGGCATGGCATGACCGTAAAGCCTAACCATAAGACTAAGAAGCCACGACGAGGTCATGGCTTTTTTCAAAACCTGATTTATGGTGAAAAATCTTTATATCATTTATGATGTTATATACATAAACATATGTCTTCCTACTATTATTCAAAAATCAATGATATACACAATTTAAATTAAGTTATGTATTAAAAAACTATAATAAATAAGACATTATAAAAATAAGTTAAACAAAAATACCGGGTTACAAAAACGACACATTACACCATTGGCATGCCTCATGCATAACATGGTGTGAGACACAAGTCTTCGACCACGGCGTGCCATGACGGCTATTGCGGCAAACTTTTTCGAACATTGCTTTCATGTGACAAAAATACGATATTTATAGTCAAAGTTGAAGTTCTACAAGTTTTTATTATTTGATGTTCAATGGATGCTTATAAAACGAATGTAAAAAATAATGACCAAAATATCATATTATAAGGCTATGTGTAGCAAAACGTTCCCAACCCTCCTAACTCTACTGCCACATCAGTTTTTCCATATACCCACAATAAGTCCTCTAGATCCCTCTCTGTTACTACCTGAATCCTCTCAAACCAAATACTCAATACAATTAAAAAAGGAAAAAAAATAGAATGTGAGAGAGGGAGAGAGCAGGTAAGGGGTGTGGAGACACCGCCCCAAACCGCAACCCGCCACCCCACCGGCAGGTGTACCGGATCCCGCCAAACCCCGGCAGCCCGCCGGGATGAAGTCCGCCCAGCCTAAGGCGTTGATACGCATGACCTAAGTTGGCATAAAATTGTGTGAGAAGATGAGTTAACTGTGAGAAACGTGAGAAGTTGATATAAATCATTGATCAATTTTAAACTCTTGTCCTCCCATGAATTGCGCTTTAGAAATGAATTGATCCGGTGCATCTTGATGTAGCTTATTTCGATGCATCTCATCTTTAATGTATGTCCATTTTATTACAATGGTGATAACAAATTCTCATACTTATCACTCACATTTATCACTAAATTTAACGCTTCTCATCGAAATCCAATTCTTATAAATGTAGGAGCTATCTTGTAACTCATATAAATGAGCTTATTAATATTATGACAAAATACCATTTAATGCAGTTTAGGGACTATTTGGTAATTCACTTTGAGAGTTTGTTGGCACTTGTAATTAGTAGTCACTTTAATTAAGGTGTAAGCTTTAGTCATTGATTGGTTTATGTAAAAAGAGGGCTTAATAACTTAATCACTCATACATTCCCACTTTAATTCAAGTTTTTTGGATTGAGAGAAAAAAAGGTGGAGAGGGGAAGTCGTGCGAATGTGTGGATATAGGAAACAAGAGAAACGCACAAGAGAAGGTTTTTTTTTTAATAAATAAATGATTGTGAAAATGCTTCAAAATAGTGGACCACCTATGGAAATTACCGGAGTCGTCGTGATTGTTAAGAAAAATAAGTGATAAACGGATGAAGTATAAGGTGGACGACCTTCATAACATTAAAATTATCGAGAATATACAAAGACAATATATTCTAGGAAACAAACTAGGAAGTAAAATGTGGGTGGCATTAAGATATAAGCATACTTTCGTCGATAAGCAATAGGGATACTTTGAAGGGTTTGGATCATTACACCCCCCTCAATTCTATGATTCGACATCATTTCAAACTTCCAGACAGTTTTAGCCATAAGTAAGTTAACTTTTATTATAAAATTACGTGTTTTCAAACTTTTAGGTAGTTTATTATTATTACTATAGATATAGGGTGTATTGTCAACAACACCCTGCTTTGAAAAGAACTAGTTAAACATATTTTTTAATAAATATGAAAATGTGTAAGGTTAGTAATAATATTATTATTGTTAGGTTAATGACTTCAAGTTTCCAAAATATTATTATTACTGTTAGGTTAATGACTTCAAGTTTCCTTCACTTTTACCCCTTATTTCTACCAAACTCATAATTTTGCTTTTTCCTAATAAGCATTAGCTAAACACAAATACATTCTCAATCTAGACAACACCAATACATAAAGAAAGGTTTCAATACAAAATACATACATTAATTAACTAAATGTGCTCCCGCTCTAGTGACCTTTCTTGCTTTTCAAAAAAAAAATTTAACTAAATGTGCTCTGTTTTATTTTTATTTAGTTATAAGATAAGAAATCATAAGTTTCTATATTTGGTAAACTAGTTGAAAATCTAGCCAAGGATTGGTAAACTAGTTTATAGATGATGAACAACTCATGTTTGAAAAAAACTAGTTGATAACCATATAAAATAATAATAAAATGACATATGGAAAAATAGTTAGTTATAGTATAATTAACACAAATTTCTAATAATATAATATGTTAATTGATACAAATAAAATAATAATAGTTTAAATAAGAGAAGAACTTAAGATTCATCACACACACATATTATATATATATATAATAAAATTTGAACTTGTTAAAATAAATTTACAAAAAAAATTATATTAACTTATAATTTTGAAAAACCATTACATTACATGCAATATGAATAAATATAAAGTTATTCTACCTCACACATCCTTTCTTGATTAGCAATTTCAAAAAGATAAGTGATAATTTAATTAAAGTTATCTAACATAATTTTATTATCTATGAAACAAAATAAGTGTAAAAAGTACTTCTATGTTACATACTATAAACATACTTTAAATTGTTATATCTGATTTTTGATAATTAAATATATTGAGTAATCGTTAATGAATTATAATATTCAAATAATTGATATAGTTAGCAATAATTCTTAATCTATATACAATAAAAGAGTTACTGGATGTCACATGTCGTGCGGTGAGCCGATTTTTTGGGTTTTTCCACCTAAACATGTACATGGACGCTTTTACATTATCAATCTATTTATACTTATGTATCATTTGCTGACACATATCATGCCAAGTATAGTTTGCATTTTAACAATAATTTTTATAAAATTAATTCAAAATTAGCTATTAAATATAACAAACTATCTCTATCTATCTTTATCTCTATGAAGCATTTGTATCTATATAGTATCAAGTCATTTCTATCTTTATCTCTATCTCTATATATATTCGTTACATTTGGTATATTAGACGGGATCAAATCTAGTAACTAATAATTAATTAAACTAGTTAATATTGTTAATAATTAATTATTAATAATTGTTTATAACTAATAGTAATAAGTAATAGTTAATGTTAATAAGAGTTATATTTGAAAATTTGATCAACTCCAACTATTTTTCGAATATATATATTTGGATTACCTCATTATAGTTTCTAAACTACATAAAATATTTGTATTTTAACAAACTATAGAGAGAAAAAACTACAATCTACCCTTACGCCTTGTTCTCGAGTTTAAAATTTAAGGGAGAGAAAGGGAAGGAGAGGAAAGGAAAAGAAAGGGAGGGAGAGAGTTATCCTTCCAAATCATCCCACTTTTGGAAAGAAAGGGAAGGATAACTTTTAACAAAAAAATAAAGGAGAGTTATCCCTCCTAATCCCTCCAAATCCTTTCCTTTCCTTCATTTAAAAAACTCGAGAACACACATATCCCTCCAAATCCTTTCCTTTCTTTCCTTTAAAAAAACTCGAGAACACACTTTTATTAGTTTCTTTCGAAATCCTTTCCTTTCCTTCGTTAAAAAAACTCGAGAACAGGGCGTTAAAGTTGGACCCTTATGATTGTATTAGGGATTAACCTCATAAAAAGATGCAACCATAAAGATAGAGCTAGCTTGTTACTATTCAAAACGTAGATATAATTTATTTAAAACATTAAACTGTTAAGATTAAAAAAAGATCACTTTATATTTTAATAATGTATTTGAATGATCATGGTTTTTGTTTATTAACAGCTTTCTGCGATATTTGGGCAGAGAAACGTGATGCACATGCATTTAAAAATTGATTGATATGTTAAAGTGTGTTTTTAATATTCAAGTGACAAAAAAAAGTGTATTCTTCATAAAAGTCAAATTTATAATAATAAAAAAATTATACATATTCAGGCTTCAACGTTTTAGATGCATTTGTGTACGTTGAAACACGAAATATCTTAAATTTAAAGTCGATAACTTAAAAAAAATTATGTTCAGCTTTATTTATTCATTACAAGATGTTACTTTTATGGTTTTATGTGTTTTTGTAACGCATATAAGATGTATAAAAGTCAAAGTCAATTGATCAAAAAAAAATTTTAAAAATCGCTCGATAATGGGTTTTTAAACTCATAATATTTAAGTTCATTTTGAAGGTTTTGATTTGACGATCATATATAATGATATGATTTGTAACAAAAAAAATTATAATAGTCTTAGTTGATATAAGATTATATATGTTAATATGATAAAAACATATAATGAAAAAGAAAATTAAGTATGAAGTAAATTAAATAATTATACATAAGATAATAAAGTGCAACTTAAATATAAAGATAAATTTATTTTTAATTATGGTGTTTAACATGTGTTTGAAACTTTTAAATTTAAACTGTTGTTGGCTTGTAAATGCATAAAAGGTTTTGTGTATCGTCTTTCTCTTTGATTATCTTTATCGCGTAATTAGATATGTATTGGTTTTAGCAAGTAAAGTTGAGTTTTTGGTACTTTTTTTCCATGATGAAGGCAAGGGATGGTAGCATTTTGGTTTTTCTATATATATAAAGTTTCCTTGTGCCACAAACCACCTAATTAGTACAAAATATACAAATCAATATCAATTGTCCATCTAGTCAATTGAATTTGGTTCCACAAACATTTCTATTGTTTTCACATCTAAAGCATTTGACACTAATAAATGAACTATGACCATCTTTCTTAAATACCCAAATCGATAATAAATTAATTCTCATCGTTTCTGTAAGTATCTTAACCGATTGTCTTATATCCTTTGTATTAATTAGGTAGTTTGCAAAAGTAGGTATATATATAATAATATGTTGTGAAAGAATAGTGTTGTTGAAGTTTATATGAGTTAGGAATGGAAGAGATAAGAGAATGATTGTTGAATGTAATGCTCATAATGGTCTTGGACCATGTGTTATGGTATTCCAAGTGAATCACCTTCATCATCCCATTGTTTCATTTGGAAGCAAAGTTAGGTTATAAATCTTACATTCTCGAATCGAGTACTGACATTTAACACGTTATTATAAAGTATAAGATGATTTAAATAAATGTATATTAAACAACATGCTAATAAGATAAAGTAAATTTCAATTAGAAGGTTGCATACTATGAGAAGGTAAGAGGAAAAGATTTATATATGAATCTAATTAAGCTAATGTTATAAATTATTTATATAGAGGAAAGTTCAAATGTGAACCACTTTTTGGTTGTGAACGTGAGGATAGCCAAGAGCACGATACGTGGTGGAGACTAGTCAATAAAGACGGCTTTGAGTGTGGTCCCCCCCTTTAATTCAATGCTCTCCCATGAATCGCGCATAGTCATCCGCCGTGGACCTGACGTGACGCCTAGTCATCCGCTACGTATCGCGCTCTAGGCTGTCTTCACGTTCATAACCAAAAAGTGGTTCACATTTGAACCACCCCTATTTATATAAGCTCAACTATACATTTTTAAATGACTTTTTTAATGATTCATATATGAACCTTAATTTTTACATTATTTGAATCTCCCAATCAAAAGATTCAAATCAGAAACACTAAAAATGAGAAATCGATAAATGATCATAGCTTTTCATACGGCTAAAATCAAATATGATTGGTTAAATTTTACAATTATGCCAAAAATAGAGGGGTAGTTTAGTAACTTTTACAACTAGGCGAAAAACGGGTTCATATGGAACTCCTATCATTCACATATGAAGTATAATTCACATAATAACTATTTTTAACCGATTTATATATGAACTATATGTTCATATGTATATTTGTGTAATTCGCATATTAATTATTTTTAACTGATTCACGTATGTACCTTTGCGATTCAAATATGAATTAACTAACTGATTCACATATACACTAATTAACTGAATTACACACAAGGGGTGGTTCCAGTGAAAAGTGTCAAATTTGGTGAGAAGCGTGAGAACTGAGAAGTAGTTATCAATCGTCGATGAGAAATGAACGAACATTAAGATGAGATGCATTGAATCAATTCTCTTTTGAGTCGCAATTCATGGAAGACATTTGATTAAAAGTGATCAACGATTTAAATGTACTTCTCACACTTCTTACCAAAATAACACTTATCACCAAAAATAAAACTTCTCACACGATCTCATGCCTGACACATAAACATGTGGGTTCATAAGTAAACCAGTTCATATGAGAACTAATTAACGGATTCACATTTGAAGATATAGTTTCATATATCAATCACGAGCTCACATATGAATTTATTTGCCATCCATTTTGTAAAGGTTACAAAATTACCTCGTCTATCTTCTACCTACTCATGTAAGGTATTATTCGACACTTCAAAATCAAGGATGAAGAGCTAGGCGGAAAACGGGTTCATGTGAGATTTTAAGTGCGGAAAACTGTAAAATAACTAAAATCAACTACAATATTCAACGAGTCTAATCCATATTATTTCACAATCTTTTTTCTATGCATTTAAATATGAAAACGATTTTTTGTGATATTTTTCACATTAAAAACATTCTTTGACTTTTCATTCATCAAATAACACTATATTAAGCTTGTATATTCATATCAACACATACAAATTTTTTTTGTATAGTTCTCAATTTTTAAACAGTTTTTATTTAGTTTATTCTATATTAAAATTAATATGACAAAAAGAAGCATAAAATTTTGGGAGAATTATTGTTCACCATGATCCATAATAAATTAGTATGGAAGGAGAAGCAGAAACAGAAAGGTTCAGGGAGCATTAAATTTGAAAAAGTTGTCTCTGAATTTCAACTTAATTCCCCATCTGAATTCCTTTATGACCATTTAACTTTGGCATTTTCATTATTTTCTGTTTTTTAATTAAATTTTTTTCAATATCTCAATATATTTCTTTTTATAAAATTCAACTCGACTTTGCCCAGACTACATCCTTAGTAATTTTTACCGAAAGCTAAAACATGTTCCCCTAGGATTAATACTCAGTAGCCCCTGATTGCTCATCCTCGAATTTAAACTTGGGTTGGTTGTTACACATTTCACAAGCCTTAACCAGTATGCTGCCTTATTAGAGTTAATATCTCAATATTCTTCTTCTCATATTATCGTAGTGATTCTATTCAATGTTTGATTGTTATTGAGAGAATTTTCAAGAGCAATGTTATAATACAAATTTTAGTGATTTCGCAAAGTTCTATGCTTCAATAACTTTACTATTTTATATAGTAAAATAGAAAAGAAAACTGTAAATATAAAAACCTTTAAATTTAAAAAAATCATCAAGACTTTATTTTAATTTTCTTTATCAATAAAATGCATTGGAAAAAGATATTTTTTATTGTAAATTAATTGCTTGAATTGAATATAATTTATTACAAATTTTGACTTTTTTATTTTTATTATGAAAATAATAATAAAATAACTCTTGACGATACGTCCTTAACTATATTTAGAGGTACACTTTATAAACCATGTCATAATCAGATATGAAATATTATTCAACAATCATCATTTTCAATATAATTAACCCAAATAATTATTGCACACAATTATGTAATTTTAGTTCTCCCCATCATTTTTCTTCAAATAAATCACCTTATTTCTTTTCTAATGTTTTCAATTAAACACATAATTATAAAAAAAAATTAATTTTTTCATAACTTTTTTAAAAAAATGGTAATAACTAAATATTAATTACAATTGTGGTTTTGTTAAAAAATTACCCATTTATTTAGGTTTAGGACGGTGGAATAAATAAATATACAATGTTTCTAATAACATAACATGCTCTCCCAATGATATTTGTTCTGTAGTCATGTGCTCTAATATAATAATTTTATTGGAATTAATGAAAAATAAATAGTTTATATTAACATATTCCTTCACAGTAAAAGTTATATATTTTTCTCAAAACAAGATATTAACTAAGATTTCTTCAAATAAATAACTCTAGCTTTAAATCTCATTTATAAAATTGAAATAATGACATTATATTTTTTTTGCTTTTTTATTTTTGTTTTTGTGTATTTATGTAAGAAGACAAATATAAAGTTTTTCCATTCAGCAAACAGATGGAATATTAGATTTTGTCAGAATACCATGTGCTTTCTTTACTCTACACATGTTGCAACTCCTTCATTTTTCCTTTTTATTAAATACTAAATATTTTGTGAAATCTATTTTATTATTTAGCAATTCTAAGTTGAAATTAATTAAGTTTGGTTATTTTCTTTATTTTGCAAAAGAAAAATAAGGTTTGAAAACTATTTTTTAAACAAAAGTAGGTTTAAAAACTTCATGAATTGTAGCTCAAGATATTTTTAATTAAGTACAAATAAAAATGAATATATTTTTCATGTAGTTGCACAATAAGGAGTTTCAAAGATTGTCAGTTTGACACATATGTCAACAAATTCTTATCACAACTACTCCTAAATGTAAAAATATTTAAGTAAAATAGTAAATTGCATGTTTGGCCTTTGTGGTTTGTTTTTTTTTCTTTTTAAGTAAATTACCATTTAAGTCCTTTTAGTTTGCTAAATTTTTGTTTTTTATCTCTATTTAGAAATTTCCATTTTCGTTCTTATGATTTGTAATTATTGTTATTTTCATCCCTAAAACATTCCTAATTTCCTACCTTTAAAGTACAATGGACTAAAATAGTAAAAATTCTTAAACCACAATAGGTTGTAAATCATAAGAATGAAAATAGGGAGCTTTACCGGTATACCCAAAGCCCCACCCCCACTTTGCAACCATACCCCTAAAAGGCCGTTATAAGGGCCGTTATACCAATTTCAGTCAAATAACGGGGTTTTGGGCCGTTATAACGGTGTTATGGGCCGTTATAACGGCGTTTTGGTGCGTTATATCGCCGTTATATCGCCGTTATAATGGCGTAACAGTGTGGGTATATTGTGCAAAGTGGAGGTGCGTTATGGGCATATGAATCAATTACCCATGAAAGTAACAATTAATTTCAAACCATAGAGACTAAAAGTGTTATTCACTTTATTTTTCTTCTAATTTTTGGTGCCTACAAAATTTTTATTACAAGAAAACCTTATTATATGTAAAAATGCTTGGTTTAGGTCCCTTACCTATTAACACCTAAATCAAGGGTATTGTGGATATTCGCTTTTTAATTTAATTTCAACTAAAAATACAATTTACTCAATAATATTTATAATACAATTTACTCAAAGAAAACACTATATATAGAGAGACAAGTAGACACAACACAAGCTCATCACATACATATCATCTTTTGTCTCATCTTCATGACCCCCTTGTGGAGGTAGTGCTTTCCTCCCACCATTCATATTCCCCTAATTTAATGGGTGAAATTAATGAGTAGTGAGATGGACTAAAAGACATTTTTGTATACTATAAGGGTCTTTTTGCAATAAAAAAGTTGTAAAAATCAAAATCAAAGAAAACAACAAACCATGGGGCCAATATTGCAATTTACATAAGTTAGTTACATCAAACATCAATGTGGGGTACTAAGATTTATCAAATGATGTTTTTAATCCCTTATACTTAAAAATTTACTTTGGGATACAAACTCGATCTCACCAATTTGGCACTTGTGTTTTAGCTAGCTAAACTAACACTAATATGAAATGACCATTTTGTGCTTAAATTGTTTTTCAACTATAAGATTAAAGAAGAAACAGATTATTGTTGTAGATGAATAAAAATATTTACATATAATATGACACTCGTTTGTCACCTAATAAAAAAATGTTTGGTCTCTCTTAAAAGAAGTTTTTAGCCTCATCATTTCCATTCCACCTCTATCTTTTAGTGTACGATAGATGTTCTCTAAACTATGTTTTCTAAGTTTTGCTAAAAGACAATAATGAAAGATCATTTCCTTCCTTTTTAGCTCGTAAGAAACGTACTCTAAATTATTTTAGCCCTTTAACATCAAATTCATTACATATCAACCATTTCAACTTTTCCATAAAAAGTAAAATGACAAAGATGGTTGATTTTGCCTCATTACACATCAATGCCAACTTCAGCATCATTTTGTTTTCCTACCATTACTACTGCTAGTAGTTGTTAGTTGGGTTGGATTATCAATTTTCAATAAACATGACTAAAAAATTCGACAAAATTGTGTTACCATCATGATAATCAGGTTTTTGTATATAAACCATAATAGATATAACTTTCAGATTTAATTTTCATCATGATAACCAGGTTTTTTGTATACAAACTCGTAATAGATATAACTTTACAGATATAATTTCTAACTAACGATTATGTTACAATTATTACTGCTAGTAGTTGTTAGTTAGGTTGGATTATCAATTTTCAATAAACATGACCAAAAAAATTCGACAAAATTGTGTTACCATCATGATAATCAAGTTTTTGTATACAAACCCATAATAGATATAACTTTACAGATATAATTTCCAATTAGCGATTGAGACAATTTTTGAAACTCTAAAATGATAATGTATATAAATCAGAAGAAAAACGTCATACAACTAGAGATTCACAATTATAACATGCATTATTGTAACACCTAGCTTATCAAAACGTAGAATTAAGTAAAAACCCTTACAAAATAAGTGGAAGCCTTGTTCAAAATCTTGCATGTAAGTCAAACCCAACATTTCAAAAGAAGGTTTACAAGTTTGGAACATAAAACGAAACCATTCATAGTTCAAACACAAGAACCAATATCTCAAACATAACTTAAAACGTAAAACTAAAACGTAGTTCCAACGTACATCTATCACATCTCAAAATCCCAAGACAATTCCATAGACTGACTGAGCTGCTGACTTCTCCGGATCATCATACGTGGGCCTTTCCTTTACTACCTGACGCCGTACCTGACACTAAAAGAGTGAAATGACAACGGGTAAGTTTTCGCTTAGTGAGCACACATCTATACCAAGCATAATCATACGTACATAACCAAGATACATTGCCATCACATGCACATAACTTAATCCATTGACACTGGTACCAGGCCTCTTAATCCGTAACATCTTCCCTAGGGGCAACATTTACTGCCTAGGTACTATCATAACCATAACATAACCAACATGTCATATAATCACATATGCATATCAATCACATAAGCATAACCATGTCAATATAGATAGAGTACTCACCTGATAGTAGCTCGAAAATACACACACGCGAGCTAGTACAATGCTCAAGACAAGTTACCTAAACATACCCATGCAAGGCATATCAACACATAACTCAAAACGGGCACTTAATGCTTACCGAAAAGCGAGTCTTAGCCATAGCTAGACTAGTCCAATTTCCCCCAAAATATACCCATAGTCATCTCATAACATCACTAACATAAACCCAAAGCCAATTCCTGTAAAGGACCGCAAACGGAAAATGTCGAAAATGCAACAGTGAGTTGCGCGACCTGAGGTCGCGGGTTAGGTCGCGGGGTTCTCCTGGCTTGCCCAATTCGCGATTTTGCCTCGAAATTCATGCTCCGAACCCACTTTTCGACTAACACAATCCAAAGTACGATTCTACAACAACTGGGTCAATAACTAGCATTTAATTGCGAGTATTTCGACCCAAAACATTCCAATTCTACCAAAAACTACACCAATACAACTAGTATGGTGTTCATACACTTACTAACCCACAACCAACCCTAATCCGATTTATGACTCGAATTAGACACCAATTAGATCAAATTGAATGTAGAAATCATACCTCTAACACAATTGGCGTATTCACCAACCCAATTGATCGATTTCAAGCCCCAATTGCTTCCTTCTTGCTTTCTCCTTCTCGTAGCCCTCTCTTTCCTTCTTCTCGGTCGCTAGAAACTGAAAAAGAGTTGAGGGTTTTCTCTTTCTTATACACATGCCACACTTTCCCTTGCACTTTCACTTAATACACTTTAGTCCCCAGGTTCCTACCAACATGTTAACCCAGTTAATTAACTGAGACATCGTTAAAACTTAACATGGGAATCGGGGCATTACAATTATTGCATAAAACTGTTGGGTTTTGTGTGGGATCCCTCGGGTCAATTTGACACAAGGATCATTGTGGATCTCAAAAAACCTAACTGGTTCAAGAAATCCTATAAACCTAATGACTAATCTGTCAGAGATTTATGTAACCGAAACCACACTGGTTCGATCTTAACACGGAAGCGATTTGGATACAAAACCCTAAAATCCACAGACCTATGTCGTTATTTTATCTAAACCTACAATTAAAAGTTAGAATGTTTTACCTGGATTGCTTGAGAATGAGTCCACCGGTAAACGACCAAACGAATGTTCCTCTAGCAGAACTAAAACCCGAATAAGCTGAAAACCGAACTGGTTTGGATGGGGAAGGGGGGCGGCGCCGAATTGGAGGAAGAGAGAAAAGGGAATTTTCCAGGAAACTGATTATTGGATAATAACTCAATAATAATTCTCAAACCCATAAGGTTTATTTATATAAGAAAGAAACACAGTTTCTATCTGACTCAGTTTCCTTTAATTATCTAATTCTTTTCTTTTCCCTTTAAGAAAAGATTATTCTATTATATATTTATTTATCTAATAAATATATAATTTACTTAATTAATTAATAACCCTCAAACTTTTGGATTTCTGACTGAAATTACCCAACTGATTTATAACTGACTATTATAAATCCAATCTCTCCATTTTTGGGTTTTATTTAACTTATTCGATTTATAGGTCCTCACAGGTGTGACCCTCAAGTGTCTTGTAACATTGGATGTGTAACTTACTGGTTTGTCAACTTCTGCATATAATCACTAACAAAAACAACCCAAAATGAAAATCAATTTACCTTACTAATTACTCGTGATATCAATAACTAGTATCACTGTAGCATTTTAGAACCTAACTGAACCTGTTATTGTTAGCTTTAAGATAACATACTATTTTTACAGCTTGGTTTTCATAAACTTTTGTATTAATCAATCAACCAAAAGAAGCCAAAATCAAATTGTTATATCAATCAACATGATAAAAAGTGAAATAATTCATCTTTATTCCAAATTTTCATTTATTAGTTGGTCAAAATAATACCAATTCTCATTTATTAGTTGGCTAACATTTTATGATGGGTTTGGCATTTAGATGAGACAAAACACGATAAGACATGACAAATGTTCAATATTTGGTAACACAATATTGGACATAAGGCCATCAGTACCCGAGCCCGAGCCCACCCATCCCTGATTGCGGCATAGCCGAGCCCGCCGAGAACAAGCCCCACCCGAGGTCCGTTATGCATGGCCTAATAAACCTAGTAAAATGATCAATTTATACCTGATGAGTTGCTTAGTGTTTTTATCAAATAACAAATCTAAATAAAAATTAAAAAAATAATATTTAAAACCTCTAACATAAATATTTTTATATTATATTTGATTCACAAAATCAAAAGTACCTAACATTAATTTCAAAATTACTTTATTCCCATCTAAAAGTTACATGTGATAAAGAAAAATTACATGTTTTTTTTTGTTTTCACAAAATAAAACTTTTCCCATAAAGACAATTAAAATTAAAATTAAAATTAAAATAGAAAAATAATTTTCTTTAATTATATTACATTAAAATAAAAATGCTAAAAATACATTTGTATACATGGGTTTTGGCTTTTGGTTAAGAATAGCAAGAAAGAGTATATGTTTATGTTTGTTTTATACTTCTTTTCTTCTCTCTCATTTGACAAAACAATGAGTAGAAAGTGAAAAATTCACTCCCCAAAACCCCACTCCAATTATTGCTGCTTAAACAAACACTTCCACACTGAAAACCACTTTATTTTTTATTTATTTTTAATAATTTTATTAAATTTTTTTAGGTTTTTGGTGTCTCGCCGGAGTGACGCCCCTACCGACACCACCACCACCACCGACGGTCGGTGGGTCCCACCGCAAGCAAACCTCCACCTCTCCGCCTGGCCCCACCTCCCCCAATTTTTACAACTCATATATACTCTTATATAATTATATATAATTATATATTATATATATATCAAAAAAACAAAAACAGATCCATCAAGCCGATCTGTGTCCCTTCTGTATTACGCCTTTATTTAACTTTCAACGCCTTTCTATTTCCATAGATCTTACAATTTCTCTCCCAATTTTACCCTTTTTTTATATTTTTTTATTTTATTTTATTTTTATTTATGTGGGTTTGGTGGTGATTCTTGTGACTGTGTGTGTGTGTGTGTATTAAGATTTAAGATATAAGATTTAAGACAGTGTGTGTGTGTGTGTGTGTGAGAGTACAAAAGAAAGGGGGTAAAGGAAAAAAAAATTCGAGAGAGAAGAAGAAAAACCCTTCTAACTTCTTCTTCTTTCAGATGGGATTCGCCGTCTGAACTGGGGTTTTCTCTTTTCTCTTATTTCTTTTGTCTGAATTGAATTGATTGCTGAATTTGGCGATTCAGATGGATACCAAAGGACGACTTGTTGCAGGCTCACACAACAGAAATGAGTTTGTTCTAATCAATGCTGATGAAGTTGGAAGAGTAAGTTTTTATTTTTCTTTCTTTAAATTAAAATCCCCCCAATTTCCCATCTGGGTTTTGGGTTTTTTCATCTGGGTTTTGAGTTTTTCAGTTTCTTGTTATCAAGATTCCAATTTCAAGATGAAAAGTTTGCATCTTTGTTAAATCTCTTCAATTTCCCATCTGGGTTTTGGGTTTTTTCATCTGGGTTTTGAGTTTTTCAGTTTCTTGTTATCAAGATTCCAATTTCAAGATGAAAAGTTTGCATTTTTATTAAATCTTCCTAATTTCCCATCTGGGATTTGGGTTTCTTTCATTTATCTATCAAGATTCATACTTAATTGCAGTTTCTTGTTATCAAGATTACAATTCCAAGATGAAAAGTTTGCATTTTTATTAAATTTTCCCAATTTCCCATCTGGGTTTTGGGTTTCTTTCATTTATCTATCCAGATTCATACTTAATTTCAGTTTCTTATTATCAAATTACAATTTCAAGATGAAAAGTTTGCATCTTTATTAAATCTCTCCAATTTCTCATCTGGGTTTTGGGTTTCTTTTATTTATCTATCAAGATTCATACTTAATTTCAGTTTCTTGTTATCAAGATTCCAATTCCAAGATGAAAAGTTTGCATCTTTATCAATAATTTCTGTCGGTGGCTTCACATGTATCTTGAATTGTTGCTAATGACTACAAAAAGATCCCCCATTTCTTTGATCTTTTTGATGTGCAATTGGATTCCCACTTGACTTTTTAGGTTATTGATTTCTTGATTTCTTGATCTGGGCCTAAATTTTGGTTCTTTTTAACTTAGGTGACTTCTGTAAAAGAATTGAGTGGTCAGATTTGCCAGATTTGTGGAGATGAGATTGAAATAACAGTTGATGGTGAGCCATTTGTTGCTTGCAATGAATGTGCTTTCCCTATTTGTAGACCTTGTTATGAATATGAAAGAAGAGAAGGAAATCAATCTTGCCCTCAATGCAAGACTCGATTTAAGCGAATTAAAGGTAACAATAATCCAATCTTGATGGTCAATTTTGATGGTTTTTGTGGTGTTGTTTAGCATAAAGAAAGGGGGAAATGTAAATTGGTTTTATGAACTTTAGGGAGTCCAAGAGTTGATGGTGATGAAGATGAAGAGGAATTTGATGATTTGGATAATGAATTTGATATTGGGAGCAATGAGAGGAGAGACCCTCATGGTGTGGCTGAGGCTTTGCTTTCTTCGCGTCTTAATATCGGTCGTGGAACGTCCAACGGGTCCGGATTCGCCACCCCTTCGGAGGCGTATCCGAACCCCGAGATCCCTCTTCTTACTTACGGGCAAGAGGTAAGAAAATAGCGATTAGATCGATATACTTTCTTTAAAAGATCAAGATTTGAGATTTGTGTAATGATTTCAAGCTGTCGAATTTGATCAATAGGATGATGGGATTTCGGCGGATAAGCATGCTCTAATCATCCCACCGTTTATGAACCGCTCGAAACGGGTCCATCCGGTGCCGTTTTCCGATACCGCTTCTTCGGTTTCTTGTAAGTTCTTCGGGTTTTTGACTTTATGTCGGTTTTGTTTATGATGGTCATGGTTGGTTGATTAATTTTGATGTGGTGATTTGTGGTGGTGCAGTGCCACCTAGGCCGATGGATCCGAAGAAAGACTTGGCGGTTTACGGGTATGGGACGGTTGCGTGGAAGGATCGGATGGAAGAATGGCGGAAAAGACAGAATGATAAGCTTCAAATGGTGAAGCACCAAGGAGATGGCGATGATGGGCGTGGTGACGATGTAGACGATCCCGATTTACCAAAGTAAGCGGTTTCTTGTTTCGATTATTAAACGTAATTATCATGTTCTATTAACAGTGTTACCGGGATTGGACTATAACATCGTTACCAGCGTGCATATCGTGTTCTTGATTTCTTTATCGAATGTTTTGTTGATGAAAAAAGGGATTAAATTTGAAACGTAATGCAGGATGGACGAGGGGAGGCAACCGTTATCGAGAAAGTTACCAATTTCTTCGAGCAGGATAAACCCGTATCGGATGGTGATTATACTCCGTCTCGTGATTCTTGGACTCTTCTTTCACTATCGTATCCTTCATCCCGTCAAAGACGCATACGCGTTGTGGATGACTTCGATCATTTGCGAGATATGGTTCGCGGTGTCGTGGATCTTCGATCAGTTCCCGAAATGGTTCCCGATAGAACGGGAAACGTACCTCGACCGTTTGTCGTTGAGGTACGAGAAAGACGGGAAGCCGTCCGAGCTGGCTCCAATCGACGTTTTCGTGAGTACGGTCGACCCGTTAAAAGAGCCGCCACTCATTACAGCAAACACGGTGCTATCGATCCTCGCGGTCGATTATCCAACGGATAAAGTCGCTTGCTACGTTTCTGACGATGGTGCTGCCATGCTTACGTTCGAAGCTCTATCGGAGACGTCTGAATTCGCACGGAAGTGGGTCCCGTTTTGCAAGAAGTTTAACATCGAGCCGCGTGCTCCCGAGTGGTATTTTGCCGAGAAGGTCGATTATCTTAAAGACAAAGTCCACCCGGCATTTGTACGTGAACGACGTGCCATGAAGGTAAGATCATATAAATTTTCTTGCTTTTCGGGTGTTTTTCGTGTATAAAATAACTCGAAAGTAGCCTGATTTGTTAATTTGAAACGCAGAGGGACTATGAAGATTTCAAAATACGAATAAACGGACTTGTGACGATGGCACAGAAGGTTCCGGAAGAAGGATGGACGATGCAAGATGGTACCCCGTGGCCCGGAAACAATGTTCGAGATCATCCCGGAATGATCCAGGTGGGTGTACATATTTTTTTTCTGCTGGTGCACCATAGGTCTCGTGGACCTAAGAACTAGTCGTTTATTTACGTCTGTGTGATTTTGATGAATTGTATTTGATAGGTATTCCTTGGGCAAAATGGTGTTCGAGATATCGAAGGAAACGAGCTACCACGGCTCGTATACGTTTCTCGTGAAAAGAGGCCCGGATTTGACCACCACAAGAAAGCCGGTGCCATGAATTCTTTGGTATAATTTTCGTTTATCTTCTTTTGGGTTATGGTTTTTATAATCTTTTTTTTTTCGCGTTGGTTATAACTTTCAAAATCTCGTTTTTTTTTTCCTGAAGATCCGAGTGTCGGCTGTAGTTACAAATGCGCCTTACATGCTCAACGTCGATTGTGATCACTACATAAACAACAGTAAAGCCTTACGTGAATCCATGTGTTTCATGATGGACCCGACATCCGGGAAGAAAATCTGCTACGTGCAATTCCCGCAACGGTTCGATGGGATCGATCGGCACGATAGATATTCAAATCGAAATGTCGTCTTCTTTGACGTATGTGCCACCTTTGACCTAACCAGATTCGAACATCGACTTTTATTTGTGCGAAAAGCTAACTTTGTCTTTTTTTTTAATGTTTCTTAAGATTAACATGAAAGGGCTCGATGGAATCCAAGGACCGATTTACGTTGGAACTGGATGTGTCTTCAGGAGACAAGCGTTGTACGGATTCGATGCCCCGGTCAAGAAGAAAGCTCCAGGAAAAACGTGCAATTGCTTGCCGAAGTGGTTTTGTTGTTGTTTCGGATCAAGTAAGAAGAAAGGTAAGGGCAAAGGGAAATCCACGACGAAGAGTAAGAAAGTTAAGGAGGCATCGACTCAAATACACGCACTCGAGAATATCGAAGAAGGAACCGAAGGTAAAACGATGGCGGGTTTCAAGTAATTTAATCCGTTTTTGGCCGGTTTGTTTAGAGCTGGTTTCTAACTCTTAACATCGAATGCATGCAAGCAGGAGTTGAAAGCATTAAAAAGGCCCTAATGCCTCAGATAAAGTTAGAGAAGAAGTTCGGTCAGTCTCCGGTGTTTATCGCATCGACGCTTCTCGAAGACGGTGGTGTTCCCCCCGGTGCAACCTCGGCATCACTCTTGAAAGAAGCCATTCACGTCATAAGTTGCGGTTACGAAGATAAAACCGAATGGGGAAAAGAGGTAAAAAAAATATTAAATTCGGTTTTTTAGAGTAATTAAGTATTCGTTTTTTCGTTGCAAATAAACGTGTATATAAACACAGGTTGGATGGATTTACGGTTCGGTGACGGAGGATATCTTGACGGGATTCAAGATGCATTGCCATGGTTGGCGATCGGTGTATTGTATTCCGAAGAGGCCGGCGTTTAAGGGTTCGGCTCCGATTAATCTTTCGGATCGTCTTCACCAAGTTCTTCGGTGGGCCCTGGGGTCCGTCGAGATTCTCTTGAGTCGGCATTGTCCCATATGGTACGGGTACGGCTGCGGTCTAAAGCCGTTGGAGAGATTTTCTTATATAAACTCGGTCGTGTATCCTTTGACCTCCGTTCCGTTGGTCGCGTATTGTACTCTTCCCGCCGTCTGTCTTCTCACCGGAAAGTTTATCGTTCCCGAGGTAACAACAAAATTGAACATCTTCTTGCTACAAATTAATTTCATTTGTGTGACGGGCTTTTGGTTGGTTTTCCATATGTAAATTAATCTGTCTGTATATATTGAAAAAGGTTTTTGTTTGGAAGGTTTTTTCATAAAAAGCGTGTTTTTTAATTGGGGTTAACAGGTTTGCATAAAAACTTGGCTTTCGGGATTAAGCTATCTCTTAAAAGCTTACTGAATAAGCCACCTTATATATCATTAAGCCAGTACCAAACAGTCGAATAAGCTATCTCTTGTTTGTTTTTCAAAAAATACCTCTTAAAACCTTTTAAGTCTGAAAATTAAGAGGTTTTAAGACTTAAGACTATTTGTTTTATTTTTTAGAAAAGGTCTGAAAACCTTTTACTGTCCTCTGAAATTTTAAGAGGTGCACCATCCACCTCTTATCTTTTAGATGTGAAATTAGACTTTAGACTTCAGACCTCTTAAAAAACAAACGACGCCTTAATAAATTGTCAGTCCCATTTAGTTCGTTAAGATGCTAACAAACAGATACTTATTTGCAGATAAGCAATTACGCGAGTATTCTGTTCATGCTCATGTTTTTGTCGATTGCGGTCACGAGCATCTTGGAAATACAATGGGGCGGTGTTGCTATCGACGATTTATGGAGAAACGAACAGTTTTGGGTCATCGGTGGTGTCTCGGCCCATCTCTTTGCGCTTTTTCAAGGTCTGCTAAAGGTGTTGGCTGGTGTGAACACCAACTTCACGGTCACGTCGAAAGGAGGAGACGACGGTGACTTCGCGGAGCTTTACTTGTTCAAGTGGACGAGCCTGTTGATTCCGCCATTGACCCTGTTGATCTTCAACATAATCGGGGTGATCGTCGGGATTTCGGACGCGATCAGCAACGGGTACGAGTCGTGGGGCCCGTTGTTCGGACGGCTGTTTTTCGCGATATGGGTGATCCTTCATTTGTATCCTTTCTTGAAGGGTATGATGGGGAAGCAGAGCGGGGTGCCGACGATCATCGTGGTGTGGTCGATTCTTTTGGCGTCGATCTTGTCACTTTTGTGGGTGCGGGTGAACCCGTTTCTGGAACGAGGTGGGATCGTGTTGGAGGTGTGTGGGTTGGATTGTGATTGATGATAGCCAATTAGGCATAGTAGAAGGTATAGAAGAAGATGAAGATGAAGAAGATGAAAATGAAAATGATGATTATGTGAAATTGGGAATGAATGTGTGTAGATAAACAAGGTTTATATTTGTTTTTGTTTTTGTTTTAAATTTGATTCATTTAGATTTTTGTGAGGTTTAAGGGAAAGGGAAAAGGGAAGAGAAAGGGATGTGGAATTGAGGTGTAATCCCCATAAGAAGAAACAAAAGTAAGTGTTTTTATTTTATTTTATTTTTATATATAATTTAATTAAATATCCCTTTTGGTTTTGTCAATAAGGGAAGTTTCTTTGGCTTAAAATGTCCAATTAGAACAAGAGGCAAATATATGTTTCATGAGTTTGATGGGTGCAAGAATCAGAAAGAGTATTGGAAACAGAATCAGAATCCAATTCCATTGCATTTCTAGTTTACCTTTCTTTGCTTTGTTCTATTTATTTGATTTCTTATTTTTATAGCAACATAAAAAATCAAATAGAACGTCTGTCGGTGCTGTGGCGGATTGGTTATGGGGGGTTCATAGCGCCCTAACCGAGTTCAAGTCTTCCCATGTGCATGTCTGGGGACAACTAAGTGGGGTCATGTTTAGCCTTCAAAATTGCCGGGGATTAGTTGGGCTTTGGCCCGGACATCCTTAAAAAAAATCAAATAGAACGACCAAGATTAGAGTTGGTCTTAAATTCGGTTGTTATCCGTTAATTGCAAATAAAGGAGAAGTCTTTAGATGTTGGTTTGAATTTCTTTAGGGTCAGTTACGGTTTTTTTGGTTATTCTTCAGGTGATGTTTGTTTTTTTAAAGGTGTTTAAGTCTGAAGTTTGATTTTAAAGAGATGGTCTTAAAGTCTGAAATCCGAATCAATAAAACTTGAATCAATATGACTATTTGTTTTTGTGAACTGACAACCATCTGAATATATATAATTGTGTATTTTTATCTTAAAAAAATAGTTATCGGTTGATCATGACGCCCATGGTTACAAAAGAAATGTTGGGTTGCAAGGCCTAGAACATGCATCATAACAATGTTGTTTAGTAATTTTGCCATGGAAAAGGAATAAATCTTAACTTTTATGTACTAATTTTGGACCTGTTTTAGTCTTCAATGACATGTACCATTTTATTTATGGTATGGCCTAACACAATGAATATGGAACATGAACACTAGCATATACATATAAAATACATGCTTCTCAATGATGCACAACATCGTTTCGCATAGACGTGAAATCTCCTTTTTTGTAAGAAGGCATTGTTTTTTTAGATTGTGTTTTTCTTCTCTTTCAGAAAAGTTTCCAAATCATAGTATTGTTGTAACCCAAGCTTGAGAGGCTCTCCAAAAACGCTACCGGACTAGCACCGCTTTCGGCACCCTGACCACTGCTCAAATATCCTTATCATTGTCGCTTAAGAAACCTGATGTACATGTCATTTTAAGTTTAAGTGTTAGACTTAATGTTTAGAGAGATCAAACACTTTATAATTAAACAAATAAACACAAAACCGGAAATATGAACGTCATACAAAACCAACAATTCAAATATTCCATTCAACCTTGCATGATTCACGAAATAAGATCCTCAATGATCCTAAATATGCTCGTTCAGTAGAATTACATTATATGGTCAATGACTATATTCGATTCTTATTACCGGTACCATAATGTCCCTGATGATCCAATGCTTAATTCTAACTACAATACAAAAAAGATTATTTGAAATGAAAACAACAAACCCAATTTAACCTATCAATCAAAGTCGTTTATTCCAAGAATACCCATAGGGGACAAAAAGTTCCATGACTCTGAATTGAACCATTTTCTGTTTCAAATCCCAATGCCATAAAGAAATTTCTTTCAAAGATTTCATAAAAACCAACCAGCGACTTTCGGACGTTCCGGATAATTTGTAGCGGCACGGTTCACTGATCTTTGTTGGTAGAAACCATACACAGAGCTGCTGCTGCTGTTTAGGACACAGGGGTTTGCGCCTTGCAAACCTTAACTGTGTCTTCTGTTTGGTTTCCTCTTCACAATTAGGCTCTGTGTGGGTCTTTTATTATTTTTGTCCTTCTTAGTGGGTTTAATTTGTGTGTGGTGATTTGTTTTAGCCTTGATTTTGATTCGTTGGTGGTAGGTTGTGGGACATATTTTTGGTTGGTTGTAGAGGTATTCTCTTGGTTTTTGGTAATGAAATATGCTTTTCAAAAAAAAAGGCATTTCCTTCATATATAGTACTTATTTTCAATATCACAACCAAATGAATGAAATATTTATAAATGATGACCCAATAAAGACCTAGATTCATGACGTTTACACTTTTAATCGACTAATATAACATATTAGTTTGTCAACAAGTTCAAAACCCCTAAATCTTCCAAGTGATCCAAAATACTTCAAACTTGAGAAATATGTGCAATACTTCAAAAGAGGAGTTTAGGAGATTGAGATATATCATTTTGATATGTATTACAATCTTAGAAACATTAGGATAAACTCACATAGTTTTGGCTAAAAACATTGAAACCAACCAAAACTCCAAAAGAAATCTTGAAAGGCTTAACTCCACTCTAGAACTATTTGTCCTTAAATGTTAAATCAAGTCCTTGAGAACTCTAAGAATGGCCTTAAATGTGATCAACCACATAGATAAATGAAAAGAGAGAACCGTTGTAATAAGAAATTATGAACCCTGTTCTTAAGTCTCGACTTCAATGCATCAGTAAGTTTCTATTAGCAATGCTCGTGACTTAGGTCGTGACGTAAGTTGTCCGCACTTCACACACCTGCCCCTTACAGTGAGGGGTTGTTTGTTTACCTCTTAACAGTTCCTTTAAGCATTCTCTTAATCTTTAAGAGGTAAATTTTGTTTGATAAAAAAAAGATTGTTTCTTAATGGTTCCAAAATCCTTTCAATGTTTTTGCAACTTGAGTTTCTGTTAACCCTTTTCTCAACAATTATCAAACAACCATGTTTCATTTTCTACTATATCATAAGAGCCAATTAATCATTCTTACTACCGAATCATCCAACACCAAACCATTCAACAACCATCAAACAGACCGGAGTCATGTGGCCTTTGCCATGGCTAGCCTACATAACCCACTATTCCTCTCAGGGGTGCCAAGTCGACCCGAGTATCAGCTAGCTTGGCTCGACTGGTTAGTATGTCAAGTCAAGTTTTGACCGAGTTTATTCAAGTCGGGTTTTGACCGAATGGATCTTGAGTAGCTCGTGAGTTGTCTTGTGTCAATTATACCCCTAATTACATTTTGCCATTTACCTTGAGTTTTCATGCAAATCTTTTTATCTGGCAATTAATCACTAGATAAAACCATTAAATTAGTTACTGTCTAGGTTCTAGAATGTCATTAGTTCTTCAGTCATGTTTTTTGTTGAGTTTAAACCAAGTATGAAATAAGTCCATACCATTCTGAAGGTAAGATTTAACCTCAAGTAGTAGTATTTTGTTTCAATAGCCAAAAAATTTAATCCATTGCTGTTTTCATTCATCTAGTTGAATTTCTTTTCTCAATAAAAATCCGTTAACTTTCTATAAAAATTCAAAATCTTGCCAAAGCATGCTTCAAAATTGCATCAGTTTCAATAGATTCCAATGAACCAAAGTATGCTTCAATGTCATTAGATTTCAAATTGCAATTGAAATCAAAACATATGCTAAATCTCGATTTTTTTATTGGTGCAAACGATTTTAGATCAAAAAACAGGAAGAAGAGAGACTGAAATTGAAAATGAATATCAAAAAATCGGATTTCATGAATGAAAAAAAGGGGGAAAAAACAGTAAAAAGTCAGAAATCTCGTGTGGAAGTGCCGTTCACTGCATTCGATTGAACGAAATGCTACGTTTGCACAAAGATATCATCATTCTATCAATCAAAACACAAAAAAACCAAAAAAAAAAAAAAAAAAAAAAAAAACCAAAATAGTTTATTAATCATACAACGAATACGTAGTTTGCCATAAAATTATTACGCATATAGAGGACTGAAATTTTCTTCTTTGGATGGACAGATCGGCCATGGATTTCTGATGAAGTTAGGAATAGATGGAAACAATATATAGGTGAGTGAAAGGGGGAAACGTGATGCCCTAATTAAGCTGGGCTTTAGGCATTCATAATATCCACGATTTGGGCCATCACTCTTAAACCATCACCCATGGGCCATGGTGTGTTTGCTTGCACCCATTGTCCTAACGCTGTAATAAGTCATTTTATCGATTAAGCTTATTAAAGTTGTGTCAGTTTGGCAAAAATAAGTTAGTTTATAACTAGTCTATGCAAACATATACTATAGTTTTTTGAAATGCTACTTTAAGTAGCTTTTGTAAGTTTTTTTTTATAGTTTTTTCAATTATATCCTTATTGATATTAATTAATGATAGTTTTTCGAAATGAATTAAAGTATCCCCAAAAATCTATTGTGTGTATGTATCTACCTATCAAAAATGTTTTTTGATGTATGGATTTTTTTTTTTTGCTATTGTGTGTATCGTGACGGGTTCAACAGGTCATCAACCGGTCACCTGTAGTTGGGACGGTGGTCAGAGGTGCTGGGGGCGGCGATGGTGGTTCTAGGCGACGGTCGTTCTGGGTGGTGGTTTTGGACGGCAAAGTGATGATTTTGGGCGGGGATGATGGTTCTCGACGGCTGTGGTTTTGGGTGGTGGTTATAGGCGGTGGTGGTTATGGGTGGCGATGGTTTTGGATAGTGGTTATGGGTAGTGGTGGTTCTCAACTACGGCGATGGTTCTCGACGGTGATGGGTATCGACGGTAATGGAATCCAGAGATGGTTGCCGGCAGATAGACGATCGTCGGGAGATCTCCGACGATGGTTTACCGGTTCAACAGGTAGCAAGTCATCTGATACACACAATAGCAAAAAAAAAAATTGATACACTAAAAAAACAATTTTTGTAGGTGGATATACACAATAGATTTTTGGGGTTAGTTTAATACATTTCGAAAAACTATCACCAATTAATTATTAACTTAAAAGATATCTGTTTTGGTCATTTTACATACGCATAAACTAATTTTTGTCATACATAATTTGTTTATAAGCTAACTTATCAACTAGTTTATCAAACATAACCTAAGTTGTTAGTAAACATATCATTAGTTCTTATCATTATAATATAATATACATCTGATATGTTAAGCACATATTGTGTAAGTTATGACAATTGTCTCTAAGCTTCTTACCTTTTGTTAAGAAATACATCATTGAAAACTTCTTTTTTAAATTATTAAGTTTTTGATTTTTTTTAATAAATAGACCATTAGAAAATTCGTAAACCTTTTTTTTAACTCAAAAAAACTATTTCAACAAATTATGAATGTTTTTAAGTAGATAAAACTTGGTTTTATTAACCACAAGGCTTGTGGCGTAGAGGTAAAAGCTGTGGGGAATGTGAATGGTATCCCATTCACCCCAGGTTCGAATCCCCTCGTGCGCATCTTGTGGCCATGCTTAGTCTCAGACGGCCGAATTTTCAATTTATGTTCTATATTGTCAAGGATGTAGTCTCAAAGCCTAGATGAACCTTTCCAAAAAAAAAACTTGGTTTTATTGTTCTAAAACCGATTTATTTTCTATATTGTCAAGGATGTAGTCTCAAAGCCTAGATGAACCTTTCCAAAAAAAAAAAAAAAAAACTTGGTTTTATTGTTCTAAAACCGTACATCATACAAACCCCTTGCATCCAACACCATCACCCTCACTCACCACCCCACATCACACCGTTATCATTCGTTAGCCATCATCGCTTATCAGTGTTGTTGGCTCATGCCATCGACCTGCCTGTTTTTTATCTGGCTTTTCTTTTCAATTATCCTTCTTTTTTACTATTTGTCTATACATACTCAACTACAAAAGTTAAAAAGAGGGTGATTTGAAAACTGTTAGACCTTATTGTCCTATGAAAGTTATGGCTCATGTACGTTGCTCTTAACAATGTCTGAGTTGTTCACTTGTTTTCCACATCGTCTTCAAATGACATTACATGTTTGTTTCTTCTTTCATAGGCAAACCATTTTTGCTTGAGGTGTAAGATTTACTTAACTAATTTATTTATCAACGTCAACATCCAAAGTCATCATTATTGTTTGAAAACAATAACTTTATGAACTTGTAACTTTACAAAACAAACTAGTTTTTTTTTTCATCAAATAATACTCAAAAAGTTTTTTCATATTGTAACAATATATCATAATACTAATTTCAATTTGTTTGTTGAAGCCTCGACTATTTAAAGCCATTAATTACAACTCAATCAAGAACAACCTAGTGCTACCATATGATGATATGCAATCTACCATTGTTGAAGGTATTTGTTGGTCACTACCATCATAGAACCATTCACGAAGGATCAGACTATTAATGTATTATAGTTTGAAGCCCCTCAAAGAAAGTGTTTCATCCATTTAATTGTCTCCACCATTTATGAAATTTCGATGGTTTTTTTAACTAAGCCAATCAATCTATGCTGAAATCTTATGTCGAGGCATTCTACGTGAACTAAATCAGTCTCCTCAAGAATCCCATTTGTTATGAACAATCGGCTATAGGGTTAGATCAACCTAATGCTTATTAGATTATTTAATAATCGAGTTTTATGTTATGTATTTGAGTTTTCTACAAAAAACAGTTATTCTTTTTCTTCTTTTTGTATTCCGTACATGTGGCAACTTCAACCGGTTCAAATGAGGTTGTGTTTTATCCACGAATTATGAAATGAGAATAAAAACATTTATATATGAATGAAACATGACAAAAGCACTCCAAAATATATTCACATACTCACAACTTTATAAACCAAGTTAAAAAACAAACTTATATTGTTGTTGTAATAAAATGGGTTTTTAATATTTTTTAGTACATGTATTTATTTAGGAAAAATGTCAATTTTTTTTTGAAGTGAGGAGACAATAATCCATAAAAAAGGTCTCATATTTGAATTCGGCCATGACCACTTGCATGTGGACACTAAACGCAGTAAATTTTCGTAGCTCGTAACCGACGTGGAACTAGTATTACATAAACGTTTTAGAGGATGACAAATACATTTAAACGATATACATTTGAACAATATCTAATACATGTGTTTTTTCTCAACGTTAACTCGCCACGTTAGTTTCAATAGTTAATCAGAAGACGGATCACTTACGGAGAAAACAATTTCTTAAGGACCGAGGATCATGATTCATATAGTTTAATAGATGAAAAACGTCGATCGAGAATAGTAAAAGGGCCATTTGTGTAACCCACTCAAATCCCACAAAACAACTAGGGCGTAAGAAGAAACATCACCTATATAAACGTAAACCTAGGGTTTTACTTCGAGCTACCACCATCGCCGCGCAGCCATCATCATCTTCAACTTCAGGTTCCATCTCTCTTCTCCAATTTTCAAATCTTTACACCATCTCCATCTGTTTATGAACACCTATTAAGCTCTAATCTACACCTGATTTCATCATACAATCACTAATTGTTTCAATCTCATTGTTCATAAGAAAAGGTGAAATCAGATGCTTATTATGTGCATTGTAATTATATAGCTTGTTTTTAGGTCAATCAGAAGCCATAATTTAGTTTTGGAGCTTTAATTCTATCGATAACACTTTCAATTGATTTATTATATCCAGTTTGTTTAGTTTAGTATATTGAAATGAGTTATCAATTGTTTGTTTTGATTTAGTTATACATTGTGTATCTATTTTTGATTCCAAAGTTTTGAAGATTTTGTTTGTAATTTGGTCATTTTATGTGGTTTTGAAGGTGGAGGCAGGTAAGAATGTCGCACAGGAAGTTTGAGCATCCCAGACATGGTTCCCTTGGGTTTCTTCCAAGGAAGCGTGCTGCTCGCCACAGAGGCAAAGGTATATATATATATTTATATATATTGGTACATAGTAGTTTTAGTTAATTCTATCATTGTGTTATTTTAATTTGCAGCTTCTTGTTAGGCATTTGAGTTTTATCATTTTTAATATGAGATTTTATTATTGAAGAAGGTGCTCAAGCTTATTGTTTTTGATTAATTAATGAACAGAATAACATCACAAGTGTGTGTGTGTGTGTGTGTGTGTGTGTTTGAATGTATAAGATATTGCATAACAATTGTTTAAAGTTGGATTTTTCTGGTTCTACTTGTTTTGCACATTTCCTTTCACTATCTATTTCCTCAATGTGATTGTAAATCACAAGTGTGTGTGTGTGACTGTGTGTGTTTGAATGTATTGTAAATGAAAATCATTTCCTCAATGTGATTGTAAATGGACACTGCACTCACAAAATTGGGACATGAAATGGATGATACCCGAATAAAGCCTCTTTAGGATTTATATATTCTCTTTGAATCAGATAATATCATTGTCATCAGAGATTTTGTGCTGTTCATGTTTTTTATAGTTGTGTATTGCCCCCGCCTACATTCTAATGGAACGGACATTTTGTTGGGAAATTGGTGATTATTTTAATTACTCACTAAGTTATATCTGCATAAGAACACCTTTTTTCTCAAGTGTTGTTTTTTCCAACCTTCCTATTCATTTATAATTATTAAACACAGTCATATATACAAGTCTTTATTATTGCTTCTATGTACTTATTGCTGTTACTTGATATATGCAGTGAAGGCTTTCCCCAAGGATGACCCAACCAAACCTTGCAAGCTTACAGCTTTCTTGGGTTACAAGGCTGGGATGACCCATATTGTCAGGGAGGTCGAGAAACCCGGATCGAGTAAGCTTGTTTTCTCACTTATTCAAATAAACTGTTGAGTAACTTGACCTGAGAACATTGATAATTTGGTCTCAAGAAGTTTAGTTCACATAGATTTACAGTGGTATTATATTGGAGTTATTGTGAAGTGTTTCTTGTTGACCATGTAATGACCTTGTTCTGCAGAGCTTCACAAGAAAGAGACCTGCGAGGCTGTTACCATCATTGAGACTCCTCCCATGGTGGTTGTTGGAGTTGTTGCTTACGTCAAGACTCCCCGTGGCCTACGTTCTTTGAACACTGTCTGGGCTCAGCATCTGAGTGAAGACATCAAGAGGAGGTTCTACAAGAACTGGTGCAAGTCCAAGAAGAAGGCATTCGTGAAGTACTCCAAGAAGTTTGAATCTGATGAGGGAAAGAAGGATATTCAGTCCCAGTTGGAGAAGATGAAGAAGTATGGAACTGTTATCCGTGTTTTGGCTCACACCCAGGTAAGATTATTGTATTTTATTGGTTTTCTTTCAGTTATCTATTGCTTATAATGTGGATCCCATTTTCTTTGTTCGACTGTTTTACTTGCACTCGTATTAGTAATCTAAAACGAGTTGTTTTATTTGCTTATGTGCAGATAAGGAAAATGAAGGGATTGAAGCAGAAGAAGGCACACCTTATGGAGATCCAAGTCAATGGTGGCACTATTGCCCAGAAAGTTGATTTTGCTTACGGATTTTTCGAAAAGCAAATCCCAATTGATGCTGTTTTCCAGAAGGATGAGATGATTGACATCATTGGTGTAACCAAGGGTAAGGGTTATGAAGGTGTTGTTACCCGTTGGGGTGTCACTCGTCTGCCCCGTAAGACTCACAGAGGTCTGCGTAAGGTTGCTTGTATTGGAGCCTGGCATCCGGCCAGAGTTTCATTTACCGTTGCCAGGGCTGGTCAGAATGGATACCATCACAGAACTGAAATGAACAAGAAGATTTACAAGCTTGGAAAGATGGGGCAAGAAAACCACACTGCTCTTACAGAGTTTGACAGGTCAGTTACCAACCAAATTGTCTTCTTTCAAGAGAATTTCAAATTGGTTTTTCTTTTTTTGTTTTTTGATGGTTTTAACACATGATAACACAGGACTGAGAAGGACATAACTCCAATGGGTGGTTTCCCTCATTATGGTGTGGTGAAGGACGACTACTTGTTGATCAAAGGTTGTTGTGTTGGGCCAAAGAAGAGGGTGGTTACTCTTCGTCAATCCTTGCTTTCCCAGACATCCCGTTTGGCTCTTGAGGAGATCAAGCTCAAGTTCATCGATACATCCTCCAAGTTTGGGCATGGTCGCTTCCAGACCACACAGGAGAAGCTCAAATTCTACAATCGCATGAAGGCTTGAAGACGGTGTGGTGTTTTAATATGCTTAATGTCTCTTAAGATGCTACTGTTGGCCTAGTTTCTGTTTTTAATTTTAAAAGAACCAGTTTTGGTTGGAGTTTTGTTGATTTAAAATACTAGCAGTTTGGATATGTTTTTTGTTGGGTAATCTCAGCCATGATCTTTATTTTATAGATAATATTGGTGTTTATTGCTTTGCATTTAACATTCTTTAATACCATATGAACTACTTTCTTGTCTTGCCTAAAGGCTTAAGCTCAAGGCAAATGATGACAGGCAAGTCCATGTAACTCTGCATAGTTATTTAGAAAAAAATGATTACACTTTGATGGTAGTTTAGAAACATGATATGAATATAGCAACTCTTGTGCTTATTTCTTTGCTTAGATTGAAGAAAATCATTCTTAACTAATAGTCTATTCGTCTTAACTCTTATGAGGCTTTCTGCAAGAATAGAATACCATGTCTGCCTTTATTTCTTTATCCACAAAAAGTATCATGATATTAAAGTTCAAAGTCTGATAAAACTTAGGGTTTGGTTGGATTGTGAAATTCAAAGAAACTTGATGAAGTTGGAATGACAATTTCTTTGATCAAAATTTTTCACGATGTTTGGTTTGCAGAATTCAAAGTAATTTGATGAAATTGGAATGACAATTCCTTTACTAAATTTTTAGTGATGTTTGGTTTATGGAATGAAAGTTGATGAAATTCTTTGAATTCTACAATATAAAGAATTCTTCATTGATTAGCTTAAGTGAAGGAATTGAGTTATGTTCACCAAATGCGTTGTCAAATTTTATTCCATTCCTTCACAGTAAAATTCCTTTGATGAATTCCAATTCTATCAAATTTCATTATGCGAACCAAACATCTCCTTAGGGTCTGTGTTCGAACTTATGGAACAGCCCAGGGTGTTATTAGATCAAGGTGTATTATGGGCAAGGCTGTTAACTTATTTGAAATAGCTTCTATGGTTCTATTGCTTGATATCGTAAAGTACGCGCACCTTTGCGAGTAATTTATAGTTTTTAACAATTGAATTACTTTTGTATTTATGGTATTCCTTCTTTGGTTTGTGGATGTACACTATCCGTCCAATGGTGAAACTACATAAGTCATAGAGTATTAGTTCACAAAATGATGCCTTAGAAAATAGCATAGCATGGCACCAATACTAGTTGTTGTGACCAATCAAGGAATGACAACGATTTGAGGCACAAACTGGAAATCCCCGAATGGGATCCCATTCAATTTGTTGGATCGCTTGTTGATGATCTCTACATGACCATACTCACGATAAGAGATTCGAAAGAATCTTGATATAGATGATGATGATACGAACTCATATCAACACTTTCATTAATAGAGATTTTATTTTGTTTTATTTATTTATTGATGTTGAATACATTGCCTTCTGATAAGGAGGCATGTTTTGGTAATTCTCTTTACTTATGGCTTAGGAATAAGTAGTGGATAGTTTTAGAGGTTAATTTGTTACTATAAGTATTATAATTTTGTTTTTATCAAGAAACTAATAGAAAATCGTTCCAAACTTCCTCTTCCAAGCTTTGGCTATCCTTGGATGTTTCGAATCGTTCTTCATTAGATAACGTGGAGGTATTAAAGATGTAAAGGTTTTGTGGACAAAAGTTGGGGTTGAGACATCTTTGAGATACATGACAAACCTAATAAATATTGGTCGCCTTTTTTTGCCATAAAAGGAAAAGGAAGGTGGTAGAGATGGAGAATGTTAGTCGATTTTACGAGCTGTTTTGGTGAACTTGGTCCTTGTCATCTTGATGCTTCATCAGTTAAGCCCTAATCGGTTGTCGTATATTTTAGACCAAAATAGTTTCACAAAATATGAAGTATAGACATTTTCCTCTCCAATGATTTTACCAGCTCTCAAAGCTAGGGGTTTTCAACAACAAAATATTTTAACCATCCAAAATTTTACGATCAAGATATATACTGATATACTACATGATTTATCACATACAATATATTTTGGGAGACGATTGGGAATTAGTAGAGATAGTCTATCCAAATTCAACTTCTATATTTTTTTATATAAACAAAAAGTAAAATTAAAACATAATCATATAATGGGTTGGTGGGATTGTCCAATTTTTTTAATCGACCGAGGATGTCTATTGGCTTGAGCTTGCCCGTTTTTTAGAGAATCACTGTTAAATCCGCTTTTCGAACGAGCTGGATATAACAATTTATACAAGTCAAGGACAACTCTACAGGACACAATTTCCAATCTACCATTTTACCACGTATATTCTAAAACATGTGGATCTTTATTTGGCTGTAAATGTGAATAGGTGTTTGAGCTTTAATCGACAAAATAACAAAATCTTTAAGTTGATGAAAATGGATGAAGATCAAGACAGGTTGAAAATGAGAAATAATAAAAAACTTAATACACCATCAAACACATAACATACCTTTGTCTTTGTCTTGACCGATTTAGTAACAAAAGGTGATATGCGTAAGGACGACGTGATTTTTCTTCCCATGATGGTTGTGGAATCGGTAGCAACTACATTTTTATAGTATGCCACACTTTTCGAATCACACATTTGAAGTTTGAACAAATCTTAAAATGGTGTGTGTGTGTGTTTTGTTAACATTAACTCGCAACATTAATTTTCAACGGAGAAAAATAACCTTTAGGGACTGGGATCATGATTCATACAATTAAGAGATGAAAAAAGTCTATTGAGAATAGTAAAAGGGCCATTTGTGTCACTCCTAAAAACAAGTTGGGCCGTATGGACACATCACCTATATATAAACCTAAACCTAGGGTTTTAGTTCTGTTACTGGAGCTACCATCGCCGCACAGCCATATCTCAGGTTCAGTCTCTCTTATTCATTCTGAATCTTTGCATTAATCTCTACATTTTCATCATCTAGTATAATCTACACTTGTTTGTGAGCTTTTCTCTATAATTGTTGCACCTGATTGTTATTAGTGATTAGAAATTAAGGTGAAATCAGATGTTTATTCTGTGCATTTGTAAATTCATAGCTTGTTTCCATGAATCTGTGTTTTTTTTTCACACTTAGTAATTCACTTGATCATATAATATGAAAACATTTCGATTCTGTATCGATTTTATGCAATATGTTGAAATGAGTTTTTTATGTGTTTTATTAGATTCAGTTTAGCTTGCAGCGATTGTTCATTGAGTTTTTTTTGAAATGTTATTGATTCTAAATGTATGATTGATGGAGATTGATTTGATTATTAAGTTTGATTAAGATGTTTTTATAAGGTTTTGAGGTTTTTTGATTGTAATTTGGTCATTTTTGATTTGAAGGTGAAGGCGGATCAAAATGTCGCACAGGAAGTTTGAGCATCCCAGACATGGTTCCCTTGGGTTTCTTCCCAGGAAGCGTGCTGCTCGCCACAGAGGCAAAGGTATAAATTGATGTCTAGTTTATGTATTTAATTCATCAGTGTGCTATTTTAGTTTATAGATTCTTATTAAGCATTTTAGACTTGATTTTTAATCTGAGGTTTATTTTGAAGAAGGTATTCATATCTTGTCATTTTGATCATTTGATGAATAGATGAACAAAATAACACCACTTTTGCATAAAAGTTGTTTAAGTTTCACTGTGTAGGAATTAAGATATACTTGTTTTGCTCATTTTCATCCACCATCTGTTTTTTCAACTTTATTTTATCAGATGTGATTGTAAATGGATACTAGATAACAGGAGGACATAAGAGTTCAGTATTTTGGATTGTGGAACTTATAACATTCTGTTGAGTCAGAGAACATCATTGTCATTTGTAGTTTGTTTTTGCATTTATTTACAGATGGTATTCTTCTTTAATTTCTGATGTTATCCATAGTTCATTTTGTTGTTCCTTTTGGGTACATTACATACACTAGGCAATTTTTTTGTATTGGTATTTGTTAGATCAAACTTTGTGCACTGTTCTTATCATCATGTCATGGTTCTTTTTGTAATTGTATAGTCTCATGACATGTTTAACACAATCGGCTTCCTGTTAGAAATTAGTAATTCTATTTTAACTTTTTATTTATTTATGGAGAACCCCTCATTTTTTCTTACTGTTTGTTATACCTGTACGGTATTATCCTAACCTGTGCTGTATTTATTGTTCTTGCTTGATTCTTGCAGTGAAGGCTTTCCCCAAGGATGACCCAACCAAACCATGCAAGCTTACAGCTTTCTTGGGTTACAAGGCTGGGATGACCCATATTGTAAGGGAGGTCGAGAAACCTGGATCAAGTAAGCCTTTTTTTTTTTCTTTCAAATATACGTTTTGAGTAACTTGCTGAAAACAGCGACACATTAGTTATGAGAAGTTCAGACTGCATATATTTGCAGAGCTATTAGAAGAATCATGATTGGCTATACTAAATTACTAATGATGAGGTTTGTTTTGCAGAGCTTCACAAGAAAGAGACATGCGAGGCTGTGACCATCATCGAAACTCCTCCCATGGTTGTTGTTGGAGTCGTTGCTTACGTCAAAACTCCCCGTGGTCTACGTTCTTTGAACACTGTCTGGGCTCAGCATCTGAGTGAAGACATCAAGAGGAGGTTCTATAAGAACTGGTGCAAGTCCAAGAAGAAGGCATTCGTGAAGTACTCCAAGAAGTTTGAATCTGATGAGGGTAAGAAGGATATTCAGTCACAGTTGGAGAAGATGAAGAAGTACGGAACTGTTATCAGGGTTTTGGCACACACCCAGGTAACAATATTGTATTTTATTGTTCTTTTAGCTGTAAATAATTAATTATCTTTTATCAAACCAGAATGAAAAGTTAAGCTTACTGTTTTTTTTTTTGCTTATGTACAGATAAGGAAGATGAAGGGATTGAAGCAGAAGAAGGCACACCTTATGGAAATCCAAGTCAATGGTGGCACTATTGCTCAGAAGGTTGATTTTGCTTATGGATTTTTCGAGAAGCAGATCCCTATCGATGCTGTTTTCCAGAAGGATGAGATGATTGACATCATCGGAGTAACCAAGGGTAAGGGTTATGAAGGTGTTGTTACCCGTTGGGGTGTCACTCGTCTACCCCGTAAGACTCACAGAGGTCTGCGTAAGGTTGCTTGTATTGGAGCCTGGCATCCGGCCAGAGTTTCATTTACCGTTGCCAGGGCTGGTCAGAATGGATACCATCACAGAACTGAAATGAACAAGAAGATTTACAAGCTTGGAAAGATGGGGCAAGAAAACCACACTGCTCTCACAGAGTTTGACAGGTTAGTTACCCATCAAATTGACTTATATCATACCTTCATATGCATACCATAATTTATAGAAGCAAAAGTATTATATGCGATTTTTGAGGTTAAATGGTAAATTTTTCCAAAAGAAATGCGATTTTTTTGTTGGTTTCTGATGGTCTGAAATTATGGTAATGTAGGACTGAGAAGGACATAACTCCAATGGGTGGTTTCCCTCATTATGGTGTGGTGAAGGATGACTACTTGTTGATCAAAGGTTGTTGTGTTGGGCCAAAGAAGAGGGTGGTTACTCTTCGTCAGTCGTTGCTTTCCCAGACATCCCGTTTGGCTCTTGAGGAGATCAAGCTCAAGTTTATCGATACATCCTCCAAATTTGGGCATGGTCGCTTCCAGACCACACAGGAGAAGCTCAAGTTCTACAATCGCATGAAGGCTTGAAGATGGTATGGTGCTTAAGTATGCTCGAAGTCCCTTTGAATGTTATTGTTGGGTTAGTTCCTGTTTTGAATTTTGAAAAAGAGAACCAGTTTTGGTTGGAGTTTTGTTTATTCAAGATATTGGGAGTTTGGATATGGTATTTTTGGTTAATCTCAGCCGTTATCTCTTGGTTTCATTTTTGATATTGGGGTTATTGCTTTGCATTCACTTTTCTGATACTTCTGATTTAATTGCATCCATATAAAATAAGTTTCAATACCCACATGATTTGATACTTAATTTAGCTGAAAATTATGACTATTATTTGAATGTTTATATAGTACTTTTTATTAAAGAGAAAAACAATAATTTGCATACCATAATCCTAAAAAGTTCTATTATACTTTTCAAAGTATAGGATGTTTTTTGCATAAGATGTGAGCTAAATTCCTTGAAATGGTTTTAGTTTGACAATAGTGAGGATAGACCGAAGGTTTGTTCCTTTGAAACAACTACACCAAAGTAATCCACGGTTAACGCATAACTGTATATGTAATAGCTCTTGCATTTTAAACTTCTATGCACACGCTACACACGTAGATGGCTTACGTTAATAGTTATGCATGAGCATGACAGTATATCGGGCTCACACCTGCCTTGAAACATATGACACAAAACGTGCTCACACCTGACTTGAAACGAATGACACAAAACAAATTAATATATTCCAAATGGGTCACACCTCCCATATAATTAAATATAACCATCTCAAGCCTTATAAAGCATTTTGAAAAAACAACTTTAAGTGAGGAAAACTTACCTGACGGCCACGCTTAGATTACTCTCAAGTTAATAATCTCCCAACTGAGCACCTATAAATACATAGCGTAAGGATAGTATCAACCACCCAGATAATTCTCAAAACTACCTCCCACAATCCCTAAGATAAATCCTTAATCGATTCATCAATCCTAGACCCAAACGAGAAACAAAGCAAAATACCGTGTGATCGTCTCTCTTCGATAGTCATGTACCACTTATACATGGGCAAAGGTTTACGGTTGATACGTCGGCCCAGCAGCTGATTAATGCATTGCCTAATGAATTCATAGGGGACTGGGTAGTGAATAATTCACATTTGCATGGGTACATTATGCCTTTATTACACCATGATAGACATGATAGTATTTGTTGGGTGTCTGATGCTCACGATAAGACTGATTTCTCGGTTTCCAAAGTGTATGTTTGTCATGATGAAATGCACTTTCCAGTTCCTTGGTATTCGGCTGTATGGTTTAAGGGTCACATCCCTAAGCACGCTTTTTGTTTATGGGTGGCTTGCCATAAGCGGCACCCTACACATGATCAAATGATTCTATGGAAGAATGAATCTCCTGATTATAAGTGTAGCTTATGTTAGATGTACATGAACTCGCATTCTCACTTGTTTTTTGAATGTTCATACTCGATAGAAGTGTGGAACCGGGTAATGGAAGATGTTTCGTGGAGGGATTTTCTGAATGCTTGGGATAATGTTTTAGAAGAGATCGTCGGGTACTTCTAGTCTCTGTTAGACCCATAAGCTTGCTCTTGCGGCTTCGGTGTATATGATCCGGCAAGAACGGAACAAACGCATCTTCACGGATGAGAAATGTCCGCCAATCATTCTCACCAAGGAGATTCTTGCTATTATTAGACTTCGCGCGGATTAGGAGTTGAAGCGGAAGCCGACGTATCATGCAGAGTTGGGACAATAAGCGTTGGCTAAGCATTTTGTGGGCTTTGTGCTGTTGGTGTTCGTTTTTTGTTAGGTGTTTTTCTATTTGGTTTTGCTCGGCTCATTACTCTTGTGAGCTTTGTCTTTTTTGGTTGTTAGTTGCCTGGCTGGTATGGCGTGGTCTCCTTTTTTGTCTGTAATTTTGTTTGGTTTTGGTTTTGGACCCTGCTTTTGTTCCTTTTAGTTGCTTTATAAAATTGCCTCTTCTTCCAAAAAACAAAGCAAAATCAACAAACAACAGGCAGTGGGCCGCACAACTTTTCGCACGACTTTTTTGTTGACTGCATGAAAGTTTTCAGCAAGAAACCCATGTTAAACACGATTCTTCTTTGTCAACACAAACTACTTTTTATTAAAACCACTTTAAGAAGAAAGTACACTTTTGGGGCTACTACACTTATGCTTTCTTGTTTTATGCTTTGGATTGTTAGGTTAGTGGATTGTATTGGAGCAAATGAGCTCCATGCCTATTTATAGGCATTCCACCTCCTTATAGGAAACTTCTAGATGTTCCTACACACTAGATACATTTATGACCTTTCTAGAATTATCTACCACAATCTATATCTACTGCATGCTTCTATATGTTTCTGGAATCTTCTACGGTCTTCTAGAAAAGTCTAGGACGTTCTAGGGCCTTCCAGGATCTTCTAAGATGTTCCAGAACCTTCTAGGGTCTTCCACGACGTTCTAGAATATTCTAGAGCATTCTAGAAAATTCTAGTATTTCTAATTAGGCTAGTGATGATGTTTCAACAACCCATTTTCTTCAAACCCAAGCTTATCACAACCAATTTCTAAGCCAAAGCATAGGTAAATTCAATAATGAAGATTATTTTAAAAGATAACCCATCATTAAAACACCATTCTAATCCATTCTTACACCAAACAAAGAAGATTGAATCCTAAAACTCCAAATTTTAGGAGCTTACCAATAAACTCAAGGAAGAGAAATCCAAACTCATCAAATCTATCAATGAAAAAGAACCCCAACAAGATCCCAACATTGATTTGCTAAAACCCTCCAACATCCAAACAATTGAGCTCACTAAAACCAACATTCTTAAATGCTAACTAACCAAGAGTTATGATTACATTCTTAAATGCATTTTCTAGTTCTTATTTTTAAAATTACGGTTTTCGTGATTGTGATTTACATTTTATTGCTTTCATCGTCAATACGATTTTTTATAATTTGTTATTTCAATCTCAATACCGATGGAGTTAATCAAAGCATTAATAATCTAGTGGTCGGTAAACATCCTTGGGAGGGACAATGGATGACATCCCCTGTCTACCCGGGTTCGATTCAAGGGGTGAGAATGTCGCAATACCCTGACCACGGGTCGGCTTTTCGTGTCTGTCAATGGTCTCAGATGATTAGTCGGGTGCCCGTATGGATCCCAAATACCTCGTTAACTTCGTATCGAAACGTATATGTGAGTTATCTGCCGTTCAAGAAAAAAAATACCAAAGGAGTTAGTCTTCACAAATTTTGAAAGACTTGAAATTGTCATTTTGGGCCATTCCTGCTATTGAGCCCAAATAATAATAAAAAATAATCCAGGCCGCTTTCTGCTTCCACCATTGGATTCACAGATTCCACCATTCATTCCAGAGAAGGAATGGAATTGGGAATTCCATTCCACCCAATACCCTTAAAACCACAAAACTTCCCCCGTTAAACCCTAATTCACGATTTCACCCAATTCTCTCTCTCTCTCTCTGGCTGAGGAGGACGACACTCCATCAATTTGGCCATCTGTGATTTCTGGTTTGTTGTTTTCTTCCATATCTCATTTGGAATTCTAGGTTTACTTTTCAAAATTGGCTTCTGAAAACTTGCTTCTTTTGATTTAGGGTTCATCGATTTAGGTTTAATTCGATTCAACAACTGCTTTTTCTTTCTTTTCTTCGTATGTACCTAAATCTGCTTGCTGTTTTTGGTACGAGCTCCATGTAATACGATTGATTTTGCAGAAATGTAATGTAATTTTTGTTGTTTTTTGATGATTTATGTGCAAAGTTCTTACAGTAGCTAATCTGTTCTACAGTAGATGTTTGCTGTTCCTGATATTGGTTCCATATAATACCTAATTTGTAGTCTGATGATTTGAGTTCCATCATCCATGTAGTACAAAAGATTGTTTATTATAAACTAAAAAGGTAAAATAGGTTGTGTTTTGCAAACTAGCCAATAAGCTAAGCTAGCTGGTAGCCAATAAGCTAGCTTACGAATAACTTATGTTTGGTAAAAACTAGCTTATGAGTATGTAAAATGACCAAAAAGAACATCTTGGGGTATAATAATTAATATTAATAAGGCTATAATTGGAAAAAGAACTACAAAAGCTCCTGAAACGTAAGCTAGCTTATGGTCCATCCAAACATGTACTAACTTATAAGCTAGCTTATTTTTGCCAAACACAGCCTAAGTCCACACAGACAAGTTATCTATACAGACATGTTTTTCTTTCCAGGACTTGATGAAAAATGAGCTGAACACTAATTTAGTGGTTTAGAGCTGATCTGATTTAGTGATTTTAGTGACTGCTTGAAGCCACTCTCTCTACTAATATTGTTTGTTAACTTTGATCTGGTTACAGAAAACTCTTGCAAAAAAAGAACTCATACCAACCAACCATGGTGGAGGTAAAAGTCTCGGAGAGCAGAGACCTAACCCGAATTGAACGGATAGGCGCGCACTCCCACATCCGTGGGCTGGGTCTCGACTCAGCCCTAGAGCCTCGTGAGGTCTCTGAAGGTATGGTCGGCCAAACCACCGCCCGTAAAGGTGCAGGAGTCATCGTGCAGATGGTCAAAGAAGGTAAAATTGCAGGCCGAGCCGTTCTTCTCGCCGGCCAGCCTGGAACCGGAAAAACCGCCATCGCCATGGGAATGGCCAAATCCATTGGACTGGAGACCCCGTTCGCCATGATGGCAGGTAGCGAGCTTTTCTCTCTCGAGATGTCCAAAACGGAAGCCCTTATGCAAGCTTTTAGGAAGGCGATTGGTGTTAGGATTAAAGAGGAGACCGAAGTGATCGAAGGGGAGGTTGTGGAAATCCAAATCGATCGTCCCGCGGTGGCCGGAGCGGCGTCGAAAACGGGGAAGTTGACCCTGAAGACGACGGAGATGGAGACGGTTTACGATCTTGGGGCGAAGATGATCGAGGCTTTGGGGAAGGATAAAGTGCAAAGCGGCGATGTGATTGCAATCGATAAGGCTTCGGGGAAGATCACGAAACTTGGGAGGTCGTTTTCGAGGTCTAGAGATTATGATGCAATGGGACCGCAAACGAAGTTCGTGCAGTGTCCCAATGGGGAGTTGCAGAAGCGGAAAGAAGTGGTGCATTGCGTTACGCTTCACGAAATTGATGTTATCAATAGCAGGTACGTTTTTCAAACTTATTGTTAAGGATTCACAAATAAAAGTGATTTAGGCAGGTTTGACCATCTTTTTCAAACATTGGAATGCAATTTGTTAAAAGAATTGGAATATGTCTTTTGAGTGTTTGGTCCACAAGATGTAACTTTGGAATTGGAATGAAGTTTTGGTAATGACCAAACTACCTTTTTTAAATACAAAATGCTTTAATAATTTTTTTGGTTATTAGGTTATATTGGATCAAGGGTATATTTGGCATTAAGTAAAAAATGAATTCCATTCCATTCCATCAAAATACCAACTAGTTGAGATTCCTTATGTGAAAAGAGCGAACCAAACAAAGGAATGGAATTTGGTCAATGAAATTCAAAATTCTAGTTCCGTCAGGTTCCTCCGTAATCTTTAATCTTGTTTCGAACTGGAAATGCAGAACACAGGGGTTCCTTGCCCTTTTCACGGGCGACACCGGCGAAATACGAGCGGAGGTGAGGGAACAGATCGACACGAAGGTTGCCGAGTGGCGGGAAGAAGGAAAGGCGGAGATCATCCCGGGTGTTTTGTTCATCGACGAAGTCCACATGCTCGACATCGAGTGTTTCTCGTTCCTCAACCGCGCCTTGGAAAACGACATGGCCCCGATACTGGTCGTGGCGACCAACCGCGGAATCACAACGATCCGGGGCACAAACTACAAGTCCCCACACGGGATCCCGATCGATTTCCTGGATCGTCTGCTCATCATATCCACACAACCCTACTCGGAAGAAGATATTCGGAAGATTCTCGACATAAGGTGTGGAGAGGAAGACATAGACGTTTCGGAAGATGCGAAGGTTTTGTTGACGAAGATCGGGGTGGAGACGTCTCTGAGATACGCGATAAACCTGATAACATCGGCTTCATTGGCTTGCCAGAAACGGAAAGGGAAGGTGGTGGAGATGGAGGACGTGAGTCGAGTTTACGAGCTGTTTTGGGACGTGAAGAGATCGACGCAGTACTTGATGGAGTATCAGAGCCAATATATGTTCAGTGAAGGTGCAACAATGGAGGATGATGAAGCCAACATGATGGTTTGAGTCCCATTGTAATTGTGGTATTATGACTTAAAAGTATCAAGTGTTTATTTATGGTTTGAAATTAGATGTTAAAACTGATCTTATGGTGGTGAGGTTGAAGTTTTAAGTCACAATTTTTGTTACTCTTGGTGATAGATAGTAAACCGGTTGGCCCTTTCATCGGTCCCTACACCGGTTTTGGTCTTTGCCATCTTATGGCTTAACTGATTAAGCCGTAACAGTTCTGGTTATAACCGGTTAAGCCGTAAATTTAATAGGGACTGTTAGGCATGTTTTTCTTTTTCTTTTTGGAAAAAGACCTCTTATTGACCGCATTATGTCTTACCAATTAAGAGGTTGGAGTTGGAGGGATTGGACATTTCGTTTTTATTTTGTGATAAGAGGTAAAATAGCCCTTGAACAAATGGTGAAATTATGTCTTACCGTTATCTGATGCTCAATTTTTCTCTCAATCGTCTAATTTCGCACATGTTTCACAATCTCAACCTCTCGGTTCCGATTTGAATGTAACTAAAATTGATGATGCTATAATTTGGTTAAATTGAATTGTTGGTTTATAATCTGATTTCAATTATCAGGTGAAAGCAATTTTTTTTTTGAGACTAATATGTTTTTATAAGATTGGTAAGACCATAATTTAAAAGTTTCATCATCTCATGGTTCTACGTTGGCTTGATAAATAAAATAAAGGCATCTGGTTATTTCATCCTTTGTTGCTTGTAGAGTCTTGGTATATATGTACATTTTTCGTCATTAGCGTATTCAGTTTCATCTTTGAGTGATCGAGATCTTGTATTTGGTACTAAATACAAATAAAGAACTAAAACATAAATGTCATTTTATATTACAAATAAAGAATTGTGCAACATTACAAAAATATTAGTCTTAAAAAATACGAGTGAATAGTTTATAGTAACATAGATTACTCATAATCTCACTTCGATCAAATTTGTACAAGAAATTAAAAAAAATATATAATATATATTTTTTTATCAATTTAGTTTATATATATATATATATATATTAAATGAAAAAATAGTTAAGAAATTACAAAAATAATAGATAAAATAATAACATAAAAAGAAAATAGACAAGAACACGAGTTCTTGTTCAAACACTTGGGTTCTAATAAGAACGAGTGACTAAACAAGAACCTCTGTCCCACAATAGAGATTCTTGTAAAAACCTCAAGAAGAACCTCTATCAGATGCTCTTAGCAATTCTAATTACTGTATCAATAAAGTATTCAATACTTAATAAAATTTTGTTTCTCTCCTACACATTTAATTTCAATATCTTTATAAGTGGAAAAATAATATTTTTTTTCTCTTATATATATTTCTAGAGATTTATTTAAGTTTAAAGATCTTTAAAGCATCTCCAAGAGCTATGCTATATTTTCTTTAAAATAAAGTATAAAAAGTCAAATCTCTACAAAAAAAATGTATCAACTCCAAAAGCTATTCTATTTTAGCAATTTCAACCTTAATTATATTATGAAAATATTCAATATATTTAATAAAATATTATTTTTCTTGCTATCCCAAGATATCAAGGTGCTCGAAATCATAAGCGACCATGAAACTAACAAAATTACAATATATATGGATAACTATTCATTGTCGTTGAAACTACTTTATTGTTTAAGCATCAATTTGTAAGCCCTAGCACCTACGTTAATTCAAAATCGTTAGGGGTGAGAAATGAGTCTCAATTCTTGATACCTAACCGGTATCATATCAATCCTGGACCGATCCATGTATTTCGGTACGATAATCGATTCTATGTTTCTCCTATAATCGGTATTCGGTAATATCGGTATTGAGTCCCCTATAATCATCGAAAATACCGGCTGATACCGAAAGTTGAAAACACCCTCTTTAAAAAAATCTCAACTTCATTCAAAATAAAACAGTTGCTTAGCATTGCCGAAGGGTGATGATACCAACCTTGACCTTCAAAAATTCTAGTTCCTTGCAATCATTTCTTGGATGGCCAAAGGTAAGCTTTAACAATATCTAGTTTTTTTTTTCTCTCGATACATAATTTTATATATTTGTGTTGGTGGATAGTTTAACTATACAAATTTCGACGGTGACATCAGATCGGAGTCCGCGTTTAAGTGTTCATACGTTGTTTTTGAAATGGAATAACTTCTTGTTTACGTTGTTTAAGAGTTCGTACATAGTTTTTTTTTTCCTATAGATGTTTAAGAGTTCATATGTTGTTAATTTGGAATCGAAGAACTTCTTGTTTTTTAATGTTTTTTCTTGAATGTTTCTTAATACTTTAGAGTGATTGTAATGTATGTTTTGAAGGTTGTAAAGTGTAAAATCGGGATGAGGTACTAGTACCGAAATATCGTTACCGTTACCGGTACCGTATACTTCTAATTGGTTCGGTATTGAGTTTTCAGTATTTCCAGTATCAAGAATTTTTTGTACGATACTGGTTCGGTACGGTATTGATTCTATGCTCACCCTTAAAAATCGTCTATATACTTGAGTGATTATTGTTCCCCTAATACAAAAAATCAATCATAACATTGATACGAACTTTTTAAAGTTTTATCTACCAATGGCATCCTGGATTGTACTATTCAATTTATAATATAAACAACACAACTAGTATGGAAAAAAGCACCACCACATATATGATACAAAACCAAATTTAATTTTCAAAAATATGTTTGTATCGTTAGATGTGTTGTCAAAACAAATGCTATTTACCTTTATTTGACAAACCATTCTAACCGTTACTTTTCTTGAGTGTGGGAATCCCGGTTGCTCAAAGGTGATGATTCATTTTTATCATGCCTCACGTTATGGATCAATCATGCGAGCCATTGTACAAAGATACAAATGTCGTAAATTGTATGGAGCGTTCCAAATGTCACATGTTTAGTACTTAATGTGGAATGTTCCAGTTGTCACACGTTAGAACCTCACAGTCACAAGATATCAAGTTTAAATAATAAATTTGCGATTCCGATTATGTAATTTCTCATAATCTAAATAATCATGTTTAAGGGTAGTACAATTTACTTGTCACTATATGGGTTGGAATGGATCCACTTTTTAATTTGTGGGTTGTCAAAGTGACCAAATAGCGAGCTCAATTAAATAACCAACTTTGCCTCTATCAACCGGGTTAGTTCTACATCATTAGTCCAAGTACTTTGGTTGTACGACTACCAATTGTAGACTCCATGAAATGTATAGATTTCAATGCTATGCAAGATTTTTCTACGCGATACTTTAATATGAACATTTTCTCTACCATAAAAACGTACCATGAATTTTATGTCCGGCATTTCTTTTTCGACAAACGTAATTGTTAAAATCTTAATGTTGCAAACCTTGATTATTAGGTCACGGTATATAATTATGAGATACTCTTTTTCTATTGAAATTTATTGGAATGAATCCAATTCAACCAAAAATATAATGTAAGGTTAAGCGTCACGAGATGAGGAGAAAGTGAGAAATGTGGAAAACGAACGTAATACAATCTTTTTTCTATAATTGATTACAATAAAATTATCTATTTTGTTTTTTTCCCTGAAATATGTTAACTTTTATATACTTAGCTAATCAAATGATTATATTATCATATAACTAGTAAAAGGAGGCTACTTTTCGTTATAGAAAAGTACCAAATTTGTTTTATTTTACATAATAAAATTGACTCTCATATGTAAAGGCCTCTTTAAAGAACATTATAGTATAGAATTAGTTATCAATAACTAGCTTTATCTTTTCATTCAAAATAAGCCTTCACATTTTTTAGAGGATGTTTCTTTTAAGTCTTGTATAAATAAACTCTATTTATATATTATATAATATATCAATATAAGCATGAAAGTTTTTTGGTTAGGAGATTTTTTTCTTCATATAGATAGAATAAGCGTATTTTCTTTTAATTAGGATCACATGTTTGATATTTCTTTAGCCTTCTACAAAACCCTTTTTATAAAAGTTTACTAAAAAATTATTTTTATATCATGAAAACACTAACATAAACACATTAAACTACCAACAAACAAACCATCAATTCATTTAAAAAATAAATGTCTACCATTCCTTAGAACTCGTTATTATAAGAAGAGTTTTTTCTTCTTCATTATCAAAAATAAGATTGTTATTTAGTTACTTATAAAGATAAAAGTCCGACTGTAAAATCATCTTTTTTATGAATGTGAAGATAACTGAGAGCATGACACGTCTCACATTCAGTTCGCATAATACAACAATATTTAGATTGAACGTTTATGCTTTATTCATAACATTTAGACCGGATCCTGTATTATTCATCATAAATAAAACATCCAGTCTGAATAATGCATATACATTCAATATAAATAATACTATATTATTCAGACCGAATATGACACGTGTTGCACTTTCGACCGTCTTCGTGTTCATAATAAAATATGAGTTTTTATTTGCCAATTATTTATGTTATAATCAAAGCATTAGTAGCCCAGTAATCGGTCGAAGGGACAATAGATGACATCCTTTGTCTACCCGAATTCAATTCATGAAGTGAACATGTGATCGATAGCGTGTTTAGTGTTGTTAAAAAACCATTTATTTTGTAACAAGAGGAAATACATATATGGAAATATTAGACTGAATGGATTCAGAAAACATAAAATAAAAATATCAAATGGGGCCCACATTTGGGAAAATGTAAAAATATATAATAAGAAAGAAGGTCGCAATTAGGGCGAAAGTCGAACATTAGAAATTCGTAACCCACCAATTTCCCCCATTCAGACACTCTCTTTGCCGCTTCAGCCATCTCTCTTCACTACCCATCATCTTTCAGGTCTGATTTACGATCTTAAAAACTCATCTGAATCCATAACCTTTTCTCTAAATTCACTTTCTTTTTTCAATCTCATTCTTATCTGATTGATTAATTGATTGATTTAATTGCAGGTTCTTCTTCTCCACCCAATTTAGGGTTTTACTTCCAAAATTCCTTTTTCTTTTGCTTTGCTTCATTCATTACCACTTATCATCCCCAAAATCTTTTCTTTGATTTAAATTTCACTGCTTTATGTTTCATCTGTTGAATCTTTTCTTCAATTACTTCAGGGGAATTTGAAAAAATGACAGAGCCTTCTAAAGTTATTCATGTTCGGAATGTTGGCCATGAAATTTCTGAGGTTTGATTTCATTTTTTTTTTTATTTCTGTTTTTGGAAGCAATCTTTTCTGTCAGTAAGGAATGATTGCTGATTTAATTTTGGAAAAGAGCTTAATAAGCAATGTGATATGTGATCTTTTGTACATATAGAATTGATGATGTTACAGCTAAAAAAAATGCAAGATTTTCCATATTAAGCCCAAGTTTTCTATCCCTGTATGTATATCTGAATTTTGTTTTATTTGTAATCAGGATTTTTGAAATGAAGTGAGTTACTTGTTTTAAGTCTGAACCTTATTAAATGTGTAGTGTGGGGCCTTTGGTTGTGATAATGTTATGTTAGAATTGTATTAAGCTGTGGTCTTGTTACGGTTTATGGGAGCTTAGCGGCTGAAGGATGTTCTAACGGTTAGTCTTTTTTAGTCAGATGCTAAAGCGGTTGCCTTCTAATAGACCCTGCGAGTTGCTGACCGTTTGATGTTGTATATGGTAAAAGAGTAAAAAAACCTAATGGCCTAGCTTTAGAAGTCGTCACCGTTTAAGAAGAAAGTTCGTGCATTTAGCTGCTTGATAGGTTGCGTAACGCCACTTGGTCCTACTCTCGGTCATATGGATGATTAGCAGACCAATTACAAAAAAAGGAAACAAATTAGGCTTTGTGGAGCCTAAAGGGGTGGACTAATCATTAATCCCGCTTGTTTAGTCAGATAACTGAAACTACAACAAATATATGCTCCTTTTTAATGATCTCTGCAAGAAAACATGATTAAGATTAAGATACATCATTAGAATGTAGATCAAGGTTAAGTTTGGATATTGTACACGTTGAATGAAGGCAGTGAAAGAACAGGGTTCAGCGGAATGCTTATTAACATATTGCATGCTCATGGTGGATAGATATGAATTCTATTCAAGTAATGTGGAAATTACTAATCTTGCATCCCTCATACTCATTGACTTAATGGCCTGTTGTCTAATCTGCAGTGTATTTTATACTTAATCTTGTGACATTTTGAAATATTGTCTTTGATCTATTTGGTGGTTCATATACATCCCAGTGATAGGATTGAAGTTGTAAGACATATATAAAGCGATCCTTTTTATAGGATGATAAACACGACTAATTGCTGCTGATAATTTAGTTTACAATTTACCACTTGCATGCAGCACTGGTTCTTATGTAGATATGAGCAAGATTATACTAAGATATCGTAAATTTGAGAAATCTTGTCAAATGACGAAAAGTAATTAAATATGCGATTTTCTTTTTATCTTCAGCCTGATCTGCTTCAGCTATTCCAGCCTTTTGGAGTCATCAACAAACTAGTGATGCTTCGTGCGAAAAACCAGGTTTGTGGGTATATGTGTTTGACTACTCAGAAAAGCGATGAAAACACGTGAATGCTTTTGGTTAATTTGCCACATTTGCAGGCTCTGCTTCAAATGCAAGACGTTCCTTCAGCTGTCAGTGCGATGCAATTCTATGCCAATGTTCAGCCAAGCATAAGGTGTATTAACTACTATTTTAACAATAATAAATGATACTTTTTTAAGATGATTTTTCTTTTCATTACGTTGTCCACATCACCACATGCTATGGGAGTGTTTTTCTTTATTAACATCAGCAAGGTGAAACTAAGAATGCAAACTGGATATGATCTCCAGGGGAAGAAATGTTTATGTTCAGTTCTCGTCTCATCAAGAGCTAACTACCATGGAGCAAAATACTCAAGGACGAGGAGACGAGGTTGGTATTACCAATTTAGCAGCAACCTTTCGTATTCACCATTATGGATGATGTTTTATTGCATTCACCTTTTTATCTGCCTTTTATGTTATACAACTTTTACAAATTGATATTGCCACATTGACATAGTTGTATAAATACAAAGAGTAAAAAAGCAAATAGGAAGCAAGGTTTTTCCTTAGCAGTCATATATGTGATAAGGCTTGTCACATATCGTGAATTTCAATTTTCTGATAAACGACTGATAACATGTAGTTATGTCTTAGCATGCATATACAGACTACTAGAATTGTATATCTTCTAAAAGGGTAAGCGCTACATCAAGCATAATGTGAACCTACGTTTTTTACGATCAATTTTTGTTATACTTTTTGTTGTTATATTTCTTATACATGTTATGGTGTGTTTGTGTGTAGGAGGTTCACATATTTAAAATTCTATTTCTCTTTCTCCTTTTCTCTATCTATTCTTCTCTATTCATTCTATTCTCTTCTCTCTCTTCTGTCTATGCTGGACTGCTGTTGGACGTACGATGGATACACACAGCCTAATCGTATACTCTTGGTTACGATTCATCACATGCTATACCCTATTACTGTGGAGGTGCTGCATCAAGTCTTCTCCCCTCATGGATACGTCGAGAAGGTCGTCACTTTTCAAAAGTCAGCTGGTCAGCTTCTTCATGTTTCTCTCTCTTATCACTTTTCTTTCCTTTTCTACTTTATTATTCACATCCCTATTTCAGCTATTTTTTGTTTTTTGGTAACAGAATTTTCTATTAAAGACACGATTAATAGATATACATATATTATATATATATATGTGTAGATATACGTTTGCATGAAGTTATTGTTTGCGGATACTTAAATGTTTTTTTTTGGTGAACTTTGCAGGTTTTCAAGCACTTATTCAATTTCAATCGCGCCAAAGTGCTGTTTCTGCCAGAAATTCTCTTCAGGTATTGTTTTAATTTTGCCCTTTGATTCATTTCAATGGTTAAGATGAATCAACACTTGCAATTTCTTTTCAGGGGCGTAATATATACGATGGTTGCTGTCAACTAGATATTCAGTTCTCGAAGTAGGTTTCAAACTTTCCGCTTATTTTGCTTTAATTTCTCTTGTTTTTTCTAATATGGTACTTTAATTATTGATTTTTTTCTTCTTACCAGTCTTGAAGAGTTGCAAGTGAATTACAACAATGAACGGTCTAGGTTCGTTGGTCAAATCTTAAAAATATCAAACATAATATTCTATGAAAATAAGAATATTTACAATTATGCAATCTTCGTTTCTTAAATAGGGATTTCACAAACCCATCGCTACCTTCAGAACAGAAAGGGAGACCGTCTCAAGTATGTTCCGATCTCTATCTTATATCTGTTATTATCATACGTTATTTATTTTATATCCCAGTCGTTTTACGTCTTTTTATTATTCAATTTTGTGCCAGCCTGGATATGGAGATGCAGGAGGTATGTACAGTTTACAATCTCATGGGGATAGGCAGATGCTAGACAAAGGCATCGGTATTTAGTATTTTTTTTCTTTCACTACTTCTCTAAACCTATCTTTTGATCTATAATTTATTTATCTTTTTTTTGCTTGTTTTTTTTTTTTCAGTTGGATTTCCTCAGGTGGGTGTTCTCTCTGGCCATCTTACGCTCTTTGCTACAAATATGTTAACATGAACACACATATTATACTTGCATTTATGTATATAATGCACGTATTTTTACACGGTAACTAATGTTTTTTGGTATGTTTTGTGTACCTTTTTGAAATCAAGATGAATAATGCTGCTGCCATTGCGGCTGCATTTGGAGGAGGTTTGCCTCCGGGAATTAGTGGCACGAACGACAGATGCACTCTTCTCGCATCTAACCTAAATCCCGACGTAAGCCAGCTTTTTTTTTTAAAGTTTATTTATCGTCATGGGTTTTAGGTTTTACACATTTATGGTAAATATTTATCTTGATATTTTAGAGGATCGATGAGGACAAACTCTTCAACTTGTTCTCTCTTTATGGGAACATCGTCAGAATCAAACTTCTTCGCAATAAGCCAGATCACGCCCTCGTTCAGATGGGTGACGGCTTTCAGGCCGAGTTGGCTGTGCACTTTTTGAAGGTTCGGTTTCTCATTCTTTTACCTAAAAAGTTTTTCCTTTTTAAATCTTTTTAATGAATAACATCATGTGGGTTTTATATATAGGGAGCTACCCTTTTTGGGAAGCGGTTGGAGGTTAATTTTTCAAAGCATCCAAATATCACAATGGGTGCCGAAACACACGAGTATTTGAACTCGAACCTGAACCGCTTTAACCGCAATGCTGCTAAAAACTACCGCTATTGTTGCTCACCGACCAAGATGATCCACTTGTCGACCCTCCCCCAGGACGTGACCGAAGAGGAGATCGTGACTCATCTGGAGGAACACGGCAGCATTGTGAACACCAAGCTGTTTGAAATGAACGGCAAAAAGCAGGCTCTCGTGTTGTTCGAGAGCGAAGAACAGGCGACCGAAGCGCTCGTGTGCAAGCACGCGAGCACCCTCGGTGACTCCATGATTCGTATCTCGTTTTCGCAGTTGCAGACAATTTGAGTAAAAATCTCATCATGTTGATGGATTCTTGGATAAATTTGGGGTTCTTGTGATTTTTATGGCAACTGTTTGTTTGCTTGTTTGTTTTAGTGTGTATTCTTACTTGCTGCTACTGCAACTCCCTTTGCATTTTAGATGGTAGTGGGGTACCTTTTGTTTTTTTTTGGTATTTTGGGTTGTATTATTAGTTATTTGTGGGTCTTTGAGACTGATGGTCATATGTATGTTATTTTGCACACAGAAGAATAGAAACTAGAAAGTGGCAGTTTCTTGTTTAAAAATTTCTGAATAAAATTCATACATATTATCATTCTCTATGTATTTGTCTTGGGTTATCTTCTGCTCATTTCTTAGCACATTTTTTTTTAAAAATCACATGGATATGGTAGCTGGTTTTTTTTTATAATGGTGTGTAGCTTAGTTGGTACTTGGTAATGGGTGGAATAACGGCAAGTTAACGCGCACACACGTTCCAGCGGTATCGGGCCTTCTTATTACGGACAATCCCACTACTCCGCTGCAAACCTAGCCCAATCTATGGTTTGAATCCGACCGGCAGGTTTTAGGGACCCTATGGACCAATCCGAACCCAGCCCCGAAGGACTAGATTCAGAGTCTGGATATCTCAGAAGAGTGTCGCCTGTAGGAATCACACCTTGATAGTGTGGCTTTCACCCTACACCCCCCAATGATGTTACCTATCCAACTAAGCTAACCCCCTTTGATAATACTAACGGGTTTTTACTTGCTCTAGCTCTTGGCGTATGGATTTGAACCCCACGGAATTGCAGTATGTGAATCGTGATATGGAATAAAGCAAAAGCTTTTAATAATTTACATCTTTTTTTAACTGTTATGATATCTGACATCTTTGACCTAACTAGTTTACAAGATTTGTATAAAACATTATTTTGTACGATTTCTTGTTGTATCTTGTTCGATTAGTGTTATGAACTGTATTTGGTGTAAGTTATGGATGAGGGGAGGTAATGTTAAAATACGAAAAATGAATTTCACGATCGTGATTGGACCAAATTGTTTGATGAATTGTTGGTCTCTTTGTTGTTTCTAGGACCAAACTGGAAGGTTTTGATTGTAAGAGGGGCTGATCATGATTATTTGGAAAGTTTCTGTTTGAAAGAAAGTACAAGGGTACAGTTTATGCCAAAAGTTTGTTCAAGGTTAAAGCGTGAAAAACGTGGGAAGTGGTTATCAATCATTTGATAAGAAATAGATGTGCATTAGAATGTGATATGCACAAAGATTAAATGCATAGAGATGGATCGGATTAATTCTTTTCTAAAAAGTAATTTATAAGAGGGCATGAATTAAATGTGATAAACGATTCAATTTCACTTCTCACGCTAACCTCATCTTCTCACATGTACCTTCACAGGGACGGACCTAGAATGACACCATTATAAGGAACATTTGTAGAGATATTTCTTTTATTAAGTCAATATTGGTTAGTTTTCTCGATTTTTAAATGAAAAGTCTCATGTTCAAGTTTTGTTATTACAATTTTTAAGAAACACTGATAAATATGATATTAAAAGCTAAAAAATAATAAATCTAACAAGATTTGAACCCATGACCTCCCTTTTGAAAAACAAGAAACTAACCAACTCAGCCAAGGAAAGTTTGTGTTTTTATTGCAGTTTTAAAATATATATGATTGTACACAACAAATTAATACGGTGACACTTTCACGACCTTTACACTGTAACGGATGAACGATACGGTGGCCCGTGCTACCGTGGCCACCACTGCAAGTCCGTCCCTGTACCTTCGTCTATCCACATACACACACATACATATTTTCCTCCATAAACCATGCTTTTAAAAGTGCCATGGCTTAAGATTTGAAGTTTGACTTACGCGGGTATTACAGGTAAAATTCAATAGTATCACTTACTCATTAAGTAAGAATTTTTTTTGAGCCGCAAACTAACACATACACATTCCCAAGGTATCCGGGATCACAAGGTCGGATTGAGAAAGTTATAAATGGGTCAACCCATTTAGGTAACATGTTGGGTTGCGTTGAAAATCTCAATCCATTTAATAAATGAGTTGAATCCAACCCAACCTGACCCATTGCTACCAGCTCACGCCTACCTTTTTTTATGTATCATGTGTCGTGGTCTATAAAATACCAGGAATTGATTATTACTTTCCAGTGGGTACTAAAAGCATCTTTTGAAAAAAAAAACTTATAAATATATTATTTTATTCATTTTGGATTGTTCTAAAAACATGTTAACATTGTGTTATATTATTTACACACCTTTGATAACTAATTAGTCTATTACTTGCAATTAGTCAATTTGATGATGCATAATGTATAGTTTATGATTAAGAACTATTATATAAGCTTCATATAAAATTCAACAATTTCATCAAGTTATATATGTATACCAATTCAAATCTCAACCTATATAATTGTTTCTTTTTTATTGTTAGAAATCAAAATATACTTGCCTGTGTGCCTATTGCGTCTATGTATGTTGAAAATGCAAACAAGTGACAAGTTGCAAATACTTTGAATCTTTTTAATCAACATTTGATTTTGAATTGAAAATGATTTGAAAGCTATCAAAGAAAAGAAATAGTAAAGAAAAGTGGAATAATGGACAAAAAGACTTGAAGTTCTGTTGGCACTTAATTATTATAGCACGACTTTGTCAAAAAAGGTGTTATCTTAACTTCTTTGTAAAATATCATGTTTGATTATTTATCAAATTAATATTCAAAATGCATGATTATAATAGCAAGACCATCCACAGTGGACTTGACGCTTGCTGTGGTACCAGCTGCTATATCAGTTTTCCACTATCTTACTAACACCTTATCAATCCTTAACAAATCAATCACAGTGGTCTTGACTCCCATACCAATATAAATAAATAACAAAAAAGAAAAGAAAAGAAAAGAAAAGAGAGAGAGATAGAGAGAAAGGAGAGAGAGGGTGGGGTGGGGTGGTGGGGTAGTCCAAGGAGTCGGCATGGCCTTGCCGATTTCACTCCTTGCCAATCAACCTTGATGGTGTTGACGGTCCTGCCGATCAATACCAATTGCTTGCCGCTCCCTTTGACGCTTCCCATTGTGAATGGTCTAATAAAATAAAAAAAATTTGCGTAATATAAGTAAAACCACAATTTTGAATATAATGAGTTTGAGACTCTATTGTGAATGGAATATTCTCATGAATTAGTTTTTGGCAAATGATACAATTTCACATGGATAATTTTATTATTTTTTATTTTTATCAACATGAATCATTTGTGAGATAAGTACAAACTAAGAGTTGTTTGGTTTGTTAGAGGATTAGTTATTTTTTCATTAATTCATGGGACTATGATTTTTGTAAAATATTGGAAAGTTGGATATAATAGTTGAAGAGCTAATAGCCTTCATGAATTACAATTTACAAATACTGAATTGAAATTTACATCTATTTTGTTATAGATCTTTAAATTAAATTCTATTTTTGAGCATATCTATTAGATTTTGATGAAAAATATAGCAAGGAATATATAAATTTTTGTTAAAAAAGAAAAACAAATTTTATACAACTCTAATTTAGCTTAACTAGAAAACGTGATTTGGGTTTTTGGGTATTCTTTTTAAAATTTATACGGATCGCTGTTGTTTTACAAAACACTCTAGATTAATCAAGGTAACCGAATAATCATAGTTAAAATAAATTGCTGATGTACTATCCCTTGTTGATGTTGAGGGACAGGACATGAAAGGCTAGGTTAGTCGAAAAATGGTTATCGATTCAACAACTTAAGATGGTCTTATAAGTACAAATAATAGATGGCACTTAGTTTGGAATCATATAGAAATATTTAAATATGGGGTCCGTTAAAGTTTTGGTCCATTTCCTTTAACACGTGTTTGATTTTTTTAAAGGTTGATATTTAGCCATGTTTGGTTCACCTAAATCTAAGCTAGATTTTACTTTTCCTTTTTATAGAATGGATGGTGTCCAATATATGATGCTAAATTTAGTAAAAAATGGAAGAATATATACATTTGAATAGGATTAAGTTCAAATTAAATCAATATATTTTTATATATACTCGTAAAACAAAACCAATTATCCACTAACACTTGGCTTAATCTCACAACCTCCTCTTACACCTACGCTAAAGCGTTTAGCATAACTGACGGGAAAGGTATAAGAAAAATAAAAATAAATGACTAAATATAAATGACGGTAAAGGTATAAGAAAAATGACATAAAAATAAATGACTAAATATAAATGACATAAAAATAAATGACTAAATATAAATTTAGTAAAAAATGTAAGTACTTAAAGGTAAATGACATAAAAATAAATGACTAAATATAAATGACGGTAAAGGTATAAGAAAAATAAAGGAATGATATAAAGGTTGTAGCGAAAATTCACATAAAGTAAGAACAAGTACTAAAATATTTCAAATATATTGAAATTACTAGAATGCAAAGCTTGTAAATTTTTTTGATTCATTAGGCTCAAACCTATTTATATAGTAGGAACTAGAATAAAAAGATGTTTGTAAAATACAAAAGTTATTATTTAATGGTGATCTAGCGTTACGCTCGCGGCACAAGCCACCTTCCTGCGTCGCGAGGAACCTTCTGTCGGCTTCGACCGTGCTTTCGATGATGGTTTTCCGTCTTCTTCCGAGCTCTTTTCCGTAATTTACAAAGATATTTAAAAATATCCGATACAGCTCGAAATCGATCTGTATCAATACATTATTTGTATACATATAGTGAGAATAATAAATGTGAACATTCTCTCGGTTTATATTATGAAACATTAAGTACACGTTAAAATGTTTCACATTTTAGAATAAATACATGTAAACATAATCCCTTAAGCAACAAATACATGTAAAACAATAAACTTTACTCCTAATTAACCATCTAAAACGATGTACTTTTGTTATCATGTTTTTATAATCTTCTTTTATGGTTCTCATATGTTTTAGCCCTTAGTTAACCTTATCCGAGCTGAGTTACATTAAGTTCTTTTAACTAACAAAAAAAAAATATTTAGAGTAAATTAAAAGTCCGATTACCCAGATTTCTCTCAATCAATACACCATACTAATTTATTAGTTTCTACAACTATCTCAACGATTAAAATAACTAATGTGACTTGATTTTAACTCGCAAAGAACAAATATATTTAGGGCCGTAAACTAACGGAACGTTTAGCAAATAGTTCACGAACCATTCAGAAGGAAGTTCGTTTATGTTCATTTATTTAATAAAAATGAACGGACAGAAGCACATTTTTTTTGCTCATTTAGTTAAATGAACGAAAAAGAACAATGGTCTCGTTCATTCATTTACATACTTGAACGTATGTTCATGTATACTTGTTTACGTTTGTTTAAGTCCGTTTACATTTGTTGATATATATATATATATATATATTTACATAATATGACATTAATATGTAAAAACAAGAATTAAGTTTTAGAATTTCTCTTTTATATATCCTAAGTTAACTCGGTTTTTCATTCTGTTATGTTATTTTTTACGAACGAAATGATGAATACAATGGTTTTTTATATTCATTTAGGTTCGTTAGTTTATCTTCATTTATATTCGTTCATTTGCGTTTTTATATCCTCATTATGTTCAATCGTTTAACTTTTAATGAACGAACATAAAAGAATATGAACAAACACTTTTACTTAACGGACGAATAAAAAAACAAAAAATTCCATTCGTTTACCGTTCGTATTCGTTCATCTGTTTGGTTAAGTTTCATTTACGTCTTTTATATATACTTAGGCCATCCGCGGCCAGGCTGTAAGGGGGGCTGCATCGGCCCCTTGCAGCCGGTAACACCGCCGCGCCTCAGTGGTGAGTGACCTGCATGGATGCCGAACGGTGAGCATTTACAGGCGGTAACAAATGCCAAACACACACACACACACACACACACACACATATATATATATATATACATACAGAATATATATATATATACATATTTTATTATTTAAATAATACAGGTGGTATGACCTGTATGGCTGTGGATGAAATGGTAAGGTAATGGTAAGGTGATGGTAAAGCTGACGTGACGCTGAGGTGTCAGTCTGTACAGGTCATACCACCTGCACGGCTGTAGATGGCCTTACTTGATCATAAATTTTTAATTTTACATTCAAACATACTATATTTTTTTACAGTGAAAAAATACGAAATTGAAGACAATAATTTGGACGGTGAGTAAACAACATTAATACGTCGGTTTGATACTGATGGTATATAAATAATAACTCTGATTGGCTCGTGCGTTTATGTATATAATTAAAATAATAACAATAAAATAATAATTACTATATAGTATATAGTATATTATTGTATATATATCTGTATCTATATCACTAATTAATTAATAAGATTGTGAAAGGTTGAGTTGCCGTGGTTTGACCGTACGGATATAGCAAAAATGGTCAACGATTGGATATGCCACGTGTATATCCCCCTAGTCAATTTGGTTACGTTTTCTTTTTCCTCATTTTTCTATTTAACTTTTAGAATAATAAAAACTTATAAGGCCATCCGCTGTGGAAGGCTCGGGCGGGTACTACCCGGGTAGCATAACCCGTCGGTACCCCTTGCAAACACCGTCATGGCTACCTTCGGGTAGTTCCACTTCGGCTTCCAGCAACCGATGACTCCCACCCCCACCCCCATCCCACCCCCCTCTCTCTCTCTTCTTTTTCTCTATCTCTCTTATTTATTTACTTATTTATTTTACTTTTAATTAAATGATAATGGGTTGATAGTGAATGGATTAGGTAGTTTTGGGTAATATAATGGAAAGCCGATGTGGCGCTGATGAGGCAGTTGAAACCATTGGATAGTAGTGGATCGACGGATGACCTAACTTATTATATTTTGTCTTAATATCCTCTAATAAAAAATTAATTAGGATCATTTTAATTGTTCTTATCCGTACTTGGTAGCCGCTAACGAACGCATGACACTTATTTTAATGCTTAACTATATAGACATGAATAACATTAGTAAATATGATATTGTACGAAATTTAATATTCATTTTGGGCTATTTAATTATATCATATTTCATACTTTTCTTTTTCTCATTTGTACGACTGATGCTTTGATCAATACATAAAAGAAAAGTTACGTTATTAGAGACCAAGAATAAATCTTACAAAATCAACGTAAAGAAAGACTGGTCTTAAATGCTTTTTATTATATACAAACTTTCCAAATAATGCAAACTAAATTTATAAATGATATACACCGAGATAATTAAATGAGAATTCGATAATTTATGAAAATTATGAGAGTAAATATGAACTATTGATTTTATTAAATTTAGTTATTTTTATATATTAAAATGACGATGGCTTTAAAATAGTTTTCTGGAATTCTTTTCTATTTTTATTTTTCGTTTAAGTCATCAATAATGAAATAAGTGCTCCATATTGATTCTTATAGTTCTCACAGACTACCGAATTCTCTCATATATATGAGTGGATTCAAAAGAAAACTTAAATCTAATTGTAAACATAAGGACAACCAAGAATGTGATACATGTCTCATTCAATTTGAATAATATATGATTATTCAGACTGAATACTGTATTATTCACCATGGATAAAGCATAACCTGAATAATCCTAAATTATTCAGATTGAATATGCCACATGAGTTCTCTCTCGGTTGTCCTCACGTTCGCAATAAGATTTGAATTCGTAACTGAACTTTCGTCTGTATAATATGTCTGTGTGTGTGTAACAATACTGAAAAAGAGTGTTTCGTCGTTAATCTGTTGTTGAGGCTCTGTCAACAAATCTTTCGTAGATGATTGTATCAACGACAAAATCCAACATTGATGGTCGTCGCTAAAGCCCTTTTCTAATAGGCAAAAGATCAACGATTTATTATATAACCTATCCTATTCATATAATTATCGTAAATTCATTCTTAATTATTTGTTTAATTAATGATCAATACATAATCTTATAAATATCTCGATTATATTCACATCCACTATAAATATATAAAATCAAATATAAAAAGCTAAATTTAGTTACATATGAAATGATAAAGAAGTCTTCCGAGGCAAGTAACTATAAAAGAAACAAAGTTGATGATGTCGGTAGAAGATAAAATAATAAGTGGATGGATCATAAGATCCCACGCCACCACCTTATTCATTCAGACATATCTCCACAAACCGACACATTATTTATTTATACCAAGTCAAATGATGCACGTACGTTATGGTGTGAACAAAATTTAACAATATATATTCAATCCAATTAAAAATCATATATTATATATTATATACTAATTAATAAATAAACATACCAATTCATAATACTGTAGCAATGGCGGCGGCTTATTGCTATAAAGCCACACCCTTGACGTTAACTCCAAAAAGTTTCTTTTAGTTCAATTCTCCATTAAGCCAACCTCTTTCCTTTTTTGTCTTAATCATTCATACATTAGATATTTTTAGCGGCGAAAAAAGGTCAAGTATCTTCGACAAGGCTATCACTTCGCCTGGATTATATAATCCTCGTATTTCATGTGGGTTATTAAGGTGGCGAACCCAACGGATTCCGGTGATCATTTTAGTTTTAATTCTAGAAAGAAACACCGTCAAGAATATGGCAGATCGCCAGCAGCACCACCACCGCCACCACCGGAAGTTATTAGCTTCCCGAGAGATTATAGCTTTTCACATGAGATGTCTATTATGGTCACGGCCTTGAAAAACGTTATTTCGGGAGAAACGGCTTCTCCCTTACTAGATTCACCTATTTCTCATGCATTCTCTTCTTCCAGCTCCAGTCCATTAGCTGGATACAAGCGACCTCGTCATCCAGCCAACGGACTGGACCCGGAAGAACAGAATGCATATACAGTCAAACAAGAAGAGGAACCTCCGTCCTCCTCCACCGCTACCACCACCACCATGGCGGTGGTGGCGGCTAAAGACGGTGGAGAGATCAGACGGAGGTACAGAGGAGTACGACAACGGCCCTGGGGAAAATGGGCGGCCGAGATAAGGGATCCGCATAAAGCGGCTAGAGTGTGGCTAGGAACATTCGAAACGGCGGAGGCCGCTGCCAGAGCGTACGATGAAGCCGCTCTGAGGTTCCGAGGAAACAGAGCGAAACTCAATTTTCCCGAAAACGCAGTAATACCGCCACCTCAATATCCAATCATCACCACTACTAATACCCAACCGTCACCACCGCCACCGAACTTCCAGATACCGGCCGATCACCTGCGATACTCGCAACTTTCGAGAAGTTCGTTTCTTCAGCAGCCGCGAGCGGATTTGTTACAACGAATGTTTAATCCGTCATCTAATTTGGAAGCCCAATCGTCGCCATTCGTATCTAATTCGACGTCATCATCATCGAATTTTCAACCTCAGTATTTTGATCCAAATCAGGCGTTGCAATATTATAATAACGTTGATTACCGAAATGACGATAATATCCCACCTCCTAATTCATGAGGCCAAATGTGAAAGGCGACGACTTAGCTGAATCTCAATAAGTTCAATTGGAACATTATACAATTTTTTTGTTTCTTTGTGTTTTTTGGAACATTAATTCATTTGGATTAGTTTTTTCTTACCTGCATAAGTTAGATTGTACTACACATTTGGATGGTTTAATTTGTTTTAGAGAATATTTGTAAAATGAAATGAAAACAGAGAAGAGATTAAATGTATTGAAAACCATGTGGATGTCCACCTTGGTCAACCTTCATTTGCTTTCATACAGAATTGTTCTTTTTTTTTTTTTTTGGGTTTTGTCTTACATACTTGCACGTGAAAAAAACACATTCAAATAATTGTAATCGTATATGATATCGAAACTTTTTTCTTTTTTCGTGAATTGTTTTAACTTATCGAATAGGGACAGGGTCAAATAAAAACCGATTTTCAGTTGTGAACCTGGGGACAATTTAAGGAGAGCGTGACATGTGTCCTACACCTTCACATGCTATTCATCATTAATAATATACAAGTCATGATGTATGCATGTTGTTTCATCGTGAGCATTGTATCATAATCATTCATCATGTATTGTAAATCAATTTAACATAAATCATAATCATGTATTTTTCATCATGAATGTTGTATTATTCATCATAAGTGTTGTGTTTTTCATTGTGAATAGTTGATGAACGTTAACCTTCTATTCACAGTAGATGTAGATTAAGATTTTCCCTCGATAAGAAAGGGTTGATCTTTGCTAGAACAAGGTTGTTCCAGTGAGTCTTATCCCTCCGCCGTTCCCACTTACACCCGTCACCTCCCTTTCTTTCGCAAAGAGTAGATTTTAGATTTCTTTTCTAATTCAAAAGCTCTAGTAAATCGATCTTTGAGAAGACCATCTTCACTCCAATTTTCCGACCAGAATCCAAATTCTTTCCATTTCCATCGTACTTTAGACATGTATCGTCAAAGATGATTCCAAGTTTCTTCAATTTATTAGAAACCCCTACATCTCGCCAAGGACCATGACCGCCCACATTGACATCGTTTTGTCCATAAGTGAGTCCTCCATTAATTACTTTCGTAAATTGCCTTGATCACTTTAAGCCAAGATGCATTCGGTTTGGTTCTAAACTTCCAACCCCATTTGGCAAGGTTCTAAAATGTCATTAGGTGTGGCGTGAAGATCATACCGCAAGCCTTACAAGCTACTGAGCCCACGACAAATTCAAGGCGCACTCTAAAGCAACATATGTATACATATTTGTATGTAAAACCATTACAAACTCATCTCAAATGACCATTTAATCTAGTAAATATATGATTTCATAAATATGTTGATTGTTTCCTAATATCTTTAGTTGATCATAATTATAATAAATGAAACCTCATCATTTCGATAAATATCTCAATTGTTTAGGTTGCATTAGTTATATAAACGAAATATATTGCATATGTAAAGTGCTCTATGTATGTATGTATATAGATTTGTGTTTTTTTTACGTTTTCATAAAACAATTTAAGTTAACATTATAAACCAAAAAGAGAAAAACCCATTTATTTCAAATATATTGAGCTTATAAAAAATTATGTTAGGATACAAAATCATGATTAAATTCATGAGTCTCTACTCACCACTCTTTCCAAATTTTCAAAGAATTTATGTTTAACTCTTTGTGTATTGTTATGAGAGTAAGGATTTACTTACGTAGGGTTTTAGTTTTCAAGTTAAGTTTCTTTTAATTTTTATTTAAGTCTTAGATACCATGTATAATTATCATTTATTCTTTAAATTATATGCTTAAAAAAGTTAAAAAACCACATCGTACAAAAGAACGCGATATGACGTAGCATAACATATTACAATTGAAGCCAAACAACATCAATGCAATTCAGGAAATGAGAATGGAAATGAAAATGGGAATGCAGGAGAATGGGAATAGGAATGAGCATTGCATTAATGCTGTTTGGTTAAACCAATATAATCAATGAAAAATTGTTTCATATTAAGAAAATATATTTTTCCAACTTGAAAATACAAAAGATATTTCATTTAACATCCATTGATGGAACAATGCATGAAAAAAAGAACCAAGTAGAAATAAAAGTTTCATTCCCCCCAATTTGGTCAGGAATGGAAATCAATAGATCTGCAGGAATGATTCCATTATATAATATCAAACAAACAGCAGTTTTCATTATCATTCCCATTTCTGACCCCTCAATACCCCAACCAAACGTCCCCTTAAAAGACATCCTTAATTGGTAAGTGAGTGTATTGAGGTAAGATGGATCACAAATAAATGGCATGTAAGTGAAAAGAAGGTATGAAGAATATCAAATTGTTTATTGGATGCCCACTAATTCCTCTTAATTTGACCTTTAAAAAAAAACAATCACAATAGCCCCTAAATCATGCTAACGTATTTCTAATAAAAAAAAGATATTATTAAATGATACTTCCCAATTTTGAGACATACATACATATTTTGCTGTAATATTAATGTTTTGCTGTTATATTGGGGGTTTGGTTTATTTTCGGGAATATAAAAATAAAAATAGGAATGCAAAAGAATGAAAATAGAAATCAACATTGCATTGATGCTGTTTGGTTAACCCAATATAATAAATAAAAAACTTGTTTCATATTAAAAAAACAATTTCCTCCAACTTGAACAAACAAAAGATGTTCTATTTAATATTAAGAGATGTAATGACATATGAAAAAAAAATCAAGTAGAAGTAAAATTTTTATTCTCTCCAATTTGGTTAGGAATGAAAATTAATGGATCTGCAGGAATGATTCCATTATTATCGTTCCTTCTTGACAATTGATTTTTTTAACTTTTGATATAATGAAAACATTTAAAATATTAATTAACATTTTTATAATAACAAAGTATCCCAAAATATTGCGATTTTAGTAATTAATTAAAAAACAGGTTGTATTTATGGAGAGGAGTTATTTTGTAGAATTATATGATTTTAGAGAGATTAAAGGCGACTATAGTAGGGGTGTAAACGAGTCGAGCCGAGCTCGAGCTCGACAGGGCTCGAGCTCGGCTCGAGACTTTATGTCAAGCTCGAGCTCGACTCGATAGCTCGACGAGCTTTCATACTTCAGGCTCGAGCTCGACTCGTAAAAGATAGATTATAGTTCGAGCTCGGCTCGAAAAACTCGAAATTACATAAAAAAATAGGTTATTTAGGTCATAGCTCAAGCTCGGCTCGAAAAGCTCGAAATTAACATATTTAGGTTATTTTGATATTTGTCCCTTATATACATAATATATAAATAATATAAAAAATATATGTATACTATACAAGGCTCGAAAAGCTCGAAAAGAACTCGAGCCGAACTCTTAAAAGCTCGAGCTCGGCTCGTTAAATATTCGAGCTCATTTTTTGAGCTCGAACTCGTACTCGAACTCGATAAAGTTCGACTCGAACGAGCCGAGTTCGAGCTCGAGCTCGAGTTACTCGATAAAAGCTCGACTCGTTTACACCCCTATGACTATAGTATTTTAATAGGTATTGAAGTGTAAAGTCTGGTTTCATGTTTTATTTTTATGTGAGTGGTGTTGAAATCTGATATTTGAATCAATTTTTTTAAATGATAAACGTTTGAATATATATAATTATTATTTTATCCTTAAAAAATTCAATTTAAGTACATCAGTTAAAGTGAGCGTCGATGAAACAATTAAAAAACAAAATAAGGATGTTGGCATTTGTAAAGTTATAGAGTTTTAATCATGTTTCACAAATGATTATTTATCAATTACTACTAATTAACCGATAATTATGTGAATAAAGAAAAAGGACGATGATAATTTAAAAAGAACAATTACATAAATCTACAAATGCTATATTAGTTAATAATACTAGTCATGTTAAATAATTACATTATGTATGTATATAAAAGGAAAATTACAAGAAAAGGAAAGTGCATCACTTACGATGTGAAAATCATCTTATTTTGATCATATATACATTTTCAAAATATATTAATTAAATTAAAAATATCAATTCAACCTTATAAATACATCCTTTCTAGCTCTTTTTCTACCCAAGCCATCAATCCGGAAAAGAAAAAAAATTCTCGAAACAATGGGTTCTTCGTCATTCTCTCAAATTTTTGTCCGCTCTATTGTTTCGTTTATCTTGATATCAAATGCCTACGCCTCTTACGAGCTTGTCAACCAAGTTTGTAGCAAACTAGACAAGGTTAATTTTTGCTTAGAGGTTCTGAAGTCCGATGGTAGGAGTGAGTTTGCAAAAGACGTAACTACCCTCACAAGGATCGCCGTGGATGGGTCGATACAAACTTCGACCAAAACACGAGATAACTTTCAAAGTGTGAAAAGTGGTCCTCCTGACGTCTTGAAATCTTTAAGAGATTGTGTTGATGCTTATAATAATGTGATTAGGAATTTAAGAGTTTGTATGTCGGAAGAGGATTGTTCTTTAACTAGTTATGACATTCATCAGGCCGGTGACGAGGTTAGACGTTGTCAAGCGGTTGCGGATTCCAACGGGGCTCATGGATCGTTTATTACGTCTAGCAATAGTGTTGTCCAGAATTTTTGTTGGCTTTCCGAATCATTAAGCCACATTTCATGTAAGGATGAAAACAAATTTTAGATATGTGTTTAGATTTGCGAATGTTAATCAAATTATTTTGATCTATAAAAGTATTAGGAATTTCTCGTAATTGTAGGATAATACTTCGTACGTATCTAATCTTGTTGGGCCTATTTTTTAATTTCTATGTTTATTTTGCTATTTAAGAAGATTGAACAAAATTTTTTAAAACAATCCAAACCTTTTGATTTTGAATAATGATTAAGTTTCTAAATATTTTTGTATAGATAAACGATTACTTTAGAAATTGATTTCTTACATCATTTTAAAGGTGTTTCGGATTTGCTTTATTTGAAATGTTTGTTAACTCACTTCTTGTGGTACGGGTAATAAGGACTTTTTAGTGTTTGGATGAGAAAAAGAAATGTTTATATCTTTTTTTGCATCTTTAATAAGTAGTTGTTGTCTACTTGTTGATAAATGACTCTCTCTCAATAAACCTAGAATGAAAAAAAAAAAAAAAAAAAACATAATTTACTCTTTTGCAAATGATATCAAATTCATTTTGTTACTCCCTCCATCCCACATAAATAAAAAAATGGTTCAATTAATGTACAAGATCAATGTTCGAAAAAGCTTGCTTCAAGTCGAAACAGCCGACATGGCATGCTGTAGCTCACGGCTTGTGTCTCACGCCATGTTACCCTGGAGGCACTGGTGTAATTCGCGGTTTTGTTAACATGATATTTGATTTAGCTTATCTTTTTACTATCTTCTTTGTTGGGTTTTAATAATAACCTAATTTAAGTTGTCTATTATCATTGATTCATTGAGTAATAGTAGGAAAACACATGCTAATGTATATAATATTATATATGACATAGAGATTTGTTGTCTTAAGTCACGCATTGAAGAACGCCATACCTTGTTGTTGCTTTGAAGGCTTGAGGCACCCAACTTTTAAACCAACCACTTAACAAGTTATTTTATATATGATTTGTCTCTTGCACGACGGATTTAAAGTAGAATTATGTTAACTAACTCGGGGTTCCGGTTATAAAGCAAAAACAAGAAGTGGAAGATAAATTCAAATAAATTCCAATTCAGGATGACTGATTTCATCTCTTGGTCCAATCAAGAAAGACCTAGGAATTTGGGGCGTCAAATTTCATTCTTATGATATATCTAGTTACCTTTCAAACATCCAATTGATAGAGGCATACTTGTTTATGTTATCGAGTTGTCCTATAAGACTTTTTTAAGTTTCAAAGGGGTGTCAACCGACAACCGTAATAGAATGTAGCTAGATATATAACCTATGCCACAACATTTATGTGGGATTGACTTCATGGAACACTAACTTAACCTTCAAGGTCTGATAGTGCTACTAACACCACCATATATGTGTTGAAAAACTACTTATTTACACAAAAAAGAAAGGGATACTAATTACATCTTACCTAGTAATTTCCTCTTCATATTTATAAATATTAAAACCTACTTTTTATATTTCCAATGCATGAGTTGACCCAATTCTAATATTAAAAGAAGGGGTGCAATATCATTGCCATTGGTCCAAATCTTCATCTTCATAACACACCATTCCATTTCCAATCACACAAATTCACCCCAATACATTCATGAATCAAAATCAATCAACCAACAAATTCCAAAAAAAAAAAAAAGATTCATGGCTCTCACAATCTCAATTGATCACCTCAACTTACTTCTTGTTGTTGTTGTATCATTTTGGGGTTGCTTTGATGATGAATTCATAGCTACCACTTCTGGTGAAAAATCCCAACTCGATTGCCGACATCTCTCCGTAACCAAAACCGCATCCCCGTGATTATGTTGTTGTTGTTCTCTTCCTCCTCTGCTTCTTATATCTGACTTGATATCTTCGATGTTATGACGTTGTGATGACATCTTCAACAGATCCCCTCCGCACCCGACTCCTCCTCGATCCTCCTGCCGACAACCCCCTACCCGTTGCACCTCCTCTTACACAACCGCTCGAAACTTGTTCTGTGACGGTTTTATCTACGAGAATTTTCCACGAGATTGTTTACGCACCCCCGGTTGTAAACGTTGTACCGGTTGTCCGCTCGGTATCGGAAGTTCTCATACGTCATCCGAAATCAAATCAACAAAAACACATACATTAAACATGATTTCACGGTTAAAATACAAGGGTAAATTATGTATGGATACTCATTCCAAATTTTCCAAGAATTCATGTTTGACACTTTGTGTATGGTTATGAAGGATTTACTTATGTAGGGTTTTAGTTTTCATGTTAATTTCTTTATAGTTTTTATTTAAGTCTTAGATACCATACATAATTATCATTTATTCCTTAGATTATATGCTTAAAAAAATTAAAAGACCACGTCATACAAAGTAACACGCCATGGCCTACCATAACATATTACAACGGAAGCCGAACCTTATAAGAATGAAGTCATATATCGTAAACCCGTAACAAAGTTGTAACAATACCATAACAAATTATTTAGGATCATCAATACTTATATCCTAACTTTGTCAATTTTTCAAACTAATTTGGAAAAAGAAGACCTTAATTATTGTGATGAAATTGGGTAAAGAAAAACTTTAAAAGCAGCCTTAATTGGTAAGTGAATATCAAATTGTTTAATGGATGCCGCTAATTGATCTTTATTTGACTGTTTCAAAAAAATTCACAATAGCCCCAAAATTATACTAACGTATTTCTAATAGAAGAAACAAGGAAATTACACTATTATATGCATTGTGGATATCTTAATTTGAGGAAAAATTACACTATTAAAAATTAATTGATGATTATTAAATTTCAAGCATTAAATGCCAATTTTTCTGATATAAATACGTTCAAATCGAAATAATGGCGTAGAACGAAAGTAAGAGGTAATTAATCAGAGGACATAAGTGTTAGGGATTTAGGAGGCTTTGAAAAGAAAGAAAAAGAAACAGTCTAAAATGTTTTATGTTCACGAATCAGACATAGGTAACCAATAACAACTGAAAGCTGAAAAACATAAAAGGTCTAAAATATATATTATTTATAATGTAAACAAACTAATGTGAGTTTACATATAAATCTTTAAATAAAATAATTTTCAGTTTTACCAGTAATCCATATATTAAAATTTTATTTATACGACTACAATTTTCTTGTGTTACTTGTTTGATAATGTCTCATGAATTATTCATCAATTATATTTAACATTATTTCGTTACTAAAATAAAGATACAAAATTTATAACTAATTAGTAATTGGCTGATAATTATTTGAGTAAATAGAAAAGATGTTATAATTCAAGAACAGTTACAAAAATCCACAAATATTATATTACTTCATAGTTTACAATTTCGGCCGTTTCAAATATTTAAATAATTACAGTATGAATAGTAATATAAAAGTAAAATTCAAAACATCAATTTTACCTTATAAATACATACTTTCTAGCTCCTTTTCTACCCAAGCCATCAACACGAGGAGAAAAAAATCTAGAAACAATGGGTTCTTCATCATTCTCTAAAATCTTTATCTTCTCTGTTGTTTCGTTTTTCTTGATATCAAATGCCTACGCCGATGTATCATACGAGCTTGTCAACCAAGTTTGTAGCAAACTAGACAAGGTTGATTTTTGCTTGAAGGTTCTAAAGTCCGATAGTAGGAGCGAGTTTGCAAAAGACGTAACTACCCTCACAAGGGTTGCCGTGGATGCGTCGATACAAAATTCGACCAATACACGAGACAACTTCCAAAGTGTGAATAGTGGTCCTCCGGAAGTCTTGCAATCTTTGAAAGATTGCGTTGATGCTTATAATAATGTGATTGCGAATTTAAGAATTTGTATGTCGGAAGAGGATTGTTCTTTAACTAGTTATGACATTCATGAAGCCGGGGACGAGGTTAGACGTTGTCAAGCGGTTGCGGATTCCAACGGGGCCCATGAATCGTTTATTACGTCTAGCAATAATGTCGTCCAGGATTTTTGTTGGCTTTCTGAATCATTAAGCAACATTTCTTGTAAGGATGGAAATAAGTTTTAGATATATGTTTTGGTTTATGAATAATAATCAAGTTATTTCTATCTACAAAAGTATTTGGGATTTATCGTAATTATAGTTAACATGTCAGCTAATATATTACGTAACTTTTCTACTCCGTACGTATCAAATATTGTTGAACATATTTTTGTTTTCTATGTTTATACCGCTTTCTATAAAGATTGAACAGAAAACTTTAGAACAAATTGAACTGTTCGATTTTGAATGATTAAGTTCTTAAATATTTTTTTATAGATAAACAATTACATTTAGAATCGGGTTTCTTGCATCATTTTAAAGGTGATTGGGATTGCTTATTTAAAATGTTTATTAACTCATTTTAGTTTGGTACTGGTAATAAGGAGTTTTTAGTGTTTGAATGATTAAAATGTTTATTATATCATTTTGGTATGGTATTGGCAATAAGGAGTTTATAGTGTTTAAAGGAGAAAAAGAAGTGTTTATACCTTTCTTGACATCTCTCTAATATGTAGTTTTGATAACTTACTCTCTTTTTAAGAAACCAAGAAGGAAAAAAAAATCTATTCTTTTGCAAATGATATCAAATTCATTTTGTTACTCCCTCCATCCCCCATAAATAAGAAAAAAGATTCAATTAATTTAACTCCTTGTAGGCACCCGACTTTTAAACCAACCACTTAACAAGTTATTTTATATATGATTTGTTTGTTTGCACGGCAGATTTAACACAGAATCATGTCAACTAACTCTGGATTCCGGTTATAAACCAAAAACAAGTAGTGGGAAATAAATTCAAATAACCTAGATTAATGCACTCTTTGTTTTGGCATGCAGTTTTGGTCGGGAAGAGCATTGTGTTCGTCAGCTTCGCACAACCCCGCTCTTTTATGATTTTATTTTATTTAATTGAACGGACGATGCAAAAAACTTGTGTGCAAAAGAAATAAAACAAGTAACCTTCGGTCCAAGTATAAACCTCCAATTACTGTCGTTTCTCTGAAAACAAGTAATAAAAGTGGTACAAGTACCAGATATCGATCCCACAGCGAAGCGGTGAAAACAATCTTTCGTAGTTTAGTCTTTGTGAAAGTTAAATTCAAATGGGGTTTGAATAAAAAAATATTTGGTTGGTTGGTTGATTATGAGCTACTTTAAGAGAACAATTATAAAAAGGAGCCAGGGGTGTAAAGTCATTTAGTTGGAATAAAAATAGGTAAATTGGATAGAAAGTAATTTAATAATCTCAATTATGCAGAAATGATATCCAAGTAACTTCTGAAAAGTTATCACATTTTCATATAGACCAATTATTTATCGATGAGTTTAGATGCAATCTTTAATGAAATGTTAAGATGTATTAAAAATCAACACTTACGTAACCTCTGAAAGATTAACACATTTTCATGCATCTGACTCATCGTTAAATAATTAGTTATAATCTTTAATGGGATACTAGATCTGATACCAACTTCAGGAATAGTACCAATTGTAGTCCCTTAAGAGACTAACACATTTTCATGTCCTTGGATTATTACTAGTTAACTTTTAGATATACTCTTTAATGAAATGTTAAAGACGTGAGATAATAGCAACGGGTGTTGTCACCCACTCATATATCCCCAAAATAACATTTTAGTAACTTCTGAAAAGATACCGCATTTTCGTACATCTGATTAACCAGTAAAAATCCAAGGACAATCTTTAATGAGGCATTTAAACTTGAAGTGATAAAAATTGAGTTTATATAAAAGACTTTTTTCTTTACCAAATTAATATTCCAACTTGAACCTTACACCCCAAGCTATGAAATTAGCCTATCATGCTTGGGTGTGTTTTACGACTATTTTTAAACTAATAATTAAGTGAACAAGAAAACGTTAGTACCACAAGAATAAATATAAAATGCAGTGATTAAAACAGTTGATAAGGTGCAGTTACTGGAATTGACCAGTGAAAACTAAAGCAGTGAATATTAAAGTTTACTGGAAAGGTGACCAGTTAACACTATGAGCGTGAAATTAAACATAATTAAATAAGAGCAAATGGTTAGTTCTCAATAGTAATGACTCAAACGTGCATATATATATATATATAAGCTACGGCTACATATATGTATATCTTGATATATAAGCAATTGAAAAGGAATGAATAAAACACAATTATAACTGAAACTTTTACGTAGATTATAATTCCAAATGTTCACCAAAACACTTGATGATGCGTTCGAGTAAAACAACAAGTTTTAAAGAACTCGAAAGCACAAATCACCAAGTGTCCCAAAAAGAGATGTTCGACCTCACCTAGAGGAAACCCGAACCAAACCAAAAGAGTAGTAATTAAAACTTCACGATGGGGATTGTCTAGAGGTGGGATCGGTTCCTTGATGGAAACCGAAAACTAAGAAACAAAAGGGTGATGATATTTTTCTTGAGGTGGATGATGATGAAGGGATTGTTTTTTATCAAAGCTACATAAACATATATATAGGATCTCTCATGAACTTGGGCCAAAAACTAACTACTATGGGCTTGTATGTTGGGCCTCAACTTTCTTGCATTGGAACCGGCCCAAAGGAGACTCCTGCAGCCCATCAACAGCCTTGGCCCAGCGCCTTCTTCGGTCGTCCAGTCCAGCCCAACATGCTCAAAAAGAAATCCCGTCAGTCCATGAGAGGGTGTTCCTGAAACGTAACAATTTACGTAAGTTTGCGCGATAAAACTATAGAAGGAACATATAAGTGTGAGCGTGTGGTAAAAGAATGTATGTATAATATTTAGCGTGGTTTTGATGCGAAGAATGTAAAAAATTGAGAGAAATTTTACAAAATACGTTAGTTCTGAGGGTAAAATATTTACCCTATCACATTGGCAGGTTGTTGCTGCTGCTGGCACGAGACGGTATTTTGTAGGTCATCGTCAACAATACATATAAATTCGTTGAACGAAATTAAAAGGTAATTAAGTAGTCAACAATACATTTTGCTGGTGCCAATTTTGAGATATAAATTCGTTGAAATTGAAATAATGGTGTTGAACGAAATTAAGAGGTAATTAAGTAGTCAAATTACCAGTTAATTAATCAGAGGACATAAGGGTTAGGATTTAGGAAGCTTTGAAAAGAAAGAAAAAGAAACAGTCTAAATAGTTTTATGTCCACGAATCAGACATAGGTAACCAATAACAACTGAAAGCTGAAACACATACAAGGTCTAGAATATATTATTTATAATGTAAACAAACTAACGTGAGTTTACATATAAATCTTTAAATAAAATATTTTTAAGTTTTACCAATAATCCATATATTAAAAAAATTAATTTATACGACTACAATTTTCTTGTGTTACTTGTTTGATAATGTCGCATGAATTATTCATCGATTATATTTACCATTATTTCGTTACTAAAATAAAGATACGTAATTTACTACTAATTAGTAATTGACTTATAATTATGTGAATAAATAGAAAGGGTGTTATAATTCAAGAACAGTTACAAAAATCCACAAGTGCTACATTACTTCATAGTTTACAATTTGGGCTGTTTCAAATATAAAAAATAATTATAGTATGAATGGTATATAAAAGTAAAGTTCAAAACATCAATTTAACCTTATAAATACATCCTTTCTAGCTCCTTTTCTACCCAAGCCATCAACACGAAGAGAAAAAAACATCTAGAAACAATGGGTTCTTCGTCATTCTCTAAAATCTTTATCTTCTCTGTTGTTTCGTTTTTCTTGATATCAAATGCCTACGCCGATGTATCATACGAGCTTGTCAACCAAGTTTGTAGCAAAGTAGACAAGGTTGATTTTTGCTTGGAGGTTCTAAAGTCCGATGGTAGGAGCGAGTTTGCAAAAGACGTAACTACCCTCACAAGGGTTGCCGTGGATGCGTCGATTCAAAATTCGACCAATACACGAGACAACTTCCAAAGTGTGGAAAGTGGTCCTCCAGAAGTCTTGCAATCTTTGAAAGATTGTGTTGATGCTTATAATAATGTGATTGCGATTTTAAGAGTTTGTATGTCAGAAGAGGATTGTTCTTTAACTGGTTACGACATTCATCAGGCCGGTGACGAGGTTAGACGTTGTCAAGCAGTTATTGATTCCAACGGGGCCCATGAATCGTTTATTACGTCTAGCAATAATGTCGTCCAGGATTTTTGTTGGCTTTCTGAATCATTAAGCAACATTTCTTGTAAGAATGAAAACAAGTTTTAGATATATGTTTAGATTTATGAATATTAATCATGTTATTTCTATCTACAAAAGTATTTGGATTTATCGTAATTATGATTTTCCAATTTGGCTTAGACAAAGGGTCATGTGAGAAACACTTTTAATCTCATCCTCATCCATGAATTATGTTTCTCACTTGAATTGATCGTTAACTTTTTTGATTTTCAGTTAGGATTAATCCATGAATTTAGATCCAATCTTATGCTTCTTATCGAACTCCCAACTTATTTAGCTTATCATATTATTACATATGCTATTATATATTGGGTGTATCTTTTATTTCTATATTCTAAAATTTTAATGTTTTACAAAAGATCGAATGGAAAAATCCAAAAGAAACCCAAACTTTTCCATTTGAATGGTTAAGTATTAAATAGTTTTTCGTAAATAAACAACTCAATATTTAAAAATTGATTATCGACATCATTATAATCCAAAAAAAGCTATCAGTAACGGGCGAGAAAAATGTTAAAGTGGAAAAAAAACCTAAATCAGTTACTCAATGTTTAAAATCTATGTCATTCAAACCTTCCATCATTGCCACAGCCTTTGCTATCGATTTCCTTTTTTTTTATCGTTTTTGTTTTGTTTTTTATTTCCCTTTTTTATTTATCTTAAAGTACTTTTATAAATTGTTATGAAATAGGAAGAATGGAAAAACAAAAGATAAATATAAAGTATGAAAATCAATGGCAGGGTCATGGCCATGATTGGTGGTATGGTCGTATGGGGAATGGAACATGATGTTACCTAAATTTAGAGATTTAATTAAACTAAAAGATTCAGAGATTTAATTATTTAAAATAAAAAAGTTTAGAGATTTTTTTTTATTAAAGAAAATGTTTATAAACTTAATCGTTCAAAAAGAAAAGTTGATTGATTTTGCCTAAACTTTTCTCAATGTCAAAATCTAGGATAAAATATTAAATCTCTAAAAAATCACCTTTTTTATTTACGACAAAAGGACTGCTACGTTAAAAAAAATGCTAATTCATAAGATAATAACATTCTACCTATTAGAACAATTCGATAAAAATTAATATCAAATTTAGGAAAAAAAAAATATAGGTCAAGTGTAAAACACAATCACTCAAATGTAAAAACTCAAATTTAATATCAAATGTAAGAAAATTAATGAAATCATGTAAACATAATAACTAATTAATTTAGGGAAAGTGTTTATGGTAGAAGTTTTAATTTGAGAGTGTTGTGTTTGAGAGAAAACAAGTTGGAGCGGTGTAGCTTGAGTAGGTTATGGATTACTGTACCGAAGATTCAGAACTATAATTTACTTTATCAAGTAAAATTGTAATCCATGAAAGCGGTATCGTATCAAAAATTTACTCAATAAGCGCTTATCGAATTGGATTTTTGGTCTTTGCAATGTTCATCAGGTAAGTTAAATAATCCAATAAGCGTTTATTGAGTAACCGTTCAGTCGTTCACTAAACTGCCCCTAATTAAGTATAATCGATGAAAACAACAAAGAAATGAAAGGCACTAGGATGAAAACAAGAATAACAAAAACGATAACAAATTGTAAAACATATGAATAGAAATCATAGTTACAAAAACACATGGACTAAAATAACCACTAAGACAAAAAACAAATAAGAAGATACAAATGATATCAAGTTCATTTGTTACTTCATTTGAACTCGCTAGACTTTTAGACGATCCGATTAATAGGTTTTAGTATATCTGATTTGTCTCTTGCATGATCGATTTAGAACAAAACCATGTGAACCAACTAGAGATCCCAGTTATAAACCATAAACAACAAGTTTGGAGATAAATCCAAATAAGATCTAATACCCACCCACTTACACACAAAAAAAGAGACTAATTACACCCCTACCTAGTGATTTCCCCCTCACACATATCAATATCGAAACCTAAATTTTATATTCTCGATGCATAACTTGAGCCGATTCTAACATTAAAATGGGTGCAAATAGCATTGCCACCGGTCCACAATCATCATCATCATAACACACCATTCCATTTTCAATCACACAAATTCACCCAATACATTCATGAATCAAAATCAATCAACCAACCAACCAACAAATTCCCAAAAAAATGGATTCATGGCTCTACAATCTCAACTCACCTCACCTCACCTCAACTTACTTCCTGTTGTTGTTGTATCATTTTGGGGTTGCTTTGATGAATTCATAGCTACCACTTCTGGTGAAAAATCCCAACTCGATTGCCGACGTCTCTCCGCAGCCAAATCACCCTGATTATGCTGCTGTTCACTTCCTCTGCTCCTTATATCCGACTCGATATCTTCGATGTTATGACGTTGTGACGACATCTTCAACAGATCCCCTCCGATATCCACATCGTCTTCCACTTTCATACGTCGATCCTCCGGACCCGACTGGACCTCCTCCTCCCGACAACCCCCTACCCGTTGCACCTCTTCTTCCACAACCGCTCGAAACTTGTTCCGTGACGGTTTTATCTTTGTGCAGAATACTTCCACAAGATTGTTTACGCACCCCCGGTTGTAGACGTTGTACCTGTTGTCCGCTCTATATCGGAAGTTCTCGTACGTTGTCTGAAATCAAGTCAACAAAATCACATACATTAAACATGATTTCATGGTTAAAATATTATTAATTTGCATGTCGTTTTTACCGACCTGGTTTGAGCTTATAAGGTACAGATGAAACCCCGTGAGCCCACCGACGAACCACAGCGAGATGAAACAATACGCCATCAGGGCTACGGATGCTGGAGATTCTTTCATCGCCTTCCACACCGTGCTCTGGTAATCGTTCATCAGAACCTTGATGTAGAAAGCCGACATCGAGAATACATATACGCAAAGAAGTGTTGCTGACGACACGAATAAGAAGAAGAACCGGTAATTCCGCTGCCCAACAAAAGCGACTGTTAAAAAAGTGTTGAAATAATAATCTCGAAATCAGAAAAGAAAATGGTTGTGCTGAATACGGGTTCTTCGACTGAATAGGAACAGTAAAGAAAGAGCAAAATAGTACCAATCCGATGCATTGGCCGACCCAGGGGCAGTGGTGGTCGAACCGCTCCACGCAATTGTTACAAACGGAACAGTGAGAGCAACGCGGGGGTCGGTAAAGCATGCAGGTGTCACAATACTTAACCCTAACGGAAATCCCGTTAACCATAACCTCTTTGGTTCTAGGGAACTGTAGGCTCGGTGTTTGTCTTCCGCCGATTTCGTGCGACGCTGAGTTGTCATATCGTAACTCTTCCTCGGGCGGATGTGAGTTACGAGGAACGATCCCGGGATCCCGAGATGAAGTAAGAAGAAGAAGCACCAATACCTATCAAGGATCAACTAAAACGATCACAATGAGAAATAATACATTTTATTTTTTATCTATCTATCTATCATTGTTACATAAATATATATATATATCATAATAAAATGCAACGAGCGTAAATTGTATAAATGTAAAAGTGAAGGATAAAGAGGACTAACTAACATAGATGGTAAAGATGATTGCAGCCACGATGACTGCATATCCCGCACTGTATGATGAGAACTCATGCCGAAGATGTCTTCCAACAAATATACAAAAAGTTATAACTGGAACGATAATCAGCAATACAGTGGCAGGCAGAGACCTGGCGTCTGGACCAAAAATCAACCTCCCTCCAAGAAAGAACTTCTGGAAAATCAAAAGATCGAAAAAGGTAAACGACTGTTGTGATAACCGATAACACCTATGTAAATGTAGATACCATCAAGAAGGGATCAAAAGGACAAATACGATCTCATATGAAAGGGAATTGGTTTAAGTTATAAGTGTGTTATTGATGATGATATTCATACTTCTTTGTGCAGTGGCATGAACTATGAAGTTATGTGTCACCACTATAGACCTACTCCTCCAATCAATTATGTGAACCCAACTACTTTTGACTCCACATTTTAAAACCATCTTGAACTTGTCTACTGTCCACAAAAAGAAGCACCCAGAAATACAGCTCTCACCATAGGTAAATGTTTTCTATGAAAGGAAGATAATTTACAAACTTGTAACTTCAAGTAATCAAGACTCAACCTAAGTCATATAAGAAATCTTAATTCCAATCAAAATAGCTCTAAGCATTTAACATACAACGCAAAACAAAATGATACACGGAGAGAAGAGAATTTGTTATCCCTGTTGTATCATATGAGCAAATAGAGAGTGCTAAATAGCATACAATTAAAGAATTGAAACCTGATATCACTCCTTTTTCTAATAAAATATAAAGAATAGACGATAACCCAGTTCACTAAGGCGCCTTGGGGAAGGAAGGATGAATGAGAAGTGAAAGAAACTACAGGGAAAAAAACTATTCAACTGAACTGATTTCCAACTAAGAATTAAACCTGAAAAGGTATGATAATTAGAACACCCATTGATGTGACTGAACCAAACACGGTCCAGAAGATCCTGATATTCCTCTTAAGCCATAAGAAACACATAAAGACGTAAAGACACAGGGATGCACATGCATCAAAAACAACTTAAAGTCATACCACAGCCATCAGTTATTTTTTTCCCCCTAAACTTGAGGGTTCTAAATTATGATTGGAGGTCAGTTTGCCGATCCTAAAGGAAAGAATCATCTCCCTTTTCAAGTTTTCAGCCAGGAGGTTGTAACTGAAGCTCATGAAGTCAACTGTGGTTTTGAGGCCACTTTCAAATTCTGCTCCTCCTTGAAACTGCCTATCGTATAACACATATCTTGAATCATACCGATTGCTAGGTATTGCCACCTGGTTATTTCAGATGTGATTAACTAATAAGTAAATTGGAATAGCTCAACTCGCAAATGTTCCCACTGACGAAGGCCCACTAATTTCACTAGTGCTTTAGAGTCATTGACCCAATGATTATATGTCCAATAACAAGAATCTTGTGTCTCATTTATTATATGTAAATTGTAAAATACTATAATCATGACTTGTAGCAAATGAACCTCAAGACCAAAAGCTGCATCCTCAGTTTTTTTTGGAAAGGTGTCTCGACTAATCCCGGCAATTTTGGGGGCTAAACATGGCCCGTCCCCAAGCATGCGCACGGGAAGGCTCGAACTCGGTTAGGGCACTATGAACCCCCCGAGCGATAACCAATCCTCCACAACAATGGAAGACAAAGGGGAAAAAAGCAACGATTCATTTCTTTTTTCCCCCAAAAACAGAAAATCAGAGCCAGGAATCCTTCTTGAGATTACCATAAATGATGATTTCCAGCCATAAATTTGCTCTCTTAAGACATTACTTAAAAGCGCTATGGTAAATTTAATTCATAATCACAGCAAATATCAAGACCTCAAAATCTTTGTATTCTTCACCGCCAACTAATGCAGTATAGTCATTGTATCGGTGAAGGTGGTCATCAGTATACCGAATGATGGAATTATAAAACGCTCCAACACTTAATGGTCAAACATACACCAAGTAAATGTTGAGAGCACATTTAGAAGGTCCTTGTTCACCTACCTAAGATCAATGGAATACTCAAAGATCCATCCTTCATGTAGGCCATTGTTGCATAGTTATGAATCCTAGAAAAACAAGAAAATAATGTCTAAAGGGTACACCATTCTCATTAATAATAAATGAAAATTTGAGTAAAGCAACCTACTTCGTTCACTCATGCACCTAGTTCTATTTTGCAACTACTAAGAAATACCTATATGATATATCCCTTCCCTTCTACAAGATAATAGCAACTTCTTGTTGAATAAAGACATATAAGTTGGAACATACCTAATAAAAACAAACAAAAAATAAGCATATCTGGACACTAGAACTTGCTCACAGTCCTCTGTAAGCAATCCGGAACCTAGTCTATATTGCAGAGCAAAATCATACATCTAGAAACAATAAACAGTCCCTTTACGGTTTACTAATACACACCAAACAGCAATTCATGAATTTCCTAATCCTACTAAGAGCAATCTCCTTTCCCTCGTAGGAATATCTACATGTGTGTAGATATCTACAAAAGCACCAAAAAGAAGCGAAAACATGGGATTGAATACCAAAGTGAAGGTGATGTCTGATGTCTCATATCTATATGTCACGATCATGACATGTATCGAGTATTGTCAGATTGACTTGGTAACTGCCAACAGTTCTACATCTTTTTCATGTGGAGTCCATAATAGCAAATCAAAATATCATGCCTAAATTCATCCTCTACACATTTTTTATACATATGGTTGACAAAAACATATTTGTAGTTTTGTAGATTAGCTGTAAATGCATAAACATTTATACAATTTAGAGTCTTTTCACTTTAACTTAGTCTTATTTAGTGGGTTAATTGGCTGTACTAGTGGATTAATTAGTTGCACTTGGCAGCAGGGTCATTTGTTACAATTAGTAGTTGGTTAATTTGTTAGTGGTGAGTTAGCTTTTGCCTTGATTTACTAGTCTTTAGAATATGGCATGAAACTGGGCTTGCCTATGACCATCTAAAAGCATCATTAGAAAATTTCAATGATCAAGTTTTTGAACAAAGAACTTAGTCTCACTCCCTGCAATTGCTTCTCCAATTGTTATGCAATCACTGTTTTCTCTTATTAAGTAAGACCGAAATCAGGGGTTCAAACCTCACCAGAAGTGAGGAGGCTGTGTGACTTTATTTGTTGCATTTTCCGTATATAAATACTATATACTTCAATAAAAATGAAATACTAATTATCATGACGCATGAAGTTCCAAGTCTTAATGCAAGTGAAACTGAAGCACAAAAGAATCTTTCCCAAAAGATAATGAAGAAATAAAAAAGGCTCCTTGCTTCATTCATCAAGGAGGAAGAGCTAATTTGAACAACATTCAAGAGAGATTAGATTCAAATTGACAACAGAAACTCAAGTTATAGAGCTCATGGGTATGCTAAAAGAATACATGACGAATTTTAGATTCCAGAAAGAAGACTGGACAAAACGAAGTTACTCACTGTTCTACCCTAAATGAAGAGGTTGCACATTTGCACTAATTGATGCCAAAAAAGGTCCTATTGGAATGGGAAGGCCCAATAAGATGCTACAACAAGTTGCCCTACGAGATTTTCAGGTAACTTTCATAAGATGTTATGAACAATGATGGGATTTGGTGCACTTTTCTATGTTTGTAAACTGTGAAATAGTGATACCAGAGAAGGTGACTTGAGGTCCCAAATGGTGAATTCTATAAATAAAGAAACAAAAGGACCAATGCATCGGAACTTGGTACTATTCCGCAATTTTACAAGGCCATTGATGTCAAGTGAGTTTTAAAGACAAATATGAAGTCAAACAGCAAAGTAGAAAGGAATAAAGCATGATTGGTCCCAAAGGGATTTGTATAAACCCCTGGTTTTGAATATCAAGAGACGTTCTCTCGTTGCTAGACAGCCTAGACTAGGAACTATTAGACTCATAATTGCATTAATGTGCTCAATAATTGAAAATTTCATCACAAGGATGTTAAGCTTGCCTTTCTTAATGGCCAACTTAAGAAAGAACTTTTTTTCCAGGCAACCACAATTAGTTATAAAGAAGGAGAATGAAGATGAAGTGTACAGACTGAAAATAGCCTCGTAGGGACTACGACAAGCACGTCAAGCATGTAACAAATGCCCCTTTATCGACAAAATCATATTTTAAAAATGTCCCTTCAAATAGTGTGAATGTGTACATCAACATAGCGATTTTGGAGATTTCTCATTATTATGTCTCTATATTGATGAATTGATCTTTATAGGTAATAGTAATAAGATGATCGAGGCCTTTAAGAAGTCCATGATACATGAGTTTAAAATAACACAAAACTACACAAACCAATATATCCCACTCAAAAATAAGGTCTGGCAGGGGTAGGATGTAGCAGGCCTTTCCCTAACCCACTAGGATCTAGAACTTGTTTCCGATTTTGAAATGAAACATCTTGGCTTAATGCCCATGCTTTCCTTGCATGGAAGTAGCTCAACGAGATGGTGGGATTTTTTGTTTGTCGAAATAGGTATGCTTTAGACCTTTTAAGAAACTCCATATGAAGAACTTTTAGAACTTAAGGTATCCCACATGCACAAGGCCTGAGATTTCATATGGAGTAGCTTTGAATTTGATAAGCAAGTTTTATGCAATCCCCTCATCTATGCAAGTTACAAAGGGACTAATGACCATAGCACACTTTATTCTTCACCTAAGCAAATAGACTACTTTGCCACTGATTGGGGTGGTGAAAATTGACAATTGCCACAGTGAGTTAATCTTTACCCTTATTTCCAAGTCTATAAATTAAGACAGAAAATCAAACAAAACAAGGGTTTGCATATGACTATTTTAAAACCTAGGTTTCAATGTTAACTAACAAAAAACATCAGCATTTCACCCTAACACCTTCAATCCAAACATAAAAACTAAACATTTCACCCTAACAAATTCAAATTATTAGACAATTGAGTTAGACATAAGATTAGAAAGCAAGTGAGCAAATCAAGATAGTTGACCAAAATGGTAAAAAAAAGTAGAGAAGAAGAAGTTTGATTAATAATAATAAAAATCTTACATTTCTTCCTTTCCAGACTTCATAGACCCTCTTCGCCATTGAAATCGAAAACCCAGCCCAGCCCCCAATTGGGGCCTAAAGAAGAAAACTTTAAGAGAGAAAATAATAATAATAATTAAGAGGGTAGAAGAAGAAGAGAGTGGAATAAAGAGACAAAAGATTATTATTAAAGAAAGTGAAAAAAAGGGAGGGTTTTTGCAGGTGGTCGTTTAGGATCTGAGAGATAGAAAATGATAAAAAGAAAAGGGGGTTTACATCATCATACAACAAACAACAACAGTCTGTGTTCTTCTGTGTTTATGTGTGTGTAAATATTGTGTGAAAAAATTGTGTGAAAAAGAAAGAAAGAAAAGAAAGCTTTAAAGAAGCTCTTCTACAACAACAACATCTCCATCTCTCTCTCTTGTGTCGCATTCACAATCTGCAAATCAAAAAACAAATCAAGGACGGCTTCGAAATGCCTAATTTGTCCTTTGCAAATCACTAATTTCTCCTTCTCCCCTATTGTTAATTTTTTCTTTTGGACCATTTAGGCTATCAGTAGTGACCTAACATGTCATATCAGCTGATACATCAGTTTTTCTCCAACCATTTCTTAACCCTCTCATAACCCTCTTGCAACCCTTTACGACCCGTACCCCAACCCTCTCAACCCTCTCGCAAACAACACACACATAAAGGAGCGGGTTGTAGAAGCCGCCCAACCTGAAGCCCATCGGCTTCATCCCTCGCGTACCCCTAGCCCAGCCAACCTGGAAACCCGTCGGCTTCAAACCCCCCAACCCGTCTCCCGCTACGCTTAGCCTTAGTACCACAACCCTTCCGGCCCTCCCGCTTGGGTTTTCTCTGTTTAGTACCAAAACTCTTCCAAACCAAATACTGAATACAACTAAAAAAAAGAGTGTGAAAGAGGAGAGAGCGGTTGAACGGTGTGGCCACACCGCTGCAGCCCCATGCGTCGAGCCGCTGGAGTTGTACCAGCAGCCCAATAGCATGTTGAGCCCGCCCAAACCAAGCTGATGGTACACATAGCCTTAAAACTTGTGCAAAATACAATTTTTGGCTATTTATACCTAGGGGTGTTTACGGAACGTACCAAGCGGGGCTGGTAGTGAAAAAATTTAAGAATCATATGTACTGGATAGGTACCTAATTTTACTATCAAAAACTGAACCACACGAGACGGTACCCGCACCGAACTAATCTGAAAAGGAGCAAGTACCCATGGTTCGGTTTGTGGTTACCTGTATTATTTTGTCGAGTGACATAATGTACAAAAAAATATATATTAGAAAATAAAGTTATTTTGTGACAAACTAAAATAGTTAACACTAAAAAATATTATAAAATAAAAATAAAAATATAAAGGATCATTGTCGATACGGATGGACACATATGCATCTATTCATACCCCCAACAAAGAGTATAGATAAAAAAACTCCAAGAGAAAAAAAATTGTTTATGAATCAATTATTTACCTTTTTTATTTTTAATAAATATATCATCGAATTTCTAGAAATTAAATATTTATTAACTATAGCCAACTAGAGATGTTTTAAAGTGAAGAACAATTGTATTGGTTTTAGTGTTTCAAATCTCGTCTTCAAAACCCTTTCCACCCAACAAGTTGTCGCCTAATCGTTTCACATCTCCTCCATTCATTGTCGTTGGATGCTTTTGCCTCTATTTCTTATACTTTATTTGTTTTGTTTTTTTGTTAAAAAGAACTATTCAGAAATGTCTTAATTGGTTTTTTCCTTGTTTATAGTTCTTTTTAAGTGCAAGACAATAATATTAAAACAAAACACCAAAAGTACAAGAAATAGAAAACAAGCCCTTGCGACGGTAAAGACTGAACACAAAACCTCAAAGAGAAGCAAAAACACGAAGAAAACCACTAAAAAAAGGCAACTCTAAACAAAACTAACACCAACACAAAAGAAAATCCATCCTCCAGAAACTAGCCATCATATAATTGACCATCGTACCATCCGGGCTACAAAATGGTATGGTTCTCGATGCACTTCATAATCCATTTAGAAGATCAAAGTTGAATTTTAAAAAAATGGTCGCTTTTTTGGACGCCATCGCTATAGAAAAGTCGTTTGTTCCATTGTTTCCATATCTTCCGCCTAGCAATCCAAACAATTGTCTTCTAAATAATACGTCGAGAGTTTGATATCCATGGAGGGTCTCAACAACCAAGTGTAACAGATCAAAAAGGGTGAGATCGATGACAAAAGGGTAATGACAAGGATGAACGATGATGTAGGGCGAACGATGACAAGGCAGTGAGAGCCCAAAAGAAGAAATGATATTTGGTGTTGGGAGTTTAAATAACGTAGGGTTTGAGAACGTTAAAGTTGATTTAGCCTTCTTAGTTTAAAATATTTCTAGTCGATTACAGGCAATGTTGTAAATATTGTGAGGTGTGGCGTAGCAGCAAGACCAAGTCTTAAGCCTTGGATGCCAAAACGGGTCATGGCGTTTTTCAAAGTGTGACTTATGACGACAAATCTCTATATCATATAATATTATATTATATATATAAACATATGTTTTTCTACTATTACTCAATGAATCTATGTTAATAAACAGCTTAAATGAAGTTATATACTAAAAACTAACAAATAAGACCTTAAAAAGATAAGTTAAATCAAATGTTGTGTTACAAAAACCGCGCAATACACCATAGCATGCCTCATGCATATCGTAACATGAGACACAAGCCTTAAGCAATGGCGCGTCATGGCGACTATTGCAACGAGATTTTTCGAAAATTGGTTACAGGTAGTTTTTTGGATTAAACAAAAGAATGTAGGTAAGGGTTTTCTAAAAGTTCAATAGGTTGTTTATTCAAAAATTTAGAAACTTAATCATTTAAAAGGAGAAATTTTCATGGTTTTTTATTGATTTTTTAAAAAGAACTTAATCATTAAAATGAAAAAAGTTTATCAAGTTTTTTCTAAACCGACAAAATTATGTCAAAAAATTGATTTAAAATCAATGTATTGGCGAATTAAAATATATAAGACAAATCAAATACAAACCATGGAAAAGTTATAAATCATATAAATCAATTTCAATCGTATATCTGGTCTAACGAAAACTGACTTCATAAATATATCGATTGTTTTTTAATATGAAACGTTGTTCATATCTTCCATAAGATTTTAATCTTAATAAAATGAGCCTTCATTATTTCTATAAAAGTCTTAATTGATTGGTTTGTAACATTTTTGTAGTTTTTATTTGATTTCTCTCTCACACACATATATTTGAGTTTTTTTCAATTAGATACTTACAAGTTTCCATATAATTATCAATGGTTTCAAAATATATCGATAAATGTTAATGACCAAAAACTTATATAGCCAAACATTTCACATTAAGTTAGACATGTGACAACATCGTGTTAATATAACTTACATGTCATGAATCTAAATCGCATCTTTGGTATATTGCCCTAGTAATAGTAATACCAAATAAGTATACACTTGCGCTATGTAACATTCCTATATTTAGAAGTAACAAAAAACTTAAAATTACCAAAACCCTTTAAATCAAAGCAATTTTAATTAATAAAATAAAAATACTTAAAGTTTTAAAAAAATAGGACTACATAAGTATCATAGTTCTAACCAAAGGAGTGTTAGCCTAGTGGTAAGGCTTGGGCACTACATAGTGGTGAACCCGAGTTCGAGCCCTGGGGGACGCATTCTGGAGGTACGGGGGCTTCGACCCCGGGCTGCATGCTTTAGCAGTCAGGTTTCAGCCCAAAAATTACCGAGGATTAGTCTGAGCCCAATGTGGTCTGAGATACCTCTTTCAAAAAAAAAGTATCATAGTTCTAAACAAGACTATTTAATTCGCAATAGAATTTTAATATGTCAGGATGTTACTAAAGCACCCAAATATGCCATCTTCAAAACTAGATGGCACCTTTAAAGCCTTCATATGAGAACTACCATAGAGCTCTATATGCCAATCAAATCCTACTAAGATTTAATAAGAAAAGTAATACACTTTGGTTATCGCTCGGGGGCTCATAGCACCCTAACCGAGTTCGAGCATTTCCGTGCGTCCTAACCGAGTTTGGCTCAGACACCCTTCAACAACAAAACAAAAAAAAATCATAAAACAACAAAACCGGAAGATTTCTTTTTTGACCACCTATTTCCTTTTTTTAAATCACATTTAAAAATCAAAGGAATATCTTTACCAAAATAAACCAATTCTAAATGAACTCCATTAATCAACACACCCGTTTTAGATTAAAACCGACATGTAAATAAGATGATACTTTGTTACCTAGATCACCGAAAGCATAGATAAACTCGATACATAAAACAACATATCTTAGTGATGAGATATTCCATCTACTATGGAAAAACGCAAAGTAAGCCATGTGTCAACGATATCAAGTAGGGCCTTAAGATCATGGTGTTTATTTCCGTGATAGCCCCGAACTTAATGCTTACTTACACAACATCGAGTTACACCTACAAGCAAATGGTCCTAGGGCCCGACTCCATTTAGGGTCATCCCCAAAAGTTACCTAGATGACTTTAGTAACTTATGGTAGCTATATGTAATCCTATAACATGAATAGGCCCAAAAACTATTATCTTGTTGAAACAAAATAGTGAAATATTCAAAACTCCCACCAAGCCAATAAAAGGTGCTTATCAAAGATTTATACACTTACAATAAAAAAAGGGCCCAAGTGTTACTATTAAAAGTCAATACGTTGAATAAAATCACAAAATAGCATTTCCTAAGAGTCAAAATAATATATTGCTACAAGCTAACTATTCGAAAGTTCATAAAACCCCATTTGATGTTGTAGCACCTCAAAAATTAAGGCAAACATAAACTTATCTAAATTTATGTTTGCCATAATAAGGACACAATAGCTAGACCTGAGATCATTCATGAACACTTATGCACTTTATATAATCAAATCTCCAAGTTAGGTCAAAACCTTAAATGTAGGATTTTCATAAAACCAAATGCATATATGTTTTACAAATAGACCACCAATACTCATCAATGTATCATTTATGGTATTTTCTATTAAAGACTCATGGTTCATCAAGACATAAAGGTATGCATACTTTAAAAAAATTTAAAGGTTTTTACAAAAGATAATGATATGAACATGTATTGATGTGTAACTAGTTTTACATAAGTCTAGGAACTCAAAATCTAAGCAGGCGTTTGGTTGGGGGTATTAGGGGTAAGGAATGAGAATGATAATATAAAATATTGTTTGGTTTGATATTATAAAATGGAATATTCCAGCAAATCCATTAATTTTCATTCTTGACCAATTCGAGGGAATGAAAATTTTTATTTTTACTTGGTTCTTTTTCCCGTATGTCATTACATCTCTTGATGTTAAATGTAACATCTTTTGTATTTTCAAGTTGGAGGAACATAATTGTGTTAATATATAACAAATTTTCATTGATTTTATTGGGTTAACCAAAGAGTATCAATATGCTCATTCCTATTCCCCTATTCTCCTATATTCCCATTTTCATTTTCATTCGCATTCCCTAAAAAGATCCAAACGCCCCCTAAGTTTTGGGAACAAAAGCTAGAAAATAGCAACCGTAGAACTTGAGAGATGGAGAGGAGACTAGATCTTGGCTTGAATCACCTCATTAAATACTCATCAAGTGCTCTTTGATCCTCACTAAATTCTCCTACCAATCCTACCTTGAAATAAAGGAATATAGAGTTTGAAGATGAAGAAAATCACACCTTAGGGTTCCAAAATCGCTCCTAATACTAAAAAAATGGTTGAGGAATGGAGAAGGGTCAGATTTATAGCATTTAAGGTTAAATTGCATGTCGAGCGATTGCGCCAAATGGTACGGCGCCTCACCAAAACTTAATGAGTGTACCAAACCTGAATAAAAAACTTAAGATGTTTTGAAGTTTATGCACTTTGATGCATCAATACATCGATGTTTATTAGAGTGGCTAATGGACAATAAGATATGTTATTTGAAACTATCTAACATTTTAAATCGTATTTTATATGCTTAGTTATAAGATCTTAAGATATAACTAAATTGTTATGTATAACTTGTGCCATACATAGCATATGTTTCTCCTGATATTAATAAAAAGCTATGTGGCTTAGGGGTTGGATTCCGATGAGAAGTACTTGAGGTTAACGTGAAAATCAATGTTTGAAAACATTTCAAAACTAAAATCTTGATCATAAGGTTAATTTTTTTTAAACCAATGTAGCATGTGAATGGAAGTATTTGTGTTGGTTTATGTATAACGTTAACAGTTGTTTTTTAGAAGCAAACTTATAAGAGGTGTTATTTAACGAACACAACACCATTTACAATACTGCAACCTATGGTCATACCTATACAAAATCAAAACACATGAACGAGAACGACACAACGTACATGAACTTTAACTAAATACGTACCTAAAACCCGACAAACAGAGACAGCTAACCATGAAACCGAAAAACATTTTGTTCTTTAAAATGATCTAAAAGTATAAACATCATTTTGGTACGGGTACATTTCATTAAAAATACTTGTTGATTATACTAATTACGTAGCCGATCATTTGATTTGTGTTTATCATGTTTTAATCATGTTTAACACGTTAACATAATGGCCGGTATGATGATGATGATGATGATGATAAACTAAAATGAAATAAAAGGTTTATATATTATTTAAACATCAAAAGGTGAAATTTATTCATGAAATCATGTAATTTTCTTTTGTCATCCATTTTAGACGGCCTTTTTAGAAATCCAAGAAGATGACAGTCTAAACTCTTTCCCTTTTCTACATTCCTTTCCGTCCTACTCCCTTTATATTTTATAATATTTGTGAAAACTTTATTTTATATATTCAAATTTGTATATATGCTTTTTAATTAGCTTAAACCTATTTATATATAGTTATATATATAGGATGAGGTTCACGTGAGATAAAGTTGTTATTGTAAGACCAGTGAGACCAATATTTTTTACATCAAACTTCAGAGTAAAATACTGTGAAAGTAAAAAATTTTGAACATTCATAGTAAAAACATTGTAAATGTTACGTTCACGGTGTTTTTTTGATGTGAATGTTTGATTCTTTTTACTTTCACAACATTTTCACTGTTAAGGTTTGGATTTACCTTCACAACATTTCGCTATGAATGTGTCGCCTTTTTATCTTGTTTTGGATTATTTTTACCTCGATAGTGTTTTTTGGTATTAATATTCGAATTTTATTTACCTTTACGGTGTTTTGTTGTGAAGTTTCATGCGTAAAGTCTTGATCTCATGTGATCTTACGGAAAACGGTTTGATCTCACGAAAACTAACTTTATATATATATATATATACGTGTACGTATATAGAGAAAGGTTCATGCGAGAAACATAACTTTTTAAGAAAAAACGAGGAACAATCTCAGCCACTCATCCGGTCAATAAAGACAGCTTTGACCGGTTCCCCACTTTAATAATATCTACTCTCCCATGTATCACGTCAATCCTCCATGATCACGTCCGCCATAACCAAAGATGAATGATTAAAATTGCTCCTTACATTTTCTCAAGTTAATATATTTCTCACATGAACCTTCCTCGGCGTATATAAACATGTATTTTATGTTGAATATTAGTGGGGTTGGTCCCACGAAGCATGTGAAAAGCAATTGAGGAATATGGACATGTAGGTCCCCTACACCACACCTCATGATGGTCAGCGTGAACAAATTAAGACGCCTTTTTTATTTTATCTTTCTACACCCTTCTAATTTTTATATCAATCAAATTAATTTCATTAAAACTCAATAATAAATAATCAACATGTGTAATTTAAACTCACAAATAAATGTTTGGTTTGAATCTTTTCTTTTGTTGGTTTTTCGTTTGAACATTTTAGGAAGAAAAAAAAAGTTGGACTCTTATTTTTATAATTTTATAAGATTAATCGAGATATATACAAATCAGTCTATAATCGACCAAAAAACATGTTAACATGTTTTTCATGTATCATGGATCATAATTAAGTGAAATCTTCTTATATCATGATAACCGTGAGGTGAGAACTTATATTCTGAGATACACATGATTTTTTCATCGAAATTAAGGTATTATTTTACATATATTTGTTTCATAATTTGATTGTTTTACATGTACTTTATTTCATAATATATACAAAACTCTTTTTACATGTGTTTTAGTGAATATAAACACCTAAAAGAATTTTCAGATTGTGAAACAATTACATGTAAAATAAACATATTATGAAGCATATATATGTTAATCATTACTTCAATTTTTAGCCATTGATGATAACTTTTATGTGAAATAACACATGATGAACTGCTTCTCATGGTTATCACATTTTTGTAGGCTCTCGTATGTAGCCCCCATATGTCGCTCATGAATACTGCTATCAAATTAATGACTACCTTAGATTAACTTATACGATCTTTAATATACATGACCATAGTCATATGTACCTTTATTAATTTTTAATCGAAAAACATCAATACTGATATATATAGAGGTAAAACTTTTATTGTCTACATATTTAACATACCATTAGAATTGAAAATATAATTAATTAACCTTTTTGTAAAATATAAATGAATATGAATATATGGTACTATACATAGTGAGCTAGCTATATATGTACAAGTGGAACAAACAAGGGAGAGAGTTTAACATGGAAAAAAGCAAATCATTTCCAGAATACTCTTCTTCATACACAAATGATTTCGGATCCAAGGATCGATCAAGATCATATGCATTCAACGGTCCCATTGCTACCGATGGAGAGAAGAAGAGGAAGCAGAGGATTGCTGGGTATAACATGTTCACCACCGGCACTAAGTTGAAATCAACCGTCAAAGATGGCTTCAAATGGATCAAGAACAAGTTTACAGATGTTCGTTACGGTATCTAAACTAATATCACCGTCTTTTGTAAATGTTAATTGTACGTGTTGGCTTCGTCATGTGTCAAATTCCGGTAAATCATATCCTTTTAACATGTACCCTTGCTATCTATCATTCTAATAATGAATTGATATGTGTATTCCCTTTGTTTATTTCTACCTTCTTAAAAAATTCATGTATTATTTTCTGTTTTTAATAAGTGTCAACAATCATGTTGTCCATCAAACCATACAAAGAACAAAATTTGCCTATTCCTCTTGTTGAAAGGATACAAATATAAAAAATTATGTATGGGATGCTAGTATTTTAGCATTTAAAGTTGTGTTATATATTATATACATATGCATATGTCTCTATGCAGAGGCGGATCTAGGAAAATGTTCTTATGGTTGCACCATCGCACCCACCCCCAAAAAAAATTAGCATCCTTAAGCAAAATTAGACTATGTTAGGAAAAAAAAAGTGATCGCATGAATACTCATGGGTTCATTGTTTCATTGATTTATGTTGCGGTAAACAATTGTATTCAAAAAATAAAAAATTCACTTTATTTATACACGTTAAGTTTGATTCCATAAAAACAAAAATAAATACAATCAAGGACAAACATCCAAACAAATATGTGTTTAATTATGATTAAATGTTGCATTTATCATGCATGCAATATTATCAATATTGGACTCATTTCGAAGCTATCGACGATACCTTTCTAACTGTATAATTTGTAAAGTGAAAATACGTATTTTTTAGTATATTTTAGCTAATATTTAATTAATTGACTAATATGATACGGGTATAAAATGAAAAATGAAAAAGGAAAGGATGTAAACTAAAAACATTAATCTTTTTAAAGGGTAAAAACTATAAACTATCATCGATCATAAGAAACTCTCTCACGTTCTTTATCTATAAACTTTCACTATAACCCCTTAAATTTTCTAAAGATAATGGTTTCACCCCAATAAATTTTATGGTTTCACCCCCAACAAGTTAATGGTTTCACATATATGGACCTTAAAAATTTACACTTAACCCCCAAAATTTGTGGTTGCACAGGCTACCATACTCTAAGGTATGGATCCGCCCCTGTCTCTATGTATAGATGTATATATACAAATTTAAATTCTACTATATTTATTTTATAATTAATATATGTCCCAGTTTGCAAATCTAGATGGTGTTGAAGTTTTTGTTGTTTTTATTTTTCAGTTGATATCAAGATCAAATAGAATAAACACTACTTACAAAATTGATGAGAAATATTATTATTATTGTTGTTATTATTGATTTATTTATTATTATTATTTGTTTTTATGGAGAAGATGAGAAATATTTGGGTTAGGGTTTTTAATTCAATTTTTTGTTAAGTTTAGGTATAAGAGCATCTCCAACAGCATCCTTAAAATGGAGAAAAGTGGAAAAAATAGAGATTTTGGTTGATTTACTACTCCAACAGCATCCCTAAACTTATCCCCAAAATAGAGAAAATTAGAGAGAGAAGGTTTTTTTCTCCATATTTGGAGATTACTCTAAAAATGATTACACTTTAGAAGACCCAATAGAAATCCTCTAAAAGTTATATTTTAGAGAGAGAAATAGTTTTTCTAATAGATTGATGTAATATTTTAATATTAAAATTAATGTTGAAATCTCCAAAATGAAGAAGTTGTTGGAGATGAATGTAATTTTTTTTTTTAGAGATTTTGGTTTTTGATGCTTTATTTTGAAGAAAATATAGGAAAGGTGTTGGAGATGCTCTAAGGCTTTTAAATTTTGATTTATATGAATATATACAAATTAATCATGGTACGAATGTGAGAGGAGAGGAAAGGATTTGGTTTAATGATAATAAAATAATAATAATAAAGTAAATTACATTTTTAGTCCCCTGTGAATTAAAAATACATGATTATTTTTAGTAGAAGATTAAAAATACCAAAAAGACTAATACCTAAAGTTAACTCACTTAACATGATTATTTAACAACGTTACGGCAAAGGAACCAAAGGCATGTGAAAAAGTAAATTATAGGGACCAAATCCGTGATTAATTCAAAATAGGGATGTAAAGTGCGACTTGGTGTAAATCACATGGACTAAATATATAATTAACTCTATAATATATAATATTAGATAGAGTTAATTACATTTTTGAACCCTGTGGTTTGATGGTTTAACACTCTGGGTTCATTTTTGAAATAATTATGAATTTGGTACATGTGGTTTACACTTTATAACACTCTGAGTCCATGACTTTTAAGTCCGTTAACTAATTCTGTTAAGTAGGGTAATTATAGAGGTATTTTGGTCATTTCATTTATATTTCTATTTTCAATTAAAATCACATGGACCAAAAGTGTAATTTACAATATTCCATGGTACTTAATTTAAATGATTAATTTTAATAGTAAAGAAAAATGGTAGAAATATCCACATGCACTCGAGTTTAATGAAGCAGTTAAATAGATGTTAGGATGAAGGACCAAATCAAATGAAAATTGGATTCTTAAGGGATCAAATTCATAATAAATAAAGTCTAAGAATGAATTTCATAAAAAATAACAAACTATATGAACCAAATCCATAATTTACTTAAATTTCGTTCATTACATGAACCAATGAAGTCAAAGAAATTGATATTCTAATTCCTTTTATACTTCATACAAAATTTACAAATTTATGTATCTAAAAGACCCTATATAAGTTACAAACATACACCAATGCCATTATGTCAAATATATTGGGTACGATAATGAATTCTCACATTTATGATTTCTATTAATTACAGACCAACTAATGAAGTAAAATATAAAAATAATAATAAAAAAGATAATCTAATTCTCTAATCATAATACTTGTAATTTTGCCTTGTCACAATTGTCTGTCTAAAATCATCATTTGACACTCTTTAGTGGTTTTCTATGTTTTATCAAATAAAATAGTTAATTTATAATGATGTCACAAATACAATAATATAAATACATTTTTTGTTCTCTTCATATTATACATGAAAATAAATTAATATTATAAAAAGAGACAAGGAAGTCGAAGCTAGAAACGCACTAAATAAGTAAAACAAATATTCACAAACATTTATTTGATTCCAAAATTCAGATTAAATACAACAAGAAGATTCAAATATTACAAAGTAAAATGACAAACCCTTTTGTTTTATTAGGGTTGCTTTTGGAACAAAAATTGAAATCTTGAATTTCCTCGATGTTTTTTGTTTCTTTTTCCTTTTTCTCAAAAATCTTTTTGATTTTTGCAAGCATAAAAACCCTTTTTGGATCAATCTCAATACATGGTCTTGAAGGGTTTATAAACCTTGAGATCATTAAGCACTCCGGCAATCGATCCCGCGGCAGCACAGACCGAAATAACGAAGCAAACGAGACTCAGGATTCGGAGAGAAATCCATTTGTTACTCCATTTTGGTACCTTCTTTTGAGTAATATACATTTCGATCGGGAAATAAACTGTCAACGGCCAAAACCCAACCGCTCCAAGGATCCCAACAACATCTTCAAAGAACGGCACCAACATAGCTACAAGTGTGGTCATGCACACAAACATGCTTCTCCATATCAAACGAAACACGTTGAGTTTGTAGGGTTTGTGACCTGGAATCGGGATGTGTATATCCTTTGTGACGAGCTTGCTTTCAGGGAAGTATTGTTCGGTGGTTTGTTCAACAAATGCGAATAAGGGTTGTGCAAACACTTGGTAAGCACCAACAAGGTGGATTACAATGGCGATATTTGCAATGTCAACGAGCCAAAAAGGTTCGTAGAAACCGAAGCCCGTTAGAAGGTTCCCCGGGGCATGGTCTCCGAAAGATGCGTAACCGAAGCATCCACAAAGCATGTAGAAAATGGTCGTTGTTACTACACTTATTAATGTAGCCTTTTTCATTGTTTGTTGTTCTGCCGGTGGGGATTTGATTGTATCCTGTATTATTTTACCATAACAATAAAATCTTTATCATTGAAGTTCACTTATTCTTTTTGTATTGTAGGTGTAGATAAGACCTACAATACAAAACATAATATAAAAATATAATAATAAATGTATATATAATTACCTCAATTTCAATGAGTACTTGGGAGTATGAATAAGCAAAAGCAATGGCTCCAAATGCTTGGAAACTCCTCCAAATTTTTTGTGTTTTAGTCACTTCTCCAACACTAATACCACTTAGGCTACCCTTGATGCTTCCATTTTCTAGTTGTTAAAAATTATAAATATTTAATTGCATTAAAAAAATATACAGAGAAATTAAGGATTAAACATGAATATGATAAAAGAATCAAATCACATGTCATATTGCACTAAAATGACAGGAGACTTGGCTAGTGACCTAGGTCGTGCATAATTACATGGGATTTTACACGTAAATCTATATAGTGTAAATTTACATGTGATTCGACTATTTTCGTATCCTTGTTTTACCATTATTCTCGATTAGCTTAGTTTGTATATATAATTGTATTGTTAGAAATGTACCTGCAAATTTGGCGATCCCGAGGCCAAGGCCAATGGCGGAGTAAGTGAAGGACATGACGGCGGCCACCATCGACAACCATGAAATCTCATGGAAATCTGGGATTTGAGAAAGAAGGATCTCCACAGCACCAAACAATAACATAAATGGAGTCCCTGATACTCCACATGGATTCTCATGACCTTTCTCGTGAAAACAACTTGATCTTTTTATCGCCCTTTTTCCACAAATTTAACAAAAAAAATATTAACTAAATGAAGCAATATTAATATGGATTTTATGACTTAATTAGAATCATATGAGACCAAATCATTTATGTAAAAACACATAAATAACATTGAACCATCACACTGGGAATGTAATCCTTTACAATAGTTTTGCTGTCAAGGTTCGTTGTTTCTTATATTTTGACAATATTTTGCTATGAAGTTCGATGTTAATTTATGGTTTCGTGAAAATATGTTGATCTCATGTGAACCCAATAGTATAGCACTCACATCATGCTAATGGAAGCAGCAATGGTGTATCCAATTGTAGTTCCAGTAAGATTGAAGTACTGAATGAAGCCACAAATTTTGAATTTGAACCCACCTGAAAATTAGAAATCCCAAGTTCAGTGTCCAAATTATCTGCTACATACAGAGAGAGAGATGGGTTCATACAGTAGCGGAGGCGCGGACCTAGGCTTTTTGTCTAGTGGGATACCTTTAAGGTAGATTAAAGACCCACAAAGTCATTCAATATGTTTTTAGGCTAATTACATCATTTCAAATGATTTTTAAAGTCTTTTTGCCTGATTTCGAGAGATCTTTAAGTTATTTTATCGATTTCAAAGGACTTTTTTGATTTTTTTGATTGATTTCAAAAGTTTCTTTTGATTGTCGCGTGAGAAAAAAATTAAAAAAGATAGTTTCTTACCTAAGAAATTTATTCTTCTTTTTTTGTGGGGGACCTTAACCCTCTCTCTTGTATACCGAAAAAGCTAACTATTTACAAAAACAACTGATCGATCACATATGATTTTACATTGAAGTTACGTATAAAATCATACATGATTCATACAACTTTTCCACCAAAGTCGGCCGAACCCCATTTTTTTGGCCGTTAATATAAAACCACATAATTATTGTTTTCTTAAATAGTTAGTCTTTCTCGTTTGAACTTTCCTATATAATTTTAAATAATTAGTTAGTAAATTGTATACTAACCAAGATTGGACTTGACAGCTTCCATGTAAGTATAGTTCCGTTTGCCCGTAACCGGGTCGCCGGTCCGGTAACACGACGCTAGAAGGCACGAACAGTAATACGTTACGAACGAAAAAAGAAAAAGAACGGTTGGTCCGGCCACCCAACCCAACTGCGCAGTCGCCCATGCCAATGCCAACACGCCCGACCCGATCACGGCCGTGATAATATGTGCACTAGCAGTCCAAAGTGTCCCTGTTCAAGTTCAATTTTACAAATTTTAAAAGATTAGTTTCAGCTTCAAAAATTAGAATGCATGATTAATGTGATCAAAGAGTTTAAATTACCGGTTCTTTTGGGACGGCCATCGTCATCGAAGAATTTCGAGGGGGGCTGAGGAGGGAAGTCGCCGGAGATTTCGAAGGTTTGATGGTATTTGGAAGCTGCATTTTGATCCATTTTCATTATGTTTGCTTAGAATTATATAATATATATATATGTATATATGTTATATGATGGAATGAAGAAATTTGCAGAGAATTTGATATGTAGATGATGATGGTGGCAGAGTGAAGTGAAGTATATATGTAGTAAATGATGGGGTGGGCGTGGGAAATTAAGATGTATAGATGTTACCAAAATACTAGAATCTGGAATCTAGTGCATTTCATTCAACATCTTTGTGTTTTGGAAGTGTTTTATAAGAATATATGTATCTTGGAATCAGGTTAAATCATTTTTTTAATAGCAGATAACTTACACACACGTTTCGATATGAAGTCGACGAGTTATCTGGAATCTATACGGGCACCGACTAAGAGTGGCCATGGACTGATATGAAAGCTGACCCATGTCCGTCCAGTGAATCGAACCTGGATAGACAGGGATGTCATCCGCTGTCCCTCTCAAGAAATCTGGTTAAATCATATATGCTCATACTATAAAAAATAAAGTTTTTATATGAAGATGTATGAATATGAAATTGGTAGGAAGAGCTACTTTTATATGGAATTTTATATTTCTATTACGTTCTTGAATTAAGTGTTCGTTTATCTATGTTTCAATAGTATTGGTATATATTATGTAATATTACCTTCGTTCCAAAATTATTGTCTAGTTTTGACTTTTGAAAGTCTTTCTTTTACGACTTTGACCTTAAATATTTTTGTTTGTGCTATATAATATTTGATGAAAATTATACTAATAAAAATATTATTAAAAATACAACCAATTCATATACTTTGCATCAAGTATTATATAACACAAATAAAAATATTTAAGGTCAAAGTCGAAAAAGATAGACTTTCAAAAGTTAAAACTAAACAATAATTTTAGGATGAAGATAGTAGAAAATTTCATTATTTCTTTATTGTCAAGGGTGTAATTATTATTTAGCTAGTTAAGAGAAAAAATATATAATATTGATATATTTTTATAATCGTATGTTTTTTTATAATAGGTATAAGAAGATAACTGGTTTACATAAAATATTTAGTAGAAAAAGGTAAATCATGGATTAAATTTAAGTAAACTATAAATTAAAAATATACTTCTATGATAAAAAATAAAAGCTTATGTCCAATGTTCCGATAGTATATAAGTTTGATTTAAAATTTGTGCAAAATTATAAGGGTACACTTTAATATATAACATCTAAAATGCGTATTTTTAGTTTTATGCGATGAAAACATATTATAAAAATTTAGGAACAAGTGAAATTAGAGAAATAGATTGAAAGTTAAAAACTAGAATATAAATGAAAGAGGAATCCTATTGGTTAACTTGAATGATAACAAATTTAAGAATTCATATGTTTCAAGTATGAATAAATTATTAAAATCGAATAATTAAGCACACAAGGAAATGTACAAAATAGAGAATTCAAAGACTTATAGAGAGGTGTTAATGTTTTACAAAACTTTTCCTTTTTTTAGTCTTTTTGGGTTTACCATCTTTTTCACCAATTTTGCTACAGTTTTGTAATTTTTTGCTATTTAGTCTTTTTGGCTTTACCATCTTTTTCACCAATTTTGCTACTTGTAATTTTTCACCGAAATAGTAAGGCTATTTATTAAACACTTATTGAATAATTGCTTATTGCTTAAGTATGATAATAACTTAGAAACTTACCTAACAAGAGACAAGACAAATGATTGAGAGTCTTACGATATGCACAGAAGATGATTTTTACCCAATAAACACTTACTAGTTAGGTTTAAGATGTTTACCAATAATCCATTTTCAATGAAGACAAATCTCTTGCCAATAAGTGTTTTTACCCGGTAAGAATTTGGTAAAAAAAAATGGTAAGTGTTGGGTTTTGGGATATGAGATGCAAGTAACTATTCAACCGTCCTCATTCTACTCGTGCTCCTTAGGAATCTCTTTGCTAGAGTGGGTCCTCCATGTTGTGGCTATAGAGGCGGGGTTGTCGCTATCTGGTAGAGATCGGAGCATGGGCTACTAGTAGGGGTGTTCAAAAAAACTGAAAAACCGAGTAACCGACTTGCCCCGCACGAACCGAAACCGAAAAAAACCGATATCCGCAAAACTCGAAACCCGAAAAACCCAAAAAGTCGGATACCCGTTAAACGCGGGGCGGGTTCGAATTTTAAAATCGGTACCCGCATGTACCCGCCCCGCCCCGCATGCTTTTAACTTATTTAAACATATATATATATATATATATATATAGAGAGAGAGAGAGAGAGAGAGAGAGAGAGAGAGAGAGAGGAAAGTTCAAATGTGAACCACTTTTTGGTTGTGAACGTGAGGACAACCGAGAGTTGTTTGCTCTTAACACCCCGAAACTACGATACCATGTGTTGTTTGCCAACTAAATTACCATTACACTTGGGCACGGTGGATTTGGCATACGGCTGCTGTTTAGTATCCTCAGCCGTAGCCTGCTGTTTGGTATCAATTCACAGCCGCAAGCTGTTGTTTGGACCACAAACTATCCATCGATACACAATATAATTCTTTCTTTATTCTAACTATGACACCTTATCATTAATTTTTTTTAACATGTCATTTATTAGCTTATTGGAGGACAGTGGTAACTTAACATCGCAAGCTTTTATTTTCCTCAAAACGTTGTCCACTAACTAAAACACTCGATGCACCCTAAGTTGTCCCATAGCACTTGCGTTTTCCCAAAGATTTTGATTTTTGTATTTTACTTGTCTACAAGCACATTTGCTAGCATGACACACTTAGGTTAATCTTTGAATAGTAACATGTGCTTACACTTCTGTAAATTCCTCCAAAGAAACTACGCTCTCAACTAACTTCTTTCACCATCTATTACACACTAACCCTCCTTTCAAACAGCTTTTTGACCGAACTTTATGAGTTCGGCTGATTTAACTCTTAACTCTCAACTCTCATAGTGATTAACATTCCTCTGATAAGCATCACTCCTCTTTGCTTGAGGACAAGCAAAGTTCTAAAGTTTAGGGATGGATAAACCCCCCCCCCCCCCCCCCAAAGCTAAACATGCAGACAATACTAACCCGGATACTAACCCAAAAAAATTTTTTTCCCTTTTTCTCTCTTTCCTACACTACTACCCAGCCCACTTAGCATAAACTCACAAAGATGCGGTGTGTGGCAAATCATCAAAATAACACATAAGCCAAATTGAGCTTATGTCATACCTCAATATGAGATGATGGCAGTAAAATTGTGCCATTTTTGCAAGAGGTATAAGTACAAAAGTACATTACAACACCTCTCTCTTTAAAACAAACCCTTGAGCTAACCTTGGGATGGAAGAAACAGCAAAGCTAACCATGCGCTACTTTTCACTTATTAACACTAACTGTCAAACTAGTAAGGGTGTCGTGTAAAGATTTATTTTATTATTGTTACCATCTTCGGGAAGACAATGGTCAATTGACAACTTATCATGTGCAAAATAAAAAAAAATCTAGTGACAACTTTTGTTTAAATTCAATTCTCTTTCGTCGCTTGAGGACAAGCAACCATTCAAGTTTAGGGATGTGATAAGAGCAAATATACTACCCTTGTAAATAATAAATCTTGTGCATTTTTTCTCACCTTTTTACATTTATTTTATCAAAACCACGCTAAAAACCACCACATGCACTCTTTTGTTACAACACGCATATATATATATATGTATTTTCTACATTTTATCACTTAAACTAATAAATTTTGTATGTGTTTTCAGGAACCAGTATCATGGGCCGTTTTTGCAGATTTCTTTTGTGGACCAAGTCATCGAAGCCGGGCCGAAGTATAGAAGCTGGGCTGTTGCAGTTTTGGATCATCCATGGGCCGCTCGGTTTACTGTTGGGCCGAGGCCCATTTGCAACTTGATGAACTTTTTGGCCCATTTGGCCCATGATATTTAGCTATATATATGTATGCATATGTATGGATTTAGATATACTTCAACTCCATCACCACACCAAGAACAACAATCTCACCCTCTTTTCTCCTTTTGTGGATTCGGTTGTTAGATAGAACCGAATCCAAGTGTGGTGGATAGCTCTCGTCTTAAAACTCCGTTGATACTCTTGTTATTTGGTTCGGATTTCCTCGTGTTGAGGCCGAATCATCTTTTTGGAAACACTTGGTGGGTTGCATTCGAGTTTCTATAAACTCACTACTAATCTCGAACGCACGACCAAGTGTTTTGGTAACTTTTGGATTTCTAATCTAAGTATAATTTGCAGTTTAAAATTGTGTTGGTTCATTTTTCTTTATTTACATGCTAGTTATATACATACATATATATATATAGCCATCGATATATATATATATATATGCTTAGTTTGTTCTAGTTATAAACTAACCATCTTTTCTTATATAATTGTGTTTAAATTACGCATCCGTGGTGTTAACTGGTCACTTTTCCAGTACACCTTTACATCAACTGTTTTAATTTTAACTGATCAATTCCAGTAATTGCACCTTATCAACTGTTTTAATTATTGTATTTAATAATCATTCCTGTGGTTCTAACGTTTCCTTGTCTAATTCATTAATCGTAAAAATAGTCGTAAACCACACCCAAGCATGATAGGCTAAATTCATAGCTTGGGGTGTAAGATCTAATTTGGAATGAATCTTTGGTAAAGAAAAAAGTATTCTATATAAACTCAAATTTTACCACTTTAAGTTTAATGCCTCATTAAAGATTGTATTTGGATTGTTGCCAGTTAAATAAATGTACGAAAATGCGGTATCTTTTCAGAAGCTACTAAAATGTTATTTTGGGGATATACGAGTGGGTGACAACATTCGTTGCTATTATCTCACGTCTTTAGCATTTCATTAAAGAGTATATTTAAGAGTTAACTGGTAATAATCCAAAGACATGAAAATGTGTTAGTCTCTTAAGGGACTACAATTGGCACTACTCCTGAAGTTGGTTTCAGATCTAGTATCCCATTAAAGATTATAATTAATTATTTAACGATGAGTCAGATGCATGAAAATGTGTTAATCTTTCAGAGGTTACGTAAGTGTTGATTTTTAATATATTTTAACATTTCATTAAAGATTGCATCTAAACTCATCGATAAATAATTGGGCTATATGAAAATGTGATAACTTTTCAGAAGTTACTTGGATATCATTTCTGCATAATTGAGATTATTAAATTACTTATTATCCAATTTACCTATTTTTATTCCAACAAAAAGACTTTACACCCCTTGCTCCTTTTTATAATTGTTCTCTTACCGTAACTCATAATCAACCAACCAATCAAATATTTTTCATCCAAACCCCATTTGAAGTTAACTTTCACAAAGACTGAATCTCGAAAGATTGTTTTCACCGCTTCCCTGTGGGATCGATATCTGGTACTTGTACCATTTTATTACTTGTTTTTAGGAAAACGACAGTAATTGGAGGTTTATACTTGGACCGAAGGTTACTTGTTTTATTTCTTTTGCACACCTGTTTTTGGCACCGCTGCCGTTCAAATAATAAAATAATTAAAACATAAAAAGAACAGGGGGTCCTGAAATCAGACGAACAAGTTTTTGGCGCCGCTGCCGGGGAAGCAACAAAACAATTTTTCAATTTTAGTTTTAGAAAGTTAATTTTTCTACCACTTTGTTGAGAAAAGAAAAAAAAAGAATTTATATATAACTATATATTTTCGGAAAAAAAAAACAAAAAGAACAAAAATATTTTTTTAGTTTATGCAAAGGAAATCACGTGGGGAATTTTTTAATCTAGACCCCGATATCGAAAGAACTTTTAGACGTCGTAAAAGGAAGCAAAGAAATTTGCAAGCTTCTACTTTGTCTACAATGGAAGAAGAAAACGCATTTTTAGAAGAACTGCCATTTCCTGGAAACCCACCTGATGGGAGGTACAACAATGATGATCTACCTCCACCTCTACCACCACCTCCTGGAGGTAATGGTAGAAATCGGCTGCAAGACATCCAACCACATGTGGCAGAACCACACGCTGGTCCTGTACCTATCATTCAGGAACCTGGACCACGAGTTCAGCAAGAAAATCCAGTTAATGGAATTTTACGAAATCCTCCACCACCTCTCAATAATAATCAGCACATTGAAGATGCAGAACAACATATCTTTCGTCTGGCCAATTCCAAAGACAACAGTATGATGGATTATGCTATTCCTATTGTACATCAGTTGCAAACAGGAATACGTGACCCAACATGCAATGTCCCGCATTTTGAGCTAAAAACTGTGATGTTTCAGATGTTACAGAATAATGGTCAATTTGCAGGATTGTCAAAGGAAGACCCACATGCCCATCTCAGATCTTTCTTGGAAATTGCAGGATTATTTAGACTTCGAGGAATTTCTGATGACGCTTTAAAATTAAAACTTTTTCCTTTTTCATTAAGTCATCATGCCAAAGCCTGGTACTATTCTTTAAAACCAAACTCTATTTTTACATGGGACCAGATGGCTGAAGTATTTTTAAAAAAATATTTTCCACCACTAAGAAATGCTCAGTCTAGAAATGAGATCTGCACCTTCCAACAAGAAGATGATGAGACAGTTCCCACAACCTGGGAAAGATTTAAAGAATTGTTGAGAAAATGCCCTCACCATGGCATTCCCTACTGCATTCAGCTAGAGACATTTTATAATGGTTTGAATTTCCCAGCCAGACAAATGCTTGATGCTACTGCAGGAGGAGCTTTTACTGCAAGTTCTTACAATGAAGGATACAATATCCTTGAAAAGATTTCAAATAACAATGGTCACTGGGCAGACTCTCGTGCAAAACCTTTACAACTAACTGGTGTCAAGAACAATGATACTTATTCAACACTTGCTACCCAAGTACGTGATATGGCAGTGATGCTTAAAAATCTCACTACCAAGAAGCAAGTGGTGTCTGGTATTGATGCTTCTGAGGCATCTGAGTTACCTGTCCAATGTGCTTATTGTGGTGAAAATCATCTTTTTGATAATTGTCCTGGAAATCCGGAAAAAGTCAATTACATTGGTAATAATGACAAAACTAGACCTTTTTCACCAACCTACAATCCTGGATGGAGAGATCACCCACATTTAAAATGGAACAACCCTTCTCTTAACCCACAGTTACCTAGAATAGAAGGTCAGACTAACCAGTATCCTCAACAGCAGAGACAGTCCAATTTTCAAAACCAGGGACAGTCACATTTTCAAAATCAAAAGCGTGTTCATTTTCAAGATGAGGAACCACCTAGATTTCAACACACTTCACACAACCACTCACAAAATCACCAACAAACCACCTCTTCTAGATATCCACCCAGGCAAAACCAACAGGGTGAGCCTCCACTAGAAGCCATGATGAAAGGGTTTATTTCTCAAACCCAAGCATCAATCAAAAACCTTGAGACCCAAGTGGGTCAGATGGCTCTAGAGATTAGGAATAGGTCGGCTGGCTCTTTACCTAGTGACACTGAGATTCCTCAGAGACCAGGAAAAGAGCAGGTTAAAGCTGTGACTTTGAGAAATGGAAAAGACTTGAATAAGTCTGAAAAGAAGGAGGGAAGTCCTAAAAAGGATCTTGCATCATCTTCTTCCACTCCAACACACACTGACTCACCCACTCCAGCTGAGTCAGCTTTCACTTTACATGTCCCTGACTTTCCACTTTTGTCTCCTGTAACATCTACAGGACCCCAAGGGACAGAATGGAAACCTCAGAGGAACACCAGCAAGGATACGTCACAATCTGGTGACATTTCCAAGACCATTAGTGACATACTTCCCAAAGAGATAGACACCACTTTATCCACCACTGTGATGAAGCCTGTTTCTGTCACACCTACACCTTCACCATCACTATCACCTACACCTCAAAAGACTACCACTCCTACTCAAGTCCCTCTCTATATTCCATACCCTCAAAGGTTAAGGAATCAGAAAGAGGAAGCTCAATTTAAACAATTTCTTGATGTTTTCAAACAATTGCATATCAACATACCTTTGTTGGAAGCAATTGAAAGAATGCCAAATTACACAAAGTTTTTAAAAGATATTTTGAACAAAAAGAAAAGGCTGACTGAGTATGAGACTGTAGCTCTGACTGAAGGATGTAGTGCTCTGTTAACCAAAAAGATTCCACCCAAGATGAAAGACCCAGGGAGTTTCACAATCCCTTGTTCCATAGGAGGTAAGACCATTAGGAGAGCCCTATGTGATTTAGGTGCAGGCATTAACCTTATGCCCTTATCTGCCTTTACTACCCTAGGAATAGGTGAAGCAAGACCTACCACTATATCCATTCAGTTAGCTGATAAGTCCATAGTTTGGCCTAAGGGCAAGATTGAGGATGTTTTGGTGCAAGTAGATAAATTTATTTTTCCTGCAGATTTTATCATCTTAGATTGTGAAGTAGATCAAGAAGTCCCAATCATTTTAGGAAGGCCTTTTCTAGCAACAGGAAGAACACTGATAGATGTCCAGAAGGGTGAATTGACCATGAGAGTCCATGACCAAAGGGTGACTTTTAATGTGTTAGATTCCCTTAAATACCCTGATGAGAGAGAAGAGTGTTCCACCTTAAGTGAAATAGAGACCTGGTGTGAGGAAAAGACTTTAGGAGAAATCTTGTGGGATGCAGACACTGATGATGAGACAGAAGATGAAAGTGAGGAAGTACCCTTAGTAACTGCTGCATTTGAAGTCTTAGAGAATGAGGATAGGAAAACTCTTGTACCATCCTTAGAAGTTGCACCAGACTTAGAACTGAAACAACTTCCATCCAACTTAAAGTATGCCTTTTTGGGAGAGTCGGGAAAGTTGCCGGTCATTATTTCATCTTCCTTAGAGGCAGATCAGGAAGAAAAATTAGTCCAGATGCTTAAACTTCATACCAAAGCCATAGGATGGACCATTGCTGATTTGAAGGGCATAAGTCCTACAATTTGTCAACATAAGATCATTTTAGAAGATAAAAATTTCAACTCTGTTGAGCCTCAAAGGAGACTCAATCCAGTGATGAAAGATGTTGTCAAAAAGGAAATTCTGAAATGGTTAGATGTTGGTATCATTTATCCTATTGCCAGTAGTACATGTGTCAGTCCTGTACAATGTGTACCCAAGAAGGGTGGGGTAACTGTAATCACAAATGATAAAAATGAACTCATACCCACCAGGACAGTCACAGGTTGGAGAATCTGTATGGATTACAGAAGACTCAACAAGGCCACTCAGAAAGATCATTTTCCTTTACCTTTCATTGACCAAATGTTAGATAGATTAGCTGGTAAGGAATTTTACTGCTTTTTAGACGGTTATTCTGGTTACAATCAAATTGCCATAGCACCTGATGACCAGGAAAAGACCACCTTCACTTGTCCTTATGGTACTTTTGCTTTTAGAAGAATGCCTTTTGGATTATGCAACGCACCTGCCACTTTCCAAAGATGTATGATGTCTATTTTTTCTGACATGTTGGAAAACTCCATGGAAGTTTTTATGGATGATTTTTCTGTATATGGGACATCATATGGTGATTGTTTACAAAACCTAGAAAAAATTCTTAAAGGATGTGAAGAAACTGATTTGGTTTTAAACTGGGAAAAATGCCACTTTATGGTTAAAGAGGGCATTGTGTTAGGGCATCTCATATCCAAAAGAGGTATAGAAGTAGATAGAGCAAAGTTGGAGGTAATTGAAAAATTACCAGAACCAACTACAGTCAAAGGAATCAGAAGTTTCCTTGGACATGCAGGTTTTTACAGACGATTTATAAAAGATTTTTCTAAAATTTCAAAACCTCTTTGTTTATTACTGCAACAAGACCATGCATTTGATTTTAATGAAGAATGTAGAGTAGCTTTTAATATTTTGAAAAAGGCATTGGTCACAGCCCCTGTAGTAGTCACACCTGACTGGTCAAAACCTTTTGAGGTTATGTGTGATGCTAGTGATTGGGCAGTTGGTGCAGTATTAGGACAAAGGAAAGAAAAGATTTTCCATTCCATTTATTATGCCAGTAAAACTCTCAATAATGCTCAAATTAATTACACCACCACTGAGAAAGAATTATTAGCTGTGGTTTTTGCTTTTGAAAAATTCAGATCTTACTTAATGGGAACCAAGGTTATAATTCATACTGACCATGCTGCCATCAAGTATCTTATTTCTAAAAAAGATGCAAAACCTAGGCTAATAAGGTGGATCTTGTTGTTACAAGAATTTGATTTAGAGATTATTGACAGAAAAGGAATAAATAATCAAGTTGCAGATCATTTGTCTAGGTTAGAAAAGCAGAAAAATCCAGAACCTGGTACTGACATCTGTGAGACATTTCCAGATGAAAAGATTTTTGTTGTAAAACAATTGTCAGTACCATGGTTTGCTGATATTGTCAATTATTTAGCTTGTGGGATTATTCCTAAAGAGCTAAATAAACATGCAAGAAAAAAATTGATTTTTGACTCAAAGAAATATTTATGGGATGACCCATTTTTGTTTAAGATTTGTGCAGATCAGATGATCAGGAGATGTGTCCCCAAAGAGGAAACCACTCAGATAATCCACCATTGTCACTCTGGGCCATGTGGAGGTCATTTCAGTGGCAGTAGAACAGCTGCTAAAATTTTGCAGTCTGGATTTTTCTGGCCTACTCTACACCAGGACTCTTACAGTTTTGCAAAAAGCTGTAATGAATGTCAGAGGAGTGGGAATATTTCTCACAGAAATGAAATGCCTTTAAATGGAATTTTAGAAATAGAATTATTTGACGTTTGGGGCATTGATTTCATGGGACCATTTCCAATCTCAAACAACTGCTCTTACATTTTAGTAGCTGTAGATTACGTGTCTAAATGGGTGGAAGCCATGGCTTGTCATTCCAATGACGCAAAAACAGTAATTAAATTTTTGCAAAAACAAATTTTTTCAAGATTTGGTACCCCACGTGCCCTTATCAGTGATGAGGGTACGCATTTTATAAATAAAATGTTGGAAGACGTTTTGGAAAAATATGACATTAGGCACCGGGTAGCCACAGCTTATCACCCGCAAACCAATGGATTAGCCGAACTCTCTAACAGAGAAATAAAAGGGATCCTTGCTAAAGTAGTCAAGCCACACAGAAAGGATTGGGCATCCAAATTGGATGATGCCCTATGGGCTTATAGGACCGCCTATAAGACCCCTATAGGGATGTCCCCATATAAATTGGTTTACGGAAAAGCTTGTCATTTACCTTTAGAATTAGAGCATAAGGCTTATTGGGCCATAAAAAAATTAAATATGAATCATGACGAGGCTGGAAATAAAAGATTTTTACAAATTTGTGAACTGGAGGAACTTAGGAACAACTCTTATGAAAATGCCAAGCTTTATAAAGAAAAAACAAAAAAATGGCACGATAAGAGAATTATTCCTAAGGAACTCACAGAAGGTCAGCAGGTGCTTTTATTTAACTCTAGATTAAAATTGTTCCCAGGAAAATTAAATTCCCGATGGACTGGACCATTCACGATAGCAAAAGTTCACACCTACGGAGCTATCGAATTAATTGACCCTGAAAAGGGTACTAATTTTAAGGTAAACGGTCAACGAGTAAAACCTTTTTACATATCATCGGGAACATCAGAAACAGCAAGAAACGATTAAAATTTTGTTTTCAAATTTTTACCAAGTTTTACAAACAACGAAAAACGATTTTTCGCACACCTCAATTTTTCTTACATAGATTTTCGCTCTCCTCTATGTATGTTTAAACTTTCGACCCATTACTTGTTTTATACTAAATTCAGCCCAAAAAAAAAATGTGATTTTACCTACACCTTCTTAGGCCCATTAACAAGTTTTTCTTGGCCCACCTTAAGAAATCTGATTTTAACAATATACATCAGATTTTCTTTATCAAATAAATAAATTATGAGTTTGTTTTTATGACATCAGCGCATTTAATGCACTGATAGAGAGAGAGAGGAGCCGCCGTTTTCATCTCATGCAGAAGATCAGCAGACAAAATATTTCCCTTCTTTTCAATCTGTCAACCCTCACTCTCCTTTCTCTTTCTTCCCAATCCATCTTTCTCTCATCTCCCTCTCCTCTCTCTTTCGTCTTCCATCACACACACACAAGACACATCGCCGGCGATCAACCGGCGGTCCTCGTACCTCCGAAGACTAACAAGTACGGCTGTACTCTCGACCTCGTACCATCTCTGCCACCCTGACATCTGCGACCACTTCGCCGCCGCCGATGTAACCCTCTTCCTCTCTCGCCTGTCGACGAAAAGACCCACCGCCACCATCCATCCTCGTACTTCCGGTGATACGACAGCCGTCGCACCACCCTGCGACCGCCATCACCATCACTCGACGGCCACCGCCGCCCTCACCATCCACAGTCACGAAAACCCTAACCCTAACCCTTTGTCTTTCTTCTCTCGGCGATGGGAAAATCAAACCCCCTCCCCCCTCCTATAAATACGGGTAAAACCCTAACCCCCATCCCCATCGATACCATGACTAATCGAACCGGCCGCAAGAAATGAACCCACCGTCACCGAACCCGATCGGTGAATCGGACCTTTGTTGTTCCTACCACCACCGATAACCCATCCCTCTCCGATCAAGCTTCCCGAACCACGTCGGAGATCGAACTAATACCTAATGTGGCCTCGGACTCGATCCATGCTCTAGCCGATGCCGCGGCGATGATGGCTGCAGTTCCGGAATCATCGAAGGGAAAGGGTAAAGAACCAGTGGGTATGGACATCGATAGACCAAAACCACCCCCACCGAGACCTACGTTTGACCTCAACCATACCCCCGGTGAACCTACGGGTACGTCCCACGACGTCCCACTCACCCTTGAAGCGCTTATTGAAAACGCAAACCGGACCTTAGCCGTAAGCCTTGCAAGGTCCCAACTCGTGCCACCACCATTAGCGTTAGATCAGCTACAGGGTACCCCCGGTCACCCGTTTTCTGTTATGCACTCTTACCCGCCAAATCAACCTAGTTTGATGATGCTTAACATGCAAGGTATTCCTGTCCCATATGTACCACCACCCGTAGCTTTTGATAGACCCAACCCCTACTATGTACCACCCCCCATGGTCTCCATAACACCACCATCGCGTGTCACGGTTGCTAGTGCCACGCCTGTCCCGATGACAACCACACCTAGGCTAAACCCCCTACCCCCGATTAGGAACGTGTACAGTCGTCGAGCCAATAACGCGCGAGCCACTACCCCACCAGCCCCTAGTCCTATTTCTTGGGCACCACCTTCGGTGCCCCGTTCCAGCCGTAATACTCCGGCCTCTCGACAGACACGAGAGGAGGTACGACTCTCAACACTTTTAAGTAACGAAACCGCTTTTTTACGCTTTTATGTATATATGAATAAACTTGCACACTCACCAAAAGGATTTCTCGAGGACACGGTTTCTCGACTATCCGATATCAAAAAGGTGATCACCGCGCACGATTGGGATATTTTATGTGCCGTACCCAACCAATATAATTTGAGTTGGGTACGAGAGTTTTATACAGAGGCATCTATCAGAAAAGAGCAACAAATCCCCGTTAGGGGAATACTTGTTGACTATTCCCCAGCCTCCATTCATGCACTTTTAGGCACGCGTCCCCACACTAACTCGAAACTGGACGCTTTACGTAAAAATTTGTCAAAAGATGATTTGGATGATATCTTGCTAACCCTTACCATCCCTGGTTCGGATTGGTATCTCGAGGGTCAAGTTAGGCACTTACGCATAAAAAGCCTTACTAACGAGGCTAATGTGTGGGCCCAATTTATCAAGCATACTTTGTGTCCCACGGGCCACAATTCTAAGCTGGGTATTGATAGAGTTTTACTTTTATACTGTATCGTTAAACAATATCCGTTTGATGTGGGTGTATTAATATCCACTAACATCAAATCCAGTTGTATCCGGATAAATTGTAGACTTTTGTACCCTACCATTATCCACGGCTTAATGGCTAAAGCACAAGTTTGGATTTTTCCAACGGACATCTTTGCAAAGGAAAAAATGGTTTTAGGTAGAAAAGTTTTGGGCAAACTATTACGCTCTTGCCCATCCGGGACGACTACTCTTTCACCACCAACTAAACCATCACCAACTTCTTGTATACCCACCCCCCAGGACCATGCTCAAACTGAGCAATTTGTGGCTAACCCTCATTTTAAGATGCAGGATACTCGGGAGCTTTTTCGCTTACACCACAACCATCAGCGGACCCTCAGTTGGATTTCACGTGTCCTCTTCGAGTTCCGTTCCTACGATATCCACCGTGACAGAATCTGGCGTGATACGGTCCGAGCTGTGAACCGGGACCTGATGTATGGTCTACCTACGTATCCATCTCTACCACCGTTGGAGCCACTACTCCAACCACCCACCCGCCGTTAGTCGGCCGTGGTTTGACATCTATCTTCTCTCTCTAACCTTACTTTATGTTTCCGCATAATACCGTTTTCATTACATGATCTAAGTTGACGATATCTTTCACTTGGTTTATATTTTCTTGCACATGTGCAAATAAAGTTTAGGGACGTCATCCTATTTACAACCTAATTGGTTACAATTTTGGGATCCTTTGTTTCATATGCATCTATGGGTCCCACTTTTCAAACCACATGGCTCCCATTTGCGTAAGCCATGCATTTGTTCGTTTGTTTCATGGTTGTTTTAGCATGGCACTGAGCCACGGCTTGCACGGCTTATCCATTAAGCCAAAGTTGGTTAATTAGACTTGTTTGACGCAACAACCCCTTGGATGTTGGACATTTGCACGTACCACATGGGTCATGATACGGACTTCACGAAATTTCAACACAAGCACAGGCATGCAGGTTGGGCTTATTCATTAAGCCACCATGCGGCTGTTAGCTTATTATGGGCCTGACCCAGTCTCGGCCCACATCAGCCCCCCCCCCCACAATTATAAGCGTATGAAATCCATGTTTTCTTACCCATATCGTGCATGCATGAATATTTAATGTGCTCTTAACACCCCGAAACTACGATACCATGTGTTGTTTGCCAACTAAATTACCATTACACTTGGGCACGGTGGATTTGGCATACGGCTGCTGTTTAGTATCCTCAGCCGTAGCCTGCTGTTTGGTATCAATTCACAGCCGCAAGCTGTTGTTTGGACCACAAACTATCCATCGATACGCAATATAATTCTTTCTTTATTCTAACTATGACACCTTATTATTAATTTTTTTTAACATGTCATTTATTAGCTTATTGGAGGACAGTGGTAACTTAACATCGCAAGCTTTTATTTTCCTCAAAACGTTGTCCACTAACTAAAACACTCGATGCACCCTAAGTTGTCCCATAGCACTTGCGTTTTCCCAAAGATTTTGATTTTTGTATTTTACTTGTCTACAAGCACATTTGCTAGCATGACACACTTAGGTTAATCTTTGAATAGTAACATGTGCTTACACTTCTGTAAATTCCTCCAAAGAAACTACGCTCTCAACTAACTTCTTTCACCATCTATTACACACTAACCCTCCTTTCAAACAGCTTTTTGACCGAACTTTATGAGTTCGGCTGATTTAACTCTTAACTCTCAACTCTCATAGTGATTAACATTCCTCTGATAAGCATCACTCCTCTTTGCTTGAGGACAAGCAAAGTTCTAAAGTTTAGGGATGGATAAACCCCCCCCCCCCCCCAAAGCTAAACATGCAGACAATACTAACCCGGATACTAACCCAAAAATTTTTTTTCCCTTTTTCTCTCTTTCCTACACTACTACCCAGCCCACTTAGCATAAACTCACAAAGATGCGGTGTGTGGCAAATCATCAAAATAACACATAAGCCAAATTGAGCTTATGTCATACCTCAATATGAGATGATGGCAGTAAAATTGTGCCATTTTTGCAAGAGGTATAAGTACAAAAGTACATTACAACACCTCTCTATTTAAAACAAACCCTTGAGCTAACCTTGGGATGGAAGAAACAGCAAAGCTAACCATGCGCTACTTTTCACTTATTAACACTAACTGTCAAACTAGTAAGGGTGTCGTGTAAAGATTTATTTTATTATTGTTACCATCTTCGGGAAGACAATGGTCAATTGACAACTTATCATGTGCAAAATAAAAAAAAATCTAGTGACAACTTTTGTTTAAATTCAATTCTCTTTCGTCGCTTGAGGACAAGCAACCATTCAAGTTTAGGGATGTGATAAGAGCAAATATACTACCCTTGTAAATAATAAATCTTGTGCATTTTTTCTCACCTTTTTACATTTATTTTATCAAAACCACGCTAAAAACCACCACATGCACTCTTTTGTTACAACACGCATATATATATGTATTTTCTACATTTTATCACTTAAACTAATAAATTTTGTATGTGTTTTCAGGAACCAGTATCATGGGCCGTTTTTGCAGATTTCTTTTGTGGACCAAGTCATCGAAGCCGGGCCGAAGTATAGAAGCTGGGCTGTTGCAGTTTTGGATCATCCATGGGCCGCTCGGTTTACTGTTGGGCCGAGGCCCATTTGCAACTTGATGAACTTTTTGGCCCATTTGGCCCATGATATTTAGCTATATATATGTATGCATATGTATGGATTTAGATATACTTCAACTCCATCACCACACCAAGAACAACAATCTCACCCTCCTTTCTCCTTTTGTGGATTCGGTTGTTAGATAGAACCGAATCCAAGTGTGGTGGATAGCTCTCGTCTTAAAACTCCGTTGATACTCTTGTTATTTGGTTCGGATTTCCTCGTGTTGAGGCCGAATCATCTTTTTGGAAACACTTGGTGGGTTGCATTCGAGTTTCTATAAACTCACTACTAATCTCGAACGCACGACCAAGTGTTTTGGTAACTTTTGGATTTCTAATCTAAGTATAATTTGCAGTTTAAAATTGTGTTGGTTCATTTTTCTTTATTTACATGCTAGTTATATACATATATATATATAGCCATCGATATATATATATATATATACTCATATATATGCTTAGTTTGTTCTAGTTATAAACTAACCATCTTTTCTTATATAATTGTGTTTAAATTACGCATCCGTGGTGTTAACTGGTCACTTTTCTAGTACACCTTTACATCAACTGTTTTAATTTTAACTGGTCAATTCCAGTAATTGCACCTTATCAACTGTTTTAATTATTGTATTTAATAATCATTCCTGTGGTTCTAACGTTTCCTTGTCTAATTCATTAATCGTAAAAATAGTCGTAAACCACACCCAAGCATGATAGGCTAAATTCATAGCTTGGGGTGTAAGATCTAATTTGGAATGAATCTTTGGTAAAGAAAAAAGTATTCTATATAAACTCAAATTTTACCACTTTAAGTTTAATGCCTCATTAAAGATTGTATTTGGATTGTTGCCAGTTAAATAAATGTACAAAAATGCGGTATCTTTTCAGAAGCTACTAAAATGTTATTTTGGGGATATACGAGTGGGTGACAACATTCGTTGCTATTATCTCACGTCTTTAGCATTTCATTAAAGAGTATATTTAAGAGTTAACTGGTAATAATCCAAAGACATGAAAATGTGTTAGTCTCTTAAGGGACTACAATTGGCACTATTCCTGAAGTTGGTATCAGATCTAGTATCCCATTAAAGATTATAATTAATTATTTAACGATGAGTCAGATGCATGAAAATGTGTTAATCTTTCAGAGGTTACGTAAGTGTTGATTTTTAATATATTTTAACATTTCATTAAAGATTGCATCTAAACTCATCGATAAATAATTGGGCTATATGAAAATGTGATAACTTTTCAGAAGTTACTTGGATATCATTTCTGCATAATTGAGATTATTAAATTACTTATTATCCAATTTACCTATTTTTATTCCAACAAAAAGACTTTACACCCCTTGCTCCTTTTTATAATTGTTCTCTTACCGTAACTCATAATCAACCAACCAATCAAATATTTTTCATCCAAACCCCATTTGAAGTTAACTTTCACAAAGACTGAATCTCGAAAGATTGTTTTCACCGCTTCTCTGTGGGATCGATATCTGGTACTTGTACCATTTTATTACTTGTTTTTAGGAAAACGACAGTAATTGGAGGTTTATACTTGGACCGAAGGTTACTTGTTTTATTTCTTTTGCACACCTGTTTTTGGCACCGCTGCCGTTCAAATAATAAAATAATTAAAACATAAAAAGAACAGGGGGTCCTGAAATCAGACGAACAGTATGGTACTAAAAAAATCTCTTCAATATTATGTACCAACCAATTATGATTTATATGTAAAATCATATATTGTATAACAGCTAACTTTACTTTTTTGGATAAGATTCACCTGGGTTTCCCCAGACTACATCCTTGGTAATTTTTACCGAGAGCTAAAGCATGCTCCCCTGGGATTAACACTCAGTGGGCCCTGGTTACTCACCCCCGGATTCGAACTTGGGTGGGTTTTTCCCCAACACCAAGCTTTAACCGGTAGGCTGCCCCATTGGGGTTAGCAGCTAACTTTACTTGGTACCAATTATTTTCGATTCTTTTATGTTGATAATCATTTTGTACCATCTTTAAATTACATAAAAGAAATCTTAACATTTTGTTCAAACTTTGAGCGATATTGCGTTCACATGTGACACACATGTGATGTATATGTTTGTAATAGAAGAATTAAAACTTGCAAACATTCAACTATCCTTATAAAAGCTTTAATATGTAATTAAAACTAATAGATAATCAATAAGCTTGTACTTGGTATGCTTCAATACCATATATCGGCCAAGTTTACATGATTGATATTGTACTACTAACCTATTATAATTGGTACCAATCAAATAAACCCATGTGATTGCTACTTATGACATGGAAAGTTGTGTTTGTCGAAATACGGACTTGCATATGACTCTAAGATCACGCTCCATAAAAGCTTAATCAAGATGATCTGAGAGGGCATATGACTTACGCCCGAATTACCAATTCGCCTAGAAAGAGGCATTCAGGTACTAAACTTGATAACTTTTGTTTTTTTTTTTGGAAGAGGTATCCCAGACCACATTGGGTCCAGACTAATCCTCGGCAATTTTGGGCCGAAGCCCGACTGCTAAAGCATGCAGCCCGGGGTCGAAGCCCCCGTACCTCCAGAATGCGTCCCCCAAGGCTCGAACTCGGGTTCACCACTATGTAGTGCCCAAGCCTTACCACTAGGCTAACACTCCTTTGGTTTGATAACTTTTGTTGACTCATTAGACATGAAAAAAGACGTATACAACTTGGATATATTTTGGTTTCTTCCCCTCTTCAAATTCGAAGTTGTAGCTTGTTTTAGCTATTACTTCTATTCATTGTAAGAACAGCTAAGCATCTGTAACACCATAAAAATAGAGAAAAATTAATTATTCTGACCAATAAAAAATATGTGACACTTCCTAACCATCTTTTCCCCAAACCCACCAAAATAACCAAGGTTTCCGCTATTTATAGTTCGCTATTAACGAAATTCATGCAAATAGCGGAGTTTGTGTGCTATTAGCGGAGTTTATGCACAAAAGTACACTTAAAATATTTTGTTTATTATTGAAAGAGTGGAGTTTATGTGTTTCTTGTGCCATTAGAGGACTTCATATCTGTAGGCTTCCTTCAAAGTCATAATTCACACAAAATTCAATGCAAATAGTGGAGTTTATGTGTTTCATGTATCGTTATTGGACTTCAAACACATATAGTCATCTACATACTGGAATTCATGACCTCCATTAATAGGGGGCTATAAATAGTGGAAACCTTGGCTATTTTGATTGTCTTAAAGAGAAAATGGTTTGAAGATGTTAAAGATACTTTTAAATGGTTAGAATAATTAACTTCTAGATTTTATATGGAGTGAGAAGATTTTTGAAAGAAATTATGGAATGTGAATTTCACCTCAATGCTTCTCCAATATATTTAATAACTCTTTTAAAATATAGAAACAAAAGTTAAAACGTCTAAAGAAAATTAATTAGTCTATTTTATTTACCTCTTACTGATATCAATAAAATGTAAATGTATGATTCATTCTATAATCCAACCAAGACAAGTCCGTACAATTCACATGCTCACATTTCCACTGTTGCCCTCGCCTCTCTCCTCCCTCTCGACTCTTTATCACCGTTCACTTATGATCTTCCTTAAAAAGGTAAAATCATTGCATCTGCATCACTTTTTTCCCATCCGTGCTATTCACATTTGTTTAGAGAAGTGTTTATTTTATCTGCATTATTTTTGTCCTTTCAAATAATCCAAATCATTTCATTTTTTGTCTACATGCATCCTTTTGATAAACTATGAGAACTCTTTTTTGTCGACATCCCTAATGCCTCATAGGATCATTTTCATGCTCTTTTTTATCAAAAGTTATTTCTTAAGGTAGATTTGGCAATTTTCTTTTTACTCTATGGTCATTTGTATCTCTCATAAGGTGAAAATCAATTCTTTAATTCAACCTTGTCTCTATTTATGTTCATTCTAAAGGATCAAATGTAACTTTTTTAAAACAAAGCCAATATTATTTAGAGTTAATGCATTGTTGTGCCTATGTTCTTAGAAGTTTCTTGAAAACTAAGAACTCAAACATGTTATTATATACCCAACAAGTAGCATTCATAATCCATAGATGACCAAAAATTTTACAAGAAAAAATGATCATAACATTCTTTCTCCTACATTAGAATCTTTAGAGAAGAAAAATAGAACCAAACGATACCAATGTAGCTAACCAAAAATTTGAAAATGAAAATTTGCTTGATGAGATTGCGGATCGAGTGTTATTATATAAATTAACATTGTACATGCTTTTATATGTTTGAACTTATGTTTTGAAGCCAAAACTTATGTTTGTTGGATTGATATGATATCACATGGTTTTGGACCAATCTTTGTTTTTTATTTTTTCTTTAGAACATTTTGTGAACCATTCATTTCAATTTGGTACAAGATTAGGTAAAAGGATAATTTTACACCATTTTGGTCTTATGATTTAGGACAGTTACCAAACAATTATTTTCTATTTTACACAAGTTGTACTGCATCAAATCATACAATCTTTTAATTATTGTTGCCATTTAATCATTCGGCACCAAGTGACTCTAAAGCTACCAAGCAACCCCTTATATTTAAATCCAAAAAATTGTATATGTTAAAGATTTCAACATTAATTATACTATTAAAATATTTATTACTTTGTAATTTTAATACATTTTTAAAAAATTATATAAAATAATAATAATAACTTAAACCCCTAAAAAATCATTTCTCTCTAAGCATATTAAGTTATCCAAAATCTTAACTCTAATTTAATAAATTATCCATAACTTAATACGCTTAGAGAGAAATGATTTTTTTTAAATATGTTAGAGATGCAATATCTTGACCATTTATCCAATTATTTTCGGAATTATAGATATAATCTAGAATGTTCTTGATCATTGAAGAACAAATGAGTATAGTGAAATGCAAAGGAGAAGTAATCACATTTGAAGATCGAAGTTCGTATGCCAAACTTGTTAGTTTTTATGATAATTTCATGAAATAATGTTCTACCAGAGTTTTGACTTAATCGTGCATTGATTTATCGTGACATGTTATATTGATTTGTGGGTTGTTTTATCACACTTATTTGGCACATGCATAGCAACTTTACTTCTATAATAAACGTGATTTCTCCTTAAACAATAAGGCATAAAGTTACGTCATGACTAAAACGTTAATACTAGCAAGCTATTATAATTTACATTAAATATAACATCCAAGACAATTCCACATCACCAATATACATAATGAGTAACATCTTCAACTAATATGACGTGTTTTAAAACCAAAGCGAACAATATTATTATGTTGGTTGGGATGTTATAATGACATTTAGAAACTCGTCAAAACTAAGTCATTTTATATACAACTCAAACACATATGTTTACACCATATAAGGGTTCTAGGGGTAGCGTTCCTAGCGATGTTTAAGGGGTAGATGCCCTTGGTGGTGGTGCGGGTACATGTTGCCTTTTGAATTTTCATTTTAGATTATGATGATATTAGAATTCAAATGACAAGTTGTCTTGTGAACGTCGATGCAATAGTGACTTTTGATATTTGTTGGTGGTTTTGATAATTGTTACTACTTCCATCTCAAAATAAATGTCTACAACGAGAATGACACAAAATTTTATGAACATATAACTGTTACACTATTTATTTAACTGAATGACGTTTTTACGTTATGAGAGTTGGGGAGAGGGAGGGGGGGTTACATCACATACTTGAGGGTAGAATGTGAAATTGACATTTATTCCAAATTAAGTGCATAAATGTAGACAATTACTATGGGATGGATGGAGTATTTATCTTCATATAACTACCCAACCATCCCAAATTAAATATTGTTATAACAACATATAAATGGTACCTAGTTGTATGTACAAACACAACAATCTTACTATTGAATATTCAAGTTTTAGCTTTAGAATGTACAGTGGAGATTAGGATTATCCCGAATGATTTTGTGTAATCCAAGCCTAAAAATAATCAAAATATCATATTTGGAAAGTGATTTCATATATGCTATCCTATACTTTTGTTGAAGTAAAACTCAACGCAGAAACGAACTTTTATCTCAAAGTTATGGTAGACAACCACAAAGCTTGTGGCATGGCGGTAAGGTCTATGGGGGATTTGGATGATATCCCATTTACCCCAGGTTCGAATCCTTTCATGCGCATCTTGTGGTCAGGCTTAGTCTCAGACGGCCGAATTTTCAGTTCCAAATTGCCAAGAATGTAGTCTAGGCGAAGCCTAGATGAACCTTATCTAAAAAAAGTTATGGTAAACACAAATGAATCTACTGAAGCATTTTCTTTGAAACAATAATATAAATTAGATACAAATATATAAACATGTACATATATAGTGAAGGAAGGAAGGAAGGAATTATTCCAAATCTACAATGCCAAAGTTGGATAGTAGAATCTTTAGTTGATCAACAAAGTCTGATCCAGTTGCATACTCTGTTAACATCCCCACAGCAAACCCAAACATTGCCCATCTACTCCATCACAAATAAATAGTTAATAATATCATCATAAAAAATTGTATCCACATAATATATATATATATACATATATATATATATATATAGAGAGAGAGAGAGAGCTCAACGTGTGTCCTCCTGAAACATGAATTTTTATACTATTCATGATGAATATCCCGTAAATGTATAAGATACATGATGCACACTCGTTTGTCCTTGGTTCACAATAAAAGTTAGGTTCACTAATTGAACATGTCCATATATATGTGTGTGCATAGGGGCAAGTTCAGATAGAAAAACTAAATATTATGAGAAGGTAATAAGGTAAAGTCAAGTAAATATCCGTATGTGAATTTATTGAAAAAGTCCAAAAAAATCTATTTGAAGATGCATATGAAAACCAGCTTAAAAAATTACTCATATGAGGATATGAGTTCCCGGTGCCCGTATACACCTTCAAATCGATTATTTTCAAAAATTCACATATGAACCTTTATTTCTTACCTTCTTCAAATAATTATCCTTTTATATTTGAACCTCCCTAGCATATATATATATATATATATATATATATATATATATGGATATACATAGTATAAAACATTGATCTAGGAATAATGAGAGCAATCTCTCCAAAGTTTAAAAGAAAAAGACATGCATAAATATTTTTTTTTGGACCGCAAGAAAGAAATTTTGTAGAAAACTAGCGAGTGGCTAGAACGATACACAATAATGACAGTATTCAAAGGATTACTACACCAATCCTTCCACGAGAGGAGTTTACAAAACTTGGTTCTAATCCAGTCAAAGGCCGTGAATCTAATGTCCTCCATAATCTCCTTTTCTTGTTTCAATATCCCTTTGAAGATCTTGTTTTGAAGTTGAAATAGCAATAACTATAACGGCTGTTTGTTTTTTAAAAGTTACCTTTTATAAACTTTTAAGTCTCAAAATTAAGAGGTTTGCCGACCGTTTGTTTTACTTTTTATGAACAACCTGAAAACCTTTTATCGTCCTCTGAAATTTTAAGAGGTGCACCACCTTTTACCTCTTATTTTTAGAAGTGAATTTAGACTTTAGACTTCAGACTTGTATAAAACAAAAAGCACAAGAAAGCTAACTAATTACCTGCCATTTGAGATTTCATTTTTGGCAATGAAACCAAAAAAAGGTCCTTGATTGACCACCTCTTCCATCTTCTTCTGCTTAAAATACTCTTGAAGTTCTTTAGCCCTCTGCCTTTGAAACTCCATTGTTATTACATTTACATTTGCATTCACATTTACATCCAATGAAGGTTGAGTTGGTGATGGACTTGGAGTTGGAATGGAGGGTTTAGATAATGGTGGAGTAGCAACGGAAGGTCTTCGAAGAGGCCCGTCCGCTTGAGAGCTACGTATCGTAGTAACATTGCTTCGAAAAGCAGCTGTTGATGGTGATGATGATGATGAAGAAGTGGTGGAGATAACTCTAATGTATTGGATTGAAGCCAGTGACATTTTTGTTTTCAATGATGGATGTTTTTGGTCAAAAAAAAATGGATGAATTGGTGAAGATGGAAGTAGTAGTTGTTCCTAGAGGATAAGGTGTGCCCAAGTTTTCTAAGATGACAAGTCTTTTTCTATTTATCCAAATAGATAGTACAACATTTTTCAATAATAATTAAAGAAAACTGATAAAAATCTTAAATACTTTTGTTAGAAAGAAATTTAGACACTTTGCATAAACCAAAGATTCTGATGGCTGGAAATATCTTTCTGACAAGAAATACTACATTATCAACATATGTTTTCCTTCTCAAATTCATCATTGTCTTAATTCACTACAAATATTATGCAAAACTATATAATATGAATCAATATTAACCAATTCACAGAAATCAAACAACCCAAAATCAATTACTGACAATTCAATGGAATTCCGATCTAGAATGAACCCGTGCATCACGGCAAACAACATCCGGTCTGCGGCTTATACTTATGGTTTCATAATAGACATTCGTCTGGTAGAACTTTTATGTTGGGCTGATGATTGGTGTTGCCTTTCCTTTCTGTTGTAATCCTTCCGTCACGGGCCTCTAGCGCCTTGCTAGACCCGGGTTTGTAATAAAGTTTGCCATTCAAAAAAAGTACTAATGACTAGAGCTAATTGTCTATAATTTAAAAAAAATTAATGAAAGAGTATTTTTGTCATTTTTTATTATTTCAATTTAATTCTTAACAAACCAAACAGACATATTTCAGTTTCTTTAACAGATTACATTTTATTCTTATCAACCAAACACTTAGTCGAACATGATAACATTTCATTCTAGTTCCCTCTAAATTCCATTTTTTCATAAATGGTCTGTGAACCAAACCACAACCATTACTATAACACCACCCCTTTCTAATAATTGAAATTGTGAAACTCTAGCAAAGATAAAAGTTGAAACAATCATAAATCAAATTCTCCATGGTTCAATACAAGGAAAACAACCCACTTTACATAAACATAAAAAATCCACACATTGCATGATTCTATGAAAATAATAATATATGTAGTTGTTGCCTTGTCCCATATAAATACTACATCTACTTCTTTCAATTCCAACCTCCATCACTACTTCATTTCCTTCACCCACCCCCTTCATTTCATTTTTTTTTTTTTTTTTTTTTTGCTCTTTTCATCATCACCATTGTCACAACCATAAGCACATCACAGCATCAACACAAACATTTTGAAGACTGTTGACAACCTTATTTCAATGAGTAGAATCATGACCTGTGCTATCTGCATGCATATCCATTGAAGAGGAATCAAAGCCATTGAAATCTCGATTCTGATGTTCGTTATTCTTCGTTCCGTATCCTTCCTGAGATATATGATAGTTCTGAAGGCTGCGTCGAACTGGGCTTGACAATGCATTCGAGAAAATGTAGTTCTTTGGTTGCTGATCACTCTGTTCAGACCGAAACCCTTGTACAGCACTTGGAACGCTAGACGACCCAGAATTTGTGAACGGGTTTGTGGCTGGTGTATGCTGCTGATTCTGCTGTAAAGTTCTCGGAACCATTGATGGTTCTTCCACGTAAGATTCCAGCTCAGCCTGCAAAATAATGTACTCGATCACTTTTTGTGTAAATCATATAGACTGGAGTGTTTTCCCTAATGTATCATGTAGGGCTATGACGGAGTGTTTGCCCTAATGTATCTGTCTTTGATTCTACTAATAATAAATACTCACTCCTATTGCTAGCTTTACATGGTCAAATTATCTATAACATAATCGTTTGGCATACACTAACGTTGAAAATATTGAAAACCTAGAAGCAAAATAAAATTTTGGCATTGGCAAAAAATATTTCATGAAATGTGAAACTTGTCTTAAATTAGCAAACAATTTTTTACAAACGTAAAAAGAACCACTAAGCTACTCAAGCTTGTGCACTTGGATGTATGAGAACTTCATGGAATACCGACTATGAAGAAAAAGTAAAAAAGTAATTTTTTCATTATAATCTGCAATAATTGTAACATATATCACTATGTTCATTTATTATTACCAAGCATCAAAATCATAATTTATCATCGACCTGTTAACGAACCAAAACAAACCAAGTAAATCTCAAACAGAGGTAGAGTTTGGGAATAGGAAGTACGTAAACGCAAGTGTGTGCGCAAACAGAGGATCGGTACAGTAAACAGAGAATCACTACTCTTGAACTTTGTTTTGATAGTAATTGTCTGTGCTTTAATCTTGGTTTATGTCTAATAATTCCTTTATTTTAGTCCATTGTTCCACTAAAGTAATTCGAGTGTTATCATGTTAATCATAAAACCAACAATTTGATGACCCACTAATTCAGTACTTTTATGACACATCTTATGATTTAATAGTTAATACTCAATACTACACGATGTACCAATCGGTCCTACCCGTTTTTTTGTCAAATGGCCATCCATCTCCATATGTTTAGGACTTATACAGTATACAACCACATATTCTACTAGCACCACATCATGCCCAAACACTCCCAAAAATGTATTTCAACCTAGGAGGCTAGGACAACACTCTTCCCAAGTTGTTTGATCACCCCTTGTTTTGTTCATACAAAGGCAAAGAATTCACCAAATTGACCACAGCCCCGCAAGGAGATGTAGCATATGAGTTGTGACTAATGCTCATCGCTAAGTATTTAGTGAACTAATGAATGATAATTCAACCATCATTATTATGCAAAGTGAACCCTGCGGTTTTCAACCTTTCAATAGAGCAACATGCTTGCACATGCTGCTAGCTGGTTCCATTTAGAAGTCGAATCATGTTTAGTCCAGTAAGTAAAGAGGCCGAAAACAATGGAGATAAGATAGATCATTGTGACAAAAGAAAATTTATGGTCAAAGCTCCACAGAGGTAAACTATTATGGGTAAACTCTGGTATGATCCAACAGAAACAGTAGCACACATTGCATATGCTATCTCATCCAAAAGTTCGTCCATCAGCTCTATTACATATGTTGATTGTTGAGTGCAAAGCATTGGCAGAACAAAGTGCCAAAACTAAACAATGATCAAGTGCTGAGAAGAGATAAACACCAAAGGGTCCCCCAATGACATAGGTACCAGCACAAGAAGTAACAGACACTTGAGCATTGGCGCCAAACCAATGATGTTGAAAAAACATTTATCATAAGGCAGTAAATACATGACTGAACTATGAAAACGGTTATTGAAGTTGAAAGCCATGAACTAGATTGTTATTTCTAGTTCATATTTAGAACCACAGACACGTAGAAAAATCATCTAAAAAGTGGATCAGGCAGGCTTGCAGACAGGCTTGCAGAAATAACTGCTGCTAGGTTTAGAATGATGCTTAAAATGTATTTCGCTACCATCAAGCACAACAAATATGAAAAGCAATTCATGAAAAACCAAATAGCTCCCAAATATATTGAAACCTGAATATAAGCTAGAATGTCCTCAGATGTCACCCTCAATCCTTCCCCTTGTTGCTTGGAAATCCATTGATAGAGCTTTTCCTGCACAAACAAAGCAATAGTAAATTATATGTTTGCTACACACGCCAACGAAACTATACATTCACATCAGAGCTAGACAAGCAAGATTTACACTAATAAAATTGCAAAAAAAAAAACAAATGCACATTGTTGCACAAAGAATCTAGTCATGAGGCCTGACAAGGCACAACTTTGGGGACTAATTTCAGCTGCGGCTCATCGGCTTCATTGATGTGTGCCTTGACTTAATGTGCAAAAGCGCAAGGCAAATAATAAGATGCCGCAGTGACATAGTGCCCGACATTGCAACAAAAGTCATGACACTCACCATGCATCTACATCGAGACAATTGTTTCACAAATTCACACGCATCAATAATTATGTGTTCGATACCAAACAAGCCAACATTCAACAAACAGTCAAACACTGAGAATATAGTAAGGTCTCAACGAAGTAATAAACCATTTAGAAAATGTTCTAAGAGACAATACGCGAAGATCACCTAGCACTATTAATTAAGTGAGCCACTGCATTAACCCGTTTGCATACAACTTATGAAAACATTAAAAATACAATTGGTACAGAAATAGAAATTTGCAAATGACAAACCCAATAACAAATAAAGAAGTTACCTATCAAAATAGATTTTAGTAAACATCAATACCCCTCCAATCCATAGAAAATATTAAACATTTTGCTTGAATATAGTTTAATGGGAGTCTTTGACTAATAGATACATATCCAAAATCCCCTTATCAACACAAAATTGAGAAAACTTGTGAACCAACATCAATGTTAGAGGTATATTGTATTAATTGCAGATGCACATACAGATATTTGGATTAGCATTGTATTTTCATGGAACAACTCAAAATAAAAAGTATTGCATGTTCTGGAATGGAGGTAGTAGATTACACTGCGCATTAATAACTTTACTAATTAAAAAAATATACTAATATTAATATTAATAAATTAAAATTTTAAAACAATAAAAATAGAAAAATATCAAATAAGCAGTGGCATAAAAAAATAGTGGAAAAAATTAAACAGTGAAATATTACTCAGAGCACATCATCAGTCATCGGATCCCTTCATCGCACACAGCACTTTCACACAGGAAATAAAGTTGAGCAAAGACTGCTAGACTACTAGAAAGGAGAGAGTAGAATCAGGGCTTTTTACCCTTCTTTGACATTTTGAATACCAATGAACTAGAGTAGGAAAAAGCAAATAGCAAAAAAGTGCTCAACCAAATGTGCACAGAGCATGTCATCAGTAATGAGATCCCTTTGTCACACACAGAACATTGGTTGTTGGTTGTTGCATGGTGCAGTAAAATCAGTCAACTCTTTCCACAGGTAAGTTAAGCAAAGACTACCAGACTATATGTGAGTGGAATCCAGGGTTTTCCCCTTATTTAACATTTTAAGACTCGTAAATTGCCAATTTCTTGATGCTTCATTAGCTGATTACCTTAGTTGAGATAGCAGACCATGTGTCACAACCTAGGAACCTGCTTAAAATGATTGTTTAAGCACTAGCTGTTGCAAATTGCTAGTGTAATGAATATCAATTGCTATTGTACAAACTCGTAGTAAGATATTAATGAACTTATATGAATAGAAAAATCAACTGTATTGTAATGTTAATACTACCAGATTAAATTATTATTATTATATATTAAGTAATACACGATCATACAAGTCCTTATTCATGTACACATACATTGTATGAACTTTCTTCTTTTAGAAAACTGACCACAACACTTATTTTGGCAATGCATCATGTTAAACACCACACACATAAAACCAATTTGATTTCCTAATCCGCTAATCCCTTAGCCTCAAATAACATGTGGTTAACATCCCACTCTCATGTTTTCTTTCTATTGTTCACAAGTTTGGATCCCTTGTAAAATTATTGGTTTTGCACATCTTATGTGTATCTGTAGCTTGAGTGTCCACTATTCATCCTACATTATCTTCATCTTAATGTGGAATTCAGATAATCTAGTGAATGGCCAAGCACTACTAAAATCTCTTTCAAGACCTCTTCAAACCCATAGAGCAATACTAGTGCTCATCTTTATTAAGCATCCCTCGCCTCCAAAACTCTTTTTATAGCCATTTGTTGATATAAAAAAGCGTCATAACGTTCCACTAACACCGCGCTCATTATTTCGATTCGATTATTTTATAAGATAGCCTCTCAATATTTCTCTAACCTCATCATCTTTTATTTAAAGCTTACGGTTCTCATCCTTGATTAAGTTTATGCCACTTGTTGTCGTAAAAGGTGTCCATAGCTATGACCTAGTTCTAAGGTCCATTGAAACATAACTGTGGCGCATTGCCAAGGTTGAGGCACGTGTGAGAATTATGTGACACAATATTCGTGGAAGAGGATTGCAAGTTGGAATTATTTTGGCATATTTGGAGAATCAAATTATTTGCCCTAGGCCGTTTTAATTTAATCATTGAGTTCGTTAAACATATTCAAACTAATGCATTGCCTCCTCACTGCTTCATATAAGCCTCTTTGTCTACACCTCATCATCTCTGCCAACTCTCGCTTTTATTTTTTGATGAGTTTGCTATTAACTTAATGTGAATTACTATGCTATCAAAGTTGATGTTGGCCGAATATAAGTAGTAAACTTATATAGGTGATTAATCAAAGTTAATGTAATCGCTAAATTATTACTAGATGATTGTTTAATTGATTTATGTGACTCTATGTGTATGTATATATATTCTTTGCGAACCTTGAAGTAATGAGGTGCATGCCTCTCTTTAAACCACATGGCCAGGCCTTCCCAAGGCCTTGGCACATTGACACGCCTCTCCCCTATTCCCAGCCCTTCCTCAGTTTCCCTTTCTTTTTATCTTACCAAACTAGCATGCTGTATGCATTTCATTTCCCCCATTCGAATTACCAGTCTCAAGTATTTTTCTCCACACCTTCCGACCTTCGCCTTCGCTTGCCATTTTCTCCGTTTCCCTCTAGACTAGTCCGGTTTCTACTACTACAATTCTAAAACAGTAGAACCACAATAAAGATTGTTTCAGACCAATCTTAATCAGTACATTGTTCCACTAATTAGCAAATAAACTAAAGAACATAGAACTTACACCCAGCCCTAATTAGCATCACCACATTCAATAAAAAAGATCAATGACATACACATAAATAGGTCAAAACAATCAGCTTCAACAAACAAAACCAAATCCACACAAACAAAAAACAAAAAACAAAAAACTAGGGTTTAATAGATATAACCTAAATAAAATCACAACAAAACATCATCATAACATAACACAATCATATAAATGAAAATGATTTCTTATATTATACATATATATATATAGATATAGATATATAGATATAGATATACCAATCCATGGCGTTCACCGGAGAGAAAAGACAGCTTCTGGTGGCTCATGGCCTGTGAGTAAAGCTGAGAAAGAGAGTTAGCGGCACTGCAAAAAGTGGAGTACATCGTCCGATCGACTTCATCTAGGCTGGTCGCCAAAGATTTCCTCTTCTTCGCCATAACAACAACAAATTATTCAACAAAAAAGCACAAATCAAATCAAAAATTAAAAAAACCCTAAGTCCTGAAAGAAGTATGTATATATATTGAATGAATCAGATTCCAAGAAGAAGAAGAAGAAGAAAGGTAATCGAGCGATTATTAGGGATTTGTGGAGGTTACGTATGGATTTGGGGTATCTGAATCGGTGATGAAAGAGAAGAGAAGAAGAAAGGGGGAGGAGGGTTTGTTTAATCTTTAACCTATCTATACGTATCCTGTTTGTGTGTGTGTGTGTGTATGTCTCACCCACGCGTTCTTTCTCTCTCTGTTTGGAGGGAGGGAGAGAGAGAGAGACTAGCTAGGAAGAAAGGGGCCAAAAGATTGGGAATAGGACACAATTGAATGAAATAGGGGCCAATCAACCCCAAATCAAGTCAAGAATATTTTATCTGGTTTGAGGGAAGATAAGGATCGAGAGTCTTTATTCAATAAATAATGGGATAGATTTTTATTAGGTCATCCGCTGTGGAGGCTTCGGGTAGGTACCTAGGTACCAACTACCCGACGGGTAGGGAAGGGAATACCACCGTGGCGTGGGGTTGAGCGGGTAGCTCCCCATCGGTTTGGTGAAGGCGTTGCCACTCCACCCCCACTCTCTCTATCTCTCTTCTTTCTCACTATCTATCTCTTCTTTCTCTCTATTATTTATTTATTTTTTTATTTAACTTTTAATTAAATGATTTTGGGTTGATAGTGGATGGATTGGGTAGTTTTGGGTAAAATAGTGGAAAGCTGATGTGGCGCTAATGTGGCAGTTGAAACCATTGGGTAGTAGTGGGTCGACAGTGGATGGCCTTATGGTAAGGCTATGCATTGTAGAACCTTCCCAGCCCTTCGAGCCCTGCTGCCACATCAGCTTTTTCATAAACCCACAATAGGTCATCTGGAACTCTCTCTGTTTAATACCCAATTCTCTCAAACCAAATACCCAATACATTTTCTAATAAGAGAGAGAGGGGGGTTTGCGGTGTGGTTGCACCGCTCAAATTGCCGCTCGCCCCGTTTGTTGGACGCGTGCCGACAGCCCATTGAAGGCACCGACCATGTGCCCGCCAAGCCCCACTGCTTGCTACACATAGCCTAAGAGCTTATTGGAAAAATTCTTGTATAGATATTATTTTGCTGGACTAAAATATTACCCGGTAAATAAGTGATATTGTTGAATGTTATCGGTAAGCGTTTGGTATAAATGGTCCCTGAGTTGTTTTTTAGAGTAAACTTCACTCTTGGTTCATGAGGGTTTTGGATTCTTTGAAAGTGGGTCTTAACATTCAATAAGTCAAAAGCTGAACCTTCTGGTTTAAATTTTGCTTTGAAAATGGGACCTCGTCAACTCTGTCAAAAATAGTCGTTAGAGGCAGAGGTGTTTTCGTCTGATCATAGTTTGTTCCCTTTTTTGCATTTCTTTTTTGAGTTTTTAAATATTTTTGTAACTATTATGAAATTATAAGGGCTTCTTATGTAATTAACTCACATAGAGAGAGAGGGGGAGAGTAAAATACATGATTGGTCCTATGGTTTACATAAAATTGCAATGTGTATCCCTATTTTGAAATAATTGTGGAAAACGTTCAAGTGGTTTACAGTTTCACACCTCTTTGGTCCTTAAACCTAACGTCACTCCAATGCAATTTGTTAAACACAATCACATGCCACGCACATGATGGATAAAATCATCCTTTAACCCATTCCCTCTTTTATCTTCATTCTCCATCTCCCTATATTCCATCCGTCTCCGTTTACGGAGGTTGTTCGGCAGTTATTCTAGCAGCCCCTCGTCGTTCAAACCTACCTGCAACCTTTTGTTTCCTAAAAGAACCTCAATAACTGAAAATTTTAATTCCAAGGCATAGTTCATTTTACATACATAAACACAACTTTGTGCAAATCCATTCAACAAATTTGAGATACAAAACATGAATGAAAACAAAAGAACGTTTGGTTAACAAATTTACTCCAGCATCCCCTTTTCTCCTGTACATTTGATGAAAAAAACCCCACCTATTGAAAATTGACAAGTTGTTGCAGGTAGAAGTGAAATTGAAAGTTAAAGACTTAAAGTACATTTGATAAACAAAAATGAAACACAAAAATGATGATAGATGCTACGAGTTTTCATATTTGAAATGTGTTTTTTGAAACCCAAACCTTGTTTGGGTGTGTTCCTCAAACTCTCAAAACCCAAACCTTAGTTGAGTGTGTTCCTCAAAACCCTTGAAACCCTTTATTTCAAAACCAAAACTTGTGTTAACATAGACAACGAGGCTATTTAAAGGAGGCGGGAGCTCACCAGGATGGCACCACCGATTGGATATTCAAATAGAGGAGGGTTCACTTAACAGAGACGATTAGGTAACTATGTAAGCTTGTGGTGGTTTTCTCCATTGTTTTCGATGATATGGGTAATTAAAAAGTAAAAGGGAAAAGAAGAGGGATAATTACCACCAAATTAGGGGGTGGCTAGTAGGTGGCCGGTTAAGGAGTGGGGAGAAGACGTAGGCGATGGGTGTGCCAGCGATATAAGTGACCGATAGGTGTGTCGACAATGAAGGTGGTCGGTGATGGAAATTGGGATGGAAGGATCATCATATTGTTCTACGTCCCTTTGTATTTAACTTTAAGTATATAAATAATTAATATTTTACATTGTTTAATTTGTTAGAAAATGAATTAATGATAAAAGACCAAATTACCCTAAGGGAACAAAATCATATAACGTGTTAGGGTAGAGGGACCAAAGGTGTGAGTGTTAGCTTGTTTATATTTGGGTCTCGCCCATTTTTCTTGTTAGCCTTTTAGGATTTTCTCTCTTTCTCTATATATAGGTTTTTTACGTTTCTTTGTAATCAAGTTTTTCCATTCTAACTAAACCTAATATACATTTGGCTTTCAATCTACATGGTATCAGAGTGCAAATATTGATCCAAGTTCCGATGATCATAGAAGGCGTTGTTGCGCACCCCCGTCGGGGTTTGGGGTTGTGCCCCAATTGAATTTTTTTTCGTAATATCGTATGTTTGCTTTTCACTTCGTTTGAGAGAACTCGTGTTTGTTTGTTTTTTTTTTGTATTAGTTGTTCTTCATATTTTGAGATATCTTCGTGGCACTCAATTTCAGAGCCTCTTGTTCCCCTCGACGTCTTCCCTAAATGTGAGTGCCCATAGTGATGCTAGATTGCTAGTTGGGAGCGATCTTAGTAACCATAAGTCTACAACTGGTTTTTGTGTTTTTCTAGGAGATTTTCTTATCTCATAGAAGAGCAAGAAACAGGATGTTGTCTCTCGTTCTTCCATTAAGATCGAGTATCGTGCTATGGCGTGAGTACTTGTGAGATCATTTGGTTATGTTGGCTTCTTGTAGATATGGGTGTTGATGTTTCTCAACCCATTCTATTTAATTGTGACAACAAAAGTGCAATGCGGATTGCGAAGAATTTAGTCTTCCACGAAAGGACGAAGTACATTGAGATTGACAATCACTTCACTCGTCAACATCTACAGCTCAAAACTATCTCGATACCTTTTGTTCCTTCAGCTCTGCAAATTGCTGATATTTTCCCCAAAACTCTATCAGCATCACGTTTTTGTTTCACATCTGACAAACTCTCAATGCTTATTGTTGTTGCATTGTGAGTTTGAGGAGGAATGCTAGCTTATGTTTATATTTAGGCCTAACCCATTTTTCTTGTTAGCTTTTTAGGGTTTTCTCTCTTTCGCTATATATAGGTCTTACGTTTATTCATAATCAAGCTTTTCCATTCTAATAAAATCTAATATACTTTTGGCTCTCAATCTACAGTAACAAAAATGTAAACCATAGGGACATTGATATGACATTTTCACTATATGAATTTACCATTCAATCTTAACCCTTTTTAACCTCAACTAATTACCATAATACATGCAAGTCTGACCTGTTTGCGAATAGTATAATAATCAGTAAGTCCAGGTATAAGAGAAATGCGAATTACCTTTTGCATTTTCAAGGATATATTTGTACATATTACCTTGTTCCACTTAATTCCTGAAGGAGGGGGGGGGGGGGGGGGGGGGGGGGGGGGAGGGGAGGGAACAAGCTTGTTCCACATATGCTTTGCTTAATTCTACATAAGGGCATGCTAAATATGGGACAAGTCTGCTTTGTTCTATGTTGTCGCATTCTGGAACCTCACCCAATTTTATAAGCAAAACATTAGATTTTACCATGTTTTCGTGTGAAATAACAATTTCCCAGTTTTTCAATATATTTTACTAGTATTTAAATTAAATATATTGTATTTATGTATAAATAGATGATGATTATTGATGTCGACAAAATAAATGTGACGCATAAGAAATAGATTTTTATAAGAACATTTCGAACAACTATGTTTTATATATATATATAGAAACAACTATGTTATGTATATATAGAGAGAGAGAGAACGCGATGGACTTTGCTATGTACAAAACCACATGTGATCTTACATTAACGGAAAAATGAGACGCGTGCTACTTAAAGTCACGAACTAAGTAACGTGTAAATCATGTCTACTATGAGCTTTTATATGAATTCTTAACGTAAAGTCGCATGTGACTCTAGTATTGTGAGCTTTTACATGAATTGTTGACTAAGGGATGTTTGTTTTTTCCACTTATCACTTTTTCAGCACTTTTTTGAAGGAAAACCACTTATTCGGTCAGTGGTTTTCCCATTCAGACTGTTTGTTTTTTTTATTTATTAAGTGCACTTATCACTTTTTCACCACTTACCGAAAAAAGTGATGGTAAAACCACTTTTTGTTCACTTTTTCACTTTTTTTTATTATGTTTGGACTTGTTTGGACTGTTCATTAAGCTTGAACTTGTTTAGATTGTTTTATAAAGCTCATTAAGTTGCTGGATCGTTAAAGTTTACTATTATACTTGATTGAGTTGATGTATTTCAATTGATTTCAGTTCTCATGAATAATCAGATTCAGATTCAGATGTTTGACAATTTACAAAAACAAACAGTCTTGACAGATTCAAATTGATCTTCAGCACCGCCATTTAATAATCAGAAGTAGAAACAGATTTAGTTTTCCGCACTACTTAAAAAAACAAATAGCATTAAAAGTGTAAAAGTGAAGTTACTATTAAAAAGAACTTTGATCCAAAACGTTTTAATAAAATATTCATTCAAAACCACATAAATTGATTCATTGAATAAAATGGAGAAAAAAAAAGACAAAATAAAATAATACACATCTAGTTCCTATTTAAATGTCTGCAAGATAAAATAATAGTAGTAGAATTCATGTTTTTTTAGCAGCAAGTTCGTTTTAGATCCACCTGAGTATTCATATTTAATCGGGTCGGGTCGGGTCATCGAGAAGCCTTCCCTATCAATCACGCGCTAGCACGCAGACAACCACTCCCCACCACCACCACCCTACCTCCATCAACACACACACACACCACCTTCTTCACTTCTTCTTCTTCTCTGGAGAGATCCTGATTCAATTAAGGTATGTATGTATTTATGAATTCAAATCTTCAAAAGTAGAAATTATTGCTGTTGTTGTTTCTAGATCTGGAATTCGTCTGAAATAATCGAACTTTTTTGTGATGAAATATGCGTCATTTTGATTTGTTGAATGTATGTGTACCTTTTTTCTCGATCTGATTAATTATGGATCTGAAACGAGTTAGATCGACGTAAGTTTTGCTTGAAATGTTGCTCTGTTTGTTCATAATTTTGTTGTGAATTGTGTGAAGAATGATATTAGGTTTTCTGATATTAGTTTAGGAGCTTTCATTGATAGTCAAATAGAAGTTGTAGTAGTTTTCAATTTAGGACTACTATATGAATGTTTACTAATTTTTTGGTGAAATTTTAAGCTGAGATCATCAGAGTATCTTTCTATTGGTAGTCAAACTGTTTTGATAAACTATTATATCTATGGCATTAAAAAATTCAGGAACTTATTTTCTAGCTGACTGGAATTATGCAAGTTTGTGGACAACCGATCAGTAAATGATAAAGTTCCTTAAATATCCATATGTTGATGGCACATTGGCACTCGTAGGCTGTCTTTGGGAAACTAGCTGATAGCTAATAAGCTAGATTATGAATAAGTTATGTTTGGCAAAACTAGCTTATGAGTATGTAAAATGACCAAAAAAAGTATCTTTGAATTTAATAATTAATATTAATAAGGGAATAATTGGAAAAAGCTACAAAAAGCTCCTGAAACGCTGTTCCAACTAGCGTTAGCTTATGGTCCATCCAAACATGTACTAGCTTATCAGCTAGGTTATTTTGCCAAACACAGCCTTAGTTCTGTTATTTACTTGTGTGAAATGGACCACAATTTGGGTACGAGAGTGTATCACTTGGTCAGTTTCTACATGTTCGTATTTCATGGTTGCACATAAGTATTAAAATTTCCATGATGTAAAACAAGCTGCATTCAAGGAAGGATTGTTACCCCTTAATTGACAGCCCCAAGGAGAGAAGGGGGTGAAGGAGAGAAGGGGGTGAGGGAGAGACCAACTGCAGTATTTTAATTTCTTTATCTTTTATAAAGGAAAAACTTGTTTAAACGCGATAGTTATAAATGTTAACACTTTGATACCATAACACTTATCAAACGTATTCCTCAAGCTACAAAAATAGTACCTTAACATTGATTGGACTACGGGAGTGTTGCTTTGCTAGCATGACAACCCAAACAGGAATATTTTATTTTATGGTTTCATTACTTGAAGAATGAAGAATTTCTTTGGTACGGATTTGCTTATCTACGACACTGTTGAAATGTATTTTTAGTATCATAAATTGTAAATTATAATGTTTTTTTAGATTGTCAAAAATCTCTGCTTAGTTCAAAAGCTGCCACCTTGCTCTTTTAGGAGTTGTAATCTGGAGCTAGGTATGCAATGCTTCCTTCAAGTCTCAGTTCAACGTTTCCAATTTTTTTGGTCTTCTTATCGGCATTTTGTTATTTCCCATTTAAAGGCCATTGTAGACAAAACTGCCTGATTGTACCATGCTGTATATGCCCTCCATTTATGCCCTGCGTGCAAATATATATACTCATTCAATGAAAAATGACATTTATGGATGCTGAATTGCAAATTTGCAACTATTAGAGTTAATTGTAGAGGTGATAACTTCTACTTCTAAATGAATGCTTGATAGCAGTTCATTATGCATATCTTTTGATACTTTCAGAAAATATCGGTGAAAAAACAAGAAAGCTAATGTGGGATCAAAGAGATTTATCATTGGTGTGCAAGGAGTAAAAATTCTCCTGTGAACAACACTGAAATTTAATCAAAATGCCTCCGTCAAGTAAGGCTGACAAGAAGGCAGCAGTCGATGCTGCGGCATGGATGTTCAACATAGTCACTTCTGTGGGGATCATCATTGTGAACAAAGCATTAATGGCCACATATGGTTTCACTTTTGGTAATCTTCCTTTTATATTTTTATGGCCCTGGTGCTCTATTTTGTTAAATTCCTTTATACTCCCATAATAAAAGGGGGGGGGGGGTACCAATTTGAGGGAACCATATCGACAAGTCTACCATGTTGCAAATAAGGAAATTTTGAATTTAAATATATATAATTTGAATTATGTATACATGTAATTAATAAGTAACATACTGATATTTGGTAATATGCTATTTGTCTACTATTAGTCGATTCTTTCACTCTGGAGCAGGCCACCGTGAGACAAAAGATCTTTCTAAAAGAGTATGTTTGAGGGTGATAATAATTAATATATGTCAATTGTCATATTAAAGCCAGATACAGAAATTGGGGTTCTTAAGAAAAAGATGTAGCAAGAATGCTAGGCCTTGAAATTTGAAGGAGCAACAATGGGGTACAGACTTGACAATGACAATGATTGCTATGTAATTGCATCTCAATAATGCTGATAGTTGAATGTCTTAAGGTTCAAAAGTAAATCAAAATTTGATTTGTACTGCCTTTTTCGTACTTACACACATACATGAATGTGCATATTTATACTTCTCTATCTAATCATATGTTTGTATGCAGCGACAACATTAACTGGATTGCATTTTGTTACTACCACCTTGATGACCGTTGTTCTTAGGTGGCTGGGTTACATCCAACCATCCCATCTACCCACTGCTGAACTTCTGAAGTTTGTCCTATTTGCTAACTTCTCCATTGTTGGAATGAATGTCAGTCTAATGTGGAACTCAGTGGGATTCTACCAGGTACCCAGATGCTCCTTAGTTTTGACCTTCCTTATCTCCCATCATGATTTTGAAATATCTATGTAGATAATCATTTTTATGATTTATTTACAACTGCTAATGTCAGATAGCAAAGCTGAGTATGATCCCTGTATCCTGCTTGTTTGAAGTTATGTTTGATAAGATTCAATATTCAAGAGACACAAAGCTCAGTATTTCAGTTGTTCTTCTGGGTGTTGCCGTCTGCACTGTTACTGACGTGAGTGTTAATGGTAAAGGCTTTATTGCTGCATTTATCGCAGTATGGACTACATCTCTCCAGCAATATGTAATTTTTCTATCCTCCACTTTAATGTTATCTAAATTTAAGTCTTCAGATTTTTAGTAATGAGATTAGTCTTTCCGGCTGTTGTATTGAAAGCTTGCAAAAATGCAAAAGAAACACTGCCCATTTTAAGAATAAGCTACTTTGGACAAATTACAGAAACGTCTATGCAAAAAAGACCATGACACCTGACTGTTTTGACCAAAATCGCTCGTTCTTCTAAAATGCAGGATTGTTTTTCTTTTTTGCATCTTGTCAGAATGATGGTTGGTATGAAAAGTATTTCTAAGTAGGATGGTTCAAAAAGTTAATCACTCGATGAGAATATTATGGGAACACACACATGGACCAAAGTTTTGTTGTTCTTAGTTTTAATGCTGTTGCTTGTTCTTGATTTAATAAGCAAGACATTGGAATAATTGGACCTTCTGACATTCTAAATCTGATTTTGGAATTTACAGTACGTTCATTATCTTCAAAGGAAATACTCGTTGAGTTCTTTCAATCTGTTGGGACATACTGCACCTATCCAGGCTGGATCTTTGCTAGTAGTGGGTCCGTTTTTGGATTACTGGTTGACAGACAAGAGAGTGGACTCTTTTCAATATGATCCAGCATCTGTGGTAAGTGTACTTCACTTTATATACAGTTTTTTCATTCACTTAAATCCTTGTATGAATGCTGGTTCTTATCAATTACCATATCTGTGTCCCATTACGGACACTTGCATATTATGGCAAGTGGCAGATCTAAGAAGTTGATAACTAGTGGTCCCTTTTTATAAAGCATTGTGCATATAGAAATTAAAAAAAAAATTGATTTTTAAGGAAGAATACAGTGATATAATTCATATATAGTTTAACTAGAAAAGGGAGGAAGGAGAGACAAAAAATGACTACTAATATTTTAAAGAATTATTGACTGTTTCAACCATTGTACTTGGTTTTTCATTGCAAAAAAGGAAAAAGAAAAGAAAAGAAAGCCCCTCATTTTTGCAAAACCGAAGAAAGAAACTCATATGTTCTTCAAGAATGATTGATCTCTGTCCAAATTTGCCAAATAAGATGGTTATTTTGCATTTGAATTTTCATGAACTTGTCTGATATTTCTTGCACAATCTGAGTGTTTCTTTATGTCAAAGTAGATAAAATATCAATGTACTTCCACACATTTAAATGTGAAAGCACAATGACCTATTTTATTTATCTATCTTTTTCCCCTTTTTATGGTTAGTTTGGAATGAGAAGCCAAATACTATGATGAAAAATCAACAACTCCTTTTTAAAGAAAGGGAAAGAGGCATTCAAAAATTTTGATAGAAATTTGAGAGGTTTCAATATTTTTTTCCAATAAAAATGGCTACTTTAACCCTCAAATGGTCGTTGGACACGTTATTTTTGTAACAATATTCAGTATATCATTGTTCTTAGCAGATTATCTAGAGGTCACTCAAATGACCTGTTACAACCTTCCGGATTACATAACTTGTTAATCTCGACATAAGTCAATCTTTCTGTTTCATAGAACCAAGTTTTGGTATTCACTGGTACATATGATACCTGCTGCACAGGTGTTCATACTCCTATCGTGCACAATTGCAGTAGGGACCAACCTCAGCCAATTCATCTGCATCGGAAGATTCACGGCTGTCTCCTTCCAAGTCCTTGGCCATATGAAAACCATCCTCGTTTTGATTCTCGGGTTCATCTTTTTTGGGAGAGAAGGGTTGAATCTTCACGTGGTGATCGGGATGATCATAGCAATAGTCGGCATGATCTGGTACGGGAATGCCTCTTCGAAACCCGGTGGTAAAGAGCGTCGCGCCCATTTGCTGCCCAAAACCAACCCACAGAAACACGGGTCCGGATTAGAAACTTCAGGTACGAGTGATAAGGTCTAAACATTATTTGCATAGAACGAGAGAGAGAGTTAGCCGATAGCAGGATTTTATTTTTACGAGGAGAAGATACATCGTCTTTAAAATAAATTATTACCATATTCTTGCATATCCTTTGTTCTTTTTCTTCTTTGTCCAACCTTGATATGATGAGGATCTTCCTGATGATTTGTAGTAGGGCTTATTAAGTTTGGAGAGGGAAATTGTAATGATGTTTTGCATCTTTAATGTAGTGCAGGCAGGCAGAATGAGAAATTGATGCAAACCTTATATGATATCATTTTATTTGCTTTAATTGTTGGTTACCAAATGGCTTATGATTGAATTTCTTCACAACTATCAGTAACATCCATATGTACTTGGTATCTTTTTTATTACAAATAATTGTTTTAAATAACTTGGTAATCATTTTAGCTGTGGATCTTGATGGGCTGTTGAGACTCAGGAGTTGAACAAGTGAGCTACTTGGCTGTGCGAATAAGCCCGTGTCTTTTCCATTAAGCTAAAGTTATAAATAAAGGGGAATGTTCAAACGAGAAGCATGTCAATTTAAGAAAAAGTGAGGAGCAATCTCAGCCACTCATCTCGTGGTTACAGTGGACCTGATCACGGAGAATTGACGCGATTAAAGGGGAGACCGGTCAAAGCCATCTTTGTTGACCGAGATGAGTAGTTGAGATTGCTCCTCGCGTTTTCTTAAATAGTTATATTTTTCGTATGAACCTCCCTCTATAAATAAAAATTAATCGGTTGTAACTTACGTGCAGTAGTACAAAGTTACAAACGGAATCACTTGATATAACAGTCTTTTTATCAAGCTATCAACGTTTAATACAAAATATCTCGTAAACGATAATTATTAGTTCTCACTCATCTTGGACAGACCTTTTTGCTCTATTCAGCCAACAAATTTTAGTAGCACTCCACTTTTATTTTACTTGAAACCAGCATGACATTTACAAGTACAACAGAAAGTCCAAACAGATCAGGTTTAATAATCCAAGATGAATTTGTGAATCAGATTACATCTACAAATCTCAAAATCAGAGTGGCATGGTTCATCTCTATTTATAAATAATAAAAAGATCAACTTCCCAAGTCTAGAAATAAATCAACAGGGTACCACATTGTATACATACTCCACTGTACAACCAACAAACCCATCATATGACACCATTAAATGGCTATTGGACACCCCAATTCCTTAGCAGCAGTATCAAGATATTCGATCGGCATTCCAGTTGCGACTCGACTATGAGCTTCCCAGGTTAAGCACTTCCCAAGGTCTGCTTCCCACTCGATCACATGTTCGCCACTTGCTTTCATCGACCCAACATGCAAAATGGCTCGAAGGACCGATATGCTCAAGGTGCGCACATGAGCACTTGGGTGAGAAAGGCAACGGACTGTAGCTGGCAGCCGACACTGTCACAATTCACAAACACACAAAATTAGATGAATCCCGTTGGATTTTGTATAAAAATCGGCTTGAAACTCCTAATAATCTCAACTTCTCACTAAAGGGCAACCCGACAATTTATTGGGATTTCATGTCTCATGATCAAATCCTACTTGGTGCTATCATTTTATGAACCAAACGTTACTAAGGAATTTGGTCAAAAGGAATTAGCCAATCAAATTCCTTTGAGACCAAACAGTCCCTAAAAAGTTGGTTCATTTATTTACCTTGAGAAGATTTAAGAGACCATCTGCAACTGCCAACCCAGATTCTCCCCACTCAAGCACCGGGTGAACTGCTCTAGCTGTTACTTCCAGAAGCTGAAACCAATAACTTCAATGAATGGACTGCAATAATGTTTAATAACAAAAAGCATTATATAAGCATGAAGATTATACCTCAAGTTGGGGTAAAGTGCAAGCTTCTCCATCGACGAGCATGCCATCGGTGGCACGGAGGAGGAGGTCTAATGCACTGGCCAAAATCACCAATGAATCCCGCGTCTCATGGTTTCTCATTAGCTCCACAATCAACTTCACGATGCGCTGGTTGATTCTCCATATCTTTTGACCAACATCATCGTCTTTAGCGATCCAAGGCTGCAATTCCCGATCCGCCTGACAAGAATATATACAAAACCAGGAAAGTGACTAAACAATAAAATCAATGAGTACCAAGAAGCAAAATTTTAAAGATTAACAAAATCTGGACCTGAAGAACAATAGCAGTTGCAGCTGTTGTTGGTGAAGCTGACACCACATTGCAAAGTGCATCAACCACCTGTGCAGACAAACATTAAGTTACAGAACTACACATTGCATAACTGCACCAAGTTTATATGCACATTGTTTGAAAACGAGGATCACATAAAAAACCTGCCTTGTCAAAGGTGGTTACGAGAATCAAGAAAGTCAATCACAAGATCATTAAAAACATACGGTGAACACATTGAATATCTTTGGTAGACCTACCAAGTCTAGTGATTTTGTATATTTTCATAAAAATTGCATGTGAAACATCAGAAAATTTTGTGAAGCAAGTAATAAGTTCCAGATCGGTTTTCAAATATTTTGACTCTATATATGATTAGCGTATAAGAAGTTAATCCCTATAATCAACATGATGCAATTCAAATGTGCTAGAAGGAAACTACATATAGATAAGTAATTAGGACTCAAATACCAAATTGTGTTTATATCTCAAGCTTCCATCATTGCTTTTTGTGTGGAAAAGCATTAATACAAAATACTACTAACATGAAACTACTGGATGCAAGTGTCAGAAATGATTTTTAGTGTAAGATCAAAGTAATATACAATAACAATAATACAACATATGGTACTAAATTGACAGATTACCTGTCTCCATCCTTGCTGTGCAGAGGTGCTTTCTGCACTAAGTTGTGTTTCAGGTGATGCGATCATCTTGTTCCAGAGCAATGAAACAACTGAGAAACATAATTCTTGTTTCTCTGTCAGTACTGACCTCAGAAGGACCCGTGCACTACAATTAAATCCAATATGCCTGTCCATTGTGAGGAAGTTGGCCAACTCCGAAGCATTGAATGGGAAACTCGTTGTTCCTTTCTCTGAGCTGCTGTCACTATCCTCACATAGCTTAGAAACTTTCCTACTAGTAACCACAGTTCTCGTACTGTCTGAATCATCAAACTGCATGGTTGATGACGACTGGCCTTTTTCAGAGCAGCTAGCATTTGCAGGGCTATTTTGTCTTTTACCGTTTAAGGATACAACGGAGTCCTTCCAGATGGGTGCATGCAATAAATGGGCATCCAGTGGCTCTGCCTTGTTGACGATCGATGCAACGTCTTTGCTGTGAATATCAATCAAATTATAAAGCGACGAAGCTGTCGAGTGAATTTGCTTATCCCACTTGCACCGCATCAAAACCGAGAGAGCATGCATGCAAGCCTTTGACCGTCTGAAGAGCTCGGAAATGTGAGCTGCAACCATAGCAGCAGCAACTATTTCATTCGAACTGTAACTCCAAGAGGTACCAACAGAAGATGGCTTCAAGGAGAAAAGTGCCTCTAAAATTGCCAATATCCGGCGAGTATGGCTAACTGCAGAATCAATACTGTTCTGGAACCCATTGGAAGATTTAACAGCCTTTGTCGATTTTGCAACATCCTGTGCATCCTCCAAATTTGAATTCTTACTTGTTCTTGATATCAAAGGAAAGAGCTGAAGTTCACAGGAAAGAGCACAAACTGCAGCTAGAACATAAGAATCAAAAGCTGCAACAGGTCCTTGCTTATTCACTCTTTTAGCCCCCGATTTTCCTTGCTTTCCAGACGATGATTCCGATTCCTCATTGGCATCGACATGAGGAAAACTATCTTCACCTCTTGGTTTCTTACCCACATTCAGCTGTGCTTCATGACTGACGCACACAGTCAATATGACAAAAAGCAGTCGTGACGAAAGCTCTACAGTGGCACATGATTCTAAAAAGAGGGAGTGCACCATAGTGCGAAGCTCCGCCACAGCCAGATTTTTGGAGGCAGAGCCAAATACGTATCTTGGTTTTCTGGTTTGTTCAAACAAGGACTCTGCTGGAAATGTTCTTTGAAGAATGGTTTCAACAGTAGCAACAAATATCTTCATGAGACAAGCTTCAGATGGACTTCCACGGGGAAGATACTCGAGAACTTTAAGGAGAGGTATGTATAGGTTCCATGACAAGTTAGGAGGTTGCAAAGGGGTTGCAACAATGATTTCAGGAAGATCAATAACAGATGAACTTAAAGGAATTAAGCCATAAGCAGCTTCCCATATGGTGCATATTCTCCATTCGACCTCAGGTCCATGCGCACAAAGCATCGAGGCAATCCCTTGGGCTGTAGCTTCAATGGTCGCTTCAGCCACTGGCATTTGTTTCTGGATATAGCATGTGAGGTTCGGATTCAGTAGATTAGTATACATCTCAAGAAAGTTAACTCATTAACTAAAGTTTACTACCATTAAAACAATTGATGGAAGCTCATGCCTGCTTTTTATGGCTTGAAACGTAACCACCCATAGGCTCCTGTTGAACTTCAACTCCTTCCACTTGTCTCAGAGGAGGAAAAAGCAAAGCGGGTTGGGACAGTATCCGAAAAAGTAAAGCAGCTGCCGAATCTGCTGCAATGCCTGCTCTCATGGACATTGCTGTTCCAATTGCACGCAAGAAATGCAAATGCATCCAGTTTCTGGGAAGCTACAAAAAGGGTACATCAGTTACAACTTGTATGTGGTTTAACTTAACAACAAATGCAAATACATCCACATGGGCCTTGATCTAACAGATACACAACACTATACACATAATTATAGGACATTAGGACAAGGAGTAAATGGTGCATTGATATCGACATTTTGTAGATAGTCCAAGAAAGAATTACAACTTAAGCTATGAACTACACAGTTAACTTACCCTCATGCCAGATGCATAGTCCTCTGCTGCTCTAAGCAGCTCAACAAGTTGAACAGCAGCATCAAGAGCATCCGGAGCCCATGATGGTGGCGCTTCTAAGAGTCCAAGAAGAAGTCTTTGCGTGGCACTCGGACTAGCAATAGCGTAGTACCTAAACCATGAAACGGAAAGATGATTAAAACAGGATGTTGGGAGCAATGGTAGAAAACAGAAAGTATTCTTCTGGATTACCTATGGAATAATCTTGCATAAGGCTCTAAAGCGGGAAGGCCAGCAACAAGGTGCTCATCCATGGCTGTTGTTGGAGGAGGAAGTAGAAGAGCAGGAACAGCTGCTGCAGTTAGAGTGGCAGTCTCATAACGAGCAACTTCCTCATCACATACACTCAGAATCACACCAGCACCGTTAGCAACAGCCCATCTAGGAGTAGCTGGCATTAGCTGAGGATGTTTCCCAGATCCACGAGAAGAAGCCATGACTGAACATAACATCAATAGAGTGTTATCCTTTTCTCAAGTAGCAATGACCAAGACTTCTCAGGTAAGAACATCAAACAATCAGTTCATATATTATACAAGCAAATGCTTGAACACTCAACAGTTAGCATTTAGCAAAAGAGTCTTCCCAATGAGCTGATAAAAAGCATTGAGATTCATAAACTTGACTGCCATCCTGATCAAAGTAGATGCTGAAAGAAGTGATACTGTATAAAAGGTTCATACACTTCTATAATCACACTATCATTCATGAACATTTCAGGCATAACTACGAGTTATCACTAGATATCCACACCACAAGCAGAGTATCAACTCGAACTTCAATTATTATATATTCACAATTTCACATTCAATATCACAGACAGTGAAATAAAGCACATTGCAAAATCTTGACTCTTGGTGGCATTGTTGTATATTCATCTAACCTGTGGATTGCCTGGTATCAATCAACAGCTTTCTCATGCAAAAAGTAACAGCGCAATCTATACAAGTGATACCGAAGGTTTTCTACGGTCTTGGACAGTTGGACTCTTGGTGGCATTGTGAAGTTTCACTCTTGGATACCCCATAAGCACAAGGAGTCCAAAATGTTGACAACTCGACTACAATATTTCTTGGTTACCCTATCCCAGGACCTAAGAATCACATGGATTTTTTCTGCCTCCCCCCCCCCCCCCCCCCCCCCCCCCCCCCTCCTCCTCCTCTAAGTAAGAGGCTGGCTCACAAATAGTCAAGTACCATATTGATATCCAACCCATCCAGCCTTTTGCAGTAACAAATTACCCCTATACATACATGAACTTGCATGTTATCCAAATATTATGGAGAATTATGTTGGTTGCTACAAATGTAATTACTATTTTCTAAGTAAAGAATTTTCTTCTAATAGTTACTTTAACTCATACTTAGATCCTCAAACATGCTTTAGATAAGGTTGGCTCCACTTATTAAAAGTAAAATACAAAAGATTGCACCTTCGTTTTTATCAATTCATGCCCTGCTATGTTGATGTTTGCTTCATACAGCTATCGGAAGTTTGAAATACGCTACATTCTTAACCAGTAATAGTGTAAGTTCTCTATTGGTATGGGGAAAGGCGAAGACTCAAACCATCACCATGCTGAACAAAATCTATGATATACATCATGATTAAGTAGCTAACTACCTTAACACCTAAGCTATTAGATAGAGGCCCCAAACCCATATCAATCACCTACAAAAATAAGGCTATACCGCTATAGAACTAACGAAATGTCATTTCTATAGACCTAACAATCTTCTAAAAACATGAATTGCCCCAAAAGACTTGCTCCCACCTGTGAGATATTTTCACAAGCCCTAGTTAGGTAGAATGTTAATTGTAGATGCACTCAGCAGTGATGGTTCATGTCACTAAATCCATCAGACACTTCACATACAAATCAGACAACAATATATAAAGCAAAAACTATACACTAAGCATTCAAGCCTGCCCTTTTTACTCGTTAACCTCAACCTAAATCCTACCGTAAAGAGAGCTTTTGCACCATGGTTGACAAACTGTGTACCAATGAATAACACTAAATCAAAAGGAAAGGAGGATTGTCCAACTAAGACATTCAACACTCTCTATTATCCAAAAGTAAACCATCCTCGATATTATCAATTAACTAATGCTAAGACATGAAAATATGTATGCATCAACCCTTCCCTATGTTTCCGAGCACAAGTCTTCCTGGAAAGCACAAATACTTCAACTGCATCAAATAAATATCTAATGTATGAACTTGTAACATTTCAAAGCTCAGGTATTGGTCATTTACCTTTGGTGCAGCTCCTCTTAAACCATTAATTGACACACAGCATAACACCCTCACATGCTCTTACTCCTACGTGTAAGATGCAAAGCTCTGAAATTCTAAAGTCAACCTTAGCTTACAACATGAATCTCAAAGTTTCATACCCCTGATGACCTTGGCCTGTAAGACAATTTATTGTGGGATTATAAGCTATATTTGGTTTTAGTTAAGTAACTTCCAAAAGAATAAAACATAGAAATTCACTTTGATCAATGAAATTCATCCAGCTGAACTTGGTAAAAGAAACACAACTCTCAGAGAAGAAAGAAATTGCGTAAAAAGCGTATTTGGTGAAGTCAAATTAAGACAACCCCTGTTTAATAACTAGCAACCATAAAATGTGTCAGATTTTTTTAACAATAAAATGTGTCATAGATTTTTTAGTTAGAGGGATGTGTGTGTTTCCTTACCTTTGCTATGTTTCAATGTATCTACGTGTTACTTCTTTTCCTGTTGATTACTATTTGTAGTATTTATTAGTCTTTGTTTTTCTTACCTTTCACTCACACTGACAAGCCAAGGGTCTTCATCGAGAACACGTCTGCATACGTCACACCCCTCCTAGACCCTACTTCTGAATGGGATATACCTTGTCAGTTTAGTTTGGTTATAGATTATTTAGTTAGAGGCCCATAATGCTCATATCACGAATCTTCTCCCATAGTTTAACATGGTTACTGATTTTAAGTCTACAACAAAAGCAGCTGTTACCAACTGTGAAACCTAGACCACAACTCATGAGACACATCTAAAATTGTGTGTGGATGCTTTTTGGGACAGAGGAACTTTAGGATTTCAGCTCAGTAATATAAACAAATAAATTCCACAACCAAACATGTCCAGCATTTTTCAAGAGTTCAATCGCGCTATTAATGAAGAAGCCAATGAATTTAGAGCCACAACCATTCCACTGTGATCCATCATGCTTGCAGATAAACTGATGGGCACACACATATTGCAAAGATTTTCTATCTTGGACTTCAATTAGCCAGAACCGTATAGTGCAATTGAATATTAAAACTTATTTGCTTGTAAGAGACATCTGTGCATGTAGACCAATAGATGACAGATCTTTATGCACCAAGAACTAGGCATGTCTAATAGTTATTTTGCATTTTCCAAGGGAATTATCACTTTAAATAGGTTGCAGGTTGCATGAAACTTGAGCTACTATGTTTACAACACGATATGTAGACCAAATCAATTTGGAACCCAAGGCACATATAAATGCAATAACTCAAAGCATTTTGGTTTAACTATGATCACATATCAGTAACATAATAGTCCACTTACCAACAGAAGGTGGTTTGAGTTCCCCTGCAGCATATTTTCCCATGACACCTCCACACCTAAGAATTAAGAAAGTTTGATGAGCTTATGGATTTAGGAGCATATAACACACAAAAAGATAATTAAGTTGGAAAAGTACAAGCAACATCAGTAACGAGGACATCAAGGATAGGAACAAACAATCAAATAAAAAGAAATTTATGATACTTTTGAGTCCATGTAATGAGTCGTTTATAGATACTTCAACTTTGGAAGCAATTTGTCTCTGCTATAACAAAAAGTGATGTTGGGCAATACTAAAAAAAGATTAAATGCTTTCAGGGTTGGGGAAGAAATAGGACCGATGCAAAGTTGCAAACCACTGTCTAAGTACTAGTAGAAGCTTTGAAGAATAGAAGTGAAATGGAAAATAATGATCCTGCAATAATCATATTTTCATGTAACCTTGTTCTGGTATAGCATCAGCTAAACATGTGTATCTTTGTTTCTTGCGGTCTATGAAGGTTTTTTCTAAGATGACAACACCAAAAAAGAGAGATTGACCACCCACTCACCAACGGAAGTAATCACTTCTGATACCCAGAGGTGCAGCAAGCAACAGATCAGTAATCCAAGGCGACAAAGGCCTCAGTGGTTTCCGTTCATGCTGCATAGACGGTGAAGACGATTCACCATCTGTAGAGTTACTCGTCGATGCTTGACTGCCGCTGCTGCTTCTATCTGTTTCACCATGCTGACGCTCCACCTTGAAAATTGGTCGATTGTAATGGGTTAATATTCGTAAAATCTCTCCACATGCCAGCGCCCATTGTTCGGAATACTCATTCTGCATTTGAGGAACTGTATTATACATTTTTATTGAGCATAGAGTTGACTGCAATGTAATGGAATCATAAATTTTGAATCCCATATAAAACAATTCAAAACTACAGCAATACAAGTAACCAATCTAGTTGTCTATCATATAAGAGATTAAACTTATAATGTAAAATGCTTGCTTACATCAGAACTTGGACAGATCAACGAAATGAAAGAAGCAAACGGGGGAATGCTTCTATCATATTCCATCGTACCATCAATGATGCATGAAATTATAGGAAGAATGACAGCATGCCCATGCTCTGGATGATGAAGTACAAACATTGCTGGAAAAGTTAAGATTAGTTAGAAAATGTGTTGCTACGAAAGTCCAATTACGAAAAATTGTAAATCAACAAGGATGAAACACAATACCCAAGACATCATCAAAGAGGCGCTTTTCATCCGATGGATAACGATGGCGAACCAACTGCAAATTAATTATATCAGTAACATAAAATCCATCAGGAGCACTAGAGTGATCATAATTGATATATTGTGCATGTGTGAGTGCATTACATAAAGGAATGTTTTCAGTGCACGTTCTTAATTGACCTTAGCTACAAAACGTGGTCTAACTGTAAAAGTAAGAAAGTGCTACCTCTGCTATATCTTCAGGAAATTGTTCCGATGTGAATTGCCCAAAGTAATCAACGTATGCTGTAATTTGTGCCTGAATACACAAGTAATTGAATAACTGTTATATCTACAAGCACACTCTTGTGTCTCCCACTGCATGCTACTTGCATCAGGCAAGGGAGTGAAGGGACAACACACATCAAAAGATTATCAATCACCCGCTAAATGATGCACAAGCATGACACATAAAAACGTGTGTCTGTATCACAAAAGAGGGAAAGTGGGGAAGGATCATGAAGATATTTATAGCATCATTCAAAAGACATGGAATTCACTAAAATTAAAAATACCGTCAAAATCATGATCAATGAATAGGATCTATCTGATTACTTGATTAGTGCTTTCTTGAGATTCCATCTCACGATCGCACTTTCAATACCATCATAACAAAGTAGTGCAAAGCAACCCTGAACAGTGAAGGCAGTAACATGTAACTAGAAAAGTAGTAAAAGTTCATGCTCCATCCAAGATACAAGTGATGGAAATAGACGATTTTCTTCAATGGGTTTTTAATTATCTTTCCATGTACCCCATACATAACCACTTAAACAATTAATTGTACAGGTATGACTTAATCTCAACATCACAATCCTATTGAAGTTAGAATCTAAATCAATAGATCCACAACAACCAGTCAACTTAATAATACCTTCCGCTGTTCTGGATCTTGTGGTGGAGGCCAAAACAGTGACGAAAATTGTAGACCATCAATCCACCTTTCAGATGTAGCAGCCATAGAAAAAGCTCTGATCTGGCTTTCTGCTTGAGGAGATGAAGATGAAAGCTGCAAGCTTCAATTTTTTCCACTGCTACCAATCAAGAATGAGAAGATTGTAATTCAACATTTTTATACACCAGCTGATGTCTCCTACTTAGCAGTTCAAGTACAACAACAGTTCTGAGGTTAATCAACAACCACTCAATATCTTTAATCCTAAAACAGAATTATTGCCTCTCTTAGTTGTGCCCGGTCGAATAAGACTACGATGTAGCCTGTAACATGATGGAACAACCAGTATCAGGAAAAGTGGGTTTTACCGAAAAATGCGTAAAAAAACAAAGAGTAAATAAACAAAAATGCAACAAATATTACTTCCTGTAATAAAACAAAAAACATAACAACTAACAAAAGAAACAGTAATCTCAACCACCTTCACAACTAAAACACTGGACACACCCTTTTAAAATCTTCCTAAAGAAAAGAAAATTTAACTTAAAAAGAAATAACTTCTATATAACAGACAAACTTATTGCTGTCTTAAAAACTAAACAACATGATTATGTAAATTGCTGTTTAAGAAGAAACAACCATAAAGTAATAAATGATAATAACTATAATAATAATAGTAATAACCATATTACTAATTAAAGACTCGCATGTAGAAGATAATGTCCCATCAATTGGAACAATTCTAGCAGTAAAAATCTAAACCTAAAAAACAATCTTCATTACAAACTCAGTTTTTCAAACTCAAATACATAATCAAACTTCATTACAAAAAGTTATTACACTCGCCTCTAATTAACTAAAATTAGAAAGAAAAAAAAATCAACAACTAATTTGAAGAAAAGGAACACACACACACACACACACACACACACACACATACACACAATTTCATAGTGAGCAAAGCTAAGTTGAAGTGATTAGTGAGCAAAGCTAACAAACTTCATACTAATCTTACAAAAAAAATGCATAATATATCATCTAGGTTAACAAATCTGAAGATCATTATTCATTCAAACAACAAAAATACAAAAAATACATAAAAACTTCAATAAATTTATACCTGATTTCTCAAGCTTGATGAAGAAGAAAAAGAAGCTACCGGAGGTCGGTCGCCGGAAAACAGACACGCCGGAGTTGTGATTCACGGCGGCAAGCAAACTGTAAAAATCTTCGAGACGATTTTGAGGAAAATATTTGAGAAATTTGTGATTTGTGAAGAGAGAGAAATGATTTTGGTTTAAAAATGGTGGTTTTCTAGAGAGAGAAAGTGAGTAGTTTTTTTTTAGAGAGAGAAAGATCTTTAGCTGTGGTGTTGTGTGTGTGTGTGTGTGTAAGTTAGGGATCTAATATTGCATACGTGGCAACGATATTTTCCTCTCGTCTTAAGGCGGCCACGTCGAGCTGGTCTCTTATGTATGTATGTGTATGTATGGATGTATGGATGTATGATGCATATATGAGTGAAATACCTATTATACCCTTGGTTGTCACGTGCAGGTTCCGAAAGCATATTCGTGTAGTGGTGCTTTGAATTTGGAAAGTGAAAGGGATTGGTTTTGTGATTAGTTGTTATGAATAGTTTATAACTGTTTTTAGATATTTTGCTTGAATTAATTATATTATTTATAGCTGGATGTCATGGTTTTAAATAACTCGTTATGGTGTGTTATGGCGTCAAGGCTTGGGGTTGCCGCCACGTTAACCCCTGTGGCTTCACTCTAAGGCTTGACTTGCATTGTAACGCGTTATGGTGCACTATGGCACGTTACAACAAGTTATTTTGTAAGACTTAAGATTATTTTTTATATATAACTTAAATAATTAATGATAACTATGTATAAGACTGACTTAAGACTTGAATAACATAAAAGGCAACCATTAAGACTAAAACCATAAATATAAATGTTTAATCTCCATTTCGTACATGGATAATCGAACATGAATTTTTTTAAAATTAGAGAAAGTAGTGACTAGATATACATGACATTTAATACCGATTTTGCATTCTTGATATCATTTTTATAACTTCTATATATTTTATATCAAGTATAACTATGTACAAGTATGTGTGTATCCAGCCTTAGGACACGCCTTGAAAGACGTCATGGCCTCGTCATAACTTGTAAGGCTTGACCTCGCTGCCACGCCATGCATCACGTCATTTAGAACCTTGCTAGATACGTATGTATATACTTGCGATACGGTGCAAAACATCTTAAGCTATTAAGTACTTTAATAAATAATCTGGTTTTATATCGGTGTTTGTTTTTATTTTTGATATATTAATAATACAATTTATAGCACGTCTAGGTTCGAGTTTGGGCGAGAAAACACTGATTTTGGCTCATGAGAGAGCGACACGTGTCAGCCCAGTTACTCTTTTATTATATATAGATTTTAGCTGAGATCTTTTCAACTTGTAATCTTGACCGTTTAATTTGTAAGATTTTGAATAAAAAAATTCACTTTTTTTATTTCTTTTGAATGACCGATAACCTACTTCTAGATCTATATCAACGTTCACAACGAGACTTGAACCAATAACCACAAGGGAGAGGAGCACTACTCAATAAGACCGAATCTTCTGAACAATGATCATGTAATAACAAGAGTTAAGGTGAGAAATAATCGTGCACATTTATGATTTGTGTTTTTGAAGGGAAATGGTATGTGTATCTTTTTTCGTTTTAATCTAATGCTTTTTCTTCAATTTTTACCCTTCTCACCGACGCCATGGCTTTCCTTTTTCATCAGAGCCCAACCCATTAGTCTATGGAAAAACCCAAGTTTTATCCAAACTTGTCTCTCCCAATTAAAAACACGTTTCTTCCATCTAAAAAAAATTCTTTCCAAACAAAAAACTATTTTAATTTATACAAACAGATTAATCTATACAGACAATTTTATTATTGCCAGACTTAATAGAATGCCAACCAAAACAATATAGTTTTGTAACACCCTCTACAAATACAAACTTGTATTAGTATACTACTCTTTCATTTATATAAAGTTATACCTGAATAACTTTTCTTATAATTTTACCAATATCATGAAAGAAGAAAGTTCAAATGTGAACCACTTTTTGGTTGTGATTGTGAGGACAGCCGAAAACGCGACACATGGCGTCTTTGAGTGTGGTCCCCTCTTTAATTCAATGCCTCCCATGAATCGCGCCTAGTCATCCGCCGTGAACATGACGTGGCGTTTAGTCATCCGCCACGTGTCACGCTCTCGGTTGTCCTCACGTTCACAACCAAAAAGTGGTTCGCATTTGAACCTGCCCCTATCATGAAATATACAAAATGAATATGCATATTTTCATCCGATAAAATAATTTTATTTTATTTTAATGAATATTCTTATTGTAGTGTATTATATATGAATTTTGTAATAATAAACTATTTGACCATAAAATTAAAAAAGTTAATTTATGTTAGTCAACCCATTATGTTAATACGCGTCAAACCATGATAAACATTCACAACTTTTTCTTAATTAGAAATTTTATAATCTTTTAAGTAAAATATTTAACTCAAAGAAGATAGATCACAATGTAATCACCACCAGCCAATAAAAATTAACATAAATCAAAATGTTAATCATTGATTTCAAATATTAGACAAAATATATTCCGACTTGAATACGAAAAAAAATTATTTCATCAAATCATTACAGCATGTAATAAAAAATAATTGTAGTTATGAATGAAAAAAGCAAAGAAATCATCTTGTAGAAATAATAAACTTTCAAGTCAAATGTTAAATACTACCATTAAATAACATGAAATGAGTATTTTTATGACCTATTGGTTGTTTGGTTGCAACTATTGTTAGCAATGATTGTCTTGTTTTGTTACTGTAAGAGCAACATCAACTCTAGCTAGATAAAAGCAAGAAATCCGTAAGAAAACTAGCTTTTATCTGTTATTTTTTGCTGTTAAAAAAGATTATCTAGGATCTAACAAGCAACAAAGACAATAATACAAAAACACTTTGTTCGTGCTCTTTATTTATAATAACGAGCAAATGTTAAACCTAATGCGTATGTTTATAATTAATAGTTTATAAGTAAAAAACTTAATGCTTGTTGACTTCTACTTTTAGTTTTTTATTCTCTTGGTGCACAATCATCTTCCACCCAATCAACCAACTTTTATTTAAGTGGAGATTAAATGTGGTTGACTTAAATTATATTCCACTCTTTTATAATAGGGTATGATTATCCTTTTACTACATTTGAAATATATATTTATTGAGATATCAAACATTAGTAAAAGTCAAAATTCAAAAATATTAATAAAATGGTATCTAGATTTTGCTTAGACGCTACTGATTTTGGTTCTGTTGTTAGAATTTTTTTACTTTTTTTTTGTAAATGAACTTCAATGAGATGTGGATTAACTAATACGTAAGGTGTATAAAAAGTTAAAAACTATTAACAAATTGGTTAATGATGGTTGATAAAGTTAATGATATATTTAGTCAAACAATGACAAAATCACTCCAATATAACAATATTTATATGTTATAAAACTTGTGAGTGTATGTGACGACTTTAACCAAAGAAAGAGGAGTGTTTAAAATGGGCAAGATACAAAAGCGGATTTGTTAAAAGAGATTAGTTCTAATACAACATAAAAGATTTTTTTAAATATTAACATCGTGCTAACAAAGTAACTAATTAAAAACTCGTTTGTTTGTATATGACTTAAAGAAGTCTGTATAAATATGAAGATTAACTTTGTTTAATGCTCGGGGCTAGTTTCACTGATCAACTACATCAAACGAGCAGGGCCGGTCCTAAGATTTCGGATGCCCATGGAGAAAGGCCAAAGAATGCCTTTTTAATCGATTTGGCGATCTCCTTCAATTGTTTGGATTTTCGTGGTAACCTTAAGTCGTTTCGTATGGCCAATTAGATTAGGCGATTAATCGAAGGTGGACCTCGTATCGGAAAAGAAAGCAGGCCGAGAAAATATAATGGTGTTTGGGCTAGATGGCCTGATGCATAACGGTAAAAAAATTGTTCTAAAAAGTCAAAATTAACCTACTAATTGGTATTTGGGTTGCACTTGATGATGCCCCTTAACTTGATGATGCCCTAGGTTGTCGCCTCTTGGCCTAGACCACCCAGGGACACCCTGCAAACGAGCGATAAGGGTTTGCCATCTGGTCTGCTCTAGTGAAGAAAGTTACTATCCCTAGTAATTCGTCAAAACACGATTTATGACCAATAGTCAATCCAGGAGCAAAGATGGCCAACTGTTGGAAGATCCTACTATTGGAAGCATGAGAACTGACTTAGTAAAAAAGAATGGGGATATTCAGGGTCCCATAACCATCAATAAGAAAAATGTAAAAATACCCATAAGACGGATAGTCGACCCAAAATTAAAGGGGAAGAGCACGAAAGATAAGAAAAGAGATAAATTTTACTTTCTTTGAGTTTATTAGAGTTGGTTGAAGGAATTCCAATTGTAATTGACATTGTCATCTATTTTCATTGAACTTAGTGGAATGGTGACGCTTGTTACCCGTAATTTCTTCGCTTACGGTTTTCCACTTCCACCCCTGATACGTGTCACGTATTTTATGTATATTTCTTATACTTACTTTTTGCTTTATAATTATTCTTGATTACATTGTTTGATTGTTACTTATATCAAATTTTAAGGTTTCATTAAAATCCAACCTAAACATATAACTCATACTCTAATTAAGGTATTTTCCATTTTAATTCCATTTAATTGTTGTTGATTATAATTGGACAAAGCAAAGTCTTTTATTTTTGGGACAAGTGGTAAAGCAAGTTGTTAAGGTGGTAGGAGGCAGTAGATATTGGCCAGAGTATTGTGTTGTTCTCAACTTGCCAATCTAGAACAAGCACACAATATGCAAAATGGATAAGATTTATGGGTCATTTTCATATGGTTTTCAAACTATGAATCTAATAATATCTTGGTTTTTGATGGAAGTCATAAGCTATAGTAATCCTGTTATAAATTAAATCAAAACAAAAATAAATTAGCATTTTATCTATTTTAATGACTACATATTGACATACGTATAACATTATTAACTGAAATTATATATAAACAATGCGATCTTATTTAGCTTTAGACATTATACAAGTTTATTCGCTTACATATAATATAGGTTAACTGACTTATGTGAGGAAATAACAACGTCCTTATTGATCTTACTTTCTATATTCACATTATGTATTATTGTATTTATCTAGCTTCGTTTTTACGTTATATTATTTTCATCATAGTTTTCTTTGTCTCACAGTTAGCTCAATCTAGCTATTTTCATTTGATGGCTTTCTATACGAATTCCGATATGTGAAATATATGGAGCTGTTATAATTGCATGTTTATACTTATATCAAATGAAAAAACAAAATGACATGAAATATATTTTACATGAAATACTTCTATGAATGTGTATATAGATATAATATGTTTATATTTAATACTCACACAAAGACGTTAATTTCTAGTATTTAACTATGTCATTTATCTGTTTAACTTAAAAATTACCTTAAAAGATCAACCTCTACATTTTCTCTTGCTAAAGATAAATATTATGGTTTTTAAAATGCAAACTTAATCGAAACTTTCATCAAGATATGCATCAATATAATAAATGTTCTTTTTGGAAGTAATACACTAGAATAACAATCTTAATTTTCTATTTTGCAAAAAAGGAGTCAAATTCACTTCTGCAAGCGGCTTAGTACGAATGAAAAAATTTCTACCAAAAGGGTTAGAACTCTCCTATTGGAAAGGACAAAAAACAAATCAATGCTAATAGCCAAAAAGGCTTGTAGCCCAACAACATTTGGTGTTTGCTAAGGTACCCCCTTCCTTGTGGTTGTGGGTTCGAGTCTTGTCATGGACGTTGGTGTAGTTTAGAAGTAGGTTTAGTGGGTGCATGTGTCTTCTGTCGTTAATTTTTTTCCCCTTTTTATCGATAGATAAAGATCTCTCTTTATCATCTCATGCCAGTTGCGACAAAGGATGAGTTCTTTTTCGTTCTTGTAAACCAGAAAAGCACCTAGCACTCAAAGGAACAAATCTTATTTAGGAAAATGACGCATAAAAAGGGTTGGCCCGTCAAAAGTCTGTGCTCATCAAACTACATATATTCGCCATCTAATGATAGTCACAAAGGTTTCACAAATGAAGGGGTCTCTTTGTGATTCCTTTCAATGTATAACTAATCTTTTGGTATAAAAACAAAAAGGCCTTTTTGTTTACGGTTATTGTCTATGGGATCAACTTTTCCAACGTCAACAGCAAAATATTCTAATAAAATGTGAATCAATAACAAATCAAATTATATGTAGAAATATTCTTGGCCAAATACACATTGGCGATTTAAAATCAACATAGGCAATTGATTTTTCACCTCACACTATCATGGAATGTTGAAAACATGGTATCAAATCAAAGCAAAACGATTCCATATATTTGGGCTCCAATTAATTATCTTTTTCCTTCCCACTTGAATTTATATTATTTTTATTTGTATGTATCACTTGATAAATGTATAAAAGCATTTACTGCTAACATACGATTGAAAATATTATGAATCAAATCACAAGGGTCATAATATAATGGTCGAGGTACTGGAATTCAATTCGATTTCTTCAATTCGTTTATATTTTTGTGATATATATATATATATATAAATTATAATAAACATACCCAATGATCAAACGAGAACGCTAACTATTTAAGAAAATACGAAAAAGATCAAAACACATAAAATCACATATGATTTTATATTAACGGTCAAAAAAAGGTGTGCGACGACTTTGGCTGCATTTTCAAAACTCACATAAATCATATGTGATTTTATACGTAATATCAATGTATAATCACATATGATTCAACTATTTAGATCTTATTTTAACCTACTCTATTCAACCAAACTCAATTTGATTCCAATTTTTTTTAATTCTAATTTCCTTTAACATTTTTTTATCTAAATATCATTATTAGGACCGAAAATCTCAACATCAATGCTTTATACTAGTTACCAAAAAAAATACTTTTATATTAAAATAAACAGTAAACTTGTGCCAATTAAAAAATAATTGTAATTTTAAAATGAAAAAAGATAAAGAAAAGGGAGCTAGTGGCTGCCCGTTAAGGGTATTTACTTTTCTTAAGATCCATACACATGGGTGGTGTTGGTGGTGAACGAACGAACGGGCAGCCGGTTCAGGGGGCGGGCAGGACATAAATATCTGCCCACTTGTTGGCTTCTTACCAATGGTAGTTCTAGTTAAAGGGAAAGATACTTTTGGCTCTCTTTTTTTTAATGATTAATTTATTATTATTTTGTTCTCAAAAGATATGAAGACACCCCTAATTGTTAGTGATAAACCATGAAGAGTCCATGTACTTTCATAAGTGATTTGGTTAGTCCCTTCACTTTTGAACGTAAACGCTATCAGCCAATTAACACGATAAGTGACATGTTTACGTTAGCAAAATTAAAGTTACCACAAGTAACTAATAATATGCATGTATCTGTTATATACTTGGACAAAATGAGGTTAATGTCTTTACTTGTTTAATCAGAAATTTTTATTCCAGTTGCCGACAAACATATTTATGAAGAAGGCATCTACCCTCTCGATCCTCGCCTAGTTGATCATTCACACAAGACCTTTGCTTAGCTATGTTTTTTCTTTCTTTTACAAAAACATGTTTGTTCTTTCATATGTTAACTTTAATATACTTGCTAGATAACTTATTGTGAACATGCAAGTTCTAAGCTTTCTTTTGTAGCAACATCTTTTAGCTGAGATGGTTGGTTTGATTGGTTGGTTTTGATGGTACATTATAAGTCATTTTGTTTTAGCATAATATAAATGGTAAGTGCTTGTTAAATAAGGGAGAAAGTAAGAAGTAGATGAAAAACAACAAGAGATTTGAGAAGGAGATATAATTAACAAATAGATATGTTTTTGTGATAAATTCATGTCCCTCTATTTATACTTTATAATGGCTTTTAGTTGCGTACATCATTTAATCCACATGTATAACAAATATAGGATAGTAATGTTTTCGTGGGAAGCATTATCTACCATACAAATTGACATCCAATGAAGATTGACTTTTATATATAAGATATTTTACCCAGTTGGTTATAAACAAAAACTAAAATCATCCTTGCTCTTACCCGTTATATAGGTTAAATTGGGTCGGGTTCGGGTTAGAAGTTGAGTCGATGTGAGAAATCTAAGAAGTTTTTATCAACCGTTTGATGCACATTAGGATGAGATACATCGGGATGCACCATATCACTTCCCTTCCAAAGTGTAATTCATGGGAGGACATGAGATTAAAAGTAATCAATGGTTCAAATCAACTTATCACGCTAACTTAACTTCTCACACAATCCTCATTCCACATAAATTTTAATCTATACATTGTTTTGTATTGAGCTTTTCCAATATCTTTTTTTTTGTTATTTTTTGATTTATGAATTTTCATTGTTGTTTTACATGTTATGTGCATGTTTTTGCTATGAATTGAACGACAAAAAATTTACCTGAACTCCTAAACTAGTCTATATGATTAAAGGAACATGGTTTTCGTTTTTGCCAAATTCAACACCATGTCCTTGCTTGATTGTTTATTCCATATTTCCAAGAGTGTAGCGAAAGATATACGTGAAGAACAAATATTATAAAGACTTTTTGGAGTTTGGTTGTTTTTGAATTATGTATAAACTAAAATATTTAACCTAATTAAAGCTAAGTAAAGTAAGTAAACCTTATCTTTTCTTTTCTTCAGATATATTATAATCCAACACATCAATTATACTTTTCATCATCAAAAGATAAGTGAGATATTTTGTCATATTTGTCTGTTTATGATTTCAACCTTGTTAGATTTGTACTCATTCTCGTAAACAAATTGTTTTAATTAGGGTTTGTGTTTTAGACCAGATTGTTTGCATGAGACTTATCAGAGCATAAAATAACACTTAAATTTCACAATAAAAAACATTGAGAATATACAAAAAAAATAATTAGACCTTCACAACAAAACACTGTGAATATTCATTATTATTTATGTATGTCTGTTCAAATCCTTAGCTTATCGACTATATAACAAATGTAAAATTCATAATTCCAGAATTTTAGTATACCATTAAAATGAAATGAAGTGAAATTTTTGTAGTGTCTATCATAAAACTTTGTTTGTTTTCATAAGAAGGGGCTTACATGCTCTAAATTATTGTGACATTGTTATTCCCTTACTTTTTGGAGAAAATTATTTTTCTAATCATTTGAAAAAATGGCTTTAACCTCTTAAACATATTCTTAACGGATATCTCAAAATAACCTTGAAATTCACCCCACCAGAAGGCACCTAGGGCGAGTTTCATGTTTTTTTTTTTTTACATTTAGCCTTCATGAATAAAATAAAGATGGTGGTTTGAAACTCGCCTCGATTGAACATATATACATACATAAATGTTAAAATCGCCATATATATACCATACATAAATGTATGTTTTTCCGCATTTAACGTGTATATATATATATTAGCCTCCTGGGTAAGAAACTCGCCCAGGGCGACTTGGCACTCCTACTGCTACTTCTTGTGCGCGCGCACAGACACACACACACACACACACATACATCATTTGTGTTTGTATCTATAGAGGTACCAATTGGTGTAAAAATATGAAACTCTCCCCGAGCGAGTTTCATGTGGGCGACTTCTTTAAAAATGTGGCCGGCGGTGGTTGATTTTGACCAGAAAGCAAGTGTTTGACCGGAAAAAGCTTAACTCACCCCGGGTGACTTTCAGAAGAGCCTTCAATAGTTATCTTTAAATATCCGAAAAGAATGCGGTTAGAAGATTAAAGCCATTTTTTTAAATAGCTAGAAAAATAATTTTCTCTAATTTTTGTCATAGCCACGTCAAAGATATGTTGTATTTCTCTCCCATTTTTGGAGTCTTAATAGTTTTCTAAAAGTCCCATCTAAAAAAAATTCCTTTAAAGTGCTATCTAAAATGTTATAATTTTACAACTTTCATAAGATGCAAACCATTCATATAACTAATTATACATGTAAACCAAGGGGTGTTTTTGTAAGATATATAAAAAGCAAGGGGTATTTTTGTAAGAAGATTTATTTTGATTTTTCAAAATCTCGAAACTTGGCAAAAACGACAAGAAGAAGAGTCGTATTGAGAGACCACTTGGTCCAAGATCACTCGTTATTTGTGTCCAATAACAGTGAAGCTTTAGATACAGGGAGTCTATATATATATAATGGTTTCTGTGTGTATATATTTTTAATGGCTGAGATCCATCCATTTGGACACGTGGCCCACGCTGGGCGAAGTTTTATATCTTGTGGAGATCTCTGTCCACTTGCACCCATCAGGTGTGGAGCCCACACGTCCTTATGGTGGAACATCACATGTCATATGGAAGCAGCATGGCATGGTTATGGTCCCATGGATAGACACAACCATCATGCATGCATGACTATTATCATGACATTTTTGAGTTTTTCTTTAATGTTCATTTTCACAAAATTAATAGGTGTTAAAAAGATTATTTAGATGAATCTTTTTATGATTTCACTATATTTGACAAACTAGTTGACAGCTGATAAGCTAAGTGTTAACTAATAAGTCGGCTAGTAGCTGATGAGTATGTAAAATGATCAACAAAGATATTTTGAGGTATAATAATTAACATTAGTAAGGGTAAAATTGAAAAAAGCTACTCCAAGTAGTGTTTCAATAAGCTAGCTTATCATACATGTTTGGATGGAGTAACTTATAAGGTAGCTTATTCTTGCCAAACACAACCTTTGACAAGATTTGAACCGTTATATCTCAAAGAAAAATAAATTTAGGATTTTTTTAGTTGATTAAAACTTAAAAGTTTATAAAGTCGTTTAATATATTTTTAGCATAATTCACTATTTTGAGAGATCTTTTTAACTTTTTTTTGTTTAATTTCATGGGGTTTTTAAGGTTTTATTTTTAAATATTTTTTGAAGAATCTTTTTAGTTTTAATTGATCTCGAAAGATTTTGTTTTTTTCTTTTGATTCCAAGTTACTTTTTATGGTTTTTTAGTTGGAGGAGCATTAGGGACAAACTTAGGAGTTTTCATACAGTGGTACCATACGTAAAACAATCATACCTTTTTAAATAATATGATTGTGTATTTGATAAAATTAAAAAATTTAGCTTACGAAAAAAGAACAATACAGTAGCACGTGACACAATAGCCGTCCCTAGAAGGCACATGCGGGCAATTATTATGGGGTCCGTCTCCCCAAAGGCCCTACCTTTTACATATGAAGTTCACCTCTTGCCTAAGAAGCAAAACCAAGATCTTATTAATTGAATAGTCCCTCGAGATTCATTTTATTAATTTGATGGAAATACCAAAGGCATCGATAGATTTGTCCAACTACAATAAATATTTTTAAATTCAAAAGATATTCTTATTTCGAGAACAATAATAAAAGGATCATTTACTAGTCATAATTCCTTCACCGAATACAAGTATTTGTTAATCAAATACTTAACTTTAAAAAGAATAACGTTAGATACACTATTTTTGTTTTATAGTCGACTAAATCTCTTTAAATTTTCAAATAAACTAATCAAACTGTAAGAGACATGGAAATTCTAACACGTGACAACAAAACCCTGTTAAATAACATAACGTATCAAACTCTAATACTTTGATTACACTCGTTCTATAGCGACCATCACTAAAAATGAAACTAATATTCTAAAAAAGTTATTACACAACTTTTTTGTATTTTAAAACATTGCCAACAAAAAATATATACTTTTATAACGTTAAAACGATAAAAGAATGGAACAATGCTACTTTTGAAAACACGAATAAATAACTTAGAATTAAATATTAATATTTTTTATGTAATTTTCATTAATTCAAAAATTGAAAGAGAGATGGTGACATAAAAGAGTCGGTTTAGGCACATTGAGTCATTGAAAACAAAGAATTTTTTTGTTGGTGGAGAAAAAAGTTGGTACCAACTGCTAGATTTGAAATATTTAATTAATTAATAGGCAATAATGATGATTAAAATAAGATGCTTCAATAATTATGTGATTAATATAATTAATTGAAGGTAGACGTGGGTTATTGTGGATCGTACACGTGGTGTGGTCAATTCAAGTGTGGGACCCACGAGTATGAGAGCCAATGAGGACGGAGTTTTACAAGGTTTGGACGGTTTTAAGGTTGAATTTTTGGTTACAATGCAATTGTGGCATAATTATATATCTTGTTCTTGTTGTTTATTTATTTCCAATTTTAATCAATATATAATGTTTTTATTATGACTGTTATTATTAAACAATTTACTTTATAAATTTTGTAGAGTATCATTTTATTGTACAACATTATTTTAAATGTGTTATTTGAAAAGTGTTTATGTTATTTTGTTGATATATAAATTTATGTCTTTAAATATAAGGATGATGATTTGCTCCGATCCAATGAAGAACCCAATACACCACCTCGATTGGGGCCACGGATTCCTCGCTAAACATGGATGGGAGGGCCAACGTTTGACCGTATAACAAACTGAGGTCTAGAGAGCCTTTACCATAAATCAAGGCCAGAGGCTATAAAACCCTCCCTTTTATCATGCCTATTTGAATGAGTGCCACAAAAACTTTGTATAGGCTTCATCTCCTAAGATGTTTGGTCAACTATGCCATATCTTATGGCCCACCTTGGCACATCATGTAAGTGCATTGTAATCCTATATTTAATCTTTAACGATAACTTCAATTTCTTTACTATTTATGTTTTCTTATTCTCAAGTCTAAGATGTTAACTCCTAATCCTGTTACTTTCCTCGCATTTGCTCTAGGGTTCGTGTTTATATGTTTTGCTTCCTTGTCTATTTAGAATTTTTTTTTGTAAGAAAACCTTGTCTTTTAGAAAAATAAATATAAATTATGTAATAAATCCATTACAATTTTAGATGAAATGATCATTCTTTTGGATAGTTATTTTATATTACAATTGAGGGAGGTGATAAAAAAAAAAAGAATTATCACATTTTGAGCAACTAACTCATCGTTTTTCTTTGAAACCAATAAATTCTTCAACCTATTAAACAATTAAACTCTTAATGTTTAAAACCAAAAAAACTGTAACACTTTCAATTCACCAAAAGAAATATCATATCATCAACTATAAAATCTTCTTAAAAATCCTAAAATAAAACAAGTAACAATTTAAAACCCATGGCAACGAAGGTTTTAAAAGCACATCAACATGTAACTTAAAGTTAACCCGTTCCATAGCAAGTTAAGTTACAACCAATCTATAAATAAAAGTAAAAAGATGCTGAATTTGAAACGATAACAAACAAATATCTAAGTGTGTTCTTTGCCCATTCTCCAACCCGAAACTACTTAGTATTGTGATGCCTATTAAAGTCAATAAAACTCAATAAGTTTATGATTGCACGGATTATATCTATATCAAACAGGTGTACTTCAAAATAAAAAAAGAATGGCTACTTTGTTTATTAATTTATTTTAATTGAATTAAATAACTTAAATTTTTTGAAAAAAACCAATATATTAGTTTAATATATTTTAACTAACTAATTAACTTAGAAATTGATACATTTAACTAACATAATATAACAATTAGTTTTATTAATCTCAATTCTCAAACTAATTAAGTTGGACTAAACCCGAAATCATTTTGATTATACATCCATCCAATAAGCCTATGGGCTAGATTTGCTTGATCCAAAGAAAACCAATCGAGATTCTTGGTCCAAGTATAACAACAAAACTTGGCCTAGAGTTGTTCAACACAAATTAGCCCAAGGCTCCAACTACCCATGGTAGTTGGTACAACCGGCTTTTCGGTCTCGTTTTTTCGTTGTTTTCGGTGATTCTTTTTAATAAGGTTCTATGGAGGATTCAAAGACAAAGCGAAGCATATAAAGAACTTGAAGTTTGGGTGAGTATTTTTGACTCAAAACGATGATAAATTGAGATTTTCTAGCCTTGAATTGAGGCTTTGATTTCTCCTTTGTTTATCGATGGTTTTCGTTATTAAATTTATTGAATAAAAATGTAGCTGGAGGTGTTGGCTACTTAAATTTTGTTAAATCTGAATATCAATCCACCATGATTAAGAAGCTTCAATTCAATCACAAATCTCACTTTTATTAACTATGAAATACAATATGAACAAAACACACACTCTTAACTTTCTCTCTCTAACAAGCACTTGATATGACAATTACGAATCCTCTTCTTTTCACTAAAATCTAACTCTCCTAAAAGCTTTTATACCCCAAGGGTATTTACACAATGCACCCCTCAACTTTACACAAGATACAAATATAAACTCAACTTGAATACAACTATATTTTTGACCCTAACAATCTCCCCCTTTGTATTCAAGTTGGAAATAACCAACTATCACAAAAACTTGAATCTTCACTTTATCAGATTCAGCAACAATCAAAACTTTTCAGCATCAGAAATCTTCACGAAACACAAGTAACCAACTTGAATTCAACTTGAGAACCTCTTGACTTTAAAAATCATCAACGTTCTTCAGAAAGATTCTCAACCTTTTTCAATGTAGAACAATATCCCCTTTTTCCGCAAAATTGAATTATCTTCTTTGAAGTATCCACCTTCAATAAACTCAACTTGAATCAGAAATCACCAACTGATTATCACTTAAGTATCAATCTCCAGATATTCTCAATTATCTTCATATTAAATCAAACTACTTTCTCAACTTCAGCAAAACAAACCATTCTTTCATCAACCTTCACAACTCGAACTCAATCTTTAAACCTAAAGGCTTTTCAACCATAGATTCAAAAGATTTAAACTTCGATCTCTCTTTATCTCCCCCTTAATACTTGCTTTCTTCCCTTAACTGTTACTTTCACAAAACATTTCTTCACAAACCAAATCATCATGTACTTTCAACCGATTACATCTTCAACTCTTGATACTTTCGTCTTTTCTTCAAGCAACATCAACACTTGTATCACGATCAACATTATTACTTCACAAATAACCTCAAAACTTGATTGAACCAACATCTTGAAATCTTTAATCAACCATACTTGATGTCTTGAATTCTTCAACTAAATTTTGACCTTTTCAAACGAATATTGGGCTCTTCAACATAACTCTCATATCTTCATCATGTCTTTGACAAATGTCTTTGATACAACTTCTCCCCCTCATGATGGTTAGGAGAATCCGAAACATCATGAACAATCAAAGACAACATCATCAAATTACTCAAAACTTGCTGCAACAAAAATTCTCCCCCTCAAACAAATAGCTCATCCATATCAGATTAATCCCCCTCAAATCCGGCTCAAATTCCTCCCCCTCAAATGATGGGTAATCGGCTAACATAGAAGCACAATGAGCAACTATTGACACAACAACTCATAGAATTGTGTGGCCTATTTTCAGTGTTGTCAACGGGGTAGCACTGATAGGACTTCCAGTCATCACTGAAGCAAAGTTATAAAACTAAGGGGGCGTTTGGTTGGAGGTATTGACATGTCAGGAATGGGAATGATAATGAAAACTGCTGTTTGGTTTGATATTATATAATGGAATGATTCCTGCAGATCCATTAATTTTCATTCCTGACCAAATTGGGTGGAATGAAAATTTTATTTCCACTTGGTTCTTTTTTTCATGCATTGTTTCATCTATGGATGTTAAATGATACATCTTTTGTATTTTTAAGTTGGAAAAACATTTTTTTAAATGAAACAATTTTCATTGATTATAGTGGGTTAACCAAACAGCATCAATGCAATGCTCATTCCTATTCCCATTCTCCTACATTCCCATTTTCATTTTCATTCCCATTCCCTGAAATGAACCAAACGCCCCCTAAGTTCTCAGACTGTTCCGGCAATATCACAAAGATATGCAGTTGGAATCACAAAGACTCGTGCAAGTGTCAAAGAAATATCATCATAATCATTAGGCTCAAATATTGATTCAACCTGGGACGCAGATTGATAATCAATAGACTCTAGTGCATAGAATATGAAGTTCGGAGACCAGAGAGGATGTCTTCCTTGTTTCAATATCTAAATCTTCCGAGTGAAGATTAGATAGATGATGTGCTAATTATCCGTGAGAATTGAAACAAACATCTTTTAAGAGATATTTGAGTAGCTTGGTGGGGTGACACGAATTATCGACATTGGGTCCATGTCTTGTTTCAATATTCATCTCCAAAGAATCGAGAATGAATAGATGATGTGGTTACCCGGATAACTGTATAGGTTTGGGAAGGATCTTCTTGTATTCTTTTTGATCCTGTCTCACTCTCACCATTTTCTTTTAACTCCCCCTACACTCAAGCTCTCGGCATTTTACCTCATGCACACCCTCACAAACTAGGTCTAACCTAGGGATGTGTTTCTTGGGTAGATCCTCCGGCTCTGGATTGATCATAGAAACTTCTATATCCTATCACACATAAGTTGATATCATGAAATGATATTCTTTGAAACGTTGAGTATAGTCATACCAGAACGTGATATGATGGTGATTCATATGTGATACAATATGTACATGGGGAACATATTTTGAACAGAAATGGAAAACACTTATTGATAAGATCATATGTTGAAGAAATTCATTCACATGCGCTAACAAGTGATGATTGATTGTAGAAATCAAAAATCTTGATCATGAATTCCAAAGAACAAAATTCAAGCGCGAAACAGATAGACTCAGTAAGCACAGTGTATTCAAGAAATGAATCAATGATTAGAAAGTTTAAGTGTGAAGAACAATTCACAATTAATAATCTGAAGAAGAATTGAATCATTGAAATGAAATAACGTGCATTGAAATCAAACTGGAATTCAAGCGAGTGTATTTCCACCGAATAATTTCAACGAATATATGAGATGTGGAAATAACAATGTGAAGAAAAATATAACACGTGGTAATTCGTGAAACGATTTAGAATTAGAAAGGAGCAAACACAAGTAAGTTCCTGAAGATGAACACCACGGTTAAACACAATTAAGCGCAAGTTATGAACTAAGGTTTAGAGAGATACTTACAATAACGCTCATATAACACATTGATGCTCGGGTCTTGAACTGATGTATTCAAGAGCCATACACCTGCAAAATCAAGAGAAACCAGATTTTGGTATCCATGACAGGATCTATATATCAATATCAAGATCAGAATACTTTAATCAAAGAAGTTTGCGGAATAACACTTTGATTATAGAACAGAACAATGAATTTGAATAAACTGTATGTATTGATTTCAATAGCTTAATGATTACAACTACAAGCCCCAATATGTTTGAACAGGCTCAAACAGACGTGCAACACTTCTCTATTGCAGGGATTACAAGAATAATCTTGAGGCTCTTAATTCTAACACAAAAGCTATCAAACTCGTATCTAACAATGATCGACCTATCAGCTATATTTACGGCTTAACAGATTACAATAAGGAAACTAGATTTACAAGATAATCTCTAAAATATCTCCAAGCATATCATATCTTGTCTATATCTTCAATTCATCGCAATCCTTTCCTTATCTTCATCTTGATAGCAGTAGTAAAACAAAAGCAGTGTTAACTTTACACTAGCAGTGTTAATCTCAGAACCAGCAATGGTAATCTTCAAGAGCAGTGGTAACCTTGTACAGCAGTGGTAATCTTGATCTTCATTCACTCATAACATACTAGCAGTGGTAACCTTCACATAATCAGCAGTAGTAACAACTCCAAAACCAGCAGTGGTAATCATCAGACTTCAACAGTGGTAATGTATCAGACTCAACAATCTCCCCCTAAACTTAACTTCTCAACATGAGGAGCTAAGTTTGTGAGTCTGATCTTCAAATAAGTCTTCATCTTCTTTACCAACAGTCTTGCAGCTCTTGTAGGTTCACCACTTGTACTCAGATTTACCTTCATCATACACTGCAGCCTTTGAATATCTAGTGCATCAGTTTCACACTCTTTAAAATAATACTCCATTTCTCCATCATTAATGCTCAGACTGTAAACCTTGCATTTTTCAAACCATCTCCACTCCTTCACATCTTCACAGGTTGAATTCTTTACACCTAGAAGTTTGAATGGTTCAAACAACCAAAACAAACACTCTAGTGCAAACTTCCTCTTTTTAGCTTGATCAGGATCATCTCTGTCATTCACAGCTACCTTGATCACAGTGCATCTCTGTTCATACATCTCCTTCAAATTCTCTCTCGTACACTCTTCCATGATATTCTCCCATTCAGCATCACAGAGTTCTGACCCATCATCCAACTGTACAATATACCTCAGGTTTTGATCAACTCCCCAACCTGTGACTTTCTTCTGTTTTAGCTCAATCACTTCTTCATCAAAATAACTTGGATTCAACTCCAGCAGTTGTTCTCTCAATCTGTCAATTAACTCTCTATCTAACTCAGACAAATTCTCTGCTTTCTTCTTCACTTCCAGCATACTACCCATCATGATTGGCTCAAAATCATACCTCTTGTCCATCAGGAAGAAACTCATTCTCCCTTTCTCAAACTTTACTGAAAACACCCTATTTTCATAGGTGTTCCAGGAAATAACCTTTCCTTCACCAATACTGTCATCCTGATCTCTTTTTCTGTTCTTCTTGAGCTCTGCTTTTGTTTTTGAAAAGGCAAACATCATCTTTAAATCTTCAACCAGCATCCTAGCTTCCTCAAAATCTTCAATATCTTTAGTACAAGCTATCTCATACATCTTCTTTAAATCACCTTTGGATAATTTTCTGAAGATCCCAAGGTAATTAGCAAACACTTCATTTGTTCCATCACTTCTGAATACCTTGAAATAATCCACCTGATTATTCTCAAAGTATATCCACATAGATATATTTGAAGGTTCCTCAATCTCTTTGCTCATCTTTGGCCTTTTAGCAATAGACTTCTTTCTTATTGCCTTTGATGGTTGTGTCTCTATCTGCTCAGTCACTTCAACTTCCTTTTCAACTGTTTTCTCAGCAATCTCTTCTTTCTTCTCAATTACTTGGACAACTTGCTGCTCAGACACAGCCACAGTTTCCTTAGTCTTTTCCACACCATGTTCAGGATTACCTTCAGTAGTAACCTGTTCTTCAATCCGATCTCTCTTCCTCTTCCTTTGAACCAAAGCAACCTCTTCAGTTTCAACATGTTGTTCCTCCATGGCTTCCAAATGCATAGCTTCTCTGGTGACATTATACTTATTCTCAATTTCTTCCAGAGTCCACCTGGAAAAGTATTGAACTGGCTTTCCAAGAGCACCAGATAAATACCTCACCATTACCCTTCTCTTTTCTGTCTCAGTTTTTGAAATTGACTTCTTTTGAGTCTTTTTCACAGGCTTCTTCTCTTTTCTTTCTTGTAATTTCTTTGCTGCAGCCTTTCCATCCTTGTCTTGCTGTGCTTGTATCCTCTTTCTCTCTTCTATCTCCTTGTTTACTCTTTCTTGATCCTCCAGGCATAATTTTCTAGCAAGAGCCTCTGAAGCTTCATATTCCAAAACCTTCCTTTTAGCCTCATCTACTTCAGTATCAGAATCAGACTCTGCTTCTTCAATCATCTTTTCTTTTCCTTTGTCTTTGGGATCAACAGGAAGATCATTCTTTTTCACAACCTCTGGTTCTTTGAAAACTACACCCTTGGTAGGTTTGACTACTTCAGGCATTTTCACTAGCAGCTCAGCAATGGTCAGATCATCTTCATTGATCTCTGGTTCAGCTTTTTGCAGTTTTGGTTCAGCAATATCAACTACAGGTTCATCTGCAACCTGAGTTTCTTCATTCACTTTTTCATTCTCAGGCTCCCCCTCAGCACCAGCACCAGTCTAAATCACATCATCAGCCACCTCATCATTGTCAGCATGAATTGGTTCATTCACAACTTCCTTTTCTAGTACTGGCTCCCCCTTAAATTCAGATCCGCTCTCCCCCTTTGTGAATGCAACCAAGGTATTATACCTCCTCCGTAAAGCTCTAATAGTACCCTTCATTGAAGCAATGGTAGCACCCTGAGCTTGAATGACCTTGGCTTGCTTCACAATCCTTGCATCATGAACCTTGAGCAAATCATGCTGTGCTGTAGCCAACTGCTCCAATGTATCCAGCCTTTCCTCATGAGAACCATGTTTCTCATCATGAATAAAGAAATTCCTCTCAAACGCCTTCAAATCCTTGGCTATGGTAGTGAAGTTTTCCATCAATTCCTGGTGTGAAAATCTGCCCTCACCAGGTTTAGAAGTGTTAACCTCCATTACTGGATCTTTTAGCTTTTTGACTTTAGTCTTCAGCCTTGCTGAAGCACTAGAAGCCCCCTTGGTTTCTTGGCACCTGGGTCCTCCCTGTGATTTCTCACTAGGAGTTGCCGTGGTGGGGGTCTTACTTATGTTCAAACTGTCCTGATGCACACCTTGTGCAACATCAGTAGTTTGAGCCTCACCAACCACATGCCCATCCTTCTCCTTAGAGGGCACCTTCTTTATACTTGAGTGGGGCTGCACTCCAGGGGTATCACTTTGGGTAGAATCAGAAGGAGAGTGCTCCAACTGTTGGCTTAAAGGTTCATTGGGTTTAGAACCAGAGGAGGAAGGAGCTCCCCTGTTCTTTCTTTGATATTTTTTCAGTGTAGGGGTGGGGGTTTTCTCAAGGGACTGAGGGATTGTATCTGTGATAGGTGTGGGTAGGTCATCAGAGGGAATGCTTGGTTGTGTAGGCTGCAAGCCTGATGCCTCACCTTGGGGGTGGTTCACTCTCATCATTGTAGAGAACAATGGAGTGAATTGGTCATTTGAGCCTTCTGCAGGTCTCTTCATATTGGCAAACACCTTATGACCAAGAGCAGAGCTCTTATAGATGTTACCAGTCATTGGTACAGCCGTCAATTCCCTTGTTATAACTTCTTGGACAAATCTTGGGAACATGTAAAACGTTTTTACTTTTGAATTGTGGATGTTCTCAAGATTGTACACAAGATCATCAAAGATCATTTGAGAAAAGTTAAAAACCTGGTTTGCGGCTAAACAGACCAAAGCAGAAGCCATGGTACTGCTAAACTCACCAAAACCAGTGGTTTTCTTTGAAAAACAGTGCAATAGGGTATGCACAAAAAATCTCCATTGAGGGCACAACTTACCCTTAAGGTATTTCAAAGAGGTTTTGGAGCCTGTATACCCCATTCTTAAAAGATTTTCCATGATAGTTTTAGTAGAAAGCATTGATATACCTTTTTCATCATGGAACTGCAGATGAAGTCTGATCTTTTCTGGGGTAAGAGTTAGAGAATGACCACAGATGGTGGTCTGAATAGTCTTGACCCCTTGTTCCTCTTGAATGACCGCATTCAACCAGAAATCGTGTTGATGTTGAATGTAGATGGTGGGATTAATGGTTGCGGCATAAGCGATGTGAGATGATGCAAGAAAGTCAAGAATGTCTTCAAAACCCTCAGAATGGACATCCTGCTTGAAGTATCCCACCTTGTTGTGATCTTTGACAAAACACATTGACTCCATTATCGATTCGACACGATAAACCCTAGAATCAAACGAAAATCAGTAAAAGTGAAAAACACAGATGAAGAACAGATGCAGAATCGCAATCGTTTCTTTGAAGAAAAAGTGTAGAATAGCCGTTAATGAAAAAGGCGGTCAAGTTAGGGCTTATATACTACACTTTAGAGCAGGGGTAACTACCATTAGCAGTGTTAACGAACACACAAAGTGGGCTAGGTCAAATAAGCAGTGGTAATGAACACTAGCAGTGGTATTCGTCAAACAAAATTAAAAGCAGTGGTAATAGATACCCGCAGTGGTAATGACACGCATGGAGTTAAAAGCAGTGGTAATTACATCGGCTAGTTAAAAGCAGTGGTAATTACATCGGCTAGTTAAAAGCAGTGGTAAAACCTTAGGCGTTTCGCAAGATAACTAGCAGTGTTAACATGTGTGTGTGTGAGCAGGGGTAAAGTACAAATGTATAAGCAGTGGTAAAATGCAAATGTGAGAGCAGTGGTAGTGTGCGAATGTGCTAGCAGTGGTATGGTGCGATTGTGCTAGCAGTGGTATGGTGCGATTATGCTAGCAGTGGTATGGTGCGATTATGCTAGCAGTGGTATGGTGCGATTATGTTAGCAGTGTTAACAGGCGAATGACTAGCAGTGGTATGCTGTGACTATGCAAGCAGTGGTAATAGGCGATTGTGCGAGGAGTGGTAAAAACTTAGTAACAATAATCATTGCACTTCAGAGACTGCTGCACTGAGATCGATATATCAGCAATGAGAACTCCATCCCACTACTTGTGCACTTTCTGAAACTCCATCTGCCACAAGAACAAACTTATCAATAGTTACAAAAGAGTAAAAGAAAGGAAAGATATACAGAGATAGTACAAGAATAATTGTAACAAGAAGAAGGGTTATTCAGAGTTCATCATTCCAACACTTGTGACCAAGAATATGAACCTGCCTACATCAAAGGCTTTTGTGAATAGGTCTGCATATTGATCATCAGTGTGGACTTTTTGAACTTGAATTAGCTTCTTTTCATTACAATCTCTGATAAGATGGTACTTAATCTCGATATGCTTGGTCTTGGAATGTTTGACAGGATTATTCACAATGCTAATAGCACTGTTGTTGTCAATATATATAGGTGTCTGCAAGAAAGAAAGACCATAGTCCTGCATCTGATTCTGAATCCATAAAACTTGTGAGCAGCATTGAGAAGCAGCTATGTATTCAGCTTCAGTTGTTGATTGTGAAATAGTGGTCTGTTTCTTGCATTGCCAAGAAACCAATTTTCCTCCTAAGAACTGACATCCTCCTGATGTTGATTTTCTATCCAGGTTTGCCCCTCCATAATCACTATCTGTGTAGGCCACCAAGTCAAAATAAGTGTCATTTGGATACCAAAGTCCCAATCTTGGTTGGCCCTTGAGATATTTGAAAATCCTCTTGACTGCATGTAAATGTGACTCCTTTGGCCTAACCTGAAACCTAGCACATACACAAACAGCAAACATAATGTCAGGTCTAGAAGCTGTAAGATACATCAATGATCCAATCATGGATCTATACTGATGAACATCAACTTCCTCCCCCTCAACATCAGCAGTGAGATGTTTGTGAGTTTCCATTGGTGTGCTTGCTGGTTTTGCATCATTCATTCCAAATTTTTGAAGCATTGTAGCAACATATTTGGATTGATTGATGAATATACCATCTCTCTTCTGCTTGACCTGCAAACCAAGAAAGAAAGTTAGTTCTCCCATAGAACTCATTTTAAACTTCTTGTGCATTAGTTCTTCAAACTCCTTGCACATGTCTTCCTTTGTAGAACCAAAGATGATATCATCTACATAGATCTGCACTAACAGCATATCAGTCTTTGTTCTTTTGATGAATAGAGTCTTATCAATGACACCCCTTTCAAATTTGTTTTCCAACAAATAGGAGGACAAGGTATCATACCAAGCCCTGGGTGCTTGATGAAGACCATACAATGCCTTCCTCAACTTACAAACTCTGTCAGGATATTTAGGGTCTTCAAACCCTGGTGGTTGACAGACATATACTTCCTCATCAATAGTGCCATACAGAAAGGCACTTTTCACATCCATCTGATAGACTTTGAATCCTTTGTAAGATGCAAAAGCCAAGAATAGCCTGATGGCTTCAATTCTGGCTACAGGTGCAAATACATCATCATAGTCTATTCCTTCTTCCTGAGTGTACCCCTGTGCCACTAATCTGGCCTTATTCTTGATCACAATTCCTCTCTCATCTGTCTTGTTTCTGAAGATCCATTTAGTGCCAATTACTCTGTGTCCTTTTGGGAGATCCACCAAATCCCAAACATGTTGTAGGACAAACTGTAGTAATTCCTCTTGCATAGCTTCTATCCAGCTTGGATCCTTCATGGCATCTAACACTTTCTTTGGTTCATTCTGGGAAAGAAAGCATGACAACATCCCAGAATGAGTATTCACATATCCTGCTTCTCTGCTTTGCTTCCTTGTAATCATAGGAGAGGCCACATCTCCAATCACTTGGGAAGCAGGGTGATTCTTTTGAGTTCTTGTCAGATGTAGGGGTTCTTCAGATAAGATTTCCCCTAAATTTGAATCCTCTGGATCAGATTCTGTGGGATCTGGTTGAGTGATTTCACTTGTATCCCCAGGCTCATTTTCCACATTGCTTTCAAGCTGTGGAGTCTCTTCAGTCTCTTTGTCTCCTTCTTGGTGCTCTGAAGCATCCTCTTGTACTTCAGTCTCTGATTCTTTCTCTTCTGAACTGATGGTGGATGGAGGGAACATAACAAAAGGTGTATCTGTCTCCTTCTCTTTGATAATAGGACCTGTATCAACTGCATTGGTCATGTTCAAAGAGTTAGTGAGTGAATCAATGTCAAATAACCAGTCTAGACCAGTCCCATGCACATTGGGAGTGTGTTCATTGAATTTGACATTGTCACTTTCCTCAATTGTTCTAGAAACAGTATTAAATACTCTAACTGCTTTGCTCTGTATTGAGTATCCCACAAATAAACCATCATCAGCTTTGCTGTCAAATTTCCCTAGGTGAGTTTTAGTATTTAAGATAGAACAAGGACACCCAAAAGGTACAAAGAAACCTATGAAAGGATTTTTGTTTTTGAAAAGTTCATAAGGTGTTTTTCCCTTGGACTTGACTACATGAACCCTGTTTTGCACATAGCAGGCAGTGTTAACTGCTTCTGCCCAAAAAGTGATTGGTAATTTAGAATCTGCTAACATGGTTCTTGCAGCCTCAATCAGTGTCCTATTTCTCCTCTCAGCAACTCCATTCTGTTGAGGAGTTCTAGGAGCACTGAATTGTCTTTCAATACCTTTTTCTTCACAAAAGGAATTCAAATCAGCATTTTTGAACTCAGTCCCATTGTCTGATCTAATGACTTTCACTCTAAGGTTCACCTGATTCTCAACTCTCTTCACAAAGGGTTTGATCAGTCCACTTGTCTCATCCTTTGTTCTTAGAAAGAAAACCCAAGTAAACCTAGAATAATCATCTATTATCACAAGACAGTATGATTTCTTGCCTATACTCATTACATTGGTAGGTCCAAATAAGTCCATATGCAACAGTTGAAGAGGAGCAGAGATAGTGTTTATTGTCTTTGATTTGTGAGAAGCCTTATGTTGCTTACCTTTAAGGCAGGCTACACAATTATCATCAAGTGTGAACTCTTTTGAGGGAAGACCTCTGACTAATTGATTTTTAACAAGTAAGTTCATGGTCTTAATGTTCATGTGACCCATCCTTCTATGCCAGAGAGAGGATTCAGTCACTGAAGCTTTTGAAAAGAGACAGTTCACAACTTCTGATGGCATACCATTTAAGTCCAGACAATAAACATTATCTTTTCTAGGCGTTCTCAATAAAATTAAGCTCTCATCAACTACAAACTTTGGAGAAAGAATCATGCACTCTGTTTCACTGAACAGAGTGAAAAACTTTTTATCACACACCTGAGACACACTCATCAGGTTGTATCTGAGTTGATCCACATAGTATACTTCTTCTAAGGTTAACTTACCTCTTGTAACCTTACCTTTCCCTGAAACCTTACCTCCTTTTGGATTATCTCCAAAGGCAACATATCCTCCATTGAATCTAGTGAAATCTTCAAGGAAGGATCTATTGCCTGTCATGTGCCTAGAGCAACCACTGTCCACATGCCATAAGTTTTCATTCCTGTATGGGTTGCCCTGCACATAAAGGAAATAGGTTAGTGTCTTGAGGGAACCCAAGCCAATATGGTCTTGGGTTCTCCCTTTTCATTAACATAATTGACCTCTGTCAATCTGTTAAGCTTTAAAAGATAATCCTTGTTAGGGATCACATGACTGGAATATTTGGTTACAATGGGTTGTCTCAGAGAAGAACTTGTAGTGGCAACAGTGTTTGAGATACCACTGCTGCTATTGCTAGCAGCAGAGTTAACTTTTATATCCTTTTAAGTGTTACCACTGCTTTCAGAAGCAACACTTTCATTACCACTGCTTGTGGAAGCAGTAGTATTGCTTAGTGAGGCTTTTGGTACCCATTTAGTAACTATCTTCACAGTCTTCTTTTCAACCTTTTTCTTTTGAACATTGACTTTCTTTTTAGGTTGATTTTTTCTTTTCAGAACCATTTGCTTTTTAACAACAGGTTTTGGAACAGACCATCTACTATTATACTCTGTCCATCTAGTTTTGAACTGTTTTTGATTTTGAAAATTGACCCTTTGATTTTGAAAAGTCATTCTTTGATTAAAAGGGTTATAGTAACAGTCTTTAGCCAGATGGTTGAGATTACAACATATAAAGCAGGGTTTTGGTTTGTTAATCTTATTCAGATCAACACCATGAGTTTGAGCCCATTGGTTGTTCCAATTCCTTTTGTTTCCTCTTGGTTTGCCACTTGTTTGAGGCTGTTTAGAAGTACCAGGATCACTGTCATTCCTATGAGTGTGTTTACCACCTTTTGCAGGTTGTGAACTTGCAGGTTCCTGGTCAACTAACTTTTCTTTCCCTTTCCTAGAGGCCGTGGTATTCTTACTGGGCACAAAAGGCATACCTCCCTTTTCATTAGTGAGGATGTTATTTTCCTCTGGGACAGTTTCTTGGGATTTGTTCTCAGTCTTACCCCTTTGTTCTTCCTCATCATCACTGCTTGAGGGATCTATATCACACACTCCTTCTTTTAGTTCCTCTCTGTTTAGTCTATCTAGGATATCTGTGGTAGGAGGAATGTAGGTGTGGTTGCGGGGTGGAGGAGTATTGTGATATCCTATCCCTCTTTTGAGTTCATCATGAACTTGAGCCTTTAGAATTTCTTCCTAGGCTTTAGAGGACTTGGAGAATTTATCAAGATCTTCCTTAGCTTTTTCTAATTCCTTCTTGACAGATTCTAATTCCTCACCAGACTTTACCAGTTTCTTCTCAAACTCCTTTTTCTCCCACTTCCAGTAATTGTAGTCATATTCAAATCGGAGTTCATTCTCTTTGTAGGACTTGATTTGGTCCTCTAGATTCTCAATGACTATCCTATACTCTCTCCTATCAACCTCCATGCTCTTGATGGTATCACTCATAGTCTGATTGTGATCCCTATACTTTTTAACAGTTTCAACACAAGAATCAGAACATAATTTAGAGGATACCTCTGATGGAAGTTCAGGTTCAGTGATTTTGGCCATCAAAGCATGATTCTGGATGGCTTCTTCAGCTTGATCACTCCAATCAAATCCCATGCCTTCTTGTGATACCAAGGCTTGAGAGGAGTTGGAATTGTTGCCTCTGTTGGGTCTTGGAGCATATGTTTGTCCTCCATTGTTGGCTTGTTGATGAGTGCCACTTCCTTTGCATTCTCTTGCAAAGTGTCCAGGCTCATTGCACTTGTAGCATCTCACCTTTGATTTGTCAAAGCCAGCAAGGTCTCCTCTCTTGGCATCAAAGTTGTTCCTGCCAGTCCTCCTTATAAACCTCTTCATCCTCATGGTCAACATGGCCATCTGCCACTTGATGTCCATCTCCTCCAAATCATCAGCATTGATTTGTTCAAGATCATCATTGATCAAAGGAGATCTTACATGATTGGCAAGGAATGCTTCCAAGACTGCATCTCCACTAGCATCCTGTGACAAAGAAGTTTTATCATTAGTATTGTCATGGTTATTATTAGCAGGGTTAATATTAGCAGTACTAGCAGTATTAATATTTGAAGAAGGATTTTCAGAAGAATAGAGGGCAATTGTATGTGAATATCCAGTAGGTCTTCTTTTGGCCTCCACTTCAGCTTCAAAAATCCTGAGATCATTGTACAGATCTTCAAGCTCCTTATCCTCCAAGTCATCTCCTTGTCTGAATGACACAGTATACATGGTCCATTCCTCACTCAGAGATCTGAGGAATTTTCTATTGACTTCATCCTTCTCCATCTTCACATCTACATTGGCAAGTTCTCCAATCAGTTTGTTGAACCTGTCAAAAGTTTGAGTCATGGACTCATTCTTTGTAGAAGTGAAATTTTCATATTGCTGCTTCAACAGTGCCTTTTGATTTCTCTTGGAGCTCTTGGTTCCTGAAAATCTCTTCTCCAGGGCATTCCACAGTGATTTAGCATCTGGACAGGTACAGGACTGGTGTTGGTATTCATTGGGAATAGCCAACAGCAGAGTGCTTAAGGCTTTCATCTCAGTCTGCTTCCTCTTTTTGTCTACATCAGATTTTGGGGGTGCTCCAGCAACAGCAGGTTCAGGAACACTGGGTCCATGTTCAACTACCTCCCATAAGGAATAATCAGTAAGAAGCATGTATTGCTTGATTCTAATTTTCCACATCTCAAACTCATTGGGTTTGAGCATGGGGACTTTTGACACAAGAATAGAATCCTGGGAATCCATTGATCTAAGAGTATTCTGAAAAGCACAAGCTCTGATACCACTTGACAGGATCTATATATCAATATCAAGATCAGAATACTTTAATCAAAGAAGTTTGCGGAATAACACTTTGATTATAGAACAGAACAATGAATTTGAATAAACTGTATGTATTGATTTCAATAGCTTAATGATTACAACTACAAGCCCCAATCTGTTTGAACAGGCTCAAACAGACGTGCAACACTTCTCTATTGCAGGGATTACAAGAATAATCTTGAGGCTCTTAATTCTAACACAAAAGCTATCAAACTCGTATCTAACAATGATCGACCTATCAGCTATATATACGGCTTAACAGATTACAATAAGGAAACTAGATTTACAAGATAATCTCTAAAATATCTCCAAGCATATCGTATCTTGTCTATATCTTCAAGTCATGCAATCCTTTCCTTATCTTCATCTTGATAGCAGTAGTAAAACAAAAGCAGTGTTAACTTTACACCAGCAGTGTTAATCTCAGAACCAGCAATGGTAATCTTCAAGAGCAGTGGTAACCTTGTACAGCAGTGGTAATCTTGATCTTCATTCACTCATAACATACTAGCAGTGGTAACCTTCACATAATCAGAAGTAGTAACAACAACAAAACCAGCAGTGGTAATCATCAGACTTCAGCAGTGGTAATGTATCAGACTCAACAATCCACGTGGATGTGAATCCTCTGTTGTTAGGTGCAATAGGTTTATAAGAATAAATCTTGTAAATCCCAAATCGTTCATCGATATAATCTTCACACACAAAATCATTTCTATGAAAGTAAGAACCATATGAATTTCTTTTGGAAAGACTAAGAAGTTTATTTCTAGAATAAACTAACCGAGACTTACCAAAAGAAGTATCTTGAAAAGAATTGTTCTTTAGAACGTTAGATTTTGAAGCAAAAGATTTTGTATGATCTTGATAACACCAAAATTATACATGTTTTGGTTGCACGTAATCGTATGACTTTACCCAATTTCTCACCCATTTATGATCATTTCATGCACTAAATGAGCTTATTATTGATTGTGAAGGATTTGGAGGCCGTGGAACGGAAAAGTACGGAAAAAAGGCGAGAAAACGTGAAAAATGCACAAAGTCAACACAGAAGACACTTGGCGATCGCGAAGTCCTCATTTTGGCGCCGCCAAGTTCGACTGAATTACAGATTAGGGTTGATTTAAGTGTTTGGCGTCGCCAAGTTGGCAGCCTGGCGATCGCCAGATGGAGCCTGGTCGTTTTTCTTTAAATATCAGCCTCCTCCTTCATTTCTAAACATGATATTCGAAGTCCGATACACGAGGGAAGTACAGAGGAACGGGAGTGAGAGTACGAAAGGTGCCGATACGCTGCGAAAGTCGATCTCCGATCATCTATCGTTGTACTGTCGGTATCACGTCGATGTCCACTTTTGTTTATGTTTTTGTTTTCATTATGAGTGAGTAGTCTATTAGTAGTGCTTGTCATGATAGATGAACCTTTATGGATGATACTTTGCAATTAATGTTTACTGGTTTGTTTTTGATTAATTGAATGTCGTTTATGGTTCTTTTCTGATTATTGTTGTTGTGGCGATTTGAATTCACTTGGTTGGGTGTATTTGTTAGACCAAAAGCAGATAGACTCCGAAAGGATAATCAACCTACCTTAGCTTGACTTGGACCATAGAGTTGTGTTAAGGGGTTACTTTGACCAATAAGTGACCGATAGTAAAATAGCCATTACAATATTGATTGGGAAGGGTTTACCGATTCTAGATTGTGGACCAAACAATTTAGGATTGGAATTAGGAGGACCATATCCTAGTTCATAGCCATAAATTGCACATGTTAGGGTGTCCCAGACTTAAATTCCTACAATAGTCAAAACAACCAAACCTTCAACTTATTCTTGTCATCCATATTGGGGACTCACATTATCATGATAAGTACTGCTGTTTTTCCCTTATTATAAACTTAAATCATTATTTCAATTGCATTCTTAGTTTTACTTAGTTAATTACCTTTTTAAGTATTTAAACCTTTTTCATACAAAACTCCCCTTTTAGATTAATTAAACCGATTCAGACTTTAGTCTACGATAACTTGACCGTTCCCAGTGGTAGATACGATACCTGGACTTTCCTACACTATATTACTCACGATCAGGTACGCTTGCCTGTATATGTGGTAAGACACTGGCTAGGCATTAGAGGTTAAAACTTGTTACGCTTTTTATATACGATAATTACCGCATCAGATCTACATTTGCATTCGATCCCTTAACTTGCCAAACAAACTTGCATTTAGAATAAGGATGAATACCTGAATAATGAACACGACTATCATAGAAGAGATTTGTAGGACGAATCTGTCCACTTAATTTGATGTTACCGTGAGTAGTAACATATGTCTGAATGTAACCATGAGCTTTAGAGATTATCTCTACAAGTCCCTTCACTTTGGTAGAAAGCGTGTTCCTCTCAACAAGAAGATCATCAAGCGTCTTCTGTTGAACCGAGCGCATTCGGTGCTCATTCATGGTATCTGTTGATAATCCAGTTAACTTGCTCGTAAGTTTCTTTATTTCATTCTTAAAAGCTTTCTTTTGATCCTCAAAATCTTTTTCCACAAGACTTGGCTTCTTAGGTTTAGCAATTATCTGTTCCAAAACAGTCTTTTCATGTCGAAGAACCTTCTCTTTTTGTTTAAATTGATTTCTTACATCAGATAACTGATTTTGTAAGACAACAATATGCTTTTGAAGCTCAACACTTTTCTTTTCATCAAATTTCCTCTCGGATTTAACAACTTGGATCTCTTCTTCAAAATCATGCATCAGATTTTGATATTTCCCAACACGAAGACTCGGCTTCTTCAAAGAATTTTTCTTACTCTCAAAAACACTTTTCGTTTTCTCAAAATCTTTCCTCTCAAACACAATTTGGTTCTCTAAATCAGAAATCTTCTTAGAAAGTTTAACACTGTTTAATTCAAAAGATTTTCTCTCATTCTCAAAAACCTTTCTCTCTTCTTCAAAAAACTTTCTCTCTTTCTCAAAATTGCTTCTCTCAATGATCACAATTTGTTCAAATTCAGTTAGTTGCTTTGAAAGTGCCGTCACTTTTGATTGAGAAGAGATAAACGTGTTTTCGAAAACCATCTTATCTTCATCAAGTTCAAGAACTTTCTTTTGCAAACATTCATTTTCTTTTCTCAAAGAAGTTACAAGTTTTAAATTTTGAGCATTTCCAAAAGAATGGTTCAACATTTGATCATGCTCATTTTGCAAATCTTTTTTCAAACTTGTAATTAGACTTCTTTCTTTTGTAAGAGAATCTTCAAGAGCAGTAACTTTAATAAGAAGGTTAGCTTTTTCACCCTGTGAAACAGATACAGTATTGTTTAACTCAACTATCTTCAGTGACAATGTAGCAATCTGTCCTTCAAATAAGTTTCTTTGATTCTCAAAACTCTTTGTCTCTTTTGCTAATTTCTTGGTAAGAACAACTTGTTGATGATATGAATCAGTTAACTTCGAGAATTGAGAAGCCATTTTTATCAATGTTGTGTGCATTTCCTCCTCTGAATCTGAAGCTGACTTATCAAGTTGTAAAGCTTCTCTTGTCATCATGATGTATCGTACGGATCTTTTGATCAGTAGATATTTAAATCTGAAATTGTTGAAAAAATTCACCGAACGGTTTTCCTTGAAAAACCTGAAGCAATGTCAAAAACTCTGAAACACTAAAACAACTGAAAGTCAGTAACGCAGAGTATATTCAGAAAATTTAAAACTTGTAAAGTCGGAAAACCAGAAAAATCAGGAAGTGAACAACTCTAATTAAGACTCGAGACAAAAACAAATTTGCTCTCCAAAAATCACAAGGACTCGAGACTTAGTAAAAAATAAAATGAAAACAAGAAAACCAAAATAAGACGTCAGACAAAAACAATAGAATGACTCGAGATACTCAAAGACTAAAAAAAATAATATGGCTCGAATTATAAAAGTCAAAATTCACTCAAAAAGTAAAATGGATTGAGACATGTTGAAAACACTAAAAAATGACACTAGACTCGAGATATCCTGAAAAATACAAAAAAATAACACTTGGATCGAGATATCTTGAAAAAGACCCGAAATATGCCCGAAATGAGAAGAAACACGCTTCCTCGCGCCAAAATACACTCGAAATACGGCTATACGCGCCAAAACACGTTCACACGCGCTCGAAATGTGTGCACACGCGCTTTCACGCGCTCGAAACAAGTCCAGACGCGCCACACGCTCGAGTTACAGCCACCACGCGCCGACACGCGCTCGAGATGTGCCTGACGCGCCTTCACGCGCTCGAGAAGTGGACCCACGCGCCCTCACGCGCCAAGATGCCTGCTCGAGATGCTCCACGCGCCTCGAGATCTGCGTAAGCGCTGACAGCTTTGTCTCCCACGCGCTTCAAGACACGCGTTTCTTTTGCTGACTCACGACGCCTTCCTAGGTCTGCACGCATCTCGAGTTGACACGCTTTACCCTTTCCTGAATTGATTGATGAGTTGACTTGACTCTCTCTCTTTCCTCATTAAAGCTGATTTTGACATAAAGGACTCGAGATAATAACAAAGATGCTCAAGATATGACTCGAAAAACTCAAACAAGACTCGAAAACTTCATCGGTCTCGAGCCAACATGAGCTTCAAGAATAACAAGGAGCCATTTCTTTGAAAAATCAGAAACCAAACAAACTTGTACTTTTGGAAGGACATGCCCCTTAAATTTTGAACAACCGACGTCTAAGTACTATTCGGCCTTGGCTTCAATACTTTGACAAATATTACATTGTCACCCTTGATCTGATATTTTCTTTCATTTTTTTTTTGGTTTTTTGTGATACAAAAATATTATAAAAACACAAAATATTTCTTCTATTTTTTTCTTGGATCTTTGGGTTTTACCGAAACTCAATGAACTTCATATTTTAAACAACTAAATCAATATTTTCTTAAACCAATTGGTTACACATACAAAACAAAAAAGAACACATCATTTCTCAATCTCAATCGACGTATCTAGACTAGTAACAAAGTACAACGAGCTACCACAAAAATGATTAAAATACCATCTTCATCATCCGTAACCCAACTTTAAAGTTTCTCGTATTGGAAATCCCATAACCAAGTACGCTCGTAAAACTTATCGCTTTCTCACATGATCTAGCGTTCTTAACTCTTCCTAACATAAACTAAGGTCAAAAAAATTGAAACTTACTAACCTAGGGACCAAAACGGAGCATTAATATTTCATCAGGGACGAATTGTGCAATTAACCCCTTGTCAAAAAAAATTCCAACTACCAGATCTAAACACACGCCCACACACACTCCCACGGTGTACTGTGTGCCCAAAAATGACGACTAGAGAATCGGCGACGGTGGAATCCGGCAACGGCATCAATCTCGACGTTCGGATCTACAAACCAAAACCAGAAGAAGGCAATAACGATTCAACAGCTTCAGATGACCACAAAATCGTAGTCGTTTTAGTCCATCCTTATTCAGTATTAGGCGGCTGCCAAGGCCTTATGAAAGGCATTGCTCGGAATCTCGCCGATCAAGGCATCGCCGCCGTGACGTTTGACATGCGCGGCGTCGGAAAGTCCACCGGAAGAGCTTCCATCACCGGATTCTCTGAAGTTTCCGACGTAGTTGCGGTTTGTAAGTGGAGTTCTCAGAATTTGTGCTCAAAGCGGATTTTGCTCGTTGGATCATCTGCAGGTATACAAAATTTCAGCTAATTTGTTGATTTTTTTGGTTGTGTAGTGATTTGTGATTGTTGAATTTGTGTTTAGAGTTGTTATTATGATGATTTTAGTTCGTTTTTGGACATTTTGATGTTTAATATCAGATCTAGGGTTTTGCAATTTCGAATTGGGAATATGTCTGCTTTTGGTAGCTGTTAACTGCTATAGAATGCTATTTTACAACAAAGTCTTTATAGGACTAAAAAATACACAACTACCATTGTATATGTTTAAAAGACCTATGTTTAATGTTTGGCAAAAATAAGCTAGCTAATAAGGTAGCTTATAAGCTAGTCGATCCAAACATGTGTATCATAAGTTAGCTAATTGAAATGCTAGTTAGAGCAGCGTTTTAGGAGCTTTTTGTAGCCTTTTTTTAATTATACCCTTATTAATCTTAATTATTATACCTCAAGATATCCTTTGTGATCATTTTACATACTCATACGCTAGTTTTTGCCAAACATAATATATTCATAAGCTAGCTTATCAAATACTAACTAGCTTATTAGTCAACAACTAGCTTATCAGCTAGTTTGCCAAACACAGCCCAAAACAAAACAATTGTGTGCCTATAGGACGTTTTTGTGGGTTTTAACAAAGATTTTTAGGAAGTTTTTTAAGTTGGATAGTTTTGAAAAATGCCCCATTAACATTTCTTTCATAAGACACTTTTCCGAACAATGTTCTATATACAAATTAGGAGGCTCGTTTTCTTGTTAAGGCTTCCAAACACGCTCTATAGACTAGGCGAAGGATCGTGTTAGAAGTTGAGGTAAATGTGAGAGTGAATTTGAACCGTTGATCACTTTTAATCCCATGAACTGTGCTTTAGAAGAGAACTGATCTGGTGTAGCTTGGTGTATCTCATCCTAATATGCATCACTTCTCATCCGACGGTAACCACTTCTCACGCTTCTCACGTTCACCTAAACTTCTCACCGATACCCAACCCCTATAGGCTAACCGTAACTCTTTTACACAGGACACATAATCATTCCGTCCTATAATCCTAAATCCCATAACATTGACGTTTTTGGCATCTTATAAACGTAATTGTTTTTTAGTGGTGGCTATTATTTCTCTTTCCTAATGGGGAGTAATTGATTGTTTCAAGAACAGGTGCACCGATTGCCGGATCTGCGGTTGATGAGGTGGACGAAGTTATCGGGTACGTGAGCCTGGGCTACCCTTTTGGGTGGACTGCCTCCATCCTCTTCGGAAGACACCACAAGGCCATATTACAATCTCCTAAGCCGAAACTTTTTGTGATGGGAACCAGAGATGGGTTTACGAGCGTCAAACAGTTGGCCAACAAGATTAAAAGTGCAGCAGGTCGTGCCGAGACCCATCTCATCGAAGGGGTTAGTCATTTCCAAATGGAAGGTCCAACTTACGATGCCGAAATGGCAAATCTTATTGTCACATTCATTTCCTCATTGTGATATCAGAAAGTTACATGTATGTTGTTATTGTTACTTTAGGTGTGAAATGTTTGTTGTGTAGTCCTCCATTCATCATGTAACGGTAGTTGTTTGTACTTATGCTTTGTACTCCCCTTATTTGTGTAACAAAGTTATATATTTGCTTGTTTGAGCGCGGAACACACACACACACACAAACACAGATTTAGGTGAAGGATCGTGAGGGAAGTTGAGGTTGACGAGAAAAGTAGATATGCACTGTAGATCACTTTTATTCTCATGTCCTCCCATGAATTGTACCTTAATAAAGTGGGAATTGATTTGGTGCATCCTAGCTCGGTGCATCCATTTATGATTTATGGTTAATAACCAGTTCTCATGTTTTTCATTTAACCTCAACTTCTCGTAGGAACCCAACCCTGTATATGTACACACACCCAAACACATATTAAAGATATGAGAGACCAAACAGTTTGTGTGAGACCACATTTTTACATTTGAAATTTTACAAGATGCATAAGATCAATTCCGAGTGTTTTTGCTGAGGTGGTCCGTTTTTTTTCTTCACTTTACAATGTTTTGCTGTGAAGTTTCAAGTGTAAATATGTGGTCTAATTAACAGGTCTTATGAAAGCAGGCTGGTCTTACGTGAAGTTGTGAACCCAACCCTATATGATTCATGTACAAAATCATATATGATACACGCGACTTACAAAGTCACGTCCAAAGTCGTCCACGTGGCGGCCTTTGAAATCTATTGCAAATTCATATGTGATTTTGTTGATTCTATTTTCATTTCAACAAATATAATATCAACTCTGCTTCTTTTATCTACTCATTCTTTGTCTTGTTTGGTTTCAAAACACGCTTTTATAATGTGTCCTTGCAATTATTGGATTTTTATGAGTTGGTACATAGTGTTGTCGACCATTCTATTTGAAATTACTGGATTTATTTACATTATTCTGAAAATGAAAACACCACACAAACACATGCATATTTCTTTATTGTATAAATGTCAAATTTTATACATTATAACAAATCAATTACTTAATTTTCAAAAGAAAAAAAATGATTCATTTGAGCCTTTTACAATGTTTGGATGCTACCATTTTCAAGAGACACTAGCTCTGTGAGTCGTTGCACGAGTAATTCGAAGTCGTCTTGGCTCTTGATGAGGCTAAGTCGGACATAACGATCTTTGGCACTGAACGCACTTCCCGCACGGCCAATGATGTTTGCTGCTTCTAGCACTGCGCCACAGTCTTCTTCTTCTTCTCGTTCACATTTTACCCATGCGTAAGCTGCAATGATTGTCAAGAAATATTGGGTTACAACGCTCATTCAACCATTAAAGGGGCATTGTTAGATTAGACATATGATGTAGTCTTTATTGACCTAATCAAACTGTTTAAGTTCTACATGTGGCTAAACATGAACCATCAAATTGTAGGATCCTCTCTCTTTCTAGCTTGTCATAGTGAGCGATTTCGAAAGGTTCCATAAACGCTCACATTTTATTGTTTATTAGAGCTAGAGTCTAGACACCTAGAGAATTGAGATACCGTTTTTAAGAGAATGTGCCATCTATTTAAGGTTCAAATAAGAAAGCTAAATACCGCAAGCTATATATGTATAGCGAGAGAGTGAGGGAGAGAGGGAGAGAGGAAGAGGGAAGTTCAATTAGGAACTTGGAACCTCCCACATTGACATGACCCTCTTCAAGATGAATATTTATCATACATTCACGATGAATATGAATGTGTGATTCATCATGAATCATGCATTCATGTTGAATAACATGTTTATATTTCTGATAAATATGTCCCGTTTTGTGTTGTGGATAATTCCTAATTCCTAATCAGTTTTAGGTTCCTAATGCAACTTTCTTTATAGGGTTGTATTCATCATAAAAATCAAAGTCCTACGATTAAAACAAAATACCAGGAGATGGTAGCCTAGTTTCATTGACGAAATTGCAATGCAAAGAACGTCTCTGTTGGATTGAAAATCTTGTCGACTTCGAGAATACAGAAGTCAATCTATCCCAACGATCCTTCATTATGTTGTAAGCGAAATTGAAAAACGGTTTTCCTTCATCTTCAAGGGCTACTTTTAGAAGCTTCAAAACTCTTAATTGGGTGTCCTTTGAAATCCCCAAATCAGCCACTACGATATATGTTAACATCTTAACATAAATATCCTTATCTTTTATCACTGCCCACCTATATAAACACATACACACACATAAATGTTACTCATGTATAAATTCAAAGTAAGAGAACACTTGTATCGAATGTGAATATACAGTCAAATCACATGTGAATATTTAGTCAAATCACATGTACTTAGGGAACATGAAAGCATACATACCCAAAGCGTGCACCGGCATGACCTGTGAGCTTGGAAAGAGTAAAGATCATGAGATCATGATCGGAAGGGGCCGGGATGGGTGTAAAATGTGGCCAATAATAGGCATGATCGTATATCTTTTTCCCTTTGAGAACCGATTTTTTTAGCTCCCCATCTGGATTGTTTGGTGATGTCACAAATTCAACCACATCCATGTTGTTTGTAGAATTATTCAATTGCCATGTGCTTGTATCTCCTCCAAATTGAAAATTCTCTGAGTTAAACAAAACTGTTTGAGTCTTGTATATCTGTAGATCACGAAATGTACAATTAATAAACCACATAATCAAATGAATCAAAAATGAAGAAAAACAAAAGTAATGAGTCATAGCAACGAACGGTACCGAATAGAACGGGATGGAAGCAACGACGTTGGAAGGAGAAGAAGAGTTTTGAGAGGAAATGGCATAAAGAGCTGCACTTAGGAGTTGCGATGACCCCACACCAAAGACAATGTATCGGTCTTTGGTGATCGCATTCCCGACAACCGAGTGCAATTTACGGATGTAGTTTTCGAGCTCAGTGGACATGTAAAGATCACCGTATCTGTAGCTCATACGATGCCATCCTGATATTAGAACCGCACTGTTGGCTGCATGTTGCATCCAGAATGGCTCCAAGAATATAGGATCCCCACTGCAACATAAATGTCACAAGTTTTAGAACGTTTACGGAAGGAGGGTTTTAAGATATATTAGGTAAATATATCCAAATCTACCACATATGATATTGGTACAAATCTTTGTGAATTTGGTACCTTGAGGATCCATTTGGTTTACAGGATATAATAGATAGTGTTTTATGGAATTTGTTGTAATAATACTTTAAAGTATGTTAAAAAACATTTATTTTGTAACAGTCAATTAATAAAATATATATTTCGCCAATGGCGCGTAGCTCAGTTGGTAATGGGTGGAGGCATAGTTTGTCCAAAATCGAATTGGTCCTGGGTTCAAGCCCAGGGCACCCCCATAGCCACAACCGCTGAGTGAGTCAGGTATGCCCCCACATTATGGAATTGGCAGACGATTGTAGGCCGATTGGAGTTGCCGGTATCAACCTTTTGTCCAAAATAAAATATATATTTCTTTTTATATTTTTATAAATTATATAAGAATTATTGGATTCCATTCCAATTCAAATTTTACTAACCAAACACATCACAAATTCTAAATCCTTTTAATTCCAAGTTTTATATGGTTCTGAAAATGTTCACAAAATCCAAATCCCTAAAAAAGATTTTGTCAAACAATCCCTTTCAAGATAATTTAATTAAGTCCTTTTTTGTCCTTTTCTATTTTACTCTAATTTTTCTCTTAGGAAAAATAAAATAAAATATGATCTGTGTACTAGTTATACATACTACCATGATCATCATTTTCCTCTCCTTTCCTGCATCTTTGTGTTCATGTACTCTAATTTTTCTTTAAAACCTTCACTCTTACTCAACATATATTCTTAAGGATAATGAATGCATAAAAATTTAGCTGTGTAGCTTATGATTTTAACTTTTATGTAAAGTTGATTTCAAACGAGATCAATAGTCAAATTAAGAAAACACGAGAATCACATGTGATTTTACACTACAACAATGTGCAAAACCACCTGTGATTTCAGTACAAAACCACATGTGATTAGGCCCTTCACACACTTTCTTATTTTGAACTTATTCTCATTTAATATCTACCTTACATGTCTCCTAGGTAAGCATATTAGAGGGAGGTTCATACGAAAAATATAATTTTCTAACAAAATGCGAGAAGCAATCTCAACCACTCATCTCGGTCAACAAAGGCGGTTTTGACCGGTCTCCCTTTTTAATAATCTCTACCCTCCCATGAATCGCATCAATCCTCCGTGATTACGTCCACCGTAACCGCGAGATGAGTGGCTGAGATTGCTTCTCATGTTTTCTTAAACTGATATGTTTCTCGTTTGAACTTTCCCCAGCATATATAATCTCAAGATAACCCTTGTTAAAGAATAAAGGGTTAAGTACACGGGAGTGTATCGAACTTGTCATATTTTATCATTGTAGGTACTCAATTTTAAAACTTACCGATTAATGTACTGAACCTGCTAAAATTGTCATTGTATGTATCCAACTTTATCAAAACCTACCATTTAATGTATCCAACTTGTCACGAAAGTGTATCCAACTTGTCATGAAATACATTAAATGACAATTTTAGCCAAGTTCGGTACATTAATCGGTAAGTTTTAAAGTTGGGTACATACAATGATAAAACGTGACAAGTTCGATACACTCCCATGTACTTAACCCAAGAATAAAATAAGGTTGGTGAAAATTGAAAAATAAAACGAATAATCACCTATTAGCATCGGCAGCACAATTAGACGACATTTGAGAGCAATCGATACCAGTATAACAAGCATAGCACTCGCAAACAGGTCGACCCTCGGAGTCGATGGAACCATCAAGATAAGCCCTGCCATGGCCCGAACACAAAATTGCCGCAACCGCCTCCGCCTCTGCCGCCGCTTTCTCACTCCAACTCAACGCACGCTCGCCTCTGCCTCCACCGCTACCGAAATAAAGATTTATGGTAAATAAAATATTGATTATTATGGAACTCAATACACAAAATCCATAACAATATTTCTTGGATTTCCTCATCCTATCCAATTGGTTGGAGTAATGTGGATTGTGGAGGATGTCTTGGGTTTGGGGATGGAGAAATAACCAAACAGATTGTCAATTAGGAATGAAGTTTCAAAATATTAATTGTGAATCATATATAAGATATATATGCTTCTAGAATTCATCAAATTATATTTATTATAAAATTGGTCTGCCAAAAACGCTGTTCATTTTTAATTCTTCACATGTGAATAGTAGCTTTAAACAATAAAGATGATTCAATCATGCACGTTTTATAAAAAAAAAGGCAAAAATGCTTTATACATTCTAACCTTTTAAGGGAATATGGCTTTTGTGTTTGACAATGACTTTCCACCATGGACGGAGCTAGACAAATTTTCAAACGGTGACACCATTTAATATCAAAAAACATATATAGAGATATTTTTCAAAAAGTTGATATTAGTTTAGTGGTTGGTTCATTGCTTTTTAAATGAAAGGTCTCGCGTTCGAGTCTTGTTATTACAATTTTTTTAGAAACATAATAAATATAACATTAAAAGCTAAAAAACTAAAAAAAATGAGTATGCCAAGATTCGAACAAGAGACCTCACCTTTAAAAGGCAAGGAACTAACCAACTAAACCAAAAAAAGTTTGTATTTTTAATTCAGTTTCAAAATATATATGGTGGCACACATGACACAATAATTAATATGGTCACACTTTTCACAACCCTATATTTTTTACACTATTACGGAGGAACAATACGGTGGTGCATGCCACCGTGTGCCCTTAATTAGATCCGTCCATGCTTTCCACCCAAACACACATATATGATATATGTATATACTATATAATATGACTTTCCACATACATATATAGAGAGAGAGAGAGAGGGAGAGAAGTGGCCCAACAAAAAACTTCATTTTATAATAACGCGAGAACATTTTTTAATATAGTAAATCACGTATGATTTTATATTTGATCATATATGATGCTAAATCAAAGATAACATTTGATACAACCTACATTGCGATACTAGAAAAAAGAGGTATCGGTGATCGAAAATTCATTTGCTAATTAGTCATGAATTAGCTATGAAACAACCATCAACCCTATCCATTGCTAATTAGCGAACGAATAAATGTCCACCTCTAATTAGCAAACGGATAAATTAATGTCCATCGTTAAGACGGAACTCAGAACTCATTAATTTTTATGTAAACAAATGAAAATTCCTTTGTTCTTCGTTAATCAGTGATGGATTAGCTATGCACCTCATTAATTTCTATTTAGAAAATCAATGAAAATGAAAAATTCCAGTGTCATTCACTAATCCATTGCTAATTAGTGAAGGATTTAGCAACACACATGGATTTTCATTTTCATTTAATTTTTAGATAGAAATTAATGAGTTCTGTCGCTGATTAGTGACGGATGCATGGAGTTTCACAAAAAATAAACAAAATGAAAATTCATGTGTATATCACTAAATAGCGACGAATTAGTGACATACATCTGGCATCTGTCACTAATTCACCGCTAATTAGTGATACCTATTTTGCTCGCGACTTATGTCGCAGCCAAAGTTGTTTGCATCATGCATGACTATTTTTACTAAATCATATACGACTTTATTAATTCATACATGTTCTTTTAAATAGATATATTCTCGTTTGAATCCAACTCTATTTATATTTGTATGTTTATATAAAGGGTTAATTTCATATATGCCCTTATTAAAGTTTAAAATATCATATTTACCCAATCTAATTTATAAATATCATATATATCCTTATTAACTTATCGAAATACCATATTTACCCAAATGACTATTTTTATTAATTTTTAATCAATTTAATAATTAAAATTTACTAAATGACTACTATACCCTTTTATATTTGATTGTTTTTTCATTTAAATTCAATCCATTACAATTCAAGAAACAAAAAACACTCATTAAATTAAAAATGTACCAAAAATTATATGTACTAAATTACTATATTCTTAAATTGCAGATGTTTGATTTCTCCACCTCGTCCGTTTACGGCGGACGGCCGGAGGAGATGAAAATGATGGTCAATCTAAGCTCCATTGCACCTAGTTCAATCAACCTCCACCCCTCTATCAATTACAAATTCTCCTCAAATACCCAAATTCCTTTTAACTTCTCTCCAATTCAATTTCATCAATCATCATCACCATTTTTGTTGAAGAGAGTTCTTCAAAAGTCGGTTCTATTTCTAATTTCCATGTAATATCACCCTCACCAACAATGGCTTGTTGTTTAACCATGACGCCGCTGCCGCCGGAGACGACGACCATCACCATCATGTCGCCCGCAAACCCATTTTGAAACTACATGGAGGTCCGACGTCGCCGCCGCCGGAGATGGCAACCACCACTATCATGTCGCCCGGAAACCCATTTCGAAACTACCTGGAGGTCCGACCGTCGCCGCCGCCGGAGATGACAACTACCACGATCATATCGCCCCGGAAACCCATTTCAAAACTACATGGAGGTCCGATGCCGCCGCCGCCGGAGATGATGTTTTTGGCATCTTATAACATTGACATTTTTGGCATCTTATAACCTGATTATGTTTTAGTGTTGGTTATTACTACAATCTCCTAAGCCGAAACTTTTCGTGATGGGAACCAGAGATGGGTTTACGAGCGTCAAACAGTTGGCCAACAAGATTAAAAGCGCAGCAGGTCGTGCCGAAACTCATCTCATCGAAGGCGTTAGTCATTTCCAAATGGAAGGTCCGACTTACGATGCCGAAATGGCAAATCTTATTGTCACATTCATTTCCTCATTGTGATATCAGAAAGTTACATGTATGTTGTTATTGTTACTTTAGGTGTGAAATGTTTGATGTGTAGTCCTCCATTCATGTACTGGTAGGTGTTTATACTTGTGCTTTGTACTCCCCTTATTTGTGTAACCAGTTTCCTTTTTCTTTGCTCTATTATATTGGTTTTTGGAGCGTTGCACGCGTACATACGTATATTTAGGTGATGGACGTGTGGGAGTTGAGGTTGATGTGAAAAGTAGATATGCACTGTGGATCACTTTTATTCTCATGTCCTCCATGCATTGCACTTTATAAGAGAATTGATTTGGTGCATTTTACACTTGAAACTTCATAGCAAAACATTGTTAAGGTTACCTTCATACTGTTTTTGTTGAGCTGGTTACGATTTTTTTTACTTCACAATGTTTTGCTGTGAAGTATCAAATGCAAAAATGTGGTCTAGTTATATTTATATTCAATGTGGACACGCAGGGACACGTGTCGTGCTCTATTATATCTCCCACTCACACACGACTTGGTTTGTAACCGAACTTTCCCTTAGTTTATATACCTAAATATGGCATATAACCTCAATCTAAGTTAATATATTGCGTTAATAAAATTCGTGTGACCAAAACACAGCATACCCACATATTTCTTTATCGTATAAATGTCACTTGTACGAGCATTATAACAAATCAAATACTTAATTTTCAAACTAGAAAAACAAGAAAAAACCAATGATTCATTTGAGCCTTTTACAATGTTTGGATGCTATCATTTTCAAGAGACACTAGCTCTGTGAGTCGTTGCACGAGTAATTCGAAGTCGTCTTGGCTCTTGATGAGGCTAAGTCGGACATAACGATCTTTGGCACTGAACACACTTCCCGAACGACCCTTGATGTTTGCTGCTTGTAGCACTGCGGCACAATCTTCTTCTTCTTCTCGCTCACATTTTACCCATGCGTAAGCTGCAATGATTGTCAAAATGTATTTGGTTACGACTTTCGTTTAACCATTAAAGTGGTATGTTAGATTATCGTATGAGATGATGCAATCTTTATTGACCTAACCAGTTTGAATCCTACAACAGCTAGAATCGAACAATCAAACTTACACACACACACACACACACACACACACACACACACACACACACATATATATATATATGTGTGTGTGTGTGTGTGTGTGTACCTCTCTCTACCGGGCATGTACCATATGTTTGAGGTGGTGTGCTCGGGCCCCACATTCAATGCGAACGCGAGGACAACTAAGAGTGCAACACGTGTCACTTTCAGTCTAGTCTAATGCATGAACATTCATGTTGAATAATGTTGTAATATTCAGAATGAATATGACACGTGTCACATTGAATGTGATAGAGGGGGAGGGAGGGAGGGAGGGATGAAAGATGTATATTTCTTCAGTCAAGTTGGCAAGGTGCTAAATATATTTATTTTTGCAAAAAACTTTGCATGGATTCGAGTATAGCGACCAATGATTTGTAAACCTTTCAAGTGATAAATGAACTCGTATCACACTCTCACTATCTTCATGTTAGCAACAAAAATTACACACATAGAGAGGGAGGGAGGGAGGGAGGGAGAGTCGGCTCCATTAGGAACTAGGGAACGTCCCAACTCCCACAACACACGACACATATTTAGGATGAATATTCATTATGAATAACACATTATAATGATTAAGGAAGTTTTATTCCTCGTGAATCACACATTCATCATGAAAATTAACATGTGATTCATCATGAATAACGCATTCATGAAGAACAATACGTTTAAATTCTCGATGAATATGCAACATGTCAAGCCGTGAGCGGTCCTAGACTTCTAACCAATTTTAGTTTCTTAAAGGAGATGGTACGGTTGTGTTTATCATTAAGATCAAAGTTACATGAATGAAATAAATTACCGGGAGATGGTAGCCTAGTTACGTTGAAGAAATTGCATCGTAATGGATGTATGTGTTGGATTGAAAATCTTGTTGACTTCGAGAATACAGAAGTCAATGTGTCCCAACGATCCTTCATTTTGTTATAAGCAAATTTGAAAAACGGTTTTCCATCGTCTTCAAGGGCTACTTTTAGAAGCTTCAAAACTCTTAGTTGAGTGTCCTTTGAAATCCCCAAATCAGCCACTATGATATATGCCAACATCTTCAAGTATACATCCTTATCTTTTATCACAGCCCACCTATGAAACACACATATCAATGTTACTCTTGTATAAAGTCAAAGTAACGAATTAAATACCCGTATCACATGTGATTATACAATAAATTCAAATATAATTATGCAACAATCACATATCATTAGGGAATGCGAAAGCATACACACCCAAAACGTGCACCGGCATGACCTGTGAGCTTGGAAAGAGTAAAGATCATGAGATCATGATCCGAAGGGGCCGGGATGGGTGTAAAATGTGGCCAATAATAGGCATGATCGTAAATCGTCTTCCCTCCAAGAACCGACTTCTTTAACTCCCCATCTGGATTGTTTGGTGATGTTACAAATTCAACCACATCCATGTTGTTTGTAGAATTATTCGATTGCCATTTGTTTGTATCTCCTCCAAATTGAAAACTTTTCGAGTCAAAGAATACCGTTTGAGTCTTGTATATCTGTAGATTACGAAATGTACAATAGATAAAACAAATCATTGAATGAATAAAAAACGAAGAAAAATGGAAGTAATTAGTAATAGTGGCTCTAAAAAGTACCGAATAGAACGGGATGGAAGCAACCACATTGGATGGAGAAGATGAGTTTTGAGAGGAAAGGGCATAAACAGCTGCGCTTAGGAGTTGCGATGACCCGACACCAAAGACGATGTATCGATCTTCGGTGATCGCATTCCCGACAACCGCGTGCATATTACGGATGTAGTTTTCGAGCTCGGTGGACATGTAAAGATCACCGTATCTGTAACTCATACGATGCCATCCTGATACTAGAATCGCACTGTTGGTTGCATGTTGCATCCAAAATGGCTCCAAGAATATAGGATCCCCACTGCACCATAAATATTAAAGGCTTTAACACAAACTGCAAATCCTTATGAATTTGGTACCTTAGGATGAATTTCATTCCAATTATGTGTTTTGTTTGAAGGAAAGTGTGGATTTGAATTGGAATCCAACAATTGAAGGATATAGAAATTCTAAGAGGAAGTTGGTATTTCACGAGATTTAAAGAAATTTTTCTATAATAATATTTTAAAACATGTTAAAAACTATGTTTTGTATAAAAGTATTTATTTTTTAGTAATCAGTTAATTACAAGTAATTTAATTATTTTTTACAAATTATCTACAAAGAATTGAATTTAATTCCAATCCAAATCCTAATGAAGCACACCTAAAATTTTAAACCCTTCAAATTCCAAATTTTTATGGTTCAAATATTTACACAAAATCCAAAACCCTCATAAATATTCCATCAAACCAAATGCCCTTGGAGATAACTTGACATTTTTAGTCTTTTCTTTTCCTTTCTTTTTACTCACTCTAATGTTTCATTTTAACCTTCCTCTCTTCTTATATCTACCTTACATTACATGACATCCACTTTATTGTTATAGAAAATACATAAGGTCGGTGAAAAAAAAAGGAATTAAGAATCACCTATTAGCATCTGCAACACAATTAGACGATATCTGAGAACAATCAGTACCGGTATAACAAGCATAGCACTCACAAACAGGTCGACCTTCGGAGTCAATGGAACCATCGAGATAAGCTCTACCATGGCCTGAACACGAAATTGCCGCAACCGCTTCAGCCTCCACTGCTGCTTTCTCACTCCAACTCAATGCACACTCACCGCCACCGCCACCCCCACCACCGCCACCGAAATATAGATTTATGGTAAACAAAATGTTGATTATTATGGAACTCAATACACAAAATCCATAACAATATTTCTTGGCTTTCCTCATCCTATACAATTGGTTGGAGGTATGTGGAGGAGGTATTGATTGGGTTTGGGATTATATATATATATATATATATATATATATATATAGGGGTGGATTCAAATGTGAACCACTTTTGGTTGTGAACGTGAGGACAACCGAGAGCGCGACAAGTGGCGGATGACTAGGCGCCACATCAGATACACGGCGGATGACTAGGCGCGATTCATGGGAGGGCATTGAATTAATGGGGGGGACCACACTCAAAGCCGCCACATGTCGCCCTCTCGGCTGTCCTCACGTTCACAACCAAAAAGTGGTTCACATTTGAACTTTCCTCTATATATATATATTGTAAATCACAAATGAGACATATGCTTTTAGAATTATAGAAGATATGATATAATATATGATCAATTAATACTAGTAGTGGTCAGTTTTTTCGCTGTTCTTTTTGGGTCATTCACATGTGATGGTATGGCAATTAAACAATAATATCGGATTCACACGTTTTATAAAAAGAAACAAAAATGCGGTAGATATTCCAACTTTTTAAGGGAAGATAGATTCTGAAGTCGTCGACACTTGACAATATGACTTTCCATATATGGATAAAATATATTTTTTATTGCTTTGGGTTCCACATGCTTTATTTCATATACAAAATAATATACAAAATTAACTACGATCATGAGACTTAAGTCGCGATCAAAATTGTCCACATCTTTATAATTATCGTTAATGTAAAATCATATATGATTTTGTAAATCAATTTTTTTTGGTCACATAAATAGTTAGCATTTTGGTTTAAAAGGTAAAAGCCACCCGAACTCAATTTCTAATCTTTAATCTTTCTCTTCCTCTTTTTGTTTTAGTAAATCATTCTATAAACTTAATTTTGTTGTGGACACTTTTCATAGAAATATGTAAATTGTTACTTGAATAATTTTTTGTTTTGTTTTAGGACACTGGACTTTTATGAGTTGGTATATAGTGTCCTCGACGATTCTATTTGAAATTACTGGATTTATTTACATTATTCTGAAAATGAAAACACCACAAACACATGCATATTTCTTTATTGTATAAATGTCAAATTTTACACATTATAAATCAATTCCATAATTTTCAAAAGAAAAAAATGATTCATTTGAGCCTTTTACAATGTTTGGATGCTACTATTTTCAAGAGATACTAGCTCTGTAAGTCGTTGCACGAGTAATTCAAAGTCATCTTGGCTCTTGATGAGGCTAAGTCGGACATAACGATCTGTGGCACTAAATGCACTTCCCGCACGACCCATGATGTTTGCTGCTTCTAGCACTGCACCACAATCTTCTTCTTCTTCTTGCTCACATTTTACCCATACGTAAGCTGCAACGATTGTCAAGAGACATTGGGTTACAACGTTCATTCAACCAATAAAGCGGCATGTTAGATTATACTGATGATGCAATCTTTATTGACCTAGTCAAATAGTTCGATTAACCGTTCTCTTTGACCCTTTGTTGGACTCTCCAACATGGGCTTTCCCTTTCCATGCGGGTTGAGCAGTGGCTTTTCGTTTCTTCCCTTTTCCAGTCCGAATGGCATTAACCTGTGCAACATCAGTCGAACTTGCTAAGGCATGAGATTTCTTCATGCCTTGCTCAGCTCTTTGCAGAAGGTTATGCAGTTGCATCATATTGGTCTCACCATCATTCATATGAAACTGCATAATGAACGGATCATAAGAATCTGGAAGTGAATCAAGAACCATGTCAATGGCCAAGTTCTTGTCAAACTTCACATCCAGTTTCTCGAGTCTTTCAATGAGCCTTTGCATCTTTTGCACATGGGCACATACTGACTCACCATCCCTGTGTTGACACTTTTTCAGGGCCTTAAGAACCTCCAAGCGCTCTTGTCTTTGTCCCTTAGCGAACATTTCGCGAAGCTTCTCATTTATTTCATATGCCCAGCTCTCATCGAACATCTTTTGAAGTTCAGAGGACATGGTGGACACCATGATGCAAGATGCCTTGGTAGAGTCTGTGCAATGCTTGCTGTAAGCATTAATTTCTTCAGGGGAGGCAGTGTCATGGTCGATTTCGACGATTTGTTCATCGAGTACATATTCCTTGTTTTCATAGCGCAAGGTCAACCTTAGGGCACGCATCCAATCAAGATAATTGGGTCCCACAAGCTTTTCCTTCGCCAGAATAGGAAGGAGAGTGAAACCGGAGTTTCCGGTAGGAGCAGTAGGAGGAGGAGGAAGATCATTATTGATTCCAGACATCTATGAGACAAATGATTTTAGTTAGTGATATTTAAATAATCCTTAATTATTTACCCAATTAATATATTAAGGCTAGGATCCAATTTCTAACCTTCACTATATAAAGAGGGATGCCGTAATTATATATGAATTTAATTTAGGTAGGCATACAACTTGCCAATTTCATCTTTATGAAATTCCTAGAACATTTGAGACTCCTTGTACAATCAAGTGCATGTTTAGTCTCAGATATGCATCTTACTCATTGTGGCTGGGATGCCGAAGACCACAATTAAGATTGTGAATTAACCATGCAAAACAGCTTTGGCATATTCATTCTATTTATAGTTCTCAAATTGACGTGCCGGTTATCCACACACGCTCCATCAATAAACTATAAAAACGAATTGCCACATCACCTTGCCTATCATAGTCTCAAATTAGTGTGCCGGTTATCCACACACGCTCCATTAATAGACCATATAGAAGTGATGTGCGTTTTCATGGATTTGCATACATATTCACATTTTCCTATGTGTATCTAAAAAGGGAATTTATTTTAGAGATAGGTTATAGATTAATACTTTTAATCTTAACATCGACAATATTGGATCCGTTCGATAACTCGCACTCTTTCACACAAAGGTCGGTGAGTTGGAAACGCAAAGCATTTAAAAACCTTCTCATTCGCCGCCATTTTATAGGCAGACTCCTTATACCTTCTTATAGTGTTAGGAGTTTGGTGGGTCTAGTAGTGATCCAACTACGATGTGTTAAACTTTAGGTTATACTATATACTATATAAACAATTTATAAGTATAAGGTAATTTTAAACATTTTAAAACTTACCAATTATTTAATCAGATTAATTCTAATTAACCATGAAACCGAACAAGATAATTTTAATTCATAATTAAACATTCTAATCATGTGAGGGCACATGTTAATAATTAACAATAAATAATACATGCAGAAAAATCTATTTGCAATTCTATTAATCCTAATTATCAAATTAAATCATATGATAATTTAAATCTAGGCAATTAAACTTAAATCATATGAGGGCATATGATAATGATTAATAAACAAGTTATATATTACATGCATATATAATCTCTTTTCAATTTAAACCTTTTAAGTGAGCCTATTAAATCTTCTAATTTGCTAAATAGCCATAATTATCCAATCTTTCATGTAATCCTCAAGATATCAGAAATCTTGACTATTAGATGAACATTGTATAATTGCTATATAAAAATGTTTATCAAAAGTTAGGAGATAATAGCCAAACTACCAAAACATTTTTAATAAATAATGGCTCCTAGTTTTCAATCAAACATATATATATATATACATATATATACATCAAAACTTGGCAAACAAGATTTAAACAAGTGCTAATATCAACCAAACTAACGGCTCTGATACCACTGATGGGTTTTATATGAACTATAAATGAACATGGCAGCGGAAACAATGACAATAATCATATAACGAAACCCGATAAGAATCATAGTAGATGATATTAACAACAAGAAAATAAAAGATCGTCTAACCGTTAAGAACTCGAACACTTCGATTCTACGATGCTTAGGAAGGTAGTAACCAAAGTAGATTACCTCTAATGGTTTGTACCCAATAAGTCCAAGATTATTCTTACGAATATCCACCCAAGTGTAGCACGAGCACCCACAAGGAATGGAGCAAAGAGAGAAGAGAGAACTCAAGTAAGAAACTTGAGTTGGTGCAAATGAAATTGAAGTCATGGACTTCTATTTATAGTGGTGAGTTGCTTAGGGCCAAAGCAACTACTCAAGTTGCATATATAACCTTTAACTTTTAAAGAATAACCCATTGGCCCTTGCTTAGGGCCAAAGCAACAAGTTATTCTTTTATAGATAACCTTTATCTTTCAAAGAATAACCAATTGGCCCTTGCACCTTTAATTGGCACAAATTAAATCTAAATTAATTCCAATTAATTCTATAAACTTTACAAATTTATTTCTAATTAATTATTATCAAATAATAATTAATAAACTATTTATCTCTCTCTTTCTCGGTCATTCTAATAACCTTGGACAATTGAGGGCAACCCAAAAAGGACCCTGCTATTAATGGAGAGTCATGAGTAATTAGTTATGACGTTGGACATCTATTCCAACAGTCTCCCACTTGGACAAGTCATAAACTACTATTACTCATAAGCTAACCAAACAATCAGCAGAGAGTGCTTCCTCAGCAACTGCCGAACTCTGATTAAGAGACAGCCCTAGATAAGTGATCAACTTATTCCTTCATTCTTCAAGATATCGTATGAACTGAGTCATGGATATGAATCAATCTCAAGTTCAAGGTTGTTTCCCCGGTTTTCGATTTATGAGGACTTTATCAGACTACTGAATTGATCGCATCAATCTAGTCTAGGCTGGGCCCAGCACTATAATGTCGTCATCAAATCACCGAGGGGCCCACAGATATCGCTTTTCCATTAATAGGCAAAAGGAACGAATGAACTTTGACTACATAGTCCAAATCTATTCTTCAAACCATACATGGCAACATCTTTTATAACTTCCAGTTACGGTAGCGTTTAGATGTACCAATGCACAACTGAATCATAAACCTAAACTCATGCATCTCTATTCGAAGAATAACATATATTATCATCTTAGAATTACTTGTGATTTTAATCCATGAAGTAATCTCTAAGTGCGGGTTTCTCTAATACTTAAATCTCTATTTAAGTACTCATGAGGGTTAGATGCATCTCTATACTATGTCTATCTCTATAGACATCAACTAACACTCCATGACAGTCTTAAATCAATACTTACTCCCAAGAGTATGACCGACTGTAGAGGTTTGAATATTCAGTTGCATTTTCATGCTATGTTTATCTCTATAAATATCGACTTAATACTCGGGAAGTTAAACATGCAAAAAGAAACACAATAATAAATAACTCAAATGGCAGTTCACTAACACATAAATAATCTCTATTACTTATCACCAATTCAGTTACAATTTATTATTGTTACAATGTTTCGAATATCACTTAACTACTAAAAACTAACATCTTGTCTCAAGCCAATGCTCCTAGCATGTAGGTCGTGCTTAGTTTTGCTAAGCGCCTTTGTGAAAGGATCAGCCGGGTTTTCTTCCGATGATATCCTACTCACTAAGATGTCTCCATCCTCTACTCTATGTCGTACATAGTGAAATTTCCTCTTGATGTGTCTGGACTTTCCATGATCTTTTGGTTCCTTCGTAAGGGCGACAGCACCAGTGTTGTCACAAAAGATCTCTATGGGTTCATTAATAGTTGGAACGACTCCCAAATCACCAATAAAGTTTTGCAACCATGTAGCTTCCTTAGCAGCTTCAGAAGCTGCTATGTACTCGGATTCATAAGTAGATTCCGCCACAGTAGGTTGCTTGGAACTCTTCCATGTAACTGCACCTCCATTCAACAAAAACACCCAACCGGACTGTGAACAACTGTTATCCACATCCGTTTGGAAACTGGCATCGGTATACCCAGTAACTCTAAGTTCTTCACTCCCACCAAACACCAAGAACATATCTCTCGTATTTCTCAAATACTTGAGAATGTTCTTCACAGCTGTCCAATGACTTTCGCCCGGATTACCCTGATATCGACTCACCATACTCAAAGCATATGAGACATCAGGGCGAGTACATGTCATGGCATACATGATCGATCCTATAGCCGAAGCATATGGGACTCGACTCATTTTGTCCACCTGATCACGAGTGACGGGACATTGAGCTCTACAAAGCTTTATGCCTTGATGAATGGGTAAAGACCCTTTCTTGGAATTTTCCATATTGAACTTTTTCAATACTTTATCCACATATGTACTTTGGCTTAGTCCTATTAGACGTTTTGTTCTATCCCGATAGATCCTTATACCTAATATGTATGTTGCTTCTCCTAGATCCTTCATAGCGAAACATTTTCCAAGCCAGGATTTTACACCATTCATGGTTGGGATATCGTTTCCTATGAGGAGTATGTCATCCACATACAATACTAGGAAAGTTACAATACTCCCACTAGCTTTGACATATACGCAAGACTCATCTTCACTTCTAGAAAATCCAAACGCTTTGACCTTTTCATGGAAGCAAAGATTCCAACTTCGAGAAGCTTGTTTAAGTCCATAAATAGACTTCTCAAGCTTGCACACTCTATTAGGATGCTTTATGTCTACAAAACCTTCCGGTTGTGTCATGTACACATCCTCCGAAAGTTTCCCGTTAAGGAAAGCGGTTTTGACATCCATCTGCCATACTTCATAATCATAGAAGGCGGCTATGGCAAGCATTATCCTAATAGACTTGATCTTAGCTACTGGTGAAAAGGTTTCATCATAGTCAACCCCTTGGGTTTGAGTATAACCCTTGGCCACCAACCTAGCTTTGAATGTGTGTACATTCCCGTCCATGTCGGTCTTCTTCTTGAAGATCCACTTACGACCGATCGTCTTACGATTGGGTATTTGATCAACCAAAATCCAAACTTGGTTATCATGCATGGACTGAATCTCGCTGTCCATTGCCTCTTTCCATTTAGCAGCCTCAGGGCCTTCCATGGCTTCCTTATAGCTAGCTGGTTCATCCAAGTTAACAAGTGTGCTATCACTTATCAACGTATCCCCTTCCGCAGTAATATGAAGACCATAGAACTCGGGAGGGCGGCTAACTCTTGTGGATCTACGAAGAGGTAATGACTCGTCAACTGGCTCAACAGGTATTTCTACCTCAGGTTGAGTGCTAGTGCCAACGTCAGGTATTTCATCATTTGATTCTTGAACTTCTTCAAAATCAATGTTACTCCCACTGACTTCTTTAGCTATAAGTTCTCTTTCTCGAAATACTCCTCTTCGAGCTACAAACACCACATTTTCAGTGGGTCGGTAAAACAAATAACCATAAGACTTTTGTGGGTAACCGATGAATAGACACTTCTCAGATTTGTCGGCAAGTTTATCTTGGCTCTCGTGTCTTACGAAAACCTCACAACCCCAAACCTTGATAAGTGCGAGTGAGGGTTTCTTCCCAGTCCACATTTCATGAGGTGTCTTTTCAACCTTCTTTGTTGGTACAAGATTTAGGATATAGGCGGCTGTCTCTAAGGCATATCCCCAGAAATAGATTGAAAGAGGAGCTCGAGTCATCATGGAACGAACCATGTCTAACAGGGTTCTATTGCGCCTCTCAGCAACACCATTAAGTTGTGGTGTTCTAGGAGGTGACAATTGTGAAACAATTCCACATTCCTTAAGATACCCATTGAACTCAAGACTAAGATACTCACCACCCCTATCAGAATGTAGTATTTTAATCTTTCTACCCAATTGATTCTCTACTTCGTGCTTAAACTCTTTGAACTTTTCAAAGGTATCTGACTTATGTTTAATCAAGTAAACATAACCATATCTACTATAGTCGTCGATAAAAGTCACGTAGTAGCGATTGCCATCTTTTGTGGTGGATCTAAATGGACCACACACATCTGTATGTATTAGGTCTAACAATCCTTCACCTCTTTGTAAAGAAGCGGTGAATGGTGACTTGGTCATTTTTCCAAGTAAACAAGACTCACATCCATCATTCGATTTTAAGTCAAATGATTCCAAAACCCCATCCTTTTGGAGTTGGGCGATGCGTTTCTTGTTTATATGGCCAAGACGACAATGCCACAAGGATGCATCGTCTAACTCATTAGAAGAATCAATAGCTAGCACATTACTCAAGTTATTATCACAAACAACAGATTCATAAACACCATTACAAGGAGTAGCTTTAAAAACAAACAAGTCATCTTTATAAACCAAAATATTTCCATTCAAATTATCAAAATAATAATGGAATCCTTGTTTAAACAACGCATGAAATGAAATGATATTCCGAGACATATCGGATGAATAACAGCAATCTACTAACTCTAATCTAAACCCACTATCCAAGACAAGCTCAAAAATCCCCATCTTCGTAACAGGTGATGAACGCCTATTGCCCATGATGAGATTTAGCTTTCCTGGCTGCAACTCTTTGCATTTACTTAGTCCCTGTAAAACAGAACAGATGTGAACACCACATCCTGTATCAAGGACCCAAGAATTTGAACATTTCAAATTAGTGTGTTTGATTAAGTACATACCTGAAACAGTGGCAACTGATTTTCCCTTGTTATCTTTCAACTCTTGAAGGTATTTTGGGCAGTTTCTCCTCCAATGCCCTGTTTGTCCACAGTGAAAACACGTTGCCTGTTTCGGATCTCTAGAAGGAGGGATGTCACGATTAACCGTTCTCTTTGACCCTTTGTTGGACTCTCCAACATGGGCTTTCCCTTTCCATGCGGGTTGAGCAGTGGCTTTTCGTTTCTTCCCTTTTCCAGTCCGAATGGCATTAACCTGTGCAACATCAGTCGAACTTGCTAAGGCATGAGATTTCTTCATGCCTTGCTCAGCTCTTTGCAGAAGGTTATGCAGTTGCATCATATTGGTCTCACCATCATTCATATGAAACTGCATAATGAACGGATCATAAGAATCTGGAAGTGAATCAAGAACCATGTCAATGGCCAAGTTCTTGTCAAACTTCACATCCAGTTTCTCGAGTCTTTCAATGAGCCTTTGCATCTTTTGCACATGGGCACATACTGACTCACCATCCCTGTGTTGACACTTTTTCAGGGCCTTAAGAACCTCCAAGCGCTCTTGTCTTTGTCCCTTAGCGAACATTTCGCGAAGCTTCTCATTTATTTCATATGCCCAGCTCTCATCGAACATCTTTTGAAGTTCAGAGGACATGGTGGACACCATGATGCAAGATGCCTTGGTAGAGTCTGTGCAATGCTTGCTGTAAGCATTAATTTCTTCAGGGGAGGCAGTGTCATGGTCGATTTCGACGATTTGTTCATCGAGTACATATTCCTTGTTTTCATAGCGCAAGGTCAACCTTAGGGCACGCATCCAATCAAGATAATTGGGTCCCACAAGCTTTTCCTTCGCCAGAATAGGAAGGAGAGTGAAACCGGAGTTTCCGGTAGGAGCAGTAGGAGGAGGAGGAAGATCATTATTGATTCCAGACATCTATGAGACAAATGATTTTAGTTAGTGATATTTAAATAATCCTTAATTATTTACCCAATTAATATATTAAGGCTAGGATCCAATTTCTAACCTTCACTATATAAAGAGGGATGCCGTAATTATATATGAATTTAATTTAGGTAGGCATACAACTTGCCAATTTCATCTTTATGAAATTCCTAGAACATTTGAGACTCCTTGTACAATCAAGTGCATGTTTAGTCTCAGATATGCATCTTACTCATTGTGGCTGGGATGCCGAAGACCACAATTAAGATTGTGAATTAACCATGCAAAACAGCTTTGGCATATTCATTCTATTTATAGTTCTCAAATTGACGTGCCGGTTATCCACACACGCTCCATCAATAAACTATAAAAACGAATTGCCACATCACCTTGCCTATCATAGTCTCAAATTAGTGTGCCGGTTATCCACACACGCTCCATTAATAGACCATATAGAAGTGATGTGCGTTTTCATGGATTTGCATACATATTCACATTTTCCTATGTGTATCTAAAAAGGGAATTTATTTTAGAGATAGGTTATAGATTAATACTTTTAATCTTAACATCGACAATATTGGATCCGTTCGATAACTCGCACTCTTTCACACAAAGGTCGGTGAGTTGGAAACGCAAAGCATTTAAAAACCTTCTCATTCGCCGCCATTTTATAGGCAGACTCCTTATACCTTCTTATAGTGTTAGGAGTTTGGTGGGTCTAGTAGTGATCCAACTACGATGTGTTAAACTTTAGGTTATACTATATACTATATAAACAATTTATAAGTATAAGGTAATTTTAAACATTTTAAAACTTACCAATTATTTAATCAGATTAATTCTAATTAACCATGAAACCGAACAAGATAATTTTAATTCATAATTAAACATTCTAATCATGTGAGGGCACATGTTAATAATTAACAATAAATAATACATGCAGAAAAATCTATTTGCAATTCTATTAATCCTAATTATCAAATTAAATCATATGATAATTTAAATCTAGGCAATTAAACTTAAATCATATGAGGGCATATGATAATGATTAATAAACAAGTTATATATTACATGCATATATAATCTCTTTTCAATTTAAACCTTTTAAGTGAGCCTATTAAATCTTCTAATTTGCTAAATAGCCATAATTATCCAATCTTTCATGTAATCCTCAAGATATCAGAAATCTTGACTATTAGATGAACATTGTATAATTGCTATATAAAAATGTTTATCAAAAGTTAGGAGATAATAGCCAAACTACCAAAACATTTTTAATAAATAATGGCTCCTAGTTTTCAATCAAACATATATATATATATACATATATATACATCAAAACTTGGCAAACAAGATTTAAACAAGTGCTAATATCAACCAAACTAACGGCTCTGATACCACTGATGGGTTTTATATGAACTATAAATGAACATGGCAGCGGAAACAATGACAATAATCATATAACGAAACCCGATAAGAATCATAGTAGATGATATTAACAACAAGAAAATAAAAGATCGTCTAACCGTTAAGAACTCGAACACTTCGATTCTACGATGCTTAGGAAGGTAGTAACCAAAGTAGATTACCTCTAATGGTTTGTACCCAATAAGTCCAAGATTATTCTTACGAATATCCACCCAAGTGTAGCACGAGCACCCACAAGGAATGGAGCAAAGAGAGAAGAGAGAACTCAAGTAAGAAACTTGAGTTGGTGCAAATGAAATTGAAGTCATGGACTTCTATTTATAGTGGTGAGTTGCTTAGGGCCAAAGCAACTACTCAAGTTGCATATATAACCTTTAACTTTTAAAGAATAACCCATTGGCCCTTGCTTAGGGCCAAAGCAACAAGTTATTCTTTTATAGATAACCTTTATCTTTCAAAGAATAACCAATTGGCCCTTGCACCTTTAATTGGCACAAATTAAATCTAAATTAATTCCAATTAATTCTATAAACTTTACAAATTTATTTCTAATTAATTATTATCAAATAATAATTAATAAACTATTTATCTCTCTCTTTCTCGGTCATTCTAATAACCTTGGACAATTGAGGGCAACCCAAAAAGGACCCTGCTATTAATGGAGAGTCATGAGTAATTAGTTATGACGTTGGACATCTATTCCAACAGTCTCCCACTTGGACAAGTCATAAACTACTATTACTCATAAGCTAACCAAACAATCAGCAGAGAGTGCTTCCTCAGCAACTGCCGAACTCTGATTAAGAGACAGCCCTAGATAAGTGATCAACTTATTCCTTCATTCTTCAAGATATCGTATGAACTGAGTCATGGATATGAATCAATCTCAAGTTCAAGGTTGTTTCCCGGTTTTCGATTTATGAGGACTTTATTAGACTACTGAATTGATCGCATCAATCTAGTCTAGGCTGGGCCCAGCACTATAATGTCGTCATCAAATCACCGAGGGGCCCACAGATATCGCTTTTCCATTAATAGGCAAAAGGAACGAATGAACTTTGACTACATAGTCCAAATCTATTCTTCAAACCATACATGGCAACATCTTTTATAACTTCCAGTTACGGTAGCGTTTAGATGTACCAATGCACAACTGAATCATAAACCTAAACTCATGCATCTCTATTCGAAGAATAACAGATATTATCATCTTAGAATTACTTGTGATTTTAATCCATGAAGTAATCTCTAAGTGCGGGTTTCTCTAATACTTAAATCTCTATTTAAGTACTCATGAGGGTTAGATGCATCTCTATACTATGTCTATCTCTATAGACATCAACTAACACTCCATGACAGTCTTAAATCAATACTTACTCCCAAGAGTATGACCGACTGTAGAGGTTTGAATATTCAGTTGCATTTTCATGCTATGTTTATCTCTATAAATATCGACTTAATACTCGGGAAGTTAAACATGCAAAAAGAAACACAATAATAAATAACTCAAATGGCAGTTCACTAACACATAAATAATCTCTATTACTTATCACCAATTCAGTTACAATTTATTATTGTTACAATGTTTCGAATATCACTTAACTACTAAAAACTAACATCTTGTCTCAAGCCAATGCTCCTAGCATGTAGGTCGTGCTTAGTTTTGCTAAGCGCCTTTGTGAAAGGATCAGCCGGGTTTTCTTCCGATGATATCCTACTCACTAAGATGTCTCCATCCTCTACTCTATGTCGTACATAGTGAAATTTCCTCTTGATGTGTCTGGACTTTCCATGATCTTTTGGTTCCTTCGTAAGGGCGACAGCACCAGTGTTGTCACAAAAGATCTCTATGGGTTCATTAATAGTTGGAACGACTCCCAAATCACCAATAAAGTTTTGCAACCATGTAGCTTCCTTAGCAGCTTCAGAAGCTGCTATGTACTCGGATTCATAAGTAGATTCCGCCACAGTAGGTTGCTTGGAACTCTTCCATGTAACTGCACCTCCATTCAACAAAAACACCCAACCGGACTGTGAACAACTGTTATCCACATCCGTTTGGAAACTGGCATCGGTATACCCAGTAACTCTAAGTTCTTCACTCCCACCAAACACCAAGAACATATCTCTCGTATTTCTCAAATACTTGAGAATGTTCTTCACAGCTGTCCAATGACTTTCGCCCGGATTACCCTGATATCGACTCACCATACTCAAAGCATATGAGACATCAGGGCGAGTACATGTCATGGCATACATGATCGATCCTATAGCCGAAGCATATGGGACTCGACTCATTTTGTCCACCTGATCACGAGTGACGGGACATTGAGCTCTACAAAGCTTTATGCCTTGATGAATGGGTAAAGACCCTTTCTTGGAATTTTCCATATTGAACTTTTTCAATACTTTATCCACATATGTACTTTGGCTTAGTCCTATTAGACGTTTTGTTCTATCCCGATAGATCCTTATACCTAATATGTATGTTGCTTCTCCTAGATCCTTCATAGCGAAACATTTTCCAAGCCAGGATTTTACACCATTCATGGTTGGGATATCGTTTCCTATGAGGAGTATGTCATCCACATACAATACTAGGAAAGTTACAATACTCCCACTAGCTTTGACATATACGCAAGACTCATCTTCACTTCTAGAAAATCCAAACGCTTTGACCTTTTCATGGAAGCAAAGATTCCAACTTCGAGAAGCTTGTTTAAGTCCATAAATAGACTTCTCAAGCTTGCACACTCTATTAGGATGCTTTATGTCTACAAAACCTTCCGGTTGTGTCATGTACACATCCTCCGAAAGTTTCCCGTTAAGGAAAGCGGTTTTGACATCCATCTGCCATACTTCATAATCATAGAAGGCGGCTATGGCAAGCATTATCCTAATAGACTTGATCTTAGCTACTCGTGAAAAGGTTTCATCATAGTCAACCCCTTGGGTTTGAGTATAACCCTTGGCCACCAACCTAGCTTTGAATGTGTGTACATTCCCGTCCATGTCGGTCTTCTTCTTGAAGATCCACTTACGACCGATCGTCTTACGATTGGGTATTTGATCAACCAAAATCCAAACTTGGTTATCATGCATGGACTGAATCTCGCTGTCCATTGCCTCTTTCCATTTAGCAGCCTCAGGGCCTTCCATGGCTTCCTTATAGCTAGCTGGTTCATCCAAGTTAACAAGTGTGCTATCACTTATCAACGTATCCCCTTCCGCAGTAATATGAAGACCATAGAACTCGGGAGGGCGGCTAACTCTTGTGGATCTACGAAGAGGCAATGACTCGTCAACTGGCTCAACAGGTATTTCTACCTCAGGTTGAGTGCTAGTGCCAACGTCAGGTATTTCATCATTTGATTCTTGAACTTCTTCAAAATCAATGTTACTCCCACTGACTTCTTTAGCTATAAGTTCTCTTTCTCGAAATACTCCTCTTCGAGCTACAAACACCACATTTTCAGTGGGTCGGTAAAACAAATAACCATAAGACTTTTGTGGGTAACCGATGAATAGACACTTCTCAGATTTGTCGGCAAGTTTATCTTGGCTCTCGTGTCTTACGAAAACCTCACAACCCCAAACCTTGATAAGTGCGAGTGAGGGTTTCTTCCCAGTCCACATTTCATGAGGTGTCTTTTCAACCTTCTTTGTTGGTACAAGATTTAGGATATAGGCGGCTGTCTCTAAGGCATATCCCCAGAAATAGATTGAAAGAGGAGCTCGAGTCATCATGGAACGAACCATGTCTAACAGGGTTCTATTGCGCCTCTCAGCAACACCATTAAGTTGTGGTGTTCTAGGAGGTGACAATTGTGAAACAATTCCACATTCCTTAAGATACCCATTGAACTCAAGACTAAGATACTCACCACCCCTATCAGAATGTAGTATTTTAATCTTTCTACCCAATTGATTCTCTACTTCGTGCTTAAACTCTTTGAACTTTTCAAAGGTATCTGACTTATGTTTAATCAAGTAAACATAACCATATCTACTATAGTCGTCGATAAAAGTCACGTAGTAGCGATTGCCATCTTTTGTGGTGGATCTAAATGGACCACACACATCTGTATGTATTAGGTCTAACAATCCTTCACCTCTTTGTAAAGAAGCGGTGAATGGTGACTTGGTCATTTTTCCAAGTAAACAAGACTCACATCCATCATTCGATTTTAAGTCAAATGATTCCAAAACTCCATCCTTTTGGAGTTGGGCGATGCGTTTCTTGTTTATATGGCCAAGACGACAATGCCACAAGGATGCATCGTCTAACTCATTAGAAGAATCAATAGCTAGCACATTACTCAAGTTATTATCACAAACAACAGATTCATAAACACCATTACAAGGAGTAGCTTTAAAAACAAACAAGTCATCTTTATAAACCAAAATATTTCCATTCAAATTATCAAAATAATAATGGAATCCTTGTTTAAACAACGCATGAAATGAAATGATATTCCGAGACATATCGGATGAATAACAGCAATCTACTAACTCTAATCTAAACCCACTATCCAAGACAAGCTCAAAAATCCCCATCTTCGTAACAGGTGATGAACGCCTATTGCCCATGATGAGATTTAGCTTTCCTGGCTGCAACTCTTTGCATTTACTTAGTCCCTGTAAAACAGAACAGATGTGAACACCACATCCTGTATCAAGGACCCAAGAATTTGAACATTTCAAATTAGTGTGTTTGATTAAGTACATACCTGAAACAGTGGCAACTGATTTTCCCTTGTTATCTTTCAACTCTTGAAGGTATTTTGGGCAGTTTCTCCTCCAATGCCCTGTTTGTCCACAGTGAAAACACGTTGCCTGTTTCGGATCTCTAGAAGGAGGGATGTCACGATTAACCGTTCTCTTTGACCCTTTGTTGGACTCTCCAACATGGGCTTTCCCTTTCCATGCGGGTTGAGCAGTGGCTTTTCGTTTCTTCCCTTTTCCAGTCCGAATGGCATTAACCTGTGCAACATCAGTCGAACTTGCTAAGGCATGAGATTTCTTCATGCCTTGCTCAGCTCTTTGCAGAAGGTTATGCAGTTGCATCATATTGGTCTCACCATCATTCATATGAAACTGCATAATGAACGGATCATAAGAATCTGGAAGTGAATCAAGAACCATGTCAATGGCCAAGTTCTTGTCAAACTTCACATCCAGTTTCTCGAGTCTTTCAATGAGCCTTTGCATCTTTTGCACATGGGCACATACTGACTCACCATCCCTGTGTTGACACTTTTTCAGGGCCTTAAGAACCTCCAAGCGCTCTTGTCTTTGTCCCTTAGCGAACATTTCGCGAAGCTTCTCATTTATTTCATATGCCCAGCTCTCATCGAACATCTTTTGAAGTTCAGAGGACATGGTGGACACCATGATGCAAGATGCCTTGGTAGAGTCTGTGCAATGCTTGCTGTAAGCATTAATTTCTTCAGGGGAGGCAGTGTCATGGTCGATTTCGACGATTTGTTCATCGAGTACATATTCCTTGTTTTCATAGCGCAAGGTCAACCTTAGGGCACGCATCCAATCAAGATAATTGGGTCCCACAAGCTTTTCCTTCGCCAGAATAGGAAGGAGAGTGAAACCGGAGTTTCCGGTAGGAGCAGTAGGAGGAGGAGGAAGATCATTATTGATTCCAGACATCTATGAGACAAATGATTTTAGTTAGTGATATTTAAATAATCCTTAATTATTTACCCAATTAATATATTAAGGCTAGGATCCAATTTCTAACCTTCACTATATAAAGAGGGATGCCGTAATTATATATGAATTTAATTTAGGTAGGCATACAACTTGCCAATTTCATCTTTATGAAATTCCTAGAACATTTGAGACTCCTTGTACAATCAAGTGCATGTTTAGTCTCAGATATGCATCTTACTCATTGTGGCTGGGATGCCGAAGACCACAATTAAGATTGTGAATTAACCATGCAAAACAGCTTTGGCATATTCATTCTATTTATAGTTCTCAAATTGACGTGCCGGTTATCCACACACGCTCCATCAATAAACTATAAAAACGAATTGCCACATCACCTTGCCTATCATAGTCTCAAATTAGTGTGCCGGTTATCCACACACGCTCCATTAATAGACCATATAGAAGTGATGTGCGTTTTCATGGATTTGCATACATATTCACATTTTCCTATGTGTATCTAAAAAGGGAATTTATTTTAGAGATAGGTTATAGATTAATACTTTTAATCTTAACATCGACAATATTGGATCCGTTCGATAACTCGCACTCTTTCACACAAAGGTCGGTGAGTTGGAAACGCAAAGCATTTAAAAACCTTCTCATTCGCCGCCATTTTATAGGCAGACTCCTTATACCTTCTTATAGTGTTAGGAGTTTGGTGGGTCTAGTAGTGATCCAACTACGATGTGTTAAACTTTAGGTTATACTATATACTATATAAACAATTTATAAGTATAAGGTAATTTTAAACATTTTAAAACTTACCAATTATTTAATCAGATTAATTCTAATTAACCATGAAACCGAACAAGATAATTTTAATTCATAATTAAACATTCTAATCATGTGAGGGCACATGTTAATAATTAACAATAAATAATACATGCAGAAAAATCTATTTGCAATTCTATTAATCCTAATTATCAAATTAAATCATATGATAATTTAAATCTAGGCAATTAAACTTAAATCATATGAGGGCATATGATAATGATTAATAAACAAGTTATATATTACATGCATATATAATCTCTTTTCAATTTAAACCTTTTAAGTGAGCCTATTAAATCTTCTAATTTGCTAAATAGCCATAATTATCCAATCTTTCATGTAATCCTCAAGATATCAGAAATCTTGACTATTAGATGAACATTGTATAATTGCTATATAAAAATGTTTATCAAAAGTTAGGAGATAATAGCCAAACTACCAAAACATTTTTAATAAATAATGGCTCCTAGTTTTCAATCAAACATATATATATATATACATATATATACATCAAAACTTGGCAAACAAGATTTAAACAAGTGCTAATATCAACCAAACTAACGGCTCTGATACCACTGATGGGTTTTATATGAACTATAAATGAACATGGCAGCGGAAACAATGACAATAATCATATAACGAAACCCGATAAGAATCATAGTAGATGATATTAACAACAAGAAAATAAAAGATCGTCTAACCGTTAAGAACTCGAACACTTCGATTCTACGATGCTTAGGAAGGTAGTAACCAAAGTAGATTACCTCTAATGGTTTGTACCCAATAAGTCCAAGATTATTCTTACGAATATCCACCCAAGTGTAGCACGAGCACCCACAAGGAATGGAGCAAAGAGAGAAGAGAGAACTCAAGTAAGAAACTTGAGTTGGTGCAAATGAAATTGAAGTCATGGACTTCTATTTATAGTGGTGAGTTGCTTAGGGCCAAAGCAACTACTCAAGTTGCATATATAACCTTTAACTTTTAAAGAATAACCCATTGGCCCTTGCTTAGGGCCAAAGCAACAAGTTATTCTTTTATAGATAACCTTTATCTTTCAAAGAATAACCAATTGGCCCTTGCACCTTTAATTGGCACAAATTAAATCTAAATTAATTCCAATTAATTCTATAAACTTTACAAATTTATTTCTAATTAATTATTATCAAATAATAATTAATAAACTATTTATCTCTCTCTTTCTGGGTCATTCTAATAACCTTGGACAATTGAGGGCAACCCAAAAAGGACCCTGCTATTAATGGAGAGTCATGAGTAATTAGTTATGACGTTGGACATCTATTCCAACAGTATTCATTATAAAAATCAAAGTTGTATAAATAAAATAAAATACCTGGAGATGGTAGTCTAGTTTCGTTGAAGAAATTGCAATGCAAAGGATGTCTATGTTGGATGGAAAATCTTGTTGACTTCGAGAATACAGGAGTCAATGTGTCCCAACGATCCTTCATTTTGTTATAAGCAAAATTGAAAAACGGTTTTCCTTCATCTTCAAGGGCTACTTTTAGAAGCTTCAAAACTCTTAATTGGGTGTCCTTTGAAATCCCCAAATCAGCCACTACGATATATGTCAACATCTTAACGTATATATCCTTATCTTTTATCACTGCCCACCTATATAGACACATACACACACATAAATGTTACTCATGTGTAAATTCAAAGTAAGAAAACACTTATATCACATGTTAATATATAGTCAAATCACATGTGGATATTTAGTAGAATCACATGGTTAGGGAACATGAAAGCATACATACCCAAAACGTGCACCGGCATGACCTGTGAGCTTGGAAAGAGTAAAGATCATGAGATCATGATCTGAAGGGGTCGGGATAGGTGTAAAATGTGGCCAATAATAGGCATGATCGTATACCGTCTTCCCTTCAAGAACCGATTTCTTTAGCTCCCCATCTGGATTGTTTGGTGATGTCACAAATTCAACCACATCCATGTTGTTTGTAGAATTATTCGATTTCCATGCGTTTGTATCTCCTCCAAATTGAAAATTCTCCGAGTTAAACAAAACCGTTTGAGTCTTGTATACCTGTAGATCACGAAATGTACAATTTATAAAGCACATAATCAAATGAGTCAAAAATGAAGGAAAAAAAGTAATCAGTTATAGCGGACTTGAAAGGTACCGAATAGAACGGGATTGAAGCAACGACGTTGGAAGGAGAAGAAGAGTTTTGAGAGGAAATGGCATAAAGAGCTGCACTTAGAAGTTGTGTTGATCCGACCAAAGACAATGTATCGATCTTTGGTGATCGCATTCCCAACAACTGAGTGCAATTTACGGATGTAGTTTTCGAGCTCGGTAGACATTTAAAGATCACCGTATCTATAACCCATACGATGCCATCCTGGTATTAGAACAGCACTGTTGGCTGCATGTTGCATCCAAAATGGCTCCAAGAATATAGGATCCCCACTGCACCATAAATATCACAAGTTTTAGAACGATGAGAGAAGGAGGGTTTTAACATATATTTAAATAAAAATATCCAAATCTAACACATGTGCTATTGTTTCAATTATTTGTGAATTTGGTATCTTGAGGATCCATTTGGTTTGTGGGATCCAACGGATGGTGTTTTCATGAGATTTGTTTGTAATAATGCTATAAAATATGTTAAAAACGTTTATTTTCTAATAGTCAATTAATAAATTTTATTTTTATTTTTATAAGTTATATACGAAATACTGGATTCATTTTCAATCCAAATCCTACAAATAAAAAACAATCCAGGTTCTAAACCCTTCTCATTCCAAATTTTATAAAGCATTTAATAGTTTCATAAAATCCAAATCTCTCAAAACCATTCTATCAAATGCCTTTCAAGATAACTAGGCATTTGAGTCCTTTTTTTTCCTCCTATTTTACTCTAAATTTTCTTTTAGAAAAAAATATGATCCATATATTATTACACTACCATGGCCATCATCTTCCTAGAGTTTTTCTTCCTCCTATTTTACTCTAAATTTTCTTTTAGAAAAAATATGATCCATATATTATTACACTACCATGGCCATCATCTTCCTCTCTAGATCTTTGTGTTCGTACTCTAATTTTCTTTTAGAACCTTCATTCTTACTCAACGTATATATATTTCATTCTTAAGGATAAAGAATGCATAAAACTTCAGTCGTGTAGCTTATGGTTTTAATTTTTTTGTTTAGTGTTGGTTTCAGCTTTCAAATGAGAACAATACTCAAATAAGAAAACACGAGAAATTACCAAATCACATGTGATTTTACATCACAACAGTGTGTAAAATCATATGTGATTTCAGTATAAAACCACATGTCTCCTATCCCTTTATTAATTTTGATATCTTACATGTCTCCTAGGTAAGCATATATTAATCTCAAGATAATCCCTTTATTGTTAAAGAACACATATTATGTTGGTGAAAAAGAAATGAATTAACAATCACCTATTAGCATCGGCAGCACAACTAGATGACATTTGAGAGCAATCGATACCAGTATAACAAGCATAGCACTCGCAAATAGGTCGGCCCTCGGAGTCAATGGAACCATCAAGATAAGCCCTGCCATGGCCGGAACACGAAATTGCCGCAACTGCTTCTGCCTCTGACGCCGCTTTCTCACTCCAACTCAACGCACACTCGCCGCCGCCGCCACCGCCACCGCTACCTCTACCGAAATAGAGATTTATGGTAAATAAAATATTGATTATTATGGAACACAATACACAAAATCCATAACAATATTTCTTGGATTTCCTCATCCTATCCAATTGGTTGGGGCAATGTGGAGGATGTCTTGGGTTTGGGGATGGAGAAATAACCAAACATATTGTCAATTAGGAATGAAGTTTCATAATATTAATTGTGAATCATATATAAGATATATATGCTTCTAGAATTCATCAAATTATATTATTTATTATAAAATTGGTCTGCGAAAAACGCTATTCATTTTTATTCTTCACATGTGAATAGTAGTTTTAAACAATTAAGAGGATTCAATCATGCACGTTTTTATAAAAAAAGCAAAAATGCTTTATACTTTTTAACCTTTTAAGGGAATATGGTTTTTGTCTTTGACAATATACTTTCCACCCAAACACACATATATGTATATACTATATAATATGACTTTCCACATACATATATAGAGAGAATGGGAGAGAAGTGGCCCAAACAAAAAACCTTAATTTTTTAAGAACGTGAGAACATCTTTTACTATAGTAAATCACGTATGATTTTATATTTGATCACATATGATACTAAATCATAGATGACATTTGGTACAATCTACATTGCGATACTAGAAAAAAGAGGTATCAGTGATGGAAAAATTATTTGCTAGTCGGTGATGAATTAGCTAAGAAACGACCATCAACCCTATCCATCGCTAATTAGTGATGGACACGTGTCCACCTCTAATTAGCGAATGGACAAGTGTCCATCATTAAGAGAGAACTCATTAACTTCCATGTAAACAAATGAAAATTTCCTTGTTCTTCGTTAATCAGTGACGGATTAGCTATGCACCTCGTTAATTCCTATTTAGAAAATCAATGAAAATGAAAATCCCTATGTCAGTGACTAATACATCGCTAATTAGTGACGGATTCAGCGACACACATGGATTTTCATTTTCATTAAATTTTTAGATAGAAATTAATGAGTTCCGTCGCAGATTAGTGACGGACGCGTAGAGTTTCACAAAAAAAAAACAAAAATAATAATTCACGTGTATATCACTAAATAGCGACGAATTATTGACATGCATGTGGCATCTGTCACTAATCCACCAGTAATTAGTTAGTGATAACTATTTTGCTCGCGACTTATGTCGCGGCCAAAGTCGTTTGCATGACTATTTTTACTAAATCATATATGATTTTATTAGTTTATATGTTCTTTTAAATAAAGATCGTTCTCGTTTTAATCCAACTATCTCGGTACTTATATAACAGATAAAAGAGAAGTCTAAATCCAAATGTTGATTATAGTCATTGATTAACCATTAAAATAGGATAAGAGAAGACAAATCCAATATCCTTTCAACACGCGACAACCTAATGAACAATTATTGAAGTTGAAAATGGGAAAGCCTCCTTAATTCAAAATCTAGTCCGAACTTTTATCTCCAATAAAACTAAAAATATTTGTATTCTTCAGCCATCTAATAAGAACATATACTTTCAAGAAAACATTCCTAGTTGGAATCACAACTTGGTAAAAAAAAAGCTGGAAGCTTTTTGACTATAAAACTTATGTCTAATAAAAGATATTGTTTAATATACAAAGCATGGCATCAAATAGCATCTATATATCTTTCTCTTTCTTTTTATATTTCTTTTTATATTTTATTTTATATTCACAACTATTTGTTTAAATAGCATCTATCTATTCATGACATGGACTTTTGAACTTGTGTGGGTAATGTAAATGGACAATGAGATGCAATGTCTATTTTCTTTGAATGATGAATTTTGTTTTTGAATATGGTGGTTGTATCTTCTTGACAAGAGTAATATTTATAAAAATTTTCTGTTTTAGGACACTACATGAAAAGAGGTGTGAGTCAATTGGCAATTACTACAAGATTTCTTCTTATTTATGAAAGAGCTTCTATGAATAGTCACTACAATAAGATTGAGTTTATATGATGCCTAAAATAACTAAATGTTCTAATAAAGTGTTTTATAGGACCTAAAAGTGTTACAATAAGTTTATAGGATGATTTTGGATGTCGTAATAAGCTTTTTAGAACATTTCTTCAAATACTGTGGCTTATTAACAATCTTATAAAACACTATCTTATTTTTTTTTGTATATACGCATGTTTCCGATAAGAATATGAATTTATAGGACATTTTTAAAAAGTGTCATGTAAAATAGTTAATACGAGAATTTATTTCAAAAGCGTCAAATAAGTTTATTGTAATTTATTTAGATAGAAGGTTTTTTTGTTTGGTCCCATATAACACCTTTTGATTTTCATTACCAAACCAAATGTTGCATTAGAGGAGTGATTATAACATATTGCCCATCTTTGGAACATTTATCCTCATCTTTTGTTTTTGGATTATCTAATAAGAAATTAAGATGATAATAATCCCCATCTTTGTTTGTATATTTGGAACCATATATTTCGTTATGAACGTGAGGACCATTAAAATTGTGGTACATGACAACATTCACTTTGAATATCATGCATTATTCGGAGTGAATAAATGCGCCTCTGAATAATGCATGATATTCAGAGTGAACATTGCCACGTGGCGCAATTTTAGTGGTCCCCACGTTCACAACCAAAATTGAGTTCGCATTTGAACCTTCCCTTATATATATATATATAATTGAACTCTCCTCTCTCTCTCTCTCTCTATATATATATATGTATATATATATATATATGTTGCAATTAGTAACTTTTAAAATTCAACATTAACTATTTTAGATGTTTATTAACAAGGTTTTGATACCCGCACTTCGCTGCGGGTCATTATGTATATAACATTTTTTATAACCAAATTTTAAGGTTGTAGATAATTTAAAGTTATTGAGATGATTATTAATGAGTGTCATCAACCAAATGAGGTAAACTGTAACTTTTACAATTCGAATAATAGAATCGTATTATTTTATTATTATTATAATAAAATTCTGATTAATAAGTTTGATTAAATAATGTTTTTAGCCCTTTTACTATTTTTTGAGTAAATATATAATCGTAATATATATGGTATACAATAAGATAATTAGAGCAAAAAATATTCAATGTTAGACTCATTTCGAAGGTATCGATGATACGATTATAATGATGTAATTTGTTTAAATTGAAACACGTTCTTTTAACATATTTTAGCCAGTACACGATATATGGCTAAAACGTGAAATGAAATATAGAAAATTAAAATGTATGAAGTGAATAAATATTATAACTCTGTAACTTTCACAACTAAATTAGTCATGCACACCATCATTTAGCTATTACAATTATTCCAATTATACCCTTATTAATATTAATTATTAAATTCAAATATACCCTTTTTGGTCATTTTACATACTCATAAGCTAGTTTTTGCCAAACATAATTTGTTTAACAGCTAGCTTATCAGCTACTAGCAAGCTTATCAATCAACAGCTAGCTTATCAGCTATCCGCTAGCTTATCAGCTACCAGCTAGCTTATAAGCTACGCTTGCCAAACATAGCCTAATACTAATAAATCTCAATGACCCTACATATAAGCATAATAGAAGACAGTGAAATTTATATCTCTAGCAAGGTTTCGTAGCAAGGATTCTTAATATGTAATTGTATTGGTAGTTTTTTTTTTAACAATGGAAGAGTAATCTTAAAGAGAGGGTAATAGTTTTATATGATATATAAACATAATAAAAGAAAGTGAAATTTTTACCTCTAGGAAGGATTCGTAGCCAGGATTCCGAATATGTAATTTCAATATGAAGAATGGAGTATAATCTGATTGAGAACGCTTATTATTATTATTATTATAAAAGTTTGATTAAGTGACAGTTTTAACTCCACAACCATTTTTTAATACATACCGCTCAACTGTTTATTATTATTTTTAAGACTTTTTGAAGGTATCGACGACACGATTATGACGTAATTTGTTGAAATTAAAATGTATTTTTTAAACATATTTTGACGAATATACGACATACGACTAAAACGTAAAAGAAAATATAGAAAACTAAAAAGTATAAAGCAAATCAACATTATAAGTTTAAGAAGATAAATCGTAACTTTACAATTCGAATTTATTATAATAAAATTTTGATTAATGAGTTCAATTAAATAATATTTTTAGCCCCTTTACTATTTTTGAGTAAATATATAACCGCCATATATATGGTATAAAATATGATAATTAAATCAAAAGATATTCAATATTAGGCTCATTTCGAACGTACCGACGATACGATTATAATGGCGTAATTTGTTTAAATTGAAATGTATTTTTTAACATATTTTAGCCGGTATACGATATATAGCTAAAACGTGAAATGAAATATAGGAAAATAAAAGATATAAAGTGCATAAAGATTATAAGTTCAAGAGATAAAATGTAATTTTCAAAAGTAAATTTATTAAAATAATATAAAAACAATATTCATAAGAAAAAATAATAAAATATTGCTTAAAAACTATGATTGATTAAAATAATATATAAATACTGTTCATAAGGAAAAATAATAATAAAATAGTGCTTAAAAACTATGGTAAATGTATGTATGTATAATATAGTATTGATGTATACACATATTCTAGACAATGAACACATCCAAAAGAAATTAAATACAAACACACCCAAACACTTGCCTAGAGATGCACATTTGGGCTAAAGAACTTGACCCATCCGGGCTCTTAAGGTTGGCGTGGGGGATCTAGTAGGTACAACCTCTTCCGGGCAAGGCTTTTTTGTACATCTATACCCAAATATATACATGTTTTCTAAATAGAAGTCAAGTTTTACGTATCATGACGAATCAACAATTTACCTTATTAGAGGCAACGAGATAAAGATTGCCTAAAACGATGACCCAACATATAACTACACAAGGTTAACGTGCATTAACCCTTCATAAATGATCCATTTGGGCGTTTCACATCGTATCAATGGTACCATTTTCAAGAGATACCAGCTCCGTCAGTCGTTGCATAAGTAATTCAAAGTCATCTTGGCTCTTGATGAGACTAAGTCGAACATAACGATCTTTGGCGCCGAACCAACTTCCAGGACGACCTATGATATTTCCTGCGTCTAGCAGTACTGCGGTGCAGTCTTCTTCTTCTTCTCGCTCGCATTTTACCCATGCGTAAGCTGCAATGATTGTTAAGTCATGTTAGACTATAAATGAGGTCAGTTGACTAACATATCAGGTAAAGATTTGTAATTGGTTTGATGATTGTTATTGAACTTTAGTTTAATGAACCCGTGAATTAATTTGTTTCATCATAAAAATCAAAGTTGAATACCAGATACGGACCTACAAAACTTTACCTAGAATTCTTTTTCGAGCGGTGATATCATTTGATTAGAAGAAACAATTATATGGATATCTGTCACAAAATCATTATGGCTTGTTGGATAAATATTTGTTTTCCGTACGTGTGGTCACGTGTTCAAGCCTTTTTATCATTTTTTTTTCATAATGAACTTGAAACTAAAAAAAAATAAAAAAAAATTGACACTAATAGGATTCAAACATGTAGTTGGGGATGAGAGAAAAACCATGCAAACCAACGGGAACTTGGTCTTACATGGCTCGGGCGCCACCGTATTCCATATCGTGGGTCCGCCCTGATATATACTAAATGCTTATTGGTCTTACAGTACCCATGTCAAGATTCAAGTGTCCTTACGTTTTGTCGTACATAAGACATGATATATTTTATATAAATTGATGGTGTATGAATAATGTAAAATTACCTGGAGATGGTAACCTAGTTTCATTGAAGAAATTGCAGTGCAAAGGATGTCTCTTTTGGATTGAAAATCTTGTTGACTTTGAGAAGATAGAAGTCAACCTATCCCAACGATCCCTCATTTTGTTATATATGCAAATTTGAAAAGCGGGTTTCCATCGCCTTCAACGGCTAGTTTTAGAAGCGTCAAAACTCTTGATTGCGTGTCTTTCGAAATCCCCAAATCAGCTACTTCGATATATTTGGCAACCTTCTCGTATACATCCTTATCCTTTATCACTGCCCACCTATATAACATGTACTTATATAAATGCTCTATTCACCGGCAAAAGCGGGTTCATAAGACATCAAATACGTATATATGCCCTTATAGATTACTTTAGAAGACTATGTTTATAAAAGCAAACAATTGTCTATGTAAATATAAGAGTATTTTAGGGGAAGCCTTGGTATTTTCTTTTTATCTCTTAGGCGGGTGAAGCTTAGTTCACTGTTGAAAATTTATTTCTTCCGCTTCTGATTAAGTAAAGCCATCCTAGTTTAAAAGGGTTGTGTTTTGCTATTGCGCATGTAAAGTTGTTAAAGGTGTGGTTGTAATCCATATGTGTGAGGTTTTAAGTTCGAGCCTATGCACCACTCCTTTACTAATGATGACCATGAGATTGGTGCAATCGCCTAAGAGGGTGGCATCTACCCTTTTTTAATAAGTTGATAAAATGTAATATGTGTCATAAGAATAAAGTTTATTTTAGCACAATTTGCAAACAGAGCTTCTTATTAGTTCTTTGTTTTACATATGATATTATTTAAAAAAAATGTCATATGGAAACAAATGTCCTATAAATAGATACGTTCACTTCTCAAAAGCATCATTTGAGAAAAAACTAATTAAAACACTTCCCAAAAAGAACTTTTTTAGATTGCCCATATACATTATAACATCATATCTTAATTGCGTTATATAGAAATATACAAGTGTTCTGACCTATATATATATAGATATATAAACCGGTCTATATAGACATTTAAAACTTTTAACTTTCTATAAGTACGATTGGATTGTAGTGATATACACAAGAAGTGAATATATTATACAAATGTTTTTGTGTATATATACAGAGTGGTTCAATAAACAAGGTTAAAAATCATGAGAATTAAGAAGGGAAAGTTACATAAAAAGATTCATACGTGAATCCATTCAAGAAGTTTGAAAAAAAATTATTCGATAATGCATATATATTATTCGTTTGGGTTCATATTTGCAACTTCAAATAATTTTATCAATGATTTAATCTCTAATTAATGTTTTCTTTAACTTCTCATGATATTTAGCCTTCTTATTTGAGCCTCCTAATATATATAAGAAACACATATAACATGCAAACGTACATACCCGAAACGCACACCAGCATGACCCGTGAGCTTAGAAAGAGTAAAGACCATGAGATCATGATCTGAAGGGGCCGGGATGGGTGTAAAATGTGGCCAATAATAGGCATGATCGTATATCGTCTTCCCTCCAAGAACTGATTTCTTTAACTCCCCGTCTGGATTGTTTGGTGAGGTTACAAATTCAACCACGTCTAGGTTGTTTGTAGAGTTATTTGATTGCCATGCGTTTGTATCTCCTTCAAATTGAAAATTCTCCGAGTTAAAGAACACCGTTTGAGTCTTGTACATCTGTAGATCACAAAACAATTAACGAACCTAATAAAAAACGAAAAATAATAATATAATCAATATCCCATCTCTTGGAGGTTAGGGTCTATATCTTACTGAAAAGTGTGTATGAGTTTAATTGTTATATATAAACATCATATACTTTTAAAAAATGAAAGTAATTAATAATAGCGTATCAGGAAGTTACCGGGTAGAATGGGACGGAAGCAAGAACATTGGAAGGAAGAGAAGAAGAGTTTTGGGAAGAAAGGGCATAAACAGCTGCACTTAGGAGTTGGGATGAGCCGATACCGAAGACGATATAACGTCCTTCGGTGATCGCATTTCCGACAATTGAATGCATTTTACGGATGTAGTTTTCGAGTTGTGTGGACATGAAAGGATTGTCGTCGTATCTGTAACTCATACGATGCCATCCTGATATAAGAATTGCACTGTTGGTTGCATGTTGCATCCAAAATGGCTCCAAGAATATAGGATCCCCACTGCACCATAAATATCACAAGATTTAGAATTAGAGATATAAAATTTGGTAGATTTAAGTTTTTTAATGTGACAAAGATAATGTAATAGCTTACTAATCTTATCCCATTTACTTAATTCTTGTTCAACCTGTTTTGGTGGAATAAAGAAAAAACTTTTGTCCGACCAAATATGAAACAAATAAGTTTTTGTAGACCAATGGAAATAGAGATCTAGTCTAAGAAACTAGAAACTTGTGCAAAGAACTTGAGACATGTCACCTACAACATTTTATAGGCCATGTGCAAAACTTTTTTCTATATGTTGTTTTTATCATTAGAAATACAATGAATTCAAGAAATACTAATAACTCATCTAAGAATGTTTTTTCAAGTATTCCTAGACGTAAAATTAATCAATAATCTTTTATAACTTATATCATATATCATAACATTTTTACATAGCATTATCAGTTTATTCCACCATTAATATATATATATATATATAGGGGTGGGTTCAAATGTGAACCACTTTTTGGTTGTGAAGATGAGGACAGCCGAGAGCGCGACATGTGGTGGATGACTAGGCGCCACGTCAGATCCACGGCGAGTGACTAGGCGCGATTCATGGGAGGGCATTGAATTAAAGGGGGGGGGACCACACTCAAAGTCGCCACGTGTCGCGCTCTCGGTTGTCCTCACGTTCACAACCAAAAAGTGGTTCACATTTGAACTTTCCTATATATATATATTTAGTATATAGATTGATATTAACCGAGGTTATAATATTGACTATTCAAAAACAGGAGGTAAGTAAATATATATCAAGTGGCTTTCTATATCGCTTTATGTTAATGTTTTTCATCACCTTTTTGAACTTTACATTGTGTTATCGAGTTTGGAAGAAAATAAATAATATAGTATAGGGAGGAAAAGAAAGAATTTTTTATTTTATTTCGTGTTTTTTGAGTGGTGAGAAATTAAAGAAAAAAGTATCATTTTTATAAATATGTCCTTATTTATTTGATAGCGGATTGTAATTCATAGATGGCTGCATAATTTTATGGATCTTTTTTTTTTTGTTATAAAATTTTGAGTAAATTTCATTGATGGTCCCTATGGTATGCTTAAACATCAAATTTGATTCTTAAAACAAACTATCTATATTGCCTAAATTTTCATTTATATAACATTTATGATTTCTCTACCTAACAATGTTAGTTAGCAATCATTATAAAGGACTAACTTATTTTTAAACAAATTATATAAACTATCTACGTTGCTGGTTTCTAAATTTTCATTTATATAATATCTATGATTTCTCAACCTAACAATGTTAGGTAGCAATCATTATGAAGGACGACTAACTTATTTTTAATTGATTAAATGTTCTCTTTAACTTTCTAGTAAAAATATTTTATATGTATAGTATAAATCAAATTAATGAAAATAAACTAAATGTTAAATAAATATTTTATATTTATTTCAAAACTACTAAGAATAGGTTTTTTATTCTTAAAGTTTATTCAAAAACAAGTTAGTTCCTCGTAATGATTAGAGTAAATTACGGATTTGATCCTCGTGGTTTGGTGGTTTTTATGGATTTGGTTCCTAAACTTCAATAATTACGGATTTGGTTCTTGTAATTTACAAATTCTATTGGATTTGGTCATTGTGGTTCGCAAATTCTATTGAATTTGGTCCTTGTAGTTTGCAAATTCTCTTGGATTTGGTCCCTGCCTACTTGCACCACCAGGGACCTAATCCAATAGATATTGCAAACCACAAGGGCCAAATCCGTAATTATTGAATTTTAAGGATCAAATCCATAAAAACCATCAAACCACAAGGACCAAATTCTTAATTTACTCTAATAATTATTAGCTAACAATTTTCAATTGGAGGACCAGGAGACAAAATCCAAAATTTAAGCAAACCATAGGACCATCAATTTAATTCATCTATTTTTTTTTTCCTTCCGCATTTTTGGAGGAAATTTTTGGGAGAAATCAACACTATTTTCCTTTAATTTTTTTATTCCTCAAAAAACTCGGGAACACAAGATTTTTCCCCTTTCATTCTTTTCCTTCATAAAGTTAGGAGATAAATGATAGAGAATACATTAAGGTTTTTTTGAAAGACTATTTGAGACTCTGTCCCGATTAATCTCGACAAGATTCACCGATAGCTAAAGCATGTTGCACTAAGTTAATCCTTACTTCCTCAGTGACCACAATCTGAAAATGCTTAGATTAGAACCTGGATTGAACGGTTAACAAGCCACTTTCTCCACATGTCTTAACCAATACATCACAGCCTTGTGGTTGAATACATTAAGGTTTTCAAGTTGGTTTTAGACTTTAGTATTAGATTAAAAAAAGTATTTAATGTCTACTTTATTATTGCATTTTGTGTTTTATAAAAAATAAAGTTTGTCAAAAAGGGTATTGGCCATAATATCATTCCATATTCTAAAGCTACATTCTGTAAATCAAACAGACAGATTTCATTCCACTTCTGTTAACTAAACAGATAGTCAAAGTATATAACATTTCATTCCAGTTTCTTCAAAAAAACATTCTACAAAACCAACATTACCTTAGAGAAACAATAATCATTACTATAAAATGAATGACTAATCAGGTTTTTTCTAATTTTTTTTCTCAATGTAATTAATTGATACATGTTTAAACCCTTAATAAATTAGTATAGTATTAAATTCTTTTTTGGAAGGGGAAAAAAAGGATTGGAAGGAGGAAAAAATGTTCTCCAGTTTTTTAAGAAGGAAAAAAGGAAAGTAAAATAAGGTGAATTTTCCATCCAAATAGGAGTAAAGATAAAAAAGTTAAGAAATTTTAAAATATCAAAGAAGTTACATATACACCCATCAATTAAATTCCACCGTAAGATAAGCAACGGTATATTCGTAAAAGTTACATTTTTTCTTTTCTTGCTTGAGAACATGAAATTTTTTTTCTTTCCTTTTCCTTTCTCTCTTCAATTTTAAGACCACAAATAATTTTTTTTTAAATTTTCATCTCAATTTTCTTTTCTTTTCTAACAGAATTCGAGAACATAAAAAAAATAAATGAAGTCATCAAATATTTAGTTATTACATATAGTCTTATAAGAGAATATACGAATTCATTTATCATTAGAAAGAATATATGAGTAAATTACGGATTTGGTCCTCATAGTTTGATGGTTTTTATGGATTTGGTTCCTAAACTTTAATAATTACGGATTTGGTTCTTGTGGTTTGCAAATTCTATTGGATTTGGTCCCTAGTGGTGCAAGTAGGCAGATACCAAATCCAATAGAATTTGCAAACCACAAAGACCAAATCCAATAGAATTTGCAAACCATAAGGATCAAATCCAATAAAATTTGTAAACCGTAAGAACCAAATTCGTAATTATTAAAGTATAAAAACGAAATCCATAAAAACCACCAAACCACAAAAACCAAATTCGTAATTTACTGGATTACAAATAATTTTCTGAATCACTAAAACTTTAATCAAATTGACCGAGTTACTTTGAGCCTAACCAAATTTCCATTCAATAAGTATTTTTTATAGTAATTTTTATCCGTTATAATTTATAAACCACGTTTTTTCAGGTTAATATTTCTTTGGGTTTTATCAAATATCAAGTCGATTAATTTAAGCACACCTAGTGAAGAGAGAGAAAAATTGAGAAAAAAAGTGACCTCAAACATGTGAAAATTTTCAGTCAAGTACCATGATTGGAAAGTTACTATTTTTTATTTTATTTTTATTTTTGCAAAAAAACTCTACACAGATTCGAGTAAATTAAGTAACCAACGATTTTTATGAACTTTTAAAGTGATAGATAGATTCGATCTATACCAGTTTTAGTTGGGGTTGACTTTTTTATCGTTATTTGTTTGGATTTATAATAACAATTATGTTAACGAAAAAGATTAGCAAGTAATCGATTCAACTCGAGATGCAAATAAAAGAAACGAATTAAGAATCACCTATCAGCGTTTGCAGGACATGTTGGTGATATCTGCGAGCAATCGATACCAGTATAACAATCATAGCACTCGCAAACAAGGCGACCTTCAGAGTCTACGGAACTATCGACATAAACTCTACCATGGCCGGAACATGAAATCGCTGCAACGGCCTCCGCCTCTGCCGCCGCTTTCTCACTCCAACTCAACCCACCGCCACCACGGCCGCCGCCAACGTAGAGATATATGGTAAATAAAATATTGATTGCTATGGAACTCAATAGAAAAGATCCGTACCAATATTTCATTGTTTTTGCCATCGTTTTTTTTTTAATTTGGTGGGGATCTGTGGAGGTGGTTTTTTTGAGTTTGGAGATGCAGAAATGGAAAGGAGGAATTTATGAAACTAAAAGTCAAGATTATGAAAGTTATCAACTACACATAAAATATGATTCTTGTATAATAAGTCCAAGGTTGGATATTCTATGGCCATTGATTGTAATTAAATATGATATGATGTGATGTGGTTATGTATTGATTGTATTATTTCAATCTCCGCAAAGAATAATTTTGATAAAGTAAATTTAAAATAATATGAAAATATGATATATGTCTTAATTTTATTAGTGGGATACGAAAAAAAACTTGAGATTTTGGGATGAAGTTTAGGGAGATAAATGATTGAATGAGAATAGGAGTTAAGGTGAGAATTGTAAGAAGAAATTTGGACTCTTTGATATCACTTTTCATTTCAATACAACCTATGGATTGCGTTTTAGAAGGAGATAATCAAAGGCACTTTTGATTTAATGTTCTTTTCAATTAGGATTGATCCAAAGATGGAAATTCATTCTTAATGATTGTTATGCTCGTATGTTATTATTTATTATTAGTTATTACGAACTGTTTTCGTCTAATCTTGACCGTGGAACATAGTTATTTGATCTTGTGTCTGAAAATCGTGAATCTTTTTAACCTAATTTTGAGATTATTCTAAATTAGGGATGAGAACACAGGACTACCAAAAATAAACAATCATTAAACTACCAAACACTAATACAACATGCCTATCAATCTCACCAAACACTAATACTCATTACCAGAATAACCATATTAATTAACCATGGGATACAACTAATTGTTTTGAATAGACAATATGTTAGTTGCATGTGATTAGATACATGGAGCATGCATCAACTTATATATTTTTCTCATCTCAACATGGAAATCGGGCTTTGTAAGAAAGATAATACTCTTTGCTCCATAATATAGTAGTTGTTGCGCATCTTGTGCCCAAGCTTAGTCTCAGACGGCCGAATTTTCATTTTAAATTGTCAAAGATGTAGTCCAGACGAAGTCTAGATAAACCTTATCCAAAATAAAAAATAAAAAAATAAATTAGTTGTTTACTCTCCCAACCTACGGTTTTGATACCTACCATAAACCTTGTAGTACATTGAAATACATCTTTCGACTCTCAAACGCACTCCTAACAACTCCCCCCCCCCCCCCCCCCCCCCCCCCACACACACACACACACCCACACACAAATCTACCCCTAACCCTCATTTGATACAATAATATATGGAAAATTAGACTCCATATATAACGTTCAAAAACATTCCAACTAGTAAAATGATAAAATGACAAACCATCTTAATTACATTTATAGTGAGTTTGTTACTCCAAAACAAATAGACTACAACTCATAATTAAGTTATTTTTAAGAAGGGTCAGATTCACGTGAGACCAAGCTGTTTTCATAAGATCGGTGAGACCAATATCTTTTACATGAAACTTCATATCAAAACACTGTGAAGGTAAAAAAAATTGAACATTCATAGTAAAAACAATGTAAATGTTACGTTTATGGTGTTTTTTTGATTTGAAAGTTCGGTTTTTTATATAGCTTCACAGCATTTCCGCTGTGAAGGTTTGCATTATTTATTTGTTACATTCACAACATTTACGCGGTGAAGGTTTTGTTTTTTTACCTTGTTTTGGAATTTTTTTACCTCGAAAGTGTTTTTTAGTATGAGCATTCAAGTTTTATTTACCTTCATGGTGTTTTGCTTTAAAGTTTCATACGTTAGGTCTTGGTCTAACGCGGTCTCACGAAAACAACTTGGTCACACGTGAACCTAAGTCTAATATATATATATATATATGGTATTAAAATTATAATCGAGATAGATTGATCTTTCGAGAAATCAATAAAGAATAAGAAAGAAAAACTAAAGAACGCACGTTGATATTCACTTTTAATATTATCAATTATTCAGAATGAATAAAATCATGCACAAGTTCATTTTGTGCATCAATCATGATGAAATAGTTTATTCACCATGAATAAAAGGTAATATTACCATGAGTAGATTTTTTTTTCAGTTCAGACAACAAATAATATTCATTTTGAATATTATCCCCTTAAAAGAAATAGTTTTATTCGTCACGAATAAAAGACAATATTCATCACAAGTGAATATTCTTTTTTCAGTTTTGACAACAAGTAGTATTCACTTTCAATATTATTTATAGTAAAGTTCAATTTTCGTCCTTGAACCATGTGAATTTCAACATTTTTCGTCCCTAAACTATCGAAAGGCACATATCGTCCCTGAAATTTGTATGTTTCACTTGGTTTTGGTATCTCTCACTAACATCCGTTTACTCTTTCCATTAAACCCAAATAATGAGGGGTAATATGGTCATTTTTACCACTTTTCTTTATTTTTCTTGTTTCTAAAAAACCATCAAACTACATGTACCTGTTTTGTAAATAAGCATCTCTCTCTCCCCTCTCATCATCTCCCCTCGCCGGTCTTCCCTCACTGCCACCCCCCCTAAACAACGGTAACCACCGTTATCCCACCCCTTGAACTACCGTAACCACCAACTCCGGTCGCATTTATCATTGACTACACCATTTTTCCGACGATCGCTACTCAGCCCACCACCACCATTTTTTCTGGCGATTGCTCCTCATCCACCACCGCCATTTTTCCAACGATTTCTCCTCATCCCATCACCACCATCTTTTTAGACGATTGCTCCTCATTCTAGCACCACTATTTTTTCCGTCGTTGCTCCTTAACCCACCACCACCCTTTTCGTGTTCTGTGTGTGTGTGCGTCTGTGCGGGTGTTATGTGTGTGTGTGTGTGCGTGTGCGTCTGTGTGTGTTTTGTGTGTTATATATATATTTACAAAATAGATCTCTATTATTTGATGGGTCTTTTAAAACAAAGAAAAAAAAAAGATAAAATGACTATATTACCCACTTGTTTATTTGGGTTTAACGGAAAGGGTTCACGAACGTTAGTGAGAGGGACCAAAACCAAGTGAAATATTCATAGTTAAGGGACGATATGCGACTTTCGATAATTTAGGGACGAAAAATGTTAAAATTCACATAGTTCGGAGACAAAAATTGAACTTTACTTTATTATATATTATTTAGAAAGAATAAAATCATATGTTTCTTTATTTCACATGAAATAGTTTATTCACCATGAATAAAAGGCAATACTCACAATGAGCTGAGCGAATATTCTTTTTCTAGTGCTGACAACAAGTAATAATCATCTTAAACGTTATCTATTATTTAGAATGAATAAAAGCACACGTTTCTTTATTCACCATGAATGAAATAGTTTATTCATCATCAGTGGTGAAAACCACCTGAATTATATATGATTTTTTAATATATGAGACCCACATGAGCCCACATCATACGTGGTTCAAATGAGTTCATTCTTTTTACAAATATCAAAAGTTCTTATTTTAACTTAGTGTTATATATATACGGTTAATTTGTAATATGAACATGTACGTATGTACAAGTCAAACACAACTATTTAAAAAATCCAAAAAAACTGTATACAGATTTTTTGTAATATGCACAAGTTCATACAGGTAAAACCATAACAACTTGTTATTATTGTTTTTTTAAACCAAAAAACACATTTTTTTTACTGTTATGCACAAGTGCATGCACATATGCACTTGTGCATATGGGAGACGTGGCGGGTTTTGAGAGTGTTTCTTAGTTTTTCGGATATTTAAGGTTTTTCTATAAACTCGACCCTATATTTAAGGGAAAACCTTGGATCGTAGAACTTCTAATCCCAAAAAATACTTCAAATCTCCAAGATCAGAGTTGTGTGATGTAGAAAGAGAGAGGAGTTTTTTTTTTTTGTAATATCTCTCTTAATGAAATTACATATGAAGTAACATAATATATGTGTGTGCATGCGCGCGCGTGTGTAGAGAAAACTTCAAACGAAAATTCATTTTTATTGTAAGGACCGCTAAAATTGCGCTACATGACAATATTCACTCTAAATACCATGTATTATTTAGAGTGAATAAAGACGTCTAAAACATTTCCAATCATCCGTATAACACCAAATATACCGTTTTTAGAGCTCCAATCGTCTGGTATTCTTGAAAACTTTTTGCCGCCTGGAAATTTTACACTTTTTGCCGCCTGGAAAAAGAAGGGGGCCACCATTATCTCCAAAAAACTTCTTTTTCCAATATAATTTCATTGTTATTAATTATAATATCTATATAGAGGAAAGTTCAAATGTGAATCACTTTTTGGTTGTGAACGTGATGACAACTGAGAGCGCGACACGTGGCGGCTTTGAGTGTGGTCCCCCTCTTTAATTCAATGCCCTCCCATGAATCGCGCCTAGTCATCCGCCATGGACTTGACGTGGTGCCTAGTCATCCGCCACGTGTTGCGCTCTCGATTGTCCTCACGTTCACAACCAAAAAGTGGTTTACATTTGAATCCACCCCTATATATATATATATATATATATATATCACTACAAGAAAAATCACTATTAGTGACAAAACAAAATTTTTGTCACTATATATATATATATATCACTACAAGAAAAATCACTATTTTATATTTATATAAAAGGGAAAACTTAGGAACAATCTTGTAGTCCTTCATGTGGACCGTATACACTTATTGTTGGAAATGTAATGTAGGTTATGAAAAACTTCTCAACCTACATTACATTTCCAACACTTGTGCATACAGGACGAAAATAGGGTTTCAACGACGAAAATATCCGTCACTAATACTCCGATCCTTCGTTGATCCGTCGCTGATGGTCTGTTGTTGAATATTCCATGGCCAACCGAGAGCGCGACACGTGGCGGCTTTGAGTGTGGTCCCCCTCTTTAATTCAATGTCCTCCCATGAATCGCGTCTAGTCATCCGCCATGGACTTGACGTGGTGCCTAGTCATCCACCACGTGTCGTGCTCTCAGTTGTCCTCACGTTCACAACTAAAAAGTGGTTCACATTTGAACCCACCCCTATCTATCTATATATATATATTAACCTTTTATATATAATATACTTATATATTTAATTACTAATATAACTTTATTTAAATGTAATTTGAATTATGCTTTCAATATATGTTTTTAATGCTAATTAAAAGTTATAATTTTATTTAGTAAGCCTATATTAGATAAACTAATTACTGATTATTTGTTATTATGTTTACAAATTGTAGTTATTGTTATAAAAATAGTTAATAGTAAACAAAATATGGTAAATTAATGTGGAGTGTACAAATTTGATGGTTTTTTAAAGTATGGTTGGAGTTGAGATTTTTTTTGGTGTTGATGGGCCTACCAAATTTGGTATTTTTGCTGTGTTTTTTGGTGCCATGGCCGGAGTTGTTCTAAGCTTTATTCACTCTGTATAATACATGATATACTATGTGAATATTGTCACGTGACACGATTTTAGTGGTCCTCATGTTTACAATAAAAATTAAATTCATATTTAAACCTAACCCTGTATATATATGTTGGCAGTTAGTACCTTTTAAAAATCAACAACAACTATTTTAAGTAATATAGTATAGATGTATACATATATAATCTTGACACTCAACACATATCCAAAAGAAATAAAATACAACCACATCCACCCAATCACTTGCCTAGAGGTGCACATTTGGGCGGGCTAAAAATACTTGACCCAACCGGGTTCTTAAGGTTGGCCCGGATCAATACCCTCACATATACATGTTTTCTAAATAAATATCAAGTTTTACATATCATAATGAATCAACAATTTACCTTATTATAGGCAACGAGATAAAGATTGCCTAATCAATGACCCAACATAAAACTATACAAGGTTAACGTACATTATTAACCTGATTCATTTAAGCATTTCACATCGTTTCAATGCTACCGTTTTCAAGAGACACCAACTCTGTCAGTCGTTGCATAAGTAATTCAAAGTCATCTTGGCTCTTGATGAGACTAAGTCGAACATAACGATCTTTGGCACTGAATATACTTCCAGCACGACCTATGATATTTCCCGCTTCTAGCAGTACTGCGGTACAGTCTTCTTCTTCTTCTCGCTCGCATTTTACCCATGCGTAAGCTGCAATGAATGTTAAGAAACGTTAGACTATAAATTAGGTCAATATACTAACCTATCATGTAAATATTTGTAATGCTTTGATGATTGTTATTGAACTTTAGTTTACCGAGCCCGTGATTAATTTTCTTCACCATAAAAATCAAAGTTATATAACAAATACGAACCTAGAAAACTTTACCTAGAAATTTTTTTGGGTGACACCATTTGATTATAAGAAACAATTATTTGGGTATTTTTACAAAATCATCATGGTTTGTTGGATAAATGATTGTTTTTCGTATGTATGGTCATGTGTTCGAGCCTTTTTATCATTTTTTTAAATAGCATAATAAACTTGCAATTATAAATCTAAAAATAATAAATTGACACTAATAGGATTCGAACATGCACTTGGGAATAGGAGAAAATCAATGCAACCAAGGAAAACTTATGTTATTATTATAATTTCAAAATATATATGGTTGTACGCAACAAAATGATACTCTGACACATTTGACAACCCTGATTTTCTTTACACTACAATGAAGAAACAAAGCGATGCACTACAATAAAATTGAGTTTATATGACGCCTAAAGCCCTAAAATAAATAAGCGCATTAATAGATTGCTTTATGGGACCACACAAAAAAACATCCTATCTAAAAGGGTTACAATAAGTTTATTGGACACATTTGTGATGTATTCTATAAACCTGTCTTTTTAGCGTACACTTGTGTTTATATGACATTTTTTCAAATTCTGTCATATAAATAGTTAATAAATGTTTTATTTGAAAACTGTTCTAAACACTCATTATGAGCCTAAAAATGTACTATAAAGTCTCTGTAACATTTTTAAATGAGATGTTTTTTGTTTGGTCCTATAAAATAATCGTTTGTTTATTTTGTTTGGTTATATAAAATCATCTATGTTGTAGTGACGGCTCGGGCCACCGTATCCCCTACCATGGGTCCCCCTGATATGTACTAAATGGTGATTGGTCCTGCAGGACCGAAGTAAAGTTTCAAGCGTCCTTAAGTTTTATCGTACATAAATACAATATATTTTAAATAAATCGATTGTGTAGGAATAATGTAAATTTACCTGGAGATGGTAGTCTAGTTTCATTGAAGAAATTACAGTACAAAGGATGTCTCTTTTGGATCGAAAATCTTGTTGACTTTGAGAAGACAGAAGTCAACCTATCCCAACGATCGCTCATTTTGCTATATGCAAATTTGAAAAGCGGCTTTCCATCGCCTTCAACGGCTAGTTTTAGAAGCGTCAAAACTCTTGATTGTGTGTCTTTTGAAATCCCCAAATCAGCTACTTCGATATATTTGGCAACCTTCTCGTATACATCCTTATCCTTTATCACTGCCCACCTATATAACATATACTTATATAAATGCTCTATTCACCAGCAAAAGCGGGTTCATAAGACATCAAATACGTATAAATTCCCTTATAGATTACTTTAGAAGACTATGTTTATAAAAGCAAACAAGTGTCTATGTGTGTCTTTCGAAATCCCCATTTCAGCTACTTCGATATATTTGGCAACCTTCTCGTATACCTCCTTATCCTTTATCACTGCCCATCTATGTAACATATACTAATATAAATGTTCTGTTCAACAGCAAAAGTGGATTCATAAGACGTCAAATACATATAAATGCCTTTATAGACTACTTTATAAGACTATGTTTATAGAAGCAAACAATTGTCTGTACAAATCTACAGGAGCAGGGGTCTATATGGGCCTTTGGGGGCCCGGCCTTGCTAGTTTTTTTATCTCCTAGGTAGGTGAAGCTAAGTTCACTATGTTAAAATTTGTATTTCTTCCCCTTCTGATTAAGTCCAACCATCTTGGTTTAAAAGGCTTGCGTTTTCCTATTGTGTGTGTAATGGTGTTACAGGTGTGGGTGTAATCCTTTTATGTGAGGTCCTAAGAGTGTGACATCTACCTTTTTTTAATAAGTGGATAAAATGTAATATGCGTCATAATAAAAAAGTTTTTAGCGTAATTTGAAATATGTCTTATGGAAAATAGATGATATTATTCGAAAAATGTCTTATGGAAACAAATGACCTATAAATAGGTATAGGTAGGTTCACTTCTCAAAAGTGTCAGATAAAAAAAAACCTAGTTAAAACACTTTCCAATAAGAACTTTTTTAGATTGTCCGTATACATCATAACATCATATTTTAACATTGTTATACAGAAATATACAATTGTTCTGACCTATATATTCAAACTAGTCTATATAGATATTTAGACATCATTGACTTTCTATAAGTACGATTTGGTTGTTTGATATACACAAAACGTGAATATGTATTATACTATAAAAAAGTGTTTGTATATATAGGGGATGATACTATTATACTATTAAACATTGTGAAAACTGAGAAGGGAAAGTTACAAAAAGATTCATATATGAATCCATTGAACAAGTCAGGGAAAAAAATTATTTGATAATGCATATGCATTATTCATTTGGGTTTACATTTGCAATTTCAAATTATGCCATCAATGATTCAACCTTAAATTAACTTTTCTCTTTTAACTTCTCAAGATATTTAGCCTTTTTATTTGAGCCTCCTAATATATATATATATATATATATATATATAAGAAATACATACAACATGACAACATATATACATACCCGAAACGCACACCGGCATGACCCGTGAGCTTGGAAAGAGTAAAGACCATGAGGTCGTGATCCGAAGGGGCTGGGATGGGTGTAAAATGTGGCCAATAATAGGCATGATCATATATCGTTTTCCCTCCAAGAATTGATTTCTTCAACTCACCATCTGGATTGTTTGGTGATGTTACAAATTCAACCACATCCATGTTGTTTGTAGAATTATTCAATTGCCATGCGTTTGTATCTCCTTTAAATTGAAAATTCTCCGAGTTAAAGAACACCGTTTGAGTCTTGTACATCTATACATCACGAAATAATTAACGAACCTAATTAAAAATAAAAAATATAATACACTAATATCCCATCTCTTGAAGGTTAGGGTTCAAATCTTAATAAAAAGTGTGTATGAGTTTAATTTTTCATATATAAACATCATATAATTTGAGAAAAAAATGAAAGTATTTAATAATAGCATATTCTGAAGTTACCTGGTAGAATGGGACGGAAGCAAGAACATTGGAAGGAAGAGAAGAAGAGTTTTGGGAGGAAAGCGCATAAACAGCTGCATTTAGGAGTTGGGATGAGCCGATACCGTAGACGATATATCGTCCTTCGGTGATTGCATTCCCAACAATCGAATGCATTTTACGTATGTAGTTTTCGAGTTGTGTGGACTTGAACCAATTGTCGTCGTAGCTGTAACTCATACGATGCCATCCTGATATGAGAATTGCACTGTTGGTTGCATGTTGCATCCAAAATGGCTCCAAAAATATAGGATCCCCACTGCACCATAAATATCACATTAGAGATATAAATTAAGGAATATTTTAGTGTTTTAATTAGACAAAGATGGTGTAATAGCTTACTAGCTTGTCATTTACTTAATTCTTGTTCAACCTACTTTGGTGGAATAAAGAAAAAACTTTTGTCGGGTCAAGTATGAAACAAGAAGTTTTTGTAGATCAATGGAAAAAGAGGCATGGCACGTGTAAAATTTTATAGGCCTTGTGCAATATGTAAAACATGGCCCTTTGTATGTACGGAACTTTTTCCAATATATTGTTTTTAACATTAGAAATACATTGAACTCAAGAAATACCAATAACTTATCTAAGAACATTTTTTCGAGTATTCTTAGACGCAATTTCAATCACCAGTCGTTTCTTACTTGAATTATCCATTATAACATTTTTACATAGCATTGCAATTTATTCCACCATAAGTAATTTCTTATTGCATCATTTGAGGTCACAATATTGACTATTCAAAAACACTATGCAAATAAATGTAAATCAACCGGCTTTCTATATCATTTCATGTTAATGTTTTTCATCACTTTTCTTGAACTTTTACATTGTGTTCTCGAGTTTGGGAGGAAATAAATAAAATAAAATATACGAGAGAAAAGAACACTGTTTTATTTTATTTCATGTTCTTTGAGTGAAGAGAAAAAAAAAGGGAGAATTTCTTCTATGTCCTTGTAAATTTTCTAAATTACTTCTATGTCCTTGCAAACTTTTAAATTACTTCTATATCCTTTCAAACTTTTAAAAATTTCTTCTATGTCCAAACTTCCATTTTAATGGTTATTAAACTATTTAAATATCAATAATTATTATCAATAAACTCAACTATTTAAAAAATTACTGTATTACCCTTATTTTATCTAAACCTAAAAAATGATTTCTTTTACTTTCATTCAAAACTCTTAAGTTTCTCTCTCCTCATTCATCATCTTCATCTTCCTTATCATTTTCATCTTCATCTTCCTTAAGAACAAAAAATAACATATTCAAGATTAAACCTAAATAAACAACAAACCCTAAATCCTAAATCTAACCATGTTTATTTTGAAAAATATCAAATAATCAATTAGGAAGAATATGAACTATACATTTGTGCACTTCATTATAAACATATTACTATGAATGAACGAATTATATCGAGAGTGGAAACATATAGGAGGTTAGGTTCTTAAAATTGAGAATCAAAATTGAGAAGTCTCTCTTGAAATCAAATTGAAATTTGAGAGTTGGAGGTTTTGGGAGTTCCCTGAAATTCGATAGAGGGTAGGGCAGCATATCACATATTAAAGTCCTTGTTAGTGAGAAAGAGAAAAAAATTGTAATCAATAAATTTGAAATGTAAATTTGTAGAATGAGCTGGGCAAAAATTTGGAATCAATAAACTATACCTAATTTTGATGCTTAGGGAGGTCAAATTCGTTGGTGCAAAAAAGTGAAGATATGAAACATGAGGATATATGGATAGCTAGGAAGAGAAAAAGACACTGCATATGAATTTGTTTTTCATTTTAGATTTTTAATTTAAGTTGTTTATAATAACCTATTTATAATCAAATGAAAAAAAATGCATTTTTTGATGTTCTTTAAAATAAACATGGTTGAATTTAGGATTTAGGGTTTGTTGTTTATTTAGGTTTAATCTTGAATATGTTGTTTTTTGTTCTTAAGGAAGATGATAAGGAAGATGAAGATGATGAATGAGGAGAGAGAAATTCAAGAGTTTTGAATGAAAATAAAAGAAATCATTTTTTTAGGTTTAAATAAAATAAGGGTAATATAGTAATTTTTAAATAATTGAATTTATTGATAATAATTATTGATATTTAAATAGTTTAATAACCATTAAAATGGATGTTTGGACATAGAAGAAATTTTTAAAAGTTTGAAAGGATATAGAAGTAATTTAAAAGTTTAGAAGGACATAGAAGTAATTTAGAAAATTTACAAGGACATAGAAGAAATTCTCCCAAAAAAAATGTCATTTTATAAATATGACCTTATTTATTTGATAGTGTATTGTAATTGATGGGTAGCTGTGCAATATTATACATACTTTTAATTGTTATAAATGTAACACCTTAGGCATATCTCATATCGTCATGGATAGGAGTGATGCTGAGTTTATAAGTAATACTTTGGTCTTCGTAACAACAATGTGTTTTAGGGCTACAAGCACGTTAGGTTATGGAAACTCTGAGGTTAAGTGTGCTTGGGTGAGAGTAGTCCCGGGATGGGTGACCTCCTGGGAAGTTTATCACCGGGTCGTCAGAAACAAATCCGCGCGCTACACTTTGGTTAAATCCAAGGGCAAAGCAGACAATATTGTTGTCGAGGTAGGAGGAATGTTACAATAAATTTTTGAGTGAATTACATTGGTGGCTCCTTTGGTGTGCTTAAATTCTCAATTTGATCTTTAAAATAAACTATCTACATTGGTTGTCTTTAACTTTTTATTTTTATAACATACATAATCCCTCCACCTAAAAATGTTAGCTAGCAATCATTATGAAAGACTAACTTATTTTTAAACAAACTCTAAGGACCAAAAACCTTATCTTCTATAAGATTTAATTGATTAATTGTTTTCTTTAACTCGCAGTAAAAAGTATTTTATATTTATAGTTAAAAATCAAATAAATATTAAATAATTTTTTTATATTTATTTAAAAACTATTAAATATATTAAAAAAAATTATTCTTAAAAGATCTCATGCTTTGAAAAAAAAACAAAACATATCAAGATAAGTTCACATATTGTTTTGGTTAGAAAAAACAAAAGATATCAAAAATAAAATAAAACTAAGCATCAATAAATAGAACCAAAAATTAATATTTAATGTATTGCAATAAGTTTATCAGACCCTTTTACATATCACAAGGAGATTTTAGGACACTTATAATATAAAGTGCCACATTAACAATTTTATATAACAATATTTAAAAAAGTTTCGATAAAAACAAACAACTTATAAAAGATGTATTTTTAGGATGTTTAATTAAGATCATATATATAAACCTATTTGTTGTAGCGATAATTGTTCTTAATTGTTTGAATAATTAATATTTTTTAACCGTAATCTATAGTTTTTCTTTTGTTGTTAGTTTAATTATTCATAATCTAACCTTATATTAATAAGCTTACTTTAAGTGAACTTAATTTTTCAATATTTTACTTATATATTTCAATTTCTAAAGCCAAAAGATATATGAATTTTTCTTGATTTACTTTGCTTTTTTAAACTTGACATATTTTAAGATAATTTTTATATGAATGTAATATATAGTTTTTAAATAAATATGAAAATATATATATATATAGGGGTGGGTTCAAATACAAACCACCCTTTCGTTGTAAACGTGAGGACAGCCCAGAGCGCGACACGTGGCAATCTGAAACGGCGGGTCAAGTCATATTCAGTCTGAATAAAACTGCATGTTAGTGTTATTCATACTGAATAACGCTTGACCCGCGGATGACCCGCGGCTGACCCGCCCGCGTCCAATTGCATCAGAGTGCATGTTAGTGTTATTCAGTCTGAATAACGCTTTATTCAGTCTGAATAACTAAGTCGAAATTTTTTCAAATTGTCACGTGTCGCGCTCTCGTTTGTCCTCACGTTCACAATGAAAAAGTGGTTTGCAATTGAACTTTCACCTATATATATATATATATATATTTAATAAATTTGATTGTTGATTTGCTATATAAAATATTTTTAATAGAAAGTTAAAAAAACGATAAATCAAACAAAATCTTATAGAAGATTAGATTTTTGATCTCTAAAGTTTATTTAAACAAAAGTTAGTTCTTAATAATAATTGTTTTGTCTTAATAATAATTGGGTCACATTATAGATAAAGAAGACCCAGTGTTGGTAAAAAAAAGCCCATGTTTTGTTAATTTGGGAGAGTCCAAAAAAAGGAGGGGTGTGGGTCAAGTGGGAAAATACTTTGAAATTTTTTAGAGGAAGACGATGGGAAAGAGACACGGCTGTGGAAAGAACGATGGATCGGAACGACAACACTTCAAGAGATATTTCCAAGACTCTAACGTTTAGAGGAAGACGAGCATGCCAACATTTCGGATAGGGAAGTTTGGACCGGAGGCGAATGGAAGTGGATGTGGAATTGGAGGTGAGATCTAAGAGGTAGAGAGTTAGGAGAACTCGAAGAACTCTCGACGCTTCTACATGGAATAGTACTTGTCCAAAACAAGGAAGACAAGATGGAATGACGATTCAAAAGAGTTCTCGGTCAAAAAAAATGCGAGACATCCTTGAAAATCGCGAAGGTAACTTCGGTACCGTTACAATTTGGTCCAAATTAATCCCAAAAAAGTCCAAATTTTTAATTGGAGAGCTAGACTTGATAGAATTCCTAGCCGGTCAAATTTGGACTAAAGAGGTGTAGACTTAAATTCCGTATTGTGCCCAAGATGCGGCGGGGAAGTTGAAACGGCCGATCATGCTTTAGTAACATGTCCGGAAGTTAAACATCTTTGGAATCTTGTAAGTACTTGGTGGAATAAGTAGTTAGATGTTATAAACTCGGTTAGTGAGTTATTACAAGTGGAAAGCACAAACACGATCGTCGAAGGAAAGGACGAGATTTGGACGTCGGTAAAATGGTGTTTTTTGTTCAATCTGTTTTTTCTTCCTGTAAGCTGCTGTTTGTTTTTTCGTTTTTTTCTCCTGTTGGTTTGGTCGTGTCCCCTTTTTTGTGAACGGGTGGTTTGTTTTGGCTTTGGTTTTGTGCTAATAAAAATGCCTCCTTTTCCAACAAAAATAATAATTGTTAACTAACCCTGTCAGGTGGAGAGACCACGGGGACCAAGTGTAAAATTCAAGCAAACCTCAAGGACAACAAATGTAATTAACTCTATAAATGTTTTAATTTTTTTACTCCAAGTTTTGGGAGATAAATCAACATTATTTTCCTTTTTTTTTAATTCTAAAAAAACTAGAGAACGCAAGATTTTTTTCTTTTTCCCTACTTCCCTTCCCTTCCGTTCTTTTTCTTCATAAAAAAATACCCGAGAACACAACGTTAGGAGATGAATGATGGATCATTCATCAAGGTCTTCAAGGTAAGTAGTTTTAGACTTTGGTATTAGATAAAAATAAACTTAAAGAAACAATAATCATTACTATAAAATACATCGGTTAGTTTTTTTAATTATTTTTTTCTTCATTAATACATTTCGCACCCTTAATAAAGAGAAAATAATTTATTTACCCATCTCACCCCCCCCCCCCCCCCCCCCCCCCAAAAAAAAAAAAAAAAAAAAAAAAAAAAATTACCTCCTACCCTTTCTCTACTTCTGATGACAATTTTACAAAAGCCCTACAACTTTTATCGAGTTGGCTAACGAGTTGTTTGTTTACCTCTTAACGTTCTATTAAGAGGCAGCCTCTGAATCGTTAAGAGGTAAATCTTGTTTCACAAAAAACTGGACTGCCTCTTAATGGTTCCAAAAGCCTCTAGATGATTTTTCATCCTGAGTCTTCCTTAACCATTCAGAGCCCTTATTTCATTCTCGACAATTATCAAGCCACCATATTTAATTTTGCATTGTATCATAAGAGCCTATTAATCATTTTGACCACTTACTCATCCAATACTAAATCATTCAACAACTATCAAACGACACCTAAGTTACTTTGAGCCACCGTATTTTGTTTTGTTTTTTTGGTTTTTTCTAGTGGATTATTTAAGCAACACCAAGTGAAGAGAGAGAACAATTGAGAAAAAATATGACATCTTGTAGTTTTACAGAGGAACATGAAACAAGTGAATTTTTTCAGTCAAGTTGGCAATTAAGGTGCTAAATTTATTTATTTTTGCAAAAAATACTCTACACAGATTTGAGTATAGCAACCAATAATTATTTGTTTGGGTTTATAAAGAAGAAGATTAGCTCGTAACCGATCCAATTCGATATATAAAAATCCAAAACTCGAGATGCAAATAAAAGAAACGAATTAAGAATCACCTATTGGCATCCGCAGGACACGTAGGCGATATTTGCGAGCAATCAATACCAGTATAACAATCATAGCACTCACAAACACGTTGACCTTCAGAGTCTACAGAACTATCGACATAAACTCTACCGTGGCCTGAACATGAAATAGCTGCAACGGCCTCCGCCTCCGCCGCTGCTTTCTCACTCCAACTCAACCCAGCCCCGCCACTGCCGCCGCCAATGCGGCCGCCAAGGTACAGATTTATGGTAAATAAAATATTGATTGCTATGGAACTCAATAGAAAAAATCCATACCAATATTTTATCGTTTTTCCCATTCTATTTTTATTTAGTGGGGATCTCTGTAGTAGAGGTGGGTTTCTTGGATTTGGAAGATGAAGAATGAAAAGGGGGAATTTATAAACTAAGTCAAGATTATGAATATTATATCAACTATGCATAAGTTATGATTCTTGTATAAGTCCAAGGTTGGATATTCTATGGCCATTCTTTGTAATTGATGATGTGATGTTGATTGGATGTGGTTTATTGTATAATTTCTATCTTGGCAAAGAATAATTTTGATAAAGTAAAATTTAAAATAAATATGAAAATATAATATATATATATATATATATATATATATGTCTTTATTTTATTAGAGCATCCACAATGGAGGTTCTTTACGAGGTTCTTATTGGGGTTTTTACAAGAACCTCCATTGTGGGACATGGGTTCTTGTCCAGTCACAAGTTCTTATTAGAACCCGGGTGCTTGAACAAGAACCCAGGTTCTTGTAATACTTTCCTTTTCGGTTATATAATAATTTACATAAATAAAAATTATGTTATAAATAAGAAAAAGAAAGTGATGTTTTTGTAAGAACCTCCATTGTAGAGTTTTAAGGAGGTTCTTGGTATGTTGAGATGGCAATGACGTGGTAGAATGAAATATGGTAAGTGAGGTTTTTGGAGGTTCCACCACTGTGGATGCTCTTAGTGGAATATGATTATACGAATAAAAATAACGTGAAATTTTTGGATGAAGTTTCGAGAGATGAATGATCGTATGAGAATAGGGGTTAAGGTGAGAATTGTAAGAAGAAATCTAGACTCTTTAATATCACTTTTAATCTCAAAACAATCTATGGATTGCGCCTTAGAAAGAGATAATGAAGTCTCCTTTGAATTAGTGTTCTCTTCAATTAAAACTGATCTGAGGGTGCAGATTCGTTCTTACTCTTCTTACAACAAATTTCATTCTCATTGAAACCCAACACACACACACACACACACACACACACACACACTCTCTCTCTCTCTCTCTCTCTCTCTCTCTCTCATTTTTAAATATAAGCAAATTTTTAACTAATTTAAGAAACCTAAGTAACGGTCCAATGGTTTTGGGTGTCGTTGGTAGAGTCATAAAAATGCTCCTCTCATCCTTTGCTTTTATTTCCTTAGTTGGGTTTGATTATTTATTGTTACGTTGATATGCTATTAGTTATTATTAGTTATTACGAATTATTTTTGTCTAATCATGCTCGTGGAACATAGTTCTTTGATCTTGACGTTGAAAATCGTGAATCTTTTTCACCTAATTTTGAGATTATACCGAATTGGCTATTGTGAAACAATATGTAGGACTACTAGGAATAAGCAATCATTAAACTACCAAACACCAATCCTCATCTAAAACATTTTTTTTGAACTACAGTTAACTCACGCACACGTCCTAACACAAAGTTGATGAGGTATCTGGGATTCATTCGGGCACCTAATTAATCCTCGACGACCGCGGATCGACTCGAAAGTTTATCCATGGTCAGGGTATCACCACATGCTCATCCCACAATCGAACCCGGGTAGACATGGATGTCTTCCAGTTCCACTGTCCCTCCTAAGGATGTTACCGACCACTAAGCTAGTAATGCTTTGATTCATCTAAAACATTTGATATTTTGATAATATGGAAAATCAGACTCCAAAGCATTCAAAAAATTTCCAACTAGTAAAATGACAAAGCATCTTAATTACATTTATAGTGAGTGTCTTGCTCCAAAATAAATAGAGTATAATTCCTAACCAACTCATAAGTTATTCTTCAAGAATTTAAGTGGCTACTTTGCTATGACTTAATACTTGTAAAAACCTCATATGTTTATTTATGCCCATATTAAAACAATGACTTATGTGGACTATACACGTTGAATTATTTATCCACTATTCAATCATTCCATGAAAAACTATCAAACCATTCGATGTTTTCATTTTATCGCACATGGGCACTAAGGAAAGTAGATCCATACCCATTTGAGAGATCAAAAGTAACATAATTGAATTTGGAAGTTTATATATGGATCTTAAACAAATGAAATAAATAGATAAAATGAATATCCATACCCATTTGAGAGATCAAAAGTAACATAATTGAATTTGGAAGTTTATATATGGATCTTAAACAAATGAAATAAATAGATAAAATGAATATTCAATCACTGTGGTATTGTCTTTTATTCATGGTGAAGTAAAATAAATAGATAAAAATGCTAAACAATGTATTAAGTGTTATACTTTGTTTAGTAATATGCAATTCCTAAGACCTTAAGCTTAAAAAGTAGCTAATGTATAATACAAATTTTAAAACTTTGGATTTCAGTGATACTTTGAGGTTAATATGAGAAACGTAAGAAGTTGTTATTCATCATTGGACGAGAAATAGATGCACATTAGGATGAGATGAATCAAGATGCATAAGATCAACTCCATTCTAAAGTGCAATTCATAAGACATGAGATTAAAAATGATCAATGGTTCAAATTCACTTTTTTTATAAATGAACTTGTTTGCCGTTCATTTTTAGAAATTACGAAACTACTCCCTTATTTGCTGCATACCATGCACAGATTTATCCAGTCTTTTACAATCATTCGCAAATGCTGACCAGATAAAGTGTTAGGGTCACTTTTTACTTGTCATGTATTTGGCACTTCTCATTTGAATCTCTCTACACACACATATAGAGAATGGTTGGTTCATATGAGAATGCTACTATTTAAGAAAACAAAAAAAAACTTCGTTAATGTACAAAATCATATATGATTTATGCAACTTTTCTGGAATTCTTAGCGTTCTCATTTAAATTTAAATTTAAATTTAAATATCTAGTTTAAGCACGTGGCATTTTTATTTGCAATGTTGACATAATCTATTTTTCAATTATAGTTTATGTTTAAAAGTTAAGGTTTTTACTTTTTAGGATCGAAAGGGAATGGTGTGGTGTGCATCGTTTACACTTTACACATATGTAATGTAATCCATAAATGCACCTTCCTGTTTTATTAAATTCTACGAAATACTTTTATTAAATACCAAAAATTGTCCCATTTTCTTGGGTCACTTTCCCTTTTTTGTTGGGTGGAGGTCGTCCACTTCACTTATTTTTCGTACCATGAAATTAATATTTTCTGAATTAAGTACATTGGTTGGCTTGGATATGTCATGAGGTCTCTTTTTCAAAAATTGGCAAATAAAGTCGTTGAAAATTAATAGCCAGGTATTTTTGAATTTATTCAAAATTATATATAAGCCAAAGCTTGTGTGTTGATCTTGTTTTTGGATAATTTTTACAAATCAAGAATATTAATTACGGTTCTAAATAACTTGTGGTTTTATTATAACGTGTTATGATATTAAAATTTGGTTTCGTTAGTCCAGTAACTGTGTGATTGTAATATTGTATTTTTGAAATGCTTTTACAAAAGAAGAAAAAAAGGGAATTGGTGGAGAGTAAAATATTGGGTTAATGACTTATAAGGGTAACGAACTATTTTGTTTGATTACATTTTACCATTGAATTTTTTTGGTACACAAAAAAAGGGAATTGGTGGAGGGTAAAATATTGGGAAGGATGGGCGACGGTTTAGGGTTGAAGATGGGACGATGGTTGGCCAACAATTTAGGATTGAAGATGGCCGGCCGGTTAAGGTTGAAGATGGTTGGACGACGACGATGGCTGGTCGGCGGCGAAGTGGTGAAGTGATCGGAGGTGGCGTCTAACTCTTTGGTCTTCTCTTTTGTGTGAGAGGATTGAAGGTGGAAACCCAAATTGGGTTTTTTATTTTATTTTGAGGTTTATGTATTTGGAATTATTTTTATACGAACAAAATACATGTCAGCATCCACGTCATTAAAACCGGTGCCACATCAGCATGTAACATGTTATAACAGGTTAGATACATACAATAGAGTTTTTTTAAATGTTTGATATGCTAAAATGTAATTTTTCATGTCCAGTACATAAATTAACTTTTGGTGACAAGTTGGATACACTTTTATGAATTAAACCCCTAGGGTGCGTTTGGTGCACTGGACAGGGTGGGACAGGACAGGACAGGACAGTCCTGTCCTGCGTTTGGCACGCCCCAACCTTGGACTAAGTAGAACACAGTAGCACAAGACATGGGACAAGTGTGTCCACCCCCTTACCCATGGAACTAAGTGGAACAAGGAACTTAATGACCAAAATACCCTTAAAATAAGAAACCTAATTAAATATCACTTCTTTTTTCTTCAACCGCTTTCTCCCAAACTCCATCTCCTCTTCGATTTCACGACCTCGGATCTACCTCCCTCTCCGGCGATGTCCGGCGACCTACGGCTGTTACCTCCGGCGACCTCCGCCTCCCTCTACGGCGATGTCCGGCGACCTGTGGCTGCTACCTCGGCGACCTCCGCCTCCCTCTACGGCGATGTCCGGCGACCTGGGGCTGCTACCTCCGGCGACCTCCGCCTCCCTCTCCGACGATGTCCGGCGACCTGCGGCTGCTACCTCCGGCGACGTCCGACGTCCGGCGGCCTCCGACGATGTCCGGCGACTTGCGGCTGCTACCTCCGGCGACGTCCGACGTCCGGCGGCCTCCGGCGATGTCCGGCGACTTGCGGCTGCTACCTCCGGCGACGTCCGACGTCCGGCGGCCTCCGGCGATGTCCGGCGACTTGCGGCTGCTACCTCCGGCGACGTCCGACGTCCGGCGGCCTCCGGCGATGTCCGGCGACTTGCGGCTGCTACCTCCGGCGACATCCGACGTCCGGCGGCCTCCGCCTCCCTCTCCGGCGATGTCCGACGACCTGTGACTGCTACTTCCGGCGACAACTTATAGACTTTATCAATAAAACAGTGTTATAAGGTTTTAAATTCTTTGTTATTATACATTAAATTGATTATTTATTAATAAAACAGTACACAGCTCATCAGGGGTAAACTGGTCATTTTAACATGTTCTGGCTTGTCCTGTCCTATGTTGTTCTAGCTTACCAAACGCTGGACACCTGTCCTGTCCTGTTCTGTCCTGTCCTGTCCTGTTCTGTCCTGTCCTGTCCCGTCTGCGTACCAAACGCATCCCTAATTAAATATATGTATATAGCAAATTAAAATAACAAAATGATAAAATCATGAATAACTTAACTTTTCAATTCATGCACATGACTTCTCTGTTATTTAAAATTGGGGTTATTTATTTTCAGTTACTGTTGAAGTTTCAAATTTAAGTTTTTAGGATTAAAAAAAATGGTGTGAATTTTTTTTTTTTTTTTGGAAGAGGTATCTCAGTCCACATTGGGCATTTTGGGCCGAAGCCCAACTGCTAAAGCATGCAGCCCGGGGTCGAAGCTCCCGTACCTCCAAAATGCGTCCCCCGGTGAATTTTGTTTGTACACGATTTAAACATATAATCCATAATTTCATTTCTCGTTTTTTTATAAAACTATATAAATAACTTTTATTAAATACTAAAAAATATCTAATATTTCATTTTCTTGGATCACTTTCACTTGTTTATTTCTCTTTTCCACATGACGAATAATGCTATTACAATCAACATAAAGCAAAAAATTTATATATGGACACAACTAAAACTAAGAATAATCACATAAATTATATGCATTTCCAGTTATATTTATTGTTTTTGGTTCACAGGTATGTATGGACAGTGAAATTATATCACTAGACACAACAAAAAATCTATCTATGGACACAACTAAAATTATGAATGTTTGCATAAATTATATGCATATTTGTTCACGTGGGAAATGGTCCAAGGGGGAAATATGGACAAAAGAATTCTATGATATAATTCGACTGATATCCTTCGATGACGTGACCACAACCAAACATAGTGGATTATCGGCTGTGTTAACAAACCTTGAGAATGTAGTGTTGAAAATGATGTGTATGCTTATCCTTCCTACTACATTCAGATGTAGATTCACATAAGTATTGGATTGCGATTTTTATGGTAGCATTTACAGATTTTGAAAAACTTACAATTTTGGAATGCTAACCCCGTTGATGTTGAATTTGGGGGTTTTCCGCCATTTTTTTCAATTTGTGCCACTTTAACTTGAAGATCGATTGATGAACATGAGGACTCAAATTTGAAAGTTTAAATGTGAACTCAAATTTGGTTGTGAACATGAGGACCACTAAAATCGTGCCACGTGGCTTATTCAGTTTGAATATTATGTGTAATTCAAACTGAATAACACTGCATTCGGTTTTTCAGTGTTATTCAGTTTGAAAACACATGAACATTTAAACTGAATATGCCACGTGCCGCTCTCGGCTATCCTCACGTTCACAATGAAAAATGAGTTCACAAATGAACCTGACCCTATATATAGGGTCATGTTCAATGGAAAACCTCAAATAAACGAAAAACCAAGGAACACACTAATAACCCTCCATTTGGACCGTATGCACAAGTGCATATGAGTAATTTGAATTCTTTTTGGTTTTTTATGCATTATGCACCTATGCATATAGGTGCATAATGCACGTGTGTATATTACAAAATTACGCATATACATCTATGCATATGAACATGAAGACAGTTGAGAGCGCGTCACCTAGCATATTCATTATGAATAACACAAGATTATTCAGACATAAAACTATGCATTATTCAAGTTGAATAATACAGTATTCAGACTGAATAATACTAAATATTGTATATTCATTATTTAATTAGTTTGAATAATGTATTATTCACCTTGAATAATACATAATATTTTGTCTGAATAATCTTGTATTATTCAAAATGAATATGACATGTAATATACTCTCGACTGTCTTCACGTTTGCAATGTGATAAATACTTTATTTTGTATATTTTTATATATCGATTAATTCCTAAATTTGTGATTGTGTGCCTAAATTTCTCTTGGAAATCTGAATTGGTTTCCTTGGTTTCATTTAAAAAAGGTTTAAAAAAAAAATAATAATAAACATTCTAATTTTAGTCTCTTGTTGGCAGGGCAGCCACGAAAAATGATAAATAAACAGGCATGCAGGAGTCTAATTTATTGAAGCCCATTTGTTTTATTTGCAGCAAAAAAAAGATAAATAAGCAGGCATGCAAGAGTCCAATTTATTGAAGCCCATTTGGTTTATTTATAGCCCATGTGTGACTCTGTGAGTGAAACAAAAAGTAAGAATTTCTTCTATGTCCTTTTAAAACTTTTAAATTACTTTTGGCAAAAGAATGGCAAAAGAAACTTTGGATTTTTTTTAATGTTAATTGGAATCTTTCGATGTTCATTGTCGAGTAAACATGATCTTTTTTTGTTATTGTTATTCGAGAAGACATTTTCTGAAGAAATGTTCTTGACTTCTTGAAGAGGTGTCCTTAATGATGTGTTCTTGAAGAATATATTTTTTGCAAGTTACCTGGGGTGGATTTAACGAAGCACTTTTGCATATCACAAGGGTTTTTTTTTGCAATAAAAATCTTGTAACGACCAAAAGTGAGAAAAACAATAAACCAAATGAACCAAAATTGCAATTTACTCTTTATTTTGCAATGATTGTTTATGTTTCAAAGGTTTTTAGGATTCAAAGGAATGGTGTGGTGTGCATCCTTCTTTACACATGTGTAATACATAAATGCATCTCTTTTTTCTTAAATTCTACGAAAAGCTTTTACTAAATACCAAAAAATGTCTCATGTTTCGTTTTCTTCGATCACTTCCATTTTTTTATTGGGTGGAGAGGATCACTTTCATTGGATGCTTGGTTATGTCTTTGCTATTGGTTTTGTTATTTTTTGTGGGTAATATTTTATCACGGTTTAAAAAAATATTTATCACTTGAGAGTTAAATAAAGGATTAAATACCAAAATCGCCCCACGTGGCAATCTGAATCTACGCCTAAGCTTTATTCAGTCCCTTTTTATTCAGTCTGAATATTTATGCTTTATTCAGACTGAATAAGCTTTTACTCAGTCTAAATAAAGCATGAATATTCAAACTGAATATTGCCACGTGGTGCGATACTAGTGGTCCTCACAGGTTCAAATGTGAACTCATTTTTCATTGTGAACGTGAGGACCACTACTATCGCACCACGTAGTAATATTCAGTTTGAATATTCATGTTTTATTCCGACTGAATAAAAGTTTATTCAATCTGCATTTATATTCATACTGAATAAACCACTCTTATAATACAAACCATCGATTCATTGGAAAATGGTCCAAGGGGGGAAATAAGTGAAAGTTATATATGGACACAACAAAAAATACTAAAAATCCACTAAAAATATACACATAACAACAAATTTATATATGGACACAACAAAAAATCCACGTTGATGTTATAATCAACACACAACAAAAAATTTATATATGGACACAACTAAAACTATGAATGATCATGTAAATTATATTCCAATCATATTTATTGTTTTTGGTTCACATGTATCCATGGACAATGAAATTTTATAAATGGACAAATTTTTTAAACCAACAAAAAGTTCTATCTATAGACACAACAAAAATTATGAATGTCCAGTAGAGGTGCACAGAAAATCCGGTTATCCGATTTTGCGCAAAAACTATCCGAATCCGGTTTTATAAAAACCGATTTTTTTTCAAACCGGATCGGATTTTTTTCAAACCGGATTTTAACCGGATTGGATCCGATCCGGTTTGACCGGATAACCGGTTTAAACCGAACCGGTTTCAAATCAAACCGGTAATGTCTATGTAAGCTTACTGCTGTTGGGCCTAAAATCCTAAAAAAAATCACGGCCCATAAAAAATCACGGCCCACACCAATTCAGATTAGATTTCAATTGAATTTTCTGAATTTTCTAGCCCAAAAAAAGACCCAATAGAGGACCGGTTCCACCGGAAACCGGTTTCAATCCGATCCGAAACCGGTTCCATCGGATATGGATTTTTTCGAAAAACCGGTTGAAATCCGAACTGGTTTCTAACAAAACCGGTTTATGACAGATCCGAAAAAAACCGGTTTAGTATAAATCCGATCTGGATCGGATAAAAATCCGGTCATGTGCACCTCTAATGTCCAGTCACATTTATTGTTTTTGGTTTATGTGGGCCGGAAATGATCGAAGCGGGAAATGGTTTGAATGCATGGACAGAAGAATGCATTCAAATATAGTGGATTATGGATTGAAATTTGTTGTACCAAATTCATCCATCTCAAATTCTCAATTATTAATTTATTATCCCTATCCAACAGTGAAATAATGATAAATCAGATTGTTATATATTTTAAACTAATTTTATCTCCTTTCATATTCTTTCTCTAGTATATGTATTCATCTGATTGTTGGACATGGACGACATAAGGAATTTTAGCACAAGTGATTTTTATCTGTGGATTATTGGCTTTGTTAACAATGTAGTGTTCAACATGATGTGTGTGTTTCTTCTTCCTACTGTATTAAGATGCATATTCACATAAATATTGGATTGCGGTTTTTATATTGGCATTTACAGATTTTGAAAAGCTTAAAATTTGGAACCCTAACCTTGTAAGTTGTCGGTGTTGAATTTGGGGTGTTTTCCACCATTTTTTTTCAATTTGTGCGACTTTAATTTGAAGATCGAATGAATCCTTATGCATACGCTCGCAATCGTCTCGTTCGTGGGTGCAATTTCTTCAGTTATCAAGGCGATATCGATATGAATGGGGACTTCATAATTTCGCATGGATACACCTTCCATAGATGGCGATTCATTATCCTTTCTCAAATTGCCCTTTGATTGTGTTTATTATACCAAACGGGTCACTTCATAATTTCATAATATGGGAATGTCACCGCCTAATTGACAACCTTTGATCTATATATTGGACGGTCAAGATTAAGGGGGCGTTTGGTTGGGGGTATTGAGGGGTCAGGAAGGTAATGATAATGAATACTGCTGTTTGGTTTGATATTATATAATGGAATCATTCCTGGAGATCCATTAATTTCCATTCCTGACCAAATTGGGGGGAATGAAACTTATATTTTTACTTTGTTATTTTTCCACATATTGTTCTATCTATGGATGTTAAATGAAATATCTTTTGTATTTTCAAGTTGGAAAAACATATTTTTTTTTAATATGAAGCAATTTTTCATTGATTATATTGGGTTAACCAAACAGCATCAATGCAATGCTCATTCCTATTCCTATTCTCCTGCATTCCCATTTTCATTTTCATTCTCATTCCTTAAAATGAACCAAACGCCAAGTTAAATAAGTTACAACAATTCATAAGGTTGCATTTGAAGGACCTTATGTTTGCCAACAATTTATTTTTGATACTAAAATAATAATCCGTTCAACCTACTTAACTTAATAGTCCGAATTTATAACTTTAATAATTTAATTTAAACTTTAAGATTAAACGAAAACAAAAACAAAATATAAAGTATATTAATATAAAATAATATAAAGGATTGTTTTAATTTATAAATAAAACAAATTATCTAATGTAAATCATTGTCTTGATAAAATCTTATCTTATATATAATAAAAGAGTAACTAGGCCGCCACGTGTCGTTGTCTGGTGAGAAGTTTTAGAGAAATCTCTATATTTAAAGAAAACTTCAATTTTTTCTATTATATCAAATGGTTTAACAATGCGGTTGGAGCAATTTAGGAAGAAAAAACCCAAGTTTTTCTACTTTAGCAATGTTGTTAGAGATGCTCTAAAACTCACGTATATATCCTTCTCCCTAATTAGAATTTATATATTTAAAAAATAAAAACCATTATGTCAATCACATAAACAAACTTACCGAATCTTATCAACAACACATAAACAAACTTACTTAATCATTGGTGATTGAACCATTGTTTCCCATCTTGGTGTTGAATCGTCACTGAGAGTCATATCAAGAGTCTCATCCATCTTCACTAAACAACTTTTCAATCACAATTTCTTAGATTACTTTGAACGAGATAGGCTATTTATACCATTTGAATTACCATCCACACCCCAAAAAATTGAATTGCTCCTCACACACATCAACATCAACTTTCCCTTTGAACATATAAATCTAAATTGATTAAAGAAAATAAGCGTGAATCAAATCAAACTTTAGAGCTAAACAATTTTGGTCTCTACAATTTGTTTAAATGAAAATTTGTCTTTTTTGTATGATTGTTAATTAACTTTGTTAAGTAGAGGGACCATGAATATTATAAAAATGAAAAGTTAGGAACAAGTTTTTATCTAATCACATATCAAATTTATTTAATAAGTACATATTAAATAATCTTTATATTTATTTGAAAACTATTAAATTTACCAGAAAATACTTAAAACAAATATGAAGTTTAAGGGTACGTTTGGTATCGGGACAGGGTTGGACAGGATAGGACATGACATAGTAGGACATAACAGAACAAGACAGTTGTTCAGCGTTTGGTAAGACATAACTAAACTAAACGGGACAGAACAAGAATGGTTAAATATTTACCCCCTTCGGGTCCACAACCACAACCACCACCACTACCACTGGTCCACAACCGCCACCACCACCACCGTTCCACAACCGCCAACACCACCACCGGTCCACAACCGCCAACACCACCATCGGTCCACAACCACCACCACCGGCACCACCATCGGTCCACAACCACCACCAGCACCAGTCCCTCGCTGCCCTTTCGACCCCTTCATCACCGTTGTCGTCACCAAAGAATGGCTTGGATTCATCAGATTTGACCCGAACCCGACCAACATCCACTTTGCCACCATCCCTAACGTCATCCCGTCGGAGTTCCACCGTGGCTCCGACCTCGCCGGATTCTTCAAATCCTCACTCACGAACTTAGAAGATCCGGTCGAACATTCCGGTGGCTTCCTCCTCCACGATGTTCGTCGGAGGTGGATCTGATCAAAGAGAAAGAGAGAGATGAAGGTGAAAGCAAACATGTTGCATTTCTTAATAAAATTTTGACCGTCTTTCATTAAAAAAAATAGGCATCCTAGACAAAGATCATCTGGGACGGTTAATCTTTTATGGCACTATATAAACCTAATTATTATCATGAAATTAATAAAGATTAAGCATCCTAAAACTCATCTTTTTCAGGATGCTTGAAAGGCAATTAAAATTTTATCAAGAAATGTAACAAGATGTTTGTTCTTATATGATTTTTTTTAATGTTATATAAAATTACCAATATGATGTTTTCTATTATATCAAATCACGTTTAATATTTTTAACGTTATATAAACTTATTGTTATCATATTAATAATTTTTCTTAATTGTTTGAAAATTTAGTATCTTTTAATCTTGACTTATAATTATTATTTTTTGTTATTTTTAGTATTTGTAGGTTGATTATATTAATATATACTTTCATGTTAACTAAATTTAATTTTCACTCTTTTGCTTGAATATTTTAGTTTCCAAAGAATGTGAATTTATATTGTTTTTCTTTGTTTTTTTTAAACTTCATATTTTTTACAGCTATGTAATTCACTCTTCATAAAGGAAAACAAAATTTGAAAAGAAAAAACAATATACACAACCCTTGTGGACTACCCAAAAAGTGTTCTTTAAAACATTTTATATATACGTTGTTGATTAACAATCGAAATATTAGAATGGTACGGACGTATGGTGTGAAATATAATTACTATTGTTATTAATTTTATTTTTTTGGAGTGGATAAATTGAAAGAGGTTGGATTGGCTATAAATAATAGATAGGGAGTGTAAGAGAGAAGCAACATCATTGAAATGGCATCAACATCAATGAAGAACTCTCTTGTTGTTGTTGTTATGTTGCTGAATTCATCTTCTTTCTTCTTCTTTTTGGTGGTTGCAAGAAAACAGCATGGTTTGGAGATAAAAGAAGCCATAACCAACCATTATCATAACATTCAAACAACCTCCTTCCTACCATCATCCATTTGTACTCGATCCACTAAAGGTTTTATGTCTTTCTTCCAGCATTCCTTCACCTCTCTCTCTCACTCTCTCTCTCTATATATATATATATATACTCATTGTTCATGTGTGTTATATATACAATTATATATATTTTGTGATAATATCGTGATGAATCAAAAAGATATCTTTAGATCACCACCATAATAAGTTGTGTGTATCTATTAAGAATCATAAGAAAAACACAATTTAATGAATCTTCTCTCTTTCTCCATCTCTCACACATACATATACATATATATAGACAAAAATTCAAATGGAAAATTATATACTACAAAAGTTCAGCTTCAAACTCAAATTTCATTGCAAACGTAAGGACAATCGAGAACGCGCCACGTGGTATATTCACTTTGAATAATCATGTATTATTCAGAGTGAATAACACAACATTCATTGTGTTATTCAGAGTGACTAATACGTGATTACTCAGAGTGAATATGCCACGTGATGCGCTCTAGGATGTCCTCACGTTCGCAATGAAAAATGAGTTTTCATTTGAACCTGGCCTTATATATATATAGACTTGGGTTCACGGAAGACCAAGTTGTTTCCGTGAGACCGGTGAAACCAAGACTTTACGCATTAAACTTCACAACAGAACACCATAAAGGTAAAAAAATTCAAAATTTCATAGTGAAAAACACTGACAAGGTAAAAAATCCAAACATTTACGAAAAAACATTGCAAAGGTAAGAAAAAAATGTACCCAAACCTTCACAGTAAAAATGTTGTAAAGATAAAACAAATTAATCTTCAGAGGGAAAACACCGTGAACGTAACATTTACAGTGTTTCCACTATGAAGGTTCGAATTTTTCTTTATCTTCACAGTGTTTTGCTGTGAAGTTTCAAGTGTAAAGTCTTGGTCTCACGTGAACCTGACCCTATATATATAGAGGGTGGGGGAGTCCAAATGTGAACTCATCTTTCATTGTGAACGTGAGGACCATTAAAATCGCAACACGTAACAATATTCATCGACGCCTAAGCTTTATTCAATTTAAATATATAAAAAATTAGAAACGAAAAAAAGGTAGCTTCTTAGATCATCTGCATTAATGTAATGCCAAAAGCGCAATTGAGCTTTTTCTACAAAGCGAGGGGTGAGCATTGGGCCCGAACCGGACCGAACCGGCCCAAACCCGGTTTGGAACCGGAACCGAAAACGGTCGATTCTTAGGACCGAAAACCGGATCGTATAAGTAATACCGGTTCCGGTTCCGGTTTCGGTCCCGGTTCTGGTCCCGGTTTTCCGGTCAAAAACCCGGTTGGAACCGTGTAAATAAATTATATAGCGTGATAATTTCTTGATGAATAGAAAACATATTTTATTATCTCATATTATTATTTTACTTATTTAAATGTACAACTAACCGACAACAATGAAATATAAAACATCTATAATGTACATGTGTATAGTTATTATCGTGATGGTCGATGGTTTTTTATGGCCGTTTTTGATGGATTTTTTAATGGTCAATGTTTTTTAAGTGTCTCTTGTCGGACTTATTGAATATTATAGTTAGAATTAGATGTTTTTTAATTACAATGAGTATATTAAACGTCTCTTAAACATCCGGTCCGGTCCCGGTTTGGAACCAGAACCGGAAATGGCCGAGTTTTAGAACCGAAAACCGCACCGCATAGGTAATACCGGTTTCGGCCGGTTTTTTCGGGCCCAATGCTCACCCTTAAAGCTCGCAAGCCTAAACGAGCCTAAACAAGCCTCAATTAATTATATATATAATATATATATAATCTATATATATATTAAAAGAAGGTTTTTGCTGATGTCATCAAAATGAAATTGAGTGATTTCATTGGTCAATTAAACAAATCCTATCAAATAATGACGTCATAATATATTTCCATTTTTTTTACAAAATTTACATACCTAAAATTTCTCATTAATTTATTAGTTTCCCTTTTATAATTTACATTTTGTATCCTTATAATTATTTGATTAAATTACTTATTACCCCTTAGTTTTTTCAATTTTCACTTTACATTCCAATCAAATAAAGGTAAATAATGTATATGAATTAAAACCATTTAAGTTTTTTGTTTTTCTTTTTTATAAATTACATCCTTATAATCGTCTCGACGATACCTTCAAAATGAGTATAATATTAAATATTTTTTAATTTATTTATATTAGTAAATATTAAGAATAGATATAAATTATGTTGTTTACATTTTATTACAATTCTATCGTTCATATTCTTGAAATTTAAAGATTCCTATTTTTAATCTAAACTTTTTATAGACTATTTATAAATAATAAAAATTTATTTTATTTAAAACGCTATTGTTGATGTTCTTGAAATTTAAAGATTCCATTCTTTTAATCTTACTAATTCTATAGATCATTTATAAATAATAATTTTTTTAAAACCCTACAAATCAAAAACACTATATAATTTATTTCAGAATCCCTCCCGTTTTAGAAACATTCACGAAATCCAAATCTTTCAACAAAAAAATTTCAGATATTTTAACAACTATTAGATGACTAAAATATTTAATAATAAAGTAAGAGTAATTTTTTTTCCATTTAAATTGTTGATTAATTAGAATTATTTTAATAAATAATAATTCTCTACTTACTCAATTTCAAATAAAGCTTTGGATAAAAAAATGAAAGAAAAGTAATTTAAATCTTATATATATAATTTCCTAAATGATTATTATTAAACTAAATCATTAATGTTTCTTTTATCAATTAACAAAGTCATATTTATATTGTTAATTGGATATTATGTTTGGGTTGTGGTGAATTATTTGTGAACTTTATAATGTAAATGTTAGTTTTTATTAGAAACTAAAACAATATGTTTAAATCATCCGTGTATTACACGGGCGCCATTAACTAGTATTATATATATTAAAGAGTAAACTACGATTTTCGTCCCTGTGGTTTGATGATTATAACTATTTTCGTCCCTGTGATTTGAAAATTGCTTTTTCCGTTCTCGTGGTTTCAGTTTATTTCTATTTTCGTCCCTGCCTCTAACTACACTAACAAAAGGTGTTAAAATGTCAAAAAATTTCTTTTTTTGAAAAGTTACATATTCAATCCTTGTGGTTTGTAAAGTCATAAAAATTTATCCTTAAATTTCAAAAAATTTAAAACTTATATATTAGTTTTTTTCTTTTTAGTTTTGAATTATTTCTTTATTATATTTCTATATTATATGTTATATATATTTTTTAAAAGACTATATATATATACACACATATATATGCGTGTTTTTTTAATTTAAATTATTTTTTCTTTTTTATTATTCTTTATTATATTTCTATACTATATATATACACAACATTATATATATGTATCCTTTTTTTAAATTAAAAATTAAATATTAAAATTAATTAATAAAAAATAAAGTATAAATGAGTATACGGATTAGTATGAGTAAAACATATTTAACAAAAACAACCGAATGATATAAAATAAAACTATTTTTTTCACGAATAATATTAAACTTTTCATATGATAATCTAAAATAAGTAAAAATTATTAGTGTTAATTTAAAGCATGTGGGACTGAAACTATTAATTTTAAAGCATGATAATTTAAAATAAATAAAACTATTAATTTTTACTTATTTTAAAATAATCATTTGAAGAGTTTAAAAATGTGTATATATATATATATATAGTCTTTTAAAAAATGTGTATAACATATAATATAGAAATATAATAAAGAAATAATTCAAAACTAAAAATAAAAAAACAATATATAAGTTTTAAATTTTTTGAAATTTAAGGATAAATTTTTATGACTTTACAAACCACAAGGATTGAATATGTAACTTTTCAAAAAAAGAATTTTTTTGACATTTTAACACCTTTTGTTAGTGTAGTTAGAGGCAGGGACGAAAATAGAAATAAATTAAAACCACGAGAAGGAAAAAAGCAATTTTCAAACCACAGGGACAAAAATAGTTATAATCATCAAACCACAGGGACGAAAATCGTAGTTTACTCTATATTAAATGATAAATAAAAAATAAAATTTATATAAAAAATACATTAATGTGAGTTAACTTTAATAATAATGATTTACTCTTTGTTAGTCTAAAGAGGCTTAGTTGCTAAATTTGATTAAATAAACCATTAGTTCTCTTATATAATGGCTTAGGTGACTTTGATTCTTTAAATATTTTCGATGTGGGACAAGTCTACCTCACAATGAACAACACCTTTCCACTTTACCTAATTTTTTTCCTTTCCTCCCATCCCACATCGATGGATTTTCTTTCTTTTGCCTTCATCCTTCTATATATATATGGTTCCATCCCCTTGGCCTTCCTCCACTCTCCACTCACTTAGCTGCTCGGGCTCGACTCGGCTCGTTTAGGTAACGATTTGTAAGAGATAAAAATGTGACAAAACACTTGTGGCCTTGATTGTTTAAAAAAACTTCTTAAAACCTTTTAAGTTTAGAAATTAATTAAGATATTTGAAGACTTAATTGTTTGTTTTATTTTTAAAAAAGGTTTGAAAACATCTTATCGTTATCTTTTTATTTTTTAGATGTGAAATCACACTTCAAAACTCTTAAAAAACAAATGAGTATGAACGGTGTTATTAAAGATTGAGATGGAAAATGGTTTTCCTTTAATTAACTCTTACAATATTATTTAAGTGGCTTTTTTGTTTGATTTGATCTCGTTACAACATAACTCAACTTCAAATTAAAATATCATCAATTACCAATTCTTATTCTATGCTACTTTCAAGTGTTCTTTTTTTTTTTTGTTAAATTGGCTGATATAGTTACATAATGTGGAATTTTATGATTCTACTGAACCTAGATTTAAATTCATGAACCAGGTGACAATAAAAAGGGAACACTGGAAGTGGTTCATAAACACGGACCATGTTCCACATTCAACAAAGACTTGGTTAAGCCCTTATCCCTGGAAGAAATCCTAACCCTTGATCGAGACCGAGTCGAGTCCATCAGGTCTACGTTAACCACCAACACATATAGCCAAAAAGACACACTAGGGTCCAAGGCCACCCTCCCTGCCAAATCCGGAAGCACCATCGGCTCAAGTAACTACATAGTCACGGTCGGGTTAGGCACCCCAAAGAAAGACCTTTCCCTCATTTTCGACACGGGTAGCTTTCTAACCTGGACCCAGTGTCAACCGTGTGCCATATCATGCTATAGCCAACAAGAACCCATATTCGAACCCTCTTCCTCCACCACCTATTCCAACATCTCTTGCAGCCCATCACCATCCCCATCATCAACATGCATCTACCGCCTTCGATATGGCGACAACTCTTCCACGACCGGCTTCTTGGCAAAAGACAAACTTACCCTCACATCACTAGATGATGTCATCGATGATTTCTATTTCGGGTGTGGCCAAGACAACCAAGGATTCTCTGGAGTTGCTGGCCTGCTAGGACTCGGGCGTAACGAGCTCTCGATCGTATCGCAATCCGCAGAGAAATACGGGGAAGTCTTCTCCTACTGTCTCCCCTCTGATCCTAGCAACACGGGTTTCTTAACATTTGGGAAAGATGGGACTGCGACCAATAATGTTGCATACACGCCATTCGCGGACTCAAAAGGAAGCTCTTTCTATGAACTTGAACTAGAAGCCATATTCGTTAATGGGAACAAGCTAGCAATAAGTCCAACGGTTTTCTCAACCGCGGGTACGATCATAGACTCGGGCACCGTCATCACAAGACTCCCGGCTACGGCCTACGCGGCTCTAAGGCAGGCGTTTCGAGCGGAAATGACGAACTACACCATGACCGAACCATCCTCTATACTTGATACATGCTATGATTTTAGCAATGTTGCAGAGGTTAGAGTGCCAGGTATAAGCATGCTTTGGGGTGGAAACACAAAACTGGATATTCCAAGTCAAGGGATACTTGCTGGAGATGGGATCAGCCAAGTTTGCTTAGCTTTTGCTGGCAATGCAGATGATTCAGATATTGGTATTTTTGGAACTGTTCAACAAGTGACACTGGGGGTTGTGCATGATATTCCTGCAGGAAAGTTGGGATTTGCTTATGGAGGATGTGCATGAATTAATTAACCCAAAATGGAAGATGAATAAAAGACTTGTTGATTATCTATTGTTGCTTAATATTGGAATTTATGCAACTAAATATGTAGTAGGTTATTATTAATAAATTGTGTGTTCCATTTGCTTTTGCTTTTGCTTGCATGTATATGTATAGTTTTATTAATTATTATCTAGTACATAATATCAAGTTTGTTTATATTTTTCATATATCAATGATTTTTTGGAATTAAAAAAAATATATATTTTGCAGTTATAATATGATAATTTATATTTGGGATCCAATAAGTTATAATATAGTCTAATGAGGACTATGTAAATCATACCAAAACTAAAAATCGTGTAAGATATTAAGGTTAAAGTGAGAAACTTGACAAGATATCAAGTTTGATATTATTTTAATCTTTTATCCTCTTATGAGTTATGCTTTAAAAACGAATTGATTCGATGCATTTTATTTTGATGCATTTTATTTTGATGCATTTCATCCTAATGTGCATTAACTTGTCATAATTATAGCTTGTAGAATTTAGGATCCAGTATGGTGCATGGTGGGTCAGGTTTGATCCAACTCTTATTTTTTGATAAACCTATCTCATAAACTAGTTGACACAATGACACATACAAAGTAATAAAAAAATTACATATTAAAAAATTGCTCAATTGTAACATTATCTATCATAATATTCGTTCAAAGATTTTGAAAACAAAGAAATGGTTTATGGTTTACTTGAATTATTTATTATAGGCAACAAGATGAAGGTTGCCTGAACAATAACAACAAGCTTATACTACACAACGATTGACAAACACAAGTAATCCTTCAAATAACGATCTATTTGAGCCCTTTACATTGTCTTAAAGCTACCATTTTCAAGAGACACCAGTTCTATGAGTCGTTGCATAAGTAATTCAAAGTCGTCTGCGCTTTTGATAAGACTAAGTCGGATATAACGATCTTTGGCACTGAACTCACTTCCAGCACGACCTATAATGTTTCCTGCTTGTAGTACTGCACCACAATCATCTTCTTCCTCCCTCTCGCATTTTACCCATGCATAAGCTACCATGATTGTCAACATAGGGTTACAACGTTCTTTTAACATATCATGTTACATTAGAGTTTAGACTACCCGACAATGTAATTTATTGAACAAATCTAACTATATGGGTTTTTTAGTGACTAGACAAGGACGAACTTGTTTATAAATGTATATATGTAGGAAGTTCTCTCTTTGTGCCCAGTTAACTTTTTAGAGAGTAACTCCAAGTTGTTACACATGCCTTAACATGGTGTCCATCTAGGAACATTACTCACTATTTTGCCTCCATTCTAAGGGCACCATGTAACACCTTAGGCATATCCCATATCGGCCGTGGACAGGACTGATATTGGGTGTTATAAGTAATATCTTGGTCTTCCTAACAACAACGCGTTTTGGGGGCACAAGCACGTCAGGTTCTGGGAACTCCGAGGTTAAGCGTGCTTGGGTGGGAGTAGTCCCAAGATGGGTGACCCCCTAGGAAGTTTCTCACCAGGTGGCCAGAAACAAATCTGTGCGTTACACGTTGGTTAAATCCAAAGGCAAAGCGGACAATATTGTTGTCAAGATAGGCGGGATATTACACACCATCTAGCCTTTGTCTAAAGAGGTGTGTTGTAGTCCTATATTGAACTAGATATAGATCAAAACTTTTGTGTGTATATATATAAGGATGGGTTTCCATGAGAAATTAACGTTAACGTGAAAAACATGAGAAGTGGTTATCAACCGTTGAATGCACACGGATGCACATTAAAAATGAGATGCACCGTATCGATTCGTTTCTTAATAGAATCTCCAACAGCTTTATGAAAATAGAGAAATCGGTTTTTTGTTCTTCATAATGCTTAAATAGCTTGTGTATCTTAATCTCTAAATTAGAGAATAATGGATAAACTCTCTATAGAGAGATTTCTCTAAAACTCTAAATAAAGAAGAGAGAAATGAGTTTTTTTATTCATTACACCAATGAGGGTTAAATTAATATGATTTCATATAAAAAAAATTAAGGTGTATTGAGATTCATAAAGTTATAGAATACTTAAATAATATATTTTTTGATGAAATCTAATAATCTTTTGAAATTAAACATAACTTATTTAAAAAAATTAACTTTTTGTTCTCTATTTTAGAAATTGAGAAATTGTTTTGAACATGCTCTAATAACCATAAAACTCAAAGTTATATAAACGAAATAAAATTACCTGGAGATGGTTGCCTAGTTTTGTTGAAGAAATTGCACTGCAAAGGATGTCTCTTTTGGAGTGAAAATCTAGTTGACTTTGAGAATACAGAAGTCAACTTGTCCCAACGATCGCTCATTTCATTATAAGCATATTTGAACAGTTGTTTTCCATCACTTTCAACGACGACTTTTAGAAGCTTCAAAACTCTTAATTGTGTGTCCTTTGAAATCCCTAAATCAGCCACTTGGATATAATTCAAAACTTTTTCATAGATATCCTTATCTTTTATCACTGCCCATCTATATATAACACACATACATAAGTATATATTAGTTGTATGGAGTTGGATTCTGGCTAAATAATAGTTACCATGAGAAAAGGTAGGAAGAAATCGCCACTTTGAATCAATAGTAATTGAAAATCAGTTCAAAAGACTTGCTTTCCTTATATATAAGAGACATACATACCCGAAACGTACACCAGCATGACCAGTGAGCTTGGAAAGAGTAAAGAGCATGAAATCATGATCAAAAGATGTTGGGATAGGTGTATAATGTGGCCAATAATAAGCATGATCGTATATCGTCTTCCCTCCAAGAACTGGTTTCTTTAATTCCCCATCTGGATTGTTTGGTGATGTTACAAATTCAACCACATCCATATTCGTATAATTGTTCAGTTTCCATGCGTTTGCATCTCCTTCAAATCGAAAATTCTCCGAGTCAAACAACATCGTTTGAGTCTTGTATATCTGTAGATCAAGAAGCAACATTAACCAAACTAATCAAATGCAACTTAATTGTTAATTTATTTGATTGATTAAAACATCAAAATTAAGCTACTATACGAACAGAATAAAATGGGATGGAAGCAAGGATATTGGACGGAGAAGAAGAGTTTCGTGAAGAAAGGGCATAAACAGCTGCACTAAGGAGTTGTGTTGACCCGACACCAAAAACGATGTATCGACCTTCAGTGATTGCATTCCCGACAATGGAATGCAATTTACGTATGTAGTTTTCGAGCTCGATCGACATGAAAGTATTGTCGTTATATTTGTAACTCATTCGATGCCATCCTGATACTAGAATTGCACTATTGGTTGCATGTTGCTTCCAAAATGGCTCCAAGAAAATAGGATCCCCACTATACCATAAAATAACACGATTAATTACTTACTAGTTTTGATCGGAGAAAATCTAAAAAATAAAAAGAAACGAACTAATTAACGAGGATTAATTACCCATCAGCATTCGCAGCACAATTAGACAATATTTGAGAGCAATCAATACCAGTATAACAAGCATAGCACTCACAAACAGGTCGACCTTCGGAATTAATAGAACCATCGAGATATGCTCTGCCATGGCCTGAACATAAAGTTGCTGCCACTGCTTCTGCCTCCACCGCTGCCTTCTCACTCCAACTTAACCCACGATCACAACCGCCTTTGTCCACGCCACCGCCACCGCCACCGTCATATAGATTTATGGTAAACAAAATATTGATTAATATGGAAGTCGATAAACAAAATGTGATACAATATTTCTTCACTTTTCCCATGCTATATTGGGATTGTTGGGGAGGTTTTTAGTTTGGATATGCAGCTTCCCAAATAAATGTATCCCTATATAGGCTGTGCTTTCTAATAAACTATTAATTATTATGGAAGTCAATAAACAAAATGTAATACAATATTTCTTCATTTTCCATATGCTATAAGTATTGGTATCGTGGGGCAGGGTTTTAAGTTTGACTATGGAGATTCCCAAATAAACATATCCCCCGTCTAATGTCTATAAACAATAAATAAATAGAGTAAACTCTAACTTTTGTCCCTATGGTTAGTGAAATCTTTTAAAACAGCTCATCAAAACTCAAAAAACACTTTATTATTACTTCAAGGAATCATACAAAACAAGTATATAACTCTCTCACAAGAAACTTATTTCTCTCTCTAACAAAACTATTATAGTAGTCTATCAGAAAGAAAGAAAGAAAGAAAGAAAGAAAAAAAAATAGGGTGAATTACACTTTTGGTCCCTGTGGTTGTCACCTTTTTTCAACTTTGGTCCCTAAAACAAACTAATATCAAAAATAGTCCCCGAGGTTGCCACTTTGTTTCAATTTTGGTCACTCGAACTAACTTCTGTTAAATAGGTCAGTTAACTCAAGGGTATTTTCGTCATTTTAGTATTTTCATTTACTTTAACCTAATATATATATATATATATATGTAATGGGACCCACCATCACTCTCTCTCATATCATTCTATCTCTCTCTCTCTCTCTCTCTCTTCTCTCTCTCTCTCTCTCTCTCTCTCCTCCTCTCCACACTCTCTCTTCAATCTTCAACCACCACCCCAACCACCACAACTTCCACCCACAACGCCACCACCCACTAGCAACACCCACATCCACCCACCAACACCTACCAGCAGCACCCACCTCCACCACCACCACTACCACCCACCTCCACCCACCAGCAGCACCCACCAGTAGCACCCACCTCCACCTACCAATACCAACCACCACCACCTACCAACACCCACCCCATCCTTGCCGGTCATCTTCTCCGACGATCCCAAAACCAACAACGAACACCAGATTGCTGCTGTCACTCTCAAGCCACCAACAAATCTTCCCACAAAAAATGTCTGCAATCGACGATTTTGCCGACGTACTACCAGCAGCCTCCCGCTGCCGGAATCGGAGCTTTTCCGCCTTGTCGTCGCTGCTGCCACTGTTCCGCCCGGCGCCATAGTCGTCCTTCCCACGCCTTCAGCAGCGAGCCTGCCACCACCACCACGGACGGCGGCAGCACCTTTGGCTTGTCGGATTCCGACGCACAGTTGTCGGCGCGTCTCGACTCGTCCGTCGCCGGAGTCGAGTACGGTTATTCTAGAATCTTCTTGTACAATCATAGCCGCATAGAGTCGTCTTCCGTCGAGATTGATTTGGAGAGCGGAAAATTAGAGATGAAGGTGCATTGTGGTGGTAAGAACGAGAGGCAGTGTCGGATTTGTCATCTGAATTTTGAGGTTGCTGTCGGATTTAGTGTTTTTCTAGGGTTTAATTGTTGGCATGAAACTGTATTCACTTTCAATTTCCTTGTAAATTGGTGGATCGTATGAGAATTTTTAGGTTTAGGAAATTTGGGGGAAGAAGGTGTTCTTAAGGTTGGTTGGTGGGATGGTGGTTTGAAGATGATGAAGGAGAGAGAGAGAGGGAGAGAGGGAGAGAAAGACATAAATGATTGAGAGAGAGTGATGGTGGGTCCCATTACATATATATATATGGTTAATGTAAATGAAAATACTGAAATGACGAAAACACCCTTGAGTTAACTGGCCTATTTAACAAGTTAATTCGAGGGAGCAAAGTTGAATCAAAGTTGTTGATCCAGCTCCTCTATGACTTGATGAAATACCAATGATCCTTTATCTAATAACTAAAAAAAATACTTAGCACTGCTATGATGAAGTTCAATACTTCAGCGAGCTTGTCTCGCTGATAGTTTGGACATCAGTGATTGCTGATCACTGACTTCGTTCAGTATCAGTGAAGAGTTGACATCAGCTAAGTATCCTTTGAAGACAAATTGTCATGTCACTATGAAACCATCAGCACCATCTATTGATGCAAGCTGATGATAGAGTCAGCGATGCTAATGATCTGAAGTTGATATCAGTGACAGCTAGCTGACTACTCTTACATGACGTTCCAAAGAGAACAAATAACAGTGCCTCCCTGATCCTTCCCAAGGATCAGCGACTCTAATGCCTGATCAGTTACTTGTACTTTTAAGAATACTATATTTGTCTTCTTGTCCTATATGCACAAAAAGGATTTAAATATTGCCTTTCTGATATTAGTACAAAAGGGATGTCTCTTTACTGTTCCCTCCGTACTTATCACCCATAAGGCAACTGTTTACCATAGGCCATGACCCTACCACGCATGGACATTATTTTATGGTACAACAGTACACCAAACCCAACATTTACCTGACACGTGTAAAGTTGGGGGATGGCATGCATTTAATGCATAGGGTATAAATATGCACATAGTGTTGTTCTTCAAACAACACCTTGGTCCATATTCTATACCCCAATCCTTTCTTCCTTCTATCTTCTAATTCTTTCTATCTCTTCTATTACTTGCTTTGTGCATAAGCAAAGGCTTGGTGCCAAAATACTTATAAAGATTGTTTGGTTCTTGACATAGTCTTGATCCGTTTCAACAAACAATCTACTTCAGTTCACACAAAGACTCCATAGGAGTCGTGGACTGAATTAAGTAGAAGAAACTGTGTTGATTGTATTCAACCCCCCTTCCAGAATACAATTTATCTTATTGGCCATCAATAGAGGACCAACAAGTGGTATCAGAGCTGTTAGAAACCTCTTTCTCTTAACCGTTCCCAAAAGAAATATAGTTTCTAGATCCACTCTATGACCAATCCTCCTAAAGATACTTATTTCGAATCTGGATCTCTGGCAAAGCCACCCAGATTCAATGCTGATAATTTCCCTCTATGGAAGTCAAGCATGGAACTCTTTCTTTCTGGTTCCGATCCTTAAATCCCTTACTTCTTAGAACATGGACCATATGTTCCCACCTCCAGAATTCCTTCTGTCGCTGCTACTACTACCTCTCCTGTTGTTCCAGAGAGAAGCTTCGTTAAGCTTGTGTCCAACTGGATAGACGAAGATAAGCGCCTGGTGAATGTTGACACCAAGGCAAGGTCTCTGATAGCCATGTTTCTTCCTGATGAAGTATTTCACTCCATCAGCAAGCTTAAGACAGCTAAAGAGATATGGGATACTCTCTGTATCCAATATGAGGGTGCTGATGCTCTCATAGAGTCTAGAAAGATTCACCTCATACGTAAGTATGAGAAGTTCATCGCTACTAAAGGTGAAACTTTGGCCCAGACCCATCAGAGGTTTAACTGCCTTCTGATCGATCTGAAGACCTAAGATGTTGTCTACTCTAACTCGCAGGTAATCACTAAGTTTATGGAGGCCCTCCCTGAATACTGGGAAACTTACACCATGTGTATGAAAATGTCCAAAGACATTAAGACTATAACTCTTAACGAGTTATATGGTATGATGCTCAACCATGAGCAATCCAAGTCTCTGAAGACGAATCTCATCAGAGACACCAACGATGCTGCGAAAGGTGCCTCTCTTGCCTTAATTTCTGATGCTCCTCAACCCTCTCAAATTCCTGTCTCAACAGTGACAATCATTGAGATAGAAGAATCTGACTCTGACCTTGCCTCTGAAAATGAGACAGAACTCAATGAGTCTCTTGCTTTGCTCTCTAAGCATTTCAAGAAGTTTGGCAGGAAATGAAACTACTGTAAGTCCAAGCCTCTCTCTCTCTTACTAACAAGCCTGACACCCCCTCTGGTGATAAGGCTGCCTCTACCTGTTTCAAATGTCAGGGCAAAGGACACTTTGCCACTGAGTGCAGGTACAAGGCAAAGGCCTGATCGCTGAAGGTAAAGGCTGGGATGATTCAACTGATGAGTCCTCTGATGAAGAGGATACCAGCGAGGTCACATGTCTGATGGCCATCGTTGAAGAAACCGAGCCTGCTCTTATGGCACAGCTCGAAGACATCCCTGAAGAAGTCCCAACTACTCCTGCTTCGACCTCTGAACTTCCTCAGGTATCTACTCCTTCTGCTTCTGATGCTATGACAACGATGGATGCTTTAACCATCGATCTGTACAATGCCTTAAATGGCAAGTCCTCTGCTGAAAAAGTCAACTTTGACCTTAGGACTGAGCTCAATGAATGTCATGAGAAACTCAAAGAGCTCGATGTTTATGAGGCCAGCTATAAAGACCAAGTTCATGCAAACCAAGTTCTTTGCATTGAACGAGAACAGGCCATCGCTGAGAGAGAAAAAGCTCTCGCTGAGCTAAATTCAAGAGAAGGTCACTGTCAAAAGCTGGGCTGATGCCTCTGAAAAGGTGGATGAAATCCTCTCCACCCAGCGTAACCCTAAAAATAAAACCTGCTTAGGTTTTGTTAGAGGAAAACGACAAGCTATGCCTAATAATGATAAGTCTGACTTAAAATTTGGTATGTTTGTTACCTCAGTTCTAACTCTCAGAGTTCTTCTTCCATCTCTAAAGATGAGGCTTCTACTTCTGTTCAGCCTCATAAGAACTCTAAAGGCAAGAACCTTCCAAACCATCCTCCCAAATCTAAGAAACAAAACCACAAGACTTCTAAAGTCTTAGGTGGTGGTCCTTCGGGATCAGGGGCTAAGAAATTGTTGGGAACCAAGGGCATAAACATGCGCAGCGGAATAAAACCCGATTCCCAATCGAGGATCCAATCCCAAACCATACAGACACAATAAAGGGTGTTTTTGGTGAATTACCTTTGCGAATAATAACTCCGAAACGCAAGCAGGGGTTACACCGCTACTGGCACCGGCTGAGAGGGTTGCTAGACCACCGTGGATCACTCCAAAAACGACTCCTGACTTCCGTCTAGATGCTGGCGCCGGTTTTTGGGTAGGGAGAGAGAGATAGAGAGAAGCTTTCTTGGGAATAAAGGAATTAACTTAATAATTATGAACCCTTAACCCTTTATTTATATGGACAAACCTGGCAGTGTTTGATTCCATATATAATTCTTGGTAATTATCTCTGAAATAACTTCCATAATTATCTCTTTTAATTAATCTAACTGATTAATTAATTATAAATAATTAAACTAATTATTTATTTCTTTTTCTCTCTAAATAATTAATTAACCAATTAATTATTTCCCATAATCCAAACATTCTCATTTTGGTGTGCAGCAGTGTGACCTACTAGTGTCTTATAACATTGGACACGATAACCCCGTTACTGTCTCGCACATAATCCTAACAGACTCCCACTTGTGCTAGACATGTAACTGAACTGTTATCATTCGCCTAAGGAGGTCCCTAGCCAGACGCTTAGGTTAACCAGGTTATAAGATCTCTTATATCCAGAGATACAATTCACGCTTGAATTTGTACACAGGTTCATTCCTTTTGCACACGATATTTCTAAAGTGATTTAAGACATGGAGTGGAGGATTCATTTCTTAAAATCAAGTATTTCTTGACTCTGATTTCGATTGCCTGCAGTAACGGATATTACTAAATAACCCCTGTTATTCTATCCGAGCGTGGCCACGCGTTTTCTGCCAATCTTAATCGTCAAGGGGCCCGGAAATATCTCTCTTTTGAAAGAGGTGCAAATCCCTTCTTGACTACTTGCATTTGGATCCACGGCTTCCGCTGCATCTAGTCACGTCCCGTATGGCCACCCAGTTACGGTGCAGCGTTAGTACGTGCTAAGAGTACAGTGGTCCTCGTGTTCCCAAACCAAGTATCTCAGGTCTAAGGACAACCTATCAAGTCAGTGCTTATGACTGAGGCTCCATGAAGCAGACTTGATTACTGGTCACTTCCAATACCCAAACACTCTGATGAGTATCTATAAATACTTGGTCACATCACTTGTGCTTTTATTCTCTACTTTGAATAAATCATCAAGTATTTATAATAGCGTTAAACTCCCTATTGAAATTCCCATTTCAATAAGTGGCTACGGAAATTTAGATTTCATACAAAACTTTGTAAAATCATGGATACGTTAAATATGCAAAAAATAGTTAATTTAGAACAATCATGAAAATAAAACCTCCATTTATTTCCAACACACTGTGAAATAAAAACTTTACATGATTACATCGTTTCTAAATTAGACTATAGTAATAATTAAAACTAAGTACTAGCTACTGGCTTCCAGGTACTGCATCCCAATGGAATTCGCATGTGCCTCATGCTTTGCCCTTGCTAGTGGCTTTGTCAGCGGATCTGCGACATTGTTTTCTGTTGGAATCTTGCATATTCTCACATCTCCTCTTCCAATGATCTCTCGGATGAGGTGATACTTTCTGAGCACGTGTCTTGACTTGTGATGCTCTCTAGGTTCCTTTGCTTGCGCCACGGCTCCTGAGTTATCACAGAATATATCTATCGGTCTCGAGATACTGGCAACCACTCTGAGATCCGATAGAAAATTCCTTAGCCAGACAGCTTCCTTTGCCGCATCACATGCTGCAATGTACTCTGCTTCTGTAGTTGAGTCTGCAATCGTGTCCTGCTTCGAGCTCTTCCATGAGATCGCTCCTCCGTTTAGGGTAAAGACATACCCTGACTGTGACCTGAAGTCATCTCTGTCGGTCTGAAAACTAGCGTCAGAGTATCCTGTGACACTAATTTCATCCTCAGAACCTCCAAAGACCAAGAACATTTCTTTCGTTCTTCTCAGATATTTAAGAATGTTCTTGACAGCTACCCAATGGGGTTCACCCGGATTCTGTTGGTATCTGCTCGTAACACTTACTGAGTAAGCAACATCGGGCCTAGTACATAGCATGGCATACATAATCGATCCAATTGCAGAAGCATATGGGACCGATTTCATCTTGTCCTGATCTTCACTAGAAACGGGACATTGTGTTTTACTTAACACTATGCCATGTTGCATTGGAATGAATCCTTTCTTGGATTCATCCATCCTGAATCTCTTCAGTACTTTGTCAATGTATGTACTCTGACTAAGTCCGATAAGCCGCTTAGATCTGTTTCTGTAGATCTTTATACCAAGGTCTTTCATCTGGAAACATTTACTTAACCATTCCTTAACACTCTGTAAAGTTGGTACATCGTTTCCTATGAGTAGTATGTCATCTACATACAAGAGCAGGAAGGTTACTATGCTCCCACTGAACTTAGTGTAAACACATGGCTCGAACTCACTTTTAGCGAAGCCAAACTCTTTGATTCGCTCATCAAAGTGTAAGTTCCAGCTTCGAGATGCTTGCTTCAATCCATAAATAGATTTTAGCAGCTTACACACCTTATTAGGATTCTTAGGATCTTTAAACCCCTCTGGTTGTTCCATATAGACGTCTTCTGTTAACTTTCCATTTAGAAAGGCTGTCTTGACGTCCATTTGCCAAATCTCGTAATTAAAGTACGCTGAGATGGCCATAAGAATCCTAATTGACTTCAACATTGCCACTGGTGAAAAGGTTTCATCATAGTCAATCCCATGAGTTTGCGTGAATCCTTTTGCAACCAGTCTGGCTTTGAAGGTGTGTACGTTCCCATCCATGTCGGTTTTCTTCTTGAAAACCCATTTGCGTCCAACAGCCTTACAGTGTTGTGGCAAATCAGTCAACTCCCAGACTTGGTTGTCGTACATGGATTGCATCTCGGCCTTCATGGCTTCCTGCCATTGTTCAGACTCACTGCCTGACACAGCTTCTCCATAGGATGTTGGTTCATTTAAGTCTCCGCTATCTTGAGAGACTAGGAACCCAAGATACCTATCTGGTTCTTGTCTTACCCTGCTGGATCTGCGAAGGTCTTGTGTTTGCACTTCCTCAACCGGCTCTGATTGAGGTTCAACATTGTTATGTTGAATTTTTGGCTCAACAACTGGTGTAGTGCTTTCTTCGTCTACTATCTGTAGATCTACATCCTTTCTGGTGTTCTCTAAACTGAGAAACTTTTCTTCCAGAAATTTTCCATTTCGAGCAACAAACACTTTGTTCTCTTCAGGGTTGTAGAAATAATATCCCACGGTGGTCTTGGGATATCCAACGAAGAAACACTTGTCGGATTTGGGTTTGAGTTTTTCTGAGGTAGGTCGTTTGACGTAAACCTCACAACCCCAAATTTTCAGAAAAGATATGTTGGGTTTCTTACCCTTCCATAGTTCGTATGGAGTCTTTTCTACCGACTTTGTTGGCGCTCTGTTCAGTATGTGTGCTGCTGTTTCGAGCGCATGTCCCCAGAATGATACTGGCAGTGTAGAATGACACATCATCGTTCGTACCATGTCAAGCAAAGTACGATTCCTCCTTTCTGATACACCGTTCATCTGAGGTGTATACGGAGGTGTAAGTTGGGATACAATCCCACACTCCATCAGATGATTGTCAAACTCATCACTGAGATATTCGCCACCACGATCTGACCGTAAGAACTTGATCCTCTTGTCAAGTAGATTCTGTACTTCATTCTGATATTCCTTAAATTTCTCAAAGGTTTCAGATTTATGTCTCATCAAGTAGACATAACCATACCTACTGAAGTCGTCAGTGAAGGTAATGAAGTACCGGTATCCTCCTCTTGCTACATGACTGAAAGGTCCACATACATCTGTGTGGATTATTTCAAGCAAGTCAGTAGCCCTTTCATTCTCACTGTTGAAAGGTTGCTTTGTCATTTTGCCAGATAGACAAGATTCGCAATTATCAAAAGGTTTATAGTCGAAATTGCCAAGAAAACCTCCTTTTAGGAGTAGTTCAACGCGTTTCTTGTTTATATGGCCTAAACGACAATGCCAGAGGTAAGTCTGATCCTCAATATCCTTGGATCTCTTACTTATATGATAGATTTCACTATTGTTGTCCTTAAGATTTACAGTGTATAGACCATCTACGGGTGTAGCTTTAAAATAGAAAATATTATCTTTAAAGACTGAAAACATTTTATAAGAATATTTATAATAAAAGCCTTGGTCTACCAACAAATCAAAAGACAATACATTCTTAATCATATTTGGAATATAATAACAATTATCCAGTTCCAAAACTAGACCCGAGGGTAAACTAAGACTATAAGACCCCACGGCTTCAGCAATCAACGGAGTGCCTTCGCCAACTCGTAGGTTCGAACGGTCCTTCCTTAGAGTCTTTCTTCTAGTGAATCCCTGTAAATGATTACAAATGTGGTTACCACTGCCTGTATCAATTACCCATGATTCATAAGAAGTGATCAAGCAATCTATCATAAAGATACCTGGAGTATCGGGTAAACCGATATCCATCTGGTCGATGTTCATCGAGTGCTCGCAAATATCCTCGCTGCCGCAATCTGGGCAACTCAGATCTCCCAGCTCATCAATTATATCAGTGTCCATGAGATTCGCAGGTTCGGGTACTGGCTCTAGACTGGCCAGGATATCTTCATGAACTTTATCCACGTCGTTCTTTGGTTCCTTCATGTAGGCACTAGCTGTGTCCTGAACTTCCTTTGTGAGGGAGAACCACATGAGATACACTAACTCCTCCTGAGTCATCTTGTACCCCAGACGTGATAAACACTTAAAAAGCCTTCTCATATCAACAAGATGGTTTTTAACTGACTGACCCTTCTGTAGCTTCAGGGAGAGAATCTCTTGCATGATCAAAAGCTTGCCCGTGTGCTTGTAGATGTTGGGATTTTGTGGGATCATCGTATCAAACTGACACGAGAAAAACCGTGATCTCAAACCTAACTGGTCGAGATACACGACAAAACCATATGAAACAAACTGTTCCAAAGGTTTAACAATCAAACCTAACTGGTTTGATTAAGCGGAAGCAATAACGATTAAAATCCCGAAAACATCACAGATCTTATTTGTTTATCTTATTACAGTTAATATGTAGGTTTAGGGTTATTACCTGGATTGCTTGAGATAGATCCACCCGTAAACGACCAAACGGAATTCCCTCTAGCTGGATCTAACCCCGGAACACTTCACGAACAAACGGTACGCGAAGAACACGATCAATCAAAACCGAAACCGGATCTGGTTTCTTGCTTGGTGAGATCGACGAAGAGAGAGAGAGAGGAGAGAGGTTTCTTTCAGAATTAATTGATTGAATTGTATGAATCTGATAACCTGGCATATCTATTTATATGGAAAACCTTCCATGTATCAGATAGCCTTTATTCTTTCTTTTTCTCTAAGAAAGAATAATTTCCATAATTATCTTATTCTTTCTTTCTCTCCAAGAAAGAATAATTACTATTATTATATTTCCATATAATAATTACTAGATAATTATAAACCAATTAATTAACCCTTTTATATATTTATTTAACTAATAAATATATAACTATAATTAATTATTAGAAACCTTTTACTTTGAGGTTTATACAGAAAACACCCAACAGTTTTATAATTCTCTATTATAAAACTAAACTCTCCAAACTGGGGTTATTAAACTATCCGAATTATAGGTCCTCACAGGTGTGACCCTCAAGTGACTTATAACGTTGGATGTGCGATCAAACGGTTTGTCAACTTATGCACATAATTCCTAACAGACTCCCACTTGTGCAAGTTGGCAATACCAGATTGATGACACGGACCTAAGGAGGCCCCTAGACAGGCACTTAGGCTAACCAGGTTATAAGCACCCTTATACCCAGGTAGGTGATAAAACGTTCCTAAAAAGAAACAACATTTATGAACAAACTGTCCACAAATCGGGTATAAACTAGGCTTTTCCTTTTGCATCACGATATTTCAATTTTGAGTATGAGCATGGATACAGTCAACTCTAAATACTCAAAGATTATGTTTCTCGACTATCCGACCTCTACTGATTGGTAAACGACAAAGAACAAATCAGTTCGTTTGGGCATGGCCATGCACTTCATCAGTCTTTTCAGTCAGTCAAGGGGCCCAGGAAATATCTCTCTTCGAAGAAGAGGTGCAAATCCCATCTTGCATATCTGCATTTGTCACCACGGCTTCCGCTGAATCTAGTTACGCCCCGTATGACCACCCTGTTACGGCGTGATGTTAGAACGTACTAAGTATCCAACAGTCCTCGTAATGCCAAACCAAATACCTCAGGTGCTAAGGACAACCTCTGGGAGTCTTACTCATGACTAAATCCATGGAGTAATCTCAACCGGCGGATCACATCCGATATTCGCTGCTCTATCGAATATCCGTGTAGCTTTTGGTCTACATCACTTGTAGCTGTTATTCAACGACTGATCATAACCACCCAAAAAACTCCACGATGACTTTATAGCCCTACCAAGGTTCCCACCTTGATAAGTTGTCACGGATAATTTCAAATAAAAACTGAAACTAGTTTTTATTCCCGGATCAAAACATGCTAAGTGTAAAAGAGACAAAGAAACTAATTTCGTTTAGTCCTCCATATTCCACTCTGTAATAAGAACGAAATTAATAGCATTTCTAAGCTACTTTTATGGTGTCTACTCAACGTATACTAAATACTGATTTAAACGAAGTATCACCCTTCTTCAGTTTAAACTCTTTGATTAGCGTTTACCATACTAATCAAAGAAATAACCAAAGATAGTACAAGCTTAGTATCATCTGATACTTTCCACTTGACTATGCTAATTTTGTTCTTGCAAACACCCTTAAAACAAAATTAGACTTTTACCATATTTCCTGAACCTGGAGATACTGGAAAAACTCCTGGTTTCCTTGAATATGAAACATCAAACTGCAACTTCCCTTAGTTGCTGTGTAGATACATGATTTCGACCTGAAATCTAACAAAATTTCCATTTACCAAGTCTGGTAAATCCAGGAAATTTACTCTAGTGTTTTATAACACTTTGGAGTCAAAAAGATATTTAATATCTTTAATTCATTCCAACACTCTTTAATTATTGATTAAAGTCAATTATGACTTTATACTGCCTCAAAGTTTGAAACTATTTATCTATCCTTTTTAACTAAAAGGTAGATCTTATATCTTATGAATTTATATCCTACCTGGATTATAATTCCGAGATATATTGAATCAATAATTAGCACATCCAGACATATATACTTATATATATCTTTTATTCTTTATCACGGAACTGGATATAGAATAAATTGGGCTCCCACTAACCTATATGAAAACTGACCATTACTTAAAATTAACTATTGACTTTAGTCAAAACTTGACTTCCTAGTCAATTCTATTTCAAGTAATACTAGAATTTAACATTTACAAAACTTAACTGGATTTTATCAAATCCCAATTCCAAAACTTGGAATTTCCTAGCTTTATAAATACTGATGTTGTCAACGTCATCTGAGACAACATCCTAAATTCTCTCTAAAACATGTGAGTAATATTTTATAATTTTTTTTTTTACTCATGTATGTTTTATTCTCAAAAACACATTCCTAAAATAATAGTACTTCGTGTGTTTTTGACAGTTTTCATATAACTATTACTTCAAATCAATTAATTAAAACATTGAAGTAATTATGTTAGTGTAATACATGACATCTAGAATCTACTTATTTGAATCAAGTCAATCTCGACTTTAAACAGATTCAACAACTTTATCATCCACAAGATATTAAATCAAGACAATAATTTTAAAAATTTTAAAACAGTTTAATAAACCATAAATATCCAAAAGATCACAACCATTCAAAATTGTTTTAAAACCACAAACATAAATTTAAAATTGTCTTGTCTTGATAAATATCTAATGATAAACTAGCACGTAGATCCTCGCAATCTTGGGCTCCTCACTTCTGACCACCTGCAATTAGAATATTTGCACTAGGTGTCAACATACTTGTAAACTAACAAGTGAAAGTGATAAACTAAAGCAATCACAAATACCTGAGGCGTTATTGCCTTCTTTGTGACGCTTTGGACAGTTTCGCCTCCAATGACCAAGTTCATGGCATATGAAACACCTATTCTCGGTCTTGGCTTTGTTAGGCTTCACTTTCTTGCCCTTGCCCTTGCGTTCGTCATCGACCTTGGTCACACTCTGGCTTGCCTGAGACTGGCTCTTGCCCTTACTGGTGTTTCCATGCCCACGCTTTCTCTTCGCTCTACCATCTCCGACCATGAGCACATCCTTGGTCTTGGTCCCGGTCCCCATACTCAACTCAGCAGTTTTCAACATGGAATGCAACTCTGCAATTGTCTTTTCCATGTTATTCATATTATAGTTAATTACAAACTGCTTATAATCCTCAGTCAATGAGTTGAGTATCGTATCCGTTGCTAACTGCAACGGAACTGGGTGACCAAGCCTCTCTAGGTGATCAATATGCTTCTTCATTTTCATGACGTGATCACTGACCGAGGTCCCCTTGGCCATCTTGCACGCGTTCAGTGCCCGAGTGGCATCATAACGCTCTGTGCGTGCTTGCGTCTGAAACATGTCCCTCAACTGGCGGATCATGTCATAGGCATTGGTGTTCATGAGCCCTGTTTGCAGATCTGGGCTCATAGTCGCAAGCATGAGACAGCCAACATCCAGCAAATCATCAGAATGCTTTCTATAAGCATTTCTTACATTGGCAGTAGCATTTGCTGGAGGGGCCTCACCTAGAGGCTCTTCAAGGACGTACCACTTCCTCTCGTGCCTGAGCACAATCATCAGATTGCGCTCCCAGTCGAGGAAGTTAGCTCCAGTGAGCTTGTCCTTTTCAAGAATGGAGCGAAGAGACAGGTTATTAGTGTTGGTTACAGTGTTTGCCATCTACACATTTAAAACATTTGGCTTTAGTAACTGTGAATAGACTCCCAACAAATATCAATAAACCCTTAAATGATAAATATTGGGCTAGGATCCTTATTTCATACGTCCTGATGTACGGCTTGCTCACGTCACACCAGGCCCGTACTATTTCGGTAGGTAAGGACTTATACCAATCACATCTAACTGACATGACTCCTAGATCTTTTCGGGACATCGGATAAAACCGTACATGTTTTAGTCCCTCAGTGCATTTTGGCCCGATACGACACGGTGAATTGTCACAAAACCAAAATAGATCACACCATTTGGGACTCGTGTACTTATCACACCCCTTTCAGCTTGGGGTTTGAACGCGGACGTCCAAGGCTTGTTCACTTCCAACGCCCGCGTACCTTACGCCGTTAGGTATCCCAAGTGGGTTGCACTACTGATCTATGATTTTCGGGGTTTTTAACTAAGTTTTGAGAAACCTTTTATTTTCCAGTATTTTTAGAAAACTTTGCAATTTTAAAACTGACTATTTAAAAGGCAACCAATGTTTAAAACTAACTGTTATTAAACATACACGCTCTTTAAAACTAACTTGTTTTAAAAGCACCTGCTAATTAAAACTAACTGTTTTAATAGCATGACTGCTAACCAAAAACTAACTGTTTTTGAAAGCCTTCTTGCTGACCAAAACTAACTGTTTTGTCAACATGCCTTTATAAGAAAACAATCTTATAAATATAAGGTTTTAAAATAAAATCTACCGTTTAAAAGGTTTGAAAAACTTGGTAAATTTAATTATAAAAACCTAACAGATTTCATGATTGTAAAGTTTTAAAACTCTCTCTAGATTTTAAAACGTTTGATAAAATAAACATGCAATAATTATCAACCAATCATGAGCAGGCAGTTAAACACATCTACGCAGTTAAAGATTAACAACTACGCATTTAAAGCATCTAATTACAGATTTGCCAATTAAATGACCTATTATAAATTTTCTCTCGTAGCTCCCACTGGCCTTGGCATGTCTGATGGAACTCCGGGAAAAAGAAAATATTGAAAAATATCCTAAGGTCATTTTCATTAAGAAGGGGTTGCAAGTAGCATACAGGCCCTAATGTACTAAGTCGGCAATTATTGTAATAGATACAACCAATATACACAACAGGTATAATTCATGCAATCATATAAAGCATTTAAGCAAGCAGAGAACAATCCTAGATCCGTTAAAGATTATCTCGTTTGGTTTATCGTAAAACATGGTTTTAACTGATTTATAAAACAAACTGTTTTACAAACCGAAAACTAATATTTTAATCTGAAATTGGTTTTATAAAATCACCTAAGATTTGTAAACTATAAATCTTTTACATAAAACCATTTTCTAAAATATTTGCTTTTATCCAAAACATATCAAACCGGACATTCCGAACCAACTGTTCGAAATTATAAGCACTGGCCTAAAAACTGTGTCGTGGTTCGACCAACTGGTCAAACATGACACCTGGCCCATTTGACCAAAACTGAGTCAAAAAAACTGGTTTGATAAACACATGTTTAATAGAGATATTTATTAATTAATAAAAATCTATTAAAACAATTTTATAAGATAATAAACTTATCTAAATAAAATTAATTTGGATAAAGGCCTAAAACCATCAAACCCTTTTGGGCCTCAAACTTGGTCCAAAATTTCTGGGTCTTGGGCCTCGGATAGGTTAGGCCCAATAAAACGAAAAACCCAAAAACACGATTTCGTGATCGATTGACATCTCGTCGTTGATCACGTAATCATCGCCTTTGGTGATGATAACAACAAATGGTTGCTACCACCACCGCGATCACCACACCACTATAAACCGGCGACGACGGTAGCCAAGAAAACGCCACCACTGTCACCAATGGTTACAAAAACAATCATCGTCGCCGCGACGATCGACGCCACCATCACCGGTGACGCTCGACGAATTGATCGGCTTCGGCCGATTCTAACGACCGGCGACGATGACGCCAAAGCGCCACCGCCACCTTCGCTTTCGACCGGCGACAGCCGTGACACCACTTTTCGGTGGTTTCGGCTCGACCAGCGTCGATGACGACAGTCGCCGCCGCCGCCGTTCCCGTCGATCAACAGCGATCGCTGCCACCACCATTCTTGGTGGCTTGGCGATTCATAAAAACGACCACCGCCGCCGCCTTGGCGTGGCCGTGAGGCAGCCGGCGGCCTGGCGGGTGGTCCGCGGTGTACGCGCCGCCGCTTGCTCCACCCGGCGACGACGATAACTCCCAAGCGCTACCGCCGCCACCAATCGTCGCGATTGGCGATCAAAAACCACCGGCCACCACCGAATCGGTGGTTCGGTCTCGGCCTCGGTGTGGTCCGGCCATGGCTCAGCCGTGGTTGGGCAATCGTACGACCACCCACCATTCGTGACTGCCGTCAACCACCACCACCACCATCGGTGGTCTCTGATGGTCGTATGCGGCCTACCGCCCGGTGGTTCGGTCGGCTTTGGCCGCCGTTCCGCCGCCATAGTGGTTTGACCGGCGATCGGTGGGATGGTTCGGTTGCCATGTGCCACCGTTCCGCCACCGATCTCGTTACCGTGTGTGATTTCGTGTTTTTAGTTTCAATGAGATAAACGATAAACAAAAACTGATAAAAATAAATTTTTACACAACTGATAAAGATTAAACCTTTATCTAACTGATAAAGATTAAACCTTTACCTAACTGATAAAGTTTTAGTTTTTTATTGAAAAACTGATAATTACCCAAAATCTTTACCAAACTGATAAAGATAATCAAATCTTTACTAAACTGATAAAGATTAAACTAAATAAAATCAAATCTTTACCTAACTGATAAAGATTATATTTTATTCAAAACTGATAATTATCAAACTGATTAAATCTAAACTGATAAAGATTAAATCCAAACTTTATTCACAAGAAACAATTTCAACGGATCTAATAACAAATAAATAAAATAAACAATTAAACCTGTGGCTCTGATACCACTGTTGGGATTTTGTGGGATCATCGTATCAAACTGACACGAGAAAAACCGTGATCTCAAACCTAACTGGTCGAGATACACGACAAAACCATATGAAACAAACTGTTCCAAAGGTTTAACAATCAAACCTAACTGGTTTGATTAAGCGGAAGCAATAACGATTAAAATCCCGAAAACATCACAGATCTTATTTGTTTATCTTATTACAGTTAATATGTAGGTTTAGGGTTATTACCTGGATTGCTTGAGATAGATCCACCCGTAAACGACCAAACGGAATTCCCTCTAGCTGGATCTAACCCCGGAACACTTCACGAACAAACGGTACGCGAAGAACACGATCAATCAAAACCGAAACCGGATCTGGTTTCTTGCTTGGTGAGATCGACGAAGAGAGAGAGAGAGGAGAGAGGTTTCTTTCAGAATTAATTGATTGAATTGTATGAATCTGATAACCTGGCATATCTATTTATATGGAAAACCTTCCATGTATCAGATAGCCTTTATTCTTTCTTTTTCTCTAAGAAAGAATAATTTCCATAATTATCTTATTCTTTCTTTCTCTCCAAGAAAGAATAATTACTATTATTATATTTCCATATAATAATTACTAGATAATTATAAACCAATTAATTAACCCTTTTATATATTTATTTAACTAATAAATATATAACTATAATTAATTATTAGAAACCTTTTACTTTGAGGTTTATACAGAAAACACCCAACAGTTTTATAATTCTCTATTATAAAACTAAACTCTCCAAACTGGGGTTATTAAACTATCCGAATTATAGGTCCTCACAGGTGTGACCCTCAAGTGACTTATAACGTTGGATGTGCGATCAAACGATTTGTCAACTTATGCACATAATTCCTAACAGTAGAAACCTAACTGGTTTTCTACATTCCTTACGACCTCGTGACAGAATTTCACTCTTAAGTCTCCCGTGAACTCGGGTGACATAGAGAAAACTAGAATGGACATTACATCCGACTCGTCTGCCATGAATCTGAAATATTCAGCAAATTCCTCTTCTGGGGCATTGCTTTTGGGTCGTGACATGGGCTTATTGATCACATAAAGCTTACCCTGGGCACTCAAAACATTCTGTAAGTGCAACTTCCAAACTGGAAAGTTCTGGCCCGTAAGCTTCCACTTGCCCGTAATAAGGCGAAGTGATTCCTCAGGTGAATAAAACGAAATGCTAATTGGAGACATCTACATAAGAATATAAATTCCAATTTAGTTTATAATTATATATAATTCTAATAAATTATTACCCTTAGAATAAATTTATTAGACTAGAATCCATATTTCACATGTGTCGGGAAGCATGTGATCATGTCAAACCGACTCATGCGATCTATGGTAGGTAACACTATACCAATCGTATTCCTATCTGAAAATACGACTTCTAGATCGTCGGGACATCGGATATTAATAATCCGTGCATATTTAGTCCCTCTAGTGCATTTTGGCCTGGTACCACCCAGTGAATAAATAATTACCAAAATAGATTGCACCACCCGGGACCTGGACAAACTCTGGCCGGTACCACCCGGAGATAATTCGCAGAGTTTTATCACCTTCCAGTTTCGGTTTGAACACGGGAGTTCATAGTGTGTGCACTTACAACGCCCTATGTACCTTACACCGGAAGTGCCCCTAAAGTGGGTTGCACTTACTAATCTATGATTTTAACAAGGGTCTAAATTGCCAGTTTCCTTTTCCAAAAAACTTTGAAAAACTGGATCCAAACACTAACTGTATTTGTATCCTTTTAATTTTTAAACAATCCGTTCAAAAGGGCAATTTATATTTAATAACAATTACGTAAATTAAACAACCACGCAATTTAAATATAAACAGCACAGTCATAGCTTAAACCCTTAAACTAATGTTGTTTTGTGAGCCAACACAAAACAACGGTCTCAATCCCTAAGTGACAAAAGTCTTCAACTTCTGGCACTCCCACTGGCTCCGAGATCCATGGTCGTCGTCCTTGTCTCCGTCTCGATGTAATTAAAATAATTATTACAAATGGGTTCAAATGGCACGCAGGCCTCCCAACTAGTCTAATAAAACATTAAAATTACAAAAGGGTTGTAAATGGCTCGCAGGCCTCCCAACTATTCTAAAACGGATAAATAAAATAAACACAACCACGGGTCTAAAAGGGTTCAGCTATGACTTATCATAATTAAACAAATTAAAATACAACTGAATTTTAACCGGATAATTATAAAAACATAAATTAATTTAAAACAAATTAATTAAACTAATCCTGAATCGTTTTAAAACTTATCTGATAAAAACAGTCCTTAATTCGAAAAATTATCCGGAAACGGATTTCAAACTGATACCCGTTAACGATAATAACGAAACTAAATACGTCATCGAATTACCACCGATCCGCCGAAACTCGGTCGTCGATCGGCGGTTTTTCAACGCCGGCGACGATGATGACGTAATTGCCACCACCGCCGCTCGTCTCTCCCGCAATTACCGCCGGCAGCGGTGACTTCGACAGCCACCACCGCCGCAGCAACCACCACTGCCACCAGAATGTCCGGCGACGGCAGCAGCTAAGAAGCCACCACCGCCGCACACCGCAATCACAACCCGTCGGCGACAGCAGCGGCTGGAAAGCCACCACCGCCGCCGCAAACCCGCGACGAGAGCGCCGCCACCACCGTAACTGGTAGTGCGACTGGTTCCGATTCGACAGGCAGGCGGCGATCGCCGCTGCCCCCAAATCCCTCCGATCGATCGCCACCGCCTAGGTGGTCGATCACGGCTACCTTTCGCCGATCGTCGGCTTGGTTCGATCGATACCACCGCCACCACAATCGGTGGTGCGGTGGTGGTTTTTCGTTCGCGGTTTACTACGGCCGACGCCACAACCACCAAGCGGGTGGTGTGGCCGGCGACTACCATGACAGCCGGTACCGCAGCCACCAATCGGGTGGTGCGGCCGGTAGAGAATTGACGGCGATCGGCCTGGAGGTCCGGCCGGCTAACTGCCGCCGTTCCGCCGCCGATCGTCGTTTCGTTAGGTTTACAAAAATCAGATTTTTAAATATGAAAAACAATGATTTTTACAAAACCTAAATAATCAACAAACAGCTTAAACCTGATCTGTTAGGTTTAGGAAGTGGCTCTGATACCACTGTTGGGAACCAAGGGCATAAACATGCGTAGCGGAATAAAACCCGATTCCCAATCGAGGATCCAATCCCAAACCATACAGACACAATAAAGGGTGTTTTTGGTGAATTACCTTTGCGAATAATAACTTCGAAACGCAAGCAGGGGTTACACCGCTACTGGCACCGGCTGAGAGGGTTGCTAGACCACCGTGGATCACTCCAAAAACGACTCCTGACTTCCGTCTAGATGCTGGCGCCGGTTTTTGGGTAGGGAGAGAGAGATAGAGAGAAGCTTTTTGGGAATAAAGGAATTAACTTAATAATTATGAACCCTTAACCCTTTATTTATATGGACAAACCTGGCAGTGTTTGATTCCATATATAATTCTTGGTAATTATCTCTGAAATAACTTCCATAATTATCTCTTTTAATTAATCTAACTGATTAATTAATTATAAATAATTAAACTAATTATTTATTTCTTTTTCTCTCTAAATAATTAATTAACCAATTAATTATTTCCCATAATCCAAACATTCTCATTTTGGTGTGCAGCAGTGTGACCTACTAGTGTCTTATAACATTGGACACGATAACCCCGTTACTGTCTCGCACATAATCCTAACAGAAATATGTTCAAAGCCCCACTCCTAGACTCAAGGTTGATCTAAAGACCAAACCTCAGGAGAAGACTCCAATTCCTCCTCAGACCAGCGATAAAGGCATTCTTGGACCAGGACCTGCTCACCTTAACTTTAAAAATCCTAAGGGTCCCTCTAAGACTAAGACCTACAGAAACTGTTATCACTGTGGCCAAAATGACCACATCGCTAGAAAGTGTCCCCATGCTACCAAAGCTGAAAAAGCAACCAAGGTAAAGAAAGGTCCTAAGGCAAATAAGTCTGCCAAAGGAAAGAAACCTTTAGTCGCTGAGATTGCCACCATCCCTAACCCTGTCAATACTGAAACTTCAGTTAAGATAGAAGATGTTGCCTCTACTTCTACTGCCCTAGTAGTTTATGAGGCCCCTGAATCTTCAGTTACCTATGTCCCTGATGATTCTTTCTTCGCTGACCCTGATGGACCCAACTTTATGTGGGTCCCCAAGACCAATTAACTCTTCCTTTTTTTTACAGGAAAAGGGCATCTGGTATCTTGACAGCGGATGCTCCAAACACATGACTGGAAACAAACATGTTCTAGTCGACTACAAGGAAGAAGTTGGCCCTTCAGTCAAATTCGGTGGTGAAGGAAGAGGTATCACTCGTGGATATGGTACATTAACCAACGGAAAGACTACCTTTCGCAGGGTATCTTACGTTGAAGGACTGACTCACAATCTGCTGAGCACCAGTCAGCTTTGTGACAAAGATCACAAGGTCTCTTTCAACAAGAAAAGTTGTAAGGTGAAGAACATGCACAAGAAAATCATTCTCAGAGGACAAAGATCCCATGATGTCTACGTCATCAACATGGACACGTCCACTAAAAATGTGTGCTTCATGTCCAGGGCCTCTTCAGAAATCAACTGGCTCTGGCACAAACGTCTCTCCCACCTGAACTTCAAGACCATCAACCAACTCTCTATCAGCAACCTGGTGAAAGGTCTCCCTAAAAACAACTTTGCAAAGGAATCTCTTTGTGCTGCTTGTGAAAAGGGAAAGCAGACAAAAGCTTCTTTCAAATCCAAGCAAGTTTCTACCATCAACTCTCCACTCCATTTATTGCATATGGACCTCTTTGGACCTATCAATATTCAGTCTATGGGTGGAAAGCGATTCACTTTGGTGATAGTGGATGAATACTCAAGATACACCTGGGTCTTCTTCCTTAGAGCCAAGAGTGAAACTCCTTAGCTGATCATTGCCTTCATTCTTCGGATGGAGAAGTACAATCAGATCACTGTTCGTTCTATAAGAAGTGATCATGGCACCGAATTCAAAAACAGTGTCTTGGATGAATTCCTTGTCAGCAAGGGAATCTCTCAAAACTTCTCTTCCGTTCGTACTCCTCAGCAAAACGGGGTCGCTGAACGAAGAAATCGCACGCTGATTGAAGCTGCAAGATCAATGCTGATTGAAGCCCGACTTCCTATTCAATTCTGGACTGAGGCTGTCAACACTGCCTGTTACACACAGAACAGGTCGCTGATTGTAAAAAGATTCAAGAAGACAGCCTACGAAGTTTTCAGAGGAAGGAAGTCGAACATCGAGTACTTTCATATCTTTGGTTTCAATTGCTATATCAAGAACAACAGAGATTCTCTGGGAAAGTTCGACGCCAAAGCTGATGATGGTTTCTTGGTTGGATACTCTACTATATCCAAAGCCTATCGTGTCTTTAACAAACGAAGGCAAACCATTGAAGAGACGATTCATGTCAAGTTTGATGAATATAATCCCTTCTCTTCTTCTTCATTTTCTGATAATAATGATATAGATCAATGGGCTAACTCTTACTTTCAAGTCCCTGAAAATGAAGCCCCTGATACTAACATCCCTGCTACAGGAACACCATCTCCAATCCCTGATGGATTTGAAGAAATACCTGAAATTCCTCAGGATCCTCTAGTTTACTCTGCTGTTCCTATAACTCAAGTTGCCCCCACAACTTCTCAGGAGGACATTTCGTCAACTTTAGGATCTTCTGAAGATGTTCCTCTTGTTGCTGATCCTCCTCAACTTGATGCAGTCACTGAAGAATCATCTTCTACTGTTGCCGCTGAACCTCTTCAGGTTGTTCCTCAGCCCCCCTGCTCTTAGATGGACTAGAGATCATCCTATTGATCAAGTCCTAGGTGATCCATCTACTAGTGTAAAAACTCGACATCAGGCTAGTAATCACTGTCTCTATGTCTGTTTCTTATCTGAAAATGAGCCTTCTAAGATAGAAGAAGCACTCGCTGATCCATTTTGGGTTTCAGCGATGCAAGAAGAACTCGCTGAGTTCGAAAGGAACCTTGTCTCGATTCTTGTTCACAGGCCATCCAGGAAGACCATTAGTGGTCTGAAATGTATTTTTAGAAATAAACTTGATGAACATGGCATTGTGATCCGCAATAAGGCTCGTCTTGTTGCACAAGGATATAGACAAGAAGAGGGGATAGATTATGATGAAACATTTGCCCCTGTGGCTAGATTAGAAGCCATTAGACTTTTTCTTGCTTATGTGGCTCATATGAAATTTCAAGTATTTCAGATGGATGTCAAGAGTGCGTTTCTCAATGGGAAACTCAATGAAGAAGTCTATGTTGCTCAACCTCCAGGCTTCACTGATCCTAAACACCCTGATCATGTTTACAAGTTAAACAAGGCTCTGTATGGATTAAAGCAGGCTCCTAGAGCCTGGTATGAAACCTTATCTACTTATCTCATCTTTGAAGGTCTCACCCGTGGAAAAATTGACAGCACGCTGTTTGTCAAGAATTACAAGGATCATGTCTTCCTTGCCCAATTTTATGTTAATGACATTATCTTTGGGTCCACGAAAGCCAAACTTTGCAAAAAGTTTGAAGCACTCATGCAAGCTGAATACAAGATGTCAATGATGGGTGAACTAACCTACTTTTTAGGTCTTCAGGTTAAACAATCTGAAAAGGGTATTTTTCATCTCCCAAGGTAAGTATGTTCGAGAAATGCTTGCTAAATTTGAACTCACTACCTGTTGATGCGGTAATTATCATATATAAAAAGCGGAACAAGTTTTAACCTCTAATGTCTAGCCACTGTCTTACCACATATACAGGCAAGCGTACCTGATCGTGAGTAATATAGTGTAGGAAAGTCCAGGTATCGTTCTTACCACTGGGAACAGTTAAGCTAGATGTCAACTAGAGTATTAATCAGTCAATCTGGAAAATGGGGGGGTTTGCTTTTGAAAAGGTATTTTTAAAGATAAAAGACAATAAATAAAATAAACCTAACCAAGAAGTGGAAAACTGATGAACAAACATACATTGGAGATAAATGAATCCATTATGGTTTACTTTCGTAAGACATAGATTTATGATCGTTGTCAGAATTTAAGCACAGAGCACCCGAACATGTATATCTAAGATTAACAACTAGGTGATGGTCCTCCTAGTCCCAATACATAGGTAGTTTGTCAGACAATCTAGTACCGGTCATCCGATCCTATTTCTATTGCATGGTTTTCTACCTCCAGGTCGCTCTCGGTCCGAGTAACCACTTAACACAACTCTCCTGGTCAAAGGGTAGGTTAAGGTAGGTTGATTATCCTATCGGAGTCTATCTATTTTGGTCAAAACAGATACACCCAACCAATGAGTTCAAATAACCAAACAATATAAATCAGAACGGAATCAAAGACAACATTCAACAAATCATGCATCTAATTAATAAACTGAAATCCAAAGTATTCAAACCATAATGAAAACACAAACGGAATCAGTACATAGACATACTAATTGTAAATACGTAAACAAATCAAACTAAAGACCGGCCGGTTTGTCGCGGCATTCCCTCGAATCTCCTCCGTAGTCGATCATCGAGCCTCCATCTTCTCGGGTTGGAAACCCTAAGCAGATCCCAACATCTAACCTATGAGAGAATTACAGAATTTCTGAGTTTCTGGATGATTACAACTGAATGACCCAAGGCTTAATTTATAATAAGCTCGTCAGAAGCCTTTTCGCGTTCGTGAAACGGTATTTAGCGGAGCGAAACACTTAACGAACAAACCCTAATTTTCTGGAAGCTTCCGAATGAGAAAAGCCGAGCTTCGCGGCGCAAAAGTCTCCTTCGCGGCGCGAGCCTTCTCCTCGCGGTGCGAGTGAATTAAAAACAGCTTCTCCGAGATCTTCTAGAATATTCTTCTTGCCTTATCTGCTAAAGATCCGTCTTCTGGAGGAAGTTATCTGACTTAGAGAGCAAAGAAACCGCCTTAGGAGCCAAGAAAAGTCTATATTTCCAAAGCTTGCACAGAAGTCTCCTTTTTGACGTTTTTTACCCTCTTTTTGCACTTTTACGCACAAGCACCTCCAAAACCTACAAAATCAGGGTTTACACCTTTTTAAGTCAAACAGTATCAAAAACACTCTCAAAATAACTACAAAAGTGGGGAATTGATGCGAGTAAAACATGTATAATTTTGGAGTTATCACCTGTTCTGAAATGAAAACACCTATGGCACCTCCTCTGAAACTCGACAAAGGTTCCAATGGGAAATCTGTTGATGTTACTCTCTATAGAGGAATGATTGGCTCCCTGCTGTACCTTACAATGAGCCGACCTGATATCATGTATGCTACTTGTCTTTGCGCTCGATATCAAGTTGATCCTAAGGAGTCCCATATGAAGGCTTTAAAGCGCATCTTTAGGTATCTGAAGGGGACTCCCAACCTTGGTCTCTGGTACCCCAGGGACTCAGGGTTCGATCTAACTGCTTTTTCATATAGTGATTTTGCAGGCTATAAAATAGATCGAAAGAGCACCACTCGTGGCTGTCAGCTACTTGGTGGTAAGTTGGTGAGCTGGACAAGCAAGAAGCAAAACTCAGTGTCCACATCAATCGCTGAAGCAGAATATGTCGCTGCTGGTAGCTGCTGCGCTCAAGTCCTTTGGATGCAAAACCAACTTCTGAACTATGGGTTTCAACTATCAAAGATACCCATCTACTGCGACAACACTTCAGCGATCGCCATCGCTAACAATCTTGTCCTTCACTCGAAGACAAAGCACATTGAAATCCGATATCACTTTATCAGAGATCATGTGACGAATGGCGATGTTGAACTCCATTTCGTTCCCACTGAATATCAACTCGCTGATCTCTTCACTAAACCGCTGGACGAGAAACGATTCAACCAACTCATCAGTGAGCTAGGAATGCTAAACCCCGATGTCTGATATTCAGCATGCTGCATTTCTAGTTTCTCTTGAAAATTATCTATGTATTTTCCTTTTCAGTGTACTGTAATTTTCTTCTTAAATGAAATGAATTGATCTTGCTGATCATTTTTTTCACTCATACTCTCTTCTGCTGAGACAATGCATTTATTTCATATGTCAGTGATCTCACCTACCTTAACACATTAAATGTGATAAGAAGACTCTTCTGTTGATTACCATTTCACATTCTTTTGAATCTGTAATCATCAAAATGGATAAGTTCTCATTTTTTGAATTGACTTATCTACCACCTACTCTATCTAGTAGACATGACACTTTGGTACTATTCTTTACACCCTAACGTGTGTCAGACGCGTGACGGTAAGTGAAAAGACACTTTCAGGCGCGTGAAAACGAACAGTTACGTATTTACGGCGCGAATTAAATGACCATCATTATTACTTCTTGAAACTTGTTCCACGCCCCATCTTCTTTTGAGCGCCAAAATCACACCTTCTGGTATTCCCCACCTCTATATAATCCACGCTTGGATTACTTCTTTCTTCACATTTACTAGATTTCTCTCTCCAAGATTTGAAATCCTTCATGTGTCAAATCTTCATTCTTCCTTAGAAGCTCTTCTTGCTCGACTGGTAAGTACAACTCTTAAGCCATTCTTAACAATCTTTGATCTAAGGCTGAATTCTCCTCTTCAATCTTATAATAAAACCTCTTTTCGGTTCATCTTTTACAACATAAGAACTTAGAATAATAAAAAGACTCCTCTAATCATTATTTATTGGTTTTAAACTTATGTTTTCTTTCTTTTGCAGAATATCTCTTATACTACTATTTCTGCAGCTAAGATAAAAGCTCTTCTGGAAAACATCTCTGCTAGAACAGAGAAGGAGGCTCCACCGAAGAACTTGGCCACCTCTCCTTGGCCAAGTCTATTTCTCTCAAGCACAGGGTGGTCCTATGCATCCTGCATCTCATCTACAGCACAGCGTGCTGCATCTGAGGGGGAGAAAAACTTGCAGGATACCTTCTTTTAAAAGAGATGATTCCTACCTCCTTCCTCCTCCACTTGCAGGATACCTTTTTCTAATAAGGGACTATTCCCTTATGACGAAGAAGGTGTTGGGTTTTTGTGGATCCCTCGCATCGAACTGACACGGGAATCACTGTGAATCTCAATCCTAACTGGACGAGATACACGATCAAACCTAATGATCAAACTGACCCAAAAGGTTTAAAACCCAAAACATTCGTCGATCTTTTATCGTTAACTTTATTTAATCCTAATAGTTAAAAGTTTAAGGTTGTTACCTGGATTGCTTGAGCTTGATCCACCCGTGAACGACCAAACAAATAACCTTCTAGCCGGTTCTAATCCCGAAATCACGAAACTAGCTGTTTTGCGAGATGACAACCGAAAAAACCGAACTCCGTGGGGCGTGGGATTTGGCGCCGGTTTTAGGGAGAGAGAGGAGGGAGAGAGTTTTTCTGGTTTCTTTTGATGGTTGAATAATTCAATGAATAACTGGTAAGTCTAAGCTTATATTTATAAGGAAGAGTTTCCCAGGTACCATAAAACTCTATAATTATCTTTTTGGTAATAATCTTTTCTTTCTCCCAAAGAAAAGAATCTCCATTAAAACTAGATAATTATATCTTATTAATTAATAATCTATTATATATATATATATATATATTTTAATAAATACATAATTTATCAATTAATAAAGTTATATATATTTATTTACCTAATAAATATATATAATCCATTTCAAACCTTTATCTTTGGGTTTTCTTACATAAAATACCCAACTGATTTATAATTAACTATTATAAACCTAATCTTTCCAAACTTGGGATTATTTTGCTTATTTGATTTATAGGTCCTCCCAGGTACCATAAAACTCTATAATTATCTTTTTGGTAATAATCTTTTCTTTCTCCCAAAGAAAAGAATCTCCATTAAAACTGGATAATTATATCTTATTAATTAATAATCTATTATATATATATTTAATAAATACATAATTTATCAATTAATAAACTTATATATATTTATTTACCTAATAAATATATATAATCCATTTCAAACCTTTATCTTTGGGTTTTCTTACATAAAATACCCAACTGATTTATAATTAACTATTATAAACCTAATCTTTCTAAACTTGGGATTATTTTGCTTATTTGATTTACAGGTCCTCACAGGTGTGACCCTCAAGTGTCTTATAACATTGGATGTGAAATCACTGGTTTGTCAACTTTTGCACATAATCACTAACAGAAGGTTCCTTTCTCCTCTCCTACCTCTTCTCCGTACTGGCCCATCTCCACCATTCTTCAAAGAACAAAACCCAAGTCTCAGGTAGAGATAGGTTATCATCTAAGGGGGAGAAAGCCTGCAAGTCTTTTAATATGTAGGCTTTGCATCATTGCAAGCACATCCTGTTTCTTGGATGTGCACCTACTGAGGGGGAGAAACATCAGTGATCAGAACCTCAACTTGGTGATGATTGCTGTTGTTTCGTTCATCAGAGATAAAACCTCAGATCCATCCCCCATTCAGGATCTGTATTCAACACAGGAATGAATGTCTCCTGGTTGAATGCCTCTTTCACGCTTAGCTGCGGAGTTCTCGACTTCGCTTCAAATGAAAGCAGTGACTCGCTAAGGAAGAGAAGACTCACTGGAAAAGACATTGTTGTAATTTATATAAAAGAGGAAAACTCTGAGGAACCTTTTGTATGATATATTCTCTCCCTGAGAATTCTTTCAGTGACTTGTATTTGTTTCCCATCTGTAATTGTTATTATGAAATGAAATACAATTGTTTATCTATCCCTGATTTTCCTCACTGAAAAAGATCACTTCTAACAGTTAAATAATACAAGTACCTTTCATATGTTTTATTTCCTAACTGTTGAATCTAGACTTAGAAAAAATTTTAAGTTACTAGAATCAAGGCAACCTCTCTGTTGTCTTATCATTGATATTTATGGGAGATTGTTGATCCAGCTCCTCTATGACTTGATGAAATACCAATGATCCTTTATCTAATAACTAAAAAATACTTAGCACTGCTGTGATGAAATTCAATACTTCAGCGAGCTTGTCTCGCTGATAGTTTGTACATCAGCGATTGCTGATCACTGACTCCGTTCAGTATCAGTGAAGAGTTGACATCAGCTAAGTATCCTTTGAAGACAAATTGTCATGTCACTATGAAACCATCAACACCATCTATTGATGCAAGCTGATGATAGAGTCAGCGATGCTAATGATCTGAAGTTGATATCAGTGACAGCTAGCTGACTACTCTTACATGACGTTCCAAAGAGAACAAGTAACAGTGCCTCCCTGATCCTTCCCAAGGATCAGCGACTCTAAGGCCAGATCAGCTACTTGTACTTTTAAGAATACTATATTTGTCTTCTTGTCCTATATGCACAAAAAGGATTTAAATATTGCCTTTCTGACATTAGTGCAAAAGGAATGTCTCTTTACTGTTCCCTCCGTACTTATCACCCATAAGGCAACTGTTTACTATAGGCCATGACCCTACCACGCGTAGACTTTTTTTTTGGACGTGTAAAGTTGGGGGATGGCATGCATTTAATGCATGGTATAAATATGCATGTAGTGTTGTTCTTCAAACAACACCTTGGTCCATCTTCTATACCCCAATCCTTTCTTCCTTCTATCTTCTAATTATTTCTATCTCTTTTATTACTTGCTTTGTGCATAAGCAAAGGCTTGGTGCCAAAATACTTATAAAGATTGTTTGGTTCTTGACATGGTCTTGATCCGTTTCAATAAACAATCTACTTCAGTTCACACAAAGACTCCATAGGAGTCGTGGACTGAATTAAGTAGAAGAAACTGTGTTGATTGTATTCAACCCCCCCCCCCTTCTACAATACAATTTATCTTATTGGCCATCAATAGAGGACCAACAAAAGTGGCAACCTTAGGGACTATTCTTGATATTAGTTTGTTTTATGGACTAAAGTTGAAAAAAGGTGACAACCACAGGGACCAAAAGTGTAATTCACTCAAGAAAATATATAATACAAAGAAATAAACATGCTTTATATATTTATTCAACTATTATTGAATAAGCCTCCAACAATACCACAAATGCTCCGCTACCCTCTTAGAATTGTAAGCTTCCAGCATCAGCCCCTCTATGACTTTCCAGCCTCCATCTTCTCAAAAGAGTCTTTTTCTATCCCTTGCAAGTCTGAACATTTCACCTTAGTCCAACAAACAAAATAAAACAAGTTAAGCCGTTGTATCATTGTTAAACCTAAATTAAACTATAATAAAAAAATTGAACTAAACAAATGATATATAAAAAAATAAGAACTTTTTAAATTGTTTATTTGATATTAATATTGGGATACTTTAAAAAAAATTATTGGGTCTTTAATTTTAGTATATAGTTTCTCGACGATCCATCGATGAATGGTATTCGTCAATACTCCGTCAGTATTTCCTTTTTCTACGACTTTTAATTTGACAGGCTTTCACTGAAGATTCACCGAAGGATTCTATTTTTACGAACGAATTACCAACAAATCTGTTTACCAATGACAATTTTATAGTGTTTTATCCTAGAAGATAATTTTGTTTAAACTTCATTCTACTAACTTTGTTGGATATTTCAATAAATTTCATATACAATGCTATTTATACCTTTGGTGTCATGAAGCAATGTACACAATTAACATACCTTAAAAAAGGAAAGAGTTTTCTAATTATGTAGGTTTATTATTTAATTGGCATTCATTCAAGATTTGGAGACAAGGGAATGATTTATGTAATTTACTCTGATTATTTATTACAAGCAACAAGATGAACGTTGGTTAAACAATGACGACAAGCTTATACTACACAATGATTAACAAATGCAATTAACCCTTCAAATAACGATCCATTTGAGCCCTTTACATTGTCTCAAAGCTACCATTTTCAAGACACACTATGTCCGTGAGTTGCACAAGAAATTCAAAGTCATCTGGGCTTTTGATGAGACTAAGTCGTATATAGCGATCTTTGGCACCAAACTCGCTTCCAGGACGACCTATAATTTTTCCTGCTTGTAGCACTGCACCACAATCTTCTTCTTCCTCCCGCTCACATTTTACCCATGCATAAGCTACAATGATTGTCAATAAGGGTTACAACATTCATTTAACCATTAAAGGCCATGTTACATTAGACAATCGGACGATGCAATTAATTGAATAAATCAAACTATCACTATTGACTAGACATGGACGAACTTGATTAGGTACTTGTATATGTGTAGGAACTTCTTTCTCTCTCTAATCACTTTCTTAGAGAACAACTCCAAGTGATTCCACATACCTTAACATGGTGTCTGATTTGGGATCTAAGCCATCAAGGAAGAAACACTTTTTTTGCCTCCATTCTAAGGGACAACATTTAGCCTTTTGTTTGAAGGGGTGTGTTGTAGTCGTATATTCAACTAGATATGGACCATCAAAATTTTGTGTGAATGAACACACACACATATATATATATATATATATATATATATATATATATATATGGGGCAAGTCAAAATAAAAACAATCTAACTGTTAGAGATTGTGAAAACTACTTAGTATGTGTAGTTTATTAGATGAAACAACACATATGAATATCTAATGTTGTTTCAATATTTCATAAATAAACGCCAACTGATGTTTTGCGTGTAAAAATCATAAAAGGTATGTTTATGCATGAAATTAACACACACTCATACACACATGAACCAAACATCAAACATGTGAAACAACATAAATCCGAGTTTAATTTCAAACTCATTGAATTGTTTTTTGTTGGTTTTCATGGATTTTGTTTTCACGTGTGTTTTTCATCTATGAAATGATACATAAACTCGTTATCATGATATTTTATCCCGTTTCTATATATATATATATATATATACAGTAGAAACTCTATAAAATAATACACTTGGGACCACCAAAATTTATTAATTAAAAGAGTTATTAATTAATCGATAAATTAATAATTATTAATTTATATATTAATTAATTTTTTATTAATTTATAGTGAAATACTTAGTTTACAAACACCTTTCAAGCTTCCACTTAATTATTGTATACAATGCATGTATATCAAATGAACGGCCCAATTTGAAAGAAACCTTCAATCTCCCACCTTATTATGCTTCTTGTGTTCAATGTATCACTTTATGGACATTAAAAATATTTTCTATATAAATACAAGATAAAAATAGGTTAACACAAACAAATCATACACACAACATGGCTTCCCATCTTAAAGGTGTGAAAAAAACAACAATGACAGACGAGATTCAAGGGGAAATTGATTTCAACAAAAAACAAAAAACAATTGAGTCATTTTTCAAGAAACCTTCATAAATCATTCATGTAATATGTTATATATAAGGAATTATTAATTTATATTTTATATAGGGTCTAAAGAAATTATCAAAAATGTATTATCTTATAATTTTGGCGAATTATTAATTTAGCACCCTATCCCCGAGTCGGGACCCGGCAACAAATATTATCTTAGAGAGTTTATTAAATAATCGAGTATTAATTTATCGAGTTTCTACTGTATATATATAGAGAGAGAGAGACGAAAGTTCAAATGAAAACTCATTTTTCATTGTGAAAGTAAGGACCACTAAAATCGCGTCACATAACAATATTCACTCAGAATATCATGCATTATTCAGACTAAATAAAGACACCTAAGCTTTATTCACTCTGAACAATGCATGATATTCGAAGTGAATATTGCCACGTGCCGTGATTTTAGTGGCCCTCACGTTGACAACCAAAATTGAGTTCACGTTTGAACCTAACCCTATATATATATATATATATATATATATAGAGAGAGAGAGAGAGAGAGAGAGAGAAAGAAAGAGAGAAAGAGAGAGAGAGAGAGAGAGAGAGAGAGAGAGAGAGAAAAGGTGGGGAGGATCGAGGAGGACTATAGGAGGAGGGGAGGTTCAATTAGCCATCCATATGGACACTATGTACTTTTGCATAGCAATAAATTAAGTTGTTTATTGGTTTTTATGCCCAAGTGCATTATGCACGTGTGCATATTACAAGTTACGTTTATATACAAGTGCGTACGGTCTAGATGAAAGGCTACAAAGATGTTTCTTGATTTTCCTTTTTTTAATGTTTTCCATCTGAACCTGATCTTAAGTGTCTGTACACCCAATAAATGTTACAAATTGTAAAAACCATGTGTTGCAATGACTTAATTTTAAGTTAAAATTTACGTTGTTTTATATGTTTATTTTCTTTCTTTGTTTCTCGGTTTTTACTAATATTTTGATTTTTAAATGAACTTTACTCTCTCTCTCTCTCTCTCTCTCTCTCTATATATATATATATATATATATATATATAACTTTGGTGTTTTTCCATGCATCGAACAAACATAAATGTTTCATATATTAAACCACGCTGAAAGAAGAACAAAACCATTTTATAGGAATAAAGGAACCATTTTGGATCACACATTTTGGATCACCCATTATTAAATCATATATGATTTTGGTGGGTCCCACCACTAAATCACATATGATTTAATTAATGGGTGGGTCCCACATAATGTGTGGCTCACATTTGGTTCCTTTGTTCCTTTAAAATGGGTTGTTCTTGTATGAACCTCCCTCAACTAGTTTATATATATATATATAATATATATATATATAAACTAGTTGAGGGAGGTTCATACAAGAACAACCCAATTTGCAAGAACAAAGGAACCAAGGAAATCACATGTGATTTTGTGCTGCGATGGAAAAAACGTGTGTAGGCCACGCTCCGACAAGGCGAGTGGGTGAGCCGCGAGTGGGCGTCCATGCACAAAATCACGTGTGATTTTGTTGGTTCCTTCATTCTTGCAATTTGGTTTTGTTCTTGTTTGAACCTAATTCTAAACTAGTTTGTAATATATGTTGTGTTTGTAATTGATATAACCTCTATATATACTTGTATACAAAATGGGTTGGATTTTGATGAGAAATTTAAGAAGGGATTTGGACCCTTGGATCAATTCCAATTGAAGATCAAAAAAGTTAAATGTGTATCGAGACATACCACATCAAATCCTATGAGAAGCACTATTCATAGGTAGGGTTAAGATTAAAAATGATCAAACTGAACTGTTTTTTACGGTTTGAGCGGTCTACCGGTTCGGTTCAGTCTGGTCTGGTCTAAAAAATAGCCAAACCTTATTTTTATTTACTTTTCATGTTCTAGGCTCAACTTGTATGACGCAATTTAAAAAAGTTGTCCAAAGACATGTTTTTAATTTTTATTTTCTCAATTGATTGACAAAATTCTGTAATCCATCATGCAAAAGTTAATTAAATCTAAAATTTCAAATCGTCTTTAGACTTTTTAATTTGTGTCCAAAGTTTAATTATTGTTGACTTGTTGGTGAACTTGTTTAACTTTTCATGTTCTTTTGGTATTTATTGATAATGTTATATTTGAAAACTTTTTATTTTAGATATGGATGTTATAGTTTTTAGTAAACCATCTTTTTATGATCCGGTTTGGTAATTTGTTACCAAACCGTTTAATTAGAAAATTTTCTAAACCACTGAGGAGATTTGGTTTGTGATTTGAGGGCTCAAATCGTTCCTCTATTCTTTGGTTCTTTAGAGAGGTTAAAATAGGTTAGTTGCAAAAGCTTCTTGGGATCATAATAATAATAAAAGTAAATTACGAATTTGGTCCTCGTGATTTGGTAGTTTTTACGGATTTGGTTCCTAAACTTCAATAAGTAAGGATTTGGTCCTTGTGGTTTGCAAATTCTATTGGATTTGGTCCCTAGTGGTGTAAGTAGGCAGGGACCAAATCCAATAGAATTTGCAAACCACAAGAACCAAATCCAATAGAATTTGTAAACCATAAGGACCAAATCCAATAGAATTTGCAAACCATAAAGACCAAATCCGTAATTATTGAAGTTTAGGAACCAAATCTATAAAAATCACCAAACCACAAGGACCAAATCCATAATTTACTTTAATAATAATTATATACAGGAGTATGTAACAAAATTAAGATGTCTCTAAATGGGGTTGACCATATATACCTGGATCTACCTATGGATCCACTAACAGTTTTTATAAAATTTAAACTTACTCTTAATCATCCTTATTGAAGATTAATAACCATAAAACTCAAAGTCTATGAATGAAATAAAATTACCTGAAGATGGTCGCTTAGTTTTGTTAAAGAAATTGCAGTGCATAGGATCTCTCTTTTGGATTGAAAATCTTGTTGACTTTGAGAATACAGAAGTCAACCTGTCCCAACGATCTTTCATTTCATTATAAGCAAATTCAAACAATTGTTTTCCGTCATCTGCAACGACTACTTTTAGAAGCTTTAAAACTCTTAATTGTGTGTCCTTTGAAATCCCCAAATCGGCCACTTCGATATATTTCAAAACCTTCTCGTATACATCCTTATCTTTTATCACGGCCCACCTATATATAACAAGCATGTACAATATATATTAGCCATAAGGTAAGAAGATATCTTTATAATCGTGATTAAAAAGCAATTCAAAATACTACTCTAAGCTAACTAATGAGTTATTTTGCATTTTAATCTAAACTATTAGATCAACGTTAACTAAAGGTGATCCACGGTACAAATCCCTTCTTACACTTCTATTCCAAATTGATCCTTTGTCTAACCATACATATGCATAGAAGCTAGGAAACGTTTTCAATACTTTCATGTACATGTACATCTCGTACAAATGAATGATTATCAGTATGTTCCTCAGTTTTATATTTTTTATGGTTTTTGGTGAACATAAGAAATTTATGCAATCACATTCACATATCATACATTAATCAGATATGACATACATGTTGGGATTGACCAACCAGATAATGAGTTACCCTTTGTGCGACCTTTGGCCATGTTGACCAAGTTGCCCGCATCTTCTTTAACATGTGATTTTACTCCGTAATCACAAGTAATGTTAAAACTTTTTGGTTTTTTTTTTCGCAAATTGACCGCACTGTATATAAGAAACACACACTACAACAAAATTGAGTTTAGAGAATGCCTAAAATAAACAAGATCGTAATATGGTGTAACCAAAAAACATCTTATCTAAAAATGTTACAAAAAGGTTATAGGACGTTTTTAGGAACGTAACAGTTTTTTTAGAATAGTTTCAAATAAAATGATCTTATTAACTATTTTATACGACACTCTTTAAAAAGTGTCCTATAAATACATGTGTTCTCAAATAAGATGAGTAACACTTCTTAAAAATGTCCTATAAAGTTATCTAATAGGACACTTTATTTTAAATTTAACCTAAAACACTTGTTACGACACTCAATAGCTAGTGTCCAATAAATTTATTATTGTAACACTTTTAGATATGACGCTTTTTTTATTTGGCCCTATAAGCTTTGGTTCTATAAAGTACTCTATTATGACGCTAATTTATTTTAGGCGTCTAAAACTTATTTTTGTTGTTGTAGAGTACGACATGCATGCCATAATATACACACACACACGTACCCGAAGCGTGCACCAGCATGACCAGTGAGCTTGGAAAGAGTAAAGACCATGAAATCGTGATCCAAAGCGGTTGGGATAGGTGTATAATGTGGCCAATAATAAGCAAGATCGTATATCGTCTTTCCTCCAAGAACCGATTCCTTTAACTCCCCATCTGGATTGTTTGGTGAGGTTACAAATTCAACCACATCCATGTTGTTCGTATAATTATTCAACTTCCACGCATTTGCATCTCCTCCAAATCGAAAATTCTCCGAGTTAAACAACATCGCTTGAGTCTTATACGTCTGTACATCACGAAACAATATTAACAACCTAATCAAATGCAACTTTATTATTAATTTTATTGATTAATCAAAATAACGAAATTAAGCTAATATACGAACCGAAAAGAATGGGATGGAAACAAGTATGTTGGAAGGAGAAGAAGAGTTTTGGGAGGAAAGAGCATAAACAGCTGCACTAAGGAGTTGTGTTGATCCTACACCGAAAACAATGTATCGACCTTCGGTGATCGCATTCCCGACAATGGAATGCAATTTATGTATGTAGTTTTCAAGCTCGATGGACATGAAAGTATTGTCATTATATTTGTAATTCATACGATGCCATCCCGATACTAGAATTGCACTCGCGGTTGCATGTTGCATCCAAAATGACTCTAGAAATATAGGATCCCCACTACACCATAAAATAAAATAACAAGAGTAATAACTAACTAGTTTTTTTTTTTATTGAATTAAATCTAATAAATAAAAAGAAATGAATTAATTAAGAAGGATTAATTACCTATCAGCATTTGCAGCACAATTAGACATTATTTGAGAGCAATCAATACCAGAATAACAAGCATAGCACTGACAAGCAGGCCGGCCTTCGGAATTAATGGAACCATCGAGATAAGCTCTGCCATGACCTGAACAAGAAATCGATGCCACCGCTTCTGCCTCCGTCGCTGCTTTCTCACTCCAACTCAACTTGCTGCCACCACTGTTGCTGCCGCCGCTACCGAAACCAATGTACAGATTTATGGTAAATAAAATATTGATTACTATAGAAGTCAATAAACAAAATTTAATACAATATTTCTTCATTTTCACCATGCTATATATTTATTGGGACCGATGGGGGGAGGTTTTTAGTTTGGATATGATTCCCAAATATATGTATCCCTATATAGAGAGAGAGAGAGAAAGAGGCTAGGCTGTCCTTTTTAATAAATTCCCTAGTAATTAATAAAGTAGTAGTCTTTTTATAATGCAAGTAGCATTACCTTAAATATAACTCCTAAACACATGTTTTTATAGAAAACGAATGTCTTATATCAATTCTTATATTTTGTAGCTTTGTGATCAATATATTTGTCTCTACCCCTAAGAAAACCTGTTCTTGATTGAAAATAAAAAAGACTAGTAGTCGGTTTTTTAGTTGGTTTTGTATGAAGGTTCGGTTATTTAATGGTTCTAAAATAATTGGATCGGATGATTTATGTCACAAAGTCATCAATTATCTATCTTTGATCGTAATTTTCTGCTTCTTTATTGTTTATTTTTTCCTAATTCAATTAATTACCAGCATATAGCCAGCAAATTTGTCACTAATATTTTATAAAAAAAAGGGTATTAATCTTTTAAATATAATACATAAATACATTAATGACAAAAAATAATTAATTAATTATTTTTCTGCGATACCAAGACTCTAGATCTGGTCCTTCGGGGCCGGGTTCGGGACCGCTTCGGGTTGGGCCATAGAGCCCCTAAAACCTGCCGGTCGAGTTCAGACATATGTTGGGTCTGCTCGTATCAGAATAGTGGGATTGCTCGTAAGAAGGCCTGATGCCGTTGGAACGCGTGTATGCGTTAACTTGTCGTTCAAAAAAACTTAATTAATTGTTTAAAACCCACATGTGGTGACCAAACCACTAGTAAAAAAACACTAGATAGCTTCAATTGGTCGAACCAAGTCAAATCCAATCACTTTTTGCTACTAAGGCGGTCTTGCAGTTTGGTCCAATCTGAAAAATAAACAAACCACTAAGTTCGACCCGATTTGCGTTTTGAACTTTGAATATTTTTGTGAGTGATCTCGATCGAACCAACCTCCTAAGTATGCAAGTATTAATATTTAGGTTTCATGTTGCAGACTTAATTTTTATGGCCCTTAGAAAAGTTTGTTCAAAAACATTATGTTTTTAATTTTCATTTTTCAATTGGTTGTGTTTCTAAATTGGCAAAATTACTATATTCATCAAAAATCAAATCCAAAATTCCAAATCACTCTTGTTGGCACATTTGCTCTATGTATTTTTTTTTTTTTTTTTTTTTTGAGAGAGAGAGGAGTTTTTTTCTAATAATTCAGTATACTATTTTTTTTCATAATGTTATAGCTTATTCGTTTTTATGTAAATTTTATTCTTTTTGGTTTTTAAACCCATATGTGGCCCAAACCACCTAAATAGGCCCAACATTTTTTTGCCCGTTTTATTGATTTTGTCACTTGTTGTCAAACCGTGTTTTGAAAATGTTCTAAACTGCCATTACGGTTTGGTTTGCGGTTTGGATAGTTTACCATCCAAACCAAACACGAAATCCAAAATCCTAGTTTTGGAGAATTTTATACTATTCTCCTAGTTTCTCAATTCTTGAGAAAAGTTTTGGAAAATCTTTTAGAGTAAAAAGAAATCCAAAATCTCCATTTCAAAAAATCTCTTAGATATGCTCTTAATTATTAAGACCTTAGTTTTTTTCTTCATATATATATATATATATATATATATATATATATCAATATTAAAACCTATTTTTTTCAATTTTCAAATATATATATATATATATATATAATGTATTTTAATCCATTGCTTAATTTAATGATGGTCATGGAGTGGATTTTATGAGTAGGACATCTTCAGAAACAGGCCAATAGCATAATAGTTGCAGTCCTCCATTTAATTTTTTTTAAGATTAATAAAGCGATTCCAGAAAAGTTTATATAATTATAAATTAATTCAGACAAACCAATTTGGAGGAAATGAACCAAATTTGGGTAGTTTTTATCTGGTAATGGTTATCGATAAAAGTCAATAACTCTACTTACCTTATCAAGTAAGATTATAATGAATTAAAATGATATTGTATGCAGCAATTTAACCTGTAAGTGTTAACCGGATAAGAGTCGTCATTATCACTCATCAAGTAACACTTTCGATCATTGTCATGGCTTTTACCGGGTAAGATTCTCAGTTTTTGTGGTCTTTTCATGTTTCTGTAAGCATTTACCAAGTAAGCGTTGGTTAAACGGCTCCTTAGCCATTTTAGATGAACATCTTCATTTCTTAGCCAACTTTTGTAATGTATGAACACCTATGGACAATATTTCGCACCTCTTTTACAACTTGTGAAATGTATTTCTTATCAATATAAATATAATATTATTCTAGCGGGTACTCCATCAAAATAATATTAACATAAACAAAGAATTATGAAGATAGAATTTGATAGAATTGGAATTCATCAAAGAAACTTGACTTTGAAATAATTGGAATGAAATTTGATGGAATTTGACCATGCATTTGTATGGTAGGAATTCAATTCTTTCACTTAAACCAAAGGATAATAAATTCCAGGAATTATGGAATTCAAAGGATTCCAATAAGTTCATTATGCGAACAAAACATCACTAAGGAATTTATCATTCCAGAATCCAGATGCATCAAATTCCTTTGAATTGTACAAACCAAATAGCCCCTTAAGTGTTAGCTCAATTGGCAATAAGCCCCTGGCTTTTGGAGATCATTCTCAATGGTCATCGGTTCAAGTCTTGCAACTTGTAAGGTGTAGATTTTCCTATTTGACCTCTAGGACCCCTAGGATTAGTCGAGGTGCGTACAGCCTGACTCGAACAACCACAATTAACAAAAAGAACAATACCATTTCCCATTGATGGTAGATTTAGGAATGTGATTCCACGTTTTAATTAATTTTCATGTTTAAGAAAAAAAAAACGAAGAAAAGGTTAATATCGATATTTTAGCAAACAAATCCAACTACGTGTGGAGATTAATGGTTGTTCAATGTCAAACAATCAAAGGAAGTTGGTTTCAATGGCCATTGAAGGCTATTCAGAGCCAAAATAAAAGAGGGTGAATTTTCGCTTCAAATGAAACGTCGACAATAATTTGGTAAAAATCAAGGTTTAAATATTCCCAATCGATGCATATTTAAGTTTAATTATTTTTATTTTACAAGATAGAAATGTCTAAGCGATCATTATAAATATAAACATTTATCAGGAACATATTTTACTGTTCATGATACACTGCTCATATATTTGTTATATTTACATTTTAGCCCCCTAAGTTTATAATATTTATTCACTTTGTACCTTTTAGTGTTCTATATTTCATTTTACATTTTAGTCATACATCGTATATTGATTGAAATATGTTAAAAAAATACGTTTTAATTTTAACAAGTTACACCATTATAATCGTATCATCGATACGTTCGAAATGAACCTAATATTGAATATTTTTTGATGTGATTATTTAATTATATACCATATATACTACGATTATATATGTATTTTAAATGTATTTCAGTTTTATTTTTTTTACGTTATACTTTTTTTATTTTTTATTTTACACATTTATCATATTATACATACTAGCATTTGATAGGAAGATGAATAGTAAAGTATAAGAAGAAAGTACCACTTTCATCCATGTGGTTTGATATTTATAACGCTTTTCGTCTCCCCCCCCCCCCCCCCCCCACACACACACACACACACACTATCTATATGCTAATAACTACGTAAAATAGACATCAATTGCAATGAATAACTTTTTTTATTGTAAGCATATATAGTTAAATATCCAACACAATGCATAAAGTCTATCATATTAACCTTTTGTTTGACAATATATGTACAAACTTTATGTTTCATATAAAGTCATGTTACTACTAATGATAAAATCCATTAGCTATGCGCACTTAACCTTCTCAACCCTCCCAAACCCACTGTCACATCAACTTCCACATAAACTTTTTCCCAACCCCACAATTAACCGTCTGAAACCCTCTCTGATTAGTACCGAACTTTTTCAACCCTCTCACACACCACACACACAACACATACACACACAACACACTCTATTTATCAGCGGCTTCTCATAAAACAAACGGCTTCAAAACACCGCTCCCTTCCCTAGCCCGCCCAACCCGCTGTCGGCGTATCAATACCTGCCCAACCCGCCGAGGCCGGCGGCTTCCAACCCGCAGAACCCCACACGCCGTAACGCATGGCCTTACAATTTATAATCCGGCGCGAAGCCCGGGGACTCTTGATAGCTAGTTTTGCAAATTTGTTGTTGGATTTTTCACTAAAAATTCATCTACAATGCTATTTAATCCTTCCTTAATCATGAAACGATGTAAACAATCAATAAAAGTTTTTTTTTTTTTTAAATAACGTTAGTATTAATTTAGTGGTTTTTTATAATTTTAACCTGCATTTATCGTGAATTTGGTTTATAGTATTGCAACAAATGAGCAAATAAATCGAAAGTTTGTTTCAACAACTATAGCAATAAACGTTTTTTAGATATATTAAGCCTTTTATGATAATAATAATTAAATTCACTTTTAGAATTACATACTATAAATCATGTTACAAGTGGAGGCGGCCAACGCTAAGAGTTCCTATTGAGTTAATTAAGATAGTTTTAATAATTACTTCTATTTTACAAGATAGAAATATCTAAACAATCATTTTGCAAATTAGTTGGTGGATTTTCCACTAAAATTTCATATACAATGCTACGTAATCCTTCCTTAATCATGAAACAATGCAAACAATCAACATAAGTTAAAAAGAAAAGTAATGTTAGTATTAATTTAGTGATTTTTTATAACTTTAACCCGCATTTATCATGAATTTTATTTATAATATTGCAACAAATGAGCAAATAAATCCAAAGTTTGTTTCAACGATGAACGTTTTTTTAGATATATTAAGCCTTTTATGATTATAATAATTAAATTATCTTCTATACTTGCATACTAAATCATGTTATAAGAAGAGGCGGCCAACGCTAAAAGTTCTTATTGAGTTAATTAAGATCAATTTGTACAAAAGATGTTTAAAGTAGTTATAATTGCTTTTATAAAAGTTTATTTTCAATAAAATAAGACCAAGTTAGGAATTTTTAAATGCCACAGTTCTTTAAAAAATTATAATATTAATTCCAAAGTATTTATTTAATTTTTATAGTTTTAAAAGGTTAGGAGTCATTTTATTACACCTTCAATTAACACGAAAATTAGGAATGCTTAAAAAACCCGACCAATCTAATCAAATGTGAAATAACTTAACCTGACACAAATTGATAGCTAATCAAGTTGTAAAATCTTTAAATCATATGTCTTAGATTAAAATCGGGTTATGATTATTCTGTTGGGTTTTTGTGGGTATCCTCGGATCAAACTGACTCGAGGATTATCTCAGACTTTAACAAACCTTACTGGTTTGATAAATCTCATAGGTTAATCAAACTGATAAAACCTTTCGTGATCAAAAACTCACTGTTTCGATCTTTATTATGCGGAAGCGTTTAAAAGCTAAAACCCTTAAAAGCCTATTGATCTTTAATCGTTTCTAGTTTAATCCTAATAGTTTGGATTAGATCAATTTACCTGGATTGCTCGAGAATAGTCCACCGGTGATCGACCAACGAACGTTCTTCTAGTTGAACCGTAATGAAACCCGAACACTTTGGAAAAACAAACTGGATTCCCGAAAGGGGTTGGCGGCGCCGGCTAGAGAGAGAGAGAGGGAGAGAGAAACTGAAACTGAATTTAAGTTGAAAGCTACAATTTTCCTTTAGCCCATAAGCCTTATTTATATGGAGGAAAAAACAATGTTTGTATGAGATTCCGTTTCCTTTTATAATTATCTCTAATCCTTTTTCCTTTTTTAATAACTAGAAAAGAATTTGCATATGATAATTATAATTATATATATATTTATCTAATATATATAAAAACTTATTAATTAACTATTATATATTTATTTATCTAATAAATATATAATATCCTAATTAATTAATAACCCTCCAACTTCGGTAATTCTGACTGAAATTACCCAATTGATTTATAATACACTATTATAAATCCTAACTCTCCATTTATGGGTTTCATCTAACTTGTTCGACTTATAGGTCCTCACAGGTGTGACCCTCAAGTGTCTTGTAACATTGGATGTGTAATCACTTGGTTTGTCAACTCTGCACATTATTCCTAACAGACTCCCACTTGTGCAAGTTGGCAATACCACCTTTGATTACACTGACCTAAGGAGGCCCCTAGACAGGCACTTAGGCTGACCAGGTTACAAGAACTCTTATACCCAGACTGGTGATATAAACATTCCGTAAGGAATTTAGAATCTATGAAACTACTGTTCATTGATTTGGGTATAACTTGGCTTTTCCCTTTGCATCACGATATTTCATCTTTGAGTATGAGCTTGGAAATTGTCAACTCTAAATACTCAAGATTCAGTTTTCTTGATTATCTGACTTTTACTGATAGGTAAATGACAAAGAACTAATCAGTTCGTTTGGGCATGGCCATGCACTTCATCAGTATACTTAGTCAGTCAAGATGGGCCCAGAAATATCTCTCTTCTATGAAGAGGTGCAAATCCCATCTTGCATATCTGCCTTTAACACCACGGCTTCCGCTGAATCTAGTCACGCCCTTTATAGCCACCCTGTTACGGCGTAGCGGTTGAGTGTGCTAAGTATTCAGTAGTCCTCATGATATCAAATCAGATACCTCAGGTGATAGGGACAACCACTGTGAGACTTACTTATGACTGTTTCCAAGAAATAGTCTCAACCGCGGATCACGTCCGATATTTGCTACTCTATCAAATATTTGTGCAACTTTTAGTCTACAACACTTGTAGCTGTTATTCAGCAACTGATCATAACTACCTAAAAGTTCACAATGACTTTAACACCTTATCATGTTCCCACAATGATAAGTCGTCACGGACAAGTTTTTGAATGAAAACCGGAAACTAGTTTCATTCCTGGATTAATTAAAACATGCAAAAATGTGAAAGTGATAAATAAATTAATTTTGTATAGTCCATACTACACGCTGTAATAATAACAAAATTAAATGTCTTTTCTTTAATAACTTTCATAATATCTATTTAACGTTTGTTAGATACTGGTCTAAAATAAAGTATCACCTATCTTTAGTTTAAACCCTTTGATTAAAGTTTACCATTTTAATCAAAGTGATAACCAAATAATACAAGTCTGTTTATACGATCTACTTGTATCTGCTAATTATTGTTCTGCAAACATCTTTTTAAAACAATAACTAGACTTTCATCATATTCCATGAACTCGGAGACCTGGACTAACTTCCAGTTCCTGAATATGTAAAACTACAACTTTCCTTAGTTGTTGTGTAGATGAATGATTTCTACCTGAAATCAGATTCCATTTGCAATGCTGGCAAATCTACTGGAATCCTATATTTTTAATCCAACACTTTAATTATTGATTTTAAAGTCAGTCACGACCTTTGTTTCAAGGATCTTGAAACTTTTATCCTTTTGACTAAAAGGGTAAATTATATCTTATGAATTCTTATCCTACCTGGATTTATGAATTCCGAGATATATCAATAATTATATCTTTTATTCTTTGACTAGATAAAGAATAAATTGGGCTCCCACTTGCTTATATAAAAACTAACTATTATTCAAAATTTTACTATTGACTTAGTCAAAACTTTGATTAGTCAATTCTAGTTTTAAGTAATGAACTTTGAAAATTTCTCTTTATGAAACTTAACTGGATTTGATTAAATCCTGATTCCAGATCTTGGAATCTTTCTAGTTTTATAAATACTGTTATTAACGCTATCTGAGTTAATATTCTAAATTCTCTCTTTAAAACATTTGAATAATAAAACTTGATCAAACTAGATTAGTTAATTCTGAGAATTTCTTTTATAAAACTTAACTGGATTTGATCAAATCCTGATTCCAGAACTTGGAATCTTTCTAGTTTTACAAATACTGTTATTAACGCTATCTGAGTTAATATTCTAAATTCTCCCTTTTGATCACAAAACTATTATCATAAATGTTTTATTCTCAAAACACATTCCTATAGAATCTCGTGTGTTTTGATAGTTTTTATACAAATTACTTCAATTTAATAGATTTTATTGAAGTAACTATAACAGGCAACAACTAGGATCATACAAATTCAAGAACACTGAGCACAATCAGATATTTCAATGTCAGGATAATAATTTTTGAAAATAAAACCATAGAATTATAAATTCAAAAATTACAATCATCCAAAAACTGTTTAAAACATAAAAACTAGAAATAGCTGTTTTAAAACTTAAATCCAAAAATATCTTGACTTATATTGAAATAAACTTGTACTTCAGATCCTCAGCAACCTCTGGGCATTTCACTTCTGACTTCCTGCAATAATTGCTCTAGGTATCAGTATACTTGTAAACTAACAAGTAAGAAGTGACAATTAAAGCAATCATAAATTTCTGAGGTTTTACATACCTGCTTCATGACGCTTAGGGCAGTTTTGCCTCCAGTGACCGATCTCATTGCATATGAAGCAGCGGTTTTCGGTCCTAGCTTTGTTTGGCTTAACCTTCTTGCCCTTGCCCTTGCCTTTGCCTTTCTTGGGTGCACTCTGGATGGCCTGGACTGGTCCTTTTCCTTTACTGGTGCTAGCATGCCCATTCTTCTTTTTAACCCCTCCGTCTTTCACCATCAAGACATCCTTGGTCTTGTTTTTGTTCCCCATATTCAGTTCAGCTGTCTTAAGCATGGAGTGCAACTCTGCTATTGTTTTCTCCATGTTATTCATATTGTAATTGACTACGAAGGCCCTGTAGTCTTCTGACAGTGAATTGAGTATGGTGTCTGTTGCTAGCTGCAACGGAAAAGGATGACCAAGCCTCTCCAGATGATCTAAGTGTCGTTTCATTTTCATGACATGGTCACTTACTGATGTCCCTTTTACCATCTTGCACTCATTAAATGCTTTGGTGGCATCGTAGCGTTCTGTACGAGCCTGGGTCTGGAACATGTCCCTCAGCTGGCGGATCATGTCATAAGCATTTGTATTTATGAGCCCTGCTTGCAGATCTGGGCTCATAGTTGCAAGCATCAAACAGGCGACATCAAGGAGATCATCCGAGTGCTTCTTGTGGGCATTTCTGGCAGCAGCCGGAGCGTTTGCCGGAGGTGCCTCCCCAAGTGGCTCTTCAAGCACATACCATTTTCTCTCGTGTCTGAGCAATTGCGCTCCCAGTCGAGAAAATTAGAGCCGGTCAGTTTATCCTTTTCTAGGATAGATCGGAGGGAAAGATTATTAGTGCTGGTAACAGTGCTTGCCATCTACACAAAATAAAACTTTTGGTCTTAGCAACTGTAAATAGATTAATTTCCAATAAAATATCAATAAACCCTTAAATGATCAATTTATTGGACTAGGATCCTTATTTCATACGTCCTGATGTGCGTAATGTTCTTGCTCCACCAGATCCGTATTTATTTCGGTAGGTAAGGACTTTTACCAATCATGTCCAGCTGACATGACTCCTAGATCTTTTCGGGACTATGGCAACTGCCTGCGCATGTTTTAGTCCCTCTAAGTGCTATTTGGCCCGGTACCACCCGGTGAACATTATAGTACCAAAACAGATCTCACCATTTTGGGGACCTGATCACTATACTCTGGCCGGTACCACCCGGAGATAATTCGCAGAGTTATGTAACCCCTCCAGCTTCAGTTTGAACACGGACGTTGAATGTGTGATCACTTACAACGCCTATGTACTTTACGCCGAAGGTGCCCCTAGATGGGTTGCACCACTGATCTATGATTTTCGGGGTTTTGAAAAACTTTACTTCCAGGCTTTTGAAAAACTGATTGTTATAAAGGCTACTTACGTTTTAAACTAACTGTTTCAAACATACATGTAATTTTAAAACGAACTGTTCTAAAATTACTTGCTAATTAAAACTAACTGTTTTAATAGCACACCTAGTTGATTAAAACTAACTGTTTTGTCAACTTTGCCTTTTATATAAAACAATCATCTATAGGTTTTAAAACAAAAACTATTGTTTTGAAAAGTTTGAAGAAGCTGATAATAATAAAACCTATATACTTTTTGTTGATACAACCTAGTTTTAAAATAACAACTTTATTTAAAACTACTAACATGCAAGATATCACAAATAATCAACCAACCATGCAATTAAACAATAATTAATCACGTGGTAGCTAATTATAGTTTTTGCCAACGTTTCCTAGGGACCAATAATGACCTATTATACTAAAAACTTCAAAACTTGCGTAGCTCCCACTGGCCTCGCCATGTTTGTTAATATTCCGGTAAGTTGAAGAATTTTAGTAGCTCCCACTGGCCTCGTCATCCGAAAGAATAAAATATCTATCCTAAGGTCATTATTACATAAGGGGTTGTAAGTGGCATGCAGGCCTCCCATAAATATGTCAAGGGTCTAAGTTGGCAAATACTATAACGTATATTTATATGTAAAATCAAAATGAAATCCATATATAGAACTCAAGCAATCACGCAATTATATATATATATATATGCAGTATAATAAAAGCAATATTATAATTACGAGAAATAAACCTGGATCCGTTAAAATTATCTTGTCTCAATTATCGCAAAACTTGGTTTTAAACTGATTCGAAAAACAAACTGTTTTATGAATCAAAAACTTTAGACTAAAGAATGGCTTTTAAAAAAAGGGATTTATAAACAATAAATCCTAAAACCATTTTAGCTAAAAATCAATCCTTTTATCCAAAAGTTACATTAAACAGGTTTTATTGATCCAAATTTTTAAAATACTGGCCTTTGAGTTGAAATAGTAAAACAATATTGGGCCTATATGAAAAATTTAATTTTATAAAACTGTTTATCAAACTGGATAATTTAGTCTAACTGGTTTAGATAAAAATTAAACAGAAAAAGAAAATTTCGGATAAAGAGTCTTTAAAAACAAAACAAGTTCTTTTGGGCCATAACTTGGTCCAAAGAACTGGCTTTGGGCTCGTTACCATTTTGGCCCAACTACACGAAAAACCCTAGATACGACCTGCGATCAAGAAACGCCGTCCACCATGCTGGTGGTTTGGTTACGGTTGGGCGGCGATCCGTCCATCGCAAAACACCGCATCCACCTCCCTGGTGGTGCGGCTGTGGCTTGGGTGCGGTGTTTTTGCGGGTAAGCCGGCTGTCACCGAGAGCCACCATCGTAATCCGGTGATCTCCACCGAACTGGTGGTGATGCCGATGATTTATCCGTAACCCGGCCAAAACCGGACGCGGGTTAGTTTCTGGGTGCGATCGGGCTTCGGCCATCATTAATTGCCGTTGATAACACCGCCATCCACCGCCGCGTGAGCGGCCTCTGGTGGTTGTGGTTTGGCCGCCGCCGCGTGAGCGGTTTCGATCACATTTGTGCCGTGCTCCATTCACGGTCCTTCATCAAAAACGTCGGCCACCACCATGCTGGTGGTACGGCCTTGGCGTCAACCGCGGTTCGGCCCATGGGTTCGCCGCGGTTGGTTGACGGGAGAAAAAGCCACTGCCGCTAACACTTGCGGCGGCTGTCGAGAACAAGCACCGCCACCAACGCCACTCGATTTGAAAAACACCACCGTGTAGTTTGGCCGTGACCATCGCAAACATCGCAACCACCGTGCGGTTTGGAAACCGCCGGCCACCACCGAGCTGGTGGTCTGGCCGTTGTGGTTCGATCAATATCCACCCGCCACCACCGAGCTGGTGATGCGGTTTCTAATTTCCGGCGGTCATGGCCACCACGGTGCGGCCTTGTACCGGCCACGTCTTGCCACCGTCGTCATCATCATCACGGTGCTGTGGTGGTTAATGATAACGGCCGACACCACCACCGTTGTGTGGTTTGAAAACAACGCCGGCCACCACCCGTCTGGTGGTGTGGCTATGGTGCGGTGGTGATTTGACTCCGGCCACCTGCCACGACCACCGATCTGTGGTATGGCTACGGTGGTCGACCACCTCGGGCTGGGTGGTTTGGTCTCGGCTTGGTGGCAAACGGCCACCGACTAGATTGGTTTAGGTTTTTAAATAATTAAACTCAATAAAAATCAGATTTTTATAAAGATTGATACGTAAGAAACAATTTAATTTTAACGGATCATGCAATCTGATAAAAACTAAACGATTTCAACAATAGCTCTGATACCACTGTTGGGTTTTTGTGGGTATCCTCGGATCAAACTGACTCGAGGATTATCTCAGACTTTAACAAACCTTACTGGTTTGATAAATCTCATAGGTTAATCAAACTGATAAAACCTTTCGTGATCAAAAACTCACTGTTTCGATCTTTATTATGCGGAAGCGTTTAAAAGCTAAAACCCTTAAAAGCCTATTGATCTTTAATCGTTTCTAGTTTAATCCTAATAGTTTGGATTAGATCAATTTACCTGGATTTCTCGAGAATAGTCCACCGGTGATCGACCAACGAACGTTCTTCTAGTTGAACCGTAATGAAACCCGAACACTTTGGAAAAACAAACTGGATTCCCGAAAGGGGTTGGCGGCGCCGGCTAGAGAGAGAGAGGGAGAGAGAAACTGAAACTGAATTTAAGTTGAAAGCTACAATTTTCCTTTAGCCCATAAGCCTTATTTATATGGAGGAAAAACAATGTTTGTATGAGATTCAGTTTCCTTTTATAATTATCTCTAATCCTTTTTCCTTTTTTTAATAACTGGAAAAGAATTTGCATATGATAATTATAATTATATATATTTATCTAATATATATAAAAACTTATTAATTAACTATTATATATTTATTTATCTAATAAATATATAATATCCTAATTAATTAATAACCCTCCAACTTCGGTAATTCTGACTGAAATTACCCAATTGATTTATAATACACTATTATAAATCCTAACTCTCCATTTCTGGGTTTCATCTAACTTGTTCGACTTATAGGTCCTCACAGGTGTGACCCTCAAGTGTCTTGTAACATTGGATGTGTAATCACTTGGTTTGTCAACTCTGCACATTATTCCTAACATATTCGAACTCAACACAACACGATGAACTTGATTTCCTATTATTTCTTAAATTTAATATTATTTTTAAGTCTCTACTAATATGTATATTGAACAAGTGCACCACCACTTACCCTATTCATATACATATAATTAAATCACTTATTTATCTCCATATAACCACTTCACACATGTATGTTCAGTAAATGTAAACACGTATATGCAATTTGAGAAAAATAGTTGAACACGATTTGTTTAAGATTTAATTAATAAATGTGGATAGGTTGTCTAAAATTTTTGGTGATGAAAATCGAATTGAGTAGGGAAACCAAGTTATTCAAGGTTACGATAATATTTTGGTGTACCAAAATATCAACCCGACCAATTCGTGTAGTTTGGGTTGGGTTCAGTTGCACTTTGGATCGGGTTGGCTTTAGAAGTTTCAGTTGCACTTTGGATCCGGTCTGATTTGAAAATAGTCAAACGCTCGTTCCGGTCTGCGGTTAGAATGTTTTTTTTTTCTTTTTTGAGCGCATTGGGCAGAACCGACTTGCTCAAAGCTTGTCTAAAATTCTAACTATTGTTGCTAAATTTATTTAACTTTTTTTCAACTTGCCTAATAGTTTTATTAATTTTAGAGATAAACTTTCTTTTATGATTTAGTATACTAATTTTTGCAACGTTATATTGGTAGAATTTTATTTTAAATATAAATGTTATATATTTTTTAGTTTAAAGCCCATAAGGGGCTCAAACCATCTAACCCACTCAGACTAGACAGTCCTTTTAGGTTCGGTTAACAAACTTGCTCGGTTTCAAAAGTACTCTTAAACCGTCCTTATTGTTTGGTTTATGGTTTAGGAGGTTAAACTGTTAAACCGAAACTCGAACTGTAGTCTACGAAAGAAAAAGCAGTGAGAAAGACAAAGAAATTAAAGGTACTAATTTATTTTAAATCGAATAAGAGTTAAGTATATTTATTTTTCAATTAGTTCAACAAATGCACCAGTGGTCTAGTGGTAGAATAGTACCCTGCCACGGTACAGACCCGGGTTCGATTCCCGGCTGGTGCAATATTTTTATTGTTTTTAGAGTGAATTACATATTTGGTCCTTGTGGTTTCCATTCACTCTTGTTTTTACTTTTTATGTACAAAATCACTTTTATACATTTTATATATATGCCCCTCGAGTTACACAAAATTGTCTAATAAATGGTTTAATATACAAAATTGGTCAATGGAATCAAGCTTCGCAGATTATAAGCCTAAAACAGCTTATTAAGAGTGATACAAAAGAAGAGTTATGTGAAATAGTTTTTACAAACTTTTAAAATCAACTTTACTTCAAGTTCAAGCCACATAATTATTACATTCCCCATTTTATACATTTAAACGTAAAAAAGGCCCCTCTACTGGGGTGTTTGGCAGTTGCTGCATAGTTTGGTGCCGGATGATTAACTAGTCAGAATGATTAAGAGGCTTTTATGATAAGTGCAAAATGCAATATGTTGGTTTGGTAATTGTTGAGTATGAAATCAAGACTTTGAATGGTTAAGAGACATCCAAGATACTTAATCATTCAGAGGATTTTGGAACGATTAAGAGGTAGTCTTGCCAAACAAGATTCCCCTCTTAACAATTCAGATGTTGCCTCTTAATGGAACTGTTAGGAGGTAAACAAACACCACCGATTAAGTTCAAACATGGAGGTACCGTTCTGTAACAAGCAATAATCTGATTTATAAAAAATAACGAGTAAGGATTTTGATGAGAATAACTGAACTCTTTATTTTCATATCTCGAATATACAACAAATGAGTAACAAGGTAACAAACAATTGACCATGAAAGATAGCACACTTTTACCGATATAAAACTCAATACTCTTGGATTACTTACAATCAAACACCGAGAAGCATATCTTGTATTACTTACATAACCACGGTACACGATGGTCCAACTTTACCATTACAACAAAATCCCCGACCAAAAACTATAGGAAAATGTTATTTGCAATCCAAGAATTCAAGGAACGACATAAGTACATAAAAGCAACAGAATGCAAATAACATTTTCCGAATTATTAAAGGTAAACCTCTTTGCTAACCTAGTTTTGAATTGAAAACAAAAAACTATACAACATCACAAATTTACACACAAATAACACCTGGTGAGACATACTTTGAGAACAAACAATGAAACTCAAGTGTAACAAATGATTTGAGTAAAAAAGAATCCAAAAAGGCCGAGTCAACTCAACTCAACTCAACTCGGTAGCATGTTTGAGGTTGTGCATGTGTCTTTAACTACCAATATTCATCCTGCCACAGAAACACAATGAATTTTATTTTTGAGATTTGAGATTTGTAAGGTTGGTTTTAGAGGTGGTAGATGGTGAAAGGACTAACCTCTGTTAATCTTAAGCACTTAATTTCACCGTCTATGCCCAATTCTGCGATGATACCATCGTTCTCGATCTCTGCATTAGTGATCGTGAGGGCTTTTTGTAACTTCCTTGGCGAGAAAACTTCGACTTCGATCATATATGTTGCAGTCACAGGCCTATGATCAGAGAGCTTATTCTCCGTCCTTCTATAACTCAACTGTCTTATTCCCCTCCCAAACGAAAGTATGCGATCACACCTGAACAACAAAATTTGACCAAATTGAAGATCAATTAAAAAAACGTCGTTCAACAAAACCCATCTCCGACAGCTTCTCCAAAATGGAGAAATGGGGATTTTGAGCAAATATTTTGCTCCACCGGCTTTCCCAAAACTATTTCAAAATATGGAGTTAACATCAAAAACGATTACCAACAGGAAAATTTGAAAATAAAAAATTAGAGAGAGAAATAATATTTTAATAAATAATGAAATATTTAATACTATAACGAGTGTTGAAATCTCCAAACTATGGAATTTGTTGGAGATGAATATATATATATATATATATATATATATTTTGAGATTTTGACTTTTGATTTTTCAATTTGGAGAAATTGTAAAGAATATGTTGGAATTGGTGTCCAAATCTAGTTGATGTGGGCCAGAGAGTGCCAAATCCCTGTAAAGTGGTAGATGTTAGCTCTGATACCAAGTGAGCTAACAGACATTGGACCAAATTGAAGATCAATTGAAGAAAAAAAAAAAGCCATTCAAGAAAACTGTAAGAATATCTCAAAAGCCGATATTTACTCTTAAAAAGTGCCCTTTTTGAGAGACAAAGAGGGAGGGGATGGTCCAAGTCTAGCTGATGTGGAACTTTAACAAAAACAAACTAGATGTGTGGTTAGTGGGATACATGTAGATGGTTGGATCAACTGATAGAGGTCTACATCAACAAATATGTTGCTAAGTGACCCCAAATTAATGACATGTTAATTGATAGTATTGTTTTTGGTCAATACTCAATAGAACAACACCCCTTATACCACTTGTTGAAGGCTAGTTTAGACATATCTTTAATAGACTATGTGTCAAGTCAAACTTGCAATAATCGAAACGAGAGTGAGGTTCAATTTTAAAAACACGAAAGCTTTGAGATGCTTACCATGCCGGAGTTCGCCTTCCAACTTTAGGATCCTCACCACAGTACTTTTCTGAATTTTGCTCGTATTTGTACGTTGGTGGAAAATCTAAAACACCTTCGACCCATCCATCAAATGCACGACCTTTCTTTAGCTCCCGTACCAACTGCAAGAAAGATAACCATGTCATGTAACAACTCATATCTGTTTAATCAACTTGTAAATCATAGAAAAAGCACCACCACAAATCTAGGAAAGATGTAAGCAGTATATTATACCAACTAACCTGATCATACTCTAACAACTTCTCCCAATCATTTTTGGAAATTAAATCACATGTCCTCTCATATGATGAGTTGAGACGGTAATTGAGATCGCCCAACCAGATAATTCGACTGAAATACATACAAAAGCTCGTAAGATTACCTTCAAAACAAACATAACTTTGAAATGAACCAAGCTAGAGTATTATTCTTCTTGCAACCTATCATGATCTTATCTAGGAGTAATACATAAGGTCTGCATAGCCAAAAAGATTCAGTAAGTTTATCCCTAATGACTTGCCAGCAGAAGTGCTATTAGATCATTCAGCATTTGGAGATCACACAACCCTTTTATATTTACACAAACCTCTCGAAACAGTTTACGGATTACAGTTGCCAGTGAGGCCATCTTGTTTGTATTGTAGCCAGAAAACAATGATATTTTAGGGTTTTTGGTCAGGTCTACCAATAGCCCATGACAAAGTTTCCAAGTGGGTACGAAACCGAACAGTCATGGACAAAGGAAATGTGCATCCAGCTCCTATTAAGACAACTATTCAGCTAGATTTTCTTAATAGCAAAGATGGCCAGATCTTTACAGTAAAATTATGGCACCATACATAAACCTAAGTTTGACTGTTCAAATGGTTACTGAAATAAGTACTAGCAGAATCAATATGCAGAGGGTCCTAAAGGGATCATGGTTTTCAATTCCTAAAGGGATCATGCTGAATGGTTTGGTGCTAGATGATTAAGTGGTCAGAATGATTAAGAGGCTCTTATGATATGGTGCAAAATGAAATATGGTTGTTTGGTAATTGTTGAGCAAGAAATCAGGACTCTGAATGGTTAAGAGATATCCAGGATACTAAATCATTCAGAGGGTTTTGGAACCATTAAGAGGCGGTCCATTTTTTTTGCTAAACAGGATTCACCTCTTAACGATGCAGAGATTGCCTCTTAATGGAACTGTTAAGAGGTAAACAAACCCCACCTTATACAAACTAGTGCATTTTAATCACAGGCAAACAATAGGTACTATAACTTGATTCCATTATGGACCTTGTTGCTTGTAACGAATATTTGATTATGCATTATCAATTTTACTTATGAGAACGAAGAATAAGTAAAGGCAGATGTCTCATACTTACTCATGGTTGTATATCCTCTCCGGGAGAGTAGAGTTTGAAATCATGTTAAAACGAGTCCTTTTATGTATTTCATGAACGTCCGCATTTCTTTTAACTTTATCGGCTTCCTTTTCACCAGACGTAAGGTGAGTGCAGATGAAACAAAAGAATGTCTGGTATATTGACATGCGCACCGATATCGACCCCTGAAAGAGCGAAAATTTGTCAATATACATGACATAAAGAGCTAGAAGATTCGCTAAGAAAGTATAGAAAATGGCAATTGAGGAAAGAAATGGACCTTGTTACGGATGTAACCCCCTCCACCAACACCAACAGCTGAGACGTGCACGTTTTGGATATACTTCCTCAAGCGTCTACGCACCCATACGGTGATGAATATGCCAACCATTTGCTTGCTTACTATTCTTACATACGGGGATCTCCTTTTCCGATACATAGCTGAATCAAGATCCAGCTCTGCCAGAAAAACTTCCTCCGGTATCACTCGGTTGTCGGTATTCATATACGACTTGAAAGTATTATATCTTTTGAAAGATTTAGAAGCCTTGAATGACTTAACAGTGGTCAAAGTATTTGGTCTTTCTGGTACACACTGAGCCAGCAGATCCAATGGTGGTTCTGGCCAGCACAAGCCAATCCTCTCAGTCCCACTAAGTATTCTAGTTAACTTTCTATTATTAGTAGGAGCCAATGGTTTTATGTTTTCTTCAGGATCTTCAGCTGGAAAGCAATTTATTCTGTCCAGTCTGTTTGGAGACGGGTACCGTGTCTCTAACTCGCCTTTAGCTTGCATACTTGCAAGCCAATTGTCGTCGTTTGAGTCGCAAGTTTCCGTGCTCGGGATCGTGTTTAGGCACGGTGGGCCGTCGGTGAGCTCGTCGAAGTTGGAGTCCTCGTTGAACGGGTGGATCTCCTCCTCGCCTTCGCTGTCACTTTCGAGGACTACTTCGTCTTCTATATCTGGAATATCATCGGATGGTTGAAACCTTGTTGGAGAAGGAGGGTTGCTGTAGCATTTGAATTTCGTCTTTTCGGGTTGGACTCTATTAAGGGTTCGACGAATGATGTTTTCCCATATTGGGACTCGACGGTTATCTTCAGGGCCAAAAATATTGCCAGCGGTTAATGGTACGATCTCCTGAAAACTGTGTAGGAAACATAGGGGATTTAGGCTGAAATTTTGCATTGGTTTGTATCAAGCCAAATGATTTGAAACACAAGGATCAAATCTATCGGATAAAACGTAGACAAGCCACAAAACATTGTTTTTACAAGGAAAGACTTACCCAATCACGTATATGTCAGCAGGATCATCGACTTTAAGCCAGTCTTTAATATCTAAGTCTTCGGGGGGAATCTTTCCCGCAACATTCCAAGTGTTAACAGATACTCTACAAAACAAAACAAAAGGCAAGAAAAAAAGTAAAGGTATCAGATCAACTAGTCCGATGCTAACGGTAGCCAAATAACATAGAAATACTTGTTAATCATGTTTAAGAGGGAAGGCCACCACACTTGAGTTCTTTTGCCTCAATGTACTGCGCTCTAAATGTCTCTGAATTTCGTCGTCTTGACCTGGGAAAAGCTCCTGATGACCCAAAAAGGCAACACAAACCACAATTAATATTACAGTTTAAATGACCAAATTGGTAGCATTCGTCGAACTATACAAAACACAAGGTCTCCCAAATAACAAATTGAAGTATTGATAGATCAATAAAAGTTTTAAAACCTCTTTCAAGTGCATAAATCATTTGGTAAAAAGCATATGCTAATTTGGTAGCATTGTTTAAAGATTAACTAACAAATCACATGGTCACTTAAATGATAAATTAAAGTATTGTTACACCAATAAGAAGTTAAGGGGAGGCAACAAAAAGCTTATGAATCAAAGATGTAAGAAAAAAACCAAATGAAGCATGTAGTAAAATGTCATTAGAAGCAAACCAAAAAGGACAAATTGTATCTTTTTACCATTAGGACCACTCTGGAACTCGTCTCTTTGTTTATCCTTGGTTCGCGGATCTTTTAGCCAGTCACGGGACTCTTCTGTATAAAACAAAACCATACATTTAATTCGACGTGTCGGTCAAAGATCAAAGGATGCATCAATTCAACATGAAAGAATATGTGTGAAACCAAGAAAATGAAATAGTGAACTATGACATACAGGTTTGACTTGTTGTGATATCCACTTTGTCCTTATATAAACCTGGGTCTAATGTGTTGGGAGTTCAGTAACCATAACTATTTGAAAATATCTGGACTTAGGTAAATTTGTTTTCCTAGAATGTAGCACAACTTATCTGGTTGACCTTCACCCATGGAGGAAGCATTGTAGCCTTAATGAATTACTGTTTGCAACTAGATACCAATATATAAATCCAATTTCATTTATAGGTGGGACAATAAGCTGACAACCCACAGTGTTCATCTCAAGCACAACACCTTGAGGATCAACTTCTCATTCAGCCAAACTCCATTTCAGACATGTGATGCCCTAACTAAAAGGCTAAAACGAAGCTTTCCCGTACCACTATACAAACCCACAGTATCTTTCCAATTAGTGCTTACCAAGTCGCATTACCTTGCTGGATGAATATAATAACAACCAAGAATCTTACCTGGTAAGCGAGGGAATAGACTTTTACCATGATTAGTGCTTACCGGGTAAATCACTACGATGCCATTTTGTGGACTAAAATCCTACCCGGCAAGCAAATGATAACACGGGATCTCGGAACCAAATTGGGTATATGTCAATCAGTTATCCATATAAATTCAATTTACTTCCCCATCAGCCAAATGATTGGGAAACAAGTGAGGGTATGAGCACTAAGCTTTGGTACTAAATTGAGTGTATATATATGATCCAAATTTACTCCCCATCAGCCAATTGATTGAGCAACAAGTAGAGATAACAAAGAGCAAGAAGTTTTGGTACTAAATCTGGGCATATATTTCAGTTAATTATGCATATATAATCCAAATTTACTCCCCTTTTAGCAAACTAATTGTGCAAAACTCCAGATTATTAGCAAAAAAATCTGGTGTATTTCAACTAACTATTCACACATAATCCAAAGGTGCTCCAACCTTAGTAGATGATATTGAATTTAACAGTTTAGAGATCTAACAAATAGAATCAACATATAATACAGATATTATAAATCTCACCTTCAGGCTCGGAATCGCCGGAGCTATCGTCCTCCTCCGGATCGGCGGTGTATTCTGAACTTTTCGGAGCACGATGGAGCCATTTCCGGATAACACTTTTCGACCAAAAATGCTTCAAAAAACGTACAACTCGAATCAACATTTTCATCACATCAAACAGTTAGTTGTTCTTAAAATATCGAAAAACTAGAAATCGAAAACTAGTAACATAAAAACAAACACACACAGACACACAACCAAAATAACTTGACAGATCTTACACAAACTCATCCATCCGATTATCTGCTACCGTTCTGTAGCAAAACGGTAGCAGATAAAAGCGAAAAGCTGTTATCTGCTACACAGTTTGTATAGCAGATAACAGCTTTTCGCTTACTAGATTGGAAAAAGAAAAAGTAGATAGATTTACAAAAAGATAATAAAGTAAAAAAGAATGTACCTCAGGGAGCTGATTCTTGGAAGGAGGAGGACGCGGTGGCTGATTCATTAAGCTAGAATTTGAAGAAGGATCACAAGAAGAATCAGGAGGATAAAGAATTTGACAAAGTGAAAAAGGATGAAGATGATGATGGTGATGCATACATCCATCCATCAACTATCAAATATCAAATATCAACCACCTTTGTTTTCAAAGTACAGTGATTTCAATATTAATTATATATATATATATTTAGATTTCTGTAGTTATCTTCAAGAAGCACTTTAGTTTTTTTTATGGTTTAGGATCATTTGAATGGGAAGTATGATGTATTTATAATGATACTTTTCTAGTTTTGTGGATGCAAACCGACGTGTTTTTTTTTGGAATAAAGTTAAATTAGTTATGAATGAATGAAGATATTTTATTTTAGGTATTTTGGAAAAGTAATAATAAAAATCATGTCAGACTGTGAAAATTTTCCACCAAATTCTGAGCATGGTTCTTCCAAGCCCCCACCACCCATGATTCATTCTTTCATTCTCACCCCACACCCACATTGACAAAGATACCACCCAAAATGGACAAATACATAGCTACAAATACACACTATAGTGACTACACATATATATACATAGAGGGAGGTTCATACGAAAAATATAACTTTTTAAGAAAATGTGATGAGAAATCTTAACGACTCATCTCGGTCAACAAAAACAGCTTTGACTGGTCCTCCTCTTTAATAATCTCTACCCTCCCATGAATCGCGTCAACCCTCCGTGATCATGTCCACCGTAACCACGAGATGAATGGCTGAGATTTCTCCTTACTTTTTCTTAAATTGACATGTTTCTCGTTTGAACCTTCCCATTTATACATATATATATACATACATGTATAGGGTTTAGAGAAAATAATTATTAGTGAGATAAAAAAAACTTTGAACAACAGCAAACATATTAAACCTGCTCCTAAATCTACAGTATCGACTCGAACACACAACCACAAAAAGGGCACCTTATTGAACACCAAATGCCATTGAGCTACAAACTCTTTGGCATTAATAAGATAATTATCATTGTTTATTAAATACAAATTTAATATTTTTTGTATATATATATATATATGTATATTAATAACTTGAAGAAAGCATTTATGAGACTATAATAATAATCTTTAAAAAAAAGTGTTCATCTTTCCGGTCTTTTTTCCTTTTTAAGGTTGTGGTTAATAATTCCGCTGGTTTCAAAAAAAAGTGTTCATAATATGTATAGTTGTTATATATTTTTAATAATATTTATACGTATTTGTTATGAAGAGAGGAGGCCGAAGATAAGAGATTTGAGAGAAAAAACGAAAATAAGAGAAATAAAGATTTTTTATATGAAAATAAATCAACTAGTTTTTTGTATTTTAAATTGAATCTTCCAAATCTTATAAATTAATATATCTTAAAAGAAGGCCACCTACATATACACAAGCATATACATGTAGTTCCAATCTTGCTAAAACCATTGGTACAAAAAGCTCATTCTTTTTTTCAAACCAAATGAACAAAAATTGAAATTTACTCTAAAAGAAACACTAACATGGCCAAAAATTCTAAGTTACTCAAAAAAATATTAACATGGTCAAAAATTGTAATTTACTCTAAAAAATATTAACATAGCATAAATAAAGAATAGACACCTAATAAAAGGCAGATGTAAAAAATTAGGGGACTGGACCACTATTTAAACTTATTTGATTTAGCGATAAGTTATTTACACCTTTTGAATTACCATTCATACCCTAAAAAATGAATTGCTTACTCATATCAACATCAAGTCCCATTTTTATATTCACTATGCATTCTATCCCCTACTAAAAATGGTGCAAATAGCAATCTCCTTAATTTATCATGTGGGATTAGACCCAGAAAACGAGGTCAATTGTGCTCAGTTTTGTTTTAATATTTTAATTAAATAGTATATAGCTTATTTTATATTTAAAAATAGATTAAAGTATTGCAAATAATTCTATAAGTCAAAAGAAATTAGAGGACTTCCGAACAATTAGGAAGACTACTCCTTAATCAAAATCAAAATATGTGAACTTTTCAGTTTAACCCTTTTTGTTTTTGGAATTTAATCATGATTAGCTAATTAACATACTTGTAAACAAAAGGTTATTTTAAACCTTATGATCTACCATTATACTTATTTATTTTAATATTTTTTTTCATTATTGTTGTCATCAAATTGTAAACTAATTAATTATTGTTAAACAATTAAAAAGTATATAATATTTGTTGTTGTCATAAATTACCCTTAATTAATATATCAGAAAATCTGTGACTCATAACATAAAAATAAAATAAAAGGAAAGGAAACAAAGAATAGGACAAATACTTAAATAGTAATCAGAATTACAAATTAAACTTCTTAGCTTTAGACAATTTAAATTGACTTAACTATGATGCAAATATAAGTTACAGTAAATTGCAATTTTGGTCTTTGGTTTTTGTTGTTTTGTTGTTTTTTTTTTTTTACTTTTTTGGTTTTGATCCTAACATGGTATGCAAAAAATGTTTTATTTTGGTCCTTTTCACTAACAGAAGCTAACGATGTGTTTGGTAAAAAAATAAGTTAGATTTAAAAGGTAGCTTATAAACTAGTTCATGTTTGGATGGACCATAAACTAGCTTATTGAAACGTTAGTTGAAATAGTGTTCCTGAAACTTTTTGTAACTTTTTTTTTCAATTATACCCTTAATAATATTAACTATTATACTGTAAAAATCATTTTTGGCCATTTTACATACTTATAATAATGTAGTTTTTGCCAAACATAAAAGTTTATTTGCCTTTCAAAAAATATTAACTATTATACTTTAAGATACTCTTTGTCAAACTAATTTATTCATAAGCTAGCTTATCAGCTATTACCTAACTTATTAGTCAACAACTAGCTTATTAGCTACTAGCTAGCTTATTAGTCAATAGCTGGCTTATCAGCTAGTTTGCCAAATACAGTCTAGCTTCGTCTGTTAATTTCCCTATGTATATTACGCATGAGGATAAAATAGTCGTTTTATCTCTAAATTACAAAAATACACTAAGAAACAATTCCAATATCGTCATTATCACTTTATATTTTAGAACTAAAATTATTATTTTACCCTTATGTACACGATACATGGAAAAGTAAGCAAACGGGGTTTAGCTTTATTAGTGGGAGGGATTGGTGACATTGGTCCCAACCATTTTTTTATAATACCATGAGATCTTCACCTAAAAAGTTTTTTGTACATACTAAAATTAAAAAACTAATAAATTAATAAATTATAGGGATGATTGTTGAGATTTAGTTAATAAAATAATGTTAAGATTTAATGTAAAAAAGAGAATTTGCAAGTTGAAGTTAAAGTAATATTATAAAAATAAAAAGGTGAAAAAAAAAAGAATGAAATTAGAGATGGTTGTACGGTTGGATGGCACTTTGGGAATAGGGTATGGAATCGAGATCCGGAATGAGGGAGACAAGAAGCGCCTACTGGAATTAATTCAACGATGCCGACCCGACCCGACCGAGAATCATATGAAGTTGACACTTTGACAGCCTATTGAAGCGTCATTGTACAAAGGACGGTTTTGCCCATTGACTTTGACCCCAAACACCCTTTCACACTTCTCCTTGTTTCATCATCCCCAAATGTTTATGTTTGGTCCAATTAAAGTTGAACACGATGAAATTGGATAAGTAATTTTTTTGAAGGGTGGGTAAAATTACACACGGTTTTTGTGGTATTCGGAATCCATTTGGACTCCTGACTAATTCGCGTCGGTCTTAAGGTGGTCTGAAGGTCGGCTGAAACCTAGGTAGAACTTCACTTGCTATCGTAAGATTTTGAACCCGGATAGCAAGAGATACCATCTTCTGATCTACTGGACCCTTCATGATGTAACCTTTATCACGGGGATAGACAAATTTTGTTTGTAAAAGTTGTCGAATAAATTTTAATTTTGTATTATGGTTATAAATAAAATTAAATATATAAATCACTTAATTTATAAGATAATTTTCTTATACGTAAATGTATGCATGTATAATAATGTGAAATTTGAATGAAAATTTTGATATATTGAAAGATAGTTTGTAAAAATCCAATTCGTAGAAAAGAAAATACTATGTTTGAGTTGGTCTGGAAGATCATTATGAATTAGCCGAGGCACAGTGAAGGTTGTTGCAGTGAAAGGTTGGGGCAAAGGTGGTGGAGATCATCCAGAGGACGTGAAGATGGTGGCTAATGGTGGAGAAGATAGGTGTGGCCGATGTGGGGGAGGTATAGGTGGTTGGTGATGATGGGTGGTAGTCGTCGGTGGAGGCAGCCGATGATGGTAGTGTTGGCGACAATGACGGTAATCTATAGGCAACAATGGTTTTGGAGGTGACAGAAAAGCTTATAGATGAGGAGCAGGTGGATATAGCCAAACAATGGTGGCGGTGGCTACTGATGGCCGCCATTGGTGGTGGCGATGGTGATGCGCGGTGGTGATGTATAAAATGTATTATATTAAAATTATATATCAAATGAAGATAATTAATAATTAAAGCTTTTGTTGGTAATTTATAAATAATATTTAAATAGTTGAATACTTGTATAAAAAACATATATTAGTTAGAAACAATAAATAATTGTTGCTTAATTAAAACTAATAACAAAAAATTACATAAGCGTATTAACATATTAATCCAAATAGGAAGTAACATTCGAATGAACTCCTTTTTAGCAAGTAACATTTAAATATCTTCTATTAAACTCAAAAGATAAACTAATTTATTATCAACAAATTTATTTTGTTTATTATAAATATACTATAGCATTATTATTAAGTATTTAATATTATCTTTATTAAACATCTATTTCACTTGATCCGTTGGTCTCAACAATATTTTTGTATCGACTTGTTATATAATAATTATTTAACAAGTTATATTAAAGAGAAATAAAAAAGAAATTTAAAGCAAAAAAAAAAAGACTAACTTACTTTTTATATATACGCTTAGATAAACATAAGTTAGTTTATAAGTTAGTGTTTTATAAAACTACTTGAATAAATTATGAGAAGTTTTTTATGATCTTTTCAATTATAACCTGATTAATTAATAATGGTTGATTAGCATTATAATGGAAAAAAAGTGATAAAACTCTCATAAACTACTCCAAGTAATTTATCAATAATCTAACTTAAAGTATATAGCACAAAAATTCTCTAAATAAAGTTATATTTCATTCCAACATCTTCTCTCTATTTTAAAGACTTCAATATTAATTATATTATTAAAATAATATATAATGTGTTAACCGTGTTAACTCATTTTCCACTAGTCAAAATTGTCGGTTTGGTTATTTTCGGTTATTTCCATATTTAGTGGTTGGTTGAAGTTTATTCTTGAAATTATGGATGTGATAATCATGGCCGTTGATTAAAATCAATATGGTGGAAAATAGGTTAACACGGTTAACACAATTTGTTTGGTTAACAAATGAACTCAACCCTGTATATAGTTCACAACCAAAAAGTGGTTTGTATTTGAACTTTTTTCTCTCTCTCTCTCTCTCTCTCTCTATATATATATATATATATATATATATAACAAAAATTAGTCTAGGCTATGTTTGGCAAACTAGCTGATAAGCTAGCTAGTAAGCTAGATGTTGATTGATAAGCTAGCTTATAAACAAATTATGTTTGTCAAAACTAGCTATGAGTATGTAAAAAGACCAAAACGGGTATCTTTAAACTTACTAATTAATATTAATAAATGTATAATTGGAAAAACTACAATAAACTATCAAAAAGCTACTCAAATTAGCGTTTCAAAAGCTAGTTTATGGTACATATTTGGATGTACTAACTTATAAGCTAGTTTATTTTTGCCAAACACACCAATGTTATTTGTAGATATGAATAAAATAATAATTTATCTCACCTCACATCAAGTTTTAGAGAATTTTCCAAACTTAAAGTTTTTTTTTTTCTATTTTAGAGTACAAGATAAAAAAAACCTCTTGAAGCATTACAAAAATAAAAAGTTGTTTTTTTTTCTATTTTATATAGTAGCTTATATACATCCTAACATGTACTAAAAATGAGCTGACTTATAACCTCATATATAAACTAACTTAATTTTGACTAAATAATGTTTTAATACCATAAAATATGAGATTGTATATATGTGATTTGATAAACTTTTAGAGTATGCATCTATATGTTCTCACACCTTTAAAAAATGATAAACGAGTCAATGGGCACTTTGACTTAATTTGGTCGGCCTTTCCCCTTATTATTTATGCATTCAGATTTCAGACACGCTTCTTCTTCTTAAGAGGTACCTTTCCAGGGCGGACCTATATAGCGGACTTTCATACACCACCATTTTAACTTATTTTGTGAGTAGTATTATTTTTTTAGATATACAATAATACAAAGTGTACCTAGAAAATTTTTTAGATATACAATAATACAAAGTGTACCTAGAAACTTAAAGCTTAAAGGGATGTTTTAGAATATTAGAAAATATAAGTAGCATTAACCTAACAAAAAAAAAGTAGAAATCAATCAAGGAATCCAGAAAAAATAAAATAAATCAAAAATCTTAAAAAGATCTCGGAATAAACCAAAAAACTTAAAAATACCTCAAAATAAACCAAAAAGCTTACTGTATAAAATTTCTCAAAACAGTGGAATTTGGTTAAAAACACATTGGACGAACTTGCAGGCTTTTGGTCCACGTTAAAGGTGCATTTGCTCAACAAAAATCTTGCGTGACACTAGCCTCCAACATACATTCGCCAAAAAAAGAAAAAATGAACATATTTATAACACATTAACACTTGTAGATTTCCTGCTCTTATCTATTTGTTGATGCCCTCCTTTGTCATTGTTGTTGCTCCCTTCTCGCCATTCTCCCTCATCCATCGTTGCTCCCCTACTTCCTCCTCTCCTTGACTCTTCTTAAATACCCCTTAATTATTCTATATCTGGATATGGATTATTAGGCGATGAACCCTCGTTCTTGTAGAACCCAAATCCATTTACATGATCAAATTATTTGATTAAAAATCAAAGGTGTATATATAAGGGGTTACGTATTACATGTTTGACATCTTTTATTCGATATGAGGTGTTTACCTTGTAAGAAATTATGTTAGTTTCTAGCATATATCGACCATATATATACTATGATATGTTGACCTAGTAAGAAAAATGTTCCTTTCTAGTTTGATTAGTGTTTTAGTCGACGCTTACCCAAACATTTTTTGAACTTTTTACATGCACATACTCTTACTCGAGTAACACTCGCCCAATTTGTACCTGTAAATGACCCATCCAACACAATGATCCATTAATTGAATTAAATGGAATGAGAATCAAAGCTAAGAATCCAAAGCTCAACAATTTGGGGGTTTTCAAAGTTCAATGATTCAATTGGAGATTTAATTTACGATGTTTTTCAAACCTGGAATCCAAACATCTGTAATTTGGAGTTTTGCATCTAATTGATTAAAACAAACAAGAGATGTTTATTCTAGAGTTGTTCATGAGTGGTACGACCAACTAGATCTAGCAGTTCGGTCTGTTAGGAAAGCGGGATTAGACAACCATTTTAAAATTTTTGAGCATGCTAACAGGCATTCAAATTAAGGGACAGGCACGGGCTATGAAAAACAAATTTGGAGAAGGTTTCCCGGACCGTTGTATATTTATACTCAAATAATTTTTTTACATAATTAACATTTTATTAAAAAAGTTTAAAACTGATTTTAGGTTGGACCTCTTCTACTGAATACCAACCACCTCCCAAATATATACTATTTGTTATATGTCATATAATATGTCTCAATCTCGATCTTAAAATATTATGTGATTGTTGTTGTCTTGTTGGTACAAACTTCGAAAGGTGATAATCTTTGAAGAGGAAAAGTCTATACTCCATATTTTATGAAAAATATATTTTCTTTACATTGTGTACATTAGTATATTTTACATTTTTTTACTTGGAAAAAGATTATGTACGTTGAAAAATATAGTAAATTGTGTAGGCTTGTTAGCCCTTTGACAAACCTGATCCATTTATAGCATAGGTTGGGAAATTTATCAAGCTTGTAAAAACGAGTTTAGATTTGGAATATTAGACCCGTTAAACAAGAAAGATATGCTAAACCCGACTCTTGACTCGTCTAAGCCCGTAAATCTATCACTTCTAGACTTTATTCAATTGTTATACACTCTATTTTGTTATGAAGAGAAACTAGGGTTTATATGTGTATGTCAACCTAAAGGTGGTAATACTTTCATTAATATCTTATAGTAATTGTCTAAGCGTCTTAACACTTAGAAAAATAACACAACTTGTTTGCAAAGCAATCCTTAAAAAGGTTATGCCCCAAAAACTATTGTATAAAAAACAAGTAACATAACATAAAAAAGTTTTGGATGGTTTTTAGTTGTAACGACTGATATTCGTTGTTACCGACTCTTAACCTTGCAAGGCAAACTTAGTTGGTTTGGGCTTTAACTTCAGGACCCAGCATGGTGTAATGAGGCCTTGAAGCCTTTGGCTCTCCATTGGCCCATAGATATAGCTTAAACTAGGATTCTTGGAGTCTTAGATTATTTTGGAGAGCCTTGTGTGTGTGTGTTATGTTGGAGAGGAAGCAAGAAGAGGAGGACGAAACTCTCAAGGGAACCAGTTAATCATAGTGAGAAAGCTACATCTTCTAGTAAGAACTCTCATCTAAGGTTATTATCTTCATTCTTGTTGATTTTGTATCAAGGTTCATGATTATGGTTTATTGATGTAGTTATCTTGGGAAGGTTTTGTTATTGAAAATCACTTTAAGTAAATGAATCTTTTGGTTGTCGACTTTCCTATTGATTATTGGAGATTGATCCCATCTTCTCGTTGTGTTGGGGTTATGTGACAATACGGTGATCCTTAGGGCATTTGGAACTTGGATTTTTGTGTTTAATCTTGAGATTGAATAGGTGTAGAGATTGAGATGTTTGTTGTTAATGGTAACAAGAGGTATGAGCTTATTTTGAGATTTTTCCGCTAGAATTGAGTATTCTTGAGAAAGCTAGAATTGAGTGTTCTTGAGAAATTTGGGTTTTTAGTTCATGCAACTTCTACACAGATCGAACAGAGCTCGACACAGGTGGCCATTGGCCAAGCCGTGCGGGTCACTGTTTGTTTTTTGGGTTTCTCTTTCTTAGGGGTTTTCGAGAGAGTTAGCTAGAGTTCTTATCTAAGGAAGGTTATAGTGTATGATTGGAAGTGTGATTGAGATAGTAACCTTTCGTTGACACCTTTGATTCAGGTGTTAGATACAGAAGTTTTAGAGAAAGGGAGTGGCGTTTTAGGTGAGTCTTTCTCATTGATTTTCAAATACATGTTAATGATGCATGTTATATTCGACATGATGATTTTATGAACTACAATTATCATATTAGCATGAGTTTTCTATCTGTTGAATTGAAATGAATAGCGACTATTTGATGAAATATATGTTCATGTGTTCTCTATATTCATAACTTATCTACATTGATGCATGATTGCATAAATTTATCAAATGTTATTAAAGTGTACATATCCTATGTGGGAGCATGTGGTGCCATGGGGGTCCCATCTAGGATACTTGAATCTATTTCAAGTTCTTCTTTTTATGGGTGCTATGTGCACAATTCTAACTGTCGCGGTGTGGGCGACGAAGAGTGTGCGCCATCCTCATGCCATTTATGTGTGTATCATGAAATCATTTTCATGGAAAGTGTGATGGAGCTTTATAACTAATTCTTTATGACGTAATTTGAGAAGTTAACGTTTTACTTGAGGGAACTCAATAGACCTCCGGTCTAACCCACACTTTTATAAAACTAAATATGTTTTCAGATAATTGCTTAGTGGAAGTTCGTTCACGAGAAAAGAGAAGGAGCGGTGAAGAAGAAGAGTTTTGGTGAGACTTGTTGTCACTGGTAGGTTTAGAAAATCTTAGTTGTGGTTGTGTATATCTCCTGCAAAATTCGAGTTGTTAAATGTATTTATTTTATTAGGGATCCTTTTTGGTTGTGTTGATATGGTGTAGTTGGTTTTGGTTTTGGGTTATTACATTAATGTTGAAGATATAAGTGAAATGAGAAGGAATTGAAGGAAAAAAAGGTTATTGTTAGTCTTACATATGTTAAATTTGGACGATAATGTAATATCAATCAACAACTCCTTTATAAATAGTAATACGATGTAGTTCTATATATTCTTACAGTTGAATAAAACACAACATATTTTGACTATCGGGTAAATGATTATAGGAAAACCTACGTAAAGTTAGAGGAAACAAATATGGTGATGATATTTGTGTACCAATAAATTCTTGAATTATTTTTTAAAAACATCTCAAGCAAATTATCTAAAATACAAAGAATAATGGTAATTTTGAATCCAATTACATAATTACTAACAAAAAGTTAAGGATCAATTTTGTAAGCGACTAACTAATAAATAAATGTATTGTTTGGTAGAAATAAGGTATCTTATTTTTTGTGTAGACGCTTTGGATGGATATAAGCTAGCTTATTGATAAGTTACATGGATTTGAGTAGCTTATGAAAGACTTTTTGTGTTTCCAATTATAGTCCTGATTAATATTAATTATTCTTATTAATTAAAAAAATTATTAGTTTTTTAATACATATTAATTATTTATTATTAATAAATATTAATTATTAAGAAATATTATTAATTATATTAATTATTTTTTAATCATTACTTAGTATTCTTAATTATCGAAAAATAATTAAAACAATCTAAAAAATGTTTATGTAAATTACCTAGTTACATAGAATTAAAGTTATACTTATTATCATAAATAATTAAAATATATTAAAGATCTTAATAATATGTTTAATCTAATTATTAATTACATATATTCTTTTAAAAATATTAATTAGCTAGAATATTTGAATTTATCAAAAAAAAATTATATGTAATAATTATTTAAATCATAGATTAATATAAAAATTTTAAAATCAATATAAAAAAGTTTCAAATTTATAGTATATTTAATACTGAATTATTTATCTTTTAAGTAATATATTATATTATTTATTTATTTTTACTATCTAACTTATTTTACTATATTATAAAATATTTGTATTTAATTATATATTATGATGCCATTTTTAATATTTTACAAGTTAAATACTAGTTTTGTCAAACATAATTTATTACTAGTTAATTTATAAACCGACAATTTATTTATCCGTCTTAAACCAACTTATTAATTATCTTATATCTTATTAATTAATTTGTCAAACATAACTAAAATACAACTAAAAATCTATATAAATTAGAAAATTAAGATTTTCATGAACTACTATTTTTATGTTAAAAACGATATAACAAATGAGGTTAAAAAAAAAAACGATATAACAAATAAATATATAAATAAACAATTACTTTTTACATTAATCTCAGTGCAAGAAACAATACAAAAATTTGAGGTGGACTAAGAGATAACTTCATAGTAAAAATACAAATAGTAATCATTCCAACTAGATCATGCCATGAGACAATAAAATATAAATATAAATGTATTCTAATACGATAAAAATGCCAAAAAAAGAAAAAAAAACTAATTTAATAATATTTTAACTAGTTATAGCAACCACATTACTATCCAATCAAAACTAGTTGTAATGTAAATATATTTTAAAAAAGTAGTTTTACTCGTTTAAAAAAGTTGTTGAATTATCGACTTTCGTTACTTCCTAGGTTGGATATCATAATATTTCTTAATATTTACCCTTTTTATGAAAGAAAAAAAAATGGTTGGTCAACAACCACCATACATATTTTATGATTCTAAAGTTAACATTTTGAATTCCAATATGCCATTGATAATATACATGATGAAAACTATCAAATAAAAAATTTAACAAAAACAAGAATGCTGCATTATAGGTAATATTTATGTAAAATTTACTCCTAACTTTGTTTATAAATATTAAACTTATGTTGGATCATTTTAATCTAACCTAATACTATATTATATGAGTTCAAACATTTTTTTGAAGTCAATGAAAATACAATACTTTAATTACTTTTCAATGTTTAAATCCCTATTCCACCCACCCATGTAATATAATATATATTTATATCGAAAAAAGATTCATAAAGAACCGTGAAACCGTAAAAAGACCTACGTATTTGTTAAACAATTATCAAATTTGATTTTCGAAAAACATAACATCCAAATTCCATATCTTGAAGCTCGATCTTAACGATCATCGATCAAAATTTGTTCAACAAGTAATATATATATATATATATATATATATGCATATATTGGGAGATGAATTGAAGGATGAAGTTAGTACCTTTTGGCATGCATGCTTTTTGATTTCTTTCCTCTTTAGATGATGATGATCTTCAAGTAATTGAATATGTTTGCTTTTGCTCCAAATTTTCCACTTAAACTTTAAGAGAACAAATGACTTTTTTGGGGTTGTGGAAGAAGAAGAAGGAGAATAGAAGGAGAAAATAGGATCCAGTGATTTAGATTTTGGATTTGGGTAGGCTTATTTATTTGGGTCACTACTTTTACCAGATCCATAATTATTAAATCCATTATCATATTGCAATCATGACTTGTACCACATGCATTAACACTTGTACCTTATATGTTTTCTTTTTCAATTTTAAACCCCTTTTGTGATGATGTGACAAAGGCCACCATGGTCATTTCAATCCGATCTCGTCAAGTCCCAATTACCAAATGTTCTTTTTGTTTATTTATTTTTTATTTTATTTATTTTTATGGCAATAATCGGGACAATTGTCATAGCTTCTCAAAGGGATGGTGGCATTGGTGGTCCTCGTTTGGGGTTTTGTTATTATTTGTTTTTGCGTTTTGTATTTGGTCGAAACTCTTAAGAATTTCCTTTTCTCGTTATTTAATGTATTCACATATGATCAATTAAAAATATTGTGTTTGGACCCATTAAATTGATATGGTATACCCTATCAGATGATCTAGCGCTTAGGAGATGCACATCGTGGGAAGCGAGTTAAGAGAAAGAGACGTAAACTCATGTAAAGAACTATATGTATGAATAAATGATTACATATGCCAGAAATCCTTCAATGAATGGCATTTGTAGGACAAGATTTGTACACATAGAGTCCATATGGGTAGCCAAAATCACCTATATATCCTAAATTCCTAGGTCTTATTTATGACATTTGATCATATGAATACATGTCAGAGCATATGAATTGGAGTAAATATGTAAAGTCTGATTTGTCTCATTTCATTAGCTGAGTAGAGATGAAAGTACGATTTTGAAATATATATATATATATAGGGATGGGTTTAAATGTGAACCACTTTTTGGTTGTGAATGAGGACAGCCGAGAGGGCGACATGTGGCGGATGACTAGGCGTCACGTCAGGTCCACGACGGATGACTAGACGCGATTCATGGGAGGGCATTGAATTAAAGGGAGGGATCACACTCAAAGTCGCCTTTATTGACTAGTCTACGCCACGTGTCGTGCTCTCGGTTATCCTCACGTTCACAATCAAAAAGTGATTTACATTTGAACTTTCCTCTATATATATATATGGGTACGTCGACCATTGGCTGCGTAACACAATAATGTTTTAGGTAACGAAAATTTATTTTATTTATTTGAAACCAACAAAAGAAATCCAACACAATAACTACATAATGAATGGAGGTCCCAAACATAAGTTGGACCACTTTCTTTGAGGCTAAATACCACATAAAATCATTTGCAATTTAAATACATTATATGAAGAATGCAAAAGATATTAGAAAAACAAATATAGTAATATATATGAATTCATTAGTAAACTACAATTTTAGTCCCTATTGTTTGTTTTGCTTTGTTTGTTTGCTTTTCTTTTGTTTTTATGGTCCTTGTAGTATCTTTAGCAAAAAAAAATCGTATATGTAAAAATGATTGGTCTTGATCCCTGCCACTAAAGAATTCAGGGCAGACAGATTAAGCACCAAGCGGGTCCTGTACAGCCGTTGAACTTATTTTGCAAGTAAATTTTAGGTATAAAAGTTGCATCTCTTAAATATTAAACGGTGATTGAAGATATTAGAGCTTTTTTCAATGACAAACTAACACACACACACACACGTTTCCGGGATATACAGGCTCACAAGAACAAGATATTAAAAAATATAAGGAACATTAACCGAAAAATCAAAAAAGTCTCTTAAAATCAACCAAAAAAATTCTTCGAAATCAAGCAATACCCTACCCCCCCCCCCCCCCCCCCCCCCTCCTTTGCAATCACCAAAAAAGACTTAAACTTTTTTTTTCTCAAAATAGTGAAATTTGATTAAAAATATATCAGATGATTCTATAAACGTTTAATCTACCTGATACACTTCTTAGACAAAAATCATATGTCCATAACTAGACAAAAAAATTATATAAAAACTTATACAATATTTTTTTGTTTTTGAAATATGATGAGTCATCCAACAAGTCATATAGTATGATATATTCAATTAAGGATGATTAGATGAGGTGAATGGGGTTGTGGTCACAACCAAAGTCTTCCCTTATCCTCTGTTAGAAAATATGAGTGCATGTGATAAAGGACATTATTTACCTTTTTCTCTTTAAAATAAAAAAAATTAATTATTCAAGTGCACATGAAAGTATCCATGTATTAATGCAATTAATTGAGCATTAATGTGCTGGCACCCTAATATTATTAGGATGATTAATTGTAGGTTGAACATTTATTATATGTACAATGAGTTATACCTTTCATTTTTAATGTGTTAAATTTAATTTATTTTAATATAAAAACGGATTTAAAAAAAAAAAAAAAACCTAAATGTTACGAAAAGATAAGAAAAAAAGATTTATATGTGGATAAATGAAAAAAATGATTTAAAAATAAATATATTAAGTAACATTACAAATTATTTATATGGATTTTTATATTTATTTTTAACATAATTTTCAATGATTAGCATATAAATACTATTTATTTTTATCTTTTAGCTTTCTTATCTTAAATATCCACTATTTTAGTAAAAATATACAATACAATAATATAAAGACAACATAAAAATCCGTTTCTTGTAACTATTAGTAGGTGTTCAACAATTTAATAGCTTCTAGGCCACCACTATTTCACCATAAATGTCTTCTTTTATTGTATTACTCACTTTTAGAAATAAATATACTTCAATAAAATCAATCCTAAGAGGAATTTGAGTTTTTATGTTTCATATATCTACATATTTAAAATATGCTTAATGTTGTTATTTTTTGAAATATATGTTTTTCGTGACAACGATAACTATACTCAACGTCTCTCTCATTTTCTCAGTCTCTAAAAATGAGAGCACCTTTTTCAATATGTTCCATTTGCTTGGAGAAACGGAGTACAAATTATTAAACCAATTAATGCAACAACCCACGGTGTTTAAGTCATTACAGTAATCTGATTTCATCACTGATTTTGAATAGGTGGTGTTTAAGTCTGAAATTTGAATCAATTAGATTGTTTCTTTTTTTTTAAACTATCAAGCATCTAAATATGTATTAATAGTTGAGTTCACAATATATTTCATATTTGTATACAAATATGTTTCACATCCAAAACAATATGTTGTTTTTTCAACATCCCTTGTCGTCCAAAAAGACGCAAGCTCCATGAAAGCTATTTGTTTGTTTCCTACTTTTCACCCACAAATAGGGATGAAAACAATGTTTCACATATATGGAGAAAACCCATGTTGAACACCAAAAACCAAAAAAAAATCAATCCATCAAAAACCATGTTAAGCAAAAATCCAATTGCACCCATCTTGAAACAAAACCAAAAAATCAAACTCAATTGCACCCATCTTGAACCAAAACCAAAAAATAAATCCAATTGCACATATTCATAGTCGAAACCACTTTACTGGATATTTTGAAATAGGTCGAACAATGGAACCGACCGGCTTTGCATTAATTTTTATTGAGTTTTGGAGTAATTAGACTCAAAGAAAAGCATATTGTAATATCACTAGGCCATTGAAAACAGGTAACCTTGCTTGAATTTAGGGAAATCAATGTACAAGTTTTGATGCATTAATTACTTGTTGAAAAACATTTATCGCCGATTCCTTAATGGTTGCTCAACTGATTCGATGAAAAATATGAAGCATAATTTTTCATTAATGAAACTTCTAGAAAAAGAACAATCCTAAACCATATTTTCAGTAATGAAATTGATATGAGGCATAAAATTCAATATTAGAAAGTCTCTTAAGCATAAAAACTCAAACTTCCCCTCATAATGCGTGTGTGTATATACATAAAAGCTCAAATGGAAACTCAAATTTGAGTGCTAACGTTAGGATAATCGAGAGCACACCACGTGTCATATTCAGTTTGAATAATCATGTTTATTCAGACTGGATATGAGCCGAATAAGACACGTGGTGTGCTCTCAACTGTCAGGCCCGGCCCTGGGGCCGTGCAGCCCGTGCGACCGCACAGGGCATCAAAGCCCAAGGGGCATCAAATTTCTATATAATGTTATAAGTATAGGTAATCAGTTTTAATAATTTATGAGTTGGGCTTTATACAATTTCCAAATATGGTATTATATTACATTATTAATCTAGTTGATTTTGATTTAGTGGAATTCTTCATTATTCCATCTACGTTACTTGCTTTTGCATCAATTAAAGGATTTGAGAAATTGGCAGATTGCATATTTGCATCTTAACATCAATTAAATTGTTATGCAGCCTATGCTTAGAAATTTAAGTATTAGTCATTTGTTGTTTTCTTGCACCATTGCATTCTTTGGTATTTGTTTTATCAATTTTAATGACCTTATTGTTTGTATTAGTCTTGACATTTATAGACTTGCTAAGTTGCAATTTTTTTATGGCTATGTTTGGCAAGCGTAGCTTATAAGCTAGCTGGTAGCTGATAAGCTAGCGGATAGCTGATAAGCTAGCTGTTGATTGATAAGCTTGCTAGTAGCTGATAAGCTAGCTGTTGAACAAATTATGTTTGGCAAAAACTAGCTTATGAGTATGTAAAATGACCAAAAAGGGTACATTTGAATTTAATAATTAATATTAATAAGGGTATAATTGGAAAAAGCTACAATAAGCTTCTCATAAGCTACTCAAAGTAGCGTTTCAAAAAGCTAGCTTATAAGCTAGCTTCCTGGTACATGTTTGGATGGACTAGCTTATAAGCTAGCTTATCAGCTAGCTTATAAGCTAGCTTATGCTTGCCAAACCAAGCCTATAACTTTAATTTAATTATTTACCATTTTAGTTAAAACTAATTATAGTTTTTCTTGTCTTGTATCCTCCTATGCATGGAGACATCGTTTTAGGTAACTTATATTTATATTTTGTAATATGGGTTTTGGTTCTTATGTCCCCTTTGTACTCTTTGTTTAGTTAATAAAAATCGGCACATGGATGAGCCACATAGTTTGGCTAGGTTCCAAACCTTATAAAAAATTGCCGTTCGTCGTTTCATTTGCTTAAAAATAGACATAGGGGCATAATATTTCATTTTCACACAGGGCATCCGAAACGTTAGGAACGGCCCTGTCAACTGTACTTGCATTTGCAATCAAATTTGAGTATCCATTTGAATATGGCCCTACACACATGTGTGTGTGTGTGTGTGATCTAAGGGTCAGGTGTCGATGAGAAATTAAAGTTAATGCAAAAAACATGAAAAGTGATTATCAAATGCATATGTTCAATTTCCTTTTAAAACACAATTAATCCAAGTGTATGAGAAATAAGAAAATAACGATTCGGATTTACTTTTTACGTTTTTCGTAGCTAATTAACTTTTCAAACCATCACTAGTCTGTTTTATAAAATATTTTTAGTATCTCTTCATCATTTATGTAAAATCTTTCTTTTTCCAATTTTTTACATGGCTTGATTTCGACCAACGAAGGTGATAATGTCCACAAGTTGCAAAAGTCAAAGTTCTACCTTATATGTATTTAATTATGCTCTTATTAAAATCTGAAAATGAGATTAAAAAAACCAATTCGCAGGTTAAAATATGAAGAAATTCTTCAATCAAAAGACAGATAATCTAAATAATTGTTTTTCGATGTTAACTATTATAGAGTAAATATGTCTATGATTCTATATAAACCATATGGACCAATTATGTAATTTAGTGAATATTATAATAAGATTATTCCTCTGAAAAACTATTCAATTAAGCAACATATAGCATATGGGTGTCAAGTACATGTGCGATGTTGCTTTCACTTGGGACACATAATCGAAATTTACTATAAATAATAAAAAGGTTATAGAAATATCATTTTTTAAAGTATATATAGTAACCTTTGTATTTGGACATTTAACCTAACCTATAATTTCTCAATTTTTTAAACGGCAAACTATAAATTCTCAAATTTGATTAATGTTTGATAACTAGTGTTAAATTAATTATCTTGAATATGTTTAATTTGCTCAAAATGGGAACCGAGTAAGATTTTTAGTTGTTTTCAATTTAGGTTGTGTTAGGTCATCCTTTATGGCTTCGGTGAGAGGGCCGGTACCGTCCCGGTACCGGCAGTAACACCATCTTGGATGAGGGGTATGGAACCGACAGGTAGGGGCATCGGTGCCACCATACCGATCTTCTTTCTCTCTCTCTCTCTCTCTATCCCCCCTCTCTCTATCTCTCTCTTCTTTTTTTATTTATTTTTTATTCAATTAATTAATGAGGGGTATAAGGGGTACCATAGTGGATGAAAGGTATGGAGTTGGTAGGGTAGTGGTAAAGCTAATGTGGCAGCTGATGTGGCAACATGTATGACAGGTACCACATGTACCATAAAGAATGGCCTTAGATAAAAATAAGTTAGATTATATATGGAGTACATATTAGAATAACCGTAAGCTGACTTATTAAAATACTATTTGAAATAGCGTTTGACGAGCCTTTGCCCTTTTATCACTTTTTCCAATTTTATTCTTATTAATATTAATTAGAGTTAATTACCCATTTGGTCCCTGCGGTTTAGTGGTTTCAACACTCTGGGTCCCTAAAATGAATTATCTATGGATTACATCCTTGTGGTTTTTATTTTATAATGCATTGGGTCCATGGGACTAACTTCGTTAAATTTCTTTCTGTTAATTTGGTAAACTAAGAGGGCATTTTGGTCCATTTAAACATAGGAACCAAAGATGTAATAAAAACTACAAGGACCAAACATGTAATTAACTCTTTATATTATATATATAAAAAAGTTCAAATAAAAACTCATTTTTCATTGTGAACGTGAGAACCACTAAAATCGTATCACGTGCCACTATTTATTCTGAATATCATGCATTATTCAGAGTAAATAAAGACGCCTAAGCTTTATTCACTCTAAATAATACATGATATTCAGAGTGAATATGTCACGTGACCCAATTTTATTGGTTGTTTACAATTAAAATTGAGTTCACATTTGAATCTAACCCTATATATATATTAAATAACAGAATATATTGAATTTTGTTATTTAAAAAATACATTAAATAAATTTTAAAATTATTAATTAAATATAACAATATTAAGAAGATTTGTAAAAACACATATTATATTACTAACATTCTATAAAAGGGTTAAATATATATGTTCTTTGAATTAGAAAACAATAAATGTTTTATGTTTCACTAAAAATAAATAATTTATTTTGAAAAAATATATCATATATTATTTGACATATTATTCAAAAAATGTTTTAATATAACATTAGAGAAGTTCTACATCATTCATTAATATAACATTGTTTAAAAAATGTTTTATATTACTTTAAAAGTTGTTAAAATATTGTGCCATTTTGGAGGACTCTAAAGTTGAGAACCAACAAAAAAAAAAGGTGTGGCTCGCGTTTAACTTTTTATTATCATCAATTTTTAATTATTTAAATTTATATAAATGTAGATTCGTTTTGAAAGAAGATCGAGGCTATATTTTACGAGAAGATCAATTTCACCATATAGAATATGTCATCAATTACACACGAAGTGGAACGATTTAAAAAAAATCTTGCATTTTTCTGCCATCTACAACAACATTCAAAATAATAGACGTAGCATAACAAACGAGGTGGATTTGCTACAAACGACACTCGACCGGTACCACGACGAAGTCGGGACTGCTTTCCACCATCAAGCGTGTTGGGAGGTCGTAAAACTTTATCAGAATTAGAACTGGGTTCCAACAATGTTTGATAACTCTTGCCCAACAAAGAAAAGCAAAACTTCCAAGTCTTCCGACGGTTTTCATGTTCCCGACGACAACGACAAAGCCGAGACGCCGCTAGTTCAACGACCCATCGGAAGAACATGGCAAAAAGGCAACAATAAGTAATAATTCGAGTCAACTCGAAGGCATTAATACGTTGTTGTCTACAATACTCGACTTTAACAAAGGAACCGTCAATACCGTTTCTTACAAACGGGAAAAACTCGAAGTCGAAAAACAAAAGGCGCAAATCGCACTAAAAGCGCAAGAAGAACGAGACTTCCAATTTTTACTTAGCTTGCACGAGCACCTTACGGGGGTCGCTTTAACGTCTAGGTTGGCGAGAAAGGAACTAATTAGAATTCAATATGGTTGGTAGTTTTTATTTTGTAATGTTATTTTTTTTTTGTAGTTTTTTAATTTTATTTTGAAACTTTTAGTTTTTTTTTTTTTTTTTTTGTAAATTTATTTTAATTTAAAATGAATTTATGAATTTTAATTTTTATGAAATTATTTTGTTTTAGTTTATGTAAAAAAAAAATTGGATATTTAAGAATACCCAAATGGTGTAGTGCCACAACTTAAATTGATGTGGCGCTCATGTGACAAATTTGAACTTTGGGTGTTTTGGAAAGTGGTACTCAGGCCGTACGTACTGGGGTCACAGGTTCAACGGGTTGGAAGTCGCGGGCTGGGCGGGTGGGGATACGCCGTTAGCGGCTTGGGTGGGTTGGGGAAGGAAGCGGCTTGGCCACATCGATCACTCACAGCGGCTTGTGTTTTGTGTGTGGTGTGTGTGTGGGGATGAGAGGGTTGGAAAGGTTCAGGTACTAATCAGAGAGGGTTCTAAAGGGTTAATTATAGGGTTGGAGAAAAGCTGATGTGACGTTCATGTGACAGTGAGGTTGGAAGGATTGGAAAGTTATAGGTACGCATAACCTAAAATATCTTTTCTGTTTCATATTTATATTTTAAATTAAAATGAATGTATTTTTTTTTTTTGACTGATTTCGTTTTAGAGTCAAGCCGGTTTGAAACCGATGAGTGTTCAGATTGATTTCAACGATTAATGTTGGTGAAAATGTAAAGTTGAATGTTGTCATTGTCACATTCGTCAATTTCCAGATGTCCTTCCTCGTCTTTTTACTTACTTCAAGTTGCTTGACAGCTTCACATCATGATATACTCTTTGTTTTTTTTCTTTTTTTCATATGTTCTTTTGCTACTATTTAATTTTGAATTAATTATCATTAATATTCAATAGTAATTACTTTGTATATTAATTGAAAAACATACAATCATCATAATTATTTTGACCATAAATAACAATAATAAAAGTTAAAAATTACTAATTTAGTTGGTCATTGGTGGGTGGTAAGTTTGCAACAAATATTAAATGGTCCGGGTTTGAGCCCCGGCTCGCGTACAAACGTCCCCATAGCGACAACCGTTGAGTGATCAAGACTGCCCCACAATGGGCATTGGCAATCCGTGGTTGGCCGGTTGCGGTTGCCGAAATCAACATTTTTGCAACAAATTAATTAGTTCATAAATAATATGAGAATGTGTGTGTGTATATACCTAGAAGTGAGCAAAACATGTTTGGGTTTGGTGTTAAAAAACGAACAATGTTATATGTATTATTATGTGAGTGAAAATCGAATTAAATCATGTATTAAAAATATAAAAAATAATTATTGATGTTGATGTACATGTGTCAAGAAGTTTTATCATGTCCATGCATTTAGCAAATCATAAAAGTGCATTTAGCCTCCTTAAAAAAACTCATTGATCTTATTAACCTTGTTTAATTATACGATATTGTTTGGTTAAAAAAAATAGCTCTATAAATCTTATATGTTAAATATGAACGTTGGTAAATATGTTTCTCTTAGTTTATCTTTGGTAACTTAATAACCATTGTTTTTATCATAACATATTTAAAAAATGAAAATCTTCTAAATATAAAACTTTTAAAAACAATTTTTTTTTGCATAACATGGGCAAGTGTTAGACCCCGATGAGTAGAAGGGTGCAATGGTCGCTGCAAAACTTTGGGCATGAGCTTGAGTGGAGCAGCCGTCAGTACGGACCTTAGTCGTAGCATCAAATATTCAAAAATAATTATATAACATGAACACTTGAATTACTCAGTAAAGATAAACTACCAACATTTTGAATAATTGTAGTTCGAACATTTTTGATATTTTACAGTGTCATAAACACTTTTACCTAATGAATTGTATTTAACTAGTTACAAACATATTTTTAACATGATTAAATAAGAACCTTGTTTGAAACTATATGGGATACTATTATACACACATTTGATCCAGGCAATATTATATTCATGTTTGGATTTAGTGTTGGGAATGAAACATAGTTTGGTCCATTAAACCATTTGATAGACAAAAAATCTTCAGCCATTAAGATGTCCTTGCTACGGGAAGACCGGGTGCGATTATTGTGTGTTCCATTAATTCCGGGGGAGGAAGATGACGTTGTATGGGTTCACAAATAGTATTTTTTCATCATTGTGTGTTCCGTCAAATCAGGGGGAGGGAGACGACGTTGTATGGGTTTACAAATAGTATTCTACAGAAGGAGATGGAGTCGATCACAAGATAGGAAATTTTGTGGGTCATGTCTTTTTTTGTTGTTTTCTCTAGTTTCTTGAAAGAGTTATGGAGAGAGTGAGAGAAGTCTTGTGAGTTAGTACATGTGGGGGAGAAAGAGAGTTATTTCTTTTCGTATCATAATGTTATATTATATAGTACAATATTGTATCCTATAGCAATAAATTCAATTACATGGCAAATAATCAATATGGTTATGGTTATCTTTTATTCTAAATTTCAAAATAAACTAAACCAATTGTTAAAATTGGGTTTATAGGGTTTGTAAAAATTAAATGGTTATATATGGGTGTTTACTTTACAAACAATGTAATTATACAACGAACCGTTGCATCATTATTTTTTTGACGAAATGAATCGTCATATATGCTCGTAACAAATGTGACTTTTACCAATGAGTACTGTGACTATTCCCTCCATGATTAACCGAATTAACTGCCACCTGTTCCAAATAGGCGCGTCTGTTGATATTCTATAATCTATGTATACGATAGTCTGGTTTCGGCAGAATATACATATACACACAATATACACTGTTACTCTGGCGGGTTTTTGACTCTGCAAACATAATTTGCAACAAGGTATTATGTGTTTACGAATCTTATATTTGCCTGAAATCCAGTTTTAATTGTTGGATTATCCCAAATATGAACTTGTCTAACCCCGAGTTAAAAAGGAATGCAATATTGCATTAATGAAGATGTTTTTATTACAATAACACTTTTGAAAGTTGAGTGGAATTGCATTAGTGCAACTTGTCTTAACATCTGCCTTCCTTTTTATTCAATTCATAAAATTCTTCTCGATCTTGCAACCACCATTCTTCTTCTTCGATCATCAACAAGACAACAATCTGTTGATGTTCTTCAATCATTGACAACCCAGTGATGTTTTTCAATCTTGTTTCGCTAAACTATAAAGCCATGTTGATGTTTTTTCTTTACTCTGCAACATTTAAACATGTTTATCTTTGTTACCCAAATATAGGTTTGTAAACTTAAAGTAAAATAATAAATCGAAAAAGGGTAATTCGAAAATTAAGATAATTGTTAAAACATTAAAATAAATAAATCAATGATAATTTATTTTAAAATTAACAAAATAAGGAAATATACCATAAAAATGGTATTGTTTTCATTTATTAATATCTTATTCCACTTCCTTCAAAACATACACATATCCTAATTCAACAAAAAAAATTCATTCCAATTTTGGCAAACAAGTTTATAGTGGAACTTCATTGGACTTCCATTCCAACTCCTTGCTTATACTCCCATTACACTAAATTTTATTATGTAGCAAAAAGTGAATGATCTCACCTAATCTCGAATACTATATCTACATGTGATAAAAATATATATTTTAGTAATTAACATATTCTATTTTTAACCTTTTATCATCTATTTTGTAATAATTAAGATATTATATAATTATTGATTTGTTTTAAATATATAATAAAATATTAAAACTCATTAAAAAAATTTACTAGTCATTTTTATCATTTCACATATTCCAGCTAGCTCAATTAGTTTTATCAATTTTTTTGGACGGCAAAATTTTATTTACAGCCGCAGTTGTATGAACAAAATGAAACCCCGAATGAAAAGAACAAATAAACAACATGATGAGCCGAACTGGCACAACCCACCACCATGGACAATGACAAAAACAAACTAGAAAGCATAGTACAACCCTACCTTGATAGTTTACGAGAGGTAAAATGCCCAAGTAACAACCGACTAATAAACCGCTGAGCCTAAAGACAGAATCCTGTGGCCAAGTAGGCTTATTAGCTATCCATCCACCTGCAGCACAACGGCTCTATCCAAATCACGATCATTTTGGAGCTTAGACACTTCGCACTTAACTAGAGAATACACGAACACCTTTGCTAGTAGCCTCGCAAAACAAACGTTCAACACCTTGACAGAGCTGTCGCGCAGCTACTACCGCTGCCACGCCGCTGCTGCCCCTGCCAGCGTTCTCGCTACCATATTGTCGTTGTCATGCTAATGAAGCCATGCCACCACTGCCACACAATTGCTGTCAGAGGTAGTCTACGAATGAGAAAATGCACTGCTGTCATTCAGCTGCCTAAACTCCGATATGCGACAACGTAGCCGAAACTGAGCTCTGGAACACCAGAGCCATGCCGACTCTCTTTATGATCTATGTTGTCGTTCGTACTTCTACTTCTCATACCCAGACCTGATGTCATAGAATCGGCCTACCTTATTCGAACCAGTCACCATGGTCATCCTTCATCCTTCTACTCATCCATTTGTACACCACCTTTTGCCATTCGAAGAACACCTCATTCGTGCGACTTTTATCTCTGTTGAATACTATTTTGTTTCTATGATTCCATAAAAGATAGAGGAAGATCCACTTGACCTCCACCCATAACCTCTTAGCTCGAGAGATTTTAAGAAGTTTTGCATCTTTAAGAAGCACTTGAGAGATTGAATTGGTCCCATCTAGACTTTTATTCTCCCAGTTCCTGATTTTCTTCCACAAGCTCAAAATCTCACCAAATTGTAGCATCATGTGGTCAATATACTCGATCGCTAACTTAATTATTAACTAACTTAATTATTTGCCGTCAGCTAACTTATCAACTAATTTATCAGTTAATTTATCAGGGAGTAAATTGCGATTTTCATCCCAATAGTTTGTTATTAATGTTAATTTACGTCCCTATAGTTTAAAATTTACAAATTTTATTCCAATGCTTGTAGTCCATGGACTTATTTCTATTTTTAAGTACAAGGAACCAAAACAATAAAAAACTACAAACCATAAGAGCCAAAATAACATTAATTTATTAACTATAAGAACAAAAATAACAATGATCTACAAGGAAAAAAAAACCATAATTCTATACATAGGGGACTAAAACCCTACACTCTAATAAACCATAGGGACAAAAAACGTAATTTTGTCTTTGTAGTCGTAGCCTATGTCTAACTACAAGAGCATTACAACAACTACCCGATATTTTCATCGAAATATAATGTCAAAAATCAAAATATCTACAAAAGTTACTTCCAACTACATGTGCTACTATATACGGGTGTATATTGGTTGACATCGAATAAATGTGAAAGGATGTGATCCGATCCGATTCAATCATCCATTGTATGTTGGATTTCTCCAACCAAACCGATCCAATCATCCATTGGATGTTGGATACTTGAATTTTTTTTGATCCAATTGATGATTGTATCGGTTCAATTCCATCCAAGGGATTCTTATTGGATCGGATTGGATCCTACCAATATTAATCAGATTGGACCGGATCAAATCCATGTGACATCCGATGGATAATCTAATCAAATCCATCTAATGTTTTTAATCCATTTCACAATATTCATTTAATAATTCAATTTTCCAAACAATGAATTAATGTTTAGTTTCATCCACTCAATAACTATTAACTAATACTAAAAAGTTAAAACATACAATACAATAATGGTAATTGGATGGGTCATTGATTGATGATTTGATGGGCCCGGTCGATTGAGATTGGATGGTCAATTGGATCAGATCAGTCGATTTTGGTCGGTTCTAGACTACCATCCAAGATCCGATCCGGCCCAATAAAATTGGATGTCAAATATTCCATCCGATCCAATCCAATTACAATTGGATATCCAATCATTGTCGGTCGGTTTCTAATTGGATCGGTCAGTTATAATTGCATCGGTTGATTTGTGCACACCCCTACTATTATATTTTAGAGATTATATTATTAATTATTTTATTAGAATAATCGATACCTTAATGAAATATCATTTCTCTCATCTAAACATTTTAATTCAATGAACTTTATTGATAGAAAGATTAAAATATTAATTTTCTTTTTTAAATAATAAGCTTTAGAGATTTCTTCAAATTTAAAGATTTTTTAATCTTCTCTCCCTACTTTTCTCTATTTTACCATACAACATATCGTATATGTCATAGTAAAAAACCTCTCAAACCACCAAAATTTCTACTTTAACATAGCTATCATAGATGCCTTAATGGTTTTAAAATTGAACAAAACAAAAAAACACCCTATTTAACGAGATTTAAATAACAACCTCGTTTTATAGTATGTGAGATATTACTGTACACTTCTTTAACGCAATATTATATTCATGTTTCGTCAATTCACAACTTTTGGCATCATAGTGTTGGGAATGAAACATAGCTTGATACTTTTTGATAGACAAAAAATCTTTTAACCATTAAAATGTTCCGACAAAGGGAAGCTCGGGTGTGATTATTGTGTGTTCCGTTAATTCGGGTGGAGGGAGGCGTTGTTTTATGGGTTTACAAGTAGTATTTTACAGAAAGAGATGGAGTCGATCACAACCGAGGGAATTTTGTGGGTCATCTCCTTTTTTGTTGTTTTCACTAGTTTCTTGAAAGATTTTTGTTGAGAGAGAAATAGATAGATAGAGTCTTATGAGTTATGTACATGTGGGGGGAGAAAGAGAGTTATTTGTTTTTATAACGAAATGTTATATTATATAGTACCATATTGTATCCTTAATAATAGATCCATTTACATGTCAAATAATCAATTTGATCATGGTTTGAATCCAACTATTTCTCTCTCCCTCTCTCTCTCTCTCTCTATATATATATATATATATATACAAACGTGTAATTTATTTTACAAACCAAGTAATTCTTATAAACTTTAAAAATCAAAGTTAACCATACATGTAGATGATCATCGATCTGGATTAATTTAGATCTTAAATTACTCTCCACTGTATTTTATAACCATCTCTAAATTTTAAATTAAACAAAATTAATGATTGATATTAGGTTTATAGATTTTGTAAGAATTGCATAGTGTATATTTGAAACTCCCCCCCCCCCCCCCCCCATACGATAAGGTGCAACACATCAATCCCCGCATCAAGCATGATTCATAGTTGGATTTGAGAATAGAAGTGATCAAAGGTTCTGATTCGATTCTAGCACTTCTCACATCAACTCAACTTCTTAGTGGAACATAACTCTCTCTCTCTCTATATATATATATATATATATATATATAGGTTCATTTGATAAGTGCTTAATGTGTGAAACGTAGAGAAGTGATCCTAGCACTTTCCCTAAAAAATTAACGCTTAAAATTCGAAGGGCTAATGCCTAATTGTGCAGCACCAAAAAATTCGGTCACGTGGTAAAAATTATGTGGAAGATAAAATGGTAGTTTCCTAATGTTTACATAAGTGGTATATGTGCATACATGAACCCATGTTATTCATATAGGAACTACATGTGCATATGTAAATGTGGACGATTCACAAATGAAGTCGTGTAATTCACATATGAATTGTATGTTCTTATTGAATTTGTATGATTCACATATGAACATATCTGTTGTGATTTTGGTTGTTTACACCCTCTTACTCATCCTTATCTAATTTATACATCAATCTCCAACAAAATATTTGGATTAACGATTAAAAGAACTCTTAAATTCTCACAAACATGACAACAAATTCATCAACGAGCAATATAAATTTGTTGAGTTGTTTCTCAAAATGTTAAGAAATTTGAAATCGTTGCTACCAAATTTCATCAACAAACATAAACCTTCAAAATCAAAATGGTAAATTATCCAAAATACACCAAATTGAAGAATAAGAAGAGATTCAGATCTACTTGAAGTGGTAAGGAAGAAGATAAAGTTACAAAATCGATTATGAAGCTCAAAACAACAATCTTTTTTTTTTTTTTTTTTTTGTAAAGATAGTGTATGATGAATTTTAGGTTAAAAGTTTTGATGTGCATGTTTTTTAGGAGATTCATTTATAGATAAAGAATCTTTTTCGATTAAAGTTTTTTTTTCCTTCTCCTTTGATTTATGAAGAAAAAATGCTTCTCATACATCTTGACAAGTATTTTACATGTTGTTTGTTTCTAATGATTAATGGTTATTTAGTTGCCATTTTTGGGACGAGAATTGGAAATTAGGGTTAGGGCTTGTCGAAAACTGAGAAGATGAGGTGTAACATTTGTTGAAATGAAACCAACTTTTTCTATTACCTATTATTATTCCTTTAAAAAAAAGATCATTTGATCCAATGACTAAAGTCACCTTTTTATTTCTAAAACATCTTGCATTTCTATAAAAATCTCTCCCTATACACACATAGAGTCACACATGATATATATATATATATATATATATATAGATGGAGGTCTAAACAAGAATGATATAATTTTAGATAATGCAAATATATGTTTTTTTTTTCTTCATTTGCATGCCAAAAGAGTCAAATTTCCTTTTTTGTGGTAGGTCACAAAAATAATGAACATATGCTATTGGCCTATTATAACATTGTTTATTTTTAATTGATTATGTCCATTCTATCGCTTTAAAATGATTATTACGTAAAATGATTTAACGAAATAAATTGAAATAAATTAAATTGGAAATTGGTGATGTTGGACAAGCTCACAAGCATGCTTCATCGACAACTCAATTTATTTAGATTCAATCTCTTTCTTGCATATTTGTTTTCTTTAATGAAAATGATGTGAAAATAAAAGATCTCATATTTTTTTATCCTAGGTATATTAAAAAAAAACTTCATATACAAACGACAATTTCTTTTTAACAACAAAACTTTTGACTTTTCAGAAACAAAATATACCTATAATGAAACCAAAATGTAATTCAATTTTTTCGTCTTTGTCCATGATTTCATCTATTTGCTTTTAATTATTATCTAGACTTTTCACTATAACGACATCTATAGTTTCTTGCTATAATGATTGTTATTTGTTAACGTATAAATAAATAAATCTATAAATCTATATATTTTTAAAATCATTGCATTTATTGATGATTTAAGATAATCATTGTTGAATTTATTGCATTTTATGGCAAAACAAATGCAATATTCTCTAGGTAGATATTTTCATTTTGATTGACCTTTTATTCGTCAGTAGCCAACTAATTGTTATAAAATATTAATGGTTTTAGGGTATAAAGCTCTTAAGTGATGTCTAATACGAAGGAAGTGGAATGGTTAATTTTGTTGACCAAGGTCGTTCATACACTTGATTACTTCTTTGAGTTTTCATACGAATTTCATTTACAAATATGTCTGAATTTAAATAGCTTAGGTTATGGTAAGGAATATAGAATCTATTACATCCCATCTTTTGAGAAATACTATTGTGTCATATTTATTTTTTGAAAATCAATTATTTTATTACCACAAAACAAACCATCCAGTACAAAGAACAAACCAACCACCTTGAAAAAGCAGGTATAGTGAAGACAGAGCCACACCGAAGTAGTAAAAAGAAAAAAATATACCAATACACCACAAGCCCACCACGAATTCAAGACACTTTTCCAAATTTTGAGTTTGCAATGAACAAACCCACAACGGCTCAACCACCTTTACCATAAAACTCATGATAAGCCTTATGGAGCCCTCTTTGCTTAGTGACAACTGACAACCTACCAAACCAAATACCCAATACATATATATTTCAATTAAAAAAAAAGAGCGTGTGTGAGAGGGAGAGAGTCGGGCTGATCGGGTTGGCCACAGCGATGCGCCGAAAGCCCGCCGAGCCGTAGGGTTCGTACCCCAGCCCGTTGGATCCCACTCTAACGGTACGCATAGCCTAAACCACCAATTTTTTTAGTTTAACATAGTTGTTATTTTGATGCTCTAATAACCTTAAATTTTGAAAAAAAAACAAAGAAAGCCCTATATGAACTTTGAACCGGTGAAAATACTTCAAACTTCAAAAAGCCCATTAAAGCTAGCAAAAAGCCCATTCAGACGACTAGATAAGGCCATAATCTGAATAAATCTGTTTTCAATCTGAAGAAAAATCTCATTCTCATATGAAGTTCGCATGATAAACAACAAGAAGATATGTCTCTCATCCTTCTTAATCCTCCATCTTGTAAGTCTCTTCTTCCTCTACACACCTTCATAATCTCCAAAACCCCAATTAACACTTCCATTTCTACCCCTAAAACCCCAAACCCCTTAAAAAGTCTCCCCTTTCTTAGAAAATACTCAATCTTTACCAATACCCATGTCTTAAATTGCTCAAATAATGAAGTAATTGATGAATTCACCAACACCCATTTGGCCCAAAATCAAGAAAATGAAATTGAAGAGCTTGGGTTGTTGGGTAAGCCATCACCAATGCCAATTAGTATACCAGAAATTGAAGCTGAAGTTGAGCTTGATAAGCCTGATAAAGAGGAGGTCTTGGAACCCTTTTATAAGTTCTTTAGGGATGGGAAGTCTGTAGAAGAGCTTAATGGTTCAGATGAGATTTTGGTGGAGGAAGAAGAAGAAGATGAGAAGAGGGTTTGTGTGGAGTATTATGATCCACAGCCAGGTGATTTTGTGGTGGGTGTTGTGGTTTCTGGGAATGAGTACAAGCTTGATGTTAACATTGGTGCTGATTTATTGGGGACAATGTTGACTAAAGAAGTGCTCCCTTTGTATGATAAAGAGTTGGATTCTTTGTTGTGTGATGTTGAGGAGAATGTTGAGGAGTTTATGATGAATGGGAAGATGGGTGTTGTGCGGAATGAAGAGGCGTTGGGTGGTGGTCCCGTGGCGGGGCTTCCGGTTGTGGAGCATGGGACGGTTTTGTTTGCGCAAGTTTTGGGTAGGACGCTTAGTGGTCGGCCGTTGATTTCCACACGGCGGTTGTTTCGTAGATTGGCGTGGCATCGAGTGAGGCAGGTTCTTTTCTCGGCTTTCTTTAATTTGATCATGTCTTTTGATGAAGTTGTAAGATTTGAAGTGTAGGAACTTGAGGGGATTATTCATTTATTTCGTAAATTTTGCTATTTTTTAAGGGTTGTGTGATAGTTGCTGAATGGTTTGATGTGGAATGATGAAGTGGTTAGATTAATTAGGAGGTGCGGAATGATATAGTGCTGAATGAAATATGGTTGTTTGGTAGTTGTTTTGAATGGACAGTCTTAATGACAACAAATTACCATTTTAAGTTACACCTGAATGATTTAGTTCTGAATGAAATATAGTTGTTAGGTAAATATCTGAATGAAACAATTACTTTGCATATATAACTACATACTCAATATTACTTTTGTTACTTACATACTTAATCTACAAGCAATGTTTGCTTCTCATTATCCTTGATTATGAGAATTTAGAGCATGGAAACTAGGATGTCTATCTTTTTTTTTATGCTTGTTACATTTAGCAGTTAGGGATTATAAGAGTTTTGATGTCAAACGAACTTGTCTTTAACTTCAAATTGTTAAAAGAATGATGTTGTTGTAGAAAATATTTACATTGAACCTACTCGTATCCCAAAATCCCAATTAACAAGGATGATGCAGGATAGTTCTTACGAGAATGTCAGGAATTTAAATGTGGAGTTTGTGATAGTTCATCCCACTTTGATAGAAAGTGGGATTCGTGAGCTCATTTAAGTGGGACAGGGTCGTGACAACCTATTTCAAATAGAAAAAAAATAAAAAACGAGAGTTGTGAGCTTCTTATAAGCCATAATTCATGGCCATCTATAATTTCCACAGTGGTTTAAGTTGATTTAGAGGTTATTGGGTGAGTCTACTGCTTTGGACCTGGGACATTACAAAATGGTATCAATGTCAATCCTTGTACCCTCGGAATGGTGCGACAAACCTTATCAAGGATGCAGAGTCCCAGAGGGGGTATTTGTAACATTTTAGGCGAATCCCACATCACAGATGTACAAGTAGACGAGTTTATAACAACTCGTTCCACAATCCACATTGATGGGAAGTGAGATTTGTGAGCTCATTTAAGTGGGGGTAGGGTAGGGGTTGTGATAACCCATCCAACATGGAAAGAAAAATGAGATCTGTGAGCTCCTTATAAAGCCTATGTCAAATGGATTTTTCCTAACTTCAAATGATCAAAATATGATTTTAAGGTTATCGAAATTGGGCTCAATTTGGTTTTCAACTCTTTCTATGTTTCTTGCAGATTAAGCAACTCAATGAACCTATAGAAGTCAAAATTACGGAGTGGAATACTGGCGGTCTCCTTACAAGAATCGAGGTTTGACTCTATCTTGACTCTCTCAACGGGCATTCCTTTTTTAGCCTAAGTGTTGACTTTTTGCAGGGATTACGAGCTTTTCTTCCTAAAGTTGAACTCGTGAATCGTGTTAATAACTTCACCGAGCTAAAAGAAAATGTAAGTTAATAAACCTCATATCGGTCTCTCTATCTAAACTTTCACCCTTCAAAAACTCATTTGGATTTGTTCGTTTTCTACAATAATTATTTGGATCATGTAATGTAGGTGGGGCGTCGAATGTATGTTCAAATTACTCGAATAAGTGAGGATACAAATGACTTAATTCTCAGTGAAAAGGAAGCTTGGGTTGGTCTTTCATTTAGTATCTTGGGTTTTCCTTTCTCATTTTCTTTATATTAATATTCTTTTAGTATTTATAGTTTGTGGGTTTTGCAGAGTGCGATACACCTTAAGGAGGGAACTCTTTTGGATGGAACGGTGAGGAAAATATTCCCGTATGGTGCTCAAATAAGGATCGGTGAAAGTAATAGAAGGTGAGAGAGTGTATGACATGTTTAAATTATTATTTTTTGATCCTACGCGTTTTTGAATTGATCTTTTAATCATCACGAAGGTTTGCATACATCCTACCCTTGACCTTAGAGATGCACAAAAGCCCGAAAATGCCCAACCTAGCAAGCTTGAAGCCCAAGCCAGGCTTAAAAGCCTGATTGAGGCATTTTTTCTAAAGCCCGGGACTGAAAAAGCCAGATCGGGCCTATTTTCTCACCCAAAGTCCAGGCCCTAAAATTCTAGGCTTTTTATTTCTTACTGAAAACGGGCTTGGAAGGAATATGAACAAACGGGAATGTAAATATTTTGAGGACATGAGAACCAACTATTTGTCTATTTCATGAATTATTCATGATAAATAACCCTAAAAATATTCATGAATATTATTTATTGTGAATATGAAACATTTTCACGGTTCATGATGAATATCTATCATGAAATTCATCAAGAATAAATCATGAATAAGAACCCTAAAATATTCATGATTATTATTCTTTGTGAATATCAAACATTTTCATTATTCATCATGAATATCTAATCATGAGATTCATCATGAATAATTTGTGTACAATTTTCAGTGGATTGCTGCATATCTCGAACATCACCCGAGGCAAAGTTGCTTCGATCGATGATGTCCTAACACTTGATGAAAAGGTCAAAGTTTTGGTCGTGAAGTCAATGTTCCCCGACAAAATCTCTCTCAGGTAAAAAGACGAAATTACCCCTCAATGTTTTTAGTTGGCTTAATGTTTGGTTTCTAAGTAAATCTTGATCTTGTGGCAAACAGCACTGCAGAACTTGAAAGTGAACCTGGCTTGTTCTTATCAAACAGGGAGGTAGATTATATCTTTAATCACTTTTTTTGATTACCAAAATACCCTTTTTGTTTTTATGCATTGACGATGTGATTTTCGTTATGGTAGAGGGTATTTTTGGAAGCTGCAGAAATGGCGAAGAAGTACAGGCAGAAGTTGCCACCAGTTTCAGGTACGAGAAAGTTAGAACAACTTTCATCGGATGTCGTGCCCTTCGACGATGAAGAAAATATGTATGCAAATTGGAAATGGTTCAAATTTGAAGTAGATAACGAATCAAAATGACCAACATACCCTTTTCTTAGTACCCTTATGGCCAATGTACAAAAGAAAGAAAAAAAAGCAGAGCATTCCAATGGTGCTCAAGGTAATCTTGTATTGCATAGTTGACCTTTTAACCGAAAGTCAAAGTGTATTTCGGCTTGATTGATGTATGGTATCGGGAGACGAGTTATGATCTTTTTTCATATGTTGTTTGTGTATGTCGATTCCTTTTCTAGCTTCTATTTTTTTTTGTATCCCCACAAAATTCGTTCGGTGCCTTCAATATAATGTTATGTATTTGTTCGTAATTTATATGGGTGGTTTCCAATAACGTTTAGAAATAGGCATAAGATGTTGTAATTTACGTGATGTTGAATGAATTATCGATCGATCACTTCCCATATACATAATTTGACTTTTTTTTGGGTCTTTAAAAAACGTAACTAGCCTAAGCAATAATATAAATTCTCACCCCTTTTGCAAAACATATTTGATTCTAATAATATGAAAGTAAAATTTAAAGCTCACAATTTCAAAGTCTTGTATTGCCTTTTAGGATCATCTCCAATCGGCCGATAAAAATGGAGTTTTGCCGGCCAACTCACTTCAACCGGCTGGTACAGAGAGCGCGGTAAAATGCTTTTTTGTTGGGGAGACCACCATATTTGACATTGAACTATTCATCTATGGCAAAAGTTCTTAGAGGAGGATTTTAGTGTGTGTATTAGAAGTTTTGTGTTTTACTTTGTATGGTCTATAGTTGTGTGTGTTTTTTAGAGATCTAGTTTAAAGTTGTTCTAATCAGCAATGTAGGCTTCAAAGGCAAACAAGCGTGAAGCTTGAAATAGAGATCATGCTAGGACGGGTTTACAAGAAGTATGAGAGCGGTTGATAAAAGCTTAATCCGTTATCCATGGTTATGATATTTTAAAACTAATCTAGTTTAGTGAACATTTATCAATATCCTTTGTAGTTAAGAGATCACCAATGCCCTGCTCAAGAATCATCGGGGTTTAGTAAGACAGATTAATGTTAAGACAAAGAAAAATGGTGAAAAAACTTAAATACCTTATAGTTTGTGATCTAGGGACCAAAATGGTGATAAAGTACAAACCATATGCTTTCTAGTGTAATAAATAAAGTTTAAAACCCAAAACCATGATCTTTTTCAAACCACAAGGATCAAAACAATAATTTACTTGTTCAATTAGAGTAAAATATAATTTTGGTCCCTATAGCTTACATTAAACTACAAAAGTATCCCTATGCTTTATTAAATACATTAATGGTAACTATAATTTATATTTTAAACGGTGATTTTATGGTGAACCCCTACCCCCCATCACAAAGATCTCTCCCTCCTCCAACGATATCAAGATGTTTAACTTTAACTAAAAAAACTATTAAGATCACTCAAGATATGCAATTAAAGGTAGGGCCTAGTAAAACCATGATGGAGTCATTAAGAAAGAGAGTCAATCACATACTAATAATGTTGTATGATTGTAAAGTTGGAGATGCATACATTATTAAGTCTAGTAACGTGTTTTGTTCAAGTGTTGAACAAGATGTGGGTGGTGGGGCCTACAAAAATTACTGATATGCAAACAATCTCAAGGCAATAGTCCCAACATGTACAAAAGGTAGCTGCATTAATACATCACAATGATTATTTGTATGGGAGAAACATGATTTTTTTCCGGGTAATTGTGGGTTTTCAGATCATCTTATGCGTACCAATAAATTCTCCGGGTGACCACGAATGGTGTGGAGTCATCGCAGGTTATGCGTACCAGATCAGCTTATGTGTACCAAGTGGTTTTGGGAGAAACATGATGTTGAGGCCATCAGGGTAAATGAATTCCCTAGGGCTCCATAGACGAGACTTGTCCTCATCTTACAACGAATGATTACAAACTATAAAGTCGTAGGTTTTCAGAGAAATCTTATCAACGAGAGTTGACACTTACATGAGTTCTTTTGTCATCCTATTGTTGATAAGCAAGGTTCGATCAATACCACGACGGAAAGCATCCGGGGTTTTGGATTCGGAATTTGTTTTTTAGATAGAATATGACTGAACAGGTACCAAAGTTGTATTTCAATCATTCTATAATGAAACCATTTTAAAACAACATACATAGTTGAAGGACTATTTTGGTATTTCACTTTCATACAATTAGACCTAGGTCAAACTTCAATCTCCTTCCAAAACCCTCTCTCTATTTCATCTTCTCCCCCCAAAACCCTAACCCTCCTCCTCCTCCGCCGTCGTTCCTCCATGGCCGTCTCCATCTCCACCACCACCCAAGCCGTCGACGCCCTCCTCAAATGGAAGTCCACCCAATCCACCTCCCAAAACCCCCAACTCCTCCCAGAAGACGACTTCATCTACCTCATCCTAACCCTAAAGAAAATCCCCCAAAAAGGCGCCATTAATGGCCCCAGAACAAACCCTAACAAAATCCCTCTTCCCCACCCCTTAATCTCCCAATCTTCCTTCCCAGAAATCTGCCTTATCATCGACGACAGACCCAATTCCAATCTCACCTCCAAAATCGCCAAGAAAAAGATCAAATCGGAAGGAATCCCAGTCACCAAAGTCATCAAGATTTCAAAACTGAAGACCGATTACAAACCCTTTGAGTCAAAACGGAAGCTTTGCGATTCTTACGAGATGTTCTTTGCCGACAGACGGGTGATCCCGCTTCTTCCGAAGCTTTTGGGGAAGCAGTTTTTCAAGAAGAAGAAGATTCCGTTGGCGGTGGATTTGGGGCATAAGAATTGGAAGGAGCAGATCGAAAGAGGGTGTTCTTCGGCTTTGTTGTTTTTCGGGACGGGGACGTGTAGCGTGGTTCGTGTTGCGAAGGTGTCGATGGAGAGGGATGAGATTGTCGAGAATGTCGGGTGTGCGATTGACGGGGTTGTCGGGTTTGTTCCGAAGAGGTTTGGTGGTGTGAGGTCTTTGCATTTGAAGTTTTCGGAGTCGGTTGCGTTGCCGTTGTATCAGTCGTTGCCGGATATTAAGTTGAGGATTGAGGGGTTGAAGGAGGAGAAGGATTTGGAGGTGGTGGAGAATGAAGGTATGGAGATAGATGAAGGTGAAGGTGAAGGGGAGGTGGTTGAAAATGATGAAGTGGGTAGTGCGGAATTGGTGGGTAAGAAGAGGAAAGGAGGGATGAACGGTGAAAAGGGCGCGAAAAAGAAAGGTGGGAGGGTTCATGAGGTTGATTTGGAGATTGAAGAGATTGAGAAAGATGATGTGGGTAGTGCTGAATTGGTGGGTAAGAAGAGGAAAGGAGAGCTTAATGCAGAAAAGCCCACGAAAAAGAAAGGTGGGAAGGTTCATGAGGTTGATTCGGTGATTGAAGAGATTGAAAAAGATGATGTGGGTAGTGCTGAATTGGTGGGTAAGAAGAGAAAAGGAGGTCTGAATGCGGAAAAGCCCACAAAAAAGAAAGGTGGGAAGGTTCACGAGGTTGATTCGGTGATTGAAGAGATTGAAAAAGATGATTTGGGTAGTGCTGAATTGGTGGGTAAGAAGAGGAAAGGGGAGGTTAAGGGGTTGAAAGTGGAAAAGAAGATTGGTAAAGAGAAGAAGGGGGCGAAAAGTGATGGTGATTCAGGGAAGAAGGAAAGGAAGGGGGTTGATGTTAAGCCGATCTTGGGCGATAAAAAGGTGAAGAAGAAGGTGGAGAAACAGAGTGGAGATGGTAAGAAGAAAGGGAGGTCAGTGGGAAGGGTTTAAAGGGTTTTGATTTATGTGAGTTTAAGTATGCTGATGAAATCATATAGAGAATTTGATATCATAGCTTCAAATTCTGCATTTTTGTTTTGTTAATTCTGTTTTTTTTATGTACTTTTCATGATTATGGCATTCAATCAAATACTAGTTTGGTAGATTGAAGTTAACTTCAAGGTTCTGGTTGAGTTTTCTTGATGATTTTAAGTTTGGCTGCTTTCTTATTAAGTTTGGCTGGTTTTTGATGATTATCAAGGATCTTGAGAGTTTTCTTGATTACAAAGATTGTGAACTCTATTTACAGGAAAAGTTATTTGGGGTTTAAAGTTTTGGATTTTGAAGGTGTTATAGATCCATTTTTGCAGTCAAGATTGTTTCTTTTGCTGTTTTTATATGCTTATTATAGATTAACTTCCGTGTCATTTGTGTGACAGGAAGATATTATGTTGAAGGCAAATTGTTAACAAGATATGATTAGAAGTACAAATTTAAATACATAATCTATATATGTTGACTAAACATAAACTCTTTTGATGATCTTATGGGTGTCTTTGTCATGTGGATGAACTAAATTACTAAAGTAAGAAAAGAAGCTTGGGTGAAAGAATCGTGAAAGGTGATCAAAACAGTTTAGTAATTTATCAAATTTGTTCCACCTCCCAAACTCTTTTTCCATCATATTTGGTGATTTTGGTTTAAGATTAGTCGAGATGGTCTCATATAATTTCAAGTCTTTAAGTGGTTTTTGACACTGGGTCCAAGCCGGACTTGGGTACCTCAATTTGTTTTTACAAGGCCATCCGCTAAGGACCGGTAGAGAGGGCCGGTACCCCTCATACCGGTCGGTACACACCGTTGTGGATGAGGGGTAGGGTGACCGGTACCCTCTCCACCGACACCCCCACACCGTTCCTTTTTTTTTCTCACTCTCTCTCTCTATCTCTCTCTTCTTTCTTTCTCTCTCTATCTTTTTTTTTTTTATTTTTTAAATCAATTAATTAATGAGGGGTATGAGGGGTGTGATAGTGGATGAAAGGTATGAGGTTGGTAGGTAGTGATAAAGATAGTGGAAAGCTGATGTGGCAGCTGATGTGGCAACAGGTATGAGGGGTACCATAGGTACCATAAAGGATGGCCTAAAGTAATCATAGATCATAACCGAAAAGCCTTTGTTTGACAACTTAGGATTTGACGGTTGTCATATGGGAAAATTGAGACGCGACATAAAACAACACATGGAAAAGTCTTCCACAGCGTTAAAGCATATGGATTAAAAAAACCTATTGGCCTAACCATATCGACTTGGACTTGTGACATTGAGCTAAACCGATTCAAGGAAAGTTGGTGATCTAATAAGGGCTAATGGGTTATCGTATGATCTTCAATTAATCCAAGGTGGATTCACCCTACAATCACTTTCCCTCAAATTACAACACGTAAATCATTCTAACCTTAACCATGACACGATTGGATATCGAAATATTCACAAACAAATTTTTTAAGCTTGAATTGTGTGTAGATTGCTCTAATCCATTTGGAGTGCTCCACAATTCATTAGGTTGATCGATCAACATCAAACATGATTAAAGCATTTGACCAATTGGGTTTCCCAAACACAAGTGATTTGTGACAAGAGATGGCAAATTTGAAGGGTTCTTTTTTCTTTTGCATTACATCTTCATAGGAATAGGAATGATTTTATTTACAATAAATAACCAAATACAAGATGTTCCGAAATTAATCACTCCTTAAATATTTGTTCACTCATACATTTCAGGCTTCAAGACTCCAATATAAGGTAAGTTCCTATACCGTTCGTTGAAATCAAGCCCATATCCCACCACGAATGAATCCGGGCACTGCCAAAACACAAAAGAGAGTACATGTTCAAACGTTAAGATGCTAAATACCATCCGCTACATATAAAACTCAAATAAATCAAACATAAACAAAATCAGCCCAATATATCCACAAATAGGGTCTAGGGTTGGGTCGTATGAAGACCAAAGTTCTACCCCAATGCGTAGAGAGTAGAACAACTGTTTTTTTGTGAAAGCCCACGGCTTGTGCAAAAGTGTAAGCGAAAAGGAGAGATCTTGATAGGATGTCCAAACTATTAGATATTGCGGCTTTTCACGAGACTATGAGAGTATTCTCTAACAGTTATGCTATACCAGAAAATTCTGCTCATTCAGAGGAGAAATGTGCTTTAACAACTATGCTATATGGTATTGTAAAATAGATTTTTTTAGGGAAATCTATAAAAAAAAACCCTGTATATTTTTGTTAAAATATTATTTTATATTTTTCCCATCAACAAGACGTTAAAAATAAATGTTTAGGAAAGAGAAACAATCTATATATATATAAAAGTAGGATGTTGGAAGAATGATGTGGCATCCTATATATTGAGTATTGGCTTAGAGGAATTTTCTCCTTTTTTTGAATTTTTTAAATATAAAATAAGCTAAAGACTATTTTACCCCTAAATGAAAATTGCATGTTTTAATATAATAAGGACTCTTTGGTAATTTGACTTAACAATTTAATTAGCTTTAACTTTCATATTATTTAACTTATAAAAAGATTTATTCTACCCTTTTCACCTTCTCATTCATTAATTAAAAGAAAACCTACAACATAATCATCAATAAATTAAACCAATATTCCACCAAAAAACATTTATTCTACCCTTTTCACCTTCTCATTCATTAATTAAAAGAAAACCTACAACATAATCATCTACAAATTAAACCAAATATTCCACCAAAGATGTAGTTCAACAACTTTTAGTTCTTTGTTTTGCTATTGGGTTTCTTTGTTTGTAAGATTGTTGTTCATTCTTTGTAAAATTTCTAGGTAAGCTAACACCTTTTATGGTTTTCGTAATTATATATTGTTTATGTGTGCCAATCAATATTATTGTTTTTTTTCTATAAAAAAACACCATATTATTTTTATATGTTTTTGTGTATATTCCTTATTGTTATTATAAAAGTTTTTTGTTTTTTTTTTTGATATATATATATATATATATATATATGTATAAGCAAGATGTTGGAAGGATGATGTGGATATCCTATCTATCGAGTATTAGCTTATAGGATTTTTTTCATTGTTTTGAGTTTTTTATATATTAAATAAGTTAAATACTATTCTACCCCTTAATTAAAATTTTGTAATTTACTACAAAAAGGTTTCTTTGGTAATTTTGTTTACAATTTAATTAGCTTTAATTTCCAATTTTTTAACTTCTTATAGACATTCAATTTGGTCTCCTCAAATTCGCATTTATTAATTAATAAAAAAACCTACAACAAAACCATATATAAATACAACCTAATGCTCCCTTAACCTACAACCTTTATGTTCTATGTTATATTCTATTACGTTTGTATGTATTTTTGTTGTTTCTCTTTTATAGAATTTTTTTTTCTTCGTTGCTATTGCTCAACCTTCGTAAAAGTTTCCAGTAACGTTTCACTTTTTATTATAAATTTTATGATTATAAGATTTATATGTTGTTTTTGGGATGAGTATCATTAGTTTTTTATATATAAAAAGATTTTCATAGTTTTGTATGCAACGATAAAATAATATTCTTTTTTTCTTACTATTACTATTACTTTGCATTTGATATTTATGTTGTATTGGTGTTTTAAGTGATGTCATTCTTCTTAATTCGTTTTGCTTATATTTTGTATTTTCTTATAAAAGTTATTTTTGTTGACAACAACCAAACTACAAAGTACGATCTATGTATTTTTTATTTTTTTTTTGTTTTGTTGTGGATTCACTTTTGATATTTTAATGTACTTATAATTTCTTAATTTGCAATTTAAAAAAAATCCAACAATGAGATACCATTTTTCTAAGCAATTCAATCCTAAATTTATTCTTTAACTTTTCTCTAAAATATTTTCCTTTTTAATGTAGTTAATAACAAAATTTTTATTAAATAAAATTATTCATACTCTTTGTTTGCATCTAAATTTTTTTTATTTCATATTATTATAATATTTTTATACATATAACATTTAAGGATCAAGGGAGTGCATTGGTTCAAATTGTTTGTATATTATTTTTTTGGTTCACAAAAGATTTTCCCTCCTCTCTCTCTCTCTCTATATATATATATACATATATATAATCAACGTATTTAAGAACTCGGATGAAAAATTACAACAATCAACATGTATACTTTCATTTACATGACACTTAAATATAATAATATGTGTAATTTAAATAAATAAAAATATTATAATTAATATAAATAAATAATTGAAGATGACGATGGATCACGTCAATATAATACATTTATAATTTTTGTTAGTTATACTATTTACATAACTCTTTATATATATATATATATTATTTAGACAACAATATATTTTTAAATGACCAACCACGCAAGTTGTAGTCATTTTCTTTAGTACTACATATATATTAATATGTATTATTCACAAAGAAAACTAAGTATCTAAAATTTCTATTAATATATAAAGTTTGAATGAACATATAAAATTAAAATCACCATAATTATTTAAAATTTTATTGGCACCAATATATAAATATAAATAACATTAGAGTCAATATATAAGTAAAATAAGAATGAACATTTAGTTAAATAATAAAATTAATATATAAATATAGAGACAATATATATACATATATATGGAATGATAATATAATTAAATTTTATATTAGTCAATTCTTGAACAAAATGACATACTTACTACTAAATAAAATAATATATATTTAAAATATATTAAGAATAAATATTTATTGGATTTGTTAAATCAATTTAATAGTAATTAACATTTGTAAAAATATATATAGATTAAATAGAATAAATAAGTATATAAAATTCGAAAATAACTTACTATAGTAATTATTTCAATTTCATTTTTATGTTAAATTTAAATTGAAATCAAAATATGTAAATAAAATTGATGTAATATTTTTTATTTTGCATAATATTATTAAAACCTCTTTTCAATATTCTTTAACGAGAAACTAAGCTATAAATAAATAGCCTTAAGTAGATCGAAAAAAAACTTGAACGTGGATACATTAACAATTAAATCAGATTCACATATGATCGAAGTGAATATAAATATTTTATAGGAATATTATGTCGCGGATAAATCTATATATTACGATTTATGAAAAAAATACCCATCATACACATCATTATTATAATAAGTAGCCTCACACATTTCTTTTATCATTCGAGTCTATTACAAAGTTTGATAATGTTGAACTTATAGGTTGTTATTTAATTATACATATCAAAAGAAACAACTAAGAATAATGAGGCAACTTCGTCTCAAATGTACATCAATTCTTATTATCTTATTATATGATATGTGATTCTCCGCCCGATTTAACTTCAAAATTGTCTAAATAATCTATCACCATCGCGCAACGTGCGATGCCGTTCAATGGTACATTAAGTATAAAAAAAAGTCCAATGATAAAATATGCTCAAACAGAATAGTTCATTACCCTTATAAGTCATTAACCCAAAAACTAAAGTATATTATCAATGTATTTAGGGCTTTAACCAACAAGCTATATAAGGAACTGAGGGTCTCACACCAGGTAAGTGTGAAAATGACTCTTACTTGATAAGCATTTGTTGGAATTAAGATGTTTATCACCAATTCGTTTTTATGGACAAAGATGTTGAACGATAATATAAACGATTTTGAGTTATTTAGATAATGTGATTACAATTATGCAAAACAACATAAATGATAGGATGATTGATGGTAGAATGTCAATACTCTAAAACGTGTATCATATAAGTTAAACGGTATTTACATAGGACAGATGAATAAAACATATTAAATATAATTAATACACAGATACTTATATTACTTATGTAGGACAAATGAATAAAACATATTAAATATAATTTATACACAAATACTTATATTATTTTTTAAACACCGCGCAACGCGCGGTGCGGGCCACTAGTATTTTATTAAATGTACAAAATATTTTAATACTACAATTAATGCTGGAATTGCTAAAACAAAGTAGCATTCGGAGTGGGAATGTGGGATTTAATTTTTATAGAGATTTTCACTTCTGATACTCTATTTAAAAAAATTATAACATAGCTGTTGGATATGCTTTGACCAAAGATGGACCATATTTATCAATTCGTGTAAAACTCGATTTGTAGTTAACATGTCATGGTCTATATGCCCCAAAGCACAATCAAGATAAAAGTTAAACCAAAACAGATTAAATGATATGAAGGCTTTTCTATATAGGTAATAAGACTAATCGTTCTTGTAAATGATAAAACTTTCACAAAAATTATCCGAGGATTGAAAAAGACTCGATTCGGAAGCTAGCATGTGAGATAGGGTGAAAGCGTACCTCAAAACCACTATAGAACTTGCCGTCACCCAAGAGCTTAAAATGAACCTTTCTTCTTGCTGGTTTGTCAAGAAGAGTGCACACAGAAACGGAAGTCGCCCCTTTACCTTCCAAGTAAGAAATGAGACACGAAACAGTGTTTCCCGTATCTACAATGTCCTCAACCTAAGCCATGGAGATTAAAAAACCATAATTTTTGTTCAGTATTGTTAATTTGCTATCAACTACCAAATATTTGTTTTCTTTAAAGAATCATGTAAAATACAGATATATAAACATTTTGATGTGGTAAATGATCCTCTGGTAAGCCACACAGCCTAATTTGGGGAGGTCAAGAATTCAAGTGTGTGTGAGTTTTTTCATATATAAAATCACATACTTCAAAAACAAAAAATAAAAAAGTTACAAGATACAAATTATTTCCATCAAAGCATCAAATATTCGCACCTTTTCATTCTTCATCATATCCATGTCCTCCATGGGGAAGACTCAGGTGCCGTTTGGTTTGTAGAATTGGATGGGATTGGATATCAATTTCATTCCAATCTCATGTCTTGTTTGAAGGATTTATCGGATTTGAAATTAAATCCTAATAACATGAGATTTTGAAATCCCACAGGGTTGGTTGGTATTTCAAGGGATTTCTTACAACTTGTGTTTAATAATATGTTAAAATATGTTAAAAAACTTGTTTTGTATAGTCAATTACTAAGAAGGTAATTTTATTATTTTTATAAATTTTTATAATTAACCTTTTAAAGTTGATGGAACTCAATTCCATTCCAAATCCAACCAAATCCAAATCTCTCAAATCATTCCATCAAACCAAACACCCTACAGAGGTTTCTACATCTAAATAGATACAACATCATTGAACATTATGCATGTCATTTTCAAAACTTGGGGAGAATTAACATAATCCATAGTTGATTTAACAATTCATATCACTAATTATCATAACAAAAAAAAAAAAATTCAACTTTCATCAAATCTTGAACAAGCTCATGTAACATTTTTCTTCAAACTAATCAACATTCATACACTAGCAAAATGCAACAATGTATAGATTATAAACTAGCCTATAAGCTAGTACAAGTTTAGATGGACCATAAGCTAGCTTATTGAAACGCTAGTTGGAGACTTGGGCTGTGTTTGGCAAATATAAGCTAGCTTATAAGCCAGTTCATCCAAACATGTATCAGAAGCTAGCTTTTTGAAACGCTACTTTGAGTAGCTTATGAGGAGCTTATTGTAGCTTTTTCCAATTATACCCTTGTTAATATTAATTATTAAATTCAAATATACCCTTTTTGGTCATTTTACATACTCATAAGCTAGTTTTTGCCAAACATAACTTGTTCATAAGCTAGCTTATCAGCTACTAGCTAGCTTATTAGCTACTAGCAAGTTTATCAGCTACCAGCTAGCTTGTAAGCTACGTTTGCCAAACATAGCCTTGGAGTAGTGCTTCATAAGCTTTTTATAGTCTTTTCCAATTATACCCTTGTTAATATTGAATTTTTAATTATTATACCCCAAAATACCCATTTTTGGTCATTTTACATACTTATTTCCAAAACATAATTTATTCAGCTAGCTAGCTTATCAACTACCAGCTAGCTTATTAGTCGAACAGCTAGCTTATCGGCCATCAGCCCGTTTGCTAAACACGGCCTAAATTAGTTGATGAACTTGTTAAAAAGCTTAATGTTCTTCTCAATTAACACAAAAATCTGATCTTAAACTGAACATGCATCCAATCCAAAATGTAAAAAGAGGGAAAAAGAACAAGTACCAAAATGACATGTTTTCCGGCAACGTCAAGCTTCACTTCACACGAAATCTTGGGAGCACCGGCGGCAATGGTACCGGAGCCGTACGATTCAGCTCGAACGAAATCGACGGCGACCGGCAACCGGATGTTGCGAACGAGGTCGGCGAGGAAGAGGAAGGCGCCGGTGGCAACTCCGACGACCACCGGCGGAGAAGAAGAGGGTGAAGATGAGAAATCGTAGGTGATTTGAGAAGCCAATTCGCAGACTTTTTGAAGGAGTTGCTCCGGCGTCCAGAGGACGGTGAGGATATCGTCGTCAATGGAAGCTGTCCCCATTAATGGATTCCAAGGGTTTTGAGATTCTTTTTTAGGGTTTTTAAATTGTAACATTGGAATCCCCAATTGGGGTATTTATGGTGGGTGAGGTCCAAATCAATTGTGTTAGTTTGGAGATAGGGGTGTAGAACCGGGCTGAGTCCGGTAGGGACTAGTGTTGGCCAAACTTCGGGTTCGGGTCGGTTCGGGCCCCCGGTTTGCTACAGTGTTGATCAAACCCGGGTTGAGTCGGGCCCGGGTTCCGGCCGGGATCGGACCGGTTTCCGGCCCGGGTTCCGGCCGGGTTCGGACTGGTTTCTGGCCCGGGTTTCGGGTTCAACCCGGGTTCCGGACCGGTTTCCGGCCCGCGGGCTGAGACCCGGGTTTGACCGGGGTTCGGGTCGGGTCGGGTTCGGGCTAGCCCATCGGTTCGGTTCGGTTTCGTTTGGCCATCACTAGTAGGGATGGCAACGGGCGGATTTGGGTCTGGGTTTGGTCCCTCGTCCCCGTCCTGACTTAAAAAACCGTGGAGATTTAAACAGGATCCCCGTAAGGTAATTGGGGGAAACTGTGGGGAAACGGATATTTCCATTTAAGTATAAACGATTAATTAAACGAATTTTACCGTGGGGATAATTGTTTAACGATTTTGACTGTGGGGATTCATGTCGCTGTTTAAACTTTGTCATGAATCCACGAGTCTCGGAAAACGATTTACTAAATTACATAACATTCTTGAATCCATTATCCATACATATTCAAAAAGGAAATTAAAGTTCTAAAGTCGAAATGCATTCAAAATATTAACAATTTAGCTATATATAATATATTGTTTAAATGCATCCAACACTTTGAAATGCTAAAGTGTATATATGACCAAAGATAAAAACCATTTAGCTATATATAGTATATTGATTAAAACTATATTATTTACTAACAATCATAAAATAATGGGGGATATAATCGGGTTGGGGATTGGTTCCTTCCCCCCCCCCCCCCCCCCCCCCCTTTCTCGTTTAAAATAAGCAGGTTTTCCTCGTCCTCGAACCTGCCCCGTTTATTTTGGGTTTCGGTTTTCCCCATCAATTTCGGTTTTTTTGCCATCCCTACCGGTCCAGTCGGCTTGGAATAAATCTGAAATGCAACCGGGTCATGCCTTAATCGATCATAGAAATGATCAATTACACATATTTCAGAATAACTAGCTTTCAAGTTTTTTATATGTCAAGTGCTGGCCTCTCATTGGCTTACTTTAGTTAAATAAAGGGTAATTTCAGAAATAAGTACTCGGTTTACACCAAGATTGATTAATATTTGTGTTGTCTTAAAGAATTATTTGGATAGCTACTATTGAATTCAAAAAGCTTCATCATTTGAGAATGAACTTGGATGTTTATGAAAGCATTTGTTGACAAAAAAAAGCAATTGCTCCAAGGCCCCATCATTGTAAAATAGGTCTGAAAGCATTTGTTGACAATTGAACCATATTTAACAAGTGGAACTAGGAATAATGACTTTTAGAAGTTTTTTCACATGTATTTATTAAATTTCAAACAGTGTATACTAGTTTTATAAGTTTACATTTTTGTCAGTCTTTATTATTTGTATAAACAAATAAAAAGAACACTTATTTGGTTAAAGTGTCTAAAGTTTTATTTAGCTTATATTTGTACTTTATACTTTAATTATCATATTTATAAATAGTAAAAAAAATGGGTAACAGAATTAGAAAAATAGTCATACTTTTTTAACTAGTTAGTCCAACCATTTTTAAGAGAAATGAATCTTGGATACTGATTTAAATGGTTATTTTTTTCGATTATCATAATCAATCTTGATCGATTATCTTCTCATCATGGAAGTGTGGGTGAACCTCTACCAATTCCCTTTCTAAATATGTATCAATATTAAAGTTTATTTTTGATTAAATATAACAAATCTTTCATGTATTGGTTTTAGTCTTTTTTATTGTTTCAGTGATCGATATGCTTATTTGATGATAACACAATATAAAAATAAACTCTTATAACACTGAATCAATATCCCAACAATTCTCATGACTTTTTTTTAAAGATTTTTGTGTGCAATATTAAGTGATTGATTCGGGTAGATAACAAGTGCCTATTATGTAACTAATTCATGTCGAATCTCGATGTCTGAAAACAAAAAAAAACACATCAATGATGTTTATGTGTATACAACTTGGTGTTTTGTAAAGGTCCATATAAAAAAAAACACATCAATGATGTTTATTTGTCAATTGGATCTCAAATGACAAGAATAATTCCTGTTATCCAAATTTTTATTTTATTTTATTTTGATCTTTACAGTTTTTTAGCATTTCCTGCTATATGGTTTTTAACTTGAGCCATTACACTCTTCGTACAATACCTTAGGTAGAGAAGTGCATAAGAACTTTCATGTTAGCTTCTAGCATAAAAAACCCTAGAGCTTTTTTGATCATGGACCAAGTTTTGAGCGTGAAACAAGGCTCGATCAAACTTTTTTTAGTTGAAGCTTTTTTTAGGCCGGGATTTTTCAAACCAAACTTTGATTGGAAGTCGAGAAAATTTGTCTCTGTTCAAGCTTAAGGCCGAATCTTGTCCATGTAAGCCGGTTATACAAAGCTTATTTATCCATGTAGGCGATGTGATTTGGGGTCCTTTGTTCACAAATAGGCACAATCCTCCAAATCCATTGCTCACTTCACCACGATCCTAGGCTTGCTAGGTCCGAGCTATTTTTTCAGCCGGACTTTCGGTTCCACTTGTAGTTAAATTACATGTTACGAAATTCTAAAGTTATTATCAAAAAAACTATTGATTCATAACCAAAATAACATATGAAGGATGATATTATAAAATTCCATCTTAGTTTTTTCGTAGAGCAAAGTGAAATGTAAATTAATAAGGGTGTTGTTATCTGGACCTCTCATAAGTCTTTTGTCACTCACATAAAAATAAGTCCGTTATACTAAGGCTATGTTTGGCAAACTAGCTGATAAACCAACTGTTGATTGATAAACTTGCTAGTAGCTGATAAGCTAGCTCATGAACAAATTATGTTTAGCAAAAACTAGCTTATGAGTATGTAAAATGACCAAAAATGGTATATTTGAATTTAATAATTAATATTAATAAGAGTATAATTGGAAAAAGCTACAATAAGCTCTTCGTAACCTACTCCAAGTAGCGTTTCAAAAAGCAAGGTTATAAGCTAGCTTCTGCTACATGTTTGGGTGAACTAGCTTAACTGGAAACTCTATACGACTGAATTGAACAATCTCAAGTAGTTTAGCTGTGGACACACGTAAACCTATCCATACCCTTGTCGGTCCATTTATAATTCCCCCATTAATAAAGCTTTTGGCGCGAAAATCAGAACAAGTGAAGAAGAAGACGCAGAGCAGTTCAAACTTCAAACTTCAACCGGAAAAATGTCCACCGCCGCCGCCTTCATCGCCGTTCAATGCTTCCATTGCTCCACCATGCAGGCAGGCATCAATTTCTCTCTCATCATTCATTATACACATCATTCACATGTGAATTAATGCTCGATTTCCTTCATTCTGTTTCCATTTGATTTCTTCTTGTATGTAACAGGTGAAGCAGCGGAAGAAAACCAGCAACAAATGGAGCTGCGTCATCTGCAACGAAAAGCAGTCGGTTCGGAAGGTGTTTTCACAGGCATCCATGGCGAAAGACGTTCGGAAATTCGTCCAGAGCTTCAACATGTCACGGCAGTTCGTCGAACAACAACAACAGCACCAACAGGAGGAGGAGGATGAGCTGCCAGAAGAAGAAGAAGAAGCCCTAGCTCGGCCGAATAAGAAACGCACCGATTGGAGCGAGTACATCGATTCCGAGATCAACGATGGCGGAATCTCTGATGATGAAGGTTGATTTCTCTATATAAAAGTTGCTAAAAGCTTAGGTTTTCGGATTCAAACCTAATTCAAACTAGAATCAACAATATTGAAATTGATGATGATCAAGGTGAATTGAATTGTTCCTTGAGATTTGTTCAATTTAATCATATAGACTATAGAGTTTCAGTTGGACCAAAAGTAGTGAAGTTTGAATTCAAACCTAGTTTTTTCCCCCAAAATGCACAGTTAATATGGATTATGTTACAAACTTGAAACTGCACATTTCCAGTTGCACAATTTGTTAACAAGTTTAAAGTGATCATTCAATTCTTTGTTCTAGAATTAGAATTTTTATCAATTTAGAGATTGAAGATTAGAGCTTTTTGACTATCAAATAATAACCTGCATCTTATTGATTATGAATTGAACTGAATTTACAGGGGATTTGTGTGAACCGAATGTTGTAACTGAGCTGCCAAAAGCGTTGTTTAAGAAGCCGAAACTGAGTTATAATTACTCCGAGGTTGGATTAGATAGTGAAGATGGTGAAAAGCTTCGAAGGCCGGTTTTTGGGAAGAGAATCAACAAGAAGAAAGTTGACAATCCAGGTTACAAGATTCTGCCTTCTTCAAGTACCTCATTCTAGTTCATCTTGAACTCTTATAATGGCAATGCCCGATATTTTGATTACGCCTAACTTTCCAAACCGTTGAATAATCAATCTAGTTGGTTTATACTTTATACTCCCCCAAACATTCAAGTTTCAACTGTTGAAGTACTACTTTTTGAATCACAAATTGATGATAGAGTTTGTTTCACATTGAACAAGACACAACTCCTAAAGTTGATCTGTTGCAGAAAGGTTTATGAACATCATAGGGATATAAATCACCTCACTGCAGTTTAGTTGTGCCTGAATCTGTACTGTTGAGATGTGATATGAAAACCATTTAATTAGAATACCACCATGAGGATTATTAGGCTTACTCAGAATTAGCTTCTCTTTTTGTGCAGATAAGGAGCCAAGAACAACTGTGAAAGAAAATTTCAAAAGGGTTGGTGAAAATCAACTTAATCATGAATATGTGGATAAAGAGATAGGTGGATCTTCGAAATGGAGAGAGTACTCGAAAACCCAACGTGACGATAACGTTAATCGTGGGTCTGCTTACGAAAGATCAAGTTCAATGATGATGAAAATCAGGAGGCCAATTTCAGAGCGGAATGCATCTGTTGATGATGGCAATAATGTTGATCATCGTTTCACATGCGGTGGATCGAGTTCAGTGATGACAAAACCGAAGAAGCCAGTTTCGAAATGGAATGATTTCATTGATGATGGTGATGACTTGCAGCTTGAAAGCAGATGTCAAGAGATCAATCATGGTGCATTTGAGACAAAGGTAAGTGATGAGATTGTAGAAGATGATGTCCATCCTGATTTCTTGTGAACTTCATGTTTTGTATCATATTGCTAGATTCGCAACCCTTTTTCAATAAATATAAACTTCATTTCGGCAATCATGTTCACCGTGAAAAGAGGTTAAATAATAACCAGGAGGGTATTCATGGTCGTGAATGCCGGCTCATATGTTAAGCAACCATTCTAGAGAGCGTGAGCTTGCATTCGAGCTAGCATTCAGTTGCAGACGGGCTTTAAAGCCATTTTATGGTTATTTGGTCAGTTGTCTTTGAATTGGTGCCTCCCTTGTTAGGAGGTCGTTTACCAAATGCTTATTGGACGAGCATGACAAGGACCGAAAACTTCACTTGGTACGATGGATAGCAAGGACCGAGAAGAGAATCTTACCCAATAAGGTAAGTAACGCTGTAATGGTGGTGATTATTGCCGGTAAATGCTTATCCGACAACCGTTTGGTAATTGGCCCTTAGTTTTCAGCCTATTCTTCATATTGAAGTTGTACCAATTAGTCGATAAAGCGGATCATTTCTCTTATTGTTCTCCATGATTTTATCCAAACTCTACATTGATATTGCAATTACTGATTCAAATCAAACAAAATGTTGTTTTTTAAAATATAATATTTATACACAACAAATGTAATAAATAAACTCAAATACCATTACAAATTGTCACCTTGTATCCATAAACTTGTACACATGTTTATATTTGTCCCTTCTTTCATTGAGAAGAAAAGGTAAATTTGTATTTTCATCTTTTTTACTATTCATCCCCACCAACTATCATCAATGGTGGATTACTTGACTTCAAGTCTCTGCAACATTCAACATATAAAAAACAAACTTGCAAAATCAAGAAATTATCCACAAACAGAAACAATAACATCGATAATAATCAAACAGAAGACCAATAGTCCTTTTCTATTATCTCCAACGTTCGTTGTATATCATTTAAAGGTATTTCATTAAGAAAAAAGAACGTAGTTTCGGAAAGCTAGATACATATATATATATATATATATATATCTAAATTTGGAAAGCTAGATACATATATATCATAGAACATACATTTCATTAATAGAAGGTTATACTAAATAATGCATATACGCTTTATTTAAGTTTGAGAAGATTTAATATGATATCCATCAAATGACAAGTAAACACAACTCATTTATTGCTCAGCTAACTCATGTTGACCAAATGATTCTTTTACACCTGTTTAATGAGCCTAAAAGAACAACAAAACAACTCTTAAGCATAAACTTTAACATATAGTTTGGTCCAAAACAATTTGTTAGAAAAATAAGAAAATAAACTGTCAAAAACTCTCATCTTCACATACAAAATGTAATAAAGGAAATAGTCACCAGCATATACTCCCCATTTACCATATTATTTGCAACAATTCTTTACTTGGCAAAACTTAAGATAAATTGACTTATTTGCCCATAATATATTTTTGTTTTTGATCTTCAAGTTTGTATCTCTATTATTTTCCATATATATGGAACCATATGTTAACCTGGATACATTGACAATTTGGACAATAACATATAAGTGCATCTGTGGGTTCTATAGGGTTCTCAACTGATACATAACATCAGTTTTCAATATATGCATGAATAAAGGGGCGATTGTGCCACGCATTATAGTTTTACATGTAAGGCTATCAAAAGTAACTAAGTTCTTTTATCGGACTTGCCTGTGATTGTTGGTGAAGAGTATAAGGGAAACAGGCTGATCGGGAGAGAGAAATAGCAGCTGTCGCACTATGTATACACATGTAGTAATGCTGAGAAAAAAGTTCAAAAATGAACATCAGAGGTTCGGTATATATGCTAAGAGTATGATAAGATCACATGTATAACATCAAAAAAAGATTACTGAGTGCACGTAATTTAGGGGTTGTACGGTTGTTTTTCCATTAAGCTCTGTAACGTCTGAGGGGATTTGGTAATAAAGAAATATGTGTGCAAGGAAGAGGGGGGGGGGGGGGGGGGGGGGGGGGGATGGATGAAAACATTGATGGTGACTTAGTCTGGATAAATACTTACCTCCCAAAACACACAAGAAAGAGTATCCACAAGAAAGCACTTATCCAACTTGATTCCTTATATGCTACCCATACCTGCAAAGAAACATTTGATGATTAATGTGAAGGAGAAAAAAGGAAAACATGTATTTTCTTTAAAGATGCAAATTACAGCATGCATGTGAATTTATAGTTTTGGATCTAGGTTTAGATCCATCATAACCCTATAATGTGAAAGATCTCGAAGTATAACTCAACCAGTTTCATACTTAATATATTGTGAACATTTGATGAAGAAAAGGATGCATAATCATCTTGATAGATTTTATTGTGATAGATTTAGGGGTTCATATGATATATGCCTGTGAATAATGTTACATAATTCATACTTTCAAGCAGCGAAAAACAGGCTTAAGAAAATAAAGAGCCCCTAATTAACATTCTATAGCGAAGACACTAATATTACTGATAGTACAAACACCTTAGGCGTCTATGTCCAAAATGCAACCATTGATCTATGAAAAAATTGGCTTATCAAGCAGATTATATCAACGCACAAGTTATCTTAAAGCGGAAAATTTGATCAACTCAAGTATATCATGAATGAAGAAGACATACCGCTAAAGCCACAACGATGATGTAGAAGTCAATTAGTGTTGCCACCACCCACCTGCAAGCATGTATTAATATTAGTTTCACATGTCTTATGAAAGAGAACTAAAGGTGAAGATTCAAGAGATAGATGAATGGCCTTCGAGATTACCTTTTTCAAAAAAAAAAAAAAAGAGAACGAAAACTTACGGAGTGTATAACTCGGAACGGAATGGAGATCCGTCAACAATAAGCGTGTAGAGCAAAGTTCCGAGCATCAAGCAGCCTAGTACAACAAAGATTACTCTTGCAGTTACAACAGAAGGCCCCTTCCTGTGTTCCGTGACATCTCTAAGCCAACATATATAAGTAAAACTAATGTAAATATCTATAACATATATTGTTTGACATGATACATGATACATCCAATTAATGAATGATCTTACATTTTCTGGTGTCTCGCCAACACGAAGTACAAAGGATCTTTTGAAGATTCTTCGGGTGTTAACTTGAAGAACTGCAGAACGATGTACCCACATGTGGTGACACTGTAAAAAAGGGAAAAAATGAAGAATAACTTTTAGTGATACAAAATAATATGGAGACTAAGGTGTTGTTTGTTTTTTAAGAGGTCTGAAGTCTGAAATCTAAATTCACGTCTAAAAAATAAGAGGTGGATGGTGTACCTCTTAAAATTTCAGAGGATGGTAGGAGATTTTCAGGGTTTTTCTTACTAATAAAACAAACCATCTTAAGTCTGCAAACCTCTTAATTTTCAGACTTAAGAGGTAACTTTTAAAAAACAAACGGCCCCTAAATCTATTGAACCTATTGACTTATTGGAAAGTAGTCTGTAAATCATTAACTAAAGTTACCTTCCTAAGCATATTAACAAAATGATCCAAACAGTTGCCATGATCCAGCTTGATTCCTTGTAGACAACCCAAGCCTAAAGATTGCCATTGATTATAACAACATATATGAGTCCAGTTGGTTCAAAAAGTAAAAAAGGAATGCATACATTCTGAACAAACATTCATACCCCTATAATAGCAATATGTATGTAGAAATCAATCAGTAATGCTGCCATCCACCTGCAACAAATTTGACAACAGAGTTATCAACAAGGAAAAATATCTGATTTGCATTAAGAGGAACCATCAGTTAATCAACTTAAATCTTGAAAGGAACTAAAAAGTAAACCCAAAACATCACACAACAATACTAAAAACTAGAAAGCAATCCAAATCTTGAAGGCATGAATCCTACTAGACCTATGTTTCATTTGTACAATGTTTTTGGTTTGGATTCAGAACTAGCAGTCAATTGATGCTCAATTGGCATGATCTTAATTCAAGTTTTCTGAAATTTCATCCTCAACCATGTTGAAGTTTTTGGTTTAATAAAATCTTCTTTCTTAATTCAAATTACTTGTTCTTCAATCCTCTTTTGATACACAATTCTACAAAGAACCAAACAACTGACATTCAGAAAGAACAAGTAATTCCCTCTGTTGTTGGCTCGATCGTCTTTGTATGCTATGCTAACATGACCTCAAAGCGTGGACGGAAAAAATCGAAAAATTATCTCGAAATCAACAAAGAGAAGTGAAAAACTCTATTGAAAAAATCTCTGAAAATCAACCAAAAATACCCCAAAACAGTTTTCTCGATTCAACAAAAGAATCAAAAAAAGTCTATTAAAATCAACAGAAAACTTAAAAAAAAATCTCGAAATCAACCAAAAACTTAATTACATAGTGTCACCGCTTGAAAAAAAATTCTGCTGCCTCAAAGCATTCGAGAAAATTCGCCGGCCTATACAAACAAAAAGTAACTATTGTGGGAAAATCGAAACAGAATCCCAACCAAAAGCACTACGTTCGACCTCCAAAGTCAAAGTGTATCTCTTTTTTCCATGATCGTAGCGTCATTTAACAAACTAATGTTACACAAGCTTAAAATCAAAACAAACAGCCATTATCAACCATCAATTTCTACACACATTTCCGTAACTATTTAAGCTTTCTAATTAAGTTACCTAGTAAGTAGCTCAATACGAAAAGGTAAGCCATCCGTGGCGATCGTGTAAACGAGCACCGCCACCATCAGACATCCAAGCACGCTTAACACCGTCCTCACCGCCACTCCCACGGCGGCCGCCATTACTGCTCCCATCATAGCATTGACTATAAAAAATCAGAATACATAGAGATTGACGATGTATTTTCTGAAATAGGCGCAATAGAAGAAAAGCAATTCTCTGATATTAATCCTTTAGATGATTCTTGGGTAATTAATATTGCAAAGAATAAACCAAGCCTAGAACAAAAGCCAAGAATGAGCTTTAGAGGTGACAATGTAGAGTTTGGTGAATCTTCCAATAGAAGGTATGAACCACCAAGTACTAGAGAAACTACTCAGAGAGATCTTCTCCGAAATGTTTCTAAGAGAGTAGATAACCTTTGTCAGAAGCTTGACCTGCTAGGTTAACTATGTCAGAAAATTCTTTGATTATGCATCCGCATATTTACAAAGATGGACAACTTCTTAACTTCAAACAATTGAATGAAGGAGTTGACACAAACCCTATACAATATTGTTTTAGTGGTTCTGCAGGAAACAAGAGTCTAACAACTCTTATTGCATCCGTCAATAATCTTAACCAGATTACTGGACGAACTTTACTTGGGGTTTATAATTTACTATCTTACTTCGGTATTAGTAAAGATCCCAGTGAAAAATCAAAAGCATCTAGTATTTTTAAACATTTTCAAAAAACTTTTCTTAAGGAAGATGCTGAAAGAAATGACCAAAGTTTAGAAGAAATAAAAACACTTTTAAGACAACAAGTTGAAAAAACAGATTTATTAGAAGCCCAGCTCAATAATTTGTTTACAAAAAGGAATGATGTTCCCATCTCAAGAGATGAAGTACTGGACTTTACCTCTAAATTAAATGAAATTGAAGTATATTTAAGGAAAATCTTAGGATGAGCCTTAAGGAAATTCAAGATGATTTCAATAAAACAATTAAGCCACAGTTAGGAGAGATCCTCACTTTGCTTAAGAATTTACAGCTCAATAATAATATTGAAGCTGCAGCTGCAAAGATCATTAATGAATTAAAAGCCTTGATTCAAGAATGCCCTTGCAACAAGGAAATTTTAGATACTCTTTCAAAAGAAAAAGTAACTGAAAAAGGAATCATTATTATTAAGGATGACACTCCAACTCCTAGTAAAGGACCTTGGAAATATAGTTACCCAAATCATAATGTGGGAAACGAGGATTTAGGCTCTGGCAAAAATCCAAACAGCCTTTCATGGCCTCCCAATAAGGATTAACAAAAGATTTTTTAATCAATCTGAGAAAAAGAAGGATCATTTTGTTCTTAAATGACTCCAATAAAAAACTTCAATAAGAAAATTGAAGAAGAAATTCAAATAATTGAATTAACAATTGAAAATGAACATCTTATTTATTAAATGTTCAGAGACAATTGGATAATAGATTATTCGATCCTTATAGACCTAATCATAGATTAAGTCTATTAAATGAAAAAACTGCTATTTTAAATGGCATAAGAATATTAAGGCATCAAGCCTTAGTCATGGAAAACAAGAAAATAATTTACTTTTAAAGATTCATTTCTTCATAAGAAAGATAATCAAAAAGAAAAGAACTTTTACAAAAATGATTATATTAAAGAATTTTAACCTTAGGGTTAAAAGAAGAATTTCTAAGCTAGGAGTTCAAGTAAAAGATTCTGAATTTTATTTAAGAATTTTGAGGAAGAGAATTTCTACATGGAATTCAAGCATCATGTTTAACAAAGATTGTCTTGTTAGATCTTACAAAACCTTATTTAAGCATAATAAGGCAAAGAAAAATTGTTTAAACAATCTTCGAAATAAAAGGATTATTTTTAAGAAATAATTTTCAGGATCTAGAAAATGTTTTTTATCAAAAAATGGAATAATCAAATCCTTGAAGAAATTAGAGGACTTGAATTTTCAATTAAAGTTGAAAAACAAAATTTTCAAATCATCGATAAGCAGTATCAATATCGTCAACCTAATCCCGGGGTTAAATGGATAGATTTGCTAGATCAAAGGTCAGCTAGCGCTAACCTTATTCATTCTCTTGAAAATGATCTTTTAGACATAAAAGAAAAAATTATTTGTTGCTATTAAAACAATAATTCTTGAGTCATAAATAACAAGATTTTATATTTCTCATCTTGTCATAATTCTATTTTTAGAATTAAGGATTTATTAAACAAAATAACTACAGCATATCATGTTGGAGTTAGAGGTTTTCTTAAATCAAATAAATTGCAGGTATGCATCAAAAAGACTAGTCAGATTACAATAATGGCTTTTCAGATATGATTTTTGATACACAACCCGTTAAAAGAACAGAAAACTGTTTAGCAGATTTTTGACAAGAAATCTCCAAAGCAAAAAAGATTTTGAAATAACATATACTGTTCATCTTTATCTTTTGCAGGAACATCAAAAAAGCCTTTATTTTGGCTATAAAAAGAAGATGATCTTGGGTTATAGAAATCATCCCATTTTCTTACTTACATCTCTTCTTAAAGCCTCACGCTAACAAAGGCCTCACGCCAAAAACAAAGACCTCTTATCAAAAATGGAGAAATTGATGGCTCAAAAATCAATAATTCTCAAGAGAATTCAGCTTTTACAAAATGAGTTAACACTCATTGATTCAGAAATGGATTTTGAAAGAAGATTCTCTTCCAAACAGGCAATTGTAACACCTGCGGTAGAAATACCAGAAGTTACAACTATTCCAAAGCAAACGGCTTCTGGTAAAGAATCACCAAATCCGTTGATACCTGTGACTTTGGTTAAAAGTCAAAATGAGGATTCATCCTCTGTTACGTCTGGTTCTTCTGATTTAAATCTAAGACCAAACGAGGGTATTCTACACCCAAATAAATCTAAAGAGAAATCTTTAGTATATCCCCACGGATATTCAGGCACAAAAGCCTTTTATGTTGTGTTCAATGGTCCAAAAGCAGGTATTTTTACCACCTGGAGCATGGCAGATCAAGCAACCAAAGGATACTCTGGCATCAAATATAGGAGGTACAAATCCTATGATGAAGCAAGAATTGCAGCCAATATCTTTACTAATGAGGAGTTCAAAGCTCCTTTAAGATTGATCAACGGTTCCGAAGACCTAAAACCAACTTTTGCCAACGCTTTGACAAAAGAAAGGAGTTCTAAAGTCATTCTCGGAAATATCCCACGAGTTCAGTATCCTGTCGACAAGCTTGAAGACATGGAAGATTATGATCTAGGATCTCAGTATTCTGGATTTGCTTATCTATACAAGAAAGGAAGAGAGTCTACCGAGCACTCCTTCGTTGATGAACACTATTATACTTCAGACAAGAAGAATATTAGTTACTACAACTTCTTTCCCAATGCAGATCCCTTAATGATTCTCGAAACATACCGTTATGGGTTATTAAGCATGGTTTATCCATCCAATAATCTGTTGGAATTATCCAAATTCCCCAAGGAGTTCAGAGAGGCGATTAAAACCTATAAGAAAAAATGTCTTAAAGGTTTAGAAAAAGAGATTTATCTCAAATTCCAAAGCACTGTCATGTTTTGGGATGAAGATGAACAACCAATACAAGCATACAAGTATGTCCAGATTGGTGTTGTCAAGGAAAAAATTTATGCTCCCAGCCAAGAAGTGGAAGCAACACTTGAAGGAAAAGATCTTCAAGAAATGGCTGAACAAAAATTATTAATACTCATTAATAAAATTTTTGATATCAGCAAAGAAGATAAGCTTAAGGTTAATCTTGCTACGCCTTATTGCTTAATGACTTCTTTTTCACCAAAGCCAATAAGTGATGAAGATTTCAGCAAAATACAATTATTCAAAGAACAGCTGGTTTCGCCCAACGTTTTTGAATACCACTATCCTTCCCTTTGTCAGAAGATAAAAAAGGAATTGGAAAGCAAAGATGTTTTGTACTCTTGTGCAAAATGTTTTCCCTCCACCACAAAAGATAAAGGTTTGACAGATGAATGACGGATGGACATAAAGTAGAAGGTTTCTACTTTAAAGAAAGGATCAGGCATCTTTTCTACAGCAAGCAATAAGTGCAACAATGCGTAAGCAATGACGTATTATTTTTGTACGATCCTCTTTCCTTGGTTTATAAAAGGAAGAGTTTTCATTCTTAGAAAACACCTTAAAATCTCATAACCATCTAGCTATCTCTCTCCCCATCATCTATCTTTTCTTGTAATTTTTAGCTAAGCATGAGTGAGTAAGAATCCATATAGGGTTCTAGCAATGTAAATAGAGTTATCTACTCTGGATTTATCCAGAGTCCTGTATGATATCAATAAAATTTCCTTTTGTTATATTTTCATCGCAAATCACATAAGAGTTCCTGGAGGGAAGAAGTCTCCGCCGAAAGTACCGCCTAGGCAGGTGGCCGTTTAGGGAAATCATGGAGCATCCTTGGATTTTATGTCCAATTTGGTATGAAATTATTGCATTTTGTTATTTTATTGTAAGTTCAGGACTTGATAATCCTAGAGTCAGTAATCTTTTACTTGTTAGTCCTCTATCTTTAAATTATATAAATTCCGCACACCCCCCCACACGAATTGGTGAGCACCGCCACCATCAGACATCCAAGCACGCTTAACACCGTCCTCACCGCCACTCCCACGGCGGCCGCCATTACTGCTCCGATGATCTCTGTGCTTTCGTATGCTTGAAGGAGTAATAAAGAGAGAAATTGGCTTCCTTTTTTTGGTTCGTTTTGTGAGGAAGGAGAGTGTCCACGTTTATAGTTTACTTGATAGGGCGCCAAATGGAGACTTTGACTTTTTAGTTAATAAAATTACAAAACTAGCCCCTCTACTAAGGCCATCCGCAGCCCGGCTGTGAGAGCAGCTGCACCGGTCCCTTGCAGGCGGTAACACCGCCGAGGTGAACCTGCAAGGGAGCTGCAAGGTGGCCCGGCTGTGAGAGTTCACCGTTCTCAACACACACACACATGTATATACATACAATATATATATATATAGAGGACAGTTATTTTGTTAATATATATTTTATTATTTAAATAATACAGGTAGTATGACCTGTACGGCTGTGGATGAAATGGTAAGGTAATGGTAAGGTAATGGTAAAGCTGATGTGGCGCTGAGGTGGCAGCTTGTGCAGGTGGTATCACCTGCACGGCTGCGGATGGCCTAAGTAACTACATACAAGTAGCCCCTTTACCCAAATTGTCTCTCCTCTCGTTAACATCAAATGGCTTAGGAAAGTAAAAACAACGCAAGTATGAGCCACCAAGAAAACGGGGAGGGAGAGATTTGATGATGGTCGGTTTTTACTTTTTAACGAGCTGTTTGAGCTCGAGTTCGTTTGTTTCGAGCTTGAGCTTAATGGTTATCAAGCTCAAACACAAAATAAAGTTCGTTGAACTTAACAATCGACTCTCTAACATCATTGTTCGACTCTTTCGAAAGGCTGATTAAACTCTATGAGCTCCTCGAGTATACAACATATATGTATGTTTACAAATTATCTCAGTGTTTGGGATTGCTTATTTAAAATAATTTATGTTTTTTTTTTATAAAAACGTTTATTCCACTTATGTGGTGCCAAAAAGTAGTTTTATAAAAAGTGTTTGGATTAGCTTTTGACGGTACCAAAATGAAATAAGTTGATAAGCTGGTTTTGAAAAGGTGTTTGGGATTTGCTTATAAATGTAAAATTGTTAAAAAATTGATAATCTATTTTAAAGAAGTCAATAAGTTAAAATTGAATGACTTATCTTATTCTTCCAGAAGCCATAAATACTTTTATTTTATTATATCCAAACACCTCAAAACAACTTATCTCTTTCCCCACAATGAAGTAACTTAATAAACACTTCAAATAAACAATTCCAAACACCCCTTACATAAAGTTCACTTTACGAAAGAAAAAAAATGGCTTTTGTGTGTTTGTGGGGATTCGTTAACTTCATGGAAATCAAAAAGACAAATACATCAACAAAAGTTTGGATTATTCTATGATAACAGACCAGCCCTCGATTTAGCCTCGGATCCTATGTTTCATGAGAAAACAAAACACAGATATTGACTATCACTATATATGTGCGATAATATAAGGTGGTTTTTGTTAGTATAGCTAGTATAGCTTGTCCATGTGTCTTGGCTTGTTAACTTTTTTTTAAACAACAAAGAAAGGGACGCCAGCAAAGATCTACGGTAAAGTCATCACCCTGCAAGGACGACCCGCTTTATTAGAACAAAGCTAGCGAGAAGCTAGAGCCAAACAAAGTCAAAAATGCGAAAGGGGATTATAGCTCCAACAAGACAACGAAAGTGAACTGAACTTAGCTCTTTGGTAAAGTTGGAGCTAGTTGGTAAAGTTGTTAGGTCACTCTTTTGACTAATAGTGTTATGTCTCATTCAAGAAAGTACAATAATATAAAGGTATCCTTCTCTCTTCTCTCAGCTTCTCTCTCTCCTCTCTCTCTCTCTCTCTCTCTCTCTCTCTCTCTCTCCTCTCTCTCTCTCTCTCTCTCTCTCACTCTCTCTCTCTCTCTCTCTCTCTCTCTCTCTCTCTCTCTCTCTCTCTCTCTCTCTCTCTCTCTCTCTCTCTCTCTCTCTCTCTCTCTCTCTCTCTCTCTCTCTCTCTCTCTCTCTTTTTCATAAAGTTTCATGGTATCAGTCAGTAACCTATTTGATGATTTTGATCATTATCATATTTATAATAACTATAAACAGTTAAAAAAAGTTTAGTTTTCTTTATTTGAGGACAATTTTTAACGTAATTAGCAGGAGTAGGGATAAATTTAAGAACAAAATACGAAATGCAAAACTAGTGTCCAAAAATTGTATTTATTGAAGTATATAAAGATTAAAGACTACTCAACCAACTTTATATAGAAAAATCATTATAAAGGACAATAATGTCTCAAAAGAGACAAAACAGACTAAAAAGCCATTGCAACATTTCCCACAAACAGATCAATCTCCTCCTCCTCACTCTCACACACACAAACACATAGAGGAGATCGGAGGTGTTATAATGGCGGTGTCGATGGCAATCGCAGTGAGGACGTTGTTGAGCGTATTGGGTTGCGTGATGGCAGCCGCGATTGCTTACTTACTATACATTTATGGTTTCTCTGCTTGTTTCGGTCCAGCTGATTGGTAAATTCATTACTTAATTACAACCTTAAATTATATATATATATATAGAGAGAGAGAGAGAGGATTGAGAGAGATTTAAATAAGAAGTGTTAAAAAATACGAAGTAGCCAATGATTTCAATCATTGATACGGTTGAGATCATAGTTGACTAGTCAATAATTGCGGCTTTGACGATTGGCCAAAACCGTCATCTTTGAATAGTCAACTATGATCTTAATTGTTGATGGATGCGATTCATGGAGGGTGATTGATTAAAACCGCCTTTATTGACTGGTCAGGTGGAGATCTCTCTCTACTTCGTATTTTTTCAGCACTTCTCATTTGAACCTAATACTATCTTTGTATGTACACTTTGAAGGCTATTCTAGAAGATGAGCTTGGGGTTCACCTAAGTTTGGGAAGGCGTGATCCGAATATTGATTAATATGTGCTATATTATATAAAAAACATATGTCAGTTAATTATTAATTATTTTTAGAGTAAATTATGGATTTGGTCCCTGTGGTTTTCAATTTTTTATGACTAAGGTTCCTAAACTCGAAAAATTATGGATTGGGTCCCTGTGGTTTTCAATTTTGAACTACTAGAGTCCTTCTTCCTAACGACCGTTAATAACCTCCGTTAACTTATGGGCATTATAGTAATTTACCCTTCTCTTTATTTTTATTAAGTTTTTTTTTTATTAAATCTTCATCTTTAATCCATGAGTCTTCGTCTATGAATCTTCATCTTCAATACACTCAACCTATAAAACATTTTCAAACCCAAAATAAAAAACATAAATCAACCTCAAAATTAAAACCAAAGAAAAAAATATAAAGTAAACTATGAATCAAAAACCTAAATTAAGCCTCAAAATTATAAACATAAATCAATCATTTTCTTTTGGAAACAACATATTTATTATATATAAATATATATAAGAACATGAAATCTGCAAATGCCCATTACCACCACTACCCCCTGTCACAAATCACAGTGCAAGAAAACCCTTTCAACAAGTTCAACCATCACCCCACATGTAACCACCCACCACCATTGTGTGAAATAGATGAAATCGAAACAAATAGATGGATAAATCAATCGGTGTCATCCAGATCTAGAAGGGAGAGAAGTGAAGGAGATATGTATATAGTAATATAGGCTAAAACCCAGAGCATTTATCACCATGGTTGGCTTCAAAAATCAAAACTTTATAAGGGTTTGCTCCACGGAAGCATCAACAACACCATAGAGTTTCTTCTTTGTCGATCCACTTTTTTGATGGATTCCAGATCTGATTTCATTATGTAGTATGATTTAGGGATTTAGGCTTTTGGGTTTATTTTTTCGATGGGTGATTTACAACTTTAGGGTTTCTTGATTGCATTCTGTAGTGTGATTTCAGAAGACGAAGAGTAGAAAGAAAGCAAGAAGAAGAAGAAGAACATATCACAGAGGGAAGGACGAAGCAAAAGAGGGGTGGTCGGCTAGTAGAGCTGATGGCGGCTGAGAGGATGAAGTTGTTTCCATCTCTGTCATATTTAGGGTTTTGTATCCCCTTTAACTCACCAAATCTGGGTTTTGCTTCTAGGGTTTTTGGATTTCATATCTTTGGTTTTAATTTATGTTTTTAATTCATGGATTGATTTATGTTTTTGCTTTGGTTTTAATTTTGACGTTGATTCATGATTTTGATTTTGGGTTTGAATAAAGTTTGTAGATTGAGTTTATTGAAGTTGAAAATTCATGAGTTGAAGATTCATGGGTTGAAGATGAAGACTCATGGATTAAAGATGAAGATTTAATAAAAAAAAAACTTAATAAAAATAAAGAGAAGTGTAAATTACTAAAATGCCCATAAGTTAACGGAGGTTATTAGCGGTCGTTAGGAAGAAGGACTCTAGTAGTTCAAAATTGAAAATCACAGGGACCCAATCCATAATTTTTCGAGTTTAAGGACCTTAGTCATAAAAAATTGAAAACCACAGGGACCAAATCCATAATTTACTCCTTTACTCTTATTTTTATAATTTAGTGACAAAAATCTATAAAATTCTAAAATACCCCTTATTTAACTTGAGATTTTAACTGCGGTTAAACGGAGGAGTCAAATTCGACCAGTTTTGCAAACTTTAATTTGATGCTCAACTTAAATTTTTGAATATGTAGGAACACAAATCTCCAAGGACTAAAAATGTAGCTTACTCTAAAATTTTATATTGTCAGGTGTCTTAAATTTGATCATTATAAAATATAGCTTTATAATTTACATTTTTTACAAAAAAATAAGGTGATTACTTTTATTCCTTGATTATAGAAGTGGAAAACTAACCTTAATGACACCTATGATGTATGAATCAAGGATTAAAAGTAATGACCTTATTTTTTATACAAAATAAGATCACAAATATATCATAGGTGTCATTAAAGTACCGTGTGTATAAAAAGTTAACAAGTTAACCTTTTCGACTTTTAGTTATGGTTTTCCCTTTCTAAAATTAGGGTTCTTCCCATCTTTATTCATTTATCTCAAGACTATCATTTGTTAATAGGATGTACTTTGAATGCAATTTCCATGCTTAAGAGACTTAAATAGTATAAAATACAGATAGATTTAGTCTCTTAATCAAGAAGAAGGGTTTATCTCTTTATATTATAAGTTTGTTTTCAAATTTATTGCAGGTGGATGCATGTGGCATTTGTAGATTTTTTCATAAATATCAGCATCATAGGGGTATGAAAGTTCGTTTATTTACTTAGGCTATGTTTGGTAAACTAGCTGATAAGCTAGCTGATTGGTAAACTAGCTGATAAGCTAGCTGATGACTGATAAGCTATCTGATAGCTGATAAGCTAGCTGGTGACTAATAAGCTAGCTGGTAGCTGATAAGCTAGCTGATGCACAAATCATGTTTGGTAAAAACTAGCTTATGAGTATGTAAAACGACCAAAAAGGACATCCTCAATAAATAATCAATTACAAATATCTTATAATATAATTAAAATATTTTTTTTATAATATAATCAAAATAAAATTTTAATAATATAATATGTTAAAAAAATAATATAGAGTTGATTATTATTATTATATATACACACCATAAATTTAGAATTTGTTAAAATATTTAGAAAAAAATCTACATTAACTTATAATAAAAATTACTATTAAATATAATAAAAATAAAAATAAAATTAATCAATTTAACATATCTTAAATAATTAAAAATTCTAAAAAAATATAATTAAAAATTAGATATAAATATTTTTTTTATTAAAATATTTAACATGTTTCACTTATATTACATTTTAAAAATTATTGTATTTTTATTTGATAGTTAAACATATTAAATAATATATAATAATAATTAATAATATTTAAAAATAAATAATATATAAGGTATAATTTAATTTAATTAATAATTATTTTAAATTATTAAAAACTAATAATTATTAATTAATATATAATTATAATTATAATAATTAATTATTAATAAGGGGTATAATTGGAAAAAGTCACAAAAAGCTTTTCATAAGCTATTCAAAGTAGCTTATCAAAAAGCTAGCTTATAAGCTACTTTTGGTCCCGTTTGAATTTAAAAGTTAACTTCTCATACTACTTTACCTTTTGGCTTTTTAGACACATGGTTTGATTGGTTTTCCATTAAGTCTTGAACGGAAAAAGTTGTATATGGATCAATTCATCTGTGTAGAATGTGAAGGTTTTTTATGGATGGAATAAACATGTTTTTTAATTGATAGGAGCAAGTTTGAAAAAAAAAGTTAGTTCTCTGCATAAAGTTCCATTCGGAAAGTTGAGTAAGACACTTTTTACATCGTTAAGCTACTACCAAACACTCGTGTTTAGCTGACCGAATAAACTACGAGTCTCGTTAAGCTGTCAACAAACAACCAGTTACCATTGTACATCAGTACATGGTCAATCTACTAAAAGTCACCTTTGCATTCATACAACAAAGTAATATTTGGATTAAAATGCACACACCGTAACTCTTCTTATTTGTAGCTTTTCAGTTAACTAACCACATATACTTGGTTGTATGTGTAATGGTAACTTTAGGCTTGGTTTGTCTACAAAGAATCAAGTTGGATCTTGGGAGCTCTTTTCTTCTTTTTGTTATTTTGGTTCGGAAGGTAATTTTCTTTTTATTAATTTGTTATATAATAATTTTCCTTCATTGGTTAAAATAGCGTTTTTTGGCCAATAAAGACGACCTTTGTCTCCGGTTAGTAGTGATTCAGTGATGTCTTGTTGAATCACTCACTATCTACTATTTGGTTTTACGGAAGGTGATTTGAATAAAAAAGATAAATATTACAAAAAGGTAAAAACAGAAGGTTTATGTACGTGAATTATTAAAAAAAATCCATTTAAATGATGCATATATGAATCCACATGAATAATTTATATGCAAAGTCGATTCACATTATCAATCTTCAAATAGATTTTCCCTACTTTTTCAATGATTACATTCACATCTATTAGTCTTTCCTACTTTTCTTCATTCAATATTTAACATTCTTATTGAAACCGAGAACGTTAATTATTTATGAGAATGCGAGAAGCTCTTTCGATGTACAAAAAGCACATATATTTCATTTACAAAAATCACATATGATTCACGCAACTTTGCCTACCTCTTTAAGTCACGTTCAAAGTCGTCCGCATCCCATTTTTTTCCGTTAGTGTAAAATCACATGTGATTTTATACATGGACGAAACTCCTCGTGTTCTGTAAATAGTTAACCTTCTCGTTCAAACCTTTATATATATATATATATATGTATGTATGTATATATGAGGCATGTTCATACGAGAACATCTTCAATTTAAAGGAAAAATGGAACACCCCTTAGAATCACATATAATGTGATGCTCATATATATAAAAATCATATATGATTCAATGGGTCACACCATTGAATAAGATATGATTTTATATTATTCGGGAACCACATCATATGTGGCTTAGCGTTCTTTCATTTTCCTTTAGATATGAAAATTTCTCATATGGTCTTAATTCTATATATATATATATATATATATATATGAATTAGGTTCAAACAAGAACAAAACCAAATTGCAAGAATGTAGGAACCAACAAAATCACACGTGATTTTGTGCATGGACGCCCACTCGTGGCTCACCCACTCTCCTTGTCGGAGCGTGGCCTACACACGCTTTTTCCATCGCAGCACAAAATCACATATGATTTCATTGGTTCCTTTGTTCTTGCAAATTGGGTTGTTCTTGTATGAACCTCCCTCATATATATATATATATATAGAGAGAGAGAGAGAGAGAGAGAGAGAGAGAGAGATGCTCAATCAAATGCACACCTTACAATTGTTGCACACCTTAAGAACCAATCTCATCCATCCATCTAGTCTTAATTGATGGATATATGGATTCATAAATACATTAATAGTTTCCTATTATATAGCATTTCGATCAAGTGAGACCAAAATGTTTCCTTGAGACCATATTTTTACACTTAAAATTTCAGAACAAAACATTATGAAGGTAACATTCATAGTGTTTTTGTTGTGAATGTTCAATTTTTTTTATTTACCTTCATAAGGTTGTTAAGTTTCAAGTGTAAATATGTAGGGTCTCGAATCTCACGAAAACATGTGAGTACATGTCAATAGGTTTAGAAATGCGATCTCTATGTCAAATTATGTTTCCTTCCTTCTAAGCATATTTCATAGAGTTGGGTACATATCAGGGTTGGTTTCATAGTTAACAGTTTTTTCCTTGTACAGTGTTGCTACTTGTGGATACATAGTTCTGCAGTTTTATAAGTTGTCACCTGAAGAATCTTTAAGAGATCCAATACATTTTGTATTGGTGAGACGTGAAAAAGGGTAAGAATAACGATATTTGACGGACTCTACCATATCTATATATATATAGGTATGTTTAAATGTTAACTCATCTTTTCATTGTGAACGTAAGGACCACTAAATTTGTGCCATGTGACATATTCAGTCTGAATATTCATGTATTATTCAGGCTTCATAACATTGCACCAATGTTATTCGGTCTGAATAATACAATAAATATTCAGACTTAATATGCCACGTGGCGCTTTCGGCTGTCTTCACGTTCACAATGAAAGATGATAAAACCCAAAATTTCTTATAGTATTGTTGGTGTGGGTTCACATAATTAAGTTAATTACCATCAACATATATACATTAGCATGCATATTATATTAATTGATAAAACCCAAATGAAATGATGAATGATACGAATTTTTTTAAGAGTTTGGAAATACATCCTCATGCCAATTTTTATTAATAAAAATAAAAGTACAAAGGGGGATATAAAACCAGATTTATTCAAACTAGTGTTGGTTTTCCCTTGTAGCTCCCTTTTCAGCAACCAAATCTTTCGTTTTTTATTTTAAGCCACATCGGAATAATTGGATAAAAAAAAATTCAAATTAGCTTCATCATTACACGTTTTCTCATTTTCTGTAACTTTATCGGTACACGAATTAACATGTACTTCATATAATTGGCTTACTAACTAATAGGGATGTCGTGACACACACGAGGGGACCTTCTGTTGTGAGTGCAAAAATAATCTTTGCCGTGCTAGATTGCTTGATGTTGGGTATTTCGATCTATGCGTTTATCATTGATGGATCTCCATTCCAATCCAAAGTGTTTACGCGGTAAAATTCCTTCAATTTATTTCTGAAAAAAAGCAGACGGTCATTTTCTCATATTTTTTTTGTGAAAAGGTATCTTACCTTTAAAAAAAGGGTAGGTATCTTTTCGAGATGATAAAATGGCTAAAAGATTTGTTTCTTTTCCCTCTTAATACTATGGTGTTTAGTTATTGATCTGAACAAATATGATCACAAATACAGGTGTCTGATAGTAGCACTAATTGACATCTATATCCATGTTGTTGTTTTATCGGTACGTCTTTATTAAATCATTCTTTCCTTTCTTTTCATTAGTTGTTCGTAAATCAAATATGAAATATCAAACCAATTGAGTTATATTTCAAGAAATTCCAACCTAGGTTTCGGATTAACTCGATATATAGTTCATATTGACTGGTAAAATAAATAATTAAACATATCCAAAACAATTATCAATTTACTAAAATAATCTTCTTTATTAAATTTAAACTTTAACATCATTTTTTATCAATAAAAAATAAAGTAAATGATTATTCATAACTAAGAATATAATTAATTTTCAGATATGGATGGCATATAAGGAATCGAGCTGGATGAATGCTTTCTTTTGGATAGTTTTACTTCTTGGTTTTAGGAGGTAAGCATTTATAAAAAAAAATAGTCACCTTTTTTTTTTTGCTAAACTTTATTAATTTTCCTATAATTTACGTCTAAATCGTTTTTTATGGTACAAGGTCTCAATTTTGGGTCCACTTCTTTTTCTTTTCACATCGAGCAAATACACACAAGATCATATCTTCAAAAGTTGCATCATATAAATTCACATCTCAAAATTAATGGTTTATTTGTTTGATTTTCTTTTTATGATAATTCCCAATTCAATTACATACAATGCGATACATATGTTGATGTTTACTTTCAACTCATTCACAGCATTACAACATGTGTATATATAGTGCGGGAATTGGTGTACCTCTCACCTCAGCAGTCTATTTCCCATATAATATTCAACAGAAATAACAGGCAAGTTCTACAATCTTCTTTAATTAATTAAGACAAGTATTGTACATGGGAATAATCATTAATCATGTAATGTTCCACATGGATAAAGAAGTAGATATGTAAACTCAAAGTCATGGGTTAATTAGTTATGAGCTACCGGTAATTTTTATCATGATTTTAAGCTGAGTTAGAATGCTGCTCTAGGATATGAATTACGAGTCTCTTCCATTAGTATTTTTTTTGGAACGGAAAAATATATTGAAACACCACGGGAACCTAGTGAGGCGCTAGCCCAAACAAGAAGCACGAACAAACAGCAACTACAAACAAATACGACTCCTATCCTTTCTCGCACACGCATCTCGCCAGGAGGAAACAAGAGAAAAAATGGAACGCGCCGTGCCAAGGAGAAGACCTTCTTTTTGAAGATATCTTAAACTTGTTTACTAAGGACCTTCTTTTTCATATATTTACATCATTCAAAGATATCTTAAACTTGTTTACTAAGGACCTTCTTTTGAGAACTCTCAGCTCGAAATCGTGAGATCTCTAAAAATCGGTGCATCATGTGCTATTTCATATCATTTTCTTGTCTATGGCTAGATTTAATATAGTAATTAACATATATTTGTTTCACATTACGCGGTTCACAACGTAAACCTTTTTGGCGTGTTTGTGAAACAAAATATACATGTAAAAAAGTTTCACACTGTAAATCTAGTACATATGAAATAAAGTAAAACAACTTCACGAAAAGTTTTCGTTGATTTAAGAAAAAAACCATGAATTTTTACGGTTTTTACTAATGTTTTAATTTTTAAATGAACTTCCCTATATATATTTATACAAAAATAAAAATAAAATAAAATATCTGATTTTATATATATATATATATATATGTGTATATATTGTCTTTTTCTTCCTCTTTCTCTCTCCAACTCCATCTTCCTCTTCATTCATCTTCTTTTCCCAAGTTTTCCCCAAAACCTCTCTCAATTACATATTCACTCAAGATTCAACCTCATCAATCACATTTTTCTCAAGGTAAAAATCCCTCATCTCTTTCTACATTCTTGCCTTTTATGCTTACATTGTTACATTTATTGGCTTATTTTTGGAAAACCCATTTGATTTTTCAAGGGTTTATCAAAAACCCCAAACTGAAATTTTTTAGATTTTGAGTGTTCTGGGTTGGATGTTTGTGCTAGATGTGTTCATTAATTGTGTAAATCGAGTTTGGAGCTGTCTAGTTATATAATTGGTTTGTTGGTTGGTGGAATTTGTTGGGGTTAAGTTTTTCACCATTAATGGTGTTCTTGTGTTCTTTAAGATTCTTAAGAAAACCACTTTTTGATTCATAATAGTTTGAAAAAATTGTCAAAAGTTGTTTTTAAGACTTGTTTGTGGTTTTATTTGAGGTGGTATAACTTGTATTGTAGTCATGAATTGGTTCAACTTGGTTAATTTTTCAAAATCGATTGAGTTTTGGGTTTCGATAATTTTCTGGCTTCAAAAATCTTGCTTGGTTTACCATCAATTTTCTCAAGTTTGTGTTAGGGTTAATATATGGGTGAAGTTTTTTTTAAAAAGTTAGACCATCTCTTATCAATTGAGTAAGCTCAAAGTTGGTAAACATATTTTTCAATAAAAAATTGGTTTTTCATCATTTTCCATCAATTATCATAAACTGATTTTTTTTTTGTTTTCAATAACTTTTTTTAGTTTATTTTTTAGTTGTTTGGTTTATGTTTTCAATAAAAATGTGGCTTTATGAGTTTTGGTTTATAAGAATCGCCACCACCATCCGGCCTTGTCGGCTTTCTGATTCCGGCATTAGAAGTTCCGGTTCTTGCCGTTTGAGTTTTTCCGGTCACCGGATTTTCGAATTCCGGCCACCGGATTTTTTTCAACTTCCGGCCATCTGACCGAGCGACTTTCGGCCAGCTTTTGGCCGTGGTTTTCGTCCCTTGATGTTCTTCCGGCTCCGACCGTTTCTTAAATTCCGGTCGATGAAATTCCGGCCACCGCCGTTATCAGTCTTTCGGCCATATGCGGATTCCGGCCTCCGGCCTTTCACGACCTCCGGCCTCGTATGGCTGTTGAAGTCCGGCCATCGTCGGTCCGGCCGTTTTACCCCTTTGTTTAAACCTTCCGGCCCTCTTCTTGAATCCGCCGGCCATTTTCTTACTTTAGGTTCTTTTTGTTTGTGTGTTCCCAAGTTCAGGCCCCCTCCCTTTTTTTTGATTTATTTCACTCATCCAATTTTATTTTTTTCACTTTACCTTTTTAAACCTAAAAAGGCGAAGGTTATTATGCAATTACAACCCGTACAACCTTCATGTAAACCATTCGTTTAGCCCATTTATATGGTTTCTCATTGATTCTCTAGATATATTTTCATGATTTCATCAAATTTCAGCAGGACGAATTATGAGATGGATCTGGATATATTTTCATGATTTCATCAAATTTCAGCAAGACGAATTATGAGATGGATCGCATGAAATTGATACTTTCATGATAAAATATGTATTTAATGATCTAGTATGCATTAAATGAAATAGTATGCATTGTAGGTAATATTATTGCATGAAATTACTGATCATTGATGAATTGAGTAATTAAACATAAATAATGGGCTAAAATAAATGATTTATATGAAGGTTGTACGGGTTGTAACCTTTTACTGAATTGCATAATAAACTAACCCAAGACATATATATATATATATATATATATATAGGAAAGTTCAAATGTGAACCACTTTTTGGTTGTGAACGTGAGGACAGCCAAGAGCGCGACACGTGGTGGCTTTGAGTGTGGTCCCCCTTTTAATTCAATGCACTCCCATGAATCGCGTCTAGTCATCCGTCGTGGACCTGACGTGACGCCTAGTCATCCGCCACGTGTCGTGCTCTCGGGTATCCCCACGTTCACAACCAAAAAGTAGTTCACATTTGAACTCACCCCTATATATATAAGTTCATTTGCAAACCATAAAAAACGTGTAAACCGTGAAAACTCATGGTTGCACACGTAAATCAATGAAAAATCTTTTGTAGAGTTGTTTAATACGATAAAAATGTTTCATATATTAAACTTTTTGATGAAAATGTTTCATATACTAAACTTTTTGATGAAATTGTTTCATATGAAGGTGTTTATTTACGTAGAAATGAAAAAGTTTCACAGAAACGAGAAAAAAGTTTCACATGAATAAAAAACACCAACATATGAAACAATTTAATCAAAATTTGATGTTTATGAACATTTTCATCATATTAAACAACTATATGAATCAATTTCACTGATCTAATCTATGCAACCATGAGTTTGCACGGTTTACACATTTTTTATGGTTTGCAAATTAACTTCTCTCTCTCTCTCTCTCTCTCTCTCTCTCTCTCTATATATATATATATATATATATATATCCGTCACTTATCGCGCTATCGGCTGTCCTCACGTTCACAACCAAAAAATGGTTCACATTTGAACTTTCCTCTCTCTCTATATATATATATATATGTAATCCGTTTTTTTCTTTTCTTTCTTTACTTGCCTAAACAGCAAAATATTAACATTTGTTTAAGAAAATGTTTTATATAAAAATGTTTCTTCATTTCATTTTTGTCTTCTATTTTTATTTCTTATTTTTTGTTGTTTATTTTTTTTTCTTTTTGTTTGTCGTTCTCGGCCTCGGCCTTAAGGTGTCTCGGTTATTCGGTCTTCAGCTCTTTCCCCTCGGTTTGTCGTTTTATTTTTCAGTTTCATTTTTTCTATTTTTTTCTCTTTTTATTTATTATTTATTATTTTATTCTTTTTGTTCTTTGTCACCTATTGAACGTAATCTTGGTACATCACTTAAGCTTGAATTGCCTTCAACTATTCAACTGGTACCTATAATATTGTTGTTGTTATCACTATGATATGTGCTACACGCATGATAGGTGCCTTTGTGTATCATGTCTGTGTATACCCGTGCTTCATCCGAATTGATCATTTGTGTACCATGGTTGGTAAGGCTTCAAGGGACTTTATTATCGGGTACAAGTCCCTCACCCAATGTCTTGCACTTTCTTATACCAACATCTTGGTCTTGGTACATAAAAGTGCATCTCAATGCTGTGATGGACACTATCTGTACTTAGATACTAACCGTATTTCTCTTTAGGTACAATGGCGAAAACATCCAAGAAGTCACGCACCCCAAAACCCAAACCTCTCACCTACTCTGACCTTCCACCAACTAAGCAAGCCGAGTTAGATAAAGTGTTCCCTTATCACAAATACCTACCCAACATAGCCAATAACCATTACCTTGATCCATATAACATGGTTACCCAATATCCCATCATTCCTGAAATTCTCAAGAACCACCCACTCACCTATGTACTCACCCATCACATTGAGGTACCTGAGGTGTACCTCCAACAGTTCTATAACTCATTGCAATACATTCCTGGCAAACGACCTTCAAAAGACACTATCAAAGGCCGGATTGACGAGCATGAAATCACCCTGACACCAACTCTCTTTGCAAGTATCCTACAAATTCCTGGAGGTCCTATGCATAACGATCACTTGTCAAACCAACAACTTTTAGATAGCATCATGGCCCTTGGATACGTCACGAATCTGTCCACACTTAGTGCATTCAAACGATCGGAACTTCCGGGTATCTGGGCTACCTTGTTCGTCATTCTCAACAAATGTCTATCATCACGAACAAGGGGCACCGATCAATGTAGTACGGAAATGAAGCAACTATTCATCGGATGTGCCACACACAACCCTAAAACAGACTATCTATATTTCTTGTGGCACGAATTCACATCTGTTATCAAGGCAAAGGAGCAACCTGCAAAGGCAAGGAACTTCATACCGTACCCAAGATTCTTGGCAATCATTATCGAGCACTTCGCTAATACAAAAATACCAGACGTTCCGATGAGCACCAACAATGTGATGAACAGATTACATGATAATGCACCTCATCCACCTAATGTTGAGTGTACGCCTATTCCACGAGCACTTCTGGAGACTGCTGATCAGAGTTCATCGATTGTGCGACAGTACTTAGGACTACTTCCTCCACCAAGCCCTCTAAAGCTGGAGGCTGGTACCCCGGAGGTACCCCTAAGACGAGAGAGTGAGGGTATCGAGCAAGGTCATTCACCTGGGGGTGGTGACCAATGGCATGAGGATGAGGTGTCGGGGGGACATGACGAGGGTAGATTAGGCGGTGACTTTGATCGTCCCGAAGCTGGTACTTCACGTGGTGATAGATGTTCACTCATATCTATGTTGGGTCTTGACTCAGACTCTGATGACTCCGATGATAACCACCATTCTGCTGGTGAAGTTGGTATAAGGATTGAGGGAGACACAATAGTTGAAGAATATGAGCCGAGTGTGGTAAGTGAAAGAATTGAGGAGCGTGTGATAGGACCAGAGGTTTTAACCGGTCTTCCCCTACCCATAGGTGGTAGCTGGGCAGCCACATCTGCTACTCGCACTCATATGTTGGGCGCAGACATTGAAGAAGGTACCTCCCACCCAGAGGTGCAATTACACTCCCCCCTCAGCCACTTATTCACCTCTCAACAGGTGGGTGTTTCAATCCACGGGGACTTGGCAGATTGGCTATCAAACCCTCACTTGGAGGATGATGATATTAAAATAGGAGGATCCACGCCCCAATCCCCACACTTCCTTCCTGTGCACCAGAGTCTAGCGCTCGATACACTCTTAGGTACACATACTGCTAGTCTATGTGACGCAGTCTCTGCTCCACCATTCATGATTCTTAGTGACGAGAACGGAACCCCAAGTGTGGCACCCCTGACGGGCGTTTCACGAGGACCGGCAGGAAGACCTACCATGGTCACTATCACGCCAGCCATGAACGTAGGCCACACCATTGATTCGACGGTTGTGCAAACGGAGCTTCTAAGTGAGCCCAGAGTTACTTACCCGGCATCTATCGTTAAGGATATGATAGACAGCGCCCTAAAGGCTATCCGTGAGGAGTTTGCAGGCAGGATTGCGATACTTAAAGCCCAGATAAAAGGCAAAGGGATTGTGGTCGAACCTAAAAGACATCGTCCACCATCTCCTCCTCTGTCATCACCTCCGAGATTTATCGCTTCCGCTTCCTCTACCGATAAGTTACGGGACCTACTTATGGCATCTTTACTCTCCCGTGGGGATCTCAATGATAAAGAGGTTCAACTACTGGGATCCTTGAAGCAGTTCACTGACACATCACTTCCCGCGACCCGTCCCGAGCCGGCTACCTTTCCTTGTCAAGAGGTAGTCTCTTCTATCCAAAGGCTCGAAGGAAAGCTTGATGCCATGAAGAGGGAGGTCAAGTTTGATATATCTTTGGTCAAAGGCTCTCTATCCGGTATTCAATCTCAGCTTAGAGTCCTTGAGACCACCTGCCGTGCAGCAGCCGAGCCAGCCAAACGAAGACACGACGACCATGATGACCCCGATCGCCGTGGGGGGAAATCACCAAGAGGGCTCGGCGCATGACACATCCACCACCACCACCTCGGAGAGGGGATGGACCTTCCAAGAAGACCAAAGATACAAGGAGAAAGTCGTTGAGAAACCATTGGTGGAAGAGAAGAAATTGACACAAAAGGGGAAATTGTTAGAAATATTGTTAGTTGTGTCAATTTTGTAATTATTTGAAGTTGCTTTTCTTAGTTGTAATTTGTGGATTAGGCTCATTGTTTAGGGCCTATCCATTTCAAAGCCTTTTAGCCTTTTTAGCTTAGTATAAATAGTTGTTGTTTACTTCATTTGTATTTTCCACTCTTCTATCATTTGAGACAATTATACGAGCATTATACATGGATGGCCATACGTACACTTGGTCATACATCATCATCATGTTTATGATCATTCTTACATAGATCTTTGTATTATTGGATTCCATCATTTAAAGATCTAAGTGTTCATGCATATTCATTTTGGTTGATTTGGAACCTCCTTTTTTCAAGCACATAATATATAGGGTTAATTACATGGGTATGTATCGAACTTGTCACGTTTTATCATTGTATGTACTCAACTTATAAACCTATCATTGTATATATCGAACTTGCTAGACTTGCCATTGTATGTATCCAACTTTATCAAAACCTATCATTGAATGTATTCTACTTGTCACGAGAGTGTATCTTACTTGAGGTTTTGATAAAGTTGGATACATACAATGACAAATTTAGAAAGTTCGATACATACAATGGTAAGTTTATAAGTTGAGTACATACAATAATAAAACGTGACAAGTTCGATACATACCCATGTAATTAACCCTAATATATATATATATATATATATAGAGGAATAATCAAATAAAAACCACTTTTTTTGTAAAAACCCGTAAAAACCAACTAAAAAATAATTTTTTTTAGGATTTTTTTTATCAAATACTATGATATTAACTATTGTTACACATATATATTTTTTCATAATGTGAATATCATCCATGAAAAAATAAAATTTTTATTCATATTATGAATAAAAAATATACTACATTTTTATTCATATTATGAAACAAATTCATGGATGATATTCATCTTATGAAAAAAAATATATGTGAAACAACATATCAATTCTAACATTTGATGAAAAAAAATCGTAAAAAAGTTTATTTTTTGGTCGGTTTTTACGGGTTTTTACAAAAAAAGTGGTTTTTACATGAAGGCTCCTCTATATATATATATATATATATATATATACACGATAGATTAAACAAACACACTTCTTTACATTTGGTGAGGCTTTCTCTTAATCTTTATAACTAGATTTTAATTGTGTCTGGCTTTTTGCATAATTTTCATATCAAGTTTCCATATTTCACCATGTTTTCTTGAATCTTAATCCAAATATGTTGTTTCATCCTAAAATGTAACATTTTCTTTGATATTTTTTTAATCTTACAAAGATTTGCAATCAAGTAATCCGCTATTGATGGCATATCCCGATGGTTAACTATCGTCTATTGTAGTTGTTCTTTTTCATGTTAAATAAATGTGGTATCCAACAAATCTTAAACAATTGTTTCTTGATAAAAATTGGTAATTGAAGTTGATGATGAGATTGAACAAATCTTATGGATGAAGAAGTTCTTGTCACAATTAACCACAATAAATAAGATATATACTATATACCATTTTCAACCAAACATTATAAACACAAATAAAAATGGTTTCATCTCTTACCTAGCATTGAAACACTAAAAAAAAACAGTGATTAATATAACAAGTCTATATTTGGAGGCCAATAAAAAAGTGTTAGGAGTAAATTGTCCTAATTAATGAAACTTTAATAAAGTTGATTTAGTTTAATATGTAATAGTTGTTTTATATTTAATTGGGTTTTTATTGGCTTGGGCTTTAGTGTAATTTGAACACCTATATAAAGGGTCTTGAACTAGGGTTTAGAGGTATGAGAGTCGTATAGTTGCTTTATGTGTGTGTTCTTGTAACCCTTGAACAAGTAACACATGATTCTCATTTGATTCCTCATGTAAATTCTTCTTCCCATCTTGAATCTTGTTGAAATCTAGGCCTATTTTGTGCGATTGGTCGCAAGTATTGTTCATTGGATCTGATATTTCAGCTGAAACCTAAGACATGAGCTATTTTCAAGAAGGGGGGGGGGGGGGGGGGAGGGTTGGAGTGTTTATTATTGCTGAGCATCATCAAAGTTTTCTACCGAAATCAAGGGCTAATGTTAGGACTAAATTGTTCTGATTTATGAAAGTTTTATAAAGTAACTAGTCTAAAATTAATGTAATAGTTTGTTGTTACATGTTTGGGCTTTTATGGGCTTGGGCTTTAGTGTGTTTTGAACACCTATTTAAAAGGTCATGGACTAAGGTTAGAAGGTATGAGAGTCGATTAACTGATATTGTGTGTGTGTTCTTGTAACCTTCATGAGAACTCTCTTAATAAAACAAGTATACACTTGAAGCTTCATCTGATTTCTCATTAAATCCTTCTTCCCTTATTGAATGAATCTTGCTGAATATTTGGACCAACATTTTTTTTTTGGAAAGGTTAAAATGTATTGTCTTCTTAAAAATGACTTATCAACTTCTTGGAGAAGCCATAAGCACTGCCATTCAGACATCCAAAACAACTTAGTTCCTTCCCTCCTTGTGTGTTGTGTGTGTCTGGTATGTGTGTGAGGTGCGTTTTATAATAAAACGTGAGAGGGTTGAGAGGGTTCGGGTACTAATCAGAGAGGGTTCCATATGGCTTATTGTGAGGTGGGGGAAAAGCTGATGTGCCGCTGATGTGGCAGCGGGGTTGAGAGAGTTGGGACGGTTCGGGTACTGATAGCCTTATGGCTTTTTGTATCGCGAAAATTCAAAGAAACTTGATAGAATTGGAATGATAAATTTCTTTGACCAAATTACTTGATGATGTTTGGTTCATTGAATGAACTTGATGGAATTGTTTGAATTCCACAATTTAAATGAATTCATCATCCCTTGACATATGTCAAGGAATTGAATTCCTAGCTTCCTACCAACAAAATACATAGTCAAATTCTATTCCAATTCTTTCAAAGTCAAACTCGTTCAATGAAATTCCAATTCGGTTAGATTCCATTATGCAAACTAAACATCCCCATAATCCCTTTGTACCACCATAGTTGTATATGGGAGGCTATCTTAAGGTGATTGTAGAACTTGCCTGTCACTTTTGCTGAATATTATGAGGGAAATATGCTGATGAGGTGAGAGGTAGAACAATTCCCGAACTATGTACACACATGTAGCAATGCTGTGAAAGAGTCGTAAGCATTAGCAAATCAACATATATATATATATATATATATATGGGTCAAGTTATTTTGTAAACCAGTTTTTGGTTGTAAACCGTGTAAACTCATGGTTGCACAGCTTAAATCAACAAAATTGGTTCATGGAGTTGTTTAATACGATGAAGATGTTTCATATACTAAAAAGGGTATTACCATGGGCCGAAACAGTTGGAAATTGGCTTTACCGACGGTTTTACGACGATACGAGCGTCGCTAAAAACCTGGTCGTGGTAAAAGCTACCAACGGTTTTTTCGACTGCCTTCCGACTGTTTCATTTCCGACGACTTTTACCGACTGGTTTTCGATTGTTTCATTTGTTGACGGCTTGCCGATGAGTTACCGACGATTTTTCAATTGCTTTTTGATGGTTTTCGACGACTTACTATAAAACAATAAAAAAATAGTCGGTAAACCGTCTGAATGCAGTCGGTAAGGACACTCGGTAATACACAGTTTTTTAGTAGTGAAATCATGGTTGAATAACGGCAAATCTGCGAATTTGCAATTTTGTAGCGGCCGACCACCGCTAGTCGTGAAAATCAACTAAAGAGGTTGTTTAGTTACGATAAATGCTTACCTCCCAAAACATATAAGTAAAATTATCCAAAAGAAAGCACTAAAACGACTTGATTCCTTATATGCCACCCACACCTGAAAAGAAACAATCGAATATATATTCTGGTTATAGAGAAAAATATAAGAGAAAATAATTTATATACCCATTCACCAACCACCAATTCACCTCCTACCCATTCTCTCCCAAGACTTACTCATATACCCAAACACCTCCGGCAGCCGCCAAAAACCCTTCCCCAAACACCCTTCCTTATTCAGCCGCCAATGATACTCATTTGAGCCGCCAAGATTCAATGGAAGAAAATCTTGTTATGGAGTAGGTTTATTTGAGCCGCCAAGAAACTAATTTGAGCCGCCATGGAAGAAAACAAAAGGGGGCCGCCAACATCAATATATATATATATATATATATGGCTTAGTGAAAATAATAGCGGTCGCCAATTTTGATATAAAGTAAAAACCTTACTTGAAATATTTTGGCGGTCGTCGGAAGGTTTTTGGCGGCAGGATTTTGGCGGCTCGGTGGGTGTATGAGTAAGTCTTGGGAGAGAATGGGTAGGAGCTGAATTGGTGGTTGGTGGATGGGTATATAAATTATTTTCTCAAAATATAAAATTAATTTATTACTAAAAGTTTCAAAATATAAAATTAATTTATTACTAAGAGTTGGAAAATACAATGTATGTAGATCACTACATTTTATCAATATCAATGCTTTGTATTTTTTTGCCCCTAGAGCTTGGCCCAATATCACATATGTTCTAATTCATAAAATTTAATATCCTACTTCTAGTGTGACACGGGACAAGGCAATATTTGATTTAGAAGATTCTTATCAATTTGAAAGATCGATCCTTATAATTATTTTATTTGGTTTGAAAGATCGTTATCAATTATTGAATAAAAGTAGATTAGTCACTAATCTTCTCGAAAAGCTTTATATAGAAAACTAAGTTCTTACAGAACTTGCCTTTTCCAATTAAATAAAAACACGCTCTTACCATTTATAAAAAAACCTTTCAAATAAAATAAAAATCCAATTCATAAAAATAAATCTATCCAACAAATAGCTTTATATATACAAAACATAATAAAAAAACAACCAAACAACATAAGTGCAAACTTTCTTGCAAGATTTGTATTTCTACTTACAATGGCACATTGACATTATAGCAATTGATTTGTCAATTTAGGTAATTATACTAATTTATTTTGTTGTTTAATTTAAGTCTTGGGTGCTGATATTGCCACGGCTAAAATTAATTATTCCATCCACAGCATTCTTTACAAAATTACCTTTTTACCCTTTTTATTTCCACAGCTAAACTAAATGATTAATTCTAAATAGAGAAATATCAGCCTCCTTCCATCCTAGAAACTCCATAGTCGCACCTATTGTCGCCTGATTCAATCACGAAACTGAATAATCACCATTACCGTTGCCGGAATCGCTACTGCCGTCGCCGGAATCCCACTGTCGTCGTCGTCGCCGGAATCGCCATCGGCACTGTCGTCCGTCGGAATCGCCATTGCCGTCATCGTCCGCCGGAATCGCCACTGCCGTCGTCTCCGGAATCGCCAACGCCGCTGTCGTCCGCCGAAATCGCCACCGCCGCTGTCTTCGCCGGTAACAGTCGTCATTGAGTCATCTGCTCTGAAAATAGTCGTCGTTGGCGGTATAATAAAGATTTACAGCAAAAAGAAACGAAATTTCTTGGTCGTTTCAAAAGCAATGGAAATAAAGAAAGAAAAAATAGAGTTAACTGGGTTTGATTTTACCATTTCAAAAGGAATGGAAATAAAGAATTTTACTGGTTAAAGTCAATATTTTAACCATTTTCTCTCTCCTCTCCATTGTGGATGTCAGAATTTTAACTTTTTCTCTTTTTGGAATAGTCATTTAAAAGAAAAAGGGTAGAAAGGTAATTTTACAAATATTGCTGTGGAACAAGTAATTGCAAGCCGTGGCAATATCATTTTCCTTAAGTCTTTGTATTGTCTATTTTATCCAAACATGAATTATTAATGTCCACCTTTACTATCAAAATATCTTTTTAGCTGATGTCAAAACCAATTAAAGGTTTATTATATCAAGTTTTTAACTATAAAGCTAAATATTTTTATTAAATGGTCATTTTAATGTTAATACTAAAATAATATCAATTAATTATATATTATTATAATATCTTTTATAAAGTATAAAATAGTTGACGATGTTTGAGTATTTCGTGAAAAAAAACGTACCGATAAAACCACATGATGGATATAGATATCAGTCAGTGTCACTACCATGCACCTGCAACCATTAATTTATTAATGGAAAAAATCAAACCAGTGAGAACAAAGAAACTGTACGAGTTTATTCTTTAACAACGATTTTATTAAGCAACTGAGAACTAGCAGGAAACTAGCCCGAGCACACAAAAACCACACAAAGCAAAAGTAATGGTAGTGCGCCCAAGAAGATTGTGGAAAATGTCACTATATCATTTTGTTGTGAGCAATCAACAATCGTATATATCTCAAAAGTACACTAAAAAAAGGAGTGTTAGCCTAGTGGTAACGTTTGGGCACTACATAGTGGGAACCCGAGTTCGTGCCCTGGGAGACACATTTTGGAGGTACGGGGCTTCGACCCTGGGCTGCATGCTTTAGCAGTCGGGCTTCGGCCTAAAATTGCCGAGGATTAGTCTGAGCCCAATGTGATATGGGATACCTCTTCCAAAAAAAAGTACACTAAAAAATAAGTTTCTATTAGTAGAGTTACTTTGCATGACTTTTAAGTTTTATCCCCTCTCATCCACTAATCAGATGATAACACACAAAGAAAATGAATTACACTAATAAGATAACTTTATATTAAACAAATGATATGCCTTAATGTAATTGGTGAGACAAGACCACAATATGAGATTTAGAAATAAGATATTTTTTATTCCAACACAATAAGGGTATATACGGTAATAACAAAAAATAAAATAAAATAGAATGTAACTATTACCTTGCGACTGGTTTACCATTAAATGGAGATCCATCAACAATAAACGAGTAAATCAAAACTCCCACCATGAAGCAGCCTAGTGCAGAAACGATCATTCTTGCAGTTACAATGGAAAGTTGTATATGATCCCTATTTTATCCAAATATTTAATTAGTATTAGGTTCAAATCAGAAGTGCTAAAAAAATGAGAAGTAGAGAAGTGATCTCCACCACTCATCCGGTCGATAAAGACAGCTTTGACCGGATCCCCTCCTTTAATAATCTCTACTCTCCCATGAATCACGTCCACCGTAACCAGTCAAAGCCACCTTTATTGGCCGGATGGGTGGTGGAGATCAGTTCTCTACTTCGTATTTTTTTTAGCACTTATGATTTTGACCTTTCTCTATGTACGTAATTGATATGTATAAAATTAGAACATGTAGTAATTAAACATATTAATTACAAATAATACTTTAAAGACTGCATATATATAAATAATTGTGATATCATAAAGTAAGTAAAATGTTAAGTGGTATATATATTCATGCTTATATATTAACTAGTTGTTAAGCCCGGGCTTCGCACCAGGTTCATGAAGAGTATCTACCGACACTTTAACATATTTCAGTCAATATGCTATATATGAGTAAAACGTAAAATGATATATAAAAAACTAAAAAATATAACGTGAATAAATATTATAAGTTTATGGGCCTGATATGTAAGTTTAAAAGTGGGTATAGGATTCGGGTCGGGTAGAGCGTATATATAGTATATCATAAAATAAATACATGAAAAAAAATATTCAATGTTAGGCTCATTTCGATTTTATCGACCATAAGATTATAAAGCGTACTTCGTTAACATTAAAACGTGTTTTTTAATATATTTTAGATCGTATCGACGATACGATTATAATGACGTAATTTGTTAAAATTAAAACGTATTTTTTTAACGTCTGTTTGCCAATACACGATATATGACTAAAACGTAAAATAAAATATTGAGAAGTAAAAAGTATAAAGTGAATAAATTTTATAAGTTTTAAGTTCAGGGGATAATATGTAAACTTGAAAATGGTATAAATTTCGGATTGGTTGGAGCCTATATATAGTATATAATAAAATAACTACGTCAAAAAATATTCAATATTAGGCTCATTTCGATCGCATCGACGATACGGATATAATGGTGTAATTTGTTAAAATTGAAACATTTTTTTTTTTCGTATTTTGGCCGATACACGATATATGACTAAAACGTAAAATGAAATATTGAAAGTAGAAGGTATAAAGTGAATAAAGCTTATAGATTCAGGGGCCAAAGATGTAAAATTGACAATGGGTATGGGATGATGGACCGGGTCTGGGTCAAAAAGTGAGAGAGAGGTGGCCGGGCGGGGCGGGTCTTGGGTCGGTGCGGGTCGGGTCGACGTTGTGGGGCGGGGCCGCTGATAAATGTAATGTATATAATTTGAAGATTTTATATATATTCTTACCTTTTATGACGTCTCACCAATACAAAATATAAAGGATTTGCCGATGATTCTTCAGGTGATAATTTGAAGAATTGCACAAGGATGTATCCACATGTAGTAATGCTGTAAAAAGGTAAGGCTACTAATTAATTTCTCTCTCTCTATATATATATATACACAGAGGGAGTTTCAATTGCAAACCATAAAAAACGTGTAAACCGTGCAAACTCATAGTTGCACACGTAAAATTGGTGAAATTGATTCATGGAGTTGTTTAATACGATGAAAATGTTTCATAAACATCAAATTTTGATTAAAATGTTTCACATTTTGGTGTTTTTTATTCATATGAAACTTTTTCCTCGTTTTTGTGAAACTTTTTCATTTCTACGTAAATAAACACCTTCATATGAAACAATGTCATCAAAAAATTTAGTATATGAAACATTTTCATCATATTAAACAACTCTACAAAAGATTTTTCATTGATTTACGTGTGCAACCATGAGTTTGCACGGTTTGCACGTTTTTTATGGTTTGCAATTGAAACTCCCTCTATATAATATATATATATACATGACATATATATTTACATCTTTAAGGTTGTTCTTTTATCAAGCTAAAGATTTTATTGTTTGCATGAACTACCTAAATTGTATACTTCACTCCACAATTTATATTGAATATATATTAAGCATTGATAAAATAATTCTTATATGTATAAATAAATTCGGGTTTAAACGAAAAATAATACCTAGTTTAAAGTATACGAGAATCAACAACATCACATATGATACAATATTAACGGGTGAAAAAGGCGATGGTGTCGACTTTGGCCACAACTTGCAAAGTCGTGCAAATCATACGTATGATTTTTATATGGATCATATATGATTTTGTTTCATTCATATGTGTACATAGAGGTTCATTCTTTTGTAAACTTTATAAATATTGTAAACCATGTAAATCAATATCTATGAAAATGATGAAGTTTTATTTATTATAATTTAATATTTATGAAAGATGATCCAAATATAAAAATTTTATTATAATTAATGAATTGTAATCATCTTTCATAAATATTCAAATCATAATATAAACTTTTATTTTAGAATTTTCGTACTAAAATTTTTATTATATATTAATAAAACTATTAAATTAGTTATATATTTTATATATTAAGGCAATACTATTTTATCAATATAAATAAATATGTATTTCTCGTTTTTGCTATACTGTTGTTGGTTCTTTTTGGTAATATAATGTTGCCTTTTGAAAAAAAGTTTAAAAAAACTTGGGTGAGGTTTTTTATATAATGGAGGTATCTAGAGATTTTTAAAATGTTGAGGTGACGATAATTCTCTAATAATATATTATATAATAATGTAGATTCATTCATGAACTCCAGAAACAAAATAATTATATGAAAAGAAAGAATATTACCTTCCAGCAAAACACGATGAAACTATTAAAGCAGCTGCCACGAGCCAGTTTGATTCCTTGTAGACAAACCATGCCTAAGCATTCACATATGAATCTCGTTAGTTCAAAGTTATAAAGAAAATATATAAGCAAATGAATTTAACATATAAGCAACATTTGAGCACCTTGAGAAAAAAACGCTACTTGTAACATGATGATGTGACAAGAAACAATTTAACATCTTTAGCAATTAACATTTTAGCATGCAAGCTCTATAAGAACAATAGAACATCCATGAAATTGGAACTTCAAAGAATAAATCTCATTTATCTTTGTTTCAAAAAAAAATCTCATTTATCATATTTTTTGTGTCATATCATTGTCATTTTATGAACTTAATCTCAATGAAATAAGAACTTTTCAACAAACTTTACAATGAATATTTTTACAAAGACTTTACTTTCCATTTTTTTAAATTATAAAGTTTAATTTTATCATAGAGTACTATAATATAAATTTAAGTGTGAATTGTAATTATTATTGTCCACCAAGTATGTCGGCTTACTATTTTAACCTCCATTTTTTTTATTGTTTTAGTGTTAGATTGGAGGCAAAAACACCTTCATTTTTGTGTTTTTAATGTTAAGTTAGAGATAATCACTTTCACTTCAATATTTTGCATGTAGCACTTCAACAATTGCTATTTTACAAATATCATATTCATAATATTCATAAACGGTGGATTATAGAAGTTGCCAACGTATTACTTGTGAATTTTTAACTATTTCAAGCAATTATGTTAATAAGAAGTATAAAATGAATTGGTGAATCAGAAGGGTGCTCACGAGTTGAGGTGATTGGGTTGAAGGCTTTTGATCAATCCAATTCGATGTTCACGGTTAGAAAAATCTCAATCCAAACCGTATGGTTTAAAAAATGTCAACCCGATTAAACGTCAGGTTGCTTTGAGTTGAATTATCTCGTATCAAATTGGGTTGGATTGGGTTAATTGGGTTCGTCAGGTTTTTATAATACCTCTGGTGAATCAAAATGGACTTGTAATTTCTCATAAGGTTAAAACAAATTAAACAAATAAGGAACAACAATAGAAAGCGCACCCCGATAACAACAATACTTATAAAAAAATCTGTCACTGGCGTTATCATCCACCTGCAACAAATCATATAAAAACTTAATAAAAATGAATCTTCATCTAATTCGACTACTTTAAACAGATTAGGGGTGAACATTTGGTACTGAAATCTAAACTGAACCGGGACCGGTATATGATATACGGTGCGGTAAACGGTTCTAGAATTTGGCTCCAACTGGTTTCGGTACGAGAAAAAACCGGAAAAACCCGGTCCGAACCGGTTTAGGAATACTTAAGGTATCTTCAAATTTGGTAACCATTCTTTTTCCAACCCTTGCTTTTCTCAACCAAGATTCTCATAAATCATTTAATATAAATCACAATATCAAATCAACCTAATTTGTAAATAATAATTTTTGACTTTGTAGGACTAATCATATTTAGTCATTCACATATATTTTTTCAACAAAATGAATTTTTATTAGTAGTAAACAACTCACTATATGTATTTGCTTAAATTAATTGTAGAAATAAAAATGCTTGACGACTATATAGAGTGTTCAAATATATGAAATTCACAAATTTCGGAACTTGTCCCAAAAAGCAGTCCCACCGGTACTAGAACCAAATTTCCCAGAACCGCACCGGTACCGAGCCAAGGTATATGGTTCGGTATTCGGTCCTATGAAAAACACTTTAAAAATTTCGGTCCAACCCGGTTCTAGTCCGATTCGATACGGGATTGGAACCAAACTCATCCATAAAATAGATTTACACATTTATTTTAATTAACCTTTTGTTTAGAAAAATCAAAATTGAGTATTGAAGTTATGGTACTTAGGCCATCCGCAGCCCAGCGGTTTGGCTCACGGTGCAGCCCCCATACCGGCGGTAACACCGCCGAGGTGTACCGGTATGGGGCCAGTATGGGGTGCGAGCGGTGAGCCTTCACCGTTCAACAAAAATTCTCTAAACACACACACACATATATACATACAATGTATATATATATAAAGTAATATTTTAGTATTAAATATATATAGGTGGTATGAGTGGTACGGGTGTGGGTGAATGGTATGGTAATGGTAAGGTAGTGGTAAAGCTGATGTGGCGCTGAGGTGGCAGCCTATACAGGTGGTATGGGTGGTATGGCTGTGGATGGCCTTATAAAAATACGGTAGTAACCGTTAAAACATAGATCCAAATTAGTATTATACAAGTTGACATGTCTTTTGTGGCATAAATTAATATAAATAAAAGAGTAAAGTTCAACCAACTTGTTATCTATCACTTGCAATTATTAACGAATATGGTTCCTATACTTTAAAAACTAGGATCTAATCCATCACGGTTATTAACTCCCAACTATTTTCAATTTTTAACGATTGTTAGACTTAGAGACCAAAACCATGGAAATTACAAACATAAATCACCAAAATTTGAGTTTCGGAGTTTTTGAAGCACATGGACGATATCTGTTAAAAATTACTGAATTAGAGACCAAAATTGAACTTACTCTAAATAAAATACCACTTAATATGCACGATATAGTATATACAATATCACGATTCTTGAAAACATTTATTCTTTCACAACACAGATTGGAAAATATAAATAATAATTGGTTTGTACATGTATTTAGTCACTACAACAAAAGAGTTTAAACAACCTAAAAATGAAAGTGTTCTAAGAGACTACTGTATAGGACCAAATATTTGTGTGCATCATATAAAAGTGTTGTGATACTTTGATAAACCGTTATATAACTAACTTTTTGGGACATTTTTAAAACAAAATTTCTTATTTAGCCCTTTTATATGACACCTATTTTTAAACAACAACCAGGGAACGCTTTCAATTTTTGACACTTTTATACGACACTTTTAAATAGTTTCGTGTAAACACATTTTTTGTACGATACTTTTCAAATAAACTTTTGCTCTATAAAGTAGCTTATCAGAATCCTTGAACGTTCTTGGTGTTCTATAAACTTGATTTCCTAAAAAACAAGCCATAGAGCAGCAACTAGCGACTTAAATTAGAGTATCCAAATCCATTATGACTCTTTTTTTTATGATGGGTTTACTATATAACGCTTACAAATAGTGTGTATCTATTGGTATCTACCCATGAATGTAACTTAAACTTGTGATTTCACCTTGATTGTAGATCGAAACAAGAAGCGTAGCCATGAACGGAGAATACGTAAGCAAACGCAACTCCCATCACGACACATAGTACGATCATCAACGTCTTCACTGCAATTGCGACGGTTGTCTTTGCTGCCATTGTGCTCAGTGTGTGTGTATATGGATATGCTATGTGTGGTGGAAGTGGGGAGGGAAGGATCAATATTTACAAAGATCTAGTAATGTAGACGATACATATAAGATCGCAATTGGAGAAAGCATCTCCAATGTCGATACTGGCTAAATTGTTGTCACATCAACATTGAAAATTAAAAAATAAAGGGTGGTGTTAACCCTACCCCCTGCAAAATTTCTTACAACTTTCTATACCCCATTCCCTCACAAATGAATTTTTTATTATTTTTCTATTTAAAATATTACACTTTATATCCTTAAAGTTTTATAGTTATTTACTTTTAGACCTTTTAGTTTCTATATTTTATTTTACATTTTTATTATATTAACACATATAATCGTATATTTATTAAAATACATTAATAATATATGTTTTAATTTTAATAAATTATACCATTATAATCATCTCGTCGATACCTTCAAAATGAACCCAATATTGAATATTTTTGGATTTCGTTATCTTATAATACATCATTAAATTGTTTAATATTATGAAATTATATTATGTAATTTTTTTTGATAAAATTGTTTTATATTTTTGTGTTTTTTTAATAAGTTACACTATTATAATATTATCGTCGATACCTTCGAGATAAGCCAAATATTGAATATTTTTTGATTTAGCTACTATATAGGCCACTATAACGTATTGGTTAATCGTAGTAAAATGTGTTAGAAAATACGTTTTAAGTTATACCATTAAAAAAATATTCAATATTGAGGTCATTTTGAAGGTATCAACGAGACGATTATACATAGTTAAATCAAAATGGTATTTAGAATTGAACTCATTTCGAAAGTATTGACGAGAAGATTATAGTAGTATGGATTGTTAAAATTAAAATTTTTCATCAAAATAAAAAAAAAATCAATTTCATCGGGAAAATTCTTGAAAACATTTTGGCTATGTTTGGTAAACTGTATCAGCTGGTGATTGATAAGTTAGTTGATGGCTGATAAGGTAGCTGGTGACTAATAAGGTAGTTGATGGCTGATAAGGTAGCTGGTGAATAAGTTGCGTTTGGCAAAAGCTAATTGATAAGGTAACTTATGAATGTAGAAATCAATTTCATCAGGAAAATAATTGAAAACATTTTATTTTTAAGAAAAGAACATCAAAATATGAAACAATTTTGTAAAAAAAAAAATTATTTAATTTAATTTAAACATATTAAAAAATTTCATTATGTATAAGAAGAAAATAAAATCAAAAAATATTCAATATTGGGCTCATTTCGAGCGTATCGACAAGACGATGATAATGATATAATTTGTTAAAACTAAAACGTATTTTATTAACATATTTTAATTAATATACGATTATATGTTTTAATATTATTAAAATGGAAAATGCAAAATAAATAACTAAAAGGTATAAAGTGTAATTATAAACAAATTTGGGGGGGGGGTGTGGTAAAATGTAAACTTTTTTTCAAGTTATGCTATGAGAGAGGGTATATAAATTGTGTCAGTAAATTTGCAGGGGGTAGATTTATAAAAACCCTAAAAAATAAATAGCATGTGGAGAGAAAAAAAGGAGTATTATTGGTAGTAGGTATTTTGAATCTATCAATTCAATTGGATTGACATATCAATTCTTTCACTCATACTTTCTATCTTATTTGATAGATATGTTACACTCAATCCAATATTAGAGTTATGGGAGCCATCACCTTTTTAGTCTGATTTTTAAAATTTTCATTTTTAATCCCTGTATATTTATAAATGTTATCTTCTAACTTACATCTTCCTCTGATTTTCTAAAAACTTCATATTTTACCCTTATTATATATTATGTGTAAATTAATTTATTTAAAATATATGTATTAATTTTTGTAAGTTATATAATTAAATATACCTCTTTTAAACCTTCAAGTTAATACCAATATTAATATGTTAAAAATGTGTATTTCTTTTATCAAATTGTATGATTAAATTACAAATTTGTACAATTTTATAATAGATTGTTATTTCCAGGTAAACGTTAAAGAATTGATTCCTACATAGATGGTCATCTCTAGCAACCTATACATAGACGGTCAATATTCATGAAAACTCAAATAATTGATTCATAATCAATTGTCATTGTACATAAATTTTCAAGAAAGTGAATGAATGAATTGTCTAGTCGTTAACTTTTTTATGTTATATATTTGGTTGACTAAAACACTTTCCATTCATCCTTCAAGTATTATATCTGAATATTCGAATATCTGAATATCAAGTTTCATCCTTGTTTTCTTCCTTTATCCAAATTTCAAGGTATGTATCATTGTCTAAAACTCTAAATACTTAAGCATAGTTAATATAAACCAATATATATATAACACCATATTTATGTAATTTATCTTTGATTTAGTGTGCAGTTACTTTTTGATATAATTATTATTATTAATCCAGACGATCCGCCTACATAGGTACTAGTTTTCTAGATCTTCTTTGCAATTTTGAGACCAATTCTTCAAATGTACCATTTCCTTCGTCTAATGATAACACATTTGAGGCAGATAATGACTTTGGTTTTGATGAACCTAACTCACAATATAGTGATGATACTGATAGTGAGTCAATGTGTAATATTGAGGATGATTCTGATGATGTGAGTGGACCTCCAGTAGTGAATTTTATGGATGATGTTGGAGCTGTAGGAGATGATGACATAGTTGATCTGGAAAACAGCATTCATTCATATAGATGTTTGGATTGAATCAGAAAACAAAATAAGGTTAGGAATGAATAGTGACCATCTATGTGTAGGTTGCTAGAAATGACCATCTATGTAGGAATCAAATCTTTAACTTTTATCTAGAAATGACAATTTATAATAAAATTGTACAAATTTATAATTTAATCATACAATTTGATAAAAGAAATACACATTTTTAACATATTAATATTGGTATTAACTTGAAGGTTTAAAAGAGGTCTATTTAATTATATAACTTGCTAAAATTAATACATATATTTTAAATAAATTAATTTACACATAACATATAATAAGGGTTAAATATGAAGTTTTCAGAAAATAAGGATATAAATAAAAAAGGAAGATGTAAGTTAGAGGGTAACTTTTATAAATATATAAAAGTTGAAAATGAAAATTTTAAAAATCCGATTAAAAAGGTGGTGGGCCCATCAAAATACCCTTATTTCTACCAACAAAATTCAAACACCCCTATTTCTACAAAGGGTTTTCAAAAGACTCCTATTTTTACAAAAAACTCACCACAAGAACATAAGCAATTTAAATTCACTAACCACTCTTATTAGAATTCTTAGTTTGCATACAAACGATATTAAAAACACTTACATCATATTGCACATAAATGTATATATAAATATACAGCTAAACAACAACCCCCTCCCCCCTCCACCAGAGGTGCATAAAAAGCCGATTAACCTAAAAAACGAGGAAAAAAAATAATACCGATTTTGGTCAAACCAGATCGATTTTTTAGTTTTGGCTAGACCAGTTTTATCCCGGTTTAAAAACCGATTTAAACTGGGTAAAAAAACGGTTTTTTAACCGAAAATTAAGCCGAAATTCGATATATTTGAAAATATAGTTTACATGTATAAGTTTTAAGTATTTATGTGTATTTATAAAACTATATTATATATATTATGTAATTTTGATATTTATATAATTATATGCATCTATAAATTACATATTTATATATGTAAATTGAAGTTATTAAATGTAGAAGTATTTATTATGAAAGCCCAACTCCAAATGTGAAAAACCTAAATCAGGCCCAAATTATGTGAAAAAAAGTCAAAAACCCATATCTATTCGAACGGTTTTATTTTAAACAGATTTTTTTAAAAACTGAACCAGTTTGGAATAATGTTGATTTCAGATGTAAAAACCGATTTAAAACCGGACCGATTTTTAAAAACCCGTTTTTTTAAGCCGGTTTTAAAAAAACGGTTCGATTTTAACCGAAGATGTGCACCTCTACCCCCAACCCACTTAATGAAACAATTTTATACTTGAACTCACACACCAAAATTAAGCTTAGGTCACCCATTTTAAAATACTTTAAAAAAATATAAATCCATACTCCATAACTACATAAAATCGAGATAAAGAGAGATAACCCCCTTATTGAACCCAGACCCCAAAAATAATAACGAATTGTAAACTATGAGGAGGAAGATCATAAGTTAAGAAATACAGGGATGAAAATAGAAATTTTTAACAAACCATAGAAACAAAAAACTTAATTTACTCTAAAATCAATGTTTTACAATAACACTTAACTAAAAGTTGGATCCGATATTTATTTAGCGAAAAATAAACAAGATAACAAACAATTTCAATAGACTATACACTCGGGGTTGTGGTCAATAGTGGATCACTTGATTGCGTATCTCTGCAAAATTGAAACAATATCAAGAAAACATTACATTTTTCCTAAAAAAATGAAAAAAATGAAGATCAAGAATTCCGTATGATTTAAGTGCTGATGCGATGAACCAAACACATAACATACACAGATTTATGTGCGCACCTAATTTGGCAACAAAAGGGTATCGTGTATACAAAGAAAGTATGTAACTGAATAAAGATTTATGCAGTATGCATAAAGCTTAGTCGCACTCTGACGCAGGCGACTTAGCACGCGGGTTAGTTTTATTCAAGCTTTATTCAGTTTCATAATAGCTTTATGCAATATGAATAAAACTTGATTGAAGCTAACCCGCGAGCTTTATGCAGACTGAATAAAGCTAAGCCGCGAAAGTCAGATTGCCACGTGGGGCGCCCTCGGCTCTCCTCACGTTCACAATGAAAAAGTGGTTCACATTTTAGAACTTGCCTGTTACTTTTGTTGAATATTATGAGGGAAATAGGTTGCTGAGATGAGAGGTAGAACAACTCCCGCACTATGTATACGCAAATAGCAATGCTGTGAAAGAGTTGAATATACACATGAGCAAATCAGCATATTTACTTTCTCAGTTATGGTCCTATAAACTTAAGTCCTATAAAGTATGTTATCAGGATGCTTAGACATTTTAAACATTCTATAAACCTAATTTTCTTATATTTGCGACTTGATTCTAATAAATTCTTACCTCCTAAAACATGCAAGTAGAATTATCCAAAAGAAAGCACTGGTCCAGCTTGATTCCTTATATGCCACCCAGATCTGAAAAAGGAACACAGTCAAGTATTATTGTTATGGAGAAAACGGAGAGGCAAATCAACTGGTCTATACAGGGGCGGAACACGACCATCATAGATTTGGGGGCCGAAAATATATTTTAATATAAGTAGTTTTTTTATAAATATGATGTAACATTAAATTTCAGAAAAAGCAAATGGTTTACACAAGATTGAAAATGAGGACATCTAGATTACAATCTGAAAAATAGTACCAACTATTTGTTATGTTTTTGGAATATTATGAATCGATAAAAGGAACTCTTTAAATTAGTAATATAACACTAGATACTAATTTAAACATTATTTATTTATATTGTTAAAAAACTAGTTTTTTTTTTCCATATAATTAGTACTAATGATACAATATGTAGTGGATGAAAAAGAAAAATGATAAAAACGGGTAAATGATTTTTTTAATAATATTTAAAAGATACTTTTTATATATAATATAGTTGATGGGAATGAAAAATGCTAATGGGAAGGTAAGTGATATTAAATTGTAGTCTACAAAAAGAAAATAAAAGTGCAAGGGAGGGGTTTTGAACCCATGACCTTCTTCATAAAAGTATAAGGTGATAACCAGTTGAGCTACATTGCAATACGTATTTTAGAATGCAAAATATAATATTTATCATATCTATACCAAAATATATAATACAATATTTGACAGAAAAAACGGAGGGGCCATGGCCCCCAATAGCCCCTTAAGGGATCCGCCCCTGGGTCTATATATAAATAATTATAAGAGGTGCAAATTCGTAAAATACGACTCTACTGGTTTCATATAATTTGATTTACGAACTTTTTATGAAGAGAAAGGGAAGACAAAGATCAATGAAACGTACCGAGAAAACCACAACATGGATAGAGATATCAATTAGTATTGCTACCATGCACCTGTAACCATTTTATTGTTGTCAAGTTTAAACTGCATATGAAGAACTAAAAGAAAAGCTTGAAGGTCAACAAGAGTACTCTTCTGGAAGGAAGTCCGGAAGGCTAATCCCGTGCACCCACTCGCTCGATTATTACAAGAAAAAAAAAAGAATTTAGGCGTCTGAAAAGTGCACTTGCTTGATTTTGAGGGAAACATGTCTATATTGGTCGGATCACCACCCGACATGCAAAGAGAAACCGGTTCGAATTTCAAATGAAAGTTTAAACTTTAGATCATAGGAAAGGTTTGACCAACAACAATTTCAGTAAGAAGAATTGAACTCACAACCTGGACTACAATTATAAGCATTACACTACCACTAAGCTAAAACAGTTATTTTTTCACATTTTAGATTTATTATTTTAATTTTTCACTATCATTAAGCTAAAACAGTTATTTTAATTTTATTAATCACATAGTAAGTTCATCTTAAAATCTCTGATTTTTATCTCAATTTCAGAACAACATATGTTTATTTTAAAGAACTTTATTAACTCCATTTGGAAAAACGAATTTTGATATCCAAATCGGCAAAATTAGATACTTTTCCTAGTAGGTCAAGCCACGTTGGCTTTAACCCCGGGTTAAATCACTATTTTTCGGACCTTTGATCAATGATGCACCGTCCGTCACCAAGTATCCTCCAAAATAACCCTAAAGAGAGGGGGGGGGTACACAAAAGATTACTACTATCCATAAATAAAGAGAAGGGAATTTACGGTGTCAACACTCCGGATTGGAATGGAGATCCATTAGCGATTAGCGTGTAAATGAAAGTTCCCAGCATCAAGCAGCCTAGTGCAGAAAAGATAACTCTTGCAGTTACAACAGAAAACTCCCTCCTGTGGTCCATGACATCCCTATATATTTAAGCCAAATATATAAATAAAATTAGAATTAATTAAATATCTTAAGACAGTTTTTGAGCAAATAATAACATAAAAGCAAAAGAAATCTGCTTTCTATGCATACATAAATCATTAGACATGTCCCTCCATCAAAAACAAATATCTTGAGACTTGAGTAGTGGATATCATAAAAAGATGCCTAAATATATGTGATCTAGGAAACTTCAGAAAATAACTTATTTACATATATAATATTTACCATCGTTATTCTTACCCTCTTTCACTTCTCTTGAACACAAAATATAACGGATCTTTCGAAGATTCTTCAGGTGACAACTTATAGAACTGTAGAACAATTATCCGCATGTAGCAACACTGTACAAGGAAGGAAAATTAGACTATATCATCCACCCTGATACAAGAACTAATTAGGATATGGAAAATGAAATACAAATCCAATAAATGTTACAAATTTATAAAGCGGTTTTCATGTCTTGTCTCATATTATTAACTATTCAGGTTCATTTTGTATATTGAAAAAAAACACGAAAATACATTTATACGTGAAACAAATTAAACTCGTTAAATGATTTGAACTGCTTTTCACGAGCTTGTGACATTTATTGAGTTTGTATTTAATTAGTAGTTGTAATTGTTTGTTTGTAACCCGGTTCAAGGTTTCCAAGGTTTTTGGAATTTATGAATAGTCGAACTTGGTGAAAATATCACCAAGTACAATTCTAGAGTAGCGTGATAAGATATGTGATTATTTAAGTTAGGGTTCTGAAGTTCTCATGAAATTTTAACAAGTTTTTAACTCTAGACTGTGGAATTATAAATCTATTTGTGTCTAGACTTGTGGTTCTTTCGATTTAGAAAACTGAACCATAAGTCCATACCGGTGGTTCTCCAAATTCAAAGATTTGAACCTTAACTCTAAGACTTAAGGTTTCCAAGACTTAAGCAGACTCCAGAATTAGATCTCTAATAACTAACGGTTATTAGAGTTTAACCGCTAGTAACCTTCGATGTCTTATATATATAAATACATAAAACGCTATTCGATGAATCTATAAATGCATATGGAACTAGTGCCTTATTTCGTATATGAAATTATCGATTATCCTAATACTGATTTCGTATAACTCAAGGCATTAGTGGATAGAAATACGATTCACGACTCATAATCACACATGAGTGAATTACTCAATCGTTAACGAGACTCCAAAAATCGTATTTAATCCCATCAAAGAAAAATCCATTAACCCAAAGCAAACTCCACTGTAATTAATGAAGTGAAATGAAAATTGCTTCTAAACATGAAGCTGAAAATTACCTTCCTGTCCAAAATAATAAAAGATAGAAAGCAGCTGCCTTGATCCAACTTGATTCTTTATACGCAAACCAAGCCTAATTAAAAGATTGCCGGTATACAACCAAATATTAGTCCACTTACTTGAAAAAGTAAGTATATATATAGAGGTGGGTTCAAATACAAACCACTTTTTGGTTGTGAACGTGAGGACAACCGAGAGCGCCCCACGTGTCACTCTGAATTTTCGGCGACTTAGTGTTATTCATACTGAATAACGCTTTATTCAGACTGAATAAAGCGTTATTCAGTATGAATAACACTAAGTCGCCGAAAATTCAGTGACACGCGCGACTTGTAACCAAAAAGCCCGCAACTTAGTGTTATTCAGTCTGAATAACACTAAGTCGAGGGAAAAGTCGTGCGTGTCAGAAATTTTTTTGCCACGTGTCGCGCTCTGGGTTGTCCTCACGTTCACAACCAAAAAGTGGTTTGTATTTGAACTTTCCTCTATAAATATATATATATATATATATATATATATAGAAAAGTTCAAACGAGAAACATATCAATTAGAGTAAAGTTCAATTTTCGTTCCTGAACTACGTGGATTTCAACATTTTTCGTCCCTGAACTAACGAAAGGCGCATATCGTCCCTGAACTATGCACTTTTGCTTTGGTTTTGGTCCCTCACGCTAACATCTGTTAACTCTTTCCGTTAAACCCAAATAAATGAAGGGTAATATCGTCATTTTACCACTTTTCTTTAGTTTTCTTGTTTCTAAAATACCCAGCAAACTACAAGGGCCTGTTTTGTAACTATATTATATATCACAAATATTATATACACATTTACATATATAACTCCCCCTGCAAACCCAACGAAGACGGAATCGGACCGATGAAATTCTAACGACGATGGAATCGGACCGAGAAGGTGGTAGTTGGCTGAAGAGTAATCGCCGGAAATTTGGTGCAGATCAACGAAAGAGGCTACTGGAGTTGGTGGTTACGGTGGTGGTGGGTTGAAGAAGGACCGCCGGAAAAAATTGTGATGGTTCAGTGGGGTGGCGCGATGGTGGTTACGGTGGTTCAGTGGGGTGGTGGTGACGGAAAAATGGTGAGGGGAGACGAGGTGGAGGTGGCCGGCGGGTTCACCGGAAGTGGTGGTGGCCGGCGGGATCATCGACAATGGAGGTGACGATGATGGATATATACATATATAATCTGTGTATATATAATATTTACATAACAGACTTTGAAGTTTGATGCTTTTTATAAAACAAAAATAATAATAAAAATTGGTAAAATGACCTTATTACCCCTCATTTAATTGGTCTTAACGGAAAAACTTAACGGGTGTTAGTGAGAAGGACCAAAACCAAAACCAAAATGCATAGTTCATGGACAATATGCGCCTTTTGTTAGTTCACGGACGAAAAATGTTAGAATCCACATAGTTCAGGAACGAAAATTGAACTTTACTCTATCAATTTAAAAGAACGTGAGAAGTAATCTCAGTCACTCATCCGGTCAACAAAAGCGGCTTTGAATGGTCTCCCCTTTTAATAATCTCTATGCTTTCATGAATCGCTTCAATCCTCCGTAATTACGTCCATCGTAACCGCAAATGTTATCCGGCCGATTAGCCCTTACCAAAAATGTTATCCGACGAAGTAAACAAGAATGATAAAATGCCTCGTAGTTGCAGAAATAAACTTTCTTACCCCTATAACAGCAATAATTATGCAAAAATCAACGAACATCACATGCATCCACCTGCAATGATTTTGACATAAACTTATTAAAGAGGAAATCCAGATGTTTTTACTATATTTTATGACAATTTATATCATATAGAGTCACCCTTATATAAGTGGGGTGTTTGGTTCATTAAAAAAATTGAGAATAAAATAAAAATGAGAATACAAGATAATAAGAATAAAAATGAATATTGTATTGATATTGTTTGTTTAACACAATTTAATCAGTGGAAATCTTGACCATACATCTTGAATTTCAACGATTGAGATATGATTCACAAGTTCACACAAAAATATTGGTTCACAAATGAAAATCCCTCTCTCTCTCTCTCTCTCTCTCTATATATATATATATATATATAGAGGGAAGTTTATTTAGAAACAAAAAAAAGAGTAAAAACTTACAAACCTATGGTTTTTTGGTTTAAATCAACGAAAACAAAGTAGTCGCAAGAACCTTTATTGTGGAGTTTTAAGAACCTTTATTGTGAAGTTTTAGGAATGTTTTTAGTTTGTTGAGATGAAAATGATGCGACAAAAAAATATATGGCAAGTGAAAATCTAAAAATACATTTATATTTTTTTAACAACAACCACAATTTAATTACTCAAAAAACCAACAATCAGATACAACACCTGCCAATAAAAAGACAAAAGGAAAAAAAAACAAAACCTAATGCGAACAAACTACACAGAGACAAAGGCCATCAAAAATGTGAGACACTTAGGCCATCGGCTATGCACAATCCGAAAGCGTCGGGTTGTGCATCGACTTCAGTAGGTACACCATCGAGGAGGATTCGGCGTGGACCATCCCCTCCCCCCCTCACCCCCTTTCTCTCTCTTGTTTGTCTCACTTTTCTTTCTCTCTTATTTTTTTTTTTCTTTTTTTCTTAGTTATTTAATGTCTTAATAAGATTGGGCAAGGTATAGAGGATGATTTGGGTTGGTTTGGATAAGGTAGTAAAAAGTTGATGTGGCATTAATATATTAGTTGAGTTGATTTGGATTGAAAGAGAGTATAAAGGATAACCTTATATTTGAATAATTTAAGTATCTAAAACATAGAAATCCCATTTAAAGCACATCCTCCTAACACAAATCATGGTCTGTAATGAGAGTTTATGAGAAAAAAAGGTAATACTATATATGAAAATTCCATGCAGATCTAGTGATCCATATATGTTCTGAAAGTCGTTGTCCTGGAAACAATTCCCTAACAAAATAAGTCACTTTTTAAAAGGTTCGTTGTAACAGCTATCATTGCATACCATGACTTAAAACTTGTGTCTCATACCATGTTAAGCCTTTTTTTTAATGTCTTATTTTGTTAGGGAATGAGAAACAAATTTTTTTTTCCAGAAGGGTGTCCGTGTCAAAGCCCGACTAATCCCCGGCAATTTTGGGGGCTAAAATGGTACCACGCAAATGTCTCCAGACATACGCAAGAAAAGACTCGAACTCAGTTAAGATGTTATAAACCCCCAACGATAACTAATCCGTCGCAACACTGTTTACATGAGACATAAGTGTTGTGTCTCATCACCTTCGACACAAACTTAAATGTCCCTTTTTTTAATATGTCTCATGCCATCAACTCTCACCTAATTAAATGCCCCCAAACTACATGTTACCTTGCTTCTTGTATAACAATAAATTTCTAATACATCACTAATTAATCCATTGAAGAATGAAATAAAAACTTAAATGAACTTGTATTAAATAAATGAAATAATAGAATATGATATTAAGTACGTACGGTTTTTATTCTAATTTACAACCTACCTTTTTTTCATTTGTTATTTATTATAAATAAATGAGATCATTTTATTTCATTTCTTGAAAAGTTATATATTCAATCCTTGTGATTTGTAGAGTTATAAAATTTATCCTTAAATTTCAAAAAAGTTAAAACTTACATTTTTTTTCTTTTTGATTATTTCTTTATTATATTTCTATATTTTATGCTATATACATTTTTTAAACTATATATATATATACACACATATATAGCATATATATGTGTTTTCTTAATTTAATTTTTTTTAGTTTTTTATATTTCTATACTACATATATATATATATTATATATGTATCCTTTTTAATTTAAATATTAAATATCAAAATTATTTAACAAAAAATCAAGTATAAATGAGTATACGGATTAGTGTGAGTAAAATATATTTAATAAAAACAACCGATTGATATATAATAAATCTAACTTTTTTTTCACAAGTAATATTAAAATTTTCAAATGATAAATTAAAATAATTAAAAAATAATAGTTTACTTATTTTAAATACGCTTTACTCGCACTAATAAATAAAAATCTTACTTTTTTAAATACATTTTACTCATATTTATAAATAAAAATTAATAGTTTTACTTATTTTTAGATAGTAATAAAGATCTCAAGTAAATCAATAAATAAATAAAACTATTAATTTTTACTTATTCTAAAATAATCATTTGAAAAGTTTAAAATTACCCGTGAAAAAAAATTAGTTTAATTTTACACCAAGCAGTTGTTTTTATAAATATGTTTTACTCATACTAATCCGTATACTCATTTACATCTTATTTTTTATTAATTGATATTAGTATTTAATATTAAAATTAAAAAGCATGCATATATATAATGTTTTATATATAGTATAGAAATATAATAACGAACAATAAAAAACTAAAAAGGAAAAAAATAACTTCAATTAAAAAAGAGCACATACTTATATATGTTGTATATGTGTGTGTATATATAGTCTTTAAAAAATGTGTATAACATATAATATATAAATATAATAAAGAAATAATAAAAAACTAAAAAAGAAAACCAATATATAAGCTTTAACTTTTTTAAAATTTAAGGATAAATTTTGTAATTCTACAAATTACAAGGATTGAATATGTAACTTTTCAAAAAAATAGTATTTTTGACATTTTAACCCCATTTGTTAACTAAGTTAGAGGCAGGGACGAAAATAGAAACAAATTGAAACCACAAGGACGAAAAAAACAATTTTTAAACCACAGGGACGAAAATAGTTATAATCATCAAACCAAAGGGACGAAAATCGTAGTTTACTCTTAATACCACTTCCAATACTTTTTCAGAAATTTAGCAGACCTATATTAGAGAACTCTAAAGTCCAACCTATAACACCAAAAGGTCACACCCAAAACATCAAAAGTGACGGGTCCACTGACACTAAAAAGATTGAACTCCAATCATACTTTAAAAATAACAACAAATTTGATGATAATGAAGAAAAAACGATATTTGCTGGGCTTTTTGGTGGATTAGGCTGTTTGCAGTGTGAACCATACAACGCCCATATTTGGTGTTTTCTTCTTCTAAAATTTTTTGGCAGACAAAAACTTTGATGTTATAGAGTATGGTTGGAATCGACCATACTGCAAGCCTCTGTTTTTGCGGCATGGTTGAATTTGGTTTTATAGCTACATAACAAATGAAAAAACGGAACAAGAAGAAGATAGTTAACACAACCCGTTTTGCAGTTCAAAACAAGGTTTGAGATTTCGATAGGCGTAAATTAAGTATGCAATATAAGCTTTTAATTTCATTACCAATCACGGGGGTCGAAACATGTATACAAGCCATGGACGGCCAATAAGTAAGCAATGGCAGCTGCCATCACACAAGCCAATATGCTCAGCAATGTCCTCACCGCGATTCCCACCGATGCCGCCACCGTCGCCATTATTGCTCCGATATCCTCTGTGTGTGATCGAGAGGGCGGAGGGGATGGATACCTTTTTGTAGGGAATGGAGATCACGCTTTCTTAGAGATGTGCAATTAGTCATTTGGATATCTTTTTGTAGGGAATTGAGATCAACCCATCAATAATTCTAAATGATTAAAAAATAATGTTAAATCTTTTTTTTTATTGATAAAAGACTCCTTTTAATAACACATGTTTGTAAGCTATATATTTAATCGCAGCCTATCGAATATCCATTAATTAGAGGAAAATATATTATATAAAAAATATGAACTTAAATAAAATAAATATGAAATATAAAAAAATTTGGGATGATACGAGTAAACTTTAGATAGTATACTTTAATTCGGGACAAGGACCAGGTGACAATGGATGGGACAAAACAGGCTTGTTTTGTTCCATCAAATAGGGCGAAACAAGCACCATGTTAGAGTTTCACGTCGGCTATACTTGGACCAAATCTTCATTATATATGTTGGAACCCTCCCTTCTCTTCTCAAGGGCTTTTTCGGAGATTACATATAGGGGTTCACATATTCTCACATGGTATCAGAGCATTAGGTTGCTCTCTCTCACCGTTTTCTTGTCAATCTCGACTTCCACTGCTCGCTACAGCCGTTGGCGGTGCCTCTTAAACCATCAGACTGCCGCTTATCATGATCAACACTTGGAATGATTTAGTACAAAACCTAGGATTAGAAGTTCGAATTGTGCACACTTGAAATGATTAGACCAAATAAAAGATAAAAGAAAGTTTAAATAAAAAATGGCAAAATTAAATCAAGGGATCTCTTTTGACCGGCATGTTGGTACAACGGAGTATCATCGTGCCACCATAGCACCAAGTCACGATCACTGCACCCGAGTTCGAGACCTCTCCAAAAAGAATAACCACCCTCAGCCTAGCCATCCAATTTCCATTTAAAAGGGCTTCAAGCATCAGCTGGGATTCGAACCTGCCACCCGTTCACGGAAAAAAAACCCCACAATGGACTTCAGTAGGAGTCGAACTCCTGACCTTCACCAACTATAACTCATACATCAGACCAACTAAGCTAACCAACATTTATAAAATCAAGGGAATTAATTTAATAAAATCTAAAAGATAAATTTAATGAGACTAACAAAAAGTAAAGGACTAAACAACTCCACCAACACCACCGAATACGGCAAACTCAAAAACTTATCGTCATCAAAACCACATCGAAATAACCTTATAACTTTTATCGCACAAAAGAAATTATATCCCATGCATTGTTCTAAAAAACTCGCCTTGCAGCCGCCATGGCTTCAAGGCTTGGGTTTATTTGCTATGGCCTACAGGCTACTGCGCAGTTCTTTTAATGCAAAATTTGATTTCTCTTTACATTTTTATGGTTTTATTTGTTAGTTTTTAGTATATAACTTAATTCTAACTTGTTTATTCCTATTAATTCATTGAATGACAGTATAAAACATATAATTTTACATATAATAATTTATATGAACTAGAAATTTCACGCCATAAGTCACTCTTAAAAACGTTATGGCTTCGCTATGGCTCCTAAGGCTTGAAGTTTGGCCTCATCGCCACGCCTCATGCCATTTAGAACCTTGATCCCATGACAAACATCTACAAAAAGACATATCCCATGAGATATATAATTGTATATCGCAACAAACTAATATCTCATAAACTTTCAAAAAACATAGCCAACAAACTTTGACTAAGGCTAAATTGTTAGCCACCATTTAAAAGACAAAAGAATGCCACTTCAAAAAGTTGATGCATGTAAATAAAAATTTATAAAAACCACTTTAACATTTTCAACCGAAAGCCATATATACATGTAACTATTTGCACTTAAATGTATGTTAAAATCAAATCATTCTAACATTAAATATAAAATTCAGATTATAATGGTAATATGTGAGGGATTTTAAACTTAAGAGTAAACTACAACTTTCGTCCTTGTGGTTTAATGAAAATAACTATTTTCGTTTTTATATATAGTTCAAGAATTTCTTTTTTCGTCGATGTAATTTCAATTTGCTTTTATTTTGTCCTTGCCGTTAACTCTCTTAACAAAGGATATTAAAATTTAAAAAAAAAAACATATTTAAAAAGTTACATATTCAATCCTTGTCGTTTGTAAAGTAATAAATATTTATCCTTAAATTTAAAAAAAATTTAAATCTTATATATTGATTTTCTTTTTAGTTTTTTATTATTATTTTTTATCATATTTCTATATTATACATTATACATTTTTAAAAGACTTTATATATACACATATTATATATACATGTGTATGTTTTTTAATAAATTTTTTATTGTTCTTTATTATATTTCTATACTATATATACATCATTATATATTTGTATGCTCTTTTAAATTTAAATATTAAATATTAAAATTAATTAATAAAAAATACAGTATAAATATACGGATTAGTAAGTGCAAAACATATTTAATAAAAACAACTGCTTGGTGTAAAATAAACTAATTTTTTTCACGAGTAATATTAAACTTTTTAAATCATAATTTAAAATAAGTAAAAAAAAATTAATAGTTTTATTTATTTATTGATCTACTTAAGATTTTTATTAGTATATAAAAATAAGTAAAACTAACCGGTTGTTTTTATTAAATAGGTTTACTCACACCAATGCGTATACTCATTTATACTTTATTTTTTATTAATTAATTTTAGTATTTAATTTTAATATTTAAATTAAAAAAAGCATAAATATATATAGAGTTAATTACATATTTGGTCCCTGTGGTTTATACGAAATTACGATGGAGGTCCCTGAACCCTAATTTTCATGCCTACGGTCCTTGTGGTTTGTATTTCGTTACGATGGTGGTCCCTTGCCCTAACTTCTGTCAATATCAGCTGTTAAAAAAGAGGCAAATGACGAAATTCCCCTCCCCAACCCTAAACCCTAAGAAGTTCCCCAAACCATAAGAAGCTGCACTCTTCCACCACCGGTAGCCTTCACCGCCGGCCACCTTCACCGCCAACCACCTTCACCGCCGCCATCTAACTGCAGAACCCCCGTCGCCCGTCGACCTGCAGAAACCCGCCGCCACCGTCGCAAGCAGAAACCCGCCGCCACCGTCGTTCCGACCAACACCACCTCCGTTCACGTCGTTCCAGAACGAACCACCTCCTAACCCTTCCAGAACGAACGCAGATCTGTTGTTCCATCTCCGTTCACGTCGACGATAGTGGTGGTGGCGGCTGTAGCAGTTGTTCCATCTTAACCAGATATGTTGTTCCATCTCCGTTCACCCAGATCAGTTGTGGTTCCGGCGGCATTAGCAGGTATTGGTGGTGGCTGGTGTAGCAGGTAAGCCAATTTCACCTAGAATTCTGGAAATTTTAGCAGACCAAACACTATTCGAATGGACGATTGCTTAATAGAAAGTAGATTAAAATTGGGGGTAAAACTAAAAGCACATGTTTCAGATGATGTTTAAGATGATAAGCTGTTCCATAAAGATTGAAAAAGCAATAGATCTTCTTCACATATCCTTTAAGATGATGTGTTATGTGTGGGTTTTTCTTGCAGTCATAAAAATAACTAAAATAGGGATAGGTTAAAAAAAAAATTGAAGACAAAAGTGAAGTCTGTTAATGGGGAAAAAACAAAGAAGAAGAGAAAAGGGATTTTTGGTAAAAGGGGATTTTTGAGTTTGGAAATTTTAGCAGATCTGTGAAATCAATCGATTCGGGGGTGGTGGGTTGGGGTGGCCGGATTTCTGATTGGTGGTGGTTGGTGTTGATGGGTGTGGGTGTGGGTGTGGGTGGTGGGTGTTGGTGGTGGTGGTGGTGTTGTTGGTGGTGGTTGTTGATGGTGGTGGTTGTTGGTGGTTGTTGATGGTGGTGGGTGTATAAAGGAAGAACATATAAGATATAAATAGAAAACAAAATAAAATTATGAAAAGACGAAAATACCCCTGCCCTAACGGAGCTTTTTAACGGACGTTAGGGCAAGGGATCACCATCGTAACGAAATACAAACCACAGGGACCGTAGGCATGAAAATTAGGGTTCAGGGGCCTTCATCGTAATTTCGTGTAAACCACAGGGACCAAATATGTAATTAACTCATATATATATATATAATGTTCTATGGGGGTGGGTTCAAATGTGAACCACTTTTTGGTTGTGAACGTGAGGACAACCGAGAGCGCGACACGTGGCGGATGACTAGGCGCCACTTCAAGTCCACGGCGGATGACTAGGCGCGATTCATGGGAGGGCATTGAATTAAAGAAGGGGACCACAATCAAAGCCGCCACGTGTCTTGTTCTGGGTTGTCCTCACGTTCACAACCAAAAAGTGGTTCACATTTGAACTTTCCTCATGTTCTATATATATATATATAATACAATTATACAGCTATAATAAATAATAACAAAAAACTAAAAAAATAGTTTAAAATATAAAAAAATGCACACATATGTATATATATTAAAAAATTATATACATATAATATAGAAATATAATAAAGTAATAATAAAAAACTAAAAAAGAAAGAACCAACATATAAATATTAAATTTTTTGAAATTTAAGTATAAATATTTATTACTCTACAAATCATAAGGATTGAATATGCAACATTTAAAATATGTTTTTTTTACATTTTAATACCTTTTGTTAACAAAGTTTAAGGTAAGGACGAAAATAGAAGCAAATAAAACTGTAAAAAAGCAAATTTTAAACTACAGGAAAAAAAAATACTTATATTCATCAAACCACATAGAACTAAAAATAGTTATATTAAAGGATGCATTTACTAATTTTAGGGGTAATTGATTCATATGCCCATAACGCACCTCCACTTTGCACAATATACCCACACCGTTACGTCGTTATAACGGCGTTTTGGTATAACGGCCCTTATAACGGCCTTTCGGGGGTATGGTTGCAAAGTGGGAGTGGGGCTTTGGGTATACCGGTAAAGCTCCCTAATTTTAGTGATGTTAGTCCTTCCTTAGTTAAACAACCACACCAACCCATGATTGAAAAAGGAAGCCATGGAAATCATGCCAAGAATAGAAACATCACCATCCCACAATAATGCAAAAAGCTGTCAGAAGTACAATCCCATTTCACATGGAGTTTTTTAGTCAGAGGAATTACACCCCTATAAATATCAAAGAATCGGGTCAATTATTGCATCAATAATGTAAAAAATAAGTTTTGATGTAGACGGATGTGAGAACGTAATAATTTATAGGGTGTGGTTAGCAATATTTAGGCATGCAATTAGCCTCTTCTTTTGAGAATTGAAGAGGATCTCGAATAAAGAAGGATCTCGGCTGAGCACATAACAATATCACAATCATGATAACTTCGATTTTTTTAAACAAACTCATAATACAATATTCAAATCTTTAAAATAGAAAGTATGGACTTCAAAGCTATAATTCATTAAAGACTTGATTTTCAAATTTCGATTTTTTAAATCCTTAACAAAAAGTGTTAATCCTTTGGAATAATGTTTAAAATGTGAAAACAAACACATTTAATGAAGAGTCAAACACAAAAATCATATCACAATGACTTAAATTTATCATAATCCTCAAGAACAGACATGAACATCCAAACTTTTCTTGAGAAAAAAAGTTTTCAAAAACCTTAAAATCGATCTTCTAAAACATAATATATTGATGAAATAAGCATAAAAATCATTCACAAACATCAAACACATATCAAATCCATGAAAAAGAATACATCAAACCTCAAGAAATTTGATGTTCTTCAACAAAACCCACTATAACCCATTCTTCAAAAATCTTCAAATCTTAAATGAAATTGTGCACAATTTTTTTTTATCATAACTCTGATATTAATTGTGAGGCCCAAATACTAAGTGTATGATCAATCTAAAAACAATCTCTCATCAAAGATTCATTCATTCATATAAAATTTCTAAAGAAAGAATATACATTAGAAACACGCTCTAGTTTCTCTCTTCAAGATGGAGGTTATGATATGAAAATTAGGTTACCCCTACTCCGACCTACACAACCTCATGGTATTTATACCCCCCAAGTAAATTACATTTTTAGCTCTAAAGTTGATAATCTTGAATACTTATATATGGACCTAACATATTAGTACACTTAGATATTGATTTTGTCGTATAAACCTAATTTTGTTAAGATGGGACAAAAATGGAAGACAACTAAAATGACAATCGAATGTTCACCACAAAGTATTTTTGGGGAAATTGACTTACCCCAGCATAACCCTTTAGTCACTTATGCATACGATTTTTCCATACTACTCACCCCATGCCTCCAAACAAATAGGGTGAGGTGGATCATGGTGGAACAATAAAATGATTTTTAGGTGTTCCAAAGTTTGCTTATCATAAAAAATTAGCACTTTATCCTTTAGTGAGAGGAACTTCTAGTCGATGGTAAAGTTGTAGTAATTTGAATAACGGGAGGTGAATGTTTTTCACCCCCGTGGTAATCGGTTGCATAAATAGAAGAGGAAAACACCTCTACGTATGGCGATGGGGAGGACGATGTTCGCAACTGATTCTTTCAAAGATGCTGAGTTAAGTACAAATAACTCCATTTATTCCAACGAGGGGACGGATGGGAAGACAAGACAGACGACCACTAAATCGTCTGAAAATTCTCTGGCGATCGATGAAGAGTATGACCGAGGAGAATAAAGACCTAGTGCGACAGACAAAAATCGTAGAGTCACCTATGTTATCCTTTGCGAGTATCGAGATTTTGGAAGATGGAAACGGCAAGAACAATTTCCCATGCAATTGCTATGATTGTTGTAATTCAAAAAAGGATAAGGAGAATATTTCTAAGTTTGGACACACTATTGAATTAAAAGGGTTTAATGGGGATGGTTATAAAAGCCTATAGCCCTATATTGTAAAGAAAATGTGACAACCCATGAATTAGGCATAAAACCCCAAGTAGAGTTTACTGGGTAAGTCTTCAAATAAATTAGAGAAGAAAAAGCATGCAGAGAAAAGGAGAAAAATAGAGGAAGGTTTCGACATGTATCAAGGAAGTAGACATTGAAATGCCAAAAGACTCACATATCATTCAATAATCGAAACATCAGACAATCGACATATCACGACTCGAATTTAGAAACAAATTTATACTAAAAGCTTCTTTTACATTGCTCTAGGGTTAGCGATTTGTGATTTTAATATGACATTCATGTTTCTTTGGATAGGATGGAAAGACATTGCACATGATTCTAAAGTCTTGAGAGAAATTGCATTTAACCCAACTTCGAGATTTTCGTTTCCTCCATAAAGTATTCTTTTTATTTAACTTTAAAAAGTTATTATTTTTTCTAAATTTTAGAGTTGTAAATGTAGTTGTAGACAAATACTATCTTTGTGATGTTGCATATGCTTGCAGACGAGGATTTATGAATCCCTATCGCAATACAAGGTATTGGTTGACATATTTTCGACATCAAGGTGCATCAACTAAGGGAGAGATATTCAATCATGCTTATGCACAACTTCAAAATGTTATGAATGTGCTTATAGTGTCTTGAAATAAAGATTTTCGATCCTAAAGCAAATTTCTCCGTATCTTTTTCAAATACCGAAAGAAGTGGTGATTGCTTTGTTTTGCGATTCACAACTTCACAAGGAAATGCAATATCCAAGATCAATTATTTATGAAATACAATTAGAACACCATGTTTACTAATGATCAAGAACAAGATGAAAGAAGAAACAAAATGGAAGTTGATGAATTTGAATGGAGCTCTCAAACCAATGAATATATGATACACTTATGTAATTTTTATTCATTCAATAACTATTCCAACATTATATTTGGTAAATAATTGTAGTTTGTTTAGCACCCCATTATATATAAGGTTAGAATGGTCCTTTTTTGTTCGGTCAACACAACTCCAAAACATTTAGTAAACACCATTTTTCAATCGATGCTTATTTTAGATAATGCCACTTATTCTAATCAGACCCCTTATTCCAGATATCGCTTGCAGCTATTGATGGTAATTAAATGGCCTCTAAAATCAACAGTTACAATCATATTTGTAGTTATACATCGGGATGCGCCATCAAAAATTGATCACTTGTCTGCAAATATCTGCAAGAGTTAAAATATATAATAAGAAAACATTAAATACAATAGAAGTATTTACAATATTATCTAGAATATAATGTGATATTAGAGTTTGCAAATGTTCCAAGTAAATGGTTAAGTAACCAATGATAATGATACTGGACGTAGATTTATGTGGGGAGCCCACTATAACCAGTTTGCCCACAAGCTATAGCAGATGACGATTGTGTATATAAATAGATGAGTCTAGGATGACTCTATATATGGACATGAACAAATATTACAATCTAGCCATCATCTAGATTCTATACTGTGAGAATATGTGGAAAACCCTTGAATAGGGTTGCGTGTATTGACAACAATATATAGACAAATAAGTTACAAAGGGGTCCCTAAACTATACAAATATTTAACACACCCCCGTAGTTTGATCAGGGGAACACGAACGTTCAAACTATCTCTAAAATCAAGAAACAAACTAGAGGGTAGACTCTTTGTAAAAAATCTGCATACTGATAAGCGGATGGAACATGCAAAACACGCACATGACCAATCGCAACACGCTCCCTAACAAAATGTAAGTCAATTTCCACATGCTTGGTTCTCTGGTGCTGAACAGGGTTAGATGCTAGATACATGGCACTGACATTATCACAAAAGACAACAGTGGCACGAGAGAGAGGACAAGACAACTCGAGCAGGAGATTTCGTAACCAAGCAGCTTCAGCAACTACATTGGCTATCCCTCGGTACTCGGCCTCAGCACTTGAGCGAGAAACAACATGCTGTCGTTTGGAGGACCAAGATACGAGATTGTCACCCAGATAGACACAAAACCCTGAGGTGGACCGACGAGTATTAGGACACCCGGCCCAGTCGGCATCCGAATAAGCAACCAAACGATCAACGGCTGACGCTTTGATATGAAGACCATGAGACAAGGTATCTTTTAAATACCGTAAGATGCGTTTAAGCGCATTGAGATACGGCAGACGCGGGTCATGCATAAAGAGACAGATCTGTTGTACGGCATAGGCAATATCAGGACGAGTAAAAGTCAAGTACTGCAAGGCACCAGCAAGGCTTCGATATAAGGTGGGATCAGAAACAGGCTCACCATCAGCAACAAGCTTTGTTTTGGTGTCAGCCGGAGTGCTGCAGGGATTACACGAGACCATATCAGCTCGTGCTAGAATCTCCTGAGCAAAGGCAGATTGAGAGAGGAAGAGTCCGGACGTGCTACGATTCGCAGCAATGCCTAGGAAAAAGGATAACGGACCCAAATCAGACATGGGATACTCATAAGATAATTGAGAGATAACCATGGAAATAAGAGTGGGAGAAGAGGCAGTAAGAATGATGTCGTCGACATACAAAAGAAGGTAGATATGATACGTGAATAAAGAGGTGTCAGTTTTACTGCTAAGAAAGCCTAAAGATGAGAGGTAGACAGCAAATCGCTGATACCATGCACGAGGTGCCTACTTTAGACCATAGAGAGCCTTGCGTAGGCGACAGACATGATCAGGAAAGGTACTATCTACATAGCCGGGAGGCTGACGCATGTAAACAGTCTTAGTGAGATCACCATGAAAAAAGGCATTCTTAACATCAAGCTGATGAATAGGCCAGTTGCGGGAGATGGAGATGCTAAGAACCGTGCGAATAGTGGCAGGTTTGACAACTGGACTGAAAGTGTCATCAAAGTCCAGTCCGGGTTGCTGTGAGAAACCCTGAGCAACAAGACGGACTTTGTAACGCTCAAGATGTCCATTGCTGTCAAACTTATGGCGAAACAGCCAACGATTGCCAACTATGTTAGCATCAGAGGGTTTAGGAACAAGATCCCACATGTAGTTAGAGAAAAGAGCAGCCATTTCAGCATCCATGGCGGCCCGCCAATGAGGGTCACACATAGCCTGAGCAATAGACCGAGGAATGGGAGAGATGTCACTAGTGACTGAAAGGTTGAAGATCTGTTCAGGCTTAAGAGAACCGGTGCGCGAACGAGTATTCATCGGATGACCGGAGGTAGCAGCCGGAGTAGGAGGCTCAGCAGAAGAAGCAGAAGGAGAAGAAGAGGTGCCAGAAGGCTCAGCGGGTGGGGGCTGAGAAGAGGAAACAGAAGCAGAAGGGCCAGCAGCCGACGGAGGGGAGGAAATGTCGACCATAGGAGAGAGGGAAGGGAGGGAATCATCAACATCAAACGTGTCATAGTCCTCCGAGGAGGGACGAGGCTGGAAGTCAGGAAACGGAAAGTGGGTTTCATCAAAGTTGACATGACGAGAGATGATGACCTTTTGCGTGATGAGATCTAAGCAACGATACCCACGATGATCTGTGTTGGGACCGAGGTAGACACAGGCAGAGGATCGAGGAGCAAGCTTGTGGACACTAGTAGGCGAAGTGTTGGGATAACACAAACACCCAAAAATAAATGAGAATAAGTAGGAAAGAAACCAAACAATACCTCAAAAGGAGTCTTGCACTGAATGGTGGTGGACGGAAGCAGGTTGAAGGTGTGAACTGTTTGCACGTTTTTTATATTCATCCTTTGCGCATTTTCTACTTTAGTTTTCTTACATTTTTTAGTATTTTCAAGCATTTTTTCTTTACTTTTTGCTTAGTTTTAGTTTGGAGTCGCCTATTTGTCCCCTTTGCGTTTAACGAGCTTTTGCGAGTGTTATTTATAGTGCTTAGGTGCGGATGGTGGTGGACTGGTCGTGGGATTACGAAAAGGCAAGGAAAGCGAGGAACGCGAGAAGGATGAGGAAGATAAGGATGGCGAGGAGGACAAGAGAATGGAGATCAAAGAGGAAACCAAGAAGAAGGCAAAGGACGGGATGGACGCGCCTTGAGAGAAGAACCAGACCAACGAATAAAAGCCGGATCTGCTCTGTTTGTCTACTTAGCGATCGCTAGACAGTAGTATTAGGATCGCTAACGGGTTTTTAGCTCCGCGAACTTTTTCCCTTCGGGGGTATTTTGGTCATTTGTTCGGCCCTTAAATAGCGTTTTGCCCTAGATTTTCGGGACATCTATCTTTTCAGCCGTATTTGTTACCTTTTTGGGAAATTGTGAGATCTAGCTTTGATTTGGGGTTGAATTGAAGGTGGAGAGCTCTATGATTTGATTTCTAGCCTATGGCATGATGGATTAACTCATCTTCTTGAGGAAATCTTCAATTGAGGAGTAATCGTATCTCTCTTTCCCTATCTTCAACCCCTTTGCTCTTTATTTTAGCTACTTTGTTTATGGATTGCTAGGATTTGATGTTTTTGGATTGGTTGTCTAATTTACTGCACTTTTTATTATGAAATTAATGGTTTTATGCTTTGATCTTGTTTATTGATTCATTCTCCTTAGCTTTAGATGCATTTTTACCATTCATTTGTTTAAAGGCTAGTTGTTAATTGCTATTTTGGTAATTTAGGTTTGGTATGATGTTAGATTTCCATAGATTTGATGTTACTAGGTTGTTTATTTTTTGGGTTATTCTTCATAGCTTTGATATTATTAGGTTTGGTATGATGCATTTGCTTTGGTTCTTGTATAAATTTCGTTATCGTTTTAAGCTAGATTAGTGTTCTCTTTCCTTCTAATTGTTTCGGATTGATGAAGTTGAGTAGTGTTGGTTCTTGTCCCGGATTAATTGTTTTCATCAATGGTTTCTTATAAATGATTTCATAACTTAATCGTCTAACGGAAGTTAGGGATTTGTGATTGATTCTTGGATTTTTAATCATTTTTCTAATAGCAATGACTTGAACGGAAGTTTGGTCATTGTTCGGATGAATTAACTGGGGACTTTTACAACATCATGGAAAAAGGTGTTGATAATAGTCGGGGTTCTTATCGAGTAATCGTTTTCTAATGGATTCGGTATGGAAATAACCGGACCCGTTGAGAATGGTTCGTGTATCCTCGGAAGAGGGGCACGAACATCCCTAGTACTTGATAATTCCCACTTGAATGGATACCATTTAACGCTCATCGTTCCCATCAATTTAGTTGAGTAGTCCCTTGTTCGTTTTTCCTTAACTCTTTTTACTCTTAGCTTGTTTAGTCAGTTTTTGCTTAGATTAGTATTTCAATTACTTTCTTCTAGTACCTTGCTTAATTAGTTAAGAGTAGTGTTTTTGTTCTCCTTTTGGTATGCTTAATTTTCCATTTCTAGCATTAGTTGGCTGATTGGTTGTCATTAGGGTCTCTTAGTACTAGAGTAAAGTAGTTAGCTTTCATTCTCATGCCTAGTTTAATCACCAATCTTTGAAAAACCGATTTCGCATGACTAGCTACGCTAGGGGTGTAATCCCGTGCTTAGTCCGTCGTCTCCCTGTGTTCGACCCGTATGCTACGACACCGTACGCTTGCGGTATTTTTCTCACGAAATTAAAGCTTGATTTTTGTCAATTAACGACCACACATTTTGGGCGAAACATGAACAGAGGAAAGAAGAGCCTCAACCCAGAATGTGGGTGGGAGGGAGGAGACTTGTATGAGTGACGTGCGAAGGGTGTTGTTGATGGTACAAATTGTGCGCTCAGCCTTCCCGTTTTTAGGGGAAGTATAGGGACAGCAAAAACGGATTTTAATGCCATGAGTTTTAAAGAAATCCAAGAAGGGTTGATTGTTAAATTCACGGTCATTATCACATTGGAAAAGTTGTATATCCGTTTTAAATTGATTGAGTACATAAGCACGAAACGTTTTAAAAATCGAAAACACCTCATATTTGGCACGTAGAGGAAACACCCATAAAAAGTGGGAGAAATCAGCCAAAAAGAGGAGATAATATTTGAAACCACTTAGACTAGTGACAGGATAAGTCCATAAGTCGGAGTGAATAAGCTCAAACACATGAGAGGTTTTAGTGGAAGATGCAGAAAAAGGTAAGCGATAGTGTTTTCCTAACTGACAAGCATGGCATAAGGAAGATGTCTTACTGGAACAAGAGATAAACTTACGAGACATAAGAAACTGAAAAACAGCAGCACCCGGATGACCAAGCCTCCGATGCCAGGTGTCAAAGGAGACGGCAACATTGGCTGACGCAAGTGCAGACTGAGGAGAGGAGGGAAGGACGGGGTAGAGATCATGATGGTCATTGTCACAACGCTGAAGAGGACGTCTTGTTTGAAAATATTTGACAGTGAAACCAAACGGATCAAACTCAACAGAGACAGAATTGTCAATAGTAAAACGACGAACAGAAATGAGATTCTTGATGATTTTATCAGACACAAGAACATTTTTTAACTGAAGAGGCCAAGAGGAAAAAGGAAAGCTACATTGGCCAATGTATCTAGCAGGAACCACATCACCATTACCAACTTGTATGAAATTAGAATTACAAGGAGTTAGAGAGTGCATTGTACCTTGATTGAATGTCATGTGCCTGGTTGCACCAGAATCCATATAGAAGTTGTTGTCTTGTGGCACTTGAGCTGATGTAGCCCGAAACACAGAAGAAAGGTTAGTGAAGTGTGTCTGCCCATACTGTGAAGCATAACCGCTGAAGGAAGGCTACGGTGGTGGTTGCACTAGTACAGACTGCTGCAGAGGTTGATCAAACTGAGATGAGATCGACATCGTGGATGACGGTTGAGGATGAACAACACCAACAGATTGCGCGGGGGCGCACCTAGAAGGCCTGGCTGAGCAAACGGAATATGGCCAGGTGTAGTCGAACTCCCAAAGAAAGCCTGTGTGTGTCCCTGATAGTCCGAATTGCCTGCAAAAGAGTGAGAGCTCGCAGATACATTAGTATTACCCCCCCCCATTTGGAAGCAAAACGCCCATTATTTCTTTCCCTATAAGGTTTATTTTTCGACCTTCCATTTTGGGTAGAGTGGGCTGAGGAGTACAGGGCAGCGGAAGAAGTGAGTGGGGTATCTGTATAAGGTGTAATGAACTCTTCACGGGACTCATGGAGAAGAAACATGTTTTTCGCTTCTAGAAAAGAAGGGAAAGGCTTGGTGTTTGTGATTACATTGACTATACTATGGTAAGATGGTGGTAACTGACGCAGGATTTGCATAACAAGTTCAATCTCATCAATTTTAGAGTCACAGTCAGCCAGAGCATCTGCCAATTTTTTTTGGTTATGGCAAAAAGCAGTAATGGAGGAGGTGCCTTTTTTAGTATTACGAAACTGCTCTTGAAGCTGAAGAAGGCGAAACATTTTATTATTCAAAAAGAACTCATCAAGCTTATCCCATAGATCTTTAGCAGTACAGTTATCACTAGAGACAATTTGCAAGAGATTAGCATCACAAGTAGAGTAGAACCAAGATTTGATGCGGGAGTCAATTGCCTCCTAGTCCTCATCATCATCACCAGAAGAATTAGATTTGCAAGTGATGTGATCATAGGCTTTAGCACCTTTACACATATCAAGAAAGAGGCGACGCCAAAGTTTATATTTGGACCATCAGTGGAAAGCTTAAAGCTAAACTGAGAGTACACGTCGGTAAGGGAAAAAACAAGTTGGCTATCAGTAGGGGCAGTGAGGGTATTCATGGCAAGAAAATGGAAGATTGACAAACAAACTAATAAAGAAAAGAAGATAAATAAGCGAAAAGTTTAACTGCAGGTAGAGGGATAGTAATGTACAAAACGAGCGCCCCACACGAAGAAAAATGGCAGATTCTTCGAATCTGACAGAGGCTCACAGCGCGAATGTCCTCCCCGCGGCGCGAGTGTGCGAATCCTGAAGTTCTCCGAATCCAGATGTTGCTCGCTGCGCAGGCGTCTTCTTCGCGGCGCGAGGATGGGTAATCCCTTTGCGGCGAACTCTTTCTTCGCGACGCGACTGTCGGTGCAGAGGCGACGATCTGCAGCAGGCAATGACCACAGATCACAGCGGTTCACGGTTAGGAGGGAGGCGGTTTCAGATCACAGCGGCGAGCAGGTCACAACTAATGACACGGCGGCGACTGGTCACCGCGGTGATGAGGACGCGGCAGAGGAGGGGGAGGACGACCGATTGTAGCGGTGCACGATCAGGAGAGCGGCGGCGACAGATCACAGCGGCGAGCAGGTCGCGACTGATGACACGGCGGCGACTGGTCACAGCGGTGATGAGGACGCGGCAAGGGGGGGGGAGGACAACCGAGATGTCGGTGTAGTCTGGTGGCGGCGAATGAACGTGGACGATAGCAGCGGCCTGTTGCGGCGGCGAACAATCACGGTTCAAACGCCGGTGGGCTGGTGACGGCGGTGAACACCAGCAGCAGGCGAAGGACGGAACAATTCCGGGAGAAGACTACCGGCGACAAGTGGGGGGAAAGGTGGTCGGGGACAGCCGGAAAAAGAAACTAGGGTTTTGACGGCCGACGGCGGCTGAAAGTTTAGGGTTTTTGGTGGCTCGATACCATGTGAGAATATGTGGAAAACCCTTGAATAGGGTTGCGGGTATTGACAACAATATATAGACAAATAAGTTACAAAGGGGTCCCTAAACTATACAAATATTTAACATATACATCTCGTTACTTCAATGAGAACAAAACACACATGAGTTAGGATTTAAGGCATCTCAAACACTTGAGAAAAATACATGTGATATATGTAGTGAGACGGAATAAGATCAATAAAAAACAGTAAAATCACATTGTGATTTTATACTAATTCGTCAAATGCAAGGGTGTAAAAATGATATGCCTATATCAAATGTGATTTTATACCACCGTTTTCTTATTCACTTATTTGGTTTGTTTTCACGTTTGAACCTAACCTCTCTCTCTCTCTCTCTCTCTCTCCCTCTCCCTCTTTATATATATATATATATATATATATATATAGGGTATAGGGTTAGGTTCAAATGTGAACTCAATTTTGGTTGTGAAATTATGAGGACGAATCTCAGTCACACATCTTCGGTTACGGTGGACGCGATCACGAAGGATTGACGCGATCACGGAGGATTGACGTGATTCATGGGAGGGTGGAGATTATTAACAGAGGGGACCCGGTTAAAGCCGCCTTTATTGACAAATGAGTTGTCAACTATAAAAACAATATAATGGGACGTCCTAAATTTCCTTACATAGGAATTTATGCCTACTACTTCATTTAAGAAATAAATCATAGAATTACGTCAACAAATTCACTAAGCACCCTTTTTAGAATTCTTAGATTGCATAGGTTACCAACACATTAGTCGAAACATAGCATCCCTTTTTCCTTAAATGCCATGCTTGTCCTATTTTCTTTTTAAACACTGAAACAAAAGTAAGTTAAGCAACCCTTTTTAACTAAACAATTTTATGCTTGAACGAACTCACACAAGAAAACTAAGCTTAAGTGATCACCCATTTAAATACATCAAAAAATATAAACCCATATTCCATAACTACATGAAATCGAAATTAAGAGGGATAACCCCCAACTCTTAACTCCGAAAATTATAACGAATTGTAAACCATGGGTGATGGGATTTGGGAGGAAAATCATAATTTTAGAAATATAAAGATGAAAATAGAAATTTTCAACAAACCATAGAAACGAAAAATATATGTTACTCGAAAACAATGTTTTACAATGTCTTTGGCAGTGAAACTTGTTTAACACTGAATCAAACGTTGGATCCGATATTTATTTAACGAAAAATAGAAGGAAAAAAGACAATATCAGTAGACTATACACTGGGAGGTGCCACCAATAGTGGATCACTTGATTGCATATCTCTGCAAAATCAGAAACAATATCAAGAAAACATTATATTTTTCCTGAAAAAAGAAAAAATAAATCTAGAATTCAGTACGATTTAAGTGTTAGTGTGATGAACCAAACACATACACAGATTTATGTGGGCATCTAATTGGACAACAAAAGGGTATCGTGTATACGAATAAAATATGTAATACAGAAGGAGAAATTAGAATTTTCGACATGAATTTATATAATTCTACGTACTAGACTATGATGTAAACAAAAATTTCGATGATAAATTGTGAATTTCCTAATATATATCTGTATATCCACCATAAAGCTAGACCTTCTTGTTGAGTCTAATACCACTGCTCTCATGAAAGTTAATACTGCTGATTACCACTGCTGGCAATGGAAAGTTACTACTGCTAATGAAGATTGAAGTTTACCACTGCTAGTATGTGATGAAGGAATGAAGATCAAGGTTACCACTGCTGTATCAAATTACTACTGCTCTTGAAGATTACCATTGCTGATTTTGAAGTTAACACTGCTGGTGCAAAGTTAACCCTGCTTATGTTTTTACTACTGCTATCAGAAGACGATAAGGAAAGGATTGTGATGACTTGAAGATATAGACAAGATACGATATGCTTGGAGATATTTTAGAGATTATCTTGTAAATCTATTTTCCTTATTGTAATCTGTTATGTCGTATATATAGCTGATAAGTTGGTCATTGTTAGATACGAGTTTTTGATAGCTTTTGTGTTAGAATTAAGAGCCTCAAGATTGTTCTTGAAATCCCTGCAATAGAGAAGTATTGCACGTCTATTTTGAGCCTGTTCAAACAGATTGAGGCTTGTAGTTGTAATCATTAAGCTATTAAGATCAATATACACAGTTGTTTGAATTCATTGTTCTGTTTTTATAATCAAAGTGTTATTCCGCAAACTTCTTTGATTAAGTATTCTGTTCTTGATATTGAGATTAAGATCCTGTCACTTCTTGTTACTCTAATGAAGATGAAACAGAGCATATGCATTAGGATTCAAGAAAACTTGGTGAAATATGGAAATTTGACATGAAAATCATACAAAAATGAAAAAGCTAAGCCAGAGACAAAAAGTTCTACATTATCTACCATACATTTTTAAATACATGATTCATGTACGTAATGCATAGACATGAGCTATCTAGTTCAATAGTACAGATTCATATATGTCGAGTGGCAAACAACACATACGTTAAGTTGGACACATAAATTTATGGCCATGCTAACACGTTATGCTATTATGATGTCGAGTAATTATGCTATGCCTGTTTCACGGGCCTAACAATGAACAATATACCAACTCTAAACCAGAGATTTAACCCTGATGCGGCATCAAACAGTTTTTTGGTTGGGAAGAAAGAAAGTGTCAAAACTTTATTATGACACATAAGATAATATACATGACCTAATAATTACTATTTCAACATTTCTACTTAAAACCATAGTATAAGTTGTTGATAACCCATAATTTTGAGTTTATAAGGAGCTCACAAATCTACTTAGGCATTGTTTGGACATGTTACATGATTAATGATGATCGTCATGTACCAAGGTTCATCGAAGGTAATTAGAACTTGCCTGTTTCTTTTGCTGAATATTATGAGGGAAATAGGCTGCTCAGGTGAGAGGTAGAACAACTCCCGCACTATGTATACGCAAATAGCAATGCTGTGAAAGAGTTGAAAGTAAACACGAGCAAATCAGCATAATATTTACTTTATCTGTTATGGTCCTATAAACTTAAGCCTTATAAAGTATGTTATTAGGATGCTTGGACATTTTAAACATTCTATAAACCTAGTTTTCTTATATTTGTGACTTGATTCTAATAAATTCTTACCTCCTAAAGCATGCAAGTAGAATTATCCAAAAGAAAGCACTAATCCAGCTTGATTCCTTATATGCCACCCAGACCTGAAAAGGAACAGTCAAGTACTATTGTTATGGAGATAAAAAAGAGGCAAAGCAACTAGTTATACTTAATAAGAGGTGCAAATTGCAGCATGTTTAATTACAACATATATATCAAGGCTGTGTTTGGCAAATTAGCTAATAAGCTAGCCGGTAGCTAATAAACTAGTTGTTGACTAATAAGCTAGCTAGTAGTTGATAAGCTAACTTATAAATAAAATATGTTTGGCAAAAAACTAGAATCTGAGTATGCAAAATGACCAAAAAAGATTTCTTGGGGTATAATAATTAATATTAATAAGGGTATAATTGGAAAAAGACTACAAAAAGCTCTTGAAACGCTAATCCAACTAGCGTTTTAATAATTTAGCTTATGGTCTATTCAAACATGTACTAGCTTATAAGCTAGCTTATTTTTGCCAAACACAGCCCAAGTCAATAGAAACCTTACGACTCGGCTGGTTTCATATAACTTGATTTATGAAAAGAAATGCAAGACAAAGATGAATGGAACTTACCCAGAAAACCACAACATGGATAGAGACATCAATTAGTGTTGTTACCAGGCACCTGTAACCATTTATTCCTATCAGGTTTTACACTGCATATGAAGAACTAAAAGAAAAGATTGAAGGTCAACAAGAGCACTCTTTTGGAACTCCAATTAAACAATCACATATATATATATATATATATATATCCAAAGGCTATTCAGCCAATCTTGTTTTCCAAGTGGAGCTCTCATAGGAAAAGGGAAAAAAGCAAAATTAATTCCTTCTGAAGTTGTAGACTTCTTTTTGGTTCTAACATATTGAGATTGATAAACAACAGAATATAAGAGAAACTAATCTCACTTTCACTTGGTCATTTCATCATCCTATGATATATAGTACTCCATGAGGGGCTTATTCAAGAGAATAATCTTCTTATAGGAAACAAAGTTTTTTTTTGAACGACAAGTTAAAGCACAAACACGTTCTAGCGATATCGAGCTTCCTTATGGGCAATCCCACTATTCCGTTGCGACCCAGCCCAACCTATGGTTGAAACTGACTGGCAGGTTTTAGGGGCCCTATATATGGACCAACCCGAACCGGTCCTGAACCCAGCCTCGAAGGACTAGATCCATAGTCTGGATATCGCAGGAAAGTGTCGCCCATGGAAATCGAACTCTGGTAGTGTGTACATATTTTCTAATATGTCGCAAGGATGTTACCTATCCAATATGTCTCAAAGGTTGTACATATTTTCTAAATGCAAAGCATGTACTTAAAAATATTGCGTTTCTTTTCGCAAAGCAATGAGGAGAAAAAAGCATTTAGGATTTTAGGCGTCTGAGAGGTGCACTTGCTTGATTTTGAAAGTTTAATATTTTAATTCTAACTTTAGATCAGAGGGAAGGCCAGACCAAACATCAACTCAGCCTTACAATGCTATTGAAAATTTCAACAACAATTTCAGTAAAAAGAATTGAACTCACAACCTCAGACTAAAATTGTAAGCATTAGAGCATCCACAATGTATGGGTTTTTTATATAGCTTTTTTACAGCTTTTTTTACGCATTATTACCATCTCAACAACCTAAAAACCTCTACATATTTCCACTATGTGAAAAACCTCATCCAAGCTTTTTCAGAATTTTCAGGGTCCCATCATTTTAACTTTATATCATTTATATTTTTATTTATAAAAATAAATACGATAAAATTATACAAATACGTATTTATTTATATCAAGAAAACCCTTAATTTAACTTTGAGACATTTATTTATATATATATAATATATAATTAAATTAATATTTTTATTAATATATAATAAAATTTAATATATGAAAACTTTATATAAAAATATAACTGATTAATAAGAGATTTTTATAAGGTTTTATAAAGTTAAAATAGATTAAATACGAAAAACCTCTGAAAAAGCAGGTCGTGCAGTTACGAGCTATGACGCAAAAACCCACGAAAAACCTCATCCGAAAAGCCTTTACACTATGTGAAAAACCTCAAAGTGAGGTTTTTGCTTTTTAAAAAACCTCTCAAAAACCCTGAAAAACTACATTGTGGATGCTCTTTGTACCATCAAGCTAAAACAACTTTTTGTTAATTTATTTCTCATTTTAATTTTATTATTTTTTCATGATTAATTTTCCTTCCAATGCAGATTCATCTTAAAATCTTTGATTTCTATCTCAATTTCAGAACAACATATATTTATTTTAAAGATCATCTCCATTTGAAAAATATGTATTTTAATCTCCAAATTGACACAATTATTTGGTTTTTACCCTTTTAAGTTTTAACATATTGCTTTTATCCATAAATAAAGAGAAGGGAATTTACGGCCTCAACACTTTGGGTTGGAATGGAGATCCATCAATAATTAGCGCGTAAATGGAAGTTCCCAGCAACAAGCAGCCTAGTGCAGAAAAGATAACTCTTGCAGTTATAGCAGAAAACTCCTTCTTGTGTTCCATGACATCCCTATATATTTAAGCCAGATATATAAATAACATTAGAAGTAATTAAATATCTTAACACGGTTTTTGAGCAGATAGCAGTTATAATATAAAAGCAAAAGAAATCTGCTTTCTATGCATGCATTCCGATTATGGGTGGCAATCAGGTCGTGTTCGGGTTGGCGGGTCAAAAACCTCAACCCATGACACGACCCGTTTATACCGGCCGGGACTGAATATTTCATCGCAGTCAACCTCGACTTGTTGAGACTTGCCATTAACAACCAAAGAGATCTTATACCGCTGAAGAGAACCATGGTTTTCTATTACGTAAGGTGAAATTATTAGACCTAGCTCTAAAAACAAAAAAGCATGGTTGTTGGGAGGTCCTAAACGATTATATTAGACCTGAGGATATAAGGCCACAAGCGAGGTGGTGAATAAACTTAGGTAAGGGGATGTAGTAACATTATTAAAAGGGGATTGCTATTTGGACCCCCCTCACTCACATAAATATAGTGGATCCCACCACTGGGACCCACCTGTGCACTCACATCATCTACTCCCACCCCCTTACAAGGGGGTGGGGATAGAACTCACCTATAAAAAATCCCCAAGGTAATGGATGTCGGTATTTTGTTCCCGTTCAAAAATCCTTCACAAAAACGTTTTTTTTAGTGGTGAATTGATTAACTGACACAAGGTTTTTCTACTAATATGAGGTATTTTGAGGCATTAGAAATGGTTAGCTTACGGGCCCATAACTGGAATGCTACTACTATTATATACCAACATAAACAAAAAGATTAATGCTAGAATTAGACATGGAACAAAATACACCTTGGTTAGCTATATAAGCAACATTATCCATATACCAAGTGTCAAGGGAGGCTGCAATGTCGTCCAGTGAACGCTCATCGCAAAGATGAACAAGTAGTAAGTTATAGGTTTAGCAAAGTGTCAACATTGACAAAGAAAGCTTGCTAAGGTCAAGTGAAGGACCTAACAACCTTGCATTTAGAATGAGGGGTGTACGTGGCGAGTGTTTTGGGGTAGAGACATGAGGCATCACCCATAGAGTGGTTGCTGCAAAAGAGCCATGTTGGTGACTACATGAGTTGTGGGCTATTGATGAAGAGAATACATACAGTTGGTGTCATAGTTATTGTTTCCACTGGCCCTATATATTCCAATTGTTCTGGTATCTTCCACAATTGTTACCAAGAGAAAAGAATTAGAAGCATTGTAGGAGGGAGGGGTTGTTGGGAGGGAAAAGTTTAGAGACCATTTATTAACTGCACCATCAATTGATGACTACCTGAATCAACATCTAATAGTTGATTAGAGAGCATCTTCAAATGTTGACAATAATAAGTGATCGATATTAGGAAAATTCTTCCGTGTTGTATACTTTAACTAGTGCTCGAGATCAGCAACAACAAGGGCATTCTTATTGTCATGGAAGATGTTCTTCATGAGAAACGATGCATATCACTCCATTTGAGAATCTCAAGAGCAAGTCTTGTGTGATCGTACCATAGATCCAAGACAAGAAAACGGGATTAACTTCCTTTCATTTAGCCTTCGTGAGAGTAAGATCTCGGATGTTGAAATTGATGTGCTTGATGACGCAAACGGCATGGATATCAATTTGAAAGAGCTCGGGCCATGAATGACATTGCACTTTCTTTAGATCAAGGGTAAGATGAAATAACTTCCTAATGTTGCTTAAGGTTTGTAGGGGATGCAAAGAGAATGATGGTGGTAGTGCTTCTTTGTCCCTAGTCTTGAGCAATACACGATATAAGAGAAAGCAATAGCAACATACCCTCTTTCACGTCTCTTGAACACAAAATATAATGGATCTTTCGAAGATTCTTCAGGTGACAACTTATAGAACTGTAGAACAATATATCCACATGTAGTAATACTGCACAAGGAAAGAAAATTAGACTATAACATCCACCCCGAATAATTATGATATGTAACAATTCTATGAAGTATGCTTAAAAAGAAGGAAAAATAATATGATATGGAGATAACATTTCTAAACCTTTTATTAGCTCATTGGAAAAAGTCTCAAAAGGAGAACAAAGTGTATGAGTATATATAAATGTCTATGGAAAAGGAAATACAAACCCAATAAATGTTGCGAATTTTATAAAGTGGTTTCATGTGTTGTTGCATATTGAAAAAGAAAAACACGAAATACGTTTATATATAAAACAAATTCACACTTATACTCACAAGAACAGAACATATTGAACAATATGATTCATAATGACTTGAACTGCTTTTCACAAGCTTGTAACATTTATTGAGTTTGTGTTTTTTTTTTTTTTGAACGGCAATAAACTCACACACGCACCCGCGGTATTCGGGCATCCAATTGGGCAGCACCGACTAATCCGCGGCGACCCGACCCAGTCCACATAGACTGGACCCGTCCAGGCACGACTAAACCCTTAACTCTAGACAGTGGAATTAGAGATCTATTTGTGTCTAGACTTGTGGTTCTTTAGATTTAGAATACTGAACCTTAAGTCCACACTTGTGGTTCTCCAAATTCTAGACTTGTGGTTTCCAAGACTTGGTCTCAGACTCCAGAATTGGATATCTGATTCGATTGTAACTATTCCCCGGTCTTATCTATTAACCAATGGTTATTAGAGTTTAACCGCTAGTAACTGTCAATCTCTCATATATATACATAAAACGCTATCCGATGAATATATATATGTATATGAAACAAGTGCCTTATTTCATATTTGAAAATATGGATTATCCGAATACGGATTTCATATAACTCAAGGCATTAGTGGGTTGAAATATGATTCACTATTCACGAATCACGATAATCGGGCCGGGCCGGGCTTTGATCGGGCCTTGTAAAGACTGGGCTTTTCGGGCCTTGGTTGACCGGGCTGGGCCGGCCTTGAGTGCCATACCCGGGCTCATTATAGGTAGAAAAAGCCTAGGCCTTAAAGACCGGGCCTTGAAAAACAATTTTTTTCTCTTTTTCTAACTTATAAAATTACAATTATTTTTATAGTTCCAATAATAACGATAATATACAATATAAACTAGATTTATTTTATAATTTTAAAGTCTAAACTATAAGTTAGATTTATTTTATAAACCTAAATTATAAACAAATTTATTTGAAACCACTAAAACTAAACTATATAAAACAAATATACTAAAAAATACATTTATTATAATTATAGTAATTTAAGATACATCAAAATCAAATAACTCGATATTAATAAGTTTAAATACACAATTATATACAACGGCTCTATTTCGAATTTTCTAGCAATTTACGATTTTGCCACTAAATCGGGCCAGGCCGGGCTTTCAAATCTTTCTAAAATAGGACCGGGCTAGGACCATGCCTTGGTCGGTCCGGGCCGGGCGGGCTTTTCATCGGGCCGGGCCGGGCTTTTCGTCGGGCTCGGGCCTGGCCCGGACCGGATGCCCATCTCTACACATGAGTGAATTACTCGACCGTTAACCAAACTCCAAAAACCATATTTAACCCAATGAAGGAAAAATGCATTAAACCCAAGCAAACTCCATCGTAATGAAGTGAAATGAAAATTACCTTCCAGTCCAAAATAACAAAAGATAGAAAGCAGCTCCCTTGATCCAACTTGATTCTTTGTACGCAAACCAAGCCTAATTAAAAGATTGCAGTAATAAAACCTAATATAAGTCCACTTACTTGATTAACATATATTTGTTTTAGAGTGTGCTTTTTTCATATATTTGGTTCAAAATGTGAAACTCTTTTCCTAATCACTACAAATTCTTGCCATAGATGGAAAAATTCCTATGAAATAGCATCTCATGAACTAGCTAGTTCTCAAAAGTCCCACAACTTATTAGAGAGTTCTTAAAAGAATGTGTCATTTAACTGTCAATGTCTAAATGTCAAAAAAATATCAACTTAGGGCCGCTTAACAAACGCTTATAGGGTAAGTACTTATCTAGATGTCTCTTACCTTACCTGGTAACATGGCAAGAACCAAGGATGAGGTAGAAGACTCTTCCCGACCGATTAGCACTTACCAACAATGTATTTTACTGGTCGAGAGTATTACAAGATACAAAGTAGGTGAGAATGATAAACGGCCCTTAGCCTCGTAACTACAGAAATAAACTTTCATACCCCTATACCAGCAGTAATTATGCAAAAATCAAGGAGCACCACATGCATCCACCTGCAATGAATTTGACATCAAACTTATTAAAGAGGAAATCCAAATATATTTATTATTGACAATTTATATCTAGAGAGTCCTCCTTATATAATAGGCGTTGGTTCATTTTAAGAATTGGAAATATATGAACATTGAAATGAAAACAGACTACAAAGACACAAAGGGGACCTAAAACTCGACACTTGTATTTGAATGGTTTAAGTCTCTAAAATATAGGAACCGCATTCAAAGCACATCCTTCTCACACAAATCATGGTCTCTAACGAGTTTATGAGAAAAAAGAAGTTAATATTGTAAATGAAAATTCCATACAGAAAATAATTAACTATATATTTAAACTTTGAGTAGCTTATGAAAAGTTATTTATGACTTTTTCTAATTATACCCCTTATTAATAGTTAACTATTATCAATTAAAATTATATATTGATTATTAATAAATAATAATTATAAATTATTAATAAATATTATTTTTTAATAATTAAAATTAATTATTAATTAAATTAAATTATATATTATAAATTATTTATTTTTAAATATTATTACTTATATTGTATGTTATTTAATATGTTTAATTATCAAAATACAAATATAATAATTTTTAAAATATTATATAACTGAAACATGTTAAATATTTTAATAAAAAAGTATTTATATCTAATTCTTAATTATATTCTTTTAAAATTATTAATTATTTAGGATATATTAAGTTGATCAATTTTATTTTTATTTTTATTATATTTAATAGTAATTTAAATTATAAGTTAATGTAGATTTTTTCTAAAGTTTGTTTTAACAAATTCTAAATTTATAGTGTCTATATATAATAATAATAATATAATAATAATAATAATCAACGCTATATTATTTTAATATATTATGTTATATAACTTTTTTATTGTTTTATTATTTAACATATTATATTATTAGAAATTTATTTTAATTATATTATTATAATTTTGTCTTAATTAAATTATAAAATACTTGTAATTGATTATTTATTAAGGATGTCTTTTTTGGTCATTTTACATACTCACAAGTTAGTTTTTACCAAACATGATTTGTTCATAAGTTAACTTATTAGTTACCAACTAGCTTATCAGTCACCAGATAGTTTATCAACTATCAGCTAGCTTATCAGTCATCAGCTAGCTTATCAGCTAGTTTACCAAACATAGTCTTAATGAAATTGGTCCATGGATTAATTAACAAGAAAACTTCAGAGTGATGCATATATGTTCTAAAAGTCATTGTTCTAACAATATAAGGGAACAATTCCCTAACAATATAGTCATTTTTAAAAGGTTAGTCGCAATAGTCGTTATTGTGTGTCGTGATGCTTCAAGACTTTTAAGCCTCCTTTTTTAATGTCTAATTTTGTTAGGATCCAAAAGAAATCCTTTTGTGTCCAAGATGTCACCCTCAATTATTATTATTATTATTGTCATTAGGCCATCCGCGGCCATAGCGGTATGGCGCCGGTACCGCTATGGTACCGGCGGTAACACCAAAGAGGATGGATGGTATGGCTAACGGTATGGACGAGATCGGTATGGATTCACCGTTCATCAAATAAAACAACAACACACACACACATATATACATACAATGTATATATATATATATAAAGTAATATTTTAGTATTAAATATATATAGGTGGTATGAGTGGTACGGGTGTGGCTGAATGGTATGGTAATGGTAAGGTAGTGGTAAAGCTGATGTGGCGCTGAGGTGGCAGTCTATGCAGGTGGTATGGGTGGTACCACTGTGGATGGCCTTAAGGAATTCAATAAGCTAAAAATGCTAAAAACAAGGACAAATTCCCTAATTCACGCTTCTATTCATTACCTTAAAACGGGTGGGGTAGGTACTAGGTAGCTTTACATACTATAATCAACTCTCACCTAATTAAATGTCCCCAAACTACATGTTATACCCTGCTTCTTGTATAACAACTAGTTGATAAGCCCGGACTTCGTACTAGGATCATGAACAGTAGCTACCGATACTTTAACATATTTCAGTCAATATACTATATATGACTAAAACGTAAAATGAAATATAAAAAACTAAAAGATATAACGTGAATAAATATTATAAGTTTAGAGGCTGATATGTAAGTCTAAAGGTGGATATCGGATTCGGGTCGGTTGAAACGTATATAATAAAATAAATACATGAAAAAATATTCAATATTAGGTTTATTTCGATCTTATCGACGATACGATTATAATGCCGTAGTTTGTTAGCATTAAAACGTATTTTTTAAACATATTTTAGATCGTATCGACGATACGATTATAATGACGTAATTTGTTAAAATTAAAACGTATTTTTTTACATGTTCCAACCAATATACGATATATGAGTAAAACGTAAAATGAAATATAGAAAAGTAAATGTACAAAGTGAATAAATATTATAAGTTTAGGGCGCTAATATGTGAATTTGAAAATGAGTATAGTATTCGGGTTGGTTGGAGCTTATATATAGTATATACTAAAATAGCAACATCAAAAAATATTCAATATTAGGCTCATTTTGATCGTTTCGACGATACGAACATAATGACGTAATTTGTTTAAATTAAAACGTATTTTTTTGACATCTTTATGCCAATACACGATATATGATTAACAGGTAAAATGAAATATTGAAAAGTAAAAAAGTGTAAAGTGAATAAACCTTATAAGTTCTAAGTTTATGGGCTAATATGTAAATTTAAAAATGGATATAGGAGTTGGATCGTTTAGAAGTTGGAACGTATATATAGTATATAATAAAATAACTACGTCAAAAAATATTCAATATTAGGCTCATTTCGATCGTATCGACGATACGAATATAATGGCGTAACTTGTTAAATTTAAAACGTGTTTTTTTAACGTTTTTTAGCCAATACAGGATATATGACTAAAACGTAAAATGAAATATTGAAAAGTTAAAGATATAAAATGAATAAACCTTATAAGTTGAGGGGCTAAGAATGTAAAATTGGAGATTGATATGCTGAGGATAGGCGCGGGTCATGGGTCATGGGTCATGGGCAGGATTTAGGCGTGTTTAAAAAAGAAAATGGGAGAGGAAAACGTGGGTTTGGGTCATGGGTCGGGTCGGGGCATGGGTGGGTAGTTGTTGGGCCGGGGCGCTTGGCAATTGTATATAGTATATAATAAATTTCTAATATATCACTAATTAATTTATTAAAGAATGAAATAAAAAAAAATGAGTTTGTATCAAATAAAATAATGATAAATAGAAATAATATATAGCCAAGATACATATGAAATTAAGTACATATGATTTTTATTCTAATTTACAACCTACCTTTTTTCATTTTTTATTTAATATACATATTACTATAAATATACATTTATCAGGCGCCCCGCCCCACTACACCGACCCGATCCGCTCGACCCGGAAACTGACCCGACCCGGCCATCCCACTCACATATTTTGACCCGGGCCCGGTCAAGACCCGGTCTTGACCCGAGGAAAGATCCGCGCGTCTCAACTCATACCCAATTGCATTTTTACACTTTTGCCCCCTCAATCTATAAGGTTTATTCACTTTATACCTTTTAGTTTCAATATTTCATTTTATGTTTTAGTCATATATCGTGTATTGGCCAAAATACGTTAAAAAAATACGTTTCAATTTAAACAAATTATGCCAACATATCCGTATCTTCGATACGATCGAAATGAGTCTAATATTGAATATTTTTTGACGTATTCATTTTATTATATGCTATATATACGTTCCAATTTCGAACCGACCCAAATCCTATATTTATTTTCAAATTTACATATTAGCCCCTAAACTTATAACTTATAAGGTTTATTTACTTTACACATTTTACTTCTCAATATTTCATTTTACGTTTTAGTTATATATCGTGTATTGGCAAAAAGACGTTAAAAAATACGTTTTATTTAACGAATTACGCCATTATGTTCGTATCGTCGATACGATCGAAATGAGCCTAATATTGAATATTTTTTTATGTAGCTATTTTATTATCTACTATATAAGCTCCAACCAACCTAAATACTATACCCATTTTCAAATTCACATATTAACACCCTAAACTTATAATATTTATTCATTTTACACCTTTACTTTTCTATATTTCATTTTACGTTTACTCATATATCGTATATTGGTTTGAATATTTAAAAAAAAAATACATTTTAATTTTAACAAATTACGCCATTATAATCGTATCGTGGATACGATCTAAAATATGTAAAAAAAATATTGTTTTAATGTTAACAAACCGCGCCATTATAATTGTATCGTCGATAAGATCGAAATGAGCTTAATATTTAATATTTTTTTCATGTATTTATTTTATTATATACGATATATATACGCTCCAACCGACCCGAATCATATACCCACTTTTAAACTTACATATTAGCCCCCTAAACTTATAATATTTATTCACTTTATATCTTTTAGTTTTCTATATTTCATTCTACGTTTTAGTCATGTATAGTATATTGACTGAAATATGTTAAAGTGTCAGTAGCTATTGTTCATGAACCCGGTGTAAAACCCGGGCTTCCCAACTAGTTATATATATAATATATATATATATATATATAAAGCTAAGAAAAAAAGAGACGGGAAAGAAGGAGAATGAGAGAGAGAAAGAGAGGAGCTGGTTGCCAAGCCCTTGCACCGGAAACTGTTGGGCAAGCCCCCTACCATGCGTAGCACTACCCATCGGAAACTGATGAGCCTGCTAGCATAACCGTGACCAAGCCTGCTACCGCTATGGAGGGCCTAATATAACTTTCATGTTCTACCATGAAGATATATAACTAATAAAACTTTATTTTATTAAAGTTTATTTTCTTTTTCTAATGATATGTATCATAAAGAACACGGTGGAGTAAAAAAAGTAAGGAAATTTTGGGCCAAACATATTTTCTTCCTTAATGCCTCCAAACCTTATGATGAAACTCCTCCATTCTATTTTCAAATATTTTGTTGGACTTCAAATGTGGAGCAGACGAAACAATTGATAATAGCAAAGAATAGAAATCCATAAAACTAATTATTTCAGTATTTTCAAAATAAATAAAAAGAACTTGCTTATCGAGTTTAAAAATTCTTGACCCATAACACTAAAAAGTCATACTAGCTAGAAACATTAAAACTGAAGGGTTCCATTGACATTAAAAAAAATCAAACTTCAACCATACTTTAAAAATAGCAACACCAAATTTGATGATAATGAAGAAAAAAGGATTTTTGATGGGATCTTGAGTGGATAATGTTTGGAGTGTAAACAGTACAACATCATATTTTATTATTTGGTGTTTTCTTCTTCTAAAATTTCTTGGCTGACAAAAACTTTGATATTATAGGGGATGGTTGGAATCCACCATATTGCAACTCCATGTTTTTGCAGTATAGTTGAAGTTGGTCTTATAGCTATTATTAAATGGAAAAAGGAAAGAAGAAGAAGTAGATAGTTAATACAACCCATTTTGCAGTTTAAAACCCTTGTTTGAGATTTCGATAGGCATAAATTAAGTATGCAATATAAGCTTCTAATTTCATTACCAATCACTGGGGTCGAAACATGTAGACAAGCCATAGACGGCCAATAAGTAAGCAACGGCCGCTGCCATCACACAAGCCAATACGCTCAGCAACGTCCTCACTGCGATTCCCACCGATGCCGCCGTCGTCGCCATTTTTGCTCCGATCTCCTGTGAGTGATCAAGAGCGGGGAGGGGATGGATATCTTTTTTTAGGGAATTGAGATCAACGCTTTTCTAGAGATTTGCAATTATTCATTTGGATAATGGCCGCCATCAATAATGCTAAATGATCAAAAATATATTAATCTTTTTTTTATTGATAAAAAAACTCCGTTTATAACACATTTGAAAGCTGCATTTTCTGTTGGTGATTCCAATGTACGACAGGATTAAAAAAGAAAAAGTTTGATGTTTGACGCGATTAGTTAAAGTTTATTTCTACTCTATATAATTTAATCGCAACATATGGGACAAGGGGATAAAAATTAGATGTGCCTAAATTCCTATATCCTGTTTATATCTATAAATTATATGACTATATATTGTAAGAAAGAGTGAATTACATATTTAGTCCATGTGGTTTAGTGGTTTTAACCCTCTGGGTCCCTAAAATGAAATAATTATGGATTAGATCTTCGTGGTATGCATTTTATAACGCTATGGGTCGCTAAAATTAACTCCGTCCATTTTTACTCCGTTAGGCCCATCATGTGCACGGCACATGATGAGCATTTTAGTCATTTAACTATTATATTTATTCTCAATTAAATTTTTAGGGACCAAATATATTATTTCCTTTATTATAATTAAAAACCTGAAGGACCAAATCTGTAACTTCTACCTATCACCATCACCATCATCAACCTTTTGAAATTCTACCATCATCCCCTTTTTGAAACACAACCTGCATAAAAAACCATGAAAGATCATCACCATAACCAAGAAACAATGTTCATCATTAGCATAAACAAATGGATCAAGCATCTCCACAAAACTCCACAAATCCATCACCACCACAGGTTTCGATCGGATAGTACCAAAATCCCCCGTCTCTGGCAACCAACCACCGTCTCCGGCGTCCACCTTCCGCCGCCGGCGTCCACCCTCCGCCGCCGGCGTCCACCCCACTCCCATGGCATCAAGCATCTCCATTCATGGTTTCCTCATCCCCATTCACACCACCACCGTAACCACCATCTCTATTCACGTTCGTTCGGCTCCAGATCTACAGGTCCCCTTTTTATGGTGAGAAGGATTTAGTGGTGGTGTTGGTGGTAGGTAAGTGGGTGGTGGTGATGGTGATGGGTGGTGGATAAAGTGGGTAGTGGTGGTGTTGGTGGTAGGTAAGTGGGTAGTGGTGATGGGTGGTGAATAAAATGGGTGGTGGTGGATAAAGTGGGTGGTGGTGGTGTTGGTGGTCGGTAAGTGGGTGGTGGTGAATAAAGTGGGTGGTGGTGGTGGATAAAGTGGGTGGTGGTGATGGGTGTTGAATAAAGTGGGTGGTGGTGGATAAAGTGGGTGGTGTTGGTGGTAGGTAAGTGGGTGGTGGTGATGGGTGGTGAATAAAGTGGGTGGTGGTGGTGGTGGTGGTGGTGGTGGTGCGGTAGAGATAAAAGATGATGATGATGAACTTGGGTGAGGATGATAACCTTATTTTTTTATTTATTACTAATGATTTAATTACATATTTGGTTCCTGTAATTTTAATTGAAATTAAAAGAATAAGTGAAATGACCAAAATGTCCATCATGTGCCGTGCACATGATGGGTCTAACAAACCAAAAATAGACGGCATCCATTTCAGGGACCCAATACGTTATGAAATGCAAACCACAAGGACGAAATCCATAGATATTTTGTTTTAGGGACCCAAACTGTTAAAACGCCCAAACCACGGGGACCTAATATGTAATTCACTCTATAAGAAAAGAATATGAACTTAAAAAAATAAATTTGAAAAATAAAAATTCTAGTTTATCATCGTTTTAGTGGTTGGATAGGGATGGAACGAGTAAACTTCATATAGTAGACTTTATTCCTAATCAGGTGACGGTGGATGGGACAAAATAGCTTTGTTTTGTTCCATCAAATAGGCGGAACAAGCACCATAACAAAATTGAGTGTATAAGACACCTAAAATCATCCTTAAAAAACTTGTTAAGACATCTAAAAACGTCCTATAAACTTATTACAACTCCTTTTGAAGATACTTTAATTTTTATTCCTATAAGTTATGTTTTATTAATGAGCCTATTATGTGAGTCGCAAATACTCAAGTGTATGATCAATCTAAGAACAATTTGTTATCAAATATTCATTCATTCATATAAAATTCTAAAGAAATAGTATACCTTGAAAAACACTCTCTAGTTTTCCACTCTGAAATAGAGGTTATGATATGAAAATTAGGTTACTACTACCGAACCTAGGGTATTTATACCCCAAATAATTACTTTTTTACCCCTAAAGTTGATAATCTTGAATTTTAAAATCCATACCAAACAATCCCCCCTTATTCAATATTACAACTAAATAGAGAAATTACGTTTAAAGCCCAAATAAATTCTTCATGAAAGATTTTCTCTTCAGCATCAATATTCTATTTTGCAAACAATCTGTCATTTTCAGCACAAAACAACAAATTTGTTCAAAACTTTCTCTTCATTTTTCTCAATATCCGCAAAGTTAAAAAGCTTTCTAGTCATCTTCAACTTAAACAAATTCTTCATCGAATTTCTCCCTTTAAAAAAAGACATGGTCTTTAGTAGGGTGTAAACGTTACAAGACAACTCGCAAGCTACTCGATATCGACTCGGTCAAAGCTCGATCAATACTCGACTCGAACTCGAGCTGGAGCTCGACTCGACAGTATTACGAGTCGAGCTACCCAATACTTGACTCGAAAAACTCGTAAGATACTCGATATTTTATATACAATTAGTTTTATAATATTATTTGTAAAGCATAATATTAAAAGTTTGATGATAGCTTACCAATAAAATGAAATTTTTCATAAACTTTTAGATATTTGGAAATTTTTTAACTTTAAATATTAATCAAGAATTATTTTTATTTAAATAACTAAAATAAAGACAAAAAAACAAAAAAAACAAGAGTAAACTACAAATTTCGTCCTTAAAGTTTATATAAAACAACGAAATTGGTTCTTGAACTTCAAAAAGTACATTGGGTGTCCCCAAGGTTCATGTTTAGCTTTGAAAGTGATCCCTGGTCACTAATGCCGTTAGTGACTCTGTTAAGTGAGGGGTGCTTTTTATCTATAATGAAAAAAGAAGGGTCAGATTGTAATTTTGTTGCTTTATCTCTCTCTCTCTCATTTAACCAAACCACCAAACCACCAACAAACACCCACCACCACCACCACACCCACCACCAAACAACCACCACCATACCCACTACTAAACAGCCACCACTACACCCACCACCAAACCACGATCCACCTTTCCATCCAGATCTGTAGATGAGAGAGAGAGAGGGGTCGGAAGTGTACCTTTGCACAGTGTCAGATTTCGTTGAGATCCAACCTTTCGTCCCTATTTGTAGACGAGAGAAGAGAGAGAGAGAGAGAGAGAGAGAGAGAGAGAGAGAGAGCAAGAGAGAGGTCATCGGATTTAGGGTTTGGGGAAAGGGGAAATGGTGACCATAGTAGAAAGGGGTTGTCGGAGTGGTCGAAGAGATTGGCAGGAGGACGGAGGTGGTCATCGGAGATTGTCATCGGAGGTGGTGATGTCGCCAGTGATTTGGTGACGATGAGATCGAGTCTTGTTGTTTTTGGTTCATAAAAGAGTTAGAAAAATTAGAATATGGCCCCCGAGGTTTACAAAATACAAAAGTACCCTTAGTTAACTGAGTTTTTAACAGGGTTAGTGAGCAGGGACTAGATCCAAAGAAAAACATGAACCTCAGGGACGCTCAGTGTACTTTTTGAAGTTCAGGGACCAATTTCGTTGTTTTATGTAAACCTCAAGGACAAAATTTGTAGTTTACTCAATCAACAAAAAAAGAGTCGGTGAAGTTATCCCACATTGGAAGAGAGATTCTAAAGAAATGGTTAGTCATTATAAAAGAGGGGGACAATTATAGGAGGTTGTCACTTTGTCATTTTGATGATAAAACTTAGGTGCATCATTGAGTTTTGTAAAGTTTAAGTTAATCTTTTTTAAGTTTTATAACTTATAAGATAAACTCTAAGATTCAACATATGGGTTTGGTTTGAGCTAGATTTGAGTTCAAGTTCGAGTTCGAGCTTGATTTGAGTTTGAGTTCGAGTTTGATTTGAGTTTGAGTTCGAGCCTGAGTTCGTGGTTAAATCGAGTTTGAGTTCGAGCTTAGTTCGACAAGAACACCATGCTTACCAATGATAAAAAAACAACAACATGACAAAAGCAACAAAATGGAAGTTGACAAAATGGAATGGAGCTCTCAAGATAATGAATATATGACAAACTTACGTAATTAGAATGCAAATCAATTATTGTCTAATGCTTCAAATTAAGATTTGCACACAAATTGCTGAAGTTTAATTTATATCCTTGTCTAAAAATATTTCACTTGTGAAATTTGTAGTTTTTATTCATTAAACGATTATTCAAACACAATATTTTGTAAATAAGTGTAGTTTGTTTAACATTTCAGGGTTAGAATGGTCATTTTTGTTCGATCAACATAAATCCAAAACATTTGGTAAACACCATTTTTCAGTCGATGCTTATTTTAGACAATACCACTTATTCTGATCAAACCCCTTATTCCAGATAACGCTTTCAAGTTATTGATGGTAAACGGCCTCTAAAACCAACAACTACAATCATATTTGTAGTTATACATCGGGATGCGCCATAAAAAATTGATCACTTGTCTGCAAATATCTGCAAGAATTAAAATATATAATAAGAAAACATTAAATACAATCGAAGTATTTACAATATTATCTACAATATAATGTGACACGAACAAAAATTACTATATATATGGACACGGACAAAAATTACAATCTAGCCACCATCTAGATTCTATACATCTCGTTACTTCAAAGACAACAAAACACACATGAGTTAGGATTTAAGGCATCTCGAACACTTGAGAAAAATATATGTGAAATATATAGTGAGAGAGAATAAGTTCAATCAAAAACAGTAACCAAATAAAGGAATGCGAAAAGGGCCAAACTATATGTAAAATCACATTTGATTTTATATTAATTGGTTAATGCGAGAGTGTATAAATGATATGGCCTACATCACATGTGATTCCACCGTTTTCTTATTCACTTATTTGGTTTGTGTTCTCGTTTGAACCCGACCTCTTTCTCCCTTTCTCTCTCCTTCTTTATATGTACATATTTTTTTTTTGAACGGCAAACGACTTTATTAAGGAAAACGAGCTAGCGAGAGGCTAGGGCGATACAAGAACTAACAGCGTTACACGGATTACAAAGCCAACCTTCCCACGAATAGTGTACATATATAGAGAGGAAACTTCAAATGTGAACTTAATTTTGGTTGTGAACATGAGGACGCATCTCAGCCACTTATCAGGTCAATAAAGGCAGCGTTGACCGTTCCCCCCCTCAATAGTCTCTACCCTCCCATGAATAGTGTCAATCCTCCGTGATCGCATCCACCGTAACCGAAAATGTGTGGCCAACTATAAATGACTATTTGGTAATGACTTAAGTATATTGAAAGCACTTATTTAATTAGTGGGGTTGAGGGGTAGAATTATAAGTACTACTGGGGTTTCGTAAGGATATAATGGTGGAAGAGAAAGAGAAAGTAAAAGGCTGATATGGCAAAAGAGGTGAAGGGATGCCCACTCCCTTCACCCTTAATAGCATATCCTACGTTAACCTTTTACTTAAATAACTTCAATTGACAAGTTTTATCTTGAAATTTTAAGCTCGTCCTAGATCAAAATTCTGAGTATGCCCCTATTTAATTTGATATCATTTAAAGAAATATCACATGAAATAAGTAACATGACGACGATGTTGCTTTATGGAACTTATTAATTTTCTAACTTCCTCATAAAAATAGAATTTATAGATTGTAATGTCAAAAATCAAAACAACCTAATGTAAATGTCCTTGTATACACGACACAAAGTTGTTTGTTAAAACTACTTTATTTGAAAAGGTTGTACGGTAGGTCTAGTTTTGTTGTGGTAGAGTTTTATTGACTACTCAAAATGCTCGTACAATAATTGCTGACGGGATAAGACTTTTTCTTCGATTACTCCTCTCTTCTCGTTATTAAAAGTATCTTATTATCTTAAACAGATAGTCAATAAAGACTTTAAATAACTATAATTATGGTAACCCAATTTCTACATGTGCACATATATAAATCCAATCAATAATTCATAACCAAGTTGTACGTTTGTAGGACTTACTTGTTTTTGCCGTTGAAAATTAAAAGGGAAATAGGCTGCTGAGGTGAGAGACAGTACAATTGCCAAACTATGTACACACAGATAGCAATGCTGTGAATTATGAATCAAAAAAATATATTAGCATGTTAGCACAAAATAATAATAAAAATAAAAAAGTTATATCTTTTCTTGAAATTAACTAATCATGTAAGTATATTTTATTTGCTTTTAATTAATTACTTACCTCCCAAAACATAAAACTGAAAGTATCCATAAGATAGCACTTATCCAATTTGATTCCTTATATGCCACCCACACCTGAAAATTAAATTATATAACATCCCTAGTTACTAGATCTATGTAACAATAACAATTAAGTAGCAATTTAATTATTCCTTTAAGTTCATCCAACCACCATATGCAGTATTGAAAAAACGGGTACTACCAACGGTAGAAACAGTCGAAAATAGGCATTACTAGCGGTTTTCCGACGAAACAGGCATCGCTAAAAAGCTAGTCGGTAAAAGCCACTGATGGTTTTTCGGACGACTTTTACTGACTGTTTAACAATGGTTTTTCAACGACTAATTAAAAAATAAATATAAAAGAAACAGTCGATAAACTATCGAAAAACAGTCGGTAACGACCATCGTTAATATACAGTTTTTTAGTAATGATAGGGACGTACCGATAAAATGATATCGTGAATATATAGATCGGTCCCAAATGTCCATACGCATCTGTATATGATCAACATATATTATTAATTAAAGTCACCAAGAAGAATAAATGGAAAAAGAAATCAAGAAAATTTTATATAATTACTTTGCAAATGGTTTGGGATGAGATGGAAGCCAATCAGCAAGACCAGTGTAAATTATAACTCCCAGCATTAGGCAGCCTAGTGCAGAAATGATAACTCTTCCAGTTACAACAGAAACTCCCATGGTAGCATGATCCCTAATTAGTTAACACAAATACATTTAAGTAAAAGTCAATTATAGGCATCTTAACAGCTAAGGATCTAATCAGTCTAATATTCTTACTTTTTATGACTTCTCACCAACACAAAATATAATGGATCTTTTGAGGATTCTTCGGGTGACAACTTGAAGAACTGCATAAGGATGTATCCACATGTAGTAACGCTGTAAAAAGTAATTAAGACGGTTAAATGCATATCAATGGCGTGTAGCTCAGTTGGTAATAGACGAGAGCAAGTTTTTACAATATTATCAAATGGTCTCGGTTTCGAGCCTGAGCAATCCCATAGCCACAACCGTTGAGTGAGTCAGGAATACCACAACCGTTTGAGTGAGCCGGTTGGGGTCCGGAATCAACCTTTTTGCGACAAATTCTATTATTTGAACATTCTTATGTGTACACATATGTAGGAAATGTTCACACGGAAATATTTTCATTTTACAAGAACCTAAGCACCATTTACACCACCTATCCGCAAACGCTCGGTTGACTTAGTCAATGAAGGGCTTTTGGAGAAATTGGTCCGGGTTCGAGGTTGGCCCACTCTATTGTGCTAAGCGCTAAGTCAGGATGTAATTTGCCAAGTGGCTGATCAGGTGGGGCTCAGTTGGGTCAAAAGGGGGTTTCCCCGCCAACCTTTTGGATATATATATATATATATATGATATTAAATAACAAACGTGCACTTATGAAATTTGTATGGTTTAAAAGGCTTTTGTTTCTCAACTTGATTTTTTTCGTATTTGTTCATGACATTTGCAAAATCCAATGGTTTTTGTCAATCCATCTATTGGCTGTTAAAATTTCCCATTAAATTCGGTTTAAAGAATGGGTGTTTGGTACTGGTAGTATGTTTGGTAGTACAAAACACTCCATTATTTAAAAAAAATGCATTATTGATAGTACAAAAAATTTATATCATTGGCATCGGTATTATTGAATACATGAAAAAAAACAAAAACAAAATGGCCCTATAAATAATACCGGTTTTGTTATATGTACATCTATTTATATCAAAAATAGATCATCATGTTAATATGTATATGAAGGAAGTAAAAAGTTATATATGCATTTAACAATATAAAAGTGTGCATTTAGCCTAAGTTAACCTAATTAAAAATGATGAACAAAAACAATTAAGATCACCTTCCAAGCACAAATGCTGAAGCTATTAAAGCAATTGGCACCATCCAGTTCGATTCCTTGTACACAATCCATGCCTGTACAACGATAGTTGACAGTTACTTATAAATTAAAAGACACTTGCCGGGTGCCGCTAGACATCACAACAAAATTGACTTTATGGGATGCCTATAATAATATATAGAACGTCATAATAGTCTTGTCCAGTCAGTAATACACAATTTTCTAGTAGTGTAATCCGTCGCTACTATTCAACAGTGATCCGTAGGATATTTGACCAGTGATTGGCCACGACTTTTAATTGTTACGACACAGTGGACACACAAACGAATATAATTAGTGGTATAATTGAAATGGAGTTTCATACCCCTATTACAACCATTTTTATGGCAAAATCTGTAGATGCAGCTACCATCCACCTGCAACATATTTCATAAGAAAGATCAGAGCAAGTAGTAAAAAATGTTGTTTAGCCCCCAAAATTGTCGGGGATTAGCCGGGCTTTGGCCCGGACACCCTTTCAAAAAAAGTAGTAAAAAATGTTTCTTCTTAATGAACATTTTTATATCACATTTGAAAAGTGTGATGAAACATGAAAGGGTTATCAAACGAAAATTTGTTGTATTAAGTTGAGACGGTCGGGAGGTGTCTAATATTCGATAAGGTAGCCTTAAACTAATTCGAACACCGTTTTTTACTCTTCAATGTAAAAATCATATGTGATTTAATCGTTTTTATATTGTATTAAATAGTTAGCATTCTCGTTTGATTCTGCATTGTGAGAATATGTGGAACTGTTTGATTCTGCATTGTGAGAATATGTGGAACTCCCAAATGTAATCTGCATTGTGAAATATGTGGAACTCCTAGATGTGATCTCCAAGAGAGCCTTTAAGGAAAGAAGGAGAGTTCCAATATATATAATGAAGATTTGATCCATGTCTAGCCAATGTGGGATTCTAACACGCCTTCCAACAGAGGCTAGATGAAGGGCTTAGAAGGAGAGTTCCAACATAAATAATAAAGATTTGATCCATGTTTAGCCGATGTGGGACTCTAATACGCCCCCTCCAACAGAGGCTAGATGAAGGGTCTAGAACGGCCATGAGAGGGTTGGCGTGTCAGTCCCTAAAATGGTAGACCTTGGCTCTGATACCATGTTAGAATATGTGGAACTCCTAGATGTAATCTCCAAAAGAACCTTTGAGAAGAGAATGAGGTTCCAACATATATAGTGAAGATTTGGTCCAACTCTAGCCGATGTGAGACTCTAACATGTATGTCTTTCTATATTATATTCTTTTAAAACATGAACTATATATGGCTCCTATATAAACAAAAGAATGGGTCATATACGTAAACGAACGTTTTATAATTTACCTCTTAATCTTTTAATGAACTTTAATTGCATAGGGTGGACCAATTAATGCATCTTAATTAATCGTATAAAAAATGGGAGGATCCGTGATCTATTTCCTTGTCAACTATATATATATATACAGACAAAGAGATTGATTCTTTTATTACGCATGTGCTTTCAACCACTCCATTTATATTAATTCTTTTCTCTTGTCCAATCTTAATTATGATTATATACACACATAAAATGCTTCTAATAATGTATTTTAAGAAATCTATATTAGGTATCTATATTAGATACCTCATTTTAAACATAACCCGACCAATCCGAAGTTCGGTTGGGTTGTGTTGGGTTGAACTTTTGTTTGGGTTGGGTTGGGTTGAAAAAGTGTCAAATCACCAACATCGGGTTGAATTCTCGAAACGTCTTCAACCTGATCAACCAACCCGTGTGCACCCTTAGCTATGACTAACCATGACAAGACTGGACCAGAAAATATGACTATATTGGTAGACAAGACTGGACATAACAAATTATTTGTCTGTTGTTTTAGCATGACTAGGACTAGTCAAGACTGAGATAGATAAATTGCTCTAAATGTTGTTTGATGATCTTATAAGGTTGTGTGGTGTGGTAGAAGTGAGGCAATCGACCATGGTAGGTGGTTAGAGGTAGAAAGGGTGGTGGTCGATGGCAGATGTTGGTTGTGGAGGATGTAAAGATGAGGATGATGTTGGTGGTAGCAAATAGTGGTGGATATAGAGGTGGATTGCTAATTGTAGAGGAGGTAGAGGGTAGTGGTGATGGCCAAGATGGTGGATGTAGAGGTGGTGATGGAAGGTGGTAACGAAGGTTGAGGTTGAGGTTGAGGTTGAGGTGGGTGGTTAATTGCTACGGGATTAGAGATTACGCCGAACGTAGTCGATGGTGGTTGGCAGTGGCTGATGGCGGCTTGCAGTGGTTGTTGTCGGTCGTGGTGATGATGGCAACGATAGTAAATTAAAAGAAAAAGAGAATCCTTAGTTTCAATTTTCAACAAGCTTTGACTATGCGGGAACTCAAAAAATGCAAAAAATCATCCGACTATTCAAACTACAAGACTAGCATAACGACTTATCTATTCTAAGTTAATACGACTTGATTTTCAATATACACAAAATAATTAGAAACAAAAAATCAATTTCGCTTTTGAAAATACTATCAATTTGTTTTTAGCGTATGATCAATCTATTACCACCACGTATGAGTAGCTCTAATATCTACTCGCAATCACGTTTTCATAAAACAAGTAAAATCTACTAATTAAATTACCTCGCTTTTAGGTTGAAACACGAACTTAAGCCATCATCAATAGTGAGCAAATGAGCAAACGAAGCTATCATCATCATAAGGAGTACGATGAACAAAATTTTCACCGCAGTTCCCACCGTCGTTGCTGCCACCATTTTCGATTGCTCCGACGTTGTTTGTGTTTGTGGGGGATTAATAATTCAGCCCGTTACAAGTTTACACGATACTTATTATAATGTGATATATAAAACGATGGATGTATATTATATATAATAGCAATGGCAAATTAATTAAACATGCGCATATTTAACTGATATATGGTCAAAATCATCCATATGATGTGGCACAATAGGGACAGATCAGTTTACCAAATTATTTATTTTCTCAAGTTTCATCAATTGAATAGTATAGATTCTGCAGGGCTGCTGAACTATACTTGTATAATTTCATTTTAAAATATAAGAAAATAAAAATTGGAAGGGAAAATATCAAGAAAAAATATCAAAATTTTGTATGGATGCCGGCTTGAATCGGGAAATGTGTATATATATATATATGGAAAGTTCAAATATGTGAACGTGAGGACAGCCGAAATCGCAACACTTGGCGGAGACTAGTCAATAAAGACGGCTTTGAGTGTGCTCCCTCCTTTAATTCAATGCCCTCCCATGAATCGCGCCTAGTCATCCGCCGTGGACCTGACGTGACCTAGTCATCCACCACGTGTCGCACTCTCGACTGTTCCCACGTTCACAAATCACAACCAAAAAGTGGTTCACATTTGAACTCACTCCTTTGTGTTGAAAAATAAAACAAGACTAAATTTCGGAATTGGTCTTCCAAGGAAGTTGCTTTATTAATTAATTATTATAAATTTGTTCCAAATTTGACTTTTTATGTTTCATTTAAGCCTCGTTTTTTTTAATCCAATTAGACAAGAGCGTGTTTAGCCTTTTGCATCAAAAAAAAAAAAATGGAAATGGAGGATCCACACTAAACAAAATATAAATAGTCTTTTAAGTGTAAAAATTATCATAACGTTTTTCATGTTGTATAATATAAATAGTTTTTTGATTGTATAATCTATGAAATTAAATGAAAAACAAATAATTTTGTTCAAGTTTTATAATGTATGGTTTTAAATAACTTGTTATAGCATCAATGTATGACTTCGTCGTCACGTTAACTCATATGGCTTCACTCTAAGACTTTGACTTGCATTTTAACGCATGATGGCACATAACACCGCATTATGGCGCATTGTTTTACTGTTTCTGAACAACAACTTATTGAGGAAACCAACCTAGCTAGCAAGAAACTAGACAACAAAAACTGAGATTACAAGAGTGTGTCCGGGAACAAACCCAATCCATCCAAATAAAACTGAAGGTACATCTTTTCCTAATCCAATGAATAAGCCAACTCTTGAACCTTGTTCACGACATGAAGGGATTGAAAACGATGTTGTTAAAGATGAGTTCATTATGGCGCAAGATAATATGTTATGGTGAGGATATTTACACCCTATCTATATATTAAATCCACCCATTTAACTTTTATATATTATAAATCAATCATTATATCATGTACCTAACTTTATATTTAAGTTATTTATTATTATTGTTATCAATTTTCTTATATACTCAAACTTTTATTATTGTTTATTTATTATTGTCGTTGAGTTGTTGTAAAATTGCACGATTAATTAACTATTATGTTAAATATTCTTAATTTTTGTTAGTTATTAATATTTGTAATAAAAATAATATTTAACATAAATTAAAATATATTCAAAATTCTAATAAAAGATGATGAATTGTCATTTGATTTTTTAAAAAGTTGCTAGAAAATCGATGAATTTGGTAAGAAACAAGTGACATGAACGAAAATGAATATAGATATTAACCCCCTGTGCTTTTACAAATTTCAAGCCGCCATTGAATATTTTAATATTCCTTTAGATTTGAAATTGATGAATAAAAAGAAATATAGGTATTCTTGTAATTTTTTTGAAAGACATAGCGACAACGAATCTATGAACGACTACGACAAACACACAACGTATGCACGCACGCCTCCCGAAGGTATCGGACATCCACAGGCAACCCACTAATCCGTCGCTGTCTCGACCCAGCTTACGTTGGACCTAGAGCCCAACCACAGTCTTTGACTAGGCTGGGGGCAGCCCCAGTCTATGACTGGACCAACCCAAGGACCGGGTACTCCTCATGCTCTTAAATTGACTCCCGTTGAATTCGAAACCAGGTAGATTAGGATCTCATCCGCCCTTAGGGAGACCAACGGAGTTAGACATGATTTGTAAATATTCTTGTAATTAACTAAGATTACTATTTGATTAGTAATATATTAGCATATTTTAAGAGGATGAAATGCTTATGTAAGTATAGTGAGATGTATATTTATATTTACATAAGGGGTGTTTATACTATTTAATCTCCTGTACATCTATATATGGTTTAGATAAGTAATTACTGAGCAACTTGGTTGTGGATAAGACATGAGAGTTTAAATTTTCACACAAGTTAAGTCTCAAACTTAGATGATAATACTTTAACATTTACAATACTCCCCCTTGGATGACAATTTCAAATTAGAGTTCAACCTTGAAGTATTGTCTCATTTACCTTGATAAAGGAAACCCGATATGAAAAAACTTTAGCCAAGGAAAAAATAATTAATGTAGTTGATGATTGACTCCCTCTGATGTTGACATCCACGAACATGTTATGTGTGTCTCATATACCAATGCTATGAACATGTTTTCTGGAAGTTGTAGTAAGTAGTGCCTTTGTGGAAAAAAAATTGTGTTTTTTTCTCTATTAAATGTAGTTTATTTCAATCTGATTCTCTTTTATAAGATCCTAAGTGTATGACAAAAAACTTTGAGGTATATATTTTTTCTCATCACTCTTAGTATATCCTACTTTCATTTATATGACACATGTAGCATTATCTTCATAGGTTAAAGTTAGAATTTGTCCTTCTCTAATTTACACGAAGTCAAACACTACTAGAAAAACAGGTATCAGCGACGGATCAAATCCGTCGCTAATTAGCGACGGATCAACGACGGAATAGCGACGGAATGTCCGCGACCATTAGCGACGGAAAATAGCGACGGATCAGCGACGGATCAGCGACGGAATTAATTAATTAATTTTTTATTATATTTTTAAATAGTTCCGTCGCTGATCCGTCGCTGATCAGCGACGGATCAGCGACGGAATTCATTAAAAAATAATTCAAAATTGATTATTGAATTTCGTCGCTGATCCGTCGCTGATCAGCGACGGATCAGCGACGGAATTCATTAAAATAATAATTCAAAACTAATTAAAGAATTCCGTCGCTGATCCGTCGCTGATCAGCGACGGATCAACGACGGAATTCATTAAAAAATAATTCAAAATTGATTATTGAATTCCGTCGCTGATCCGTCGCTGATCAGCGACGGATCAGCGACAGAATTCATTAAAGAAATAATTCAAAATTAATTAAAAAATTCCGTCGCTGATCTGTCGCTGATCAGCGACGGATCAGCGACGGAATTCATTAAAAAATAAATCATAATTAATTAATGAATTCCGTCGCTGATCCGTCGCTGATCAGCGACGGATCAGCGACGAAATTCATTAAAAAAATAATTCAGAATTAATTAAAGAATTCCGTCGCTGATCCGTCGCTGATCAGCGACGGATCAGCGACGGAATTCATTAAAAAAATAATTCAAAATTAATTAAAGAATTCTGTCGCTGATCCATCGCTGATCAGCGACGGATCAGCGACGGAATTCATTAAAAATTAATTCTAAAACTAAAATAAGAAATTCCGTCGCTGATCCGTCGCTGATCAGCGACGGATCAGCGACGGAATTTCTTATTTTTTGTTTTTTCCTCCATTTTTTAGGATTATATTTCACTCATATGTACATATTAATGTTATGTATGTATCTATATGTGTGTGTTGTGTAGGATAAATTATATATACACCATATTCATTAAGAACCATGGATTAAGTTTGTAAGTGTTAAGTTCATTAAACGTCAAGCAATACCCTTTATGGAATAATACAACAGACTATCGATCATTCACAATATCTCATGCATGTATATACATATACAACCTTAAGTCATTGCTAACATTGTTCATTAAGGGTTGTTACATCCCGTAAAGGCTTAATATAACTATTAAGTTGTAATGAAGCTCATTAGATTGTATTTGGCTACATTGTAATGAGCCTTATTTGGGTGTCAATCGATCTAGTTGGCCTTTAATCGATAAGTTCGGGTCTCAATCGATCTAGTTGGGCTTTAATCGATATTTTTGGGTCTCAATCGATCTAGTTGGGCTTTAATCGATAAATTTGCGTCTCAATCCATCTAGTTGGGCTTTAATCGATATATTTGGGTTTCAATCGATCTAGTTGGCCTTTAATCGATATATTTGGGTTTCAATCGATCTAGTTGAGTTTTAATCGATATATCAGGGTTTTCAATCGGGCTTGTTGGGCTTTAATCAGTATATTTGGGTTTCAATCGATCTAGTTGGGCTTTCATCGATATATTAGTTTCCAATCACTATAGTTGGTCTTTAATTGATAGATTTGAGTTTCAATCGTTCTAGTTGGGTTTTAATCGATACATTTGGGTTTGAATCGATCTAGTTTACCTTTAATCGATACATTTGGGTTTGAATCCATCTAGTTGCCCTTTAATCGGTACATTTGGGTTTGAATCCATCTAGTTGCCCTTTAATCGGTACATTTGGGTTTGAATGCATCTAGTTGACCTTTAATCGGTACATTTGGGTTTGAATCCATCTAGTTGACCTTTAATCGGTACATTTGGGTGTCAAATCGATCTAGTTGGCTTTAATCGATATGTTTGGGTCTCAGTCGATCTAGCTGGCCTTAATTGATAAGTTTGGGTCTCAATCGATCTAGTTGGGATTTAATCAATAAATTTGCGTCTCAATCGATCTAGTTGGACTTTAATCAATAAATTTGGGTTTTAATAAAAAGTATTAATTTATCAAATAAAATTATATATTATAGGCTTTGTTTGGCAAGCATAAGCTAGCTTATAAGCTAGTCCATCCAAACATGTACCAGGAAGCTAGTTTATAAGCTAGCTTTTTGAAACGCTACTTTGAGTAGCTTATTGTAGCTTTTTCCAATTATACCCTTATTAATATTAACTATTAAATTCAAATATACCCTTTTTGGTCATTTTACATACTCATAAACTAGTTTTTGCCAAACATAATTTGTTCCAACAGCTAGCTTATCAGCTACTAGCAAGTTTATCAATCAACAGATAGCTTATCAGCTAGCTTATCAGCTACGCTTGCCAAACATAGCCATAATCTAAAATAGTTTTTTTGTAGTAAATAAAACTTTTAAACTTAACTAGATATTATTAAAAAAAACAAATTAACACTCAAATGGGTATTATAATTCAAAATTTCATTAAATTTCATTTTTCCCTCTTGGTGCTTTTCCTTTCCCCCTTTCTATTCACCTAATGTATACAACCCTTAGAAAAAAAAAAACCCTAATCTGATGCAGCCTCCCTCTCTCTCTCTATTTGTTTCTGTCGACATCGGAACAAGGTGACACCCTCGCCAGCCAAACACTTGTCGCCGGCCACACTCCCTCGCCGGCCACAGACTCGTCGTTGTCACCCTTATCACCACCACCGCCGCTGTAGACAGTCGCCGCCGCCATCGACACCTCCGACGAATACGACAGCTCCGGCTCCCTCCACTGTCACCACCATCTCCGTCCCAGTTCTCTCGTGTTTCTTTTCTTACGGACGGTGAGTTCGGTCTATATAAAATTTGGGGTTTTCCGGTAGGTTATATTTGGTATGCCATTTCTTGAATTTGGGTTAATGGAATTTCTATATAAGCTGATGTATCTTTGTTTGCCTTTTGGGTTAATAGACCTTTGGTGGGAGTGAAGCGTATTCATGTTAATGTTGTGCAAGTATTCAACAAAATTACACAAAAGGAGGTATGTATATATGTAGCTCTTTGATTATTACCCAAATCAAGCACTAGGACTCCATTTGAGGAATTAATCTTCTTGATTGTGTAGTTTTTCTGTTCATTAGGGGAAAGATTTCAAGTTTAAATTACCTATTTATTTATAATCATCACATATTGCTTAATGGCCACAACAGTTTCTAAATGTTTGCAGAGCTTTGCTTTATTTTTATATAACTACATAGTCTATATTTGATGTTTATGGTTGACATAATGTCAAGCATAAATCATGAGCTCTGATTGAATGACTATTCTTGCTATGCTTATATTAAATCACTTTTTTTGTTGACTCAAATGTTGGTTCAACAATGGTTATATAAAATCATTTTTTTTGTCATGCCAGTGTAGGAATTTTTATAGCCAAGGGAGATGAAGATTAACCAATGCAGGATAAGTTAGACACTGTGACTTTATTTCAACGTGTCTAGATTCATAGAGAAGCAATCATATGGCAAGTTGAATGCGTGGATTTGGTCTATAATTTTATAAAATTTCTCTGCTTTTCTAATTCATGATTAGCAGTTTATAGGATATTTGGATTCTGGTTCTTGATAGTGCAGGACATACATGTAAAAGGGAAGAGTTAAAAGATGGTGGTAGGATGGTTCTTGCTTCTTGTCAAAGCTCGTACATGGCAGGTTTTTACTATGTATTAACTCTTCTGTATTAAATTAATAGATTGATATATTGCAACCGAATACAAGGAGATTACAAAGAAAATTAAGTTAGAACTATATAATATCCTCAATAGATTATTAAATGCCGTCAAGCGAACACTTTTGAAAAGAAACATGTGGTGGTGGTCTAGTAAGGTTTAAGAGTGATTAATCACACAAAGGATAAATTGTGGTATGTAACCACACCGACTTGCTTAGTTCTTTTATCTCTTTTTAGCATATGACATACCTCATTCTTGCTTGTCATCAACTATATGATTCAACGGTAAAAATTTTGCTATTTATTTGCTCACAAGTCTGATTCATTTCGAAGTATTATGAGTAAATTGATAATAACATGCTTTGAGAATTGATGATCCACACTTACTAACATATTACTTTCCTTTATGGCAACAGGTTGAATAATTGTAAAGCCAAATTAAGCACATGCAGCTGCCAAGGTTGTGCAACTTTAAGGGCATTTGATTTCCATTTTATGGATCACTTTCTTGTAGAATTGTCTTTTATTAATTTCATTTCCATGTACGTGACTTGTGCGTTTTGATCTTAAAATTTACACATGTATTGGATTAGAGTTTGGTTTTAGGGTATTGGTTAAGAAGGGTTAAGCTACTAATTGTGTAAGGATTTTGCTTTATGATCTAATTGTATTTTTGAATTTTAGAAAATTGAGGTTGTAAAAAAAAATCTTATATACATGATGTGTATTTGTACAGAAAAATATAGTTTTTAAATTGTTTTTTTTTAAATTGCCAAAAATCAGCGACGGATCAGCGACGGAAATTCCGTCGCTAAATGGATCCGTCGCTGATCCGTCGCTGATGCGTGCCCGTCGCTGATGCGTGCCCGTCGCTGATCCGTCGCTGATGCTTGCCCGTCGCTGATCCGTCGCTGAAACCCCTCCGTCGCTTATCCGTCGCTAATATCCGTCGCTGATCCGTCGCTGATAGTATCAGCTACGGCCAGATCTGCGACAACCCTTCAGCGACAGATCAGCGACGGAACTTAGCAACAGCGACGGATTAGCGACGGAATAGTCCGTCGCTGATGCCCGTTTTTCTAGTAGTGAAAATGAATTAGAACCAAGTTAGAATTTGTCCTTCTCTAATTTACACTTGTAACAATGTATCCATGGGTAAGTTAGAATTTATTTCTATAGACCCAAGTTCATAATTCATTTTTAGTTATAAGTGAATGTAAATGAAGACAACCAATTTGTTACATATTAGCCGAGATTTTTCTTTGACAAGTTAAAAGACCTCTTTTTCAAATCCCAAAGACCAAATTAGAAATTAAGAAAAAGATTCATCTAGGGTGAGTTTAGTTCTGAAAATTTTTCCCTTTTTTAGGAAATTTTTTCAAGATAAATTAAAATATTATTTTTTCTAAATTTTATGTAAATTAGAAAACTAGTTTTAATAGTTTTTCAAAAAAAATAATGCGTTTCTTATTTTCTAAATTGGAAAACAACTCCATTTTCTGAAAACGTTTTCTAAAAAAATTAAAACAGTTTTCCACAATTGCAAAAAAAAAATTCCAATTTTCTAAAAAGAATCAAGAAAAATGATTTAGAAAACATGTTTGGTTCTTTTAGTTTTCAAAAGTTTTCCTAGAAAATGAAAATTTTCTCTATTCTAAGTTCTAACTTCTATGTAAATTAATAACATAGTTTTCCAAAAAAAAAAATTAAATGTGTTTTCTAATTTTTTTTAAACGGAAAATGAATACTCCACCATTTCAACCAAACACGTTTTCTAAATTTTCATACAAAACTGAAAATAAAAACTTAACTCCATTTTCTGAAAACGTTTTTTTAAAAAAATGACAACAATTTTTCATGACCAAATGCACTCTTATAATTTTTTATGATTTAATAGATTATTTAAATTTGCAGTTGATGGATGGTAATTAAACGGAGGAATTATAAGATCTTACAGAGAATTCAATCAAATGAATATGAATCATTTATAAATGAATTAATATGATTTTCTTTATATGTAGTATTAAAATATAATCCTTGACATTTCGTTAAGTCAATTTCTTTTGGTCATAAGTCATAACTCATAAAGTTTGGAAAAAAAAAGGATAGAGGATTATTTGGTAAAAGAGGACTATAATGTATATGGATTATTTTATCAATATGACAATATCAATATAACTTTTTTCAAATAGGTAGTTTTGTGTCTTTTTCATTTAGTAAAAGATGGAATGAGGCAATGTACTTAACAATGGGGCGGTGAGAATATTGTGACAATAAGATTATATTAACCATCGCAATTGTGACCTACTGGGACCACAATGTACTTGGCATGACTTAATCTAATATAAAACCCATAATTTATTTTATTGGACAATTTATATAAGTTGTCACATGTTAATTGATAATTACACCTAGCTTGTAGTACAACATACTGCTTTATAGCACAAAAAATTGTACTATAGAAAAAACATCCGCTTATAAAAGTATAGCTAAACTTCTATGTTGTGGGTGTGACCATCTTTTTTATATCACAATACCGTGTAAATAAACCTCCTTTTATTGCCATAGAAACTCTCCCCGACAATTTCTCAGTCGCAAGCATCCGTAGCAGAAATAAGCATCATAACATTTAGAAGAAAATCCTTGAATCGCTTTGGATGGAATTTTTTTCTTTGGCCGTGGGGTTTCGATGCAACGGGAAAATCAAACAACAGATGCACACTGATTCTAAGAATACCATGGCTAATTGCTTTCAACGACTAACGAACCTAGGCTTCAAATCTAAGTTCACGTAAAACCAAATTTTGGAAGGGAAATCAAAGTTTTTAATCCAAACGGTGACCATCCAAATTAGAGATGGCCAAAAATCGATTCCGGACCGGTTATAACCGATTAGGGATCGGTTCGGTTAAAAGCAGTAGTCGGCCGTAACCGGTTAAGGCGTAATCGGTTACGGTTAAGGGGTCCCGAGGTCTTAACTGTTTCAGCTTAACAGTTAACTGGTTAACCTCGACCGGTTATAACCGGTTACGTAACTGGTTAAGGATCAGTTAAGGCAATTTTTTATTTTTAAACTTTATAAATTATTTAAACATTATAAATTTAAAATAGAGAGTTGAGAGAGTAAAACTTGCGAGAAACAAATAAGAGTCGAAACTCGAGAACACTAAATCACAAATTATAGCGAGAATTTTGCGTTTTTCGTAAGTTGGTAACTTGGTATTCAACCCAAACACCACACAACCTATTTATAGGGTATATGGGGGTAAAAAGGCCAAACAAATGTTCAAAGATGAAGCCAAATGGCTCCTAACAGCTATAATAACGTATATGAAACGGGTATTTTTTTAATTAAATCGGTCCCGGTTATAACCGGTTCCGGTTCGGTTACGTAACCGGTTCCGGTCCGGTTATAACCGGTTATGGAAAAAATGCCAAAAACCTTAACTGATCAGATTAACCGGTCTCTTAACCGGTTATAAATCGGTTCGGTTATAACCGGTTGACGATCGGTTCAGTTATCGGTTAACCGACCGGGCCGATTATAACCGGTTGGGTTTGGCCATCTCTAATCCAAATTATACAAACATAATCTAAAAAGAAGCCCACAACAAATGGACATATATAAAAGCCCAACCAAATATGCAAAAAAGAATCATGGATAGAGCCCAATACTCCGTGCCAAGGCCCACGTTACGTTTTAGACCAACTTTGGATGGATTTATTATTAGAACTCTTGAAGTAAAACACTTTCTTGTCCAATAATTTATATAAATTTCTACTTAACATTTAAAAGATATCCAATACAAACGTATTTATACCCAATTAACAACCGACCCAAATAAAATTTCTTGGATCAGTGAACCATTTGTTTTATCTGTTATATAAATCTTCTGTCAGCCCTAACTACTTTGTACTACTAACTTTTTCAAAACATTGGTTCCCCGGAAAATTGGAGTCCAAACTTGTGGTTTACCTAAAAGATTGTCTGAAAAGTGTTTATCGGGTGATCTTATCGGATGAACATTACCTTGAGTGAGAGTACTTCTTACTTAGCGGTTGTTTATATATTACTTGGTAAATTGTTTACATGTTAGAGAATATTCATGTTCATTATTTTACCTTATAACATATTGGGCCATGAAAATGAATTGTTGGTAAGCGTAAATGCTTACCGGATAATAGCTGTTTCCCATGGTTACTGTGTAGACTCTTGATCTTCCCTTGTTTCTTACCGGGTAAGCTTGTCGGTCCTTTCTATGTTCAATCAATAGGATAAAAGATATTGGTAAGCATATACACAGGGGCAGATCTATCCCTTAAGTAATGTGTGTGTGTGTGTGTGTGTGGGGGGGGGGGGGGGTGGAAGGGCCAGTGGAATCTCTAAAACTGTTAATGAAGCCTTACACAACGTATATATATTTAATGTTTTGGTTGTATTTTCCTTTCGTGCCTAAACAACGTCCCCCAATGCCCAACCCCAAAAACCCATTTTGGCTAAATGATTCTATTAGTATTTGTTTTTTTCAATCAATTTTATTACATATTATGAAAAATCATGTATTTATTTTTCTAGATTTGCTACAAATTGATTGTGTGTAATATGCAATTTTATCACAAATTGGTGTATAGTTTGTTCATTCTAATCTAGTGTATTAGGCCATCCGCTATGGTGCCATTCATACCCATTGGCACCAGCTGCAACCTCAGCACCACGTCAACTTTTCAATACCTTACCCATTCCATACCCATTCATCCACTACCATACCAATTTCATACCAATCTAAACAATTAATTAAAAAAAATAAAAATAAAAAGGAAGAGAGAGATAGAGAGAAGGAAGAGAGAGAGAGACTTTTCCTCATTGAAATCGAGCAGTGGGGTGCCGATTCCCTTGCCGTACCCATTCATACCGGGTACCCACTATGGTGTTCCAATGGGTACGGATGGGCACCGGTGTGGTACCGCCTCCCATAGTGGATGGCCTTATGAATCATCGAATTTTGTACAACGTGTAATGTGTTCATTTGTTTTGATCTAACTAAAATAGTAAAATATATAACATAATTGTATAAAGTGATATTTGGTTTAGCTGAAACAGTAAAAAATTAACCAAAAACATAACTAAATAAGTTATCCTAGCTTATTCGGTTAAGCGCCATTTCAATTTCAATTGTGTAACGACCCAAATTCGGAAACAAAATCCTTACTTAAATCATAAGGTAACCAGAGTCATACAAGAGGGGAAGCAAGTCCAAAACAACATTTTAAAGAAAACTATTAAGAGTATGGAACTTTAACGTATAGGTTAAGCCCATCAAGAAAACATAGATCCATATCTTAAGAGAACAACCAAGTTTACAATCCAAAACATAGATGAGTTTTAGGTTTCTCAAACACATCCTTCATTAACTTCCCGACTGAACTGCCTTCCCGGAGCCTCACTCGGTAACTTTCTCTTTTCCCTTTCGGGACGTACCTGACACTAAAGAACAGAACAACAACGGAGTAAGCATAAAGCTTAGTGAGCACACACTTAATCACTTACCACTACACATACATAACCAGTTAACCACATCACATAGCAATTACACATATAAACAGCTCCAACCTTCCTTACGGCTCTATACCATCAAGGAAGGCCATGTCCCCGAAGGAACGCATCTCATAACGATTCCCTAGGGGTATTACTACCACCATAGGTACTCAGCTCATATTCCCGAAGGATTGCATACACATAATCACACATGTAACATAACCATGCATATATAACGACAAGGGTTAAGTGAGGTACTCACCTGATAAGTGCTAGCAATATAAGACTCTCCACAAGCTAGAGTACTCACTTGCAACCACCTAACCAAACATAAGCACATAACACATCAACTTAGTCCAAAAAGGACCACTCGACACTCCGTACCGAAAAGCTAGCCATAGACATAGCTAGGCTAGTCCAATTGACCCCAAACTCTAGGCCTCATCCTTTCTAAACATCCCTAACATGATCCCATAGCCCAATCTCCGAAAAGAAGATAATAAAAATTTGAAATTATCCAGAGAGTTGCGCGACTTGACCCCGCGACTTCAGGTCGCGGGCTTTTCCCAGACTTGGCCAAATCGCGACCAGCCTCGAACTTCGTGCCAAAAACCCAAATTTCATACCATATCATAACAAAACATGATTCCTCAACAACTAGGGTCGATATCTAATAAATACACACAATCAATTCGACCCTAGAACCTCCCAATTACATCAATTTGATGATCCAAAGATCATCAATCCACACCCAACCCTAACCATCACAAGACTTCCAATTAAACTACAAAAGACATCATCATAGCATAGAATTCTTACCTTAAGTGCAATTAGCGTAGTTGCTAACACACTCAACCAACACAAGCCTCCAATTCGACTCCTTTGCTCATTCCCCTTTCTCAATCTCTAACCCTCTCAATACGTACGCTGGAAAACTGACAAGAGAAACTGAGGGTTTCTCTTTTCTATACACTCCAACCCCCTCCCTTGCACTTACACAAATTACACTTCAGTCCTTCAACTCCTAAAACATAACAATTAAACACTCAAACTTAATAAATCAAGTTATAAGGGAAAAGTGAAAACGGGTGTTACAAATTGGGTTGTTCGGCAAGTTTTTTTTGGTATCCTTATGTGTGCCCCAGTCATCTGATTTTCTGGATCCGTCACTGCATGACATTGTTATTGTTATTTATTTTAAGAAATTCAATATGCTAAAATTGCTAAAAACAATGACAAAATTCCTAAATCACTCTTCTATTCATTACATTAAAATGGGTGGGTATGTAGGATTCCATACTATAATCAACTCTCACCTAATTAAATGTCCCCAAACTACATGTTACCTTGTTTCTTGTATAACATAAATTTATATATAACAAAACTACAAAAGAGTAATTGGGCTGCCATGTGTTACTTTCTTGTGAGCCAAAAGCAACATTTTTTTATTAAAATGTTCAATAGTTTAAAATCGATGTTTTGCGCCGCATCGCGCACTTATCTATTTAGTCTTTAATATATCAGTAATTAATCTATTAAAGAATGAAATAAAAAATTAGTTTCTAATATATCACTTGTGAATGTTTCTCACTCCCATGGTAATCGGTTGTAGAAATAGAAGAGGAAAACACCTCTACGTATGGCAATGGGGAAGACAATGTTTGCTGCTGATTCTTTCAAAGATGCTTAGTCAAGTGCAAATCACCTTATTTCATCCAATGGGAGGTATTGGAAGACAAGACAAACAACAATTGAATCGTCGGAACTCTGCCGATGAAGCATATGACCAAGGAGGAGTATAAAGACTTAGTGCGATAAACAAAAATCGTAGAGTCGCCTATGCTATCCTTTGCGAGTACCGAGATTTTGGAAGATGGAAACGGCAAGAACAATTCCCTATGCAATTGCTATGATTGTTGTAACTGAAAAAAGGAAAAGGGAAAAATGTATGCGCCTTTTGATCGGTTACATTCAGTGTCAAACTCAAATAAGGAGAATAATTATAAGTCTTAGGCCATCCTCAGTGGTGATGGTTTGTACCAATTGTACCAGCTGCCACCTCAGCGCCACATCAGCTTTCCACTATCTTACCAATACCATACCAATTCATCCACACTCATACCAATTCCATACCAATCTAATTAATTAATTAAAAAAATAAAAGACAAAGAAAAGAAGAGAGAGATAGATAGAAAGGAGAGAGATGGTGGGGTAGGGTGAGGTGGGGTGGGGTGGGTAAGCAACTGGCAAGGGGGTGCCGTTTATCTTGCTACCGGCTTGGTACCACTTCACCCTTGGCGATGTTCCCGCTCGGTACCGACTGGTACCGGCCTCATACCGCATCCGGCTGTGGATGGCCTTAGGACCACTATTGAATTAAAAAGAGTTTAATGGGATCGCTAGAGAGTCTAAAGCCCTATATTGTAAAGAAAACATGACAGCCCATGAATTAGACACAAAACCCAAAATAAAGAGTTTATTGGGTAAGTCTTCAAATTTATTATAGAAGAAAAGGCTTGAGGAGAAAAGGATATAAATAGAGGAGGTTTTGGCATGTCTCAAGGAAGCAGACATCGAAATGCCAAAAGACTTAGATATCATTTAATAACTGAAACAATCGACATATCACGACTCGAATTTAGAAAAAAATTTATACTAAAAGCTTCTTTTAAATTGCTCCTGGGTTAGCGATTTGTGATTTTAACATGGTATTCATGTTTGTTTAAGCTGGATGGGAAGACATTACACATGATTCTAGAGTCTTGAGAGAAATTGTGCTCGAGATTTCTGTTTCCTCCATCAAGTAAGTATTGTTTTTATATAACTCTAAAAGGTTATTATTTTTTCTATATATTTAAAGTTGTAATTGTGATGTTGCATATACTTGCACCTGAGGATATATGACTCCACATCGCAATACAAGTTATTAGTTGGCATATTTTCGACGTCAACGTGCATCAACTAAGAAAGAGATATTCAATCATGCTCAAGCATAACCTCGAAATGTTATCGAACGTGCTTATAGTGTCCTGAAAGCAAGATTTTCAATCCTAAAGCAAATTGCTCCATATCCTTTTCAAATATAGAAAGAGGTGGTGATTGCTTGTTTTGGATTCATAACTTTATAAAAGAAATGCAATATTCAAGATTAACTATTTATGGAATACGAAAAGAACACCATGTTTACCAATGATCAAGAACAACTTGAAAGAAACAACAAAATGGAAATTGATGAAATTAAATGAAGCTCTCAAGACATTGAATACACGACAATAAGTAATCATAATGCAAAACAATTATTGTCTATGCATCAAATTAAAACTTGCACACAAATTGTTGAAGTTTAATTTATTTACTTATCTAAAAATACTTCACTTATGAAATTTGTAATTTTTCTTCATCTTCAAACATTATATTTGGTAAATAATTATAGTTTGTTTAGCACTTATTATAAATATATGGTTATTATTTATTTGGTCAACACAAATCCATAACATTTGATAAACACCAATTTCAATCGATGCTTATTTTAGACAATGCCACTTATGTTAATCCCTTATTCTAGATAACGCTTACCAGCTATTGATGGTAAACGGCCTCTAAAACCAACAATTACAATCATATTTGTAGTTATATATTGGGATGCGCCATCAAAAGTGGATCACTTGTCTGCAAATATCTGCAAGAATTAAAATATAATAAGAAAACGTTAAATACAACAGAAGTATTTACAATATTATCTAGAATATAATGTGATATCAGAATTCGCAAATGTTCCAAAAAGGTAAATTGGTAAATAACCAATGATAGTGTAAGTAGACTTATGTGGGGAGCCCATTACAACTCTATAGTTACTGGCCCACAAGCTATAGCAGATGATGATTGAGTATATAAACAGATTAGTCTATATATGGGCACGAACAAAAATTACAATCTAGCCACCATCTACATTCTATACTTCTCGTTACTTCAATGAGAACAAAACACACATGAGTTGGGATTTAAGGCATCTCAAACACTTGAGAAAAATACATGTGAAATATATAGTGAGATAGAATAAGTTCAATCAAAAACAATAATTAAATAAATGATATGGCCTGCATCACATGTGATTTTATAATTTCATCATTTTCTTATTCACTTATTTGGTTTGTGTTTTCGTTTGAACCTGACCTCTTTCTCTCTCTCTCTCTCTCCCTCTTTATATATATATATATATATATATTAATATATAGACTTAGGATCATATGAGACCAAGCTGTTTTCGTGAGATCGCGTGACCAATACTTAACGTATGAAACTTCACAAAAAAAAAACACTGTGAATGTACATAAAACTCGAATACGCATACCTAAAAATCACTTTCGATGCAAAAAAATATAAAAAACAAGGTAAAAAACGAAACCTTCACAGCTCAAATTATGTGAAGGTTACATATATATAATGCAAACCTTCACAAAGGAAAATGCTGTGAAGGTTTCGTGTTTTTACCTCTTTTTGGAATTTTTTTTTCGATAGTGTTTTTTAGTAATGTTTTAACGATGAATGTTCAATTTTTTTTTACCTTCATAGATGTTTTTCTATGAAGTTTCATGTAAAATATGTTGGTCTCACCGCTCTCACCAGAACTTAACCGTATATATATATATATATATATATATATATATAGAGAGAGAGAGAGAGAGAGAGAGAAAGGTTCAAATGAGAAGTGTTAAAGAAATGAGAAGTAGAGAAATGATCTCCACCACTCATCCGGTCAATAAATGCGGCTTTGACCGGTTGGAGTGGACGTGATCACGGAGGATTGACGCGATTCATGGAAGGTGGAGACGATTAAAGGAGGGTGATCTGGTCAAAGTCGTCTTTATTGACTGGATGAGTGGTGGAGATCACTTCTCTACTTCTCATATTTTTAACACTTCTTGTAGCTAGGTTCCAAATCAACCAAGTATGAACACTATGATCTAGATGATGGAAGCAAAAAGTACAAGATCAATGAAATATTTAGCAAGGATCATGATGATATAGTATGAACAAGTTCTAATAGTCATCAATGATTCACTAGCTTCAATAAGTGTGAAAAGGGAGAGAAAAGTATAAATGAGGTCTAAGCTACTATTTATACTACCTCTAAGGGGGCCTTTAAGAGGCAAAATGGATGGGCCCTAAACAATGGGCCTAATCCACAAATTACATAAATGAAAACAATGTTTAGAACAATTACAAATTGACACAACACAATTATATTTCTAACACTTTTCATTTGAACCTAATACTATATATATATATATATATATATAGGGTCAGGTTCAAATGTGAACTCAATTTTCGTTATACATAAATATTCCACGAAAATTGTGCATACACTTTAGATATCATGACACTTACATTTCTATATACGAGGATTCATTTGTAGCATCCATAGAGATTAGTTTACTTGCATATGAGCTTATTTAGTTTCACAAAAAAAATTAAGGGGGCCAATTTGTTATCATCTTGATTAGTTGTTTGTTTAAACTACTTTATTGAAACGGATTTAAGGTAGGACTAGTTTTGTTGTGGTAGAGTTTTATTGACTACTCAAAATGCTCGTACAATAATTGGTGGTGGAAAAGACTTTTTCTTCCTATTACTCCTCTCTTCTCGTTATTAGGAGGTATCTTAATTAAACAAGATCAATAGTCAATACTTTATAAAACTATAATTATGGTAACCCAATTTCTACATGTGCACATATATAAATTCAATCAAAACTTCATAACCAAGTTGTATGTTTGTAGGACTTACTTGTTTTTGTCGTTGAAAATTAAAAGGGAAATAGGCTGCTGAGGTGAGAGACAGTACAGTTGCCAAACTATGTACACACAGATAGCAATGCTGTGAATATTGAATTAAAAAAAAATATATAAGCATTATTAATTAGCACAAAATTATAATAAAAATAAGAGTAAATTACAGATTTACTCCCTGTGGTTTGGGTCAAATTACGATGGAGGTCCCTGAACCCTAATTTTCATGCCTACGGTCCCTGTGGTTTGTATTTCGTTACGATGGTGGTCCCTTGCCCTAACGTCCGTTAAAAAGCTCCGTTAGTTCGTTACGATGGGGTATTTTCGTCTTTTCATAATTTTCTTTTGTTTTCTATTAAAAATTTTCTAATTCTTCCCTAATACACCTTTTACCACCACCACCAACACCCACAACTACAACTATCAAATCCCACCACCACCAACCACCACCTAACACCACCAACACCCACCACTACAACCACCAACTCCCACCACCACCAACAACCACAAGCACCAATACCCACAACCACCTACACCACCAACACCAACCACCAACCGTCAAAAATCCGGCCACCCAACCTACCACCCCCAAACACCAACAACCACAACCACAACCTGCTATAGATCTGAAATCCGGCCACTACCACCCACCTGCTACAGATCTGAAACGACAGATCTGGAATCCGGCCACGACCTGAAATCCGGCCACTCCAACCACCAATCTGGAACGACGGGAGGTGTGCGGCAGGAGGCCGGAGGCGGGAACATTCGGAAATCCGACCACTACCACCCACCCGCTACAGATCTGAAACGACAGATCTGGAGTGGCCACAACCTGAAATCCGGCCACTCCAACCACCAATCTGGAACGTCGGGAGGCGTGCAGCGAGAGGCCGGAGGCGGGAACGATGGGAACCCGGAGGCCGGAGGCATGCGTGGTCACAGATCTGAGCCGGAACAGTAGCAAGTGGAGGTAGGAGGTGGGACGCGGCCGGCAATAGCAATGGGTGGTGGTGGCGGCAGTAGCAGGTTGAGGTAGGAGGTGGAAGGCGGCCGGCGGTAGAGGTGGCCAGCAGTGGAGAAGAAGGGTAGAAGGCTGGGGAATAATGGAAGAAGGGAAGAAGGCAAATGGTTTGGGGTTGGGGAAGAATGGAAGGGAAAGGGAAAGGGTTATATTTATATAGGGGTAATTTCGTCCTTTACCCCATTTTTAACATAATACAAACTATAGGGACTGTAGGCATGAAAATTAGGGTTCAAGGACCTCCAGCGTAATTTGGCCCAAACCACAGGGACCAAATCTGTAATTTACTCTAAAAATAAAAATGTTGCACATCTTTTCTTGAAATTAATTAATCATGTAGTACATTTTATTTGCTTTAACTACTACGTACCTCCCAAAACATAAAATTGAAAGTATCCATGAGATAGCACTTATCCAACTTGATTCCTTATATGCCACCCACACCTGAATATTAAATTAACATCCCTTAGTTACTAGATCTCTGTAACAATAACAATTAAGTAGCACTTTAATTATTTTTTTAAGTTCATCCAACCGCATTGTACGCAGTATTGAAACACTACAAGAAATACTCTCTACATCGATCAACCCTACAGCGACTACATGGAAGTGTTGCTAAAAGTATAAAAAAATAGTGTTTTAATAAACTTACCGCGACGAAAAGTCGTCGCTGTAGGTAGCTACTGGTACGATCATTCTGTGACAAACTCAATAGTAACAACGGTTGTCGCAAATAGTCTATAGTCACGTCGTCGCTATAGGCCGGATTTTCTGTAGTGAAAAACGGGTATTACCGACGGCAGAAACAGTCGGAAATATGTACTAACGGTTTTTTGACTAAAAAGCTGGTCGGTAAAAGCTATCGACGGTTTTTTCGGAATGACTAATTAAAAAATGAATAAAATAAAAAAGAGATAGTCGATAAACCATCAAAAAGCCATCGGTAACGAGCATCGATAATACAGAGTTTTTTAGAAATGATAGGGACGTACCGATAAAATGATATCGTGAATATATAGATCAGTTCCAAATGTCCATACGCATCTGTATATGATCAACATATATTAATTAAAGTCACCAAGAAGAATATATGAAAAAAGAAAGCAAATAAAATTTTATATAATTACTTTGCAAATGGTTTGGGGTGAGATGGAAGCCAATCAGCAAGACCAGTGTAAATTAGAACTCCCAGCATTAGGAAGCCTAGTGCAGAAATGATTACTCTTCCAGTTACCACAGAAACTCCCAGGGTAGCATGATCCCTAATTAATCAACACAAATACGTTTAAGTAAAAGTAATTATAAGCATCTTAATTAAAACAGCTAAGGATGTTCTTACTTTTTATGACTTCTCACCAACACAAAATATAATGGATCTTTTGAGGATTCTTCGGGTGACAACTTGAAGAATTGCACAAGGATGTATCCACATGTAATAATGCTGTATAAAGTAATTAAGACGGTTAGATGTCAATGACGTGTAGCTCGATCATTCGGTAATGGGTAGTAGTAGGTTTGCATAATATCAAATGGTCTCTGTTTCGATCCCGGGAACTCCCACAGGCACAACCGCTAAGTGAGTCATGAATGTGTCCGATATTACGGTAATGACAATCGATTGCGGGCTGGTTGGGGTTGCCGGAATCAACCTTTTTGCACAGTTAAGACAGATAAATTTACTATATGTGCATGTCTATTATTTGAACATTCTTATGTGTACATTGTATATATAGGAAATGTTCAAATGGAAATATTTTCATTTTACAAGAACCTAAGCATCATTTACTATAATGAATCATATATGATACCAAATCAAACACGTTCACTTATGAAATTTGTATGGTTTAAAAGGCTTTTGTTTCTCAACTGATAAAGCGTTTATTTTGTATTTAATTTAGTATCAAATTACCCTTTACTAAAGCATCTATAGGCTAAATAGGGACCAATTAATTGTATTTATTTGTGTTTCCCTTTATTTCATTAATAAAAAAAAAGGAAAAGAAAAAAGTGCCATTCTATTTTCACTTTTTTTTAATTAATTGATGCAGCACCAAAAGGAAAAGGGAATAGGCAAAAGAAAAGAAGAAGAAGAAAAAATCATTTTGGTGGTCTTGGTCTTTGACAATGCAGACAAAGAGTAGCCCAAATCAGCAGCCCAATTTAGAAATGAGGATACGGTCCAGCAGCATCAGATCGGCACGATCAGCTTCGTGTGGGTTCTGCCGTGGGTTCAACCCACGCCCCAAGTCCCGTCAGAGGCTGGTTTCACCAAGTCACGAGCTCCAAAAATCAAGGCCACGATCTCTTTTTGCAGTTTTATGAGATGGAGGTAAAAAATGGAGAGGAAACCGTCGATTTATGGGGGAACGAAATCAGGGGAACGAAATCATAGTGAAGAAGATGTAGGGAGTTTATATCGTTTGGATTTCATCAATTTCATTAGGTAATTTAGTGTAGGGTTTACATTTGTTTAGTTTTTATTTGATTTCAATCTACCAATGATTTTATAATCATTTGTCTTGGATTATGTTGAGACTTTGAAGGTTTTATTATCGTTTGATTTCCATTTATGCAACCTTTTGTTTTCATGTTTATCATAGTTATGTTGATTAATTTAAGTCGGTACCCTTGAATTTGTTTAACCTAATTGTAAATTGCTAGATAAAGTTGTGAATCCGTAATTGTTCCATACTTTATTTTAGTAGCAAATGACAATTAATTGATTGGGCGTCCGATAAATTTTAGTGTTGTAGGGTTGTTTAATCTAGTCTAAATGACCGGCATCGGATCGTTGGCTAGGAATGGTGTTTGCTTATTCTCAAAGCAACCGGTAATCGAACTCTAAGTTCGTAACTAGATTAGATTAACCGGTTAGGAATTGGTCACCGAGCTTCTCGTGCCAATCAGCATTTGGCGAACGAAGTGTTTGGCATGTGTCGACACTCGGCCATTCTGGACTAGAATGAGAAAAATCTTTTTATAAACAAGTCAATGATACACGATCCAGTTAGTGATTTACGCTCATTGCTAGTTGTTTAGTTATTTATTTTCCGCTCTTCATGTGCCTAGTTTAATATTTCATCAATGCACCCCCCCCCCTTTGTGTTTGTGTGTGTATATATATATATATATATATATATATATAAAACATAATTTTTTATTACGGTCACATCCAATCCTTGTAGATTCGGCCCTACTTGCAACTTTACAATATAAGAAAATTAAAAAAAAATTTGAACGGCATTTTTAACTCACACACACGTTCGAGTGTGTCGGGCTCCACACTTGTCATTAACCTTGTTAAAAATGATAAAAATATTAAAACAATTAAGATTACCTTCCAAGCAGATATGCTGAAGCTATTAAAGCAACTGGCACCATCCAGTTCGATTCCTTGTACACAATCCATGCCTATACAACGATAGTTGACAATTACTTGTTAATTAAAAGACTTGCTTTCTACAACACATCAAAATTGAGTTTATCACCAAACACAAAAGCGTTCTATCTAAACTTGTTACAAAAAGTTTTAAGACGCTTCTGAATGTCGCAAAAAAAATTTAGAACATTTTTAGAAAAACACTTCCTATTAACTATTTTATAGGATACCATCTAAAAAAATGTCGTATAAACACAAATTTTCTTTAAAATTATTACTTTTATATATGATAAGTTGTCTTGGTAAAATCCCAACAAGAGCATGTCCAGCGGACCGCCGTTGGTAAAACAATTTTGGTTGTTAGTAAATAAATTCATCTACTTTCTTTTAATATAAAATTTTAATCATAAATAATGTACTGTTTCATACTAGAAAATAGAGAGTTTATAATACAGGCATGCATGCAAGTTTGGATATGAGAAAGAAAATTTTGATTTGGCAAAGTCAAAGGGTGTGAATTAACATGCATATATTCACTCAACCTGCCTATGTTTGGCAAAAATAAGCTAGTCCATCCAAATATGTACCAGAAGTTAGCTTATAAGCTAGCTTTTTGAAACGCTACTTTGAGTAGCTTATGAGGAGCTTATTTTAGTTTTTTCCAATTATACCCTTATTAAAATTAATTATTAAATTCAAAGATACCCTTTTTGGTCATTTTACATACTCATAAGCTAGTTTTTGTCAAACATAATTTGTTCATAAGCTAGCTTATCAGCTACTAACAAGCTTATCAATCAACAGCTAGCTTATCAGCTACCAGCTAGCTTATAAGCTACGTTTGCCAAACATAGCCTAAAGCTAATGAATTAGTTCTAGCATTAGGATATATTCCAACTATTAGGATTTTTTTTAAAACCGACCAAAAATCACCGGCAGATCATCGACATATTGCGACAGATGGTGTTTTTTTGCGACAAAACTAATTCTAGCAATTAGTGGGTTGTCGGTGATTAAAACCATCAGCAATCCATTGCTAATATCCGTCGGTGATCCGTCGAATATTTGATTGATGATAGCCCACGAGACAAACTTTCACCGACGAATATATCCGTCGCCCGTCGGTGAAGGTCTGCTGTGTGGTAGTGCCACTGTGCCACCAACTAAGGTTGTATGTGGCAAAATAGCTTATAAGCTAATCCATCCAAACATGTATCATAAGCTAGCTTTTTGAAACGCTACTTTGAGTAGTTATTTGGGAGCTTTTTGTAGCTTTTTCCAATTATACCCTTATTAATATTAATTATTAAATTCACTGATATCTTTTTGATCATTTTACATACTCATAAGCTAGTTTTTGCCAAACATAATTTGTTCATAAACTAGCTTATCAGCTACTAGCAAGCTTATCAATCAACAGCTAGCTTATCAGTTATCCCCTAGCTTATCAATCAATAGCTAGCTTTTCAGTTATCCCCTAGCTTATCAGCTACGAAAGCTAGTTTTGCCAAACATAGCCTAATTATTAATTAGCATTATAACTAAAATGAAGTTTCATACCCCTATTACAACCCATTTTATCGTAAAATCTGTTGATGCCGCTACCATCCACCTGCAACAAATTTCATAAGAAAGATTACAGCAACTCACCAAGTAGTAAAAAAATGCTTCTTCTTAACTACCATCTGACCACCAACCACACTCTTAGAATCAAATTTAATGAACATTTTTATATGACATTTGAAAAGTGTGATGACACATGAAAGGATATCAGAACGAAATTTAGTTTTATTGGCAGTTGCTGAATAGTTTGGTGTTGGATGATTAAGTGGTCAGAATAATAAGAGGCTCTTATGATATGGTGGTAATCGCTGATCATGAAGTCATGACTCTGAATGCTTAAGAGACGTCTAAGATACTAAATCATTCATAGGGTTTTTAAACCATTTAGAGGTAGTCCATTTCTTACCAAACATGACTCATTTCTTAACGATGCAGAGATTGCCTCTTAATGGAACTGTTAGGAGGTAAACAAACAGCACCTATGTTGAGAAGGTCGGGAGTTGGCTAATATTCAATAAGTCACCTATCTCCCATAAACTAATTCGAACAGCAGATTGGCATGCATATATAATATTTTTTTTGCAGAAAATAGAATTGTTGAGACCAAGGATGTGAATCGTCCTTGGCATTTTAGTTTATATATATCTATGTATCTATGTATTGGTTCAAATGTGAACTCAATTTTGGCTGTGAACGTGAGGATCACTAAAATCGTGTCACCTAACAATATTCACTTTGAATATATTGCATATTTCAGATTGAATAAAGCTTAAGCTCCTTTATTCACTCTGAATAATGCATAATATTTAGAGTGAATATTGCTACATAACGCGATTTTAATGATTCTCATATTCACATTGAAAAATAAGTTTTTATTTGAACTTTCTTCTATAAAATGATTATCCATTATATTTGTTTTAAAACACGAATTATATGGTTCCTATATAAACAAAAGAACGGGTCATCATATATGAAAATGAATTTTTATAATTTCCTTTTTAATCTTCAAATGAACTTAATAAATTGCAGAGTGTGGACAAATTAAAGCATCTTATCCAATCTTGAATATGATTATGATAAAGAGATTCATATTAAATACACATAAAATGCTTTTTGTAACGGAAATACACACACATCCACTAAACCTACGATTAAATCTAAACAGTTACGACGGAAGTCGAACCCATAAGAGGGGGACGGGGACGGGGAGGGGGAGGGGGAGGGGGAGGGGGAGGGGGTTTAGGAAACACCAAATGCTGCTGGGCTACAAGCCCTTTGACACATAAAATGCTTCTAATAATTTATTTTAGGGTAGTGTTTGGTTTATGGACAAGACTCGATTGAATTAGATATGACTAACCTTGACAAGACTGGACAAGAGAATATGACTGTATTGGTAGTCAAGATTAGACGTAACAAATTATTTGGCGGTTGTTTTAGCATGACTAGGACAAGACAAGACTGAGATGTATAAATTGCCCTACATGTTGTTTAAAGATCTTATAAATTAAGGTTGTGTGGTGGTAGAAGTGGAGGTGCTTATTGTAGCTGAGGCAATTGGTCAAGGTAGGTGGTGGTAGACATTTATTTCGCATTTTTTATTATTTTTACTTTTATTTTTAATTTCATTTATTAAAAATATTGATTTATAGAGATACTAATTTTATGTGTTTCTCCAAAATATTGATTTACGATACGAAATACAACACGGACCCGACACAAAGATAAACGGGTTTGGGTTGAATTTTTTGACCCGCCAACCCGTTTATTTTGCGGGTCTTGTTTAGGTTGGTATATGGGTTTGCGAGTCAACCCGTTTATCTTTTTATATGTTTTATTGTGACTTTTGAGTACTAACTTTTCATTTTAACGCCTTAAAATCAGTAAGTTGAATTTTATTTTGGTTGTGTTTGAAGTTTTGAAGTAGATTGTATTTGACCAAGAACTCCTTTATGACTCGACAACCTATTTCTAACATGTCAACCCACTATAACCCGCCAACCTGTATAGTTAAACAGGTTATGCAATTTGTGCTCGGGTTAATGGGTCACGTGTTAGAGTTGAAGATTTCGACACGATTAGTTAAACAGGTCGTGTCCGGATTGAATCTTTATCACCCCATCCCGAACACGATACGATTGCCACCCTTACTCATGTTTTCTTATGTATACTTGCGTATTTAAAAACCTTACCACATCGTACTTTGAATACTCCATCAAATGCCCTTGGAAAATCTGAGGGATTTCTCAATTTTCATCGTCTACCTTACTTGTTTGGTTCCCAATCTGATTTTGCTCTGGATTGCTCATCCTTCCAGGTGTTTTCCTTTTTATTTACTAATATCTTACCTATTTTATTGTTTATTGTTATTGATTTTATGATTTCTTTGTTTTTCTTGTTTTTTTGTTTTTTTTTTTTTTTGAATCTTTGTTGATCGCTTATGTTTATGTGCTAAAATATGATATTCTTTGTTTGACTATTTGAGTGATTTCTTAAACCTATTTGACTGTTTGATATTTCATATGGTTTATTGGTTATTAGGAGTTCTAGACTTTAGTTATTTGGTGATTGCTTGAATTAGATGCTTGTTTATTGGGCCATTCTACTTGACACTACACAACTTTTGAGTTTTATGGATATTATCTTGACTTTGTGACTAGTAACTATTGCTTTGAGTCATTTATCTGCATTAAAATTATGTGCTTTTTAGTTGTTATGTTTTTTAGATAAGAAATGTAGCCTTCGCCTTCGGCAACTCTAGAATGTGAATCGGATAATAGAAGTGTAGGTTGGAAAATGATGACTTTGTTCTTGAGGTTGAACTATTCATTGTTTATGATATTCAAAAGGAAAGGAGGGGACAATGACCATGTTTTAACATTGCTCTATAGTTAATTCATAAGAAAAGCTATAATGAGGAAGAATTTTGGAAGAACCTTAGCTTGACTAGGTTGATTAGGTTGTAAACTCATAAAAAAAAATTGTATGTTTATTTTTTAATAGTACCAAGGGCATATTTTTGGCTCGTCGCTCAGGGCATCCAAAAGCATTGGACCGGCCCTGTATATATATAATCGCAAAGGCAAATTAAACAATAGAACATGCACATATTTAATCGACATATGGTCATCCATATGACGTGGCACGACGAGGACCGATCAGTATACCAAATTATTTATTTTCTCAATTTTCATTAACTGAATAGAGTAGATTCTGCAAGGCTGCTGAAACATGTATAATTTCTTTTTATCATATCAAAATTTGGTATGGATGCCGGCTTGAATCCGGAAGTATATATCTTTTGTGTTGAAAAATAAAACAAGACTTAATTTCGGATTTCGTCTTCCAAGGAAGGTGGTGATTGTTTATATCTTAACAATTCCATTAAGAGGCAACCTCCAAATTGTTAAGTGGTGAATTCTGTTTGGTAAAAAAATAGACTGTCTATTAATGGTTTCAAAACTCTTTGAATGATTAAGTATCCTGGATGCCTCTTAACCATTCAGAGTCCTGATTTCATACTCAACAATTACCAAACTAACATATTTCATTTTGCAACATATCATAAGAGCCTCTTAATCATTCTGACCACTTAATCATCCAACACTAAACCATTCAGCAACTGCCAAACAACCCCGAAGTTGCTTTATTAATTGTTATAAATTTGTTTTGAAATTGACTTTTTATGTTTCAATATTAACCTTGTTTTTTTTTTGTTAATCCAACTAGTTAACGTACCTGTACGATGCGGCGGGTGTGAAAGCATTGTAAAGTGTTTCTCATTTATCCGAAGATAAGAAGAAAATAATAAACAACCTGATTATGCAAAAAATACCAATTAACCTTATTAGATCATGCAAAAAAGATCAATTAGATTGTTTTAAATTAACCTGATTATGCAAAAAATTATATAGAGTTTTAAATTAATTTTATTAGATTATACTTTATGTAAAATGCATTTGAATGATAGTTAGAGGTGTTTATTAGTTGAAAAACAAACATGCTCCAATTTATATTATCATTTGCTCAATGTAAAAACCACACATTTTCTGAGTGTTGAACCACACACTCAATTCATTTCAATGCAATATTTTTGAATAAGATCAATAAGATTATATTAACCACAACAATTGTCACCTATTACAACTGACAAAAGTTGTAGCTAAGATCAAAATATATATAATCGCTTAGCAATGATTATCATCGTTGTAGAGCTTGTCCGTATTGCTCCGTAGCTGTAACCTTTTATCGCAATGGCAAATCATAGCTAAACACTAAAATTTAAAAAATGAGATATTTTTACTCATATAAATTTTTTTCCCCCACAAGGACTATATACTTTTGTTATAGGTGAAAAATAAACATCGGTTGTTTTTGCATTTATGATGTGTCGATGGAATAAGTTAAATTGAACTTTTTATTTTCACCTATAGCAACATGTTGACGCTGTAGGACAAACCGGATTTTTTATTTTCATCATACAATGGCATGTGGTCCGTGGTAGGTGAAATATTTCCTTTACCTATTTTAAATTGGTTATAAAATGTATTTTAATCAAATAATTTGATATTTGAATAGCTAGAGAATATCTTTTAAAACATAATACAATAATTTTGAAGGCTATAACAATGTATTTGGCATGACTCATATTAATATACAACCCATAATTTACAAATAAAAATACATACTTTATTAGACATTTTATACAAGTTGTCACAAGATAATTGATAAATAAACCTAGCTTATAGTACAACATAATGCTTTATAGCACAGAAAATTAACTAAAGAAAAAAAAATACCCGCTCTTTAAAAGTATAGGTAAACTTATATGTTATGGGTGTGAGTGTGACCATCTTTTTTATATCATCACAATACCGTGTAAATAAACCTCCTGTTGTCACTATAGAAACTCTCCCTGACAATTTCTTAGTCGCAAACGTAGGCGACAGATATCAGCATCATCGTAACATTTAGAAGAGAATCCTTGAATCGCTTTGGATGGACTTTTTCTTTTTCTTTTTCGTAACCATGGGGTTTCAATGCAACGGAAAAATCAAACAACAGATGCACACTGATTCTAAGAATACCATGGCTAATCTCTTCTGAGATTCGTTGATTCAACGACTAACGAACCTAGGCTTCAAATCTGAATTCACATGAATCCAAAATTTGGAAGGGAAATCAAAATTTTTAATTTTTCCATTAAGCTAGTTGTGAGTTTGAAATGAAACCACGTAGTCCAAAGTTATGGTTATTTATGGACCTTCCAAAATAAAAGAGCCCGATACTCCGTGCGAAGGCCCACATCAGGTTTTGGACCAACTTTGGGTGGATTTATTATTAGAACTCTTGAAGTAAAAAACTTTCTTGTCCATTAACTTATATAAATTTCTAAGTAACATTTAAAAGATATCCATTACAATACATATCTATACCCAATTAAAGTACCGATCCAAATAAAATTTCTTGCAGTAGTGAACCATTTCTAAGTAACATTTGAAAGATATCCATTACAATACTACTAACTTTTTCAAAACATTGGTTCCCCAGAAAATTGGAGTCCAAACTTGCCGTTTACCTAAAAGCTTATCTGAAAGGTGTTTATCGGGTGATCTTATCGGATGATGAACATTATCTTGAGTAAGAGTACTTCTTACTTAGCGGTTGTTTATATATTACTTGGTAAATTGTTTACCTCTAAGAGAATTTTCATGTTCATTATTTTATCATATAACATATTTGGCCATTGGTAAGCATTTTAAACACAGTAATTACGCTTACCAGATAATAGTTGTTTCCCATGGTTACTATGTAAGACTCTTGATCTTACCTTGTTTTCTTACCGCGTAAGCTTTTTGGTCCTTTCTATATTCAATCAATAGGTTAAAAGATATTGGTAAGCATATACCCGCTAAACGTTAAGTAAACGACCCATTTGTAACAACGATAATATATAAGGACCCAGAGTCCTACGCGATAAGTGAAAGTGACCGGTCTTACTCGTAAGCGCTTAATTATGGGATAAAAAGTTGTATAAGATGCCGTTTTAATGGATTAAAAAATTACGTGATACGTTAATGAAAGTGGTATTGGGTTAAAATATTGCTCGGACATTAGGATCGAAGCAACATCAAGGCGTGCAGACCTGTAAATTCAAGGTCTTCAATGCCACTGATGCGGCCAATTCTAAGGGGCCGTTTATTCTTTAGAGGTTACCTCTTAAAAACTCTTAAGCCTGAAAATTAAGAGGTTTGCAGACTTAAGGCCGTTTGTTTTGTTTATAAGAAAAGGCCATGAAAACCTTTTACCATCTTTTGAAATTTTAAGAGGTGCACCATTCACCTCTTATTTTTCAGAGATAAACTTAAACTTATAACTTCAGACCTCTTAAAAACAAACGTCACTTAATCATCAGAGTATTTAATCGACCCACGGTTTTTTTCTCTCACTCTCTCTTTCTTTATATTTTATGAGTAAACTAAAATTTTGGTGCATGTGATTTACACCACAGTATGTTCAAGTGGGAAAGATGGGGAGGGACGGAGGAAGAAGACAAGTGTTCATAAGGACGTAATGTTGACTCATTGGAGGAGTATTTTAGTGGATGCTTAAAAACTATAGAGTAAATTACAGATTTGGTTTATGTGGTTTCCAAATTTTGTTGGATTTAGTTTTTAGAATTTGTTTACAACAAAGATAGACCGAAGAATTTGTATTTTCGTAACACATTGGTTCATATATCACTAAAGGTTGTTAATTGTGATCCGTAAAGTAAGGGGCTTGTTGGTCCTTTCCCACATTCTCTAATTTTTTGATATAAATACATATAGTTTATATATTAATTACCAATTATATTTATATTAATTATACATGCATATATATATATATACATATATAGAAAAGTTCAAATGAGAAATGTTAAAAATAACAAAGAAATGATCTCAACTGTTGATGGACGCGATTCACGGAGGGTGATTGGTCAAAACTGCATTTATTGACTGGATGAGTGGTGGAAATCACTTATTTACTCCGGGTTCTAGGAAAAATCTCAAAAAGGGAAAACCGAGAAACTCTATCGTAATCCTCCATTTAAACAGTATGCAATTGTGCATAGATGTAATTTGTATTATGCTCGTGCATAATAGTGTTTATGCACAAGTGCATAAAAACCAAAAAATAACTTAATTGATTTACTGCCACTACTAGAAAAAAAGGTATTATCGATGGCTGAAACAGTCGAAAAATAGTTGAAAATGGGCTTTACCGACTATTTTGGGTTGGGTCTAGGGTTGGGATTTCTGACCCGTTTATTAAATGGGTCACGTTAGCGTCAAGTATTTTCAACCTGTTAAACTTTGAACTCTATACGAACATGATACGACACGACACATTTGCCTGATCTATCACAAATGTCATATTCAAATTCACAAAAGTTGACCAATTGAAGCTTTCTCTTCAATACAAGTGTTTCCTACTTTTCTTCATCCATTGCCACAAACAAAACCAAAACGATGATTCAATTTGGATATTTGTCCAAGTTTTACCAAAATTTCACAATTTCCATGCACCTACACTTTCAAAATGACTTCCCCATCAAGTTCACTATTTGGAAAAAGAGGCTGTGTTTGTATATAGTAGAAAGGTCCTTGTCATTTTCCATAACTTGTTTCCTATCTGTTTCCTAGAAACATGTACATCTATTATAGCATTTAGCCCTTTATTAATAATATATGAATTTCAAATTCAACCTATTTGAGTTATAATGAAGAAATTCCTAGCTAACATGCACAAAACAACCTTCATGCCTTTATACAACTACTTTCCATCAATAACTTTTCTTAACCATGTAAATCAACAATTTCGGCTCGTTAATTACACGTTAACTTTATTATATGATTATATTGAACGAATAAGGTTAATCATAATTACGTTATATAATAATATATCTCTATTTGTGTATAGCTGCTTGTTTGACGAAAGTCACGTTATCTTGACAAAACAACCGTCCATAGTACTCTCTATAATTAAAGATTACTTTTTGTATATGATTGTTCAGAACTTTCCTTGTAATAATCACGACGATAATCATTTACATCAAGATCATGGAGGTTTATACATTGTTGACTATGCCTTCATATTAGAATATGATATTTTTGCAAATCCACTTTTATTATGGTTCTGAATACTTCATTTACGGTTTGTTTCTAAGAAGGATTAATATACATTTTGATTTCAATTTGTAATAAAAGTAAACAAATAAATAGAATTATGTATGAAGATTGCTATTTGCACCATACTTCATGTCAAAATCAGGTCGTTCTAATATTAAAAATGTAAAAAACAGTTTGTGATGATGATGATGTATGTCAGCATGTGAAAATAAATAATGTATTTAGTAATTAACCTTTTAAATACAATTAGCTTCATCCTTATGTATATTTGAAATACCGAAACATAAAAAAAATACCAAACTTTATACAACTTCAAATGTCAAATTACATGCATACAAAATCATACATATATACGTACGCACATTGACATGTTTAAAAAGAAAACGTTTTCTTTTTTCCAGACAATTGAAAAAAGAATTCTCAATCACATTTTTGATGAAAGAGATGTTGCCTCTATTTGCCGGTAAAAGAAAGAAAAAGAAAAAAGAAACATAGATTCTGGTGGTGACTTTTCCAAAAGTCAAGTGGGGATATATAGACGACACGTGGCACCAATAGGAGAAATCAGTATGTTATCTTAGGGAAGGTTTTAAGGAAAGTCACTTCCTAATTTTTGTTAAATCTAAATTTCGATTTATTTTAAAGTGTTGGTGTATAAACACTTAGGTGGCGTTTGATTCGCAGAATGTTTTTAGATGGAATGATTTCTGTCAAAGGAATTTAACTTTGAAGGAATTGGAATTAAATGTTGTTAGGTTTGACCACCTATTTGGTTGTCAGAATTAAAGAAATTAGAATGTGTCTGTTTGGTTCACATAATGTAGCCTTGAAACTGGAATAAAATTTTGGTAAATGACTGAAATACCCTTTTATGTTCTTTTTTATTTCTAGCCGGTGGTGGTGGTTTCCGGTGGCGTTGGTGGCTGGAGGTGGTGGTTTTGGTGGCGGTGGTGGTTTTTGGCGGCGATGGCCGGATGTGGTGGTGGCTAATGGAGGTGGTGGTCGGTGGTAGTGGTAGTGGTCGGTGGTGGTAAATGGTGGCCCTAGGTGGTGGTGGTGGCTGTGGACGGAGGCAGTGGTGACCGGGGGCGATGGTGGCCGGTGGTGGTGGAGGCCGCTAGAGGTGGCCGAAATGACCAATTCCTCTACTTAAGGATTTTAATAGAATTTACACATTCCATTCCATTAGAATCCATGAACCAAACAATGGAAAGAAATTTGATCAAAGGAATTTAGGATTCCAACTCCATTCTATTCCATCAGAATCCGTGAACCAAGCGCATCCTTGGAGTTCAATATATGAAAAGTTCAATTTTGTTACAAATGACAAAATTCCCAAATAACTCAAAGTAATTTCAATCGATTTCTACTGAACTAAGCTTCAATCATGAAATCAAATCATAATGCAGCAAAACGAAGCTATTTCTTCCTTTTTTGGTATAATCCAAATCTTCTTCGCAAAATCCAAATGCATATAACAGAGAATTTCAAAAATTCAACAGAGATATAGATTTTGATTTCTTATACTTCATTCAGAACTAAACAATCAAAACTTTAGACCTCCCATGATGATTGTTGACTTAGGGTTTGTAATTGCAAATACGGATAAACAGATAAATTCGTAAAATCAACACATATATAGATACACCTAATCATATACGTGATTATGTAGGTTTTATGCTATTTTTGGTAGCAGAATTAGAATCGATGGTTTCGAAATCGGTTCCAAAATATAAAGAACCGATGTAAGCAATTACGGTTCCGGTACCAGTTCGTCGGTACCAGTTCGTCGGTTCCGATTCCATAAAATTTAATCGGGTAACCGTCTATACCCACCCCTAATTAACATAACATTGTACTTTGAATCCTATCATGTTATTTTATTTAGTTCAAATGTTCAATTCATCTATATGTTACCTTTTGTCGGTTAAAAACGTTATCAAAAGATTATTATTAACCACCTTTTAGATATTTGATTAATAAATATAATTCTTATGGATTGGTCGATTTTTGTAATCACCGATTGTACTCTATTTATATAAATTTTAATTAACTCCATTGTATCTTTTAAATGAACAATATTAAAAAAAACAAAAGTGTGCATTGTTTCAACATGTAATGTAATGTTACTTTAAGGCTGTGTTTGGCAAAAATAAGCTAACTTATAAGCTAGTTCATTCAAACATGTACTAGAAGCTAGCTTAAACGCTACTTTGAGTAGCTTATGGGAAGCTTATTGTAGCTTTTTCCAATTATACCTTATTAATATTAATTATTAAATTCAAATATACCCTTTTTGGTCATTTTACATACTCATAAGCTAGTTTTTGCCAAACATAATTTGTTCATAAGCTAGCTTGTCAGCTACTAGCAAGCTTATCAATTAACAGCTAGCTTATCAGCTACCAGCTAGCTTATAAGCTACGTGTGCCAAACATAGCCTAAAAGAATTTTGAGTTTTAAAATTTAACATAAGATTTATTCTAGTTTACAATCATGAAGAATGTAGCTAAAAGTCAAGAACTCAAAAGTACTATAAAAAGGCAGCATGCCTAAACCACTCAAAACTTGTCTTATAACTTTCTCTGGTTCCTCTATAATTTCTGAGGTTGATCATGGACACCTCCCTTCCACAAACAAGTCTTCTTCTATCTCAAGATCAAATTGGAAACCCTAATTCTTCTTCTTTAAACTTCCCTTTCTCCATTAATGATGATCCAATCTATCGTATCTTCGACTGTGATCACACCTTCGATTATAACCATAATCCTAATCCTAATCCTAATCCTAATCCTAATCCTAATCCTAATCCGCCATTGTTCACGGATACACCAAGTTACCAAGATTCTAGTTCGTTGAGTTTCCCAGCATACGTTAGAACGAATGAGCAAAGCCCGGTCTTGCTTGATTTGACCACAGCCACCAACACTGCTGAAAGCTCTCACATTTCTGTCCATGATACTTGCATGCCACAACCAAATGGTTTTTATAGGTATGTTACATAACAAAGTAATTAAGGTGATAAATAGAGTGTTTGTTTTGATTTTGGTTTAAGCATGCTATATGTTAAGGTGTCGTTTGGTTTTTAAGATGTCTGAAATCTGACGCTTAATTTTACATATAAAAAATAAGATGGATGATGCACCTTTTAAAATGTCAAAGAATGGTAAGAGGTTTTCAGAACAACCTTAGGTCTTAAAACCTCTTAATTTTCAAACTTAAGAGGTTTTAAGAGGTACTTAAAAAAAAACACCTAGCCCCTAAATCTTATTTTAAATCACTTTTTTTGCTTGCAAAATGTAGAGATGCATTCAATGGAGAGAGGGTGCATGATGGAACGAAGATTTCTTTTCGTATAAGAACGGAGCTTGAGGTGTTGGATGATGGCTATAGATGGAGGAAGTATGGCAAGAAGAAGATTAAAAGTAGTCCTAATCTAAGGTAATACTAATATTCATCTAAAACACTATGACTTCATGTACCCTTTGTGTTCCTGATCTCTTTCACTTGCTTTATGTGCTTGTATGATTTTAGAGGAAATTTGGGTTTGTTTTAACATAGTTATGAGCATATTCACTCAATGCATGCATTCAATCATCAGAAAATCGTGCAATTGTAAAACTGTCAAAATATATGGATCCAGATGATGCTAACATAGCGTCGCTACCTTCGATTCACACCATATATAGGTGAAGACCCGATTTGAGTTCCAATATTCATATTTGATCCATATCTAAACTTGATATATAGCTAGTGCCAATGGCTATCTAAATGCATCATGTCTCATATTCAGGACACCAAAAGGAAGAAAAAATACACAAATATAACAAGATTTTAGTTGTCTTTTTATTAGTTCATCATTTGCTTTTTATTATTTGTAGGATCGATGGGAATGGTGGCTAGAGGTGCACAAAACCGGTTTTTTAACTGAACCGGTTTTTTAAAAATCAGTTTTTTTATTAATCGGTTTTTTCTTAACCGGTTTTTTAAAAAATCGGTTCGGTTTATTACCGGTTCGGTTTATTACCGGTTCATTACCGGTTTTGGCTACATTCCTCCCCTAGAACCCAACGGTCTGAAATATTTTGAAAAGAGATTGTCTTTTAAAAAACCGGTTTTTTAACCGGTTCGGATAAAAACCGGTTAAAACCGGTTATTGAACCGGTTAAAGCCGATCCGGTTTTTTTCTCAGCCGGTTAAAAAAAAAACCAGTTTCGGTTATTTTTTTCGGTTTTCGGTAATCGGTTTTTTTGTGCACCTCTAATGGTGGCCCTTGATGCATGAAAGTTAACAATCATAATTACATATATAACACAAAAACAAGCATAAGAGAGATACTATTTCATATGTGCATTGAAAGAATAAATCATTAAGAGGTTTTTTTCTTAGACCATGAGTATCGCTACCTAAATTACTCTGCTTATCCGGATGTCACCTCAGTGTCACATCAACTTTTCTCTTTCCTACCCAATTTATCCTAAAGTGGAGTACTGCTACCTTAAACTAACTCAATCTTTTCTCCACTTTTTATTATTATTTGAATATATATGTATGAGAGAGAGAGAGAGAGGAAGAGAGAGGAGGGAGAAAGAATAGATATCGGGAGGAGCCATTCGGGTTTCAACACCTGGAGCCAATACCCGCGCGGGTAAAATGAAGGGGGCGTACCAATGTGGAACTCAAACCCGCAAAGCCCAAAGGCACACCCGATCCCCAAGCCTGAAGGCCATATGCTTGGTCTTATAGCTTTATGATCTTAATGGTATGGGAGGTTTATTTGCTAAGCTTTACGAAATTATTTTTTACGGCTTAACAGTTATGTCGTTAAGTTAAAATATATAGCTATATAAACACGCTAGTCCTCTTTAAATCACACCAAATTTTTTTTACCAGAAACGCCCTAAAAATAATCTAATCTTATCTTTACGTCCCTCAAAAACTAATTTGGTTTGTGGGGAATGTTGTTAGTATTCATTTCCATCATAACTATAGAGTATAGACAAATAAAATAATAATACCCCTTCATCAAAAAAAATTACCTTTACAATATTATATAAATAGTATCATTAAATAGTATCGTATGTTTGAGGCAATTGAATTTGTTTGCATGCAAGGTTTCATTTTCAATCCGAAGTTGAAGTTGTAGACCATAGGTTATACAAATAGTCGTTATTTTCTTTTAGTATTTATCTTCTAATTATACTCAAAATCAATATAAACAAATAGATACGATTTCTATCATCAAAGAGTTATAGAAGAATATAGAAAAATCCATTTTATAATAATCAAGTGTTCTTGTTATATACATATATAACTTAAACATGTTTAGCTTTTGTAAATGTCGAATGACTGTTAAGAATTAAACAAAGTTGCTAATTAAATAGATAATAGCAACACACACATATCATACATTCTAGTGTTGTGAGTTTAATAATTACATATAGAACATTGGGAAAGAAAACTAAATAATAATATTAGTGGTTGTCAATAGACGAATGCATGACTCATAATCCCACGCCTGACTCAATAGACGAATGCATGACTACATTTGGACTGTTTGGAAAGGGAGAAACAATGTGGTATTCAACGGTGGTACCTTCAACCCTCTTATTAGCAAAAGATATTCAGTTTTGGGTTTTTTTTTTCTCTGTTATAAAAGTCCTATTGGTAGGAATTTCAATTGGATCGATTGAGCTAGTAATCCAAGGGGATTGTGACATTTTTTGTGCGTTAGCATCTTGCTAGTTGCATTTTGTTAATAAATTGTAGTTCCAAAATAAGTCCCATGCATGTATCTAGTTTATTGTTTTGGTCTTTTTCACAACATTAATCGATGACTATGATAAAGAGTTCTATGAAATAAACAATGTATGATTGATTCTTTAAAAATAAACATACAATGACGTGATTGTCAAAATCCAAAAACTACTCATTATTGAGTCTTTATCAAATTTGTGCTCACTTATTTATTGTTCTCCATTGTATTCTTGTTTTAGATTAATGCTTTGTGTCCAATCAATTTTGATATCTTTAAATTCTTTTTCTATGACAAAGCAAAATCAACTAATTTATTTATCAAAATCTCCCAAATAAATAGGAACTACTACAAATGTTCGACGTTGGGATGCCATGTCAAGAAAAGAGTTGAACGAGATAGAGATGATTCAAGCTATTTGATAGCTACCTATATCGGAATGCATAACCATGAAATTCCATCTTTGATCTCGTGCAATACACGTCCAAACAGAGTATGGACATTGCAATTTTCGTGAACATATTGCAATCACATGATTGTGAGTTTGAATTTTGTCCTCATAAGTTCTTTACTATGGTTTAACTTGGTATTGAATTAGGCCATTGTAACCTAAGAATAAAGTTTAAACTCATTAGCAATATGATATAAACGTTAAATTAGTAGTGTTAATTGTAATTTGTGTCAAATTTTCTTAACGAAACATGTTTTCTTTAAGACATTGTGAGGTAAATATTTTTCTTTATTTTCTCAATGTTAATATGTTATGAGCAAATTGTCCTAATTAGAAAAAGTTTTATAAAGTAAGCTTTGAGAATGATTAATTTGTAATTAGCTAGTAATTGTAGCTATTGGGCTTGGGCTTTTGTATATAGGCCCTATATATAAATGGATTGGGGTTTGGGAAGAGGAGTGTGAACAATTCTAATGATTGTCATTTAGTGTGCTTTGAGTGTGTGTGTGTACAATTCTGATGAGTGTCAAAAGGGGTTGGAATCAAAGTTATTGTCATGCAGTTCAGAAGGTAGTTTAAGTATTTTTACGGTGATTTCATAACCTTATTTTTCTTCATTTGAATGGATTCAAAAGAAATCATTTAGATGAACTTTTTTTAGGTATCAAATGAGCAGAGCTAATGAAGGATATTAAAATAATTATAATCACCACTATGGATTCCGATATTGGTATGTAATGAAAATCATTTTCGGAACAAAAAAAATAGAACAATTAACAAATTTATAATATGTATGCATCAAGTAACAGATTCTAACCTAAACAATTAACATTTTATTTAGGGATTGCTATTTGGACCCCCCTCACTCACATAAATATAGTGGATCCCACCATTGGGACCCACCTGTGCACTCATATCACCTACTCTCATCCCCTTATTTATGGTTGCTTTAGTCAAATCATTACGTTTTAGTTTAGAACAATTTGTGCAGTTTCCTTACGTACAATAGTCTTGGGCGTTTAGTTAGCAATATTTTTGTTTCTAACAGTACAAAAAGTAATTTTAATATTTTTTAAAGTGTATTTAATCTCTAAAGGCTGAAAAAAACTACCCTATTTGGTAACGTCAGAAAATCTTGATGATACATGAAAATCAATTATTATTTCTAAAATAATGTATTCTTTTGTCAAATTAATGAACATCAATATAGAACTTATACATGCCAGTTACAAAAGTAAATGATAAATTATTTCAAGGATCATTTGGTGTTATATCTTGCATTTGACGAACCGAAAATGTGGATAGAAAAGGAGAAGCTTTCCTTAAAATAAATTTCCTTAAAAAGATAGGAAAGCTTCCTCTAAGAATATTTTAGAAATTGTTATTAGGAAATATTGTGCATGTGAGAAGTGAATATGATTAGAGAAGATGCAAGGAAGTTGTGAGTTGTGACATTAAGTCACATTCTCTTATAAAATTTAAATAATGTCTTTTTGTTTGTGTGGTTGGCCGAAAGTTTAAATTTATAGAAATCTACGTGGTCCCACGTGTATAGATTCGGTAATTGTGATGTTATGTAAAAATGAACATTCGCTCAACACGTATTGCTACGACTTCAAAGTTATCTTAAACTAGCGTGTCGTCCGCGCGTTGCGTGGTAGTGAAAGATCTTTTAAAGAAATAGTTATTCGGATTTAGATAAAACGTAATTTTTCGATGAGTAATTAATAATATCGAAATTAAATGAATAATATTTTCCATAAGTTGTATGTTTTTCTATATTTATAATCGTTTCTTGTTACAAAAAGTTTAAGATATATTGTTAATAACTTTGTTGTTGTATTTTTTAAATACTCAAATGACATGTCATATAACAATGTTACTATTATTGTTATAAAATGTTCGGCTACAGTTACTCAACCCTATGACTTGCAATAATTTGACATCTAAAGATAATTGGCCAAAATAAGCTAATAATTGTTTGGTGTATCGACCAAAATGATCCAACAATGTTCACTTAGAGGATCGACCAATAATAATCACCCCTCATGACTTTTCACAAAGGTTTCTTTACCTCATTTATATACCAATAATTCATTGTCAAGTTTTTATATTTCTATCAATGTGGGATATCCCATACTCATCTATAATTCAACGTGAGCTTAGAGTATCGGCCAAGATGAGCCAACTTTATGAGTTACCACATAGTCATCTCAACCTTCATTTTTATATACTTAAATCATTGTCAATCTTTTGTGTCTCCGTCAATACGGGATACACAATGCTCATCCACAATTCAAGAAACTAAGGAAGTTTCAAAGTTCTCATTTTTTAGGATGTTATCTTTTTTTTATTATCGATTTTCCTTTTAGATATATAGGTATAGATTTAAACTTTTAGGTTAGACGAAATGAGCCAACATATTAGTTTTGAAGCTCAACCAAAATAAGCAAACAATGTAAGTTTAAGATCCGTTAAGATGAGCCAACCCCATGAGTTGCCACAAAGGCATCTCCACCACCTCCATTTATATACACAATTTAGTGTTACTCTTTTGTGTCTCAACCAATGTGGGATACACAACACTAACTACAATTTAAGAAATGAGGAATTCTCTACTTGTCAAACATTCTTCTCTCAATTAACGTGGGACAACCAACTTAACACCATAATTTAAGATTTGAAAAAAATCTCAAACTTCATCCTACCTTACTCACCCTTTGTATCTTTAATTTATTTTTGCCGGTTTCGTTTTAGATACATACATATATATATATATATACTTTTTAAACACTTGGGTTGGCCAAAATGAACCAATTTATTAGTTTGAATGGTCGACCAAAATGAGCCAACGTGAGCTTTAAAGTATCGCCCAAGATGAGCCAACTTTATGAGTTACCACAAAGTCATTTCAACCTCCATTTTGATATATATGGATCATTGTCAATCTTTTGTTTCTCCATCAATGTGGGATACCCAATGCTCATCCACAATTCAAGAAATGGGGAAGTCTTAAAGTTCTCACTTTTTAAGATGTTATCTCATTTTTTTATGGTTTTTCCTTTTAGATAATATAGGCATAGATTTAAACTTTTAGGTTAAACGAAATGAGCCAACGTATTAGTTTTGAGGCTCAGCCAAAATGAACCAAATGTAAGTTTAAGATCGGCTAAGATGAACCAACCCCATGAGTTGCTACAAAAGCACCTCAACCACCTCCATTTATATACACAATTAAGTGTTACTCTTTTGTGTCTCCACCAATGTGGGATACACAACACTAACTACAATTTAAGAAATGAGGAATTCTCAATCCTTAAAATATCACCTCATTTTGTTTGGTTCTTTCTATTAGATATATATATATATATAGATAGATTAGGTGAAAAAAGAGAACCCTTGATTAAAATTTCTCCTTAATTGATGAAGAAGCTCATATGTATACATATAAACTTGGGTTTAGCTATACTTAGCTTTACACCATTTCACATCTAATAAACAACAATCAACTCTTTATATACACACATTCACTTCTTAAAGTTACATTCTACTACCAATGTGGGACAACCTAAACAACAAAACTAAATCTTAAAAAATAATTCAAAATTAGGAGAAAAAAGATAAATGTAAATGGAGGCATCTCATGATGCCACCTAAGCAACCCCAAGGTTTTCCTTTTAGGTATATATAGATTCATCGTTCTTAATATAAACTGATGAATGATTGATTAACTGGATTTTATGGAAAATGGTTCTGTCGTTGTTACAAAAATCACAACTCTAAGGCTATCAGTACCCCAACCCTCCCAACCTAACTGTCACATCAGCTGACACATCAACTTTTCTCCAATCCTCTCTTAACCCTCTCATAACCCTCTGCAACCCTCTACAACCCGTACCCCAACCCTCTCAACCCTCTCACACGCACTAGTACAAAAATGGTTATTTGTGATGGTTAAAAATCGTTGTTGTAGGTATACGATAACGGTTTTCGTGAACATAAAAAACGTCATCTATTTTGCCGTCACTTTTGATATACCATTTGTTACGTTTAAAAAATGTTATCAAATCACATCAAAAACTGTTACCATTGACTAAAACCATCACCATTGATATGTAAAAAAAAGTAAAATATTTCTTAAAACCGTCACCATAAGATAACACACGATGACATTTATTTTTGAAAACCGTAAAAATAGAATGACATTCTATGACTTTTCTTTTTAAAAACCATCACTGTAAATTCACATAAGGTGACGCTTATTTTTCAAAACATCACTAAAGCATGAGATAACGTAATGTTTATTTTTTAAAACTGTCATTGTTGATTGGCATATTGTAACGTTTAATTTTTAAGCCATCACTATACATTACATATGATAACGTTCATATTTGAAAATCACACTAGTACAAAAACTCACATTTGCCACGGTTAAAAACCGTGGCCATAGGTCTTTAGTCACAGTTTTTCATTTTTATCAAAGCGTAGCCTATTCTCCCGTGACCATTGATACACTTTTGGTCACGCTTAAAATGTGTCACCAAATCAAATGAAAAACCATAGCCATAGTTTAAAAACCGTAGCTATAGGCATATCCAAATTTTATGGTATTAGAGCATTTTACCTAAACCGTGGCCATAAAGTATCTTTTGTCACATAAACTCACATTAAACGTAGCATTTAGTTATCTTTTGGTCACACAATATAAAAAAAAAGCATGACAAAAAAATACCTATAGCCACATAATATTTTTTAATGTAGCCGATGATTGCTCTATAATCGTGTATATTTTTTTAACGTCGCCATGACTCGAACTTGAGACCTCATCTTTGATAAGGAATGGACCAACCACCAGGACACTACTGATTTTGTTAAAAGTATCTCATTAAATATTAAAAACCATAGCCAAATTCATGACATATAGTTACACTTAATTTTTAGAAACGTGGCTATAAGTACACTTATATTTTAGACACATAATAAACCATGACTAATTCAATAGTTACACTTATATTTTAGAAGCGTGAGTATTAAATGCCTTTTGGTCATGCGAAATATTAAAAATCATGACGTTAAACTATTTATTAGTCACGCAATTGATTATGTAGAATCGTAGCCATTGGTCAGCTTTTTAAGACAATAAAATTATTTTAATCGTGGTTTTAACTATATTAATAGCTACACACATTTCATATTAACTGTGACGAAATCATCACATATTGTCACGCTTCATACGATAAACAGTGACTACTGGTTATCTTCTTGTCACAAAAAATAATAAAACTATGACTACAAATACCCATGACTTTTGGCTACGTTTTACAAATTTTCGTGGCTAAATGTGTATATTCTTTTGGTCACGGAAAAATGACTTCATGAGGCCATACGCGGTCTACAGTCACAAATAATAATTGTCACAAAAAAACCGTGACTATATGTATGTCTATGGCCACGGTTTTTAATTGTTACTTGCCACGACAAAAAAATTGTGGCCATACGAACAATTTAGTCACGGTTTTGTTTAAACCATGACATTAAGTTTAAACCTGTTTTCTAATGGTCATGGTTATTGAGTTACATCGTGGCTAAAATAATACTCCAAGTTTATTATGACTTTTAGTCACAGTTCTAGACCTAACCGTGACTAATATGAATTTCAAAACCGTGGTAAAAAAGCATTTTTGTACTAGTGTCATCACCATATTATGCCATATGATGACATTTGTTTTTAAAACCGTCACTACAGATGACACACGGTGACGTTTATATTTTAAAATCGTTACTGTAGCATGACATATAGTGACATTTGTATTTCAAAACCGTCACCGCAACATAGTGTATGGAGACGTTTATTTTTCAAACCGTCATCGCAGCATAACTTATGGTGATGTTTGTATTTGAAAACTGTCAATACAAGATGACATACGATGACGTTTATTTTTCAAAAACGTCTACTTAGCTACATACTATTGTAGGGTTTTTGTGGGTATCCTCAGATCAAACTGACTCAAGGATTAACACAGATCTATCAAACCTCGCTGGTTTGATATATCTCATAGGTTTAAAACAAACTGTTAAAACCCACGTGATCAGAGACCCGCTGTTTCCGATCTAATCATGCGGAAGCGATAAAAGCTAAAAAACCCATTAAAGCCTAATGATTTTTAATCGTTTATAGCTCTAAACCTAAAAGATCAGGTTAGATTAATTTACCTGGATTGCTTGAGATTTAGTCCACCGGTGATCGACCAACGAACGTTCTTCTAGTTGAACTTTATGAAACCCGAACAAAAAACTGAGATTCGACCGGGGGGGTCAGCGCCGGTTTTGGAGAGAGAGAGAGGAGGGAAACTGAGAACTGGTTTTCTTAATTGAAAAGCTTGTTATTTTTCTTTAACCCATAAGCCTTATTTATATGGAGGAAAAATACAGTTTGTATGGAATCCAGTTTCCTTATTATAATTATCTCAAATCCTTTCCCTTTTTAATTAGCTGGAAAAGAATTTGCATACGATAATTACGATTATATATATTTATATATAAAAACCTTATTAATTAACTATTATATATTTATTTATCTAATAAATATATAATATCCTAATTAATTAATAACCCTCTAACTTTGGTAATTCTGGCTGAAATTACCCAACTGATTTATAATACACTATTATAAATCCTAATTCTCCATTTCGGGGTTTCATCTAACTTGTTCGACTTATAGGTCCTCACAGGTGTGACCCTCAAGTGTCTCGTAACATTGGATATATAATCACTTGGTTTGTCAACTCCGCACATAATTCCTAACAGACTCCCACTTGTGCAAGTTGGCAATACCACCTTTGACTATACGGACCTAAGGAGGCCCCTAGACAGGCACTTAGGCTGACCAGGTTACAAGAACTCTTATACCCAGACTGGTGATATAAACATTCCGTAAGGAACTGGTATCTATGAAACTACTGTTCATTGATTGGGTATATCTTGGCTTTTCCCTTTGCATCGCGATATTTCATCTGTGAGTATGAGCTTGGAAGGTGTCAACTCTAAATACTCAAGATTCTGTTCTCTTGATTATCTGACTTTCACTGATAGGTAAACGACAAAGAACTAATCAGTTCGTTTGGGCATGGCCATGCACTTCATCAGTATACTTAGTCAGTCAAGATGGGCCCAGAAATATCTCTCTTCTGAGAAGAGGTGCAAATCCCATCTTGCATATCTGCCTTTGACACCACGGCTTCCGCTGAATCTAGTTACACCCTTTATAGCCACCCTGTTACGGCGTAGCGGTTGAGTGCACTAAGAATCCAGTAGTCCTCATGATATCAAATCAGATACCTCAGGTGATAGGGACAACCACTGTGAGATTTACTTATGACTTTATTCCAAGAAGTAATCTCAACCGCGGATCACGTCCGATATTTGCTACTCTATCAAATATCTGTGCAACTTTTAGTCTACAACACTTGTAGCTGTTATTCAGCAACTGATCATAACTACCTAAAAGTTCACAATGACTTTAACACCTTATCATGCTCCCACATTGATAAGTTGTCACGGACAGATTTTGAATGAAAAACGGAGACTGATTTCATTCCTGGATACATTAAAACATGCAAAATGTGAAAGTGATAAAGAAATCAATCTTGTATAGTCCATATTACACGCTGTAATAATAACAAGATTGCATGTCTTTTCTTTAATAACTTTCATAATATCTATTTAACGTTTGTTAGATACTGGTCTAAAATAAAGTATCACCTATCTTTAGTTTAAACCCTTTGATTAAAGTTTACCAATCTAATCAAAGTGATAACCAAAAACACAAGTCTGTTTACTTGTATCTGCTAATTATTGTTTTGCAAACACCTCTTAAAACAATAATTAGTCTTTCATCATATTCCGTGAACTTGGAGACCTGGACTAACTTCCAGTTCCTGAATATGTAAAACTGCAACTTTCCTTAGTTGCTGTGTAGATGAATGATTTCTACCTGAAATCCGATTCCATTTGCAATTCTGGCAAATCTTACTGGAATCTTATATTTTGATCCAACACTTTAATTATTGATTTCTAAGGTCAGTCACGACCTTTGTTTCATGGGTATTGAAACTCTTATCCTTTTGACTAAAAGGGTAAATTACATCTTATGAATTCTTATCCTACCTGGATTATGAATTCCGAGATATATCAATAATTGCATCTTTTATTCTTTATCTCAGAATAGATAGAGAATAAATTGGGCTCCCACTTGCTTATATAAAAACTAACTATTACTCAAAATTTTATTATTGACTTAGTCAAAACTTTGATTAGTCAATTCTAATTTTAAGTAATGAACTTTGAGAATTTCCTTTTATGAAACTTAACTGGATTTGGTCAAATCCTAATTCCAGATCTTGGAATCTTTCTGGTTTCATGAATACTGTTATTAACGTTATCTGAGTTAATGTTCTAAATTCTCTAAGTAAAACATTTGAATAAAACTTGATCAAATTTGATTAGTTGATTCTGAGAATTTCTTTTATAAAACTTAACTGGATTTGGTCAAATCCTAATTCCAGAACTTGGAATCTTTCTAGTTTTATAAATACTGTTATTAACGCTATCTGAGTCAATATCCTAAATTCTCCCTTTTTTATCACAAAACTATCATTTATAAATGTTTCATTCTCAAAACACATTCCTATAGAATCTCGTGTGTTTTGATAGTTTTTATACGAATCACTTCAATTTAATAAATTTTATTGAAGTAACTATAACAGGCAATAACTAGGATCATACAAACACTAAGCACAATTAGATATTTCAATGTCAAGACCATAACTTTTGAAAAATAAAAACATCGAATTATAAAATATAATTATTCAAACATTGTTTAAAACATAAATCCCCAAAAACAACTGTTTTAAAATTATAAATTCAAAAAGTCTTGACTTAAATCATCTTGTACTTTGATCCTTAGCAACCTCTGGGCATTTCACTTCTGACCTCCTGCAATAATCATTTGCTCTAGGTATCAGTATACTTGTGAATTGACAAGTAAGAAGTGACAAGTCAAAGCAATCATAAATTTTCTGAGGTTTACATACCTGCTTCATGACGCTTAGGGCAGTTTTGCCTCCAATGACCGATCTCATTGCATATGAAGCAGCGATTCTCGGTCCTAGCTTTGTTTGGCTTAACTTTCTTGCCCTTGCCCTTGCCCTTGCCTTTCTTGGGTGCACTCTGGATGGCCTGGACTGGTCCTTTTCCTTTACTGGTGCTAGCTTGCCCATTCTTCTTCTTCACCCCTCCGTCTTTCACCATCAAGACATCCTTAGTCTTGTTCTTGTTCCCCATATTCAGTTCAGCTGTCTTTAGCATGGAGTGCAATTCTGCTATTGTTTTCTCCATGTTATTCATATTGTAATTGACTACGAAGGGCCTGTAGTCTTCTGACAGTGAATTGAGTATGGTATCTGTTGCTAGCTGCAATGGAACGGGATGACCTAGCCTCTCCAGATGATCTAAGTGCCGTTTCATTTTCATGACATGGTCACTTACTGATGTTCCTTTTACCATCTTGCACTCATTGAATGCTTTGGTGGCATCGTAGCGTTCTGTACGAGCCTGAGTCTGAAACATGTCCCTCAGCTGGCGGATCATGTCGTAAGCATTTGTATTTATGAGCCCTGCTTGCAGATCTGGGCTCATGGTTGCTAGCATCAGACAGGCGACATCAAGGAGATCATCCGAGTGCTTCTTGTGGGCATTTCTGGCAGCAGCCGGAGCGTTTGCCGGAGGTGCCTCCCCAAGTGGCTCTTCAAGCACATACCACTTTCTCTCATGTCTGAGCACAATCATCAGATTGCGCTCCCAGTCGAGAAAGTTAGGGCCGGTCAGTTTATCCTTCTCTAGGATAGATCGGAGGGAAAGATTATTAGTGCTGGTAACAGTGCTTGCCATCTACACAAGATAAAACTTTTGGTCTTAGCAACTGTAAATAGATAAATTTCCAATAAAATATCAATAAACCCTTAAATGATCAATTTATTGGACTAGGATCCTTATTTCATACGTCCTGATGTGCGTAATGTTCTGGCTCCACCAGACCCGTATTTATTTCGGTAGGTAAGGACTTTTACCAATCATATCTAACTGACATGACTCCTAGATCTTTTCGGAACCATGGCAACTACCTGTGCATGTTTTAGTCCCTCTTAGTGCTTTTTGGCCCGGTACCACCCGGTGAACTTTATAGTACCAAAACAGATCTCACCATTTTGGGGACCTGATCACTATACTCTGGCCGGTACCACCCGGAGATAATTCGCAGAGTTATGTAACCCCTTCAGCTTCAGTTTGAACACAGACGTTGAATGTGTGATCACTTACAACGCCTATGTACTTTACGCCGAAGGTGCCCCTAGATAGGTTGCACTACTAATCTATGATTTTCGGGGTTTTGAAAAACTTTACTTCTAGGCTTTTGAAAAACTGATTGTTACAAAGGCTACTTATGTTTTAAACTAACTGTTTCAAACATACACGTAATTTTAAAACTAACTGTTCTAAAATTACTTGCTAATTAAAACTAACTGTTTTAACAGCACACCTAGTTGATTAAAACTAACTGTTTTTGTCAACTTGCCTTTTATGTATAACAATCACCTATAGGTTTTTAAATCAAAAACTATTGTTTTGAAAAGTTTAACGAAACTAAAACCTATATTCCTTTTGTGATATAAACTAGTTTTAAAGTAACAACTCTATTTAAAACTATTAACATGCAAGATATCACAAATAATTAATCAACCATGCAATTAAACAATAATTAATCACATAGTACCTAATTATAGTTTTTGCCAACGTATCTTAGGGACCAATAATGACCTATCTTACTAAAAGCTTCAAAACTCGCGTAGCTCCCACTGGCCTCGCCATGTTTGTTAGAACTTCCGGTAGGATGAAGAATTTTAGTAGCTCCCACTGGCCTCGTCATCCCGAAGGAAGAAAGGAAAAATTTTCTATCCTAAGGTCATTATTACATAAGGGGTTGCAAATGGCACGCAGGCCTCCCCGTAAATATGTCAAGGGTCTAAGTTGGCAAAACACTATAATAGATATATATATATATATATATGTAAAATCAAACTGAAATTCATATATCGAGCTCAAGCAATTACGCAATTATGTATATAAATGCAATATAACAAAAGCAATATTATAATTACGAGAAATAAATCTGGATCCGTTAAAATTATCTTGTCTTAATAAAACTTGGTTTTATTACAGATTCGGAAAACAAACTGTTTTATGAATCAAAAATATTTTAGGTTGAAAAATGGTTTTTAATTAAAACTGAGATTTATAAACAATAAATCCTTCTTTACAAAAACTAAAACCATTTTATCTAAAAATAATTTATTTACCCAAAAAATTATATCAAACGGGTTTTTTGATCCAATTTTATAATACTGGCCCTTAGTGTTTTAATTAAATAGTAAAAACATAAAATTAGGCCTATTTGAGAAACCCGAAAAATTTTAATTCCGAAACTCAACTGGTTTGAATAAATTTTTATTGTATACAGAAAAATAATTTTTGGATAAGAAAACCTTAAAACCAAGACAATTTCTTTTGGGCCATAACTTGGTCCAAGAATTGGGCCTTTCGGCCTGACAACGGAACTTGGCCCAAAACGGAAAAACCCTAGAGTAGTAACGTTTGCGTTTGGCTACCGTTATCCCCTCCGATCATCACCAATCACTTCCGCTGTCCAAAGACAGCGATGTTTAGTGTCACCACGACTGTGGTTGTGGTCGGCGACGATAGCATTACGAGCCACCATCGATTATAGGATTGTTGCCGAAAAAGAAATCACCACCGCCTAGCTGGTGGTGCGGCTTGGCGGTTCGCGAAATTGCCGCCACCACCTCGCTGGTGGTTCGGCTTGGCGATCGCGAAATCGCCGCCACCTCTATCGATCGATTGATCGTTTGGCCACCATCACACGTTGCCATCGCCGTTTGTTTACTACTGCCACCACCACACAACCGTCGCCGCCTTAGCCGGCGATCGATTGAAAAACAGCCGCCATCGTCACCACCGATCTGGTGGCAGACCCCGTCGGCAACCGTCGCTTGCTTACCACCGGACTGGTGGGGCGACGATTGGTCTGTGGTTCTCGGCCACGATCGCGAAGACAATCCGGCCACCACCGTCCACCGCGACCACCAATCTGGGGTGCGGTCTGGTGGTTGATTACGACGCCTGACGCCGCCACCACGAACTGTGGTGCGGCCGGTGTTCTTGTGTGGGTCGATTGATTTCGAGAGCCAACCGCCGCCGCCGCCCGGCATGGCCGTAAGGCAGCCGGCGGCCTGGCAGGTGTTTCGTGGTGCTCCGATGATGTCAACGGCCTTAAGCCGCTGCCACCATCGTACCAACAACGCTACCACCGCCACCAAATCGTGGTGCGGTGGTTGATTATTACGGTGCCGCTGCTATCACCACCGTTGCTGGTGGTGTGATTTGACAGCGTGTGCCGCCACCACCAATCGGGTGGTGCGGCTTGGTGCTCATGTGGCGAGATTTCACAGCCGGCGATCGGCCTGGCGGTTCGGCTAGCTAACTGCTGCCATTCCACCGCCGATCGTCGGTTGGGTGTTCTTGGTGTGTTCGAAGTGATAAAAATTAAAACTTTAAAACCAAAACGACCAATTTTAACGGATCACGCATAAACTGACATAAACAGATAAAAACTAAAACGATTCATAACCATGGCTCTGATACCACTGTAGGGTTTTTGTGGTTATCCTCAGATCAAACTGACTCGAGGATTAACACAGATCTATCAAACCTCGCTGGTTTGATATATCTCATAGGTTTAAAACAAACTGTTAAAACCCAGTGATCAGAGACCCGCTGTTTCCGATCTAATCATGCGGAAGCGATAAAAGCTAAAAAACCCATTAAAGCCTAATGATTTTTAATCGTTTATAGCTCTAAACCTAAAAGATCAGGTTAGATTAATTTACCTGGATTGCTTGAGATTTAGTCCACCGGTGATCGACCAACGAACGTTCTTCTAGTTGAACTTTATGAAACCCGAACAAAAAACTGAGATTCGACCGGGGGGGTCAGCGCCGGTTTTGGAGAGAGAGAGAGGAGGGAAACTGAGAACTGGTTTTCTTAATTGAAAAGCTTGTTATTTTTCTTTAACCCATAAGCCTTATTTATATGGAGGAAAAATACAGTTTGTATGGAATCCAGTTTCCTTATTATAATTATCTCAAATCATTTCCCTTTTTAATTAGCTGGAAAAGAATTTGCATACGATAATTACGATTATATATCTATACTATATATTAAAAGAAGGATTTTGCTGATGTCATCAAAACGAAATTGAGCAATCTTATTGGCCAATTAATGAAAAGATTCCACTTGACGATGTCATATTTATTTTTTATTTTTTATTATTAAAATCATTTAACTACCTAAATTTATATACTATATATTAAAAGAAGGATTTTGCTGATGTCATCAAAACGAAATTGAGCAATCTTATTGGCCAATTAATGAAAAGATTCCACTTGACGATGTCATATTTATTTTTTATTTTTTATTATTAAAATCATTTAACTACCTAAATTTATTTTAAATTTAACTTTAAAATAATATTATTTTTAGAGTTAAAAATATCCAGCATTTAAAATCATATATCCACCATATATACCATGAAGTATTATAGTTAAAAATATACAACATTTAAAATCATATATCCACCATATATACAACGAAGTATTGACCAAGTTAATACCTAGATTTTTAAAATCATATCTATTTAAATTATTAATCATAACAATCTATACCAAAATTAACCTAATTTTAAGGACTTCCTTCAGTTTGTAAAATCTATATAAATTATGAACTTTTGTGCTTGTCATTTGTAATTAATCATTCGTTCAAAAGCTTTTCTACTAAATCTTCTATAACCATGTCGCAAGATGCGTTGAATTTCATTCACGAAATCAATACCCAAAACGATTGTTTGATGATAAAAGTTCGAATTGTTCGTATGTGGAAGCAATCTTTTTCTCTAGACATGATTTTAATGGATGAAAAGGTAATCGTTTTGTGTTTTTTTTTAACGTTATATCTGATTAAGTGTTTGTTAAAATAATTTTTCTATTGTTGTTTATCTGTAGGGTAAAAAAATTCAGGGAACTATTAAGGCAAAGTTGATACACAATTTTGACAGGCTTCTTGCAGAAGGTTCGATAGTTGTGCTGAGTAAGTTTGGTGTTGCTGAAAACAGTGGTTGTTATCGTATCATAAATCATCCTTGTAAGTTGAATTTCTACCGTACCACCACTGTTAAGAATACTGAAGTATTTGACGGACCTGTTTATGGATTTGGTTTTGTCAAATTTGATGACATCAACAATAAAAAGTTAGTGATGAGTTCGCAGTAGGTTAGTTGTTTTAACTTTTTTTTATAATGCATTTAATATATCGTATTTTTTTCTATGTTATTGATATATATCTTTTATAATGCATTCTTAGATGTAATTGGAGGTGTTGTTTCTTGTGGTAATATGGATGTTTATGATCGCAATGGAAAAGAAAGCAAAAGGATTAATTTTGAGATGCAAGATTCAGAGTATGGTGATTATATATTTTTTTTAAATGTTCCCACATCCCTACCCCACGCATACACCTTATAATTCGGTCTTATTTGGTGTTTATATATTTTTTCAGAGGAAAAGTTGTAAATTGCACATTGTAGGACAACTTTGCTCAAGAGCTGTCGACATTTTTTAATGCTAACAAGAGTGATGGATGTGTAATAATTATAATTCAGTTTGCTAGGGTTCGTCTTTGGAAATGTATGTTAAACATTCTTTTAACTATGATAACTTTTTTAACAAGTTGTATAAGGTCATTATTTTAAAATGTGTGTGCGTTTGTTATTGTCTTTTAGGGATTCCAACAATACAAAATGGTTTGTTTGGTAGCAAACTCTTCATCAATGATAATCTGAAAGATATTATTGACTTTAAAAAAAGGTATGTTAGTCAATATCTATGTAGTTTACAAGGAAGTCCTACAAAAAATGTAATGTTTTGCTTTTTTGGTGGCCAAAATACTAATGTGTTTTATATGTGTTTACTATTTTGGGAATGAAGAACTATTGTTTTATATGTGTTTGTGGAATGGTTATATCAATCTTTTATGTTTATTTTAAATATTACGTTTGATGTGGTGAAAAATTCTGACAATTTTATAATGCATATGTCTATTCTTATTAGAAATAGAAAATAAAACGATAAGTTTAAATTATCCGTGTGTTATACGGGTTATCAACTAGTATTTATATATAAAAACCTTATTAATTAACTATTATATATTTATTTATCTAATAAATATATAATATCTTAATTAATTAATAACCCTCTAACTTTGGTAATTCTGACTGAAATTACCCAACTGATTTATAATACACTATTATAAATCCTAATTCTCCATTTCGGGGTTTCATCTAACTTGTTCGACTTATAGGTCCTCACAGGTGTGACCCTCAAGTGTCTCGTAACATTGGATATATAATCACTTGGTTTGTCAACTCTGCACATAATTCCTAACAACTATGACGTTTGTATTTCAAATTGTTACCATATCGATGTGGTTTGCCCCATATCCCGAACGACATAGAAACGGCTCTTATACCACTTGTAGCCTTCCTCGACACAATATTATCCGTTTTGCCCCACTAACTCACGACTTTGGTTCTAGTGACCTGGTAAGGACTTCCCAGGGGGTCACCCATCCTGGTACTACTCCCACCCAAGCACACTTAACTGCAGCGTTCCAAGAAAATGTCGTGCATGTGGCCCCAAAACGCATTGTTGTTAGGAATTGCAAAGTAATACTTATGAACCTAGCATCACTCCTGTCCACGACGATATGGGATTTGCCTAAGGTGTTACAACATTATTCTGAAAATCGTCACGTTAGCATTATATTTTAACATGTATTAAAATTTTCGTTTTTCTTTTCAACAAATTATACCATTATAATCGTCTTGACAAAACCGTCATTTTAGAATGACATACAGTGACGCTTATTTTTCCAAAACCATAACTATAGCATGATGTACAATGATACTTGTTTTATAAAACCCTCATTGTAACATGACATAAGGGGACATTTATGCTAAAAAACCATCGCTGTATCATGGCATAAGACAACTTTTATATTTCATAACCATCACCGTAGGATGGTCTATAGTGACGTTTATTTTTCAAAATAATCACTGTATCACAAAGTAAAATGACGTTTATAATAAAAAAAACCGTTGTCATCGTAACATGACATGGTGACATTTCTTATACAAAACCATCGTCGTAGCATGGCACAGAATGACGTTTATTATTTAGAATTGTCACCATAATTTAACATACAATGACATTTATTTCAAAACCATTACTGTAGTATTACAAATGGTAATCAAAACCGTTATCATAGAATGACATATAGTGACGTAAAATTTTCAAAATCGTCACCGTGGCATAACATATGGTGACATAAATGTAGTTTAAACCGTTACCTTTGAAAGCCATTCGGTGACGTAAGTTTTATAAAATTGTTGCTATAAACTATTTCTTGGTGACATAAAATTTAAAAACCGTTACCATAGAACCTAGTGATTTACGGAAACGGTTTTCAAATAAACGTTGCGATATATGCAATAGTTTTGGCAATGGTTATTTTAAAACCGTTACAACATAAAACAACGGTTTAGAAAAAACCCGTTACTAAATGGTCATTTATGACAACGGTTTTTAAAAACTGTCACAACATAAAATGATGGTTTTCAAAACCATTACCATAGGGGACTTTTTAGTAACACTTTTCTCTAAATCATTACTTTAGGTTTCTAGGTTTCTGGTAGTGGTAACGAGTTGTTATAAAAATCGTTACTATAGCTACTCTTTAAATGTTCATGTGACTTTTTGTAATGGTTTTTTAACAATCCGTTACAAACCAGATTTTTAAAACCGTCACAAAAAGTTATTTTTGTACTAGTGACGCAACACACATAACAGAGCAGGTTGGCCAACCCATGAACCGCTGAGCCCGCCGGCATGGAGAACCGCGTACCGCAGCCCGCCGGGCTTAAGCCCGCTCAGCCCGTGCCTGCGGTACGCATAGCCTAATAGAAATTAAAAAGGCAACATATGTAACATTAATGTAAACATTCCAATTGTTTTTAGACCAATTTCAATTGTGGAAGTATGCATGATTTAAGGTTCTACTTATTGTATTTATTAGAAACTTTTTAGGGCAAAGTATTATTTTTGTAAAAAAGATGTGGGTTCAAATAAGTCTTTCGTCTGCTCCGATCCAAGTAAGTCTCGTCCGCTCCTTAGACCATGTTTAGATATGGTGGAACCACTTGTCCTAAACGATTGTGATCATGACAATTAATTAATCAGCACCCACCGTCCTCCAAGGTATTTGAACTTGAAATCTTCACATCCTTCTAAGAAACGTAACTCTGGTAGACTGAGCCTGCACCGATTTTCCATTAGGCATCGAACTAAGACTCCAAATAATTAACCATTTCCAAGTTGTCCTTGGACTCCAAGGAAATTTTAAAGTTCTTGCTTAGAGGCATTGCAGGATTTGAACTTACGATACTCTCATCGGTATTAATTATGATCCCTCCAAACCTTTAGTCACCTCTCCATAAAACTTATTTCTTGTTGCTCTATATTTAACCTTGCTTGAATCCTATTACTGTTGGAGGCCCGTACTTCCAAATTTTCCGCAGAAACCTCCCATTCTAGATTTTGTTTAGCTCCCTCAGTTTGTCGACGTTTTGGACTAGGATATAGCAAACAAAGCCGAACTTTTTGCCATCCTTGTAGAGTTTTCTTGCCAAGTACACTTCTATCACCGCTCTAAATCTGCTAAAAATCCGCCACAACTCCTTCTCAAGCCACCCTTTTGGACAATTTGTGAAGAAAAACGTTGTTGCCAATCGCTCTAAATCGTTTCTTCTTCCATTTCTCTGTTCACCCCTTCTCTCCTTCGCTCTCTCCTTCTCTCTTGCCTTTATACCATCAACGATGACTGTATAAAGAATTCTATCGCCTCATACTTGTGTTATTAGGACACTAAGATATTTTAGGCGTCCCATACATTTAATTTTATTGTATTGTATAGGGTAAGATTGTCAATTTAGTTATGCCTCCTACGAGTAAGATTCTAGGATTTTGTCATGCTTATTCGATAAGGTATAACACCCGGTAAGCGATTACCCAATAAGGTTTTGGTCACGACCCCTTCGTCGCTTGATCATCTTTACACCTATAGCTATTTCGCAACCTTAATCTCCTTTATTGTCTTTCTATGAAACAATTGTTTAAGACACTTCCTTTTCACTTCTAAAATACACATTAATATAACATTAAATATCAAGTTGACCCCTTTACAAAGCAAGTTTTGAGTTGTCTCGTATCTTAACCACATCTAGATAAGCCACATGTAACGTGTGGGAAATGGGAATAATATACTAGCACAACTAAAAAAAGAAAAAAAAAACAATGAATAGCCTTCTAGGCAGCCATGGTTATAATTAGGTCCTTCCCTTTATAGATCAAAGGTCAAATTTTGCTAATGATATATATGTTTAATCAAGTTCAGATCAAATTTTCTGCCTTCCATAATTAAAAATATTGAAGCAGTGTGAGATCAAAAGGCATAAGATTATTCTGATATGCAAATGTTTGCTTTAACTATAATATGTAAATGTTTGTTTTAACTTTAATATTTTAAAATAGTCGTGATTAACAATAATATTGGTTGAGCCAAATTATTCCAATCTATACTTGAAAATATATAACTAGAGTCACCTTATTTGAAAACTCATTAATTTGTGGAACTTTGGAAACCATTTTTTCCATCAATCATAATCCATTTTCTTGTTTATTTTTGGTAATTTTTTTTATTTTATTTTTGTGATGCTTAATTATAGGAGTTGGTGGTTATGATTTTGAATTTTGCAATTAATCTTGTCTATTGATCCTTCTAATCAATGGTTTATATGAGTTTCCAAAGTTTTCACAAATTAATGAGTTTTCAAAATAAGGTGACTCTATATAACTAATATGATACTTTATTTTTAAAAGATTAAAACATCCTATAAATATATCCAAGTTGTGTTGCATGAATTATTAGATTGTTTTATTCAATTTTACTTTTAATGATAAAAAACTATTTATTAAACTTTTTTTGTAATTCCTATTGAGGGCCCATATCTATAATACCACCATGGTCTACAAAATATTAGGAAGTGAATAGCAACTTATTCGTTGGAAAGAGGAATGCTTCATTGTGCAAAGGAGGGGAACATGGTAGACCCTTGAGAGGGACTTATCTAAGTATTAAGAGCCATTGCTGAATGTTTATTTGATAAATATTTAGTGGGTCACTTTATCTTATCAGATAAACATAATAAAGATTGAAAATCTTATCCAATAAAATTGATGACAATTACCAAAGTTTTACCCCATAAATGAGATCAACCACTCTTACCTTAATTATCAGATAAATTATTGCATACGATGCTATTTTTGGTACACTATAAAATCTTACCAATAAGTTGGGTGAGAGTGTGATTCTTATCAGTAAACGTAGGATAAACGCCCATCAAGATAAATATTAATTAAGTAAAAGTTGTTAGTGCTTATATAATGTTCTTAATTCCCTCAAGACAAATATTAAGTAAGTAAAAGTTGTTGATGCTTATATATAATGTTCTTAATTCTAATGTTGTACCATTTTCTTTTTTACTGTTCCTATATCATGCTGGGGACCTTTCATGGCATCTTCCTTACTAGAATAACATAATATGGTTGGTGTGTAAAGGGAGTTCCAACTTAGATTTCATCTATAATTATACTACATCACATAAAGGTATGCTACTTTTAATCTCATCATAAAATCGGTTGTTACTTTATGCACTAATGACGATTGACATATAATAAAAACATTTAATTTGAAAATAATATTTAATCTTATAAGTTAAATAATTATAATTCCAAATTTAATCCATTTTTTGGGTATTACTACATTTATTTAAATTTATATGGTAATTTCCAAGTTTTCAATTACAAACCCACACATAGTCTTTCATACTATATTTGTGTTCCATTTTTTTTTTATTATACTATAAATTCAACAAGTACTGAAGATTCAAAAAATAATTAATTTATTCTTGTTTCATGTTATTTTATAAAAAAAGGTTTTAAAAAATACAATGAATTTTAATAATTCGAATAATTAAGTTATTAGACAATCTTTTGGCTGCCAAATCATTATTATTTGAGTAAATTACAAATTTCGTCCCACTAGTTTACTAATTTGGTTCAAAGACCTGTTTTGTCATGTTAATCAGTTAATATAAACCACCACCACCACCACCACCACCACCATTGCCTCCAAACCACCTTCCAACACCACCACCTCCACCGCCTCCAAACAACCACCACCACTGCCTCCAAACCACCACCACCACCACCTCCAAATTGTCATATAAAATAGCTAATGTGACGTTTGATGTTAAAGTTTTCTTTAAAAAAACTTGTTAAGACGTTTAATTAATTACGTTCTATAAATTTATTACAACACCTTAAGATATGGCGTTTTGTTTTTAGTCCTATAAGTTAATTCTTATTAAAAGTCTATTATAACATTTAAATACTAGTGGCGTCTTATAATTAAACCAATTTTTAGGTAATTATTAATTGAAAATATATAGTTTGAGTCAATTATACACTTTAAGCCAATAGTTCTATCCTCAAATTTTAACTTTTTCTTTTTCTACAAAGATATACGTCCTAACAATTCATTATCACAAACTCCTATAAAAGTATAAAACAAACACGTTTATGTATAAACTCAATAGTATAATAAATAGGCTTTGCAAAGACAATACCTGATATATGATAAAAGTATATTAAAAATATGATGGTCATTTCATACGTAAAGTTATAAACTATATATATTTTCTAGTAAAATATGATGACTCTTGATAAATTAATAACTACAAAAACAAAAATAATATAGAATTAATATAAATAGCCCGCAATTGATCTTTTGTGGTTCATTTCTTTGTGTTGCCCGTTTGATAAAGTTAATGTGTAATTGATCATCCGAAATTGTTGAAATAATGAGAGGAAAAAATATTATGACATTTCTTTGTGTTGCCCGTTTGATAAAGTTGATGTGTAATTGATCATCCTTAAAAGATATGTGGAAAAAATATTATCTCTCCAATAATATGACATTTTTTCTTAAAATGATGAACCTTCTCAGTTGTTGCATTAATAGCACAACTATCATATACGATTAGAATTCATTATCATAGTAAAAAAAATCCTAATTCAAAGTCATATACTCATATATGATGATCTCTTTGTGGGATGTTAAAAAAGTACTATAATTATTTTAAATTTAGCGATGCATAAAATATTTGAAATAAATTACGAACTTAGTCCCTATTGTTTGATGTTTGTTATCGTAAGGACCCTAAACTCTAAAATTCATGGATACAGTCCTTGTGTTTTCGTTTATGATGAAGGTCCCTGAAGCTAAGTTTTGTAAAAATACAAAGAGATTATTGGCGTGCTGGAAAACGCATTCTGTTGTGGTACGAGGGCTTCGACCCCGTACCACAAGCTTTAGCAATCGGGGTTCGGCCCAAAACAGCCGAGGATTAGTCGGGGCCCAATGTGGTCTGGGATACCTCTTCCAAAAAAAAGTTTTGTAAAAAAACATCGTTAAGTTCAAGGGTATTTTAGTCAATTTGTTCATTTCCTTAGTAGATTTATTAGTATACAGACTTAGACGCTTAATGTACAACTGTTGATGCTTTTAACAAAGAAAGATATATTAAAAAAAACCACAGGGTCTCCTCATTAATTACCATCCATACCCCTTACTTTGGTCATCTTATATGGCCAATATTCATCTTCAACCACCGTATCCCAAACACACCTATACACACAAACAACCCAATCCAAATTCTAATCATCAATATTCATCCCAACTACATCAAAAAGCATCAAACAACATCCTTCTAGATTTTTTTCGGTCTGCATCATACCTAACTTTGGCAGCCTAACAACATACATTATTTCCAGCAAAACAATGGAGGAGCACCTTGTTGCCCACCGATAAGGAGTGCAGGAGCGGTGGGTAGAGTTTAAGAGGTCGATGGCAATGGAGTTGCAGAGAAATATGAAGTTGTTCTTGTTTTAATCTCCGACCAACTCCACCCATTGCCTCACCCAAAAATGAAGTTGTTCTTGTTTTCCACTCTACATGCGTTGTTTAATCCTCCAACCTAATCCACCCAAAATCTCCCTATCCTGTTTTCCCATAACACCTATTCCTTATCGTCGAAGTTGTTCCTTCTCTGACCATAGTTGTGGCCAATTCGAGTTCCAAAAGGGTTCATTGGTACTGACGTAGCAGGAAAGTGTGGAAGTTTAGACAAATGGCTAAACCCATTGATGGACGAGATTCACGAAACAACTAAAAAAATAAGAGAATAATCTTTAAAAGATTAACTTCGATTAATTGATAAAACTTGAAAAATAATAAGCTCTATTTATAATTCTATAACTACGGAAATTGAAAGCCTAGTCGAACTAAAAAAGCAAGTATTACTAATCTAAATCTTATACCTACTCCATTTTTGGGTATTAAAGAAGAAAAATTAAATAAAAGATAATTACAAGAATCCAAAATAAAAGTAAATTGATATGGAATGAGATAGGTATTTGTGGGATTGTGTGGAAGCTCATCCATGGAACTCCATGTATGCATGATGTAAGGAGGTGTTACCAATGTTTTAAAAACCGGGTTTTTAGTTGAACCGGTATGATGACCGGTTTAACTATCGGTTCAACCGGTTCCAAGTATTTCTATGTTTTTTTTCCATTTTTTCCATTCATATATTTATAAACCAACAATTTGATATCTACAAGTTAAAAAACATTAAGAATATAAGTTTTACGTTAATAAAAAATCATTAAATAATAATAAGAACAAGTTTTACAAGTAATATTAATAAAAAACCGGGTCAACCGGTTTTTTAGCGGTTCGATCCACCGGTTCAACCACTAAACCAGCCGGTTCAATCCGGTTCTTAAATTGCCATAAAACCGGTCACAATTGAACCGGTCCTTTCACCGGTTCCCGGTTCAATCGGTTCGACCGAGCCGGTTCAACCGGTTAGTTGAGCAGATTGCATTGTTTTATTTTATTTACTTGCAAAATAAAAGTAAATTTCCTCCTCCCCACCCTCTCGGCCATACCCCTACCTCTAGTTAACTTTTACATTGCTCCCATATTTTATTTTGAATTGTATAAATTGGTTACTAAATTTGAACTTGTTGGGTTGTTTTGGTTTGCTATTTTTATAATCTATGGACAGGTTTTGCATAAAATATACATGAAAGAATGATCTTTTAATTAAATCTATTTAAACTAGAAAAAACATAGACGGATTCCCATTGCTGATTCACTACAAACCGTGTTTGTTGTTGATGCGTTACTAGATCTTTTTCGTCGATGATTTGTCGGTAATATGATTCGTCGCCTATCATTGGTTGATTTCATCCGCCACTAATTTGTTGATGAATTCCATTACTGATTTGTTGTTAATAGCATCACCAATGACCTTTTGACCCACTATCTATCAACGACCAATCAACACGTAATGACGGATTAGAGACGGTCTCATTCGTTGTTGATAGGGCCAAATTTTTTAGCGTTGGTAAACTTGAGTATACATTACTAAAATAGATATATGGAAGAGTTGTTATCTTTTTTAATGTGCATACATATATGATCATAATATCCTAGAGCAATTATTGCTTACAGTAATAGATGAGAATGTTTACAAAAGAAATGTTATATATTACGGAGAGCTTTAGGTATATAATCCTCAATTCTTTCGTCAAATGAGCAATAATATACAACGCCTATATGTGATATTTCTCGTATCAGTTTGACATAACTTTTGAGACATAGCGATTAATTAAGAAATCACAAAACGAACAATGGTTATAATCAAAATGTAGCATTTGTTTATATGCATTATGAATGATAAGTCGCTTTAAAAGGGAAGACCTTGGCCAAACAAACAATAACATGAAAGATCCATACATGTTGATTATTTTGACATCTTGGCCAATTATGGTAGTCATTATTTAAATTCCTTCATTGCTTAGATTATCGTAAAACAAAGTTAATATATGAGCTAGCCTCGATAGTCGGTTTTTTCATCTAAAGTAATGCGACTTTTATCAACCAAGTAAATATATGGAACATTCAAATTTATTACGATTATCCTAATCTAATTAAAAAATCATAACTAATCGGCCGAAAGTGACATTGTCTGAGAAAAATATGGCTATTATTTTATTTTTTCTTTCATAAATGTGACTTTTATTAAAGTTACAATAATACGAAAGAGGTATGATGCTTATTTTGACGCGTTTATTTTAACTTTCTGTAGGGTTTTCGAAGAAAATATTAGTATAAGATATATAGTCAAATAACAAATTTCTCTTAGGAAAGTAATCTAACGTGTTGAGAAGTGAATTTTATTAGAGAAGGTGCAAGGAAGTTGTGACATTGGGTCATAATATATATTATATCAAATAATTCTTACTTGGTTTGCCTTCAACTTGTTGTTTAGGTAGCAAAACGAGTGTCTTTCTTAAAATACAAGACAAGTTTCGACTTAGATTTAAACACCAGCCCAACCCACATCCCCAATCCCAACCCCGTGCGTTAAGTCTTAACCATTGGATGTGCCTAAAAATCACTTTTATGTGCAATTGCACAAGTCGACGAGTTCATTACCCATCCACACCTCCAAATCTATGTGCAATTGCAAGATCCCCATTTTCTTCCATGAACCGATTGTGAGATCGAACCAAAACCGTTCATGAAAATCGAACCAGATCCTAGTTTTAATTTGATCCCTTAATCGTTGTCTTCTTCTCATCCAAAACTAAGTCAATGGGTTTTATCAGCAATGGAGATGGAGAAGTGGTTCATCCCCGCGCCTACATCTCCAATGTCTTCTCCTACGTTTGTTGATGCTCTTAATGAAAAAGTTGGGATTTTTTATATTCTTGATGAAAAAGACGAAGTTGATAAAATGATAAATTATATATTTGGTCCATGTGGTCTAACAAATGATAAAAACAAAGGAAAAAAAATGGCAAATTTACCCTCATACTTAATGCAAAAAAAATAAATAAACAACCCATTAATGTGATGGACCATATCTATAACAAACCCTTTGCCTCGTGTCCAAATTAAAAAACGCCTGCATACATGGAGGTTTCTTATATAATAAATGAAGATAAAATGACCAAAATTTGTAATAGTTAACATACCTAACTTATATATATAGTCAGTTTCATTTGTGAACCACGAAAATCGTATGAACTTATGAATCTAATTATAATTGTTGATCAAAATAATAAAGGACTGATTTGGATTAATACAAAATATGGAAATATGAAATATATGGAAAGTTAATGATTATGGAAATATTTTTTTATAGATTTTCATAGAGTCACATAGTTTATAACATTTTTTTAGTTAACAAATGATTTTATCTACATATGTCTTAAAATGAATGCAACATTATCTTGTCTAGTGAAAGTACTTTGAAATCCAGGTAGAAACCATAAAAAACTTCCAATGATATATTAGATCAACAAACAAACAACCAAAACCATAAAAATATTCAACTTCAAAACAAGGTTTTTCAAAAATCATATTAGTTTTCGACAGAAAACAAAAGAAATATAGTTTTTTGATTTCGTCTTTTAGATAATCATTATTAAAGATAGCGTTTTGTAAAAATGTTTTAAACTTCCGACGGGGATTATATATATATACAATTTCCGTCGAAAATTCGTCAGAAATTTAAAAGATTTTTATCATTTAATAGCTGAAACAACATTAATTAAGTACTTAATGATAAATTAACAGATATGTGTAATAGATACAACTTTCAATTCCTTACAAATCCATCATAAACTTTTTCGAGAATTTATATATTATTTTTAAACAAAATTCTGTGACGGATTTGTGATGGATTTTCGACGTATTGTTGCCTATGTTGATTTTTCTTGGTTTCATTAGAAATTTGTCGAAGTTTTTGTTAAAAACTGCTATTTTTTTAATAGATAACTTATTGTTAGTTTTGTGTCGGATGTAGGCACACAAACATTTGGATCTTTAATAGACCACATTGGACCATCGATATATTGGTTTCACCTCAAAATTTGGTATATATAATTAGTGCATTGGTAATGATGAAACAAACCCAAGGTATTTCTTTTGTCAAAGGGATATGAAAGACAAAAGATCTAAGTCAAGTGCATGCATTCAAGATAGATATACTAAAAATAACCACAAGTTGTAAGGCCATCCACTGTCGACCCACTGCAAACCAATGGTTTCAACTGCCACATCAGCGCCACATCAGCTTTCCACTATTTTACCCAAAACAAACCAAAACTACCCAATTCATCCACTATCAACCCAAAACCATTTAAATAAAATTTAAATAAAAAAATTAATAAAAGAAGAGAGAGAAAGAAGAGAGAGATAGAGACAAAGTAGAGAGAGAAGTGGGGTGTGAGGGGTGGAAGCATCGGCTTGGTGAAACCGATTTGTGGAACCCGTTTGTTACCTGCGGCGGTGTTCACTAATTTAGCCGTCGGCTTGGCTAAACCCGTTTGCAAGCCGATGCCAAACCGTGCACCACAGTGCATGGCCTAAAGCCTTTGACTCTCTTACACCTTAGGCTGCATTTGGTATGCTGGAATGTTTGTGAAGGAATTGGAATCCTGAGGATTTAGAATCCTGAAGGAATTGGAATCCAATTCCATAATCTGTTTGGTTGGCAGGAAATGGAATTGGAATTCAATTCCATAATCTGTTTGGTTGGCAGAAATGCCCGATGGAATTGGAATTCAGAAATGCAAAATGACAGAATTACCCTCCTTTTGTTTTTATGTCGAAGCGGTAGCGGTGGTCGAGGCGGTGGCGGCGGTCGGCGGTGGGTGGAGGCGGTTGGCGGCGGTCGGCGGTGGGTCGAGGCGGTGGCGGCGGTCGGCGATGGGTCGAGGCGCGGTGGCGGCGGTCGGCGGTGGGTCGAGGCGGTGGCGGCGGTCGGCGGTGGGTCGAGGCGGTGGCGGCGGTCGACGGTGGGTCGACGCGGTGGCGGCGGTCGGCGGTGCGTCGAAGCGGTGGTAGGCGCTGATGAATATCTAGGGTTAGAAAGATTAAATTAGATAAGGGGTAAAATGGTAAAAATCACATTCCCACATCCATTGGATTTTAAAATCCCACGCCCCCTTGAAGGAATTCACATTCCATCACATGAGGGATTTTAATTCCCACATTTAAATTCCAATTCCATCTCTTATAACTTACCAAACATGGGATTTTGATGGAATTGGATTCCAATTCCATCAGAATCCTATGAAATCTTGCAAACCAAACAGGCCCTTAATCTCCTTTATTGGTCAAAACTCCTTTCGCTTTACCTCAATTACAACATATATAGCTTCTAGAGATATACGAATCAATATAACAAATAATGTGATCATCAAACATTTTATCTATGAAATAATATTGTTTATAACACAACTTCTAGATTCATATCGATGTATAACAGTAAATATCAACAAGGTGAGAAGTACTTCTCAATACATTAAATATAAGGCGTCTTGAATTCCCAATGATAGAAACATTGATGGTGTGTTTGATATGCAGACATGATAGAACAGAATATATATATATATATATATATATATATAGAGGAAAGTTCAAATGTGAACCACTTTTTGGTTGTGAACGTGAGGACAACCGAGAGCGCGACACGTGGCGGATGACTAGGCGCCACGTTGGCTTTGAGTGTGGTCCCCCCCTTTAAATCAATGCCCTCCCCATGAATTGCGCCTAATCATCCGCCGTGGATTTGACGTGGCGCCTAGTCATCCGCTACGTGTCGCGCTCTCGGTTGTCCTCACGTTCATAACCAAAAAGTGGTTCACATTTGAACCCACCCCTATATATATATATATATAGAACAGTTGTTTAGTGTTTGGTAAGACATGACAGAATAGGATAGGACAAGTTACATGATGAATTTACCCCGAGTGAGATGTTTAGTGTTTTTTACACCAAATAAACCAAACATGTATCAAAATGCTATACAAAAACATGTAGCAACATGTTGCAAGATCAAATCCAAATTGGTAGCATTAGTAACCAAAACTCAGATACACCAAATCACAAAGCATGGCTAAAGAACACCAACACAAGAACCAAAACTCAAATAATAAGTAACCAAATCAAAATATCAAATACACGACCCAAATCTCAAGCTTTCATACAAAATTCAGGAACAACATTAGTAACCAAAATCGATGAAAACATCACTGATTGATTTTCAATTTCTATTTCATAAGGAGGTTTTGGTTTCTCGTGAAAGAGTTGACTTTGATGAGAGGCTAAAAGAGTGATGGGTGAGGGTATATTAGTACATGAAGTATTGTTCCACTTAGTTTCGGGGGGTAGGAGAGGACAAACGTGTTCTACGGTTGTTTTACTTAGTTCTAGCATGTTCCACATAGGGGCATGTCAAACATGGGACAAACCTATTCTGTTGTATCATATTCATACTATTTTGTTTACCATGATCAATCATCTTAATATGCCTTTGGTAACAGTTGGTCCGCTTTCCCTTTTAGAGATCAAAAGTCAAATTTTGTGTGATCTAAAGGATCATACACCTTTAATCAAGTTCAAATCTCATTTTGTGTATTCCATAGAAATATCAAATTAGCGTGAGATTAGAAAGCAAAGGTAATTCGGATTCGATGTATTTACCCACTTCAATATGGAAGGATTATGGTTATCAATTCTTTTTATAGAAAAAGAGATGCCCTTTACTATAAAAAAATTGAAAGAGAATTGATATTTATTTTAAGGCGTGTTGATCATGTAGTCATAAATTTGGGGAGTACACGGTACTCTAAAATTATAAACTATTTGTTGTAAAGTAACATTAAGATAATTAAATCCATGATCGATATCTTCTTATTCAAATTGATTTGTTTGATTATGATGGGTCTTTGTAAAAACAATGGAAAGGTTTCTAGTGGGAAGAGAAGAATACTACTTGTCAACAAAGGGTCGGACTTGGTGCGTGTCATTTCGTTTCGTTTCTCTATCGCAGCCTAAAAATTATAGGATTGTGAAAGATTCCATCATATATATTTAAAACTACAACGAGCATACAAGCTTCCATTGGTGGAATTGATTTATGAAGCTTTTATTCCAATATAGACCTGGGTTCGACTCTCGTTAGAGTTAATTTTCAAGTTTTTTAGTTTCTAATTTTCAAATTTGTTATGTCTCTTAAGAACTTGTAATAATTAACAAGATTAGAACACAAGATCTCACATCTGAAAGGCAAAAGAACTAACCACTAGACTAATATTGATTTTGTAAAAAATGCTCATAAACTTGTTTCTTATAATCAAATAGTGTCACTGGTTGAAAAAATTTCTATATCAACCTCTATGTAAATGGTTTCTATCTCTTTCACTTAACCTCAATTAATTAAAGTCTAATTATGTCTTTAAGCAAACATTTATACCTCACGTACATATTTTCTTTCGTTCGCCTATACGATCCTTCGACTCCAAAATACTCCTTATTATCATCATAGCATCCTCAACTCCTGCATTTTTATTGTTTTTTGAACAGCCAACACTCAGACACCCACTAAACCTAAGTCTAAATCTACTCCAACATTCATAGTAGGACTCGAAAGGGGATACCATGCATACGAAGCACTAAATGTTGTTCGACTATAAGCCCTTTAGTATCTTAGGATGTAAATATTTGACCAAATTAATGTCGGAGAAAAAGTAAATATTGTGAGGCGGAAAGTAAATATTTGAGGATGACATTAAGTTTTAATCGAGATCAACTCATCAACTATGATCAGCTGGGTTTCTAGATCACCATTTAAAAACCAAGTAACCACTTAAAAACCAAGCTTCTCACAACACTAGTATTAGGCTGTGTTCGGCAAACTAGCTGATAAGTTAGCTTATGACTGATAAGGTAGCTTATGACTATTAAGGTAGCTGGTGATTGATAAGGTAGCTGATGAATAAGTTACGTTTGGCAAAAACTAGCTGATAAGGTAGCTTATGACTGTAAAAGGACAAAAATAGACATGTTTGAAAATTAGAGGTATAAAATTTAGCAAGAGTCCAAATAAAATAAAAAGTCTCATAAGTCAACAAAAGGTTAATAAAAGTAGCTTTTTGAAAAACTAGCTTATAAGTTAACTTATAAGCTAGCTTAAGGTCCATCCAAACATGTACCTGACTTATAAGATGACTTATAACTTAACTTATAAATTAAATTATTTTTACTAAACAATTCCTTAAAAGAAAACATATAATATAGTATTCTTTAAGAAAACAATTTCTTAATATATATATATATATATATATATATAGAAAGAGGTTCAAATGAGAATGACATCTTTTTAAGAGAATAAGAGAATGGATTTTTGTGTACAAAATCATATATGATTAAGTACTGAACTGAAAAAAAGGGGGAAGCGGACGGGTCAACATGCTGGTCGTGAGTCGCATGTGACCCGCGCAGTTGTTAATCATGTATGATTAACAACATGAATCATATGTGTTTTACTATATGAATCATATATGATTTTCTACATGTTTTTTGTACCTGAACTTTTCCTTTGTTAATCATATATGATTTTGTACACAAAAGTCATTGTCATATATGATTGGCCTGAGATGATTGGCTGAGATTCATTCTCGTATTCTTTTAAATAGATGTCATTCTCGTTTGAACCTTCCTCTCTCTCTCTCTCTCTCTCTCTCTCTCTCTATATATATATATATATATATATATTAACGTATTTTTTAACACTTCTCATTTGAACCTTTCTCTATATAGTATTAGGAGTAAATTGTGGATTTGGTCCTTATGGTTTAATAATTTTTTGACCATGGTCCCTAATATATGTTTTTCTTGGATATAGTCCTTGTGGTTTTCATTTTGTTTTGGTCATGGTCCCTCTGACTAACTCCTTCGTTAACTCCGTTAGTTTAAGGACTATTTTTGTAATTTTCTATTCTTTTGTTTTTTCTTGTAAAAAAATAAAAACAATATCTTTAAACACACAAGTTTATATATAAATAATATAATGATATCAAAATAAGAGATTGTTCTATAATTTGGTATTTTTAAATTAAATAGTAAATTATATCATATACATTTTAACTATTTTTTAATTTTAATAAATAAAGTCATATCTATTTTCATTCGCTCTAAACAAATAAAATAAAATTTTATGATATTTTTGAACAAAAAAAATGAAGTATTATAATTTGATTGATTTAACTTAAAATTTTGACTATATTAAATAATAAAAGCATATCATCTTCTACTATTTGAATTAAATAATAAAAATAAATGTGTTTAATATAAATAACATTTTTAAATAATTAAATACAGAACAAAATATTAATAAATGTTTTTATGTTATTAACAATAAGTATGTGTGTATATACATAATGTTTGTATGCACAATATCATTAAATTGATAGTTTCTTGTTTTATATTTGATTATTTAAGTTTTTTGAACAATTAATTATATTAAATACATTAAATTTTATTGTTTTATTCAAATGGTGAAAATGATATGATATTATTTTTTATTTAACTAAAATTTTAATTTAAACAAAGGAAATTATAAAATCGTTTGTTATTTTATTTAGAATGAATGAATAAGATTAGGTTTTATGATTTAATTTATTAAAATTAATTAAGTTATATGTGATATAATTAATTATTTACTTAAAAAACTGATTTAAAAATAAACTCTTATTTATTTATTTAATACCATTATATATATATATATATATATATGAATTTGTGTGTTTAAAAATATTGTTTTTATTTTTTTACCAGAAAAAAAACAAAAGAATAGAAAATTACAAAAATAGTCCTTAAACTAACGGAGTTAACGAAGGAGTTAATCAGAGGGACCATGGCCAAAACAAAATGAAAACCACAAGAACCATATTCAAGAAAAACATACATTAAGGACCATAGTCAAAAGTGAGAAGTGTAATAAAAATGAGAAGTACAAAAGTGATCTCCACCACTCATCCGGTCACTAAAGGCGGCTTTGACCGGGTCCCCTCCCATGAATCGTGTCAATCCCCCATGATAGCGTCCACCGTAACCGATCAAAACCATCTTTATTGACCGGATGAGTGGTGGAGATGACTTATCTACTTCATATTATTTTAGCACTTCTTATTTGAACCTTTCTCTCTATATATATAAGAGCATCTCCAACAGGTTTGCTAAAATAGAAAAAAGTGAGGTTTTGTTTGCTAAAATGCTCCAACAGGATTGCTATCCCATTCTCTAAAATAGAAAATTTTGGAGAAATCTCTAAATATAGAGATTTCTCTAAAATCTCTAAAAGTAGAGAGAGAAATATTATTTTAATATTTCCCACCAATAGAATAATTTGATTGTTTAAATTTTTTTAAAAAGTTCATTGGAATAGTAAATGTAATTATAATTTTAGTAATATAAATGATGATAAAATCTCTATAATAGAAAAGCTGTTGGAGATAGAAAAATATGATTTTAGAGATTTTGACATTTCATTTGCTATTTTAGAAAAATTATAGCAAACCTGTTGGAGATGCTCTAAGGATCCCTCACATGTTTAACAACATTAACATATGATATGATGGTGGAATATATAATTAATACGTTATACCAACCAATTAGATAGGTTTTAAGACAGCTGGATGCATGACAGAATTGTTAATTAATAGAAAACTCCTTAATTGGCCAATTAATTAGCAGCCTTAATTAGCAAAAGCAAGTCCCCCCTTTTACAAGTCAAGGTCAACTTTGCTATAATTAATCTTGAATCATATATTATAATTTAAAAGTTTGTCTTTTTTAAATACTATTTTTGGGTTTTGATCTTCAGAATATTCGAGCTCTAGCTATTTCGTCATGTACCGAATTAAGTACTCAGTTTTATAATTAACTAGCTATTAAGAGCCCGGGCTTTGCGCCGGGTTATAAACTGTGATAGATTTAATAATAAGTAGTAACATGAATTTATATGAAACATAAAGTTTATACATATGTTGTCATACGAAAGGTTTAAAAAATAAATAAAAAATTTTAAAAAATAAAAAAATAAAAATTTTTAATTCTAAGATATTTTAATAATACTAACAATTACCAGGAAGCCAAAAGACTGTTCATGAACAGTAGCTACCGACACTTTAATATATTTCAGTCAATATACGATATATATAACTAAAAGGTAAAATGAAATATAGAAAACTAAAAGATATAAAGTGAATAAATAATATTAGTTTAGGAGGCTAAAATGTAATTTCTGCAAATGCCGGTAGCTGCTGTTCATGAACAATGTCTTGACTTCATATAATTGTATTATATATAGTATATAATAAAATAATTATATCAAAAAATATTCAATATTAGGCTCCTTTCGAACGCATTGATGATACGATTATAATGACGTAATTTGTTAAAATTAAAACGTATTTTTAACATATTCTAGCAATATACGATATATTACTAAAATGTAAAATAAAATATAGAAAACTAAAACGTATAAAGTGATGAAATATTATAAGTTTAGGAGGCAAAAATGTAATTTTTTGCAAATGTCAGTGTTTTGGCTGTATATAATCGTACTGTATATATAGTATATAATAAAATAATCACATCAAAAAATATTCAATATTAGGCTCATTTCGAACGTATTGACGATATGATTATAATGGCGTAATTTGTTAAAACTAAAACGTATTATTTTAAATATATTTCAGCCAATATACGATATATGACTAAAACATAAAATTAAATATTGAAAACTAAAAGGTATAAGATAAATAATTATCATAAGTCTAGGGGCTAAATTTGAAAATTTGGTTGAAAAATGTAAATAAAGAGATTTGTCGGTGTGTTACTGTTCATAGTTCCTGGTTTTTGTTATATATATATAATGTAATTGTTAATTACCTTTAAAATCTCAAATAGCTATAACTAAGCTGTTGGCAACCTAGGTAAGTAACATTGATATGGGAGCTACCTAGGGTTGTTTCATCGCAAGGAAGCAACTTTCCTTAAAAAATTAGTTAATATAAAAAAAATACAATCATTAGGCTTCTCGCACCGCCCTAGTGGCTTCACAGCGGGTTGGAGAGAAGGAACCCGGCGGCTTCTTTGGGTTGGGTGCATGGGCTGGGCAAGCCGGCGGCTTGGGAGTTGTTTGGGTTGGGAGAGCCGTTGGCAAACGGCTCTCTCAACGGTAAAAAATCTAATTTTTTTTTTTTTACATTTTTTTTTTCAATTTTTACTCCTATAAATACTCATTTAATCCAACTTCTTTTTTCACACAAACAACCTTCAATTCTTCAACTCTTTTCTCACACAAACAACCTCCAATTCTTCAAACCTCTCACTCTTCAAACGATGAATCCAAACGATCGAAACATCGCATCACGGCGCGCGAAATGTAAACGTCGGGCGGAACCCGAGACCCCTTCGAAGCCCTCTTTCAAAGTCGACGTTACGCATACCGGGTTCCCTCCAGAATATCCACCCGATTACAATGTCGACATTTCGCCGAAAGGTTTTTGTATCACAATTACTCATCCTCAAGTTCCTCAACCCGGGAGCTCTTCACAACCCAATCAACCCGGGAGCTCTTTACAAGCTCCTCAACCGTTTCCTTATCAACCGTTTCCTCCACAATTTCCTCCAATGGATTTTGGTTCTCCTTATCAACCACAATTTGTACCCGGTTACCAACCCAATTACCAACCCGTAAAAGAGGAAGACACTTCCGATGAGGAAGAACTTTCACCAACGACCCAACAAGAGAGAGACATTATGTTTTTGACCACCTCGCACGGCCATCTCCGGGGTAAAAAGCTCTTCGATACTATCAACCGAAAAGAGGAGATCAAAAAAAATATGGCTTGTAATTTTTAGTTTATTTAATGTTTTAGTTTATTTTATTTAATTATGTAATGTTTAATTTTAATTTTTAGTTAATTAATTATGTAATTTTAATTTTTAGTTAATTAATTATTAATCTTATTATTAATTAATTAAATCCATATTTTATTTAATTAATGTTATTTAATTAAATGAAATAAATAAAATAAATTGAAAAGTGAGAGGGTTGGGAGGGTTGGGTGTGTGTTGTAGAGGGTTATGGGAGGGTAAAGAGAGGGTTGACCAAAAGCTGATGTGGAAGCTGATGTGGCATTCAAAAAGTGAGTGGGTTGAGAGGGTTGGAGAGTATGGGTGCGTGTAGCCTTACCACTAAATTGAGTTTATAGAACACCTAAAAGGCTAAAATAAAATAAAAAAACGTATGAGAAATGTGAATGGTATCTCATTCATCCCATGTTAGAATCCCCTCGTGCGCATCTTGTGGCCAGGCTTAGTCTCAAACAGCCGAATTTTCAATTTCTGTTCTATGGCAAGGATGTAGTCTAGGCAAAGCCTAGCTAGATGAACCTTTTCCAAAAAAAAAAAAAACGTCCTTATAAATTGTTTTATAAGATGCTACTTTATTGGATCAAATACAAAAGTGTTACGCACAACCATCGATGACATGCGTTTAAAAAAAGGTGGATTGGTTACAAGATGGAATAAAATGGTTCCAACTAAAGTTCGGATTTACTTTTGGAGGGAAAGAATGGACAAGATCCCTATGATGGTGAACTTATCGGAAAAAGGTATTCACATCGATTCGACTCTTTAAGTTCTTCACAAAAAGGTGGTCTTCACAACCGGTGGCCGTGTACTGTACCGGGTACCGTGCCGGTAAACCTCGGCAGTGTTGCCGGGGGTACCGCACCGGTACCGGTCGCGTACCACTCCCGGCTGCAGATGGCCTAATACGTACGCAATGAGTCCAAACTTTTCTACATACATTAAATTAATAGATGTAAAATTGTGTTATGGCTTTAGTTAGTTTTGGGGTCTTCGTGAATTAAAGAAACCTGAATCTTATATATACAAGATGTCCCCTTAGAAACGACATATATTGTCAACTTATGATTCATTCCACCGGATTATAATTATAAAAAAACAAGTAAGGATCTTTGAAAGAAAGAAAGCAAATCCAAAGTCAACCGGTACTAAAATCCATCTCATATTTAAAATATGCTATCGAATCGCTTCATTGAGATCTTTCTTAGATTATATATAATACTTATGACCTTCGTCTTTGATTCCATATCTAACCCACGAACGTCTGTCCCACGTATTTTAAAATGCATTTTTTTTAGATTCAGATCTTTTTCTAAATTAATATCTATACAATTATCTTTGCATGAATACTTTCGGAGCATTTGGATCAATTACGGGAATGAAAATGACAAAGAATGAAAATATATAGGATGAACTTTCGTTTCTCAAGTCTAATTTGTAATGAAAATTTGGGTTTTGAATAAATAGATCCATTATATTATATAAAATCAAACAAGTTCTTTTTCTATTCTCATTGATTACTACTTAATGTTTCTTCCGTCCCGAAATTATTGTCCCTTTTGACATTTTAAAGTCTTTCTTTTTGGGCTTTGACATTAAAATACTTTTGTTTGTGTTATATAATGTTTGATGCGAAATATATGAATGGGTTGTGTTTTTAATATATTATCATTGGTATAATTTCATCAATTATTATATAACACAAACAAAAATATTTAAGGTTAAAGTTGAAAAAGAAAGACTTTAGAAAGTACAGTGGACAATAATTTTGCGACAAAGGGAGTACCTCTAATCATAAAATATTGAGAGATAAGCGTCAGTAGATGATCTATCACTAATTTGTCGATAACTAGTGACCGATAAGTTTGCTGGTTAGTGATGGATCCAAACGTTGGTAAACATGACCAATAACACAATTTTAGTTGCATTCCCTCGGCAAAAAGTTTACATCATCCACAGATCATTAACGATCATTTTACTAAAAGAATTGACATTTACCCGTAAATGTTAAGTATTAACAAATATGCGTCAACGGACTTCTATTGTTTTTCTAGATGTTTTTAAAATCTACTATAATGTAATATAAAGAACATAAAAATGATAAGCGACTAATAATGTATATGTATGAATGTTGTTGTTTCATATTGGGTTGTATATATATAAACATATTACACAGTCATGCATCTATATGTATGTATATTCTACATTGAATAATCTACACATTCATATTATAAATATACGTTATATATACACTAGTTATATATATATAGAGGAAAGTTCAAATGTGAACCACTTTTTGGTTGTGAACGTGAGGACAACCGAGAGCGCGACACGTGGCGGCTTTCAGTGTGGCCCCCCTCTTTAATTCAATGCCCTCCCATGAATCGTGCCTAGTCATCCACCGTAGACTTGACGTGGCGCCTAATCATCCGCTACGTGTCGTGCTCTCGGTTGTCCTCACGTTCACAACCAAAAAGTGGTTCACATTTGAACCCACCCCTATATATATATATATATATAGGGTTAGGTTTAAGGGAAAACCTCAAAAAAACGGAAAAAAAAAGGAGGAACACCCTCGTAGACCTCCATCTAAACCGTATGCTCTTGTGCATAGACATAATTTGTAATTTGTAATATGCACACATGTTTATGCATAGGTGCATAAAAGCAAAAAGAAAAACAATTTAATTTACTATTATGCACAAGTGTATGGTCCAGATGGAACAGAGGTGTTCCTCCATTTTTTTTATGTTTTCCCTTGAACCTCCCTATATATAAACACTCCCCCTCAACCCTCCTAGCTAGTAGATATTTTTTTTAAACAACAACCACGACTTTATTAATGGCCAGCTAGAACCTAGCACAAGAAAAACGAGAACATTACAGACTCCGGATAAGGGAGATATCTTCACGTAATCGGGTTTAATTTTACACACCCTTCACACCTAGCCAAAATCCAACAAATGAATTATCCACAACCTAATCGAGCATGATATCTTTATAGGGAGGGCAGCTATCATAAATCCAATTGTTTCAAAAGCATCAAAGAAAGTTACAACCAATGAAAAAAAGCCCCTTCCAAGAGTGACTAAGGGGCCGTTTACTTAAACACTTACCCGGTAAGCACTTACCCGTAACTTTAATACAGGGTTGTCCTTGCAGGCTGAATTAATTTTGTTGATCATTGACTTCATTGACCTTTCCTCGGAGAAGGATACCGACCACTATCTTTTAATATTGCTCATGCCTCCAATGCCACATTTGCTTTCAAACAAACAAATCAAAAGAGGTAGTCAAAGATTTGGCGTCATAAATTGGACATAACATAGAATCTGTATCTATTTAGTTTGGATTTTAAATTTTATTTAGTTTGATAATTTTGAATGTATGTTGGTAATTTTGAAATACTACCTAAGTTTGTATATTAAGATTAGATTTTATAATGCATTTAATTACACGATAACTATAAGAACGCAAGTATTAATTAGTTCATTTGTGCCCAAATAAATGTTCATGTTTTTATATTAGTTTATCTCAAAATAACCATTCATTTTAGAAGTTATGTCTATATGCATCCTTAAGTAATTATGTGATGGAGATAGTCAGATAGTTTCTCTCTCTATTAATTAGTATTATTATTGTTTCGGAATTCTGTTGCGTTGCGGTGGAGGAGCTGCTGTAAGCTGTGCGGCGCGTCTCTGTGGAGTCGTGGTGGTTTACTTCTCGCAAACTGGCTACATTCCCTGGTGCTGCTGCTATTTCGGTGATTCCTCGGGCTAGTGTTGTTTTTTGATCGCTGCTGGTGAAAGCCTTGGGCTTCTCTTTGTTTTGGTTTCTGTTGTTGTTGTTATGTTCCTGTGTTTGCTGTTCCTGGTTTTTTGGCTTTGGATTGGTGTTTGGTTTGGTTGTTTTTCTTAGGTTTTAAAGGTAGTTTTGCTTTTCAAAAAAAAAAAAGTTGTAATAATTCTAATTGCTTACCTATAGAAATTAGCTTACCCTGACAAAATTCATTGGTTAGTCCTTAAAAAAGGTATGTTATAAGGAAAGGAGGAAAGGAGCTCTTGCCTTCAACTTAAAGTAGAGCTTGGTTGTCGAAGTGTACTACCAAAGCTTTGTCCGTTATGGCAATTTTGTCTTTGCAGGATTAGCTCTCGAAATGCACTAGCTAACTTTTGTCCGATGGACGATGGTTGGATTGAAGGATTGAACTTATGGCAACTAGCAAGCAATCTTATTCAATAGGGGTTTCCATCCTAAAGGCCTTCTTTCTTGCTTGCGAGAAGGCTTCCCTGCGTTCTTGCTTGGCTTATTTCCAAAACGGAGGGAGTGGGCCAATAAGTAGTTTGTCCCAACCAAGACAAGAGCTAGCTAAAGTTCGTCGATAATCTGATGTTGTTGATATTCATTAGAGCATGCCCTAACATTTTTATTCATCGTCCGTAATTAAACATTACTTTAATACTTAATGATCAATAATCCGAGGTTGCGTATCTATTTTTTTAAACTTTGATGTGCCTTTTAGTACCGTATAACCAACATATATTATATGTCGTTGCTACTATTAAAAATATGTCCATATAGTTTACGGATCACAGAAGTTCATCATTAACCCTTGGTGCTAGACATTAACAATGGATTACTAACAACTCGCATCGTTGGTAATAGCGTGTTTCTTAATCTTGTATATGTTTTTAGAATTTTATTGATTTAGGTTCCAACTTACGGATTGAGCCTTTGTTATATATAGTCCTAGTCCAAAGCCCATACAACTTATATCCATCGATTTTTGGGCAAAACCCGAAGAATGTATATCATAGATATTGCTCAACTTAATTAACTACATGCATGTTACTATCACTACAACATGCTAATTGGTTTTAATGGGTTACAAGTCATGCCTACTAAATAATTTTACAAAAATTTCGCACTTGTAATAAAGTTTAGCTTCTTCCATGATGAGAACATCAAAGTTTATTCTTGGAAGATTGTATGGTGTTGTTATAGATCATGAGGAACGTTTGTGGTTATGCACCTCATGATAGGTCGTTATCACATAGCTTGGATCGTCCATGTCGCGCTCTATTCTTTTCTTCACCTTGCATCCTATGGCCGCACAATGGTAGTAGTTCCTGTACATTGTTTTCACCGATCACACGATCATATCAGATAACATAGTTAGCTACGTTTTCATGAAATTGTACATAATTAACGTGCGAATTTGCATATACATGTGTTCATGTATAATAATGACAAATAATAATTACAAAAACAATATATACTACATATTTATGACCAACTACTACAAGAACCAATAACTATTTTGCATTATAAAAGTGATGCACCAAGTATTTTATTTTTTTAGAATGACGAATTTTATAACAAAAAACTAGCGAGAAGTTAGAGATACGTCAAAAGACATTCTTAGGTATTTTTCTTCTGCTTGTCATAATCACTGTTCTCCTAAATAGGGTAAAACGATCGGATTGTTATGGAAACTTTCATCATGCATTTTAGATAGGATATTGCATAAATCATATCAAGTTTTTTCAATTCATCATGTTTTTCTTATGAAAATCATACCTTGGATGGGGGCTACTTTTAACCTTCTTCTTTCCATACTTTCTCCATTTATATCCGTCGTCTACGACCTCAAGCTTTGTCTTCATACGAAATGCAATCTTCGATCCAACATTCAACGTTTCTCTCACGCAACCATCTCTGCATTAAGCAAAAGAACTTAAAATAAGATACGTAACAAATTAATTGAAATTAAACGTAACTAACACGCCAAAGGAAATTAAAATTCTTTTAATAGATTAACAATTAACTTAATAAAATTAAAAGCACACATTTAACAAACTAAAGTAACTTGCTTGTAAAAATGGTTCGGTTGTGGGTTGAATGAAAAATTGACGGAATTTTGCGAACTTCTCGAAGTAGAACCAGCTGCGATCATACGACTAGAATCTTGGTATGTGTTCATGTGTTGCAAGACCGGATTTTGCTCCCTAATACTAAAATGGGGTGCAAAATCCAAAGGAGTAGAGCCTTGGTAGTAGTAACTTGGTTGATCAGTTAGAGACCGATGATAATTATCATCGAAGATATCTTCGAAATAAAATTGATCATTCGTTGCATCATCATTGGTTGCAAGCGGGTTGTAAAAGAGAAGGGAAGAATTAGGGTTTCGAGTTGAATCATTAGAAAGAGGAATGTTACTTGCAGGTGCAAAGGAGGGAAACATGGTGATAGAATGAATTAATGAGAGAAGATTTAAGAAGTAGTTGCTCTTTTTATAATGCTTCAAATTCCTACTTTACTTTGATAATATTGCTTCAATTCTATAAATTAATGTTAATGTTGTACGATAAATTTGTTTACTATATATATAAATTGTTACTTTTTTAATGTTGGGATGTTTTCTTACCACCTTCCTTAAAAGAACACGAAGTTCCCATGTTGATGCCAAAGTGCGATCTAACCAACCGATTTCATCATCAGGTTACATGACATAATTCTACAAAATTTGTTTATTATATTTATGTGGGGTTGCATTTTATCTCTTATTTTGGTTTCAATTAGATTGATGGTACAATTAAAAAGACCTTAGAAACAATGGTATAATAATTTTGTGGGGCACTCATTCCATCAATAAAGATCCTTAATTGATCTTAAATCAACCTCGTAATAGGAACGGAGCTGGAACATTTTTTAAACAGTGGTAGCATATAAGTTTTTTTTGAGGAAGTTTTTTTTCAATTTTTTGGTTATTTTGATGGATTTTTTAAGTTTCTTTTTGTTATTTTGATAGACTTTTTTTGTTTTTTATTGCATTGAGAGAATCTTCTTGGGTTTTTGATTGATTTCAAGAGAATTTTTCGGGTTTTTGGTTGATTTCAAAATAATTATTCAGTTTTTCGTTGATTTCAAGAGAATTTTTATGGTTTATATATAGGTGCACCCTTTGAAGTTTCGAAAATAAAACGGTAGCATCCTCCAATATAATGTGGTTCCCCTTCACAAAATTAGAATTTTTTTACTCTGCCAGACAAATAATGCATTGGCACATGCCACCGTATACACCTCTTGAGTTCTATCCATGCCTCGTAATCATCTCATTTACTTTATTTTGTCCTTTGGAAATCATAAGCAGATCATTTATGCCGCAAATCATATATATGAAGATGATTTTCGTCCATATTTTGGGCACTTGTATTCATCGGTTATCATCTCGGGTCGTTGTTGATTGTTCTAGTTGTAAACCAATCCTTTTACAAACCTGTATGAAAATGGGTCATGAACTTGAAATAAAAACAAATAATCGTTACTGATTACCGAAAGGAGGTCGGGGAAGATCCACATGAAGCGGTGTGGTAGCCTAAGCAACCACAAATGTGATTCCATAGTAATTAAATTTTATTAAGTCTAGTTATGGTGAAACCATATATTTAGTTGTGTACAACTATAACTATTGAAAGTTTAGGTATTTGTCCGATAAGATATAAAAGTTTGTATCAAGAAATGGAAAATAAGAATAATAGAAAATCGATGATGATCCTTCCGTAATCACTACGGCTATTTATTTTAAATTTTCCCTTTTTCAATTTTTTTGGTTGTCTTCATTGATCCTTTTGTAAATATTTATATTTTCGATGGATTATCGATACATGATCTTCTCCTCGTAAAATTTATGTGCATTTCCATTTATCAACGGTCCACTAGTGTCTAGTGATCCGCCATAAATCACTAAATGAAATAGATCATCGATGATTGATCACATAATACGGTTTCAAACCAATGACGAGATTAATAATAGATGGTCGTGCGCGACAGCATTGTTGGCCTCCTACAAATGCAACGGTGTTAATTGAATAGGCTTTGCTAGATTTATTTTGGGATCTCTAACTCATGTTACGATTTAGAGTTGTGACTTTGTTTTTTTCTTTTCCTTCCCATTCATTTAGTTCTTAATCGAAGATATATAGAATGAGTTACCATGAATAGTAAATTTTTTATTTAAGTTATTTAATTTATTTCAACAACTTATTATAATGATTTTAACATAATAATGTAGTTGTTTAAAAAAAACATAATAACATTCATGTTGCATGAAAAATTGTAACCACCGAAAGATAATAATAACATATTCTAATAATAAGTCAAACAAATAACAGTGAAAGAGAAGTTAGGATATACAAAATTATTGTATCAAATATTGGTTGATCTTTTGTGGTTTTTAAATTTTATTTTTCTTATTTACTGTATACGGTAAAGTTAATGTGTACCAAACAACCGAAATTGTTGAAATACATTTTGAGGAAAAGTTTCCTTAAAAGGAGTATGTTTAGAAAAGTATGGGTTTTCTCCAATAACACGACATAGATTATGGATGATATTTAAAATCATTATATGTATTCCATTTTATTTTAAACAAAATATTATCATTGTAATTAAAGATCCTAATTCAAGTATTTTTATTTTATTTTATAGGATATTTGGGAAAAAGACATTTTTATATAACCCATTTTGATATTAGTTGAATTTCCTAACTGAAACAGTCAATATAATAATTTTATAATTATTAGCAAGCTTTATATTCAATGTGGAAACTCGAAATAGAATTATTTATATAATAGATCGAGTATTTGATAAAGATGGTTAAAAACATTTATTAAGTATCATATATTCTTTGGTAAATGGTAATGCAATTATTTTAAAATGTTAAGGTTACAAATTAATTTTAAACTACCTAATTTTTAAAAATTTTAAAAAACAAATTGATAAATTCCATAGATTTACCTTCATTTCTTTAATTAATCTAAAATATGTTAAATATGATTAATTTTTAATTAAACAAAACTTATATTGAAATGAATTCAAGTTTTCAACATATTATTACATAGGTACATTCTTAAAGTTGTACATCTGTAGAACTAACTGACAAGATAAACACATTTAAATACATATAAGTTATGATCGATTCTTCTAATACTATGAATACTCCATACATGATAAAACTGATAATCAACCGAATATTTATGTAACATCTTAAGCCAACCGTACCAGTTATTGTCTGCTTTGTTCATACGCATGGACTTACGGTTTAGAACGCATTTAATAGAGATGATAGCAAGTAACTTATAAGGCAACATATGTTTTCCTCCCCTCCCCTCTCCTCTCTAATAATGTGGCATTTTTACGGCTCTATAATTTTTATACTATGACGAAGGGACGAACCAGTGGCACAGCCACTGTCTGCCTTGAGAGCATAGCATCCTCGGTTCTCAAAACCTCATAAAACTATAAAATAAGTAGAAAATGAAAAGAGATGAGAACATAACATGAATCAGAATTAAAAATACAAATTGTCCACTTTAAAATCAAAATGTATCCCACCAAATTATTACACGGATACATTAAAATTATAATTGTTACAAGATGATTGGTAGACTTTATAAGAGACATTGAAGTCGTCATATCCAAAAAGGTTCCATATTTAATGGAAGACTAATAATTCAATCAAAATCACTTCGGATCTTACCCTGGATTACGCATGATCGCTTTCTGATTTTGTCTAAATTATGAATTTAGGATCTTATTTCGTTATCATCATCTATGATTATTAATTTAGGGGAATTATAAATGGACCCCTTTTGAATAAAATGGGTAGGGTTATGTGACTGTACAGGTAGGACCCAGTATAAAGGGTTTACTTTTATGTGAGTGCATGAAAGGCTAAAAGGGGTTCATATAACAACACCCTTAATTTAATATCAACACCATCGTTATAGCATACGAGCATTATATTTACACCACATGTAATTAGATAAGAATTTCATTTTCTATTTTTATATATAATACAATTATATTCTAGATAATTATATGAATTTCATATATACACTGGCCGGGTTCAAATGATAATCGAGTTCGGTTGTGAACATATGGAAAAAGGAGAGTGTGCTATGTGTCCGGACCTTCGCGTATCATTCGTATATTATTCATGATGAGTAATGTATCATTCTGAATAAATAAAACACGATTCATGATGAATAATACATGGATCATGTATTCGTGTATTATTCATTTTGAATGTTAGGTTATTCATCCTAAATATTGTACTATTCATCCTAAAGGTTATATTATTCATCTTGAATGGTGTATAAAAGTTCACATTCATTATTCATATTGAATGCTTGTAATAACCCAAATTTCATAAAATAAACCTAAAAAGGTCCCAAACAAACCTACTCAAAGCATTACAATAATCTTAATGTTTGTATAGGTAACCACATCTGCATCTAAGATTTATAAATACCTAAAGCTAAACTATAGAACTCTTCCAATATGGATCTCTTTTAACAACTTTACACCTTCTCTTGCCTATCTACAAAACTCCCAACATTACTTTTATCTGAAAATGGTTTTAATTTTGAAAAACAAGAGTTAGAGCATAAGGTTTTAGTGAGTTCCCTCCCAAAAGCCATTAATAACAGTAAGAATAAAACAGTAAACCGCTATAAAGACCTAGTACATCATAAAGCATAGACATCCAATGTTGACCACGGGCTTTGTACAGTGTTCATAGTCAACCATCACTTTAGCTGGGTGTTCACATTCAGCGCCACAGTAGATCCGTTGAGCCTTGGTAGATGCTAGACCAACATGCACATGAAACATATTCAAGGCACACAGTGTAAAAAGTTATCACAATGGATCTCCACTATCCCAAGGCACCCTAATCTCACTATGCATCACAAACATCAAATCCAAATAGTGACATCATGCCGTAAGTCACATTATGCAATGTTTATTTAATAATAAGCAGTTATGTGTTATAACATTTGTCCAAAGAATTCATAATTGTAATTCATGACAAAACGATAAAGCAATGATCAATGTTTATAAAACATTTGTAAACATTTCACTTACATAAAAGGACAAAGGAAACTCTCCTGAGATTTGCACTTCATGACACGTCCTAAAGTTCATTTAATCACAAATCGAACACCTAAATTGAACGATATAGAAATGGTGTTAAACCATCTACATCATCCTAAAACCATCCATCTTAGTCCCTAAGACAATCCCCTAATCAATGTCTAGCTCATGTGCCAAAACGAGAAACGAAACAAAATTAAAACAACACCAAAAAGAGCTGAATCCAACCCAAGTCACATGAATCACACATTCGGGCTTGTTTCCTATGGCACAACATTTGCACCCAAAACCCTTAAGTCACTATCCTCCATAAATCGATTTTATGCCACAAAATTTAGAGTGTCCACGACTAAAATCATTCTAACCAATTTCCAAACATCAAAACACTAATTAATAGAGGTTCTAATTGAAATCAAGTCTCTAACTTAAACTTAAAACCTTGAACCCTTTGATTTCTAATTTAAAACCAACAACAAAGGTAACTTAATAAGATTCATAAAGAAAATTTTCTATTCATTATATACATTTTTTTAACAGCAAAATACACACACATCCAGTTAATCTACTTCTAAAGTCTACTCTTAAATCTACATCACTGTCCACGACGGGACTCAAACCCACAATCACACGGGGAAGGAGACACCTTAACACCACTCCAAATGCTGCTGGGCTACAAGTATATGTAACTAAATATTTTTTTAAGATTCTTGCATTTTTTTTAATAGATTTTAATCATCTACCTTAGTTTTATGATTACTACACTTTCCGTTTTCGTTACAAGTTGTTAATTAAATATGTAATAACATTAAATAGGGGACCACACGCTCAGACCACCGTCAAGCAAAATATGTTCATAAAATCGACAACAATTCACATGTGAATCGGAGAAACAATCGGCGGCGGCCGGAGATGGAAATTCGTAGTTTCTTTCTTTCGTCTCTTGAAACCACCGTCAAACATTAGCCATCGGAAGTTAGACCAAATTCAAATTCAGTGATTTCTTTCTTTCTTTTCTTGGCCCTTTTAATTAATCTAGCTAACGTCAAACACACGATGGTGGTCATCTAAGCTATATCTTTAAATATGGACCAATAATTAAACATCAATTATTTATTTCTTCTATTAATTTCGTTTTTTGTTTAGAGTTTTGATTTAAGGTTCAGAGTTGGTTTTTGATTTAGTTTATTTTGGAATAGAGAGTTTGTTTTTTAATTATTTATTAGAATTTTGGTCGGTATGTCGGAGAAGATGACCGGTGGTTTGCTAGGATGAGCCCAAGGATTTTAGAGCATAGATTGTATTAGAGCATCTCCAACAGCTTTTCTATAATAGAGAAAATGAGGTTTTTATTCTCCAAATTGCTCCAACAACTTCCCTATATGATTCTCTAAAATAAAGAAAATTTGAAAAATCTCTACCTACATATAGGGAATTCTCTAAAACTTTATTAGTGGAGAGCGAAACAATTTTTTTATTCATTTCCACCAATGAGGTTAAATCAATATTTATTTTATATAAAATCTTTTTAAAAAGTGTATTGGAAACATAAATTTGTAGAATATTTTAATAATATAATAAAAGCTGAAATCTCTAAAATAGAGAATCTGTTGGCACTAAAAAATAATCCTTTTAGAGATTTTAAGTTTTGAATCCATATTTTAGAGAAATTATAAAGAAGTTGTTGGAGTCTTGGAGATGCTCTTAGTGTTTTGATAATGATGTTTGGGAAACTAGCTGATAAGTTAGTTGTTGACTGATAAGCTAGCTGGTAGCTGGTAAGTTAATTATGTTTGGCAGAAATTAGCTTGTGAGTATGTAAAACAACTTAAAATGGTATTTTGAATAAATAATTAATTACAAATATTTTATAATATAATTAAGACAAAATTTTAATAATATAATTACTCAAACGTTACTCCAATTAACATTTCAATAAGTTTAGCTTATAAAATAATTTATGTTCATCCAAACATGTACCCTGAAAATAAGTTAGTTTATGACCTAGCTTATTTTTACCAAACAATGCATAATAGGCTAATACTATAGAACAATTTAAATTCATATAAAGTAACAAAAATAAAATAAAAAATCTTTTGAATCCTCTACTCACTACTTGTATTAAATTTCAAATAACTTGTGTTTTACTTTTCGCCTAGGAGAAGTATTTTCCTATTTAGGGTTGTAATTTTTTAGTTTATTTTTATGTGTATATAAGTTTTACATCTCATATATAACTATCATTTACCTCTTAAGTTATATATTTAAAAAAACTTATATGTTACAAAATACTACATCTTAATGTGCCACAACATTTTACAATGCAACTCTAGCTTATAAATATGAGAATTTCTTTAATCGAAAACTGATCACGTGTTAAAAAGTAGACATGTTTTAATAAATTCATAAGGCGTTTCTAACCCAATACTAAAAACATAGAAATGAAGATATTTTATTATTAACCCAATACTATAAAACTTTAAAAATTGGAGGTAACAATTTGTGGCATCTATATTTGGAGATCAATAAAATAGGCATTTGAAAATATATATTAGTATAATTTAAAGTTTTTTAATTATATACGTACATATTGATTAAAAATTTAATATATTAAGATTTTTATTATTATTTAATATTAAATATGATTTTTAATGGTTGGTTGGAGTTGATCTTTCTAGTGTTTAATAGATTCATCATTTTTAATGTTAGTATTTTATTTTTAATGTTTGAGTTGAGGATGGTATCAATGAAATCAATTTTTGTAGTAAGGCTTGAAAACCTAATCACTTGAAAAAGAATATATTATATGAAGTGATAATACTATTAAAGGTAATTAGATGAAATTGTTAAGTATGTACAAGATAATAGTGATAAAGAAACAAAGTTTAAATAAGAATCATGAATATAATGAAAATTAAAAGAAAAACAAAGAGCTTCCCAAATCCCAACTAACACAAGATTTAACATCTATTAGCATCAAGCACCAACTTGAAAGCACATTACTAATGAAAATAAACTTATGTAATTTTATATATGATTTTAGTGTTAAATGAGTCAATCATTTCCTTAATCTCTCCAAAATTAATGTTCTCACATCTTTATGCCAAACAAAGCATATGTTGAAACAATTATATCATCCCTTTCTAAAGTCCAACACAAAAGAAATTGAAAAGAAAAACAGTCAAAAAAGAGAACAGGCAATATGATTTTAAAAAAAAAAAAACTTCATAAAAGGCAATAAATTTTCAAGAGAACAAAATGAAGCAAACATATTGGTACATAAAGACTGTTGCATAGCAAATCATCACAAGTAGAATTCATAGAAGCAAAACTACAAAATTTATCCAGAAAAAACCTTCTGAAATGTGTAGTTAAATTATGATGGTAGTAAACAAGAATCGAAAAAAGTAAAAACAGACTATAATCAATGGCGTTTTGCGAAGTAATCCCGGGTTCTCTTCCTCAAACGAGTGAAAACGATAACCACACAAGCTAGGACCCATGGAGGGACGTTGAAGTTAATGCCTGTGACGTTCAATTTCTTGGCCCATCCCGGAGTCTCCTTCATAACCATTATAATCATTGCAGTTAATACCGCAACCCCTACTAGGATCCTGGTGATTGGCTTTAACAATGAGTCCTGAAACCCACAAAAATTATGAAAAATTAAGCCGTTTTCTGCATTTACTTTGAAGAAGAACACAGCCAATTCAGTGACCAAAATGTATCAAATTCTTAAATAGATAACCAATGTATCAACCGGCCAGACCACCTGGCCTTCGTTTCAATTTGTTCTTTGTCAAATGATTACAAAAACAATCGAATAGATGATAACTATTACAGAAATAATATGGGAATCTTAAAGACCAAAATCAATCAGCCAAATGACCTTAATGAAACTCGCAGCTTATTCGGTTAGCTATACATGACTGTTTGATACTGGCTTAATGATATAGAAAGTGGCTTATTCTGTAAGCTTATAGGGGGAGCTTTATGCAGAAAACGGAGTTTATTTCCAAATCTGACCCTCTCAATTAAAAAACATGCTCCTTCAATCACCCTCCCAAAGAAAACCTTCCTAATCCATTGGGACAGATTAGCTTTATGCATACAAGACATAATGAAAAAACAACCAAACAGCCCCTAAGCCTCCAGTAGGTATACGTTAACATAAATCGTCTAATTGAGCCTATTCAGCAAACAAAGAGTTCCGTCAATGAATCAAGTTAATTTGTAAAAACATTAACCCAAGTTTAAAAGTTATAACGAAACTAATAAATAACATAATTATCAACAACTTTGCCCCATATTAATTTAGACTATCAAGAAAGAAGTATTTGTTGGATGGCCTGGCCTCCCTTTTCTATTGTACAATGTCCCTCATGAAATCACAATCTTGTATAAGATCAACAACTTGCGAATATGAGAACCCCAACGTGTGCTTAAATAAACTTTGCTTCCTAGGTAATCATATTAAGCCTCTTCTTATGGTATGAAGCATGACAAGATCGACTTCTCTATATCGCTTAGTCAATTTAGTATGTGGACGAAAACTTAATAATGCATGTAATACCTATAGATAGCATATGCTAATTGTAGATGGATGGTAAGAATAGCATAAGATTCATAAGGCAAACTAAATTTAAGATATTCTTTTTTAACTTCTACATTTACCTTTTGCCTCCTTTGTTTAGATAGATGCTTCATACTTCAGTTAAAATGACAATGCATTAATTATTCTAACATAGATCTTGCCCCCTCTCTCCTAATCTAAACCAAACCAAAAGAAACCCAGTAGATCTCACACAAAGTAGGGTCTAGGAGCACCTCTACCCCAAAAGGCAGATAGATTTCCGTGAAGATCCCTAGCTTGCTTTACAATGTGGAAAAGAATTTATGAGAAAAGAGAGAAAATGATGGGGGTCATAAACTACCCCAAAGTGATCTGAGAAACTAGCCTGCCAAGTTGCAGAACAGAGGATAAAGAATAGAAATGGGTTATAACTGCTTTAACCCAACTCTGCAACAAAAAATCTCATATTCATTAGCACTTCCAACAGCGCAAAGCGGGAACTCAGATCTACCATCCTTCGTTTCAGAAACAATTCTTACCAAATCCAATATATCACTTTCTTACTATAAAGATTTAGCATGAATTCTGCTTGTATCCTTAATTGCATCTATCGTTACTCACAATGCTTAGCATATAACTTACACTTCACAACACTTATTCTTCCCGAACAACCCACTATAACATGTACTTTCCTTAATGGAAGTCTTTTTTAACACAAGCTACTGCTAGCCAACCATGGTTAATAAGTAATAAATATAAATCCCCATAAGGCTTCCTTGCTGGGAAGATCAACTAACCAGCAAAAGACCTAATTGAAACGCCAGGTCTTATTATTATACACCAAGAAGAAGCATTTCTTAACAGAAAACATAAAGAATGAATGATGCAAAAGATCTTCAACCCTTCATTAAAAATATGGTTTTCCACCATTCCTGTCTCTTATTGCTACTTAAATCAAACATGGATGATGGATTCCAAAAGGTGTCATAAGGATTAAGGCCCACTCTCACTAGTCACTCCCCCTCTATGTTGTTAATCTTGCTGGCCCCAAGTTGGTTGGTGAACTTGGGTAAGTACATGGATAAACTTCAGGTAGAATAGAGCTCATAATCAAACTCAAGCTCAACCTGGCAGCCTCACCAAATCAACATTAAAAATGGAAAAGGGGGTCCATTCAACATGAATTAAGCAATAACGGAACTTTTCAGAGGAACGTTTCACAAGATTCCCAACTAATAGTTTGTGCCAAAATGCAGATATCAAGAACAGAAGGCCATGTTCAAGTGATGTATCTTGAAGTACAGTTTTCTGCATTTCCCTTGCATTTAATTCTCATAATTAGGAGTGTGTGCTACAGAGGATCAACTAAAGACATTAAAAGGTCAAACAAAAATAAAAACAGCCAAGTACAGGAGCAAAATCCAATTCATCTCTACAATTTAACTAGATATGATACCCTAGTTTTCCCCTAAATTACACTACAACCAAAAATTAATCCACATGATGTATCTCTTTTAGGCTTACATAAGCTTCTATCAAATCAAAACCCTACCATCTCCAAAATCCAGATTAAAAATTGCACAATTCAGTTGAAGTATGTTACCAAAATCAGATTTCACCAACTTACTAATCTAAACAAACACAAATTAGGGTTTTTTAAACCCTAAGTCCCTACCTTTTGCCCTAAATTACTTTTCAACAAGCAAAAAGGAACTATCGAGAGTACCTTAGGCTCTCCGTCAACGTAAATCACCGATCCATCCTTATACGGCAGTATAGATCGGCCATTTCTAGCGTTAAACCTAATCGGAACTCCTCTTCCCGATTGCGAATTGAAAGCATATAGCGATTTGAAGCCATACTTGTCTAATATGTCTCTAACTTCGAGCTGGTCTTGATCCCAGCCGCCTAAAGTGGACTTGAAGACGTCGATCGGACCCTGGCCTCGCCGGAAAAGATGGAGCTCGACCTCCGGGACCTTAGTACGGACGGATTTGGAACGGTGGGGCTTTGAATCTGAAGTATCTTCTAAAAGTGGACGTGATAGTTCTTCTTCCTTGGTGGTAGTCCTTGGCGATTCTTCACTTTCTACGATTTCCACCATTGTTGAGCTGGTAGTATCGCCGGCAAGATGGAGAAGACGCGTTACAGAGTGTGTGTGTGTGTGTGAGAGAGAGAGAGAGAATTGTACCTTCAAATTTATATTTTCTTCAACAAAAATTAAAACATTCCGCTATGCGTATCCGAACCCTCCCGAGTCCCGACCCCACATCAGTTTTTTCATAATAAGTCCTCTGGAGCCCTCTCTAATTAGTACATGAACCCTTCCGACCCTCTCACTTTTTATACACCACACACACAACACACACACCACGAGACCCCGACGCCACCCAGCCCCGCCGTTGGCGTAGCCGAACTCGTCAGCCCGCCAGTTTTGAACCCGCCGAACCCCACCCTTGCTACGTACGGCCTTATAGCACTCTTCAAAACCAGGTAAAACAATATCGATAGAGTCAAAGAATAAAATGGAACATTCAAGTTGAGGTGTATCTTGTTGTATTGTGGGAGTATCGTTCTAGTACTATAAAAAATAATTCATGCCATTTTATGAAAACTTCGGTTTTCGTCGTTTGGGTTTTGAGAAGTAGATCGGACATTATGAGGCTTCTATTTTGTTTTTGCTTTTGTCCTTGCTTGTAAGAGTCGTGAAGAGTTATCGTCTTGTTGATTGCATGCATGTGTCATTTTATGTAGGGGTAAATTGGTCTTTTGCTTCGTATTGTTTTTTTCTTTATCGCATTATCCATAACACTCTAATGGCATCATCATTGTCAAGAACATGATCAAAATTTGATGGTTTAATTCGTCATAACTTATTGTCAGATCAACAAAAATTCCAATTTAGGTTCAACAACATTTCCAATCGAACATAAAGGCTTTGTTTGGCAAGCATAAGCTAGTCCATCCAAACATAGCTAGCTTATAAGCTAGTCCATCCAAACATGTACCAGGAAGCTAGCTTATATAAGCTAGCTTTTTGAAACGCTACTTTGAGTAGCTTATGAGGAGCTTATTGTAGCTTTTTCCAATTATACCCTTATTAATATTAATTATTAAATTCAAATATACCCATTTTGGTCATTTTACATACTCATAAGCTAGTTTTTGCCAAACATAATTTGTTCAACAGCTAGCTTATCAGCTACTAGCAAGCTTATCAATCAACAGCTAGCTTATCAGCTATCCGCTAGCTTATCAGCTACCAGCTAGCTTATAAGCTACGCTTACCAAACATAGCCAAAGAAGAATAAGAAACTAGCAAGATCATCTAATCATATTATTCTAAAATTTTGGTGTAGGCAAAAAGCAAAGACCACATAAAAACTCTCTAAGGCTGGCTAGTGTTGGTGCATAAGTAGTATGCAAATCATCATAAGTAAAAGTTGAGGCCATTAATCAGAAACAAAGAAGAAATCAAGAGGTGGTGGTGTCATATACATGTTGAAGCCACATGATTCATTATCTTCCAAAACTTCTCATTTGCTCTCTTATTGATTGAGTTAACCTAACGCTCCTCTAAGAAAATTATAGATATTCATGAAAGATGAATTTGCTCAACATATAGTCCCAACTTCAATAATCATCAATGAAGCTAGACTGCTAGAGAACCCATTCGAAAGCTTGAAAGAAATAAATATGTACATATGCTATCAGATTAAACCAATGTTCAGGGGGAAAAAACACGCTACATGTAACACATCGCCTACCACAACACAATATTGTTCATTTTACTCCACGGGCTCACAACTTTGTTTTTGACGACATAACAAGGACTTCCCTGGGAATCACTGATCTTCAATAGTGTAGCAAAGGGGGGACAAATAAATACAAGAACATCAATGATTTAGTAGTTGAAAAATGTTTTGGCCTCACGGTAACTCATAAGGCTTAAGGCTTGACCTTGTGCCACATCACCTCTCACGTCATTTAGAACCTTGATGACAATCCAAACTCAAAATGTCACAAAAAAAGATATATAGAACTCAATACCCAAAGGTTTCACATCGGAAAATGCAAGAGATAACTATTTACAGATGGGGGAGACCCGTTTTTCATCACAATGACTTATACATGCGAGTAAGTCACCTAATGATGTTATTTCGATTACACCTCAAATTTCGGTTTTAGTGCACATACCTTATTGCATACTTTGTCGAGTTACACCTCAAACCATTCCACACATTTATTGCACTTCATAGCGTTACACCTCAAGGGTTCATGGAACCTCATTGCATATCCAAGATTGTTTTCCCCATCTTGGCGACTCTAACATGCTAGAGTGTCATTGACACTGTAGCTTGGTCCGAACCGCGGGTAGAAGAAGACATACATTTTTTTTCTATCCCAAGCAACCCATGGTAGATATTGTTAGCATGATAACTTATCCTAGTTTCAAAATGAATAAGATCAATAGTTTTATATAAAAACATTTACTTTCAACTAGTATTCTCATCAATTTGTGTTTGATAAGATTGAAGGAAAAAAAGCCCACCAAAACATGTGTTGGTTGGCATTTTGCATGTGTTGGGTAGGATGCATTTCAAATCGTAAATGTTATAACTTTCTAGATGCACATGGGATCTATCTATATGTTTTTGGTTTTAAAGAGAACATTTATTCTAACAAGAGAAATACAATATAACCTCAAGGATCATAATCATTTTTCCATTCAACCAACCAACGTTGAGGACTAATTTGAGTAAGTATTTCTTTTTTTGCCTCAACTATTTTTTTGAATATATTAATTTTAAAAAATTAAAAAAAGACTGACTAATCGACCTTCATTAGGCCTTAACTCAGTCATTGAGGATAAAAACCGCTTTAAGTAAATACGGGCTTGAACAATTTGTTGGACCTAGATCCTTAAACCAAACTTCCAATAAAAACCATGATCAACAAATAGATCGAACCCTTAAACAATCCGCTATTTTGTAAAGTGTTTATTATAAGTAGTACTCTAAGGCCAAATGTGCACCTCTGATCCATATAATTATTCGGCTTATCTTTCTTTCTTTCTTTTTTCAAGGGGAGAAGGGCGGAAGAGGGGTTGGTCAGAGGTATTATACCATCCGCAGCGGGTCGCGTCAAGGGAGTGGTACCTCCGGGAACACCACCGAGGATGAATTGGTACCAATTGTCAAGCAAGAAAATCGATATAGCCATGCCGGTTGTATAGACCACCCCACTCCACCCCACCCTCTCTCTCTCTCTCTCTCTCTCTCTCTCTCCTCTTTCTCTATCTCTCTCTTCTTTCTCTTTTTTTTCTTTTTTATTAATTATTTAGATTGGTATGAGAGTCAAGACCACTATGGATGAATTGGTAGGGTGTTGGCAACGACAAGATAGTAAAAAGTTGATGTGGCGCTAAGATGGTAGCTGGTACCATTGGCAACCAACATGACTAGTGTAGATGGTCTTAGAAGCCAAGAAGAAAAATGATAATGCTTTAAAGTGGTTGTTTCAATGGAAAAATGAATAATGAATGATCAATTAATATTGTTTGGTTGAATAGTATGCAATTAATGATTAGTTGAAACTTAAATCACATCCAAATTTGGAAAATAGAAATTTCTCAAATTTCTTCCCCTTTCTCAACTACATGTGATTGTTAATGACTTTGATTAGTTTAAAATCATAATCACCCATTGACTTAACAAAGGCAACACACATAAATAACATATATAATATTTTTTTATAACAAATATATTACTGTTTTATATTTTCACCGTTCAATATAAAAGACATACAAATATCGAATTTTATTGATTTAAAAGGATGAAATGAAAGATTTTAAAATATATAACGTAACAAAATATACTTCGCATGCTAGAAAATTTTATTATTTTGATCACTTGCTAGCTATAGAAATTAATTGAATACGATGATGTTGGGTTGGATTTTGAATCTCTTTGAAAGCAAGCATTCAACATCATCATTTAAAGCATTAAATTTCTTTCATGGTTAACAATCAAGATCATCCATCATCACCAAACACCATCTACTACTCAACATAATTATAATACTTAAAACAAAACATTACTTGAATTAAATTTTTTTTTTAAAATAATATAATATCATGATGTCTTATTTATATGAAAATAAAAAACAATTTGATTTTATCATATGACACACGATCCATATAGAAAACTATTAATAACATGTTACATTCGACTATTACCAACTGAACCTTGATATACCCCAGAACAATACATTTTTGTTGCCGTGAGATATATTGGCAGCCACGGATCGTTCGATTCGAATAAAATTTGGAATGGGTACACTTGATGATATGAATCATTTGAAAAATAAACGTATTCAGATCTTTTACAAGAGCTATTTGGATTGGCCTTGGTTCGTTTAAAAGTATGGCTCGAGGAGATTTTCTTCCAGCTCTTGCACACTTTCTCCTCCGACAAACTCCAAGAGCTCCATTCTCATTTGTAATTAGACCTAATTTTAAAATGACGATGGAAAAAATAGATTTTACCGAAATGGTTTTTTATAATCGGTAGAAAATTTATCTAATTTATATTTATTTAGAAAAGAACGAATGAAAACGCAAAAAATACCTATTTTTTTTTGATAAGGTTCACCTGGGTTTGCCCAGACTACATCCTTGGCAATTTTTACCGAGAGCTAAAGCATGCTCCCCTGGGATTAATACTCAGTGGCCCCTGGTTGCTCACCTCCAGATTCGAACTTGGGTGGGTTTTTCCCCAACACCAAGCCTTAACCAGTAGGCTGCCCCATTGGGGTTAAAAATACCTAATTTCCCCAAGCTAACGATTTTATTCAACATACACCAGTCGAAATGACGAAAACCAGTCAAAAGATGCAAACGGTTAGGGAAAATTTTGTGTTAAATAAACTCTAGGGAGAAAAAATCAAGATTTTGACAAAGCACAAGGAGCAAAAGTGAAGTTCACTCATAAATATTACATAAAAGCTAAAAGGACTAAAAAAGTGTATAATGAATAGTAAAGGGACCACATAATAATTAATAGATAAAAAAGATTCAAATGAATGCCGGCCAGATAATATATATAGATACACATATACATACATACATACATACATATGGTGGTTTGTTTAGAGAGAGGGAAAAGAAAGAAAGCTTAATTCATTCAGATCAAAAGGCTTAATTGATTCAGATCAAAAAAAGCGTTACTTCCAAAGTTGAAAATGGAGGCAGCCATGGGATTGATGAGAAGGATGCCTCCAAAGCACACAGAGACGGCGCTCTCCGCCCTCCTCAGCCTCCTTCCTCACCACTCCTCCGATCTCCTCTCTCAAGTTGACCAGCCTCTTCAGGTTTACTTACAATCTTCATTTCAAAACCCTAATTTATGTGTTTTTATGTCTATTAATCACATTGATGAACTTGAACTTATTATTGCTGGATGCATTTGTGTGTGTTTGAATTCAATTATTGTGTTGTTTGAGTGATTGTTGAAGTCTGATTCAAAAAGCTAGGGTTAGGAATCTGGATAGGATTCAGTTCTGTTGTCTTATTGAATGATTGAGGATGAAATTTGTCATTTTTTGGATTGAAATCGGAATCGGTTAGAGTTGTTATGCTTGACTTCAAATGGAAGATAAGAAACGGTTGGAATTAGTCAAATTAAGTCAAGATGACAAGATCTAAGAATTAAGCAACTTATTGTAGATGATGGAATTGAGAATAGGAATCTCTTGGATTATACCTAAATGCCAGAGATCTATTCACCAAATTTCTTAGCTTTTGAGATACATTCATAATTATCCACCTTTTATATGTGTGTTTGCCAAAAAGACTACTTGCAAGTTGCAAATACCTTTCTAATTTCTTGGAACTGGATAGTGTCAAATTTTCTGCTTGAGTGCTGACCGCCATAATCATGCTTCATCAAAAGCTAAAGGAAGTGGTGCTGCTTTTCTCTGTTTTTCTTTTTATTATAAAGTTTAATCCTACGAGAGAAATATATAGAGGACGGCTCGTTTGGAAAGGAAAGTACTAGCGCGTTATGAAATTTGAAATTTCGTTATTGATCTGTTGCTGTTTGGTCCAAATCCAATATGCATTTCTCCATAAACAAGTATGCATCGGTGCTAAGATTGTTGCATATTGTGTTGTCTTCATCTTTTGTGGATGTATATTTAGAGTACCTATGACTATGATTACTGTTCTGTACTCGTGTATGCAAATTCACTCCCTCTTGTTACTGTGCATAACAGGTTGTATGTGATGTGGACAATGGGAAAGAGTTCATCCTGTGCGAGTACAACAGAGACGCCGACTCTTACAGGTAACCCTTATACATTGTTTCTAATTGTTTTAATTTCAATTGTAATTCTCATCATAGTTTGTAGCCCTTTCATGTTTATTTCCAAGTTTTTATTTGGTCACATCATAGTTTGTTTCCCTTTCATGTTTCTTTCCAACCTCTATTAATATGATGACCTTGTCTGATTATGCTTCTCGAGGGGCAACGATCCAAATATGCACCCATCAATTGCTCTCAGAACCTCCATCAACTCCTGGATATTATCACATCGCTTATAATCCATTATATCTGATATTTTTGGTTGCAGATCACCTTGGTCAAATAAGTACCATCCTCCATTGGAAGACGGGATGTATCCATCATCTGAACTGAGAACATTAGAAGTGGAGGCAAATGAAGTGTTCACAGTATATCGTGACCAGTGAGGTCCTTTACTCACCTCGTCTTAAATTTGAATTCATCATCATTGATCTTCTGTTTTTACTTGGATTATTCTCATCATCCTGCTTTGGATATCCGTGGATTGTTCTTGTTGTATTAGCCAAATTATTTATTAGGAACATTATTGTTTACCTATCCACATGTATCGTTCTGCATCTTCTGGTTCTCTAAGAAATGCCACAGATATGAGGTGGGCTTTTGATCACACAAAAGAAGGATAGAAGTTAACAATTATGATTAAGGACTTCGGGTGGCAATGCGGTATAGGTTCAGAAGCTATGGTAATACTGATTGAGACTTGCACCAGTTAGATGAAACTAGCACCAAGACTCCACTTTTTAGCTAGGTAGATCTCGACCAAGATTGACATGGAAAGTAGCAAGTGGGTATGCCAAGAGAGTTTGCCTTAGATAGGTGGGATGAAAGGACCTTCACGTCAGATCTCTAAAGGGGTTCATGCATTTATAATTTTCGTTAGTTTCAGTTACTCATTCTGATTTGGGTAAACGGCTTGTTGCATTGTTTATTCATCTCCTGTTTACAATTTCTGTTAACTTTATTTCTAGTGGATACCAACTAAGGATTGTCATTGTTCATATATCAACTATTTATAATTTCTAATGCATTCATTTCTGGCCTACCCCAACTAATCTGGGTAACTGGCTTGTTTTCGTTGCTCATCTATCTGTTGTTAGATATTATGAAGGTGGTATCTCATCAGTCTATTTGTGGGAGGAGGATGACAACGAGGGCTTTGTAGCTTGCTTCTTGATTAAAAAAGGTTTACCTGAATTAATTAATTTATGTTTTATTTTACGTTAACTTAGAAGGTTTCAGTGTTGTCCAAACTAGTTTGTTCATGTTTTCTTTATGTTCACTAATTTGCAATATATCCGTTTTATGAAGATGGATCCAAATATGGAGATGGTAGAAGAGGTTATCTGACCGAGGGTGGATGGGATGCTATACATGTTATCCAGGTACTTAATTTTTTTGGTTACTTGTGTGCTGGTAAGCTCAATCCTCTCTCTTTGTCTCCAACTTCTCATGACACTGCAAGTCTGCAATTGCTCTCATATTGTTCAGGTGGGGCCAGAAGAGGAAGGAATGGCTCACTATTGTTTAACGAGTACTGTAATGCTGTCATTGACTACAAATAGCGAGGCATCTGGCACGTTTAGTTTGTCGGGATCTATTAGGAGACAGGTAACTCGGATATAATGCTGATTACTGCCTGTTCTAATTAATTGAATTTTATGTGCTCAGAGATATTAGCCATCCAACTTGGATGTAACTAAGCTGGACACCACATACTAAAATATAAACACCATATCATCAGTCATCAGTGCACATTGTTATAGTGAACAGAGTCTCAGTGCTAGGTCCTTACTAGTTACTAACCTGTTCCTTATAAAACATGCACCTCTATCGACACTATAAGCTTCCAACTCAATGAAAAATGGAACATATACAACAAATACTGAATCTTGTAAAGGAAGGGGGGACCCTGTTCTGATTCTTGAAACTTCTTTCCAATGGTTTTTATTTACTGCCGCCAGTTTCAGGACTAAATTAGCTGTGGACCAAGGTTTTCTTATTATTGCGTCACTTAAATAAAGGCACTGTTTGATCAAACCGAGAACACTACCTTTTTGCGATTTTGACATCATAAAACGCTATTCAAATAAAATTTCCTGATGGTTAGCATTTTATAATATACAAAATCATCAGTTCTGTTTAGTTGTAGCTTTGAACACTCACCCTTTGACTCTGTTTAATCTGGCTGTTTGATGTGGTGCCACATGTATAACAATCACTTGCAGAAAAAAAGAAGCTATGTAATTGTGAGAATGGCCATTGTCTCCTAAACTTTATTTAATGTGTTGTTTTGTAGATGAAAGCAGACCTTTCTGTTGAAGATGGTCACTTGTGCAACATGGGAAAGATGATAGAAGAATTGGAAGGAAAGCTGAGGAATCAACTTGACCAGGTAGGTATTCAAAGTTCAAACATTTCTTTAGGTAGGTTTCTATGGCAGTGAAATAGTGCTGAATTGCTGTTGTGTGCAATTTTAGGTCTACTTTGGGAAAACAAAGGAGATGGTATGCACTTTGCGTCCTCCTCCTGAACTTCTGCTGCCTATGCCACTACCGGACACCAGAAAGCCGTAAAATTCAACTTGTTTCCATCTTCTTGCTGTATGTGTAATTTTGGCTTTGGATTTTTGTGCTTAGATAATAACAATGCTATATGACAGAAATGCAAGTGTTTGTCTGTTTGTTCATCATTTTGGTGGTCTATTTTACTTGTATCAACAACCAATAGCTATATGATTGGGAGTAATGAAACAGGAAACTCTGAAATCTGAATACATGAACCAATTGCTAGGTGAAGAGAGAAAAGTTTAACATCATGATTAATAATAACTAGTTTGAATCAGCAACCCAACCCTTGTATCTAAAAGTACTAGATAGCCAGCCACATGACATGACATAGTTTGATCAAAATCAAATCAAGCCATGGCTTGAACTTCATTATTAACAGGTGGTGCACCTTCCTTCTTTCCAATACTCTCCTCTTCTTCCTTCACATCTTCTTCTGTGTCGCTATCATCTGTTGAGTTGCGAATAAAACGATCTATCAATATAGAATTTCAAATGAATAAATGGTAACTAGTTACTTATTGGTGCTTGCTTGCTTTACCTGCATCAACACCATTGGCATCAAAGTCTCCACCACCTCCCATGTTTAGATTCTACAACAAGTAACGAAACACCCATGTTAGATTATGAGGTGCTGAACCAATCAGCCACTTCCACAACTAATGCAAGTCGGTACTTACCGAGAAATCGATGTCTCCAAAGTCCATATCAGCACCAGCTGCATGATCAAAACCACATTACCATATTCATGTTTAGCAGTTATTTAGGTTCTATTGCTCCCATGCATTTGTTACACAGACCAGAGAAGACGGTACATGAAAAGAGAGATAGGCAGCTGAAAGAATGTTGTGGGTATTTAATTTGATACGGGTAATTTAGTAATTGACCGATCTTTGCCCATCTCTCTTATTTATTCCGTCCTATTTTGCATACCAAATGCTGGTGATTGTGAACTAGGAAAATGAAAAACTACCTACCCTTTTCGTCCTGCTCATCTTCGTCTACCCATTTATCCCAATCAACTTTCACAAACACCGGAGTTTTACCCTCTTCCTTCAAAAGCCTGTTCCACCATTTACTTTCTTCCTTCTTTATCAGGTAAACAATGTTTCTAGACCCAATGCTAGCCTTGCTCTCCTGCAATTTCCAATATTTATCAATTCAATTCTCTCCCAATATAACAGGGGTAATAGCTATTTGCAGACTACTTACATTCACATCCACCTTATCGTGGAGGTTGATGTCTATCTCATACGGTAATTTCTCAGCCCCTGCAGTCGCGGAGAAGTAAAATTTACCCTCGGGCTCCAGTTTAAGCTTCACATCTTTGGCATCCGGCAGATCAATAGTGATGAATAGCACATCAGCCCTCTGCGCCCACTTCAAAGTAGGATGTCGGCTAACAAAAACACAACTACATTAGAAAGGAATAACATACCAACAAAATATCCAACTTGGGTTAACTAATAAAATACTTGCAAGTTGCAACCATACAACTGGTGCATAACCTAAGCTGAAACTAAAACACACGAGTTTTATTCGACATCATCAATTCAATACTTCTAGTAAGATCGCTACCACCACAAAAATCAGAGCTTTATCTAAAAAAGATCAGAAAATAGAAACTGCATTGGTCTACACAAAACCAAGGGCAATTCACTAAACAATACAAGTGTGATAGATTTTTAGATTTTGAAAACCAAAGGTAACGAGATTCCTATAAAGAAAACCGACATTGGTTAGTGCTTCATAAACAACTTACAGAGCGATTGCGTTCTAAGGGTCACCAGGATAAAGCTCGGCCAACCATCGGCAACTAACCACAAGAAGTTCAACAACACTGTCCAATCTAGCATTATTAACCACAGTTTCTCCATTTCCAATTGTATAACCATGAGAGCTTTAAAATTTAGCTCAACAACTTCACAAAGTTTTGAGATTTTGGTTTACAAGAAAAATGTGCACAGCTTTTCTATCCAGTCTAGAGCTGTACAAGTGCTAAAATAGAAAACAAAAATTCATCCAAGAACCAAATAAGATCCCAAAACACAATACGATAAAACCCTGTGACATGATGCTCCTAATAACAGGATCTTAATTTTAATTTTAATTATAATTTTTTTTTTGTTGTTGTAAACAAGCATGCATGGATGATCATAACCATTAATAGTCCTATTGGAACGAAGAAACCCATTAAAAACCCCAAAAATTAGAGCGTGATTTATCGAGGAAATCTGCAGTGATCTATAGATTACTGAAAACAAACGAAAATTTAATAAAATCAACAAAAAAAAAAAAAACATTATCAACCCAAAAACAACCTGCTTAAATTACACTAATGCATGGCACATCGAATCATCAAATTAAACAATAACTCATAATTTAATTTCAGATGTATACAGAGATAAGTGAAAGAAGAAACCTTAATTAAATCGAGTGAAGAATGTAGCAAAATTAATATAATCTAAGAACTAAAACACAAAATGTTACCTCATCATTGTTGATTTTTGCAGTTTGTATATGAAAAAAAGGGATTAAATTTTGGAAAAGGATCTTAGAAAGGGATTTTGGCAATATGTAAACTGCAAAAAGAGTATTTATAATTAAGGTAAAAGGATGGGGATTTAGAAGAAGTGGGTAGCATCTAGATGCTTCCGGAAAACTGACCATGGGCTTGGAATTTATCCCATTGTTACCAAAATAAATTAATTTTTTGTTTTATGATTTTCCAAAAAATATATAATAAATCAATTGAGATTAATTAATATTCTTCTAAAAATAAATTATTTAGGATTTTTTAGTTGGCTAAAAAAATAAATATAACTTTGATTCTTATAAAACTTACATAATTTTTTTAGAATTATTATATTTGTTTTGGATAACCAAATTGTTAGAAAAATGATAGTTTATAAATAATTAGTAATTAATGTTATAGCATATAATTAAAAGTAATTAAATAATTTTTAATCAATTTTACTTATTGACTTATTGTAGTCAATAATAAACTTTTTTTATGATTAATAATAGTAATTAAGATTATAATCGGAAAAAAAAATTCCCATGAGCTAATACAAGTAGCATATATATATAGAGAGAGAAAGGTTCATGCGAGAAACATACTTTTTTAAGAAAACGTGGGGACGAAACTCAGCCACTCATCCGGTCAATAAATACAGCTTTAACCGGGTCATTCCTTTAATAATTTCCAACTTCTCATGAATCACGTCAATCCTCCGTGATCGCATCCACCGTAACCGAAGATGTGTAGCTGATATTCGTTCTCATATTTTCTTAAATTGACATAGTTCTCGTATGAATGTACCCCCCTCTCTCTCTATATATATATATATATCCAAACAATCACTCAAAAAGTAAACTAAAGTAAGAATTAAGATTAGGATTTAAGTTCTTGAATTCAAAATGCATCATTTACATTTTGTTAGCATTCTTCTAGCTTACATATAAGAATTTAAGAACATCTCTAGCAACCATATTAAAGTAAAGATATTTACAAATTTAGGGTATATTTTCTTATCTCCAATACTAGAGGGAGGGAGGGAGATCTTTATTTACATTAGCGGAAAGCTAATCGCACCCTTTGAATTGTAATTCACACCCTTTAAAAAGTGAAGTGATCCTCCTACACAACAACATCATAAAGTACTTTTTACATTTTCAATTAAATAATACCTTTTACATTCCTAATGCATTCATACCCTGATAAAAGGGTGCAAATAGCAACCTTCGTTGTCCTTTAAAATTCTTGACAAGCACCCATTGAAATTAGAAGGGGGTAATGTGTAAAACTCCATATCCAACCCGCTAAAATGCAAAAAAGACATACTTAAAGGGCTCAAATTCAATTAATCGCAAGACATAAATTCTCCTTCTCTCTACTCTTTCTCCGGTGGCCATGGCCGCCGCCGTCGCCGCCGTGGAGCCGTTGCTGCTAAAATGCGCCACCCTATCCCACCTCAAACAACTCCAAGCTCATCTCATCACCGCCGGCGTCTTCCAATTCCACCCTTCCCGTCGTTCCAAATTCCTCGAATTCGCCGCCACCTCCTCCGCCGCCGGCAGCCTCCTCTACGCCGCCGACGTCTTCCGTCACATCGCCGTCCCGGCCACCAACGACTGGAACGCCGTCATCCGCGGCCTCGCCCAGAGCCACCAGCCCGCCGACGCCGTCGCCTTCTACCGCCGTGGCCTCCGCCACCTCACCACCTGCAAGCCCGACGCCCTCACGTGCTCCTTCACCCTCAAGGCCTGCGCACGTGCGTTGGCTCGTAACGAGGCGATCCAGATCCATTCGCAGGTGGTTCGGTTCGGGTTCATGGCGGATGTATTGCTGCAAACTACGCTGCTGGATGTGTACGCGAAATCCGGGTATCTGGACGATGCACGCCAACTGTTTGATGAAATGTCTCAAAGAGATGTTACGTGTTGGAACGCTATGATCGCTGGGATGGCTCAAGGGAACCGGCCCGACGAAGCGTTGCAGCTCTTTGCGAGGATGCGTGACGTTGGGTTCGAGCCTAACGCGATCACGGTCCTCGGAGCCCTCTCGGCCTGTGCCCAGTTGGGCACAGTTCGAGAGGGCGAAAATGTCTATAATTACATAAAAAACCAAAATCTTGACAAAAATGAACAAGTTTGCAATGTGGTGATCGACATGTTCGGGAAGTGCGGGTACGTCGGAAGGGCTTATCGGGTTTTCAACGAGATGAAGTGTCGGAAGACTCGTGTTACGTGGAACACGATGATCATGGTCATGGGGACGAACGGCGAAGCCCTCGAAGCACTTAAACTCTTTGATCAAATGAGCGAAGAAGGGTTTCGACCCGATGAAGTTAGTTATCTTGCCGCTTTGTGTGCGTGTAATCATGCTGGGATGGTCGAACACGGGATCGAATTGTTCGAAACGATGGCGAAAGATGACTTGGTGGTTCCGAATATCAAACACTACGGTGCCGTGGTCGATCTATTGGGGAGATCGGGCCGGCTAAAAGAGGCGTACAATATCATCGATTCAATACCGATAAAACCCGATGTCGTCCTTTGGCAGACTTTATTAGGTGCTTGTAAGACGTATGGGAACGTCGAAATGGCGGAAAAGGCGTCACGGAAGCTAGTGGAGATGGGTTCAAGTAGCGATGGGGACTTTGTGTTGCTATCGAACATCTACGCAGCCCATCATCGATGGAAAGACGTGGGTCGAGTTCGGGACTCGATGAAAGAAAAGGAGGTTAAAAAGGTTCCCGGGTTCAGCTACATCGACATCGAGGGTGTGATTCACAAGTTTGTGAACGGAGATCAAAGTCATTCAGATATGCAATTGATCTACCGGAAGCTCGATGAGATCAAGAGTCGGATTACGGAAAATGGGTATGTTCCCGAGACGGATTACGTGTTGCACGATATTGGACCGGAGGAGAAGCAGAACGCATTGAGTTATCATAGTGAGAAGTTGGCCGTGGCTTTCGGGTTGCTTAGCCTCGAGACAACTAGTCCAATACGTGTGAACAAGAATCTTCGGATTTGCGGGGATTGTCACGAGGTGATGAAGCTCGTCTCGAAGGTTTACGAACGAGAGATCATCGTGCGGGATCGGACTCGGTTTCATAGATTTAAGGATGGATCATGTTCTTGTAAAGATTATTGGTAAACTTTGTTTGTTAGTTTGTTAACAAATTTTGTGAAAACCGTCATAAGGTGGTTATGAAATACTCCCAATTATAGTTTAGAGGTCCAATCTTATTAAGATTTTGTGTAGTGAAAATAGATATTGTAAACAGTGGATTGCATAAAGTCCATGGAATTTTGGATAATTTGCAACTTTGGTTCATTTAAACAAAAAGTTGGATTAATCGTTCTTAACTAAGATGAAAGATGTTGTTTTTACGAAAATTTCATAATTTATTTTACAGTGAAATAAATAACGAGCGTGTAGTATCAAATAACGAGCGTGTTTATCATGGACTCTTATCAAAACAATCAAAGTCCAACGGGCGTTGGTTTCGTTGGATTCCAAAAAAAATCTAAAAGAAATGGAATGCTAATTTCATTGACCAAAGTCCATTCTTACGTTTAGTTGAATTGCCGAATTCCACTGTGAGTGATTCGATTATTCCTTGGTAAGTCACTGAATTGAACCAACACCACAACCCCCAAACCCGACACCACCACCACAACCGTCTACAGTCTACACTATCGCCGCACCAACTAATATTATCATTCCACCATCAACAACAATCCTCCATCACAACCGCCACTCCCCACCACACCATGTCATTACAGTTGTCGTCACAGACATTTTGACAACCAAACACATCTTCAGAGATTCATTACGGTTTCTACAAACCAAATGGATGGACAAATTCCATCAATTCCATTCCAAATCCTCTAACTGCACCAGATATCATTCTACAAACGAAACGACCCCTAAATCTTGCAATCCACCCACATTCACATCCTTATATTCCCCTCTTATGATATTTACCCATGGATGCTCAAATATCAACAAGATACAATCAATTGTCAAAAAGATATAATGCATCCATTGTCAAAATACTATATGCAAGTTTTCTTAACCATAATTCAATTAAAAAACTTCAATTTACCTCTAAAAACTCCTCTGCAAACCATAAGTCTATTCCATTTGAACAACATATAAGTATTTGTTGCAAATAGAGAAGCATGTCAAAAGATTACATATTTTCCTACACTGCACAAAGAAACACCAAAATAGCAAGTTACAAATCATTGTTACATCTTCAAATCCAAAGAATCAGATAAAAATAGAAACAAAGAATAATTAGATTAACACTAAACACAATCAAAGAGTTAATTACTAGCAACTTGCAGCCTAAAATTCATTTGATTCTGCTTGAATAAAGAGAAACTAAAGGGGGGGATTTCAAGTTACCTCGATCAAATGACATTTTTTTGATACAGTTGAGTAGTGAACAGATTGATCGGAGTTAATCTTTCGATAGCCGAGCCTCGAATCCCCCTTCGGGCCGCTTTACGAGATCATACGGCATGTAGGTGCCAAGAAGTTTATCCCAAATTGGGAAAAAAGGTTGTGAGAAATTGTACTTTAATCCATGGAGTTGATGATGGATGTCATGATAAGCAGTGTTGTTTTGGAAGAACAAATGGAAGAGATTGCCCGGCAACCACAGTCCACAGTGATCGTCCACCGTTTTCACAACCGCAAAACAGAAGAATATAACAGCGGTTCTTGCGGTCATTCCCGAGATGAGAAAAGATATGGCCCCACCAACTGTGTCTAGCAGAAGACCCTCGAGCGGGTGGTTGTAGAGGGCCCCGATTGCGTAAGGTACCACCAGTTTGTGATGTTGGGAATGAATGTGGCGATACAGAAACTTGTTTATGTGCATGTAGCGATGCACAAAGTACTGCCATGTGTCCATCACAAACATCGCGATGATGATCTGCACAACCTGAATAAGAATGGATGGCTGGATTTGAGTCTCGACCAAGCCTGTCTCCGAAGTCACCTACATATGAAAAATGTAAAGATTTTAGACATGAGAAAAGATCAAATGATCAAATGTACTAAGGCTTCATTCATTCATGTTGGCTATATATATATATATATATATATTCATTCTCTCTCTATCATCACTCTCTTAATCCTTCATTCATTCATTCACTTTTGCATAGAAGCAATTTGTGATAAGAACACATGCATAAAAACCAAAAAACAACTTGATTTACTTCTATGCACAAGTGAAGGGCTATGAGGGTGTTCCTCGGTTTTCCCTTTTTTGAGGTTTTCCCTTGAACCTCCCTCTAGTACATAATGTGTGTGTATATTTATGTATATGTACATAATGTGTGTTTGTATTCATGCAAGTGTATGTGTGTGTATTTATTTATATGTACAAAATGTGTGTTTGTTTGTATATGTGCAAGTGTGTGTGTGAATATCTATGTATATGTGCAAGTGTGTTTGTGTGTGTATAAATGTGTAATAGTATATGCATTTAGGAGAGTAATTTTACAAGTATAAGAGCATTGCAATTGGACTCGCATGACTTTGTATAAAAATCATATGTATATATGATAAGCAAATACAAGTTTTTAAGGTACCAATTAAAAATGGAAATCAAGATTATGTGTATGAAACTACATTCAAAGAATGGACATCGGAGCACCAAACGACATGCATCAGAAAATATTTTCTTAATCTCCGTCATATTAAAGGTACATAATTGCGTATCCTGCACATCTATGAATATCAGCATAAAGAATCCTTGTGCGGCACGACAGCAAAGTCAACTTAGTAACTCCAGCAAAAAATGGATAAGTAGTTTCTACTAAAAGCTCTCATTGTCATAAATAAATATAAAGATAAAGGTAGGCTTTGAAAAGGTAAAATTTATGACAACCACCAAACCCACGATATCGACTTCAGTTAGAACAAACACTTGAATTAATGCACATCCCGTCTCCTAACAATTCAACTCGCTCTTCAAGGATAAAAAATGGTATGCTTGATGATAATTTTTAATGATTGTGGTTTATATATTCTTTTTGGCTAGTTATAAAACTTTTAGAAGTTCTCAAATGGAGTAAACGTTCGTTGAAAGGGTAACAATATATGATTTGTTATAAGGGTGAAATAAAGCAAAACATTAAACAAATCTATGCTCATGAATGATGATGCAACCAAAGAAAGAGGCCTCTTTTGCATGTATCATGTACAGGTCTGTGTTTTATGGTAGCAGCTTGTTTCACATGAGAAGCCATTGTAACATAAAGAATAGGAAAGATGTACGTTGACTAATCCTTTTTCGTGTAAAGGAAAAAGTCTGGATCATTCAGCTGTAGCATTCTGGATACAAGAGAATCAAGAAACTTGTTCTTGTTCACTTTCTCACTTCCATCGAGTCATGGGTCTATCAAAATCGGTAGTAGAGTGATTAAGTTGGTCGTTATTATAGTAAGTATAGGAGGATGAAAAACAAAGTGGGGAAAACATTAAAGTTTATTTCGTTTTTATGAGCAATTTGCACGTAAAGAAATAGATGTTTCAAGAATGCAGAAATCCCTACCAATAAAAGATCTTCACATCTTTCAAAGTTACAGAAGAAAAGTCCAGAGAAATCAATCATATTTGGCAAAATCCACAATCAATCCAAAATTTTCAAGAGTGGATATCAAGTAACGGATAATTATTAACAGGAAAATTATAATATATAAGATTAACAGTAGCCAAGATATTTGACTAATCAGGTTGCAAAATAGTCATGTATACAAGAATTAGCAAACATTGTTATGTGGAGTGCTTCAACGTTTAGTGCAAAAGAAACAACTATTAGGGTAGAAGTTATGCAACCATAATTCCTTGAATGGGTAATTGACCAACACCTTCGAAGGTATAAAAGAAATCACTAGTTTCAATTTGGGAACTTATTGTCCATGTTATTAGCAAGACATTTATGGTATATATTAAGTGCAACAAATTCTTTTCTGGAGAACACAAAGGTTGGCATAGTAGAAATGCAAATGGAGAGGTGGATTTTTTTCCCCGAAAGGAATAACAAGATTAGAAGTTGAAGATAAATGGAAGAAAACTTGGTGGACACCAATTGAGGTAAAAACAACGGTTAGAGATGGTTCGGTTACATCTGCGGTAAACCTTTGGATGCACAAGCAAGAAAGAGAGCCGTTTACCAAGATGAGGGCATTAGATGAGCCAAAAGTCTAAGCAATTAATGCGGTCATTTTGTGGAAATCGTGTTCAGGACCGTGATATGGAATGGAATTGCGGTTTTTTCATTGGTAAAAATAAGAACTTAACAAAGAACATCCTACAGAATGGAAACAAAGTGGTGTCTAAGTCCAAGCATTGACAAAAGGGGTTGACAAGTGAATTGTTGAAGCGTGGAAGGAGAAACGTGGATCTGTGGTAGTTTGAACGGGAAGGGTAGAATCGCCTAATTGAAAACCTAATAGTGAAATTGGTATCCGGTATCCTAAATGTTGTCGTCCAAGGCCACAACCCAAACAGATTCCAAAAAACCCCATTTAACAAGAAAACAGGCCATACAAAAAAGCAATAATGATCTCGGTTGCTATTTTGGGTTCAACTGTTCAATAGAGGTCAAATAGTAGTAAATAGTCTGCTATTAGCGGTACCGCTATTATACCGGCTATTTGTCCACCGCTATTTCTATAACCTCTGCGAACTGCTATTGCACCACAATTAACTGCCCAACCCAAAAGTTACAATCTGGAGGAAGTCAACAGAGATTTAGATATAGGAACATATAGGAGTTGGCCATAGATGGAGAGAGCTTACTGCTTATAGACAATTCAAGCTTCCAAGTGCAAGAATGAAAAGCTTGTGTCATTACCAATATTTCTGTACCATGAGCTTACTTCTTATTTTCATTGGTACATATGGGGCACAAGCACACATTTAATATGGTCCATTTAAGCAAACAATTTATAACCTCTTAAAGATCTTAACATTAACCTAAAAAGTTTTGTCACACGCGTAAAAGTCATCCAAGATTTAATCACAAAACTGCCACGCGTGAATTTAAAAAAAAAAACGAAATTCAGTGATGAATGTGAAAGCCAAAAACATACGAAAAAAAGAAAAAGCACGTAGATATGTGGAAAAGAAAGAGCCTTGGGATACACACTTTAACACTGTGAACAAAGCACACGTGATCCTTCGATAACTTCAAAGTGAAAACTAGTGGAATTCCGCTTATTAATCGTAGAAGAGCATAGCTGAACTACTCCAACACCAACACCAACATCACATCTTATCTCTACTGATTAGCAAAATGCTGCAAGATGTGCTTACACCTAATGTGGTATGGTATCCTCCCTACTTTCTCTCTTAATCATAATCTTTCAATAGTTTCCATTGCGAAAGCAACTTTCGCAACTCGTAACCATTAGTAGTTGATTTCACTCTACAATTTGCTTAATATTCCAACACATCCCCCAATTCCACATTCTCCACAAGCCCTAACTTCTCATATCCCTATCAAGCATTATAATTTACAACTAATACAAAGCACAAATCAAACAAACCTAGTAAATTTACAACTAAATTCTCATAATAATCTTAACAAACATGATGTAAACAAATCTTACCAAAAACAGGAGGTGAGCAACAGCTGCCTGAACCACCTGCTGAACCAATACGCCCTTAATAACCGAACCTAACGGAACCGAGTTCTTAGCATCTTCCTCCTTTCTAGTATGCAGCCTATAGTTATCTAGAGGAGGTAGCAGCTGAAACAGCCCTGCGTACAGCCAGTAGACCACAATTGGGGCAAATGTCCCCATAACTTCATCACTTACGTACCCTTCCCAAAACACCATCACTGATGAAATTGGATTCAAATTCCACTTTTGTTAAAACCCTAGCCCCCAATCTGATCGCTAAATTGGAGCTGAATAGAGTTTAGGAACTACGATTGGATATGGAGATGGCCTGTAAATGTGATTTAGGTCAAAATTTGGGGAAGAAGATCGAAGGGGACGTAGTTGGCTGAATCAGATCTGTAGAAGGTGGCTGGACAGCTGTAGGAGTTTGTATGTGGATTCGCTGGACTGCTGGCTTATTGGCTTAATAATAAAGCCATTGGCTTCCCTCTTTTTCAAATAAAAGGAAACAGTTATTAGATACCTCGTTCAGCGATTAGATTTATGGCTTAATGGGGGCTGAATAGCCTGTATGACTTATTCGTTCGGTCGTAAATCGGTTGTGGCTTATTTGTTTGGCTGATGGCTTAACTGGTGAGCTAGAGACGTGTGGTATTAAATCAAAGACATGGATGACATTTGATGCAGCTTAGGTTACGGATCAAATTATCTTTACACTGCTAGACTCACTCACATGTATTATTAAACGATAAAAATGTTTTTAATGTTATATAATAATCTAACACATCTATTATCCCTTGCTCTCTTTACGTGTATTATCACATGTGGTAAGAGTGTTAACATTTTTTCTTTAAAATGGAGTGGTCCTCCTTTGAACCTCCATCTATCTTGTATTATCATATAAGTATGTAAGAATCAATAGTTTTACTTAGTAAGATATAGCAAAGATGAACAATTTTACCGGGTAATCGAAGGAGGAGACTCTTATCTGGTTAATGCTTACCAACAATCTATTTTGATGGCTGGAAATTTTACTTGATAAGATAAGTGAAGCTTGTGACTGTTGCTCAAAAGTGCGTGACAAATGACCCCTAATTTTCGGTCAATGAAATATGTTGTCATTTAAGGTTAGTCTACACCCTAACCTTTAACGACTAAAAGTTTTTTCCTACACTTGACGTGTAAGATTCTTGGCCACTGTCATGTTGACTCGATAAGATAAATAACATAGACTAATATTTTGGTAAAACCTTAGATGAGCAAGGGTGTAGACTAGACTGGATAGGGATAACTTGTAACACCTGAAAATTTTGATAAGTAAAAGGCACTCCGTGTTTGATTGAGGATTCTAGATTTTGTGTTAAGGGGTTGGTATTTTTAGTCCAAAAACCGATTGAGAGTGTTCCATGCGAGAAAAGTCGGATTTTGGGGCTCGGTTCAAGTCCGGCTACAATGTTAAGATACTATGACCATGTGGCATTGTATCTTGGCATTGTAGCATGAAAAAAAAAAATCAGAGTTTGGTTTCCCTTGGCACCTATGATAGCTACAATGCCAAAATGTCATAGTCGTAGGCATTGTCACGAGACTCGTCAAAGTGTTGATAAAGTTGGGATTTCAGCCTTTCTTCTCATTTCTTATTTCTCACTTCTTATACTTTACTCTTTCTTTCCCAAATCACTTTTTACCCTCTAACATGAACCCCAAATGATTTTGGGGTTTCTCCTCTTGAAAATCATGTGTTCCTCATTGATACAAGCATGTAATCACAACATCAAGTGTTGATTCAAGATATTCATCTCCATTCCTTGAAAATGTATAAGTTTTGAGGGTTTTGCTCAAAATCTAGTTTTTAAGATCATCCTACTCGTTTGGAAGTCTTAATACAAGTTGTTAATGCTTCACTCTTGACATTCTAGTGTTTTATTTCGTATGTTTTTCCAGTTTGGATGATTTTTGGTAAAGTAGTTCAAATTAGGTTTTTGGTCAAAATGAAGATTTTGGTGAAAGGTGGTTTATAGAATGATTCTAGGTACTTAATATGTATTTTTCAGGTGAAAATTATGAATCTAGTTAATTCAGAAGTTTTTACTTAAGGATCTGAGTTTATCCGAATAATTAAAGTTCTGGATAAAATATAGATTTAGCCTAAATTTAGCAAGATGAGTTCAAGTTGCTTTGTAAAAACGTAGTACATGTCAAGATGGGTATTTTGAAATATGTTGACTATTTGACAAATTGCATATTCAGTAAACTTGGGGCAATAAATTGTGTAAGATGACTACTTGTGGGTCTTTGGGATATTTCGATGATCTTGGAGATTACTTGAGGTTTAATGCATTTTAGCACATTTGGTTTTATAAATGATTTGATGAACGCATATTTTCTTTACGGGGCTTCTTGAAAATATAAATGCTATGGTTTATTTGGAAAATAACTTGTCTCAACCAAAGTTGAGTTTTCAAGTTTATCATACCTTTTGATCATGTGTTTGCAAAAACATGGATTAAATGCGCATTATTATTTGTTTTGACTTATCTTGTAGTCAAGTTGAGTTATTAAGCTTTTGACTCGGTTTTGGCTCATTGGAGTATTAAGAGGCACTTTTCCGATTTAATTTTCAAAGTTTTATGCAATTATAGCATTGATATTCGTTGATTACAAGTTTTGAGTGTGTCAATCATTCAATTTTGAGTCATGTAATGTTTTAGTTGACTATTGTAATGAATCCATATGCACGTAAGTCTTATAATTTACCTGATGGGATGACTAGTTTTCAATGAGTGGCACGAAATAGGCATTGAGTCTCTTGATAAGTAAGATGCGAAAATGTATCCGTCAGACATTGTCCTAAGAGTGGTAAGGTGTAATTCCAATGTGGTAAGTGGGCGTTTGGTTCGTCGGAATCCGGCGAAATGTAAAGGAATTGGAATGGTCAATTTCGTTGACCGAATTCCATCAGGTTGTTTGGTTGCAAATTGAATGGAATTAAATTTCATTCCTTCATCCATAGATTTCACCATTTCTTCCAAGAAGTGATGAAATTCAACCCTTCAAAAATTTCAAATGACAAAAATGCCCTCCGGCTACCATGACTGGCCACCACCACCACCTCCTGCTACCGCCATCGACCACTACCGCCTCCTTCGACCACTGCCACCGTCCACCACCCACCACCAGTATCACCGCCTCCGGCCACCACCACCTCCGATCATTGCCACTGATCACCATTGCCTTTTAACATAAAATGATATTTTTGTCATTTTTCAGCATTCCATTCCAAATCCTTAGCAAATCAAATAAACATACTCCAATTCATTTGACAGATTACATTTCATTCTTGTCAACCAAACACTTGGTCAAACCTGCTAACATTCCATTCCAATTCCCTCAAGATTCCAATTCCTTTGACAGATTTTTTTCATTCGGAATTCATTTCGTGAACTAAACCGCCCCTAAGTCGATAAAACACGTCATATTCACACTCCTGAAACACCCCAATTTTGGTTATTTGAGTTAATTTCCAAATTTCTTGAAGAACAATATAATATATAGAGCTCATTAAAAAGTAAGAAGTGAGGTCATAAAAGTTAAGAGGAGGAAGATTCTCATAGAAGCCACCCACCCCAAATACAAACTTTTATTAAACTCCATCCATCCGTACACAAAATCTCTAATTCCAATTCCACCCCCACAACCCATTTGGGGGATTCTTTTCCCTCACGCTTCCTTCCCAATCCCACCCCCAATTTCTAGGGTTTCCATTTCAATCCCCAAATTCCAAACCCTAGCTCCAATCAATCAATCAAATTTCAACACTAGCTTCTTTATTCAACACTTCAATCCTTCAATTCATGGGTTCTGATGAGTCGATCAAAGCAGTGACCTTTTCCAACTCATCATCATCGTCTTCGCGGGAAAAGTTCTTCCCTCCTGGTTTCCGATTTCATCCCACCGATGAAGAGCTGCTTCTTTACTACCTCAAACGGAAGATCTGCGGTCGATCGCTTAAGCTTGATATCATCGGCGAAGTCGATGTTTATAAGTGGGATCCAGAAGAGTTGCCTGGTATATATCTACACTCTTTTCACTTTGTTTATACTCATATTTTAGCTGTTTAATTGAGATCTTCAACTGAATTTTTGCTGGATTATGTTTTTGTTTCCATTTGTAGGATGGTTAATTTTATTGCTAGTTTAGCTTTTATGGATAGTTATTGGTTGAATGAATTATGTGATTCTTAGCAGAACTTGGAATAACTAAGGAAATAGAAATTGATGATAAAAAAGTGAATTTATTTAACACTTGTGAAGTTTGAACACTATTTTACTTTGGATGAATTTAGTTGATCTGAAAGTTTAAATGGATAGTGTTCTACTTTTTAACCACCGTGCTAGCTGTTCGTATTCGAGATAACCATTCCGGCATCCCCTAGGGTACAGAAATACTAAAAACACTGTCTTTGAGAATTTATGAAACCTTTCTCCCAAATCTTTTGGTGCAAATTGTAGTTGGAAAGAAAGTTCACTATTGTCAAATGCTATTGGTGCAAAGTCTTAGGTTTTTTCATACGTTTTCTTGATTTTTCTAGTGCAATTTGTTAAGTATGATTTGGTACATAAGTGTTAAAGCATAAGTTTTGCAAGAATATTCGAAGTATGTGGTATAAAGTATTTAAATGTGACAAATGCAAAAAATTCAATAGCAAGATAGATATAAAGGTTAACAATTTCTCAAATAACAATTCAATGCAAATGGTTTGGAATTTTTTTAATAGTTTGTTGACTATAATACCTTTTAGTTTTTCTATAAGTAGGATGTTTATTTGAGAAGAAATGTCAAGTATGATGGTTAAAGAAACAAGACATAATTTAACTGTGGTTAACTAAACCCAACTGTGGTTAAATTGAGGGCAAAAATGTTACAGTTTTTCAGGTTCAAAGTTTTTATGGAGTACAATAATCATTTTGAAACAAATTGTTACATAATCAACTTTTTTTGATCAATAGTGGTTATTGTATTTCTGTTTTATTTGATCATTAGCTGGTGATTTAATATATTTTGTACAATACTACCATTGAATGATTGATGCTAACCGTTGTCTTCTTAAATTTGGAATATAGGTCAATCTAAATGGAATACTGGTGACAGACAATGGTTCTTTTTTACTCCACGCGATAGGAAGTATCCCAATGGGGGAAGATCAAACCGGGCTACCATGCACGGGTATTGGAAAGCAACCGGAAAGGACCGCATCATTAAGTGCAACTCACGTTCAGTTGGGATCAAGAAAACTCTTGTTTATTACCAAGGGCGTGCTGCTTGTGGTCAACGCACCGATTGGGTGATGCATGAGTACACCGTTGATGAGGAGGAGCTCAAGAGATGCAGGTACGTTAAAGAATACTTCGCTCTGTACAAAGTATTTAAGAAAAGTGGCCCCGGACCCAAGAATGGCGAGCAGTATGGTGCTCCTTTTGTAGAAGAAGAATGGGCCAATGATTATGATTGTTTGGAAGGTGATGAGCTTTTGGTGCAGGCCATCAGTAATTTGGTCAATGAGCCTAAGTTAAAGAGTGGCGTCACAGTCGAACCAGATATTGTTCCACCACTGGCTCAGATTAATCCGGTCAATGGTGAGAAAGAAAGTCAAAATAATTTATTGGGTTGTTCGTCGACCCAAGTTGACATTGTTGACAAGAGTATAGATATGGGTCTGAACCAGAAGGTGTTGGATGTTCAGCCAGGTTCTGATTTGGTTCAGCCAGCAAATGTACCATCTGAGATTACTTCTGTGGAGGGGGTGCAGCCTTTGGTGGTTGACGATGATTTTCTTGAAATGGATGATCTAATCACTCCAGAACCCGCTTTCCGGAACTCCGAACCTCTGTTGCTGGACGATCTGCAGTTTGCTGATTTTGATGGGTTTCGTGAGTTTGATTTCTACAACTACAACGATTCAACTGCGATCAACTGGGATCAACAAACTCAACAGATGTCTTACACGAGTAATCTCGACTACGGAATCGAAAACTCTGGTTTGCATTCATATCCGGATGCTATCGGAAGTGAAGCCATAAACACCGAGTTTCAAATGGGTTCTGATATCGCAAGTTCTGCCCCTTCAGGTACTGTATTTGCTCCAATCTTTGGAGCAGACACATTTTGACAAAAATGGGGTTGTGTAATTTAGTCGTTGACATGTAAATAGGTTTTTCCGTCTTGAAGCCCTTTTTGGGTTCTTGATCAGATGGAAAATTGTTAGCTGATATGCAAGTTCTTTTTTTGTTTTTTGTTTTGATTTTTCTAGGTGTAATAACCGATGGGAACTCCGGAAATCCCGATTCGGGTGTGAACCGATTTGGACAAGGGGATGGTACGGAATCGTGGTTTTCTTCTGCTTTATGGGCTTTTGTTGAGTCGGTACCAAGCAGTCCAGCTTCAGCCTTGGAGAGCAGTGCTCTTGTGAACAAGGCGTTTGAACGGATGCCTAGCTTTAGTAGGATCATTGATGCTAATGCTGCTGCCGCTACTAGAAGGGTAGAGCGATCATCGAGATCGATTAAGGGTATTGCATTTATTTCTGTTCTTGGAGTATTGCTTGCCATATTATGTGTTATTTTAGGGACTTCTATCAAGTTAGTTGGAAGATGTATATTGTGATGATTGTGTAGAAAGTTGAAAAAGCTTTGTATAGAAGCCCTTCGTCGGTGGTATGCGGACTGGACGGGAGCTAGTGAGTTATGCCGATGACAGTATTGTGCAAGGTTTTAGGGTTTTAATCTAAAATGAGCAGTAGTAATTTACCAATGATGACTTGTGTTGTGCAAGGTTTTAGGCAGGGGTGTAAAAGAGCCGAGCCGAGCTTGAGCCCAACTAAGTTCGAGTTCGACCCGTTTTGAGCCTCATGTATCAAGCTTGAGCTCGGCTCGTCAAGGATTTAGCAGGCTTGAGCTTGGCTCGAACTTGGCTCGTTTGTTAGATGATCCTAAACGAGCCTAAGCTTGGCTAGTTTACCCGTAAAAGCTCGAGCTTGTTTATACTTTTTAGGCTCGTTTATTATTTATCTGATTATAATATTTGTTATATATATACAGATATATTAGGTTCGTTTAAGCTTGTAAGCCTAATCAAGCTCTGTCATAAAGGCTCGAGCTTGAGCTCGTTTATTGAACTGAGCTTAAAATGAAAGCTTGAGCTCGTCTCGGGCTCGTTTAACTCGAGCTTTTAACGAGTTAATTCCGAGTAGCTCACGAGCAACTTGACTCACTTACACCCCTAGTTTTGGGGTTTTAATCTAAAATGCACAGTTTAGTAATTTATCAATGTTACTATTGATGATTGGTGAATAATGTTGGTGGATTTGCCTATATGCTATTGATAAGCCTTATTTCCAAATTACAATACCAAAAAACCGAAAATATTTGGCGTTATTATTTTAAAATTGTGAAAGTTATATAAAATATATAATCTTTTTGACGATAAATGTTTCGGCCAAAATTCTATAAAATAGAGGACATGCAAACACAAGCACAATCCCAAGAGCATGTTCTATAAAACGCTGAAAGATAAAGAGTCCGCTTTAAACGGTTCGGAAAATGTGGTCTTTTTTTATGGAAGGGTGTGCGGGCTAAAGCCTGATTAATCCCTGGCAATTCTGAGGGTTAAACATGGCCCTACTTAAATGTCTCCAGGCATGCACACGTGAAGGCTCGAACTCAGTTAGAGTGATATAAACCCTCAAGCGATAACAAATCCGTCACAACACAACACTCAAAGACATGGAAAATGTGGTCTTTGTATTTTAAGCAATTAAAAGCACGCACCATCCATCTCTACATACTATGATTTTGTAACAAAAAATAGGTATATGTAATTCATTGGAGAAAGACTCTTCCTCTATTTTATTTGGCAGGGGAGGAGAATTACCTCTTGTTGAAAAAGATCAATTACATCTTTAACCTTTTGAAGTAGTATGATATACGTACAAAGAACGAGTTGGGTACCGGTGAAAAGTGGAGCTCGGTGAAAAATGGAGTTAGGTTTGGTGAAAGTGGAGTTATTTTGAATAAAATAAGAAATGATCTTCACCCTTTAATGCACATTAAAATAAGATTCATCAGATCAATTCTTTATCAAGTGTAATTTATGGGATGAGTTAGAGATTAAAAGGGATCAAGAATCTAGACCTCTTCTTATCATTCTCACTTTAACTCTTCTTCTTATACGATCCCCTGCATACAAATATTGTAAACAAAATAACCTCTGTTTTAGCATAATTTATATTGATAATGCAATCTTTAATTTTCATGGAACATTATGTGGATTGATTAGTAGGGATGAGTTTCAAGGACCATTTTTCCGAACTGAATCAATACCCTATCGACTGAACCAGTATTTGGTCTAGTTACGTTTCTACGTATTCGACAAAATAGGTATTCGATAAAGGACTTTCCCCGAAAACTCGAAATCGAACCAGAATATTAAGAGAATTTTTTTACTTAAGTATGCATATCATCTCTTAAATAAACCAACCTAATCTTTTTCTAGTCAATATATATTTTCTTTTAAAGTACCCAACCTTCTCAATATGTTGTATATAATGGGATTGAAGATGCGATAAACAAACAAAATGGAAGAGGAAAAGCATAGAAGAATACCGAAGATTGTTAAACTTTTAATTGTTTGTGATCGGTTTTGAAACACATTTGAAACATTATGAAGATACCTTGATTTGCAATTGGTTTTGATACGTTTTCATATTCTCGATCCGAAGTGATTCTAGTACTAATTTTCCGGTTGAGAAATAGAAACCAAACCAATACATATGGTTCGGTTTTCGATTCAACTTTTCAATCCCAATATATTTCAGTATTAATCATTTGGGCCCCAATCTCGTCCCTATCGAGTAGGAGATCCAAGCCACTCTTAAACTTGTAATGTACCCGATAAATCTTTGAAAAATTCAAAAGAATAAAGTTAAAAAAGAACCTAATAAACTATTTTATTTTATATGATCATTTCAAACTACTTTTTGAAAGAAAAACCATTTAGGGTGTTTAAAAAATCGTTGGACCGTTCAAACTGGTCGAACAAAGTCAAATCAAACTGTTTTTGGCGGTTTGAACAGTCTAACGATCCGATCTAGTTTGAAAAATATTCAAACAAGACTCTCTGAAACTCTTCTTTAAAAGATTGGACCAAGCCGACTCCCAAATATTTGTATATGTATAAATTAGTTTTAACATAACACTATAGCCCAACTTTATCCTAAATTCCTAATAGCTAAACATAAAGCCTATTTCGAAAATTCCTAAATTCCTTGGCAAGAGCCAACAACATGATAGGCCTTACGAAGAAAAGAAAACGATGGGGCAACGAGGAGCGGAGCTAGGGGAGGGATACTGATGCTCGCGTAAGATTTGAATAACATGAGTTGTTTTCAAACCACATGTTGTTCAAATCTTTAAGACATTTTTAGTCTCTTCACAAATACCTTTTCTAGCTAAAATAACTAAAGGGGAGTTTTTACTTGACTCTTGTCTGGTATGTGCTTACCGAACAAATTTACCTCACAAGATGAACATGACAAGAACTAGAATCATATCTGGTAAGAGCGATGACATGAGTGAGAGTCTTACCCGATAAGTATTGACGAATCTTACACAATAAATGCATACCCGGTAAATTGTTACATATAATGTTTTTTTACTGATAAGTGCTTACCGGGTAAGTATTAAGTGATAATTCTAACATTTTGAACTATACCTAAACCCTGGTTGTCCCATCGTCGTTTCCCCCAATCCGGCTATTCTCACCGCCGCCGGCGCCGGAAGTTTATGGAACCTGATCCTCGCCGCCTCCATGCTCAACTCATCAAAACCACCACCACCACCGCCGCCGCCGGCGGCGATCGCTTCCACCTCAACAATCTCATAACCCTTTACTCCAAATCCCATCTCCTTTCCGACGCCATCCATGTCTTCCACCAAATCCCATCCCCAAATGTCGTTTCTTGGACCGCCCTCATCTCCGCCCACTCCGCCACCACCCCCTCCGCCGCCCTCCGTCACTTCGTCTCCATGCTCCGCCACCCCACCCTCCCCAACCAGCGCACCATAGCAATCGTCCTCAAAACCTGCGCCTCTCTCCCTTCCATTTCCTTCTTCGGTCTCCAGATCCACGCTCTATCCACCAAGCTCTCCCTTGCCACCGAACCCTTTTCCGCCTCTGCCCTTATTCATTTCTACTCAAAAACCGGCCTCCCTGACAATGCCCAGAAGGTGTTCGACGAAATGCCTCAACGAGACTCCGTTTGTTTTTCTTCTCTTATCGTCGGGCTTGCGCAGAACTCGAGGCCTGTTGATGCTTTGGCGCGATTCGGTGAAATGAGGGATTGCGGGTTTGGGTCGACGGATTATAGCGTGTCGGCCGCGTTACGTGCGTCGGCGGAGATTGCGTCGTTGGAGCAATGTAGGATGGTTCACGGGCATTCGGTCGTTAACGGGCTCGATTCGAACGTGATCGTGGGTACGGCTTTGGTGGACGGGTATGGGAAATGTGGGATGGTGGACGAGGCTCGTTTGGTGTTCGATCGGCTTGTTTCGGTCTTGAATCTTATCGGGTGGAACGCGATGATGTCGAGCTACGCGCAACAAGGGGACAAAGATTCCGTCATGTGGCTCTTTTCGACGATGGAGCGTCGAGGAGGCCTCATGCCCGATCAGTACACGTTTTTATCCGTGATGACGGCTTTTTGCAACGCGGGTTTGGCCGACGAGACGGAACGGTGGTTTACGAAGATGGAGTCGGAGTACAAATTGGAACCGTGGATCGAACATTACACATGTTTGGTGGGTGCATTAGCTCGAGCCGGGAAATTAGCCAAAGCAAAAAAGATCGCTTTCGAAATGCCGAACCATAAACCCGATGCTGCAATGTATCGGGCTATATTATCGAACAGCGCACATCACGGTAACGTCGAAATGGTCAAAGAAATGAGTCAAAAGCTACAAGAACTCGACCCGCAAGACGATTCAGCTTACGTGATTGCCGCAAATGCATTTTCCGGAGCCGGAAAGTTGGATGAAGTGCAAGAAGTGAGAAAGTTGATGAAAGATAGGAGGGTAAAAAAGGAAGGTGGTTTAAGTTGGATTGAAGCTTGTGGGCAAGTTCACGTCTTTTTGGCGGGAGATCGTAGACACGAAAGAACGGACGAAATCTATGCGAAATTGGCGGAGTTGATGGAGAAGATAACGGAGTTAGGGTACGTGCCGGTTTGGGATGAAATGTTGCATGAAGTAGGGAAAGGGGAGAAGCGGGAAGCGCTTTGGTATCATAGCGAGAAGTTGGCGGTGGCGTTTGGGCTGGTTTCCGGGGCGGCACCGCCAGGGAAGGCGGTGAGGATCGTGAAGAATCTAAGGATCTGTAGAGATTGTCACGAGGCGTTTAAGTATATTAGTCGAGTCGTGGAGAGGGTGATTATAGTGAGGGATGTTAATAGATACCATAGGTTCTCGGATGGTGGTTGTAATTGTGGAGATCATTGGTGATCCTTTTTCTATTTTCGGTTAACCATTGGTGTCTGTCTGGGTTAGTTTGTGCACACCTCGACTAATCGCACTGATACTAAGGATAAGATACGAGCCAAAAAAATCCCTAATGGTCCAGAAGCAAGCTAAGCAAGTTTCTTGGAGGCCTTGATTAGTTGAACATGAGGTTGGTTGGTTTTGTGGTTTTGGATTAAATTATCTTTAAAATAGAGAAAGTATAAATAGAAGTTTTTCTTATTAAAATATGAAAAATGCTCAAAAAAATGATTGTTAGGTGAGAGAAATATTATTTTAATATATTTTAACTAATAAAAAAGTTTCAAAATACATATTTAGAGAGAAATAATATCTCAAATAAATGAATGAAAATGAAATATTTTATTGGAAAAGAATGTAATTTTGTTGGTATTTTTGAGTTTTTGATGTTTGGTTCCGGAGATGCTCTTATATGAACTTTTTTGGATTTGTCAACGTCTACGATACAAGTTTATTTTCAAGTCTCAATAATTTAGTTTGAAGTAATTTTTTATTTTTTACTTCTTCAACTACTTTTAGTTTATGTAATATGTATTTGGAGATTGAATGTATTGAAACTTTTAATTATTTAGACTAAAAGTCACGTTATCATTGATTTTATAATATTAGATTATGGACATAAATCGCACTTGGTATAAACCACACTGCATTTTGTGATGCAGTCTTTTGTGTTATTACTCCGAACTACACTGCGAACTAGTGATGGCCAAAAAATCGGTCCCGGGTCGGTTATAACCAGTTAGGGATCGGTTTGGTTAAAAACAGTAGTCAGCCGTAACCGGTTACGGTTCGGTTACGGTTAAGGGGTCCTGGGGTCTTAACTGTTTAAGCTTAACTGTCAACTGGTTAACCTCGACCGGTTATAACCAGTTACGTAACCGGTTAAGGATCAGTTAAGGCTATTTTTTATTTTATTTTAATTTTTAAACTTTATAAATTATTTAAACATTATAAATTTAAATAAAGGAGAGTTGAGAGAGTAAAACTTGCGAGAAACAAATACGAGTCAAAACTCAAGAACACGAAATCACAAATTATAGCGAGAATTTTGCGTTTTTCGTAAGTTGGTAACTTGGTATTCAACCCAAACACCACACAACTTATTTATAGGGTATATGGGGGTAAAAAGGCCAAACAAATGTTCAAAAATGAAGCCAAATGGCTCATAACGGCTATAATAACGTATACAAAACGGCTATTTTTTGAATTAAATCGGTCCCGGTTATAACCGGTTTTGGTCGGGTTATAACTGGTTATGGGAAAAATGCCAAAAATCTTAACTGATCAGATTAACCGATTATGAATCGGTTTGGTTATAACCGGTTGATAACGGTTCGGTTATCGGTTAACTGACCGGTTGGTTATAACCGGTTGGGTTTGGCCATCTCTGCTGCGAACACACTTACAAGAAGGACGCCAAAATGATTGTTTTCGGAATCAATTAGCAAATCGTTGATGACATGTGTCAAATGAAATGATAAAAAATTGAGAGAAGGAAAAAAAAAAAAAACGGTTGGTGGCAGGGATAATTTTAGCCTTTAGGTGTTCTATATGAAATTTTTATTCTTCAACGGAAAATGAAAAAAATGTTTAAAAGACGCAAATACATTCATTTGAGGATTACTTTTTTAGTAAACTACATTGGTGGTCCATATGGTTTGTTTAAATTTTAGATTTAGTTCCTAAAATAAAATATCTACATCCATGGTTCCTAAGTTTTCATTTTTATAATGTCCAAGGGCCTTCCACTAAACAAAATTATTTAACAATCATTGTGAAGGATTAACTTGTTTTTAAACAAACTTTAAGGATCAAAAATCTAATCTTCTATAATACTTAATTGATTCAATGTTTTTTAACTTTCCATAAAAAACATTTCATAGATCTAATCAAAACATGAATTTACAACAAATAAACTAAATATTAAATAAATATTTTTATATTTATCTAAAAACTATTAGATTTAAAATAATTATAAAAATAAGCACTAATTTAGTGATTATTGGAAGCAAATTCTTATTACAAAAAATCCGCTCAACACATACATTTGGTAACTAATGAACCAAATTATTAAAATTGAGAACAGCACTCCAAAAAAATTAACCGACAACACTAGTGTTTTCCACAATACAAATACAAAAATGTTTCAAACTAGAAACACATATTTTATAATTTACAAAAACAAACATTCTAACACGGGGGCATGTCGGGAGGCGGAGGCAAAACTCTAGCGTTGGCGCTCTTTCCGTTCCTTACGATAAACACCATTCCCATTCCCCAGCTCACATGACGTTCCAAATGACAATGCATAAACCATACCCCTGAAAGAAATCCATAACAAAAGTTAAAATAAAAACCATTTGCAACTATCATATATTTTAGTCAAATGTCATCATATAAATAAACTACATATATAAACATAAAAACTTCAAGTGTGCATTAGTTAATTATGACACACAAAGAATATACAAAGATCCCCTCAAATAAAGAATAAATTGAATGATTGTTAATGTTTTATACCCCTTAATCATTTCATTATTCTTCATACCCACAAAAGAACACATTATTTTATTGCTAATAATAAATTTTCAAAGCTTTAATTAAATCATGTCATAGAATCAATCACAACAAAAATGACTTAGAGATTAAGTTACACCAAACTGTTTTCGTAAGATCTGTGAAACCAAGATTTTCTACTTGAAACTTCACAGCAAATCACTGTGAAGGTAACTTTTAGGGTGTTTTTACTCTGAAAGTGCGGATTTTTTTTTACCTTTACGGTGATTTGCTGTAAAGTTTCAAGTATAAAATATTGGTAAAACGGATCTCATGAAAACAACTTGATCTGACGTGATCCCGACCGTAACCAAAATTGCAGAATATTTTACTTACCAGGGTTATCAGCCTTGAATCTAATGGCGGTCCACCCATTCTGAGCAACAGCAATCGTTTGCATCAATGGCGGATCCACCAAGTTATAACTCGCAACATCTCTCGACCTCTTAAAGTTCCCGAATCCGGAACCCACGACGTAAAAGCTATGCCCGTGAAGATGCATCGGATGATCGATTCCGGCCACCAAGTTCGTCCCCTGGAAAACGAGCTCCACCGTCTCGTTATGCTTCAACATCGTCACCTCTGTCGCGATCGCCGGCGTCTGCCACGACCTGTTCAAACCCGTCCCCGTGTAATTAAACTTCAACGGCGGAACGTCCGGGAAATCGTCCCCGTAGACCCCGTTGATCCCACGGTAGTATGCCCCGAGGACGGACGTCGTCGGCATCGCGAACGTGATGTTGTTGATGCTCGCCGATAGGCGCCGCCCCTGCGGTCCTTCGCAGGTGGCGTTGACGGCACACGGCAGCGTGTTGATCGAGAGCGTATAGAAGAGGGTTCGCTTGATCGTTAACGGAACCTTTACATTTCAAATATTACATCATAAGTTTCCATGATGAGTAATAAAGTTTTGAGCGTTATTAACTTTCACTTATGTTAATAAGTGAAAGTTTTAAACTTTTTAAATACACTTATTTTAATAATATTTTTATCCTTCAGTGACCGGCTCAACAAAAATTTCACTTATTAAAATAAGTGTATTATATGAGCCGATCGCTGAAGAATAATATTGAAATGAGAAAATTGATTATGTAGATGTATTTTCTTACGTCGATGGGGTGTTCGGCCGAGGCTAAGCTTCGTAAGCTTCCGGTGAAGTTGGCGGACGCGTTACGGTCGCTGAAGACCGGAAGAGTTGGGAGGATTGGGGTGGTGGTGAAGTTTCCGGTGTAGTGGAGGATGGCGGTGGTGGTGGTGTTGTCGATATCCGCGTTACGTTGGCTGCTGAAGAGCTTGGCGGCCAAGTAGTAGCGGTTGGGAGGTTGGTTGGCTGTTAAGAGGAAGTCGATGGTTTGGCCGGGGGAGATGGTGATGAAGTTGGATTGGAAGGGTTTGGTGTAGGCTCCGTCGGTTCCGACGATGGTGAGGGTGTGGTTGGCGATGCCGAAGAAGGCGAGGTTGTTCATGGCCGCGTTCACCATTCGTAGGAGATAGGTCTTTCCTTGCTCGACGTTCATCGTGGTTGTATCTGCAAATCAAAACGGCAAATTTAAAAAAAAAAAATAATAGGAGGAAGTACGGATATCAACACATCAAAATAATTACAAGAATGAATTTCATTCTTGTAAATTTTAAAAGAGGAAGTTATGAACTTAGGGTTAAAAGTAAGTGGATAAATATATTTTGTTGTTTTTGAAGAAAGCATTGGTTTTTAGTTTTTACACTTAAAATCTACTATATGAAAACTACTACAAATTCGACCCCGGGCTGTATGCTTTAGCAGTCGGGCTTCGACCCAAAATTACCGAGAATTAGTCTGGGTCCAATGTGGTCTGGAATACCTCTTAAAAAAACTACTACAAATCTATTAATAGGTTAGGAACAAATCTATTAATAGTTAAAAACATTTTTCCAAAATATAATTCATATTTTTACCCTTTATAACCAAATAACAAGAATGACTATTTGATTGGTTTTATATATGGATAAAGTTACATGTGGATTAATTTCTTTACATATATTGAAAAGTTTTTTTTATCATAAAATGTCAATAAAAATTGTGCTTTTTTATTTAGAAAGTTTGACAATTTTTTTGGAATAGTGTATGAGCATATGTCCGACTAATCCCTAGCAAGATTAGAATTTAAAACACACCATTTGTAAATGTCTCTAGGCATAGAGGGATTCGAACCGGGTTAGGCGCTATAAATCCCCAAGCCTTATTCACTCCACCATAACATTAATAGACAAAAGGCTTGACTTTTTGTATAGCTTTTCAAAGAGTTTCTTAGATGAGTCACTACGTAAATTGTTAAGGCACTAATACATATCCGAGCGAACATATTGTAAGTCTCCTTAAAATGCTAACAATGAATATAATAATGTTTCACATATGTTATGGCTTTAAAATTTTGAAGTGTTAGCTAAATTATTAATAACATATAATTAACTTTTACCTGAAGCTGAGCAATTGTAAAGATCGCCGGGTTGACCGTTGATGGTAAGAGCATCGGACCTGACAGGATCTCCTCCGCCATCCCTGAACTCTTCAAACACCGTTTGTATATCGTTTTGCCACCATTCACCTGCAATTTAATTTCTGCGTGTTATTTTTTTAATAAATTAAAACATTTTTCTGAATGTATAAACCCAAATTTTTTATTTCAAAACTAAAGTACGTGGTTTTTACATTTTATTAGAATATTAACAAATAAATAAGCAAAATCTTAGAATCATGTATATTATGTCAACATTCCCTAAAATAAATGATTGTGGAATCAACTAAAAACGTTTTCGCACGTACTTAAATAAACAAAATAATCCTCTTTCAACAAAAAATATTTTTTTTTTTTTTTCATTTTTTAGAACTTTTTTTCTTCAATTTCATGGTTTAATTTAATAAAGTACCAATAAAATGAAAAATATTTCTCAAAAATGGATCTATTTGGAAAATAAAAATAGTGTAAGCTAATAACCTAAAACGACAGGGAATTCTCCGGCTGGTTGAGGAAAAGGATAAGTAGTTCCGAGCCGAGGTAAAATGACAAGTAAACCATGGATGGTGGCACGAGACCAGTCGCTATGTGCGTGCCACCACAATGTGCCTTCTTCATCGGACAAAAACACCCTTTGGGTGAAATTGCCCCCCGGTTGGATCGGACATTGGGTCACAAACTCCGGCCCATCTGACCACGGGTACCTTGGTTGTTTAACTCCATGCCTGCAATTTTAACACCACAAAATTTATAAAAAACTCGAATTTAGTTTGTACATCATTAAACCCTAAACTAGAAAAAAAATATATTTATATATACCAATGAATTGTGATATTGTGGTCTCCGTTGTTGATAACATCAACAACAACGGTGTCGCCTCTGCGGGCCGTGATGGTTGGACCCGGGAATCCTCCGTTAACGGTCAAGATGTTCTTACTAGTGCATAGCCTTGTGTAATTTGTTTCTTGAACCTGAAATCAAAGTAATAATAATTATGCATACAATAACTAATGACATAATGAATTAAGAAAAGGTATGTCGTGGATGTGGTGGAATATCCTCCTTGCCCAGGGTTTTATTCCATGCATACACAACAATTGTGGCATTGAATTATGAGATGCCGATGTCTTACAACTATAATTTGTTAAGATTAGTCTGGGCATAACCACATAACACCCTTCTAATTTTTTTTATGAAAAGGTGTATAGAGTAGCTTACGACGAAAGTGTATTGAAGGAGTGCGGCTTGCGAATGGGCGATGATTGCAAGAGTAGAGAGAAGAACCCCTAGAGCTTGGAAGCTCATGATCTTCATCAATAACTTTATAAACAATGCAGGCTGATGATATTAATTATAAACCCTAGAATTGGTTTTCTTTATGTTGAAGTTATGTTTATGCATGAATGGGGTGCATGTATTTATATATAATAGATGGATACTAATTAAGCTAATTAAAGGCATAATTAGCTAGCTAAAGAGGCTGCTAATTGTTGATTGTTGGCAGGTTGGATATATTCTTAAACATGTCAACTTGTATTATATTGACCCATGTGTCGGCCGTCGGAATATATAAATATATATAGGGAAAAAGAGAGAGCATACCACCTAACAATATTGCCTCTAACGACCTAGTCTTAGGTTAATATTATATGTATTCTTGCCCTACTTTATATAGTTATATATTAATTCGTTAATTATTTCTTGTACTCCAAGGGTTGATTAAATTTTATATATTTAAGATTGATTTAGTTTGTAGATCGAGATATAAGGCCAAGTGTAGCGGTGGTGTGGGCTGAGCGGCTTCATGCTAGGTGGGCTCAGCGGTTTGGCCGGGTACGGCTACGCGCTGAGCGGGCTCTGTGGCATGGGGCTGCAGCCTGCAACGGTGTGGCCACATGCCCACACCGTCTACCTACCCTCTCCCTCTCTCACATTCTTTTTTTCTTTTCTTATTGTATTGGGTATTTGGTTTGAGAATGTTCGGGTACTAAATAGAAAGGACTCCAGAGGGCTTATTGTGGGTTTATGGAAAACTGATGTAACAGTGGGGTTGGGAGGGTTCTGCCGCATAGCCTAATTAGGATAAACACGCAAATGCTTAAAAGATCGAAAAACGACCAAGGGTTGATAGACGTTGGAGCAAAAATAAGTTAGGTTTTCAAGGTTGTTTGATGTCTGCGTGAAATAAAATCTATTAATTTCGAATAGTAGAATAGAACATAGAAACCAGAAAAAAAAACGTAGAAACACTCTCAAAAGTATAACTACCTTAACTAATTTCAGAACTAATTTAACTTTCCAAGTTTATCGTTACCTACAAAAGTACAAAGTACAAATAAAACGCTATCCTTTATCATGAAAGAAGTTAAATACCCAAACTCCTCATATGCTATTAAACCAAACTTCACGCTAAAATCTGATTGGTTGATGATAGTTAAAACGGTTAACATGTTAGGTGGTTAACTATCGAAGAAACTCTCTCTCTCTCTCTCTCTCTCTCTCTCTCTCTCTCTCGCTCATTTTTCATTGCGAACGTGAGGACCAACAAAATCGCCCCATGTGACAATGTGAATCGGCACCTAACCTTTATTCAGTGTGCATGTGTGAATTGCATGCCTAAGCTTTTCTGAATAAAACATAAAATATTGTCATGTGGCGCGATACTATTGGTCCTCACATTAGCAATGAAAAATGAGTTCTCATATGAACCTTAGGATCAGGTTTATATGTGAACTCATTTTTCATTGCGAACGTGAGGACCACTAGTATCGTGCCCCGTGACAATATTCAGTCTGAATATGCATATTTTATTTAGACCGAATAAAGCATGAATATTCAGACTGAATGAATAAAGCTTTATTCAGTCTGAGTGAAGCTTAAACACCGATTCAGATTGTCACGTGACGAGATTTTGTTGGTCCTCAAATTCACAATGAAAACTGAGTTCACATTTGAATTTTTCTCTGTCTGTCTATATATAAATCTATATATATGGAAAGTATCAAATATAAAGCAATATATATCATGTATAGTGCATGCTTTGGACTAAGATTCATCTAAACAAATATCAACAGTGGTGAACCCGAGTTCGAACCCTGGGGGACGCATTCTAAAGGTACAGGGGCTTCGACCCTGGACTGCATGCTTTAGCAGTCGGGATTCGGCTCAAAATTGCCGAGGATTAGTCTGGGCCCAATGTGGTCTGGAATACCTCTTCCAAAAAAAACAAACATCAACATCCCATTATTTATCCTAACGATATGTAATGGATAGAAATTATGTATATATCTTGGAACAATAATTAATGGATGGTAGTAGTATGTATATATCGTGGAACAATAATGGATGGTATACTCTAAAGCCATTCACTATGAAATATTTTTATGTTCATATAGTGTGTATATATATATATATATACATGTTTTTCTTTATTAATTATAAGTTTAAAAATTAATTTACTCGTTAAAAAGTCCATATACTTTTCATACTACTTTCTCAAAGTTTAAACTACTTTTTCAAACGTTGTGGAGAAGCATACAAATATGATATATATAAACTTTTAGGATAAGATGGAAACAAATTATTTTTTTCTCTAATGGCGTTTCGACAGAAATTTCCGAGAGAATATCAAGTAATCCTTTTTTTTCTAAAACTTTTAATGGATTTTTGATGAAAACATTTTTTACAAATATATTTTTCCAACATATTTGAAATATGTCGAAAATCTTTCCATAGTCCGTACATCGAATATTATTCAAATAAAATAATTGAGTGGAGGGAATCTAAATTAAGTAGGAACATAGCTAGTAAAATAAAATAAAAACTATTTTGGGGATCCATAGAAAAACAGATAATTATCAGGTAATTTTAGACATTTATATGTATTTTAGTATTGCTTATAAATGAGTTACTTGGTTCATCATGTATATCTATAACTTTACTATGCATGTGAACATGTATATATGTATTAATCTATACATGATATATGTTCTTGTAACCAATAAAGGGGATCATCAGGGACTGCTTTTTTTCCGAGAAAAGTGACATAAAGGGTTGTTTCTTATTGGGTGCTATATATAGTTTATGGAGTTTTAGAAAAAGTTGTATTTTTAATCGTATTCCCCATCGAAAGGATTTCATTACGCGTTTGGTATGAAGGATTCCTTGGGAATCTGAAGGAATTGGAATCCAATTCCCAAGGATTCCTGCGTTTGGTAAGATTTAGAGAAGGGAATTGGAATTGAGGGAAGAAATTAAAATCCCTCATATGAAGGAATTTGAAATCCTTGGGTACATAGGAAGGATTTTAAAATCCCTTGACATGAGAATTGTCAAATTACCAGATTACACTTCAATTAGATGCCCTAACTTACTACTTCGCTTTGACCCCCCTCCGACCGCCGCCACCGCTTCGACCCATCTCCGACCGCCCACACCGCTTCGACCCGCCGCCGACCGCCGCCACCACTACGACCTACCGCTACCGCTTCAACATAAGAACAAAAGGAGGGTAATATTGTCATTTTGCATATCTGGATTCCAATTCCATCATACATTTCTGCCAACTAAACAAATTATGGAATTGGATTCCAATTCCATTTCCTGCCAACCAAACAGATTATGGAATTGGATTCCAATTCCTTCAGAAATTCCAATTTCTTCAAAAAGATTCCAGCAAACCAAACGCGACATTCGCGGAAAAGTCTTTTGGTTGTGTCTTGGTTAGGTGTAAGAGGAGCATTAGAGATCCGTTGTTGTGGATAGTTTCTCCTAGAGACCGTTTCACCTTGTTGTAATGTTTTGGTTTTGCTAGCTGCTTGCAAGCCTCTTTAATGAATTAGTTGTTTCTTAAAAAAAACTACCATATGTGAAGTCGATCGGTATACTCAATGTACATTAATATACATACATATATATATAATTATCATGTGTTGAATTGGTCGTTAATGAATCTAACCAATCTATGTGTGTTAGAATGTAAACTTAGGCGTCTAAGTGGGTAATTAATGCAATGTTATATATGCTCACTTAGACTAAAAGTGGCCTATTTATTAGATCCATCGTAACCAAATTATTAGTTTCGTTAAAGAGAATAAGACCTTTATTACATGCTTAGACCAAAACGACCCCTTAATTAGCCATTAGACATTTAGATAAAGTTTATTCAAATTGGTTATGATCCATATAAACCCCTCATGACCCACTTAGGAGTTGTTTTTTGGGTAGTCCATAAAGTCATATGGATAACGTTGTTTGTATGAATTATTCTGTCTGTATAGATTCAAAAGGATTTTACTTATAAATGATATTTCACATATGGAATGCTTGCTTTTTTAATTTGCTGACAAATTTAGAGAAAAAAATTTGAATTTCAACCTGAAAAACGGCAGCAAAACAAGTCTCATAATTATATATCTACCACCAATTGTTGTATTGTTGATGGTTTTGATACTTAATTGTTATTGAATGTTTCATTTATGCTCTTAACTCATTTGTTGCTTTGAATTATATTCTTATATTCTAATATCATAAATATATTACTTAACTTTTCTCTTGCATGTTGCTTGTGTTACTTTCTTGTTTTTTTTGATATTATCCTCGATCTATCATCTACGATAATATGATAACGATTGTTTTGTCATTTTGAAAAAGTCATATCAAATATATTCAACTAATCGATGAGGTAAGATGTATATACATCATTTGAACAAAACAATTTGAGACGGTTTACAAAGATTTTCGAGAATAAACAACATCACCACCACTACAAGTGGTTAATTTTCTTTAATTTGTGAGGATGGAATATGCCAAGAAGAAGTTATGTTAATATTTCCATGTCAATCGGGATGAACCCGGAATATTTTTTAACACATGCAACTTTTAAGATGGATAAAAGTTTTATGAAGTTGTAGGTTTAGTTAGAGGAAAAAGTTGATACAGTTTGATCCGAGGAAAATAAATTTTGAATAATAATTATCAAATTAATAACTAAAAGCAAATTACAATATATATATAAACCAAGAGGAATATTTTATATATTTTTCGGAAAAATTAATGATTAAGGATAATTTATAAAATGTGGTTAATTAACAAACAATGAAAACAAATTTGAAACGGATATTAAATTAATATAAATATTCAATTTTACTTTTTGTAAAAATACTAATTTAGGATTGAAAGAGATAAAAGGAGTCATTGGCTTTTAGTTGGTTAGGAAAAATAAACAAATACTAGTTAAAGGTTAGATTGATCCTCTAAAAATTTTGGTTTGTGTTAGAAATTTGTTTTTAAAATATTGTAGAGCATTCTCGAACTCAAGTTGGTGTATATTCAAGAAGCCTAGTTTTTTCTTTACGGTAGTCAAGTGAGTAGGTGCATGAGGCCCTACTCGATCCTTAGTATGCATGCTAACATTTTTATTATCACATTTATATGTTTCTCACCAAATTTTTATTTCTCATGTGATCCGATAAAATAAGACAATTAATTGATGAGAAGTGTAAGAAATATCAAATTACATGTGATACAATACACACAATACATCTGGAAAGATGCACGATTGCACAACGACTTATCAACAAAACCAAAAGATGGCATGAAAAGTCGACGTGCAATTGCTAGTCAACACGGTGTATCATAGGTAGATAATTTTACTATAAACTCACCTATGTATATATTTAACCTATCTTACATGTGAAATAATATATCTTATAAGTTGATTGATTTATGGTTTGATCTATTTTTTACCTTTTTATATATAAAAGTGTTATAGGAACCTTATTCTTTGACCTACTTATTATTAATTTATAGGACACGTTTATCAATTCTTTTGTTCTTAAAGGCTGCTAGAAAGGAAGAAAATATTAGATGTTTTTAATCAGAGTCTTAAATATAAAACGATTAATTATATATAAAAACTTGAATACTCTAACGGTTTGTTGGTATACCTTTTCTTTATACTTTAAGATCCAATAATATTAATTTCGATGCTTAATTAACATATATACAGTCAAAGACCTTCCGGTCTAATGGTAAGGCTAAGGCATGGTATAGTCATGAACTCGAGTTCGAGCCCTGGGAGAGGAGTGTTTGCGACATTTAAGTGAGGCCATGTTTAGCCTCCAAAATTACTTGGGATTAGTCGGGCTTTGGCCCGGACACCCTTCTAAAAAAACAACATATATGCATACATTTTTCTTGTATAATAATTAGCAATGAAAACCTATTATTATGCGTTAAAAGTTGTACTCTAACTATGATACTCACGAGTTCTCTTACAAAAACATTTATTTTATAAACAAATCTAAAATGATCTACTTTTATTGAGGATGTTTGTATTTGATGAAACAAATTTACATTTTCAAGAAAGGGAAAATCACCTGATACACATGTAAAAACAAAGTTTAAACTTTGGATAATTTGAATCCGTAAATTCCAAGTGGAGCAAAATAAAACAGTAACATGACGATACATAATCAATTTGCTATTGGAAAATTATATAAATTATACAACCCGGTCATAAACTAGGGATGCTACACGTTATATGTATTATTACATTCATGAACACGCCAAATTTTTCTTCCACGGTTTCACCGAATCACCTAATAATAAGTAATTAAGTATATATACTATATATATTATTTTGTTGTTTAGTAATTTAAATAATTGCCAATTGTAATAATTAATAAAATAACTGGTTGTTAGGTATGATTTCGTTAATTAAAAATTAAAATGGGAATTAATGGGTATAATCACCCTTGATTATGTTTTAAAAAATGCTACAACTTAACATGCAAAGTGATGATTAAAAGAGAATATTATATCCACAAATTCCAACTGTAAAGAACTAATTAAAGATCGATGGCTACATGTATAATAAGAAATAATATTGATCAATTTCATAGACTTTTTGGTATCACAATATTGGATTTTTATCTACCATTAATTTTTTATTATAAAATTTTGTTTTAAAATTTATAGTAAATGAAAATTAAATATTTTTTTTATTTATGTTCTTTAATTATTTATTTTAAATAATATGTCAAACGATCTGTAAATTGATAATGAGATATATATCACGTTTAGAATTGGACTATAATTAATTATTGATGTTTGAAACAAATAATTTATTTTTGCTCCAACTAAATACTATTTATTTGTCATTTGCTAATGGTTATAAAACATTGACGTGGTTGATTTCTTCATTAATTTATTGTTCATTGGTAAGGCTTTTTTTGGCTTAATTATATTTATATCAACATGTTGTTACAACTAATTTTAGGTTTTAAACTTATACCATTTTAAAAACGTTAAAGTTTGATGCCATTTTAGAAAGGCATCAAATACAAATACAAATAGGTACGACACACACACACACATAGAGAGAGAGAGAGGAGGGAGGGAATGTTCAAGGGAAAATCTTTAAAAACGAAATCATTCATTAATTTGGTTACTAATTGTGACATGATATACAAATATTTGTTGTATCAAATAACTTATTTGGTTTCATAGGAACTAAAAGACACATGTTGGGTTGGTACATTGAGTGTTTCTTTCTAAACACAAATGTAATTTTGTATTTCCATTAAACATACTTCTAAATGAGTGTCTATTCTGTAATCTGTAGGATTCAAACCTACTATCCCATGCTCATTTATATGGAACAGGGGTATGATCTTTTCAAAAGCAATTGTTAGCTCTACATCTTAAGAACAAACAATGCTAAATGTTTGGTTCAACTAACTTAAGTTTACAATATACTACAAAAGTTTGAGATTGTCAGGTTATATAAGCAATATGATACCATATGCTATAAGTTTGTAAACATACTAAATATGATGATTAAAAGTGTCAAATATGTGCGCATCGTGTTATACAAAATTATGGAAAGAAGATTGTTTATTGGATAATAGAATTACCAAGTGGAACACTATTTTGGACCAAATACTTAGTACAACAACGTCTATACTAATATTTCTTTCATAGTATCTAGAAGTGTTACATTTTGTAATAGTAATTAATTATCCAAATAAATTATCATGCCCATAATATCGAGAATATATGAAGTAGGGAATTTCTATGGTTAAAACAAGAAGACAACTCGAAAAGCAACATCGTGGACCTGGTGAAAGAGGCGGTGGCGATGGCTTACACCTGGATTGTATGGAAAGGAAGGAACGACGTTATCTTCAACAACAGTAAGTTCAACCCGCTGATATTGGCTAACGAGGTGCAAACCACTGTTTCCTTTGGTTACAGCATAGAAGCTCTTTTGGGGGTAGTCTTAAGTGGCCCGAATGGGCTTGTAACAACTAGCTGATGTAATCTCTTTTGCATGCGCTAGCATCTTGCTAGTGTTTTGCTTATAAATTGCCGTTAATTTCCAAAAAAAAACAAATAGACAACTATTTAGTTTGTTTTTATAAACGAACTCAAACTATGGTTAAATAAAATAACCTAGTTGTTACAAAAGTGACTTTATCAAACTGCTCATTTAATTGAATAGACGAAATTATCCTTATATTAATAATTTGTTAAAGGTTTCATTATAATTTAAGAAAAGAGATAGCCGCCTGCTTATTTTATTTTGAAATGCACTTTTTTACGTTTATGAATGGGTTTATGACTTATTTGGGTAACCAACTATTCCATTTGTACTAATATTACCATTAAACTATTTTTTGTACTTAATATACCATTGAACTCTTTTTTTTGTACTCATAATACTATTATGAGTGGTAATAGCCCGTTTTTTTTCTTACGTGACATTTAAAGTTATTAAAAAAATGCTTATGTGGATATGACGTGGGTTCCACGTGGATTTGACGTGTGTTTTTGACTTTTTATGAGTATTATGAGTATAAAAAGTCAATGGTATTATGAGTATAAAAATTCAAAAACACACGTCAGATCCACATGGAACACACGTCATATCCACATAAGCATTTTTTTAATAATTTTAAATGTCACGTAAGAAAAAAAACGGGCTATTACCACTCATAATGGTATTATAAGTACAAAAAAAAGAGTTCAATGGTATATTGAGTACAAAAAATAGTTTAATGGTAATATTAGTACAAATGGAATAGTTGATTACCCAAATAAGTCATAAACCCTTTATGAATATAGTAGTGGTATGGATATTTGAAATCTTTCTATGAAGAATTATGAATCGTGTGAAATAATTTGCGTATTTCATTTAATTGTAAACTAGAAAATCTTGGTTATTTTTATTTTCATAATCTTTTTTCTTTCATTTTCAGTACCAATTCTTTTTTTTAATGTAATTTAAATACCATGATAATGAAATTGGTATTTTATAAATTTAATTAATAAAAACTCAGACATCATAATATTTTTTTTTTAAAAGTAAGAAATTAAACTAAAGACTTTGAAGGTTGTATTTTGAATCTTGTGGTGGAGTTGTTGCTTGATTTTGAAAATAATCTGGTGACAAGTTGAACCAGTTTTTTAATTATTTTATTATCGTAATTAAATATTTCTCTTTTTGCCTTTTGTGTTAAAAAGTCTTAATATAATCAATAAAATCGTAAGCAAATCGATCCACATGTATTGCAAGGAACCAAATTCTCAAAGTTTGGTTCTCATTTTCTTTTACTTTTTAACGTTATTTTCTACATCGTAATTATAAACAAATATGATTTCTTTTCATGGATTAACTATTTCTCCACATATGTTTTCCAATGAAGAGTAATATTTCTAACAAGAATATTGATGATGAATTATTCAAAAAATGAAAGGTGATAATAATAACCCCAAAATGAAAAAAAATAGCAATGTTTGTTCTATTAGCTTATCCTTAACAATTTAAAAATTCTTACACATGTGTTTTATTTTTGAGAAAAGAAATATAAATTATACATTTTTATTCAAAACCAATTAACTTCACATATTATATAAATTACAACTCACAAAACTAAAATAAATTATAAGAAATTATAATTTATTAAGGTTTTGTATTAGTCATCTTGTTTGTTTATGGCAAACTATCTACCTACAATTTTACCATCTATAATATTTAAATATGTACAAAAAACAAAAATCAAGTCAATTAAAAAAGATAAACAATGATGAGATATATTAAAGGGTAGTTTTTATTATTATTATCATCTTAATACCTCTTTTAAGTTTTAATTGGTTAGAATTTTATATATTCGAATCATTTTTTTCCAGATTTCAGACCATTAAACTTTAAATACGTTTGGAATAATAAGCAGTAACATAGCCTCTTAAATATCTCTTAATTGCCGCTCTAGTTCACATATAGTATCCTTTCTCTCAAGATGCAACCTCTAAGTTCATACGACCTCTAAATTGATCTCGACTCAAAGCCAGATCAAATCTGATAAATCTCAAAAACAACTTCAAATCAATTCAGACGTTACAAAAGCAAACATTCTTATTGATTCAGATCTCAGGCTTCAACACCACCTCTTATTAAGCAGGTGTGAAATAGAACTTTAGACTTCAAACCTTATGATTAAGAAACAAATGGCACTTAAATGTAATTATAGATATTGGGTAGGTACATATGAAAGAGTTATTTTTATATATTATTGTTTTACTTTATTTTAGCAAAAGTATATTCTATTATATTATATGTTTTTAGAGAACATTCGAAAGTTGTCAAAGGGGTTGTTGAAAAACGGGCATATGCTTTCATTAAAAAATCTTTAGTGGAGTCCGAGATATTTTTGTTTCAAATATGTCTTATGAGCCTCTAAATCATGTGATAATTTTTTTGTTTTTGTTTTGTAGATGATTCACTATAACTTTAAATATTTATGAAGCATTTATTTTATTATTCTTTTTTCTATAAAATACAAATAAGACAGACTATGAGAATCTTGATGATTTTGGTTTGGCATCTCTTCACATAACTTGGTATCAAAATAATTTTTGGGTTCTACTAACTATGACTTGGTTTTTTAGAGTAACATGTTAAAATTTGATTTAAAGAACATAAACATAATAAACCAACTAAGGATGTATTTGGCAAACTAGCTGATAAGCTAGCAGTTGACTAATAAGCTAGCTAGTAGCTGATAAAAATTCGCTTTTGCCGTTCAAAAAAAGGTAGCTAATAAGTTAGCTAATGAATAAAGTATGTTTGACAAAACTAGCTCATGAGTATGTAAAATGATCAAAATGGGTATCTTGAGGTATAATAATTTATATTAATAAGATTATAATTAGAAAAAGTTACAAAAAAATTTTGTGGAACGTTACTCCAACTAACGTTTCAATAAGCTAGCTTATAAACTAGGTTATGATCATACTAATTTATAGGGTTTACTTCACGGGAGTGTATTCAACTTGTCACGAAAAGTTATTGTATGTATTAGACTTTGATTTTTTTCATTGTATGTATCAAACTTATAAAAACCTACCATTTGATGTATTTGGTTAAAAGTTGGATACGCTTTTGTGACAAGTTGGATACACTTTCGTGGTAGGTTTTGATAAAGTTGGATACATTAAATGGTAGTTTTGATATGTTTGATACATACAATGGAAAAAATAGAAGTTCAATACATACAATAACTTTTCGTGACAAGTTGGATACGCTTTTAGGAACTAAGAGGGTGTTTGGGATTGCTTTTTAAGTTCAAGGGTTAATTACATGAGAGTGTATCCAACTTGTCACGTTTTTTCATTGTATGTACCCAACTTTTAAACCTACCATTGTATGTACTGAACTTTTTAATTTTCTCATTGTATGTATCAAACCTGATATAACAGGTAAGAGGCTGACGTGGCACCAGTTATATTAACGTGGCATCTGATGTGGCGTGACGTGGCATCTGATGTGGATATTCTTGAACTTTCTAATTTTCTCATTGTATGTATCAAACTTTTACTAATTTCTTCATCTTCAACCTCCCACCACCACCACCACCAAACCCACCACCATCAAACCACCACCACCACCACCCAACCATCACCACCACACCACCACCAAACCACCACCCAACCACCACCACCACCACCACCACCCAACCACCACCACCACCACAACCACCACCATCACACAACCACCACCACCACAGCCACCATCTCCACCACCACAACCACCATCTCCACCACCACAGCCACCACCACCATCACCAAACCCACCACCAACACCAACACCAAACTACCGCCATCGCCAAACAACCACCAGTCCACCACTCGATTCCGGCAACCAAATCGTTAATTTCTCCCAAATGGCACAACCCAGGCACAACCCTCGATTCCGGCAACCCAAACAACCACCAGCTCCTCAAAGCCGTCGGTTCGATCCAATCTCCCAAAATCGCAGCCACCACCATTCTCCGGTGAGTTTGCTCCCCCCTCTGATTTCAACCCCTCCGGCAACCCCCGAAACTCCGGTGAGTTTGCTCCCCCCCCTCTCTCTCTCTTTCACGGTGGTCCAGATCCGGCCACACCACCCACGTTGATTAATTGGAAGACGAAGTTTGATTTCAAGCTGCAGAGCTTCGTGTTTTTGTTCGCGCAGTCGGTGATCGGAAAACCGGACCGAACGGAAGGCGTTACGGATGCGATTATTGACGACGTCGTCACGGCGGAGGAGCTCGAGTTACGGCTTTACTCGTCATTCCATGGCGTTGTAGATTCGATCGAATGGGGGAACGTGATGTCGTGCTTGTTGGTTCAGCATCCGCTGCTGAATCGGATCACGATCGAAGGTTCTTGAAAAGGAGGGAAAATCTGTTTGACGGAACGAGAAATTGTGGATTTGAGAGATTCGTTGTCACTGGAGGATATTTCGAGGATTGGTGGTGGTGGTGGGGGTTTGGCAGCGGTGGTGGTGGTGGTGGTGGGGGTTTGGTGGTGGTGGTGGTGGTGGTGGAGGTTTGGTGGTGGTGGTGGTGGTGGTGGGGAGGTGAGTTTGGTTTTTCAAAAAAGGCAAAACAGGTCCTTGGGACCAATTAATAAACTAGAGGGACTAAATATGTAATTTACTCAATGTGTTGGCATCCTATGTGGCAGCCAATGTGGCAGCCTATGTGGCATTGTGACCGGTTACCTGCTCAGCAGGTAACCTGATACATACAATGAGAAGTTTAACAAGTTTGATACATACAATGGTAAGTTTAAAAGTTGGGTACATACAATGAAAAAACGTGACAAGTTCGATACACACTCATGTAATTAACCCTAAGTTCAAAAGTGCTTTTTACCAAAAGTGCTTATTGACTTATGGTGGTGAGAAAAATGAGTTTTTAGAATGGTGTTTGGATTAGCTTATTGAGATAGTGTGAGATGGTGAATGAAATAAGTCAATAAGTCAGGTTTTTGTAACTTATGAAAACTCCATTTTGATTCGTTTTCCAAATGGAGTTTTGTATTTGCCAAACATGCTTTTTAGCTTATTGACTTCTTCAAGAAGTCAAGAAGTCAATAAGCTAAAAAGCCTTTTCTAAACGCAATCCCAAACACCCTCTAAACCCTAATTTATAAGCTAGCTTATCGATTAGCTTATTTTATCAAACAATCGATTGGTGGGAGGAAAGAAAATAGGCTTCAATTTACCAAAATAGCCTTTTAATCATGAGTTGGTGGACTGGTGGTGGAAGCTACGTGCTTTATGCCTCATGGACATGGTTATAGAGATTGTTTAGAATCTAATTCGCATATTAAAAATATATTTGTAGTAAATTACAAATTTGGTTCATGTGAATTGGGGAAACTTCAGTTTTAGTCCTTTAAGTTCAATAACTACCGGTAATCTTGTTGTTTGTCTTTGATTTTTTACGGTTTTCATCCCTAATTGTTAGGTTTTTTACGGTTGTAGTTAAGTGCCTTCATGTTCTAGTCATGTAAGGATAGTTTGGTCAATCTATGTAGGTTTGTATTAGTTCTATCTTTAGTATACAAATATGTGATGCATATCTACAAGCATTTGGGATTTTAAACACAAAATAACTACTAAAACTACCCTTAAAGAACACTTGAACTTTTTTTAACGAAAAGAAAAAACTCAAAATGACTGAAATGTTTGTTAGGAAGACATGTCCAACCATCAATGGTTAACAGACACCAAGGCCGGCAACAAATGTCGTAACAAAATGCAAACCAAACCATAATGTAACTATTAGACCTGTCCACAGTGGTCACAACGTTTGCCAATGGTATCAGTTGCCACATCGTTGCCCACATCACTATCTTACTAATCCTTACCAATTCAACCACAACCATACCAATCTAAATAATTAATAAAGAGAGAGAGAGAGAGAGAGAGAGAGAGAGAGAGAGAAGAGAAGAGAAGAGAAGAGAAGAGAAGAGAAGAGAGAGAGAGAGAAAGGAGAGAAAGGGTGGGGCGGGTCGTCTTAAAGTCATCGAATCAAAGGTTTCCTCCAACATCTTATTATGTTGTTTAATTTGACTTTCTGTGAATAAATCTGATAAAAATCCATAATTTGTAATCAAAATACATAGATCATATAACTCATTTTTTGCCTCTAAAATTAAAAACATAACATCAAAACCAACTCTTCAATCAAACTGACCAACCATATCATTAGATCTATTACAAAAAAATGCATTAATAAACAAAAAAATGAACTTAGAAAAAAAATACTTCCATACTCTTGGTCCCTGTTTCTGGGAAAACAAATCATCATCAAATCAACACAACTAACAACAGTAACAGAAAACCTTGCCTACATCCCATCTCTCTCATAACAAAATGGCTTTGCAACAATCGACTAATGATGTTTGTCAAGCGGCTTGAAGGGGTTCAATAATCTTAAGAAGTCGGGATTTGAAAAGCGTTCGACCGGGAAAACTGTTTGAACAATCCTGTCCACTTCATCTTCATATTGATCGTAGATGTAGAACACAACAAAGCTAAACGGAACAACTGCAACAAACGAACACATGTTATCACAATTCACAAGCCTAGAATTGCCATCTAAAAGTATTCAACATTAGGTTTCAAATTGGGGCATATGGTATGATGAAAGTGTTTCGACTATTGGTTAAATATCTAAAACACCTAACAACGACAAAATAGAGACCAAAACAAATGTTATCTAGTTTGCAATGATTACTAGCAAAGCAAACTGGTAAAGATTGGATTTGGAACTTTGCCAAAAACAAAAACAAAAAAAAAAGTAGCAATTATTTTGAGATGGGGTAAACTGGCACTATGATTAATTCAACTTTGTAGAACCTCAAATATGTCTAAATATCCTAATATACTGTGTTATAGGACTCATATTTGTAGGATCAACGAATTGTACGCCATAGGTCATATGTAAAGGTGTAACAAGAAGTTCAAACAACGCTTTTAGACAACCTAACAAATTTTTAGGACCCTTTTGGAATAAAACGTCATGTTCGTTTTTTGACGCTATTTCAAGAAGTGTCTTAAAACCAATGTCCTATTAAAAAACGTGTTTACAGGACACTTTTCAAATGTGTCTTAAAACCAATGTCCTAACAAAATATGTGTTTATAGGCCACTTATCAAAACTGTCATATAAAAAACCTAATAAAGTGTCCTAAAAGACTTGTTAAGATGCCCAAAAATGCCTTATTAACTTATTGTAACACTTCCATGTAGAACAAACACTTTTTTGGTTTTATAAACATAGGTATTATGAAGCAGACTATCAGGATTCAGGACATTTAGACATATTCGACGTCCTATAAAGTTAATTTTGTTGTAGTATCAGTTCTTTTGAATGACTTTGAAGTTTGATCGGTGCAATAATTGGAACAAGATGCAGGCATAAAGAAGTTGTAGGTAGCGCTAACACGTGCGGATTTAAAAGAGAGGTAGAAAGATTGTACGAACCTTTTAGAAAAAAGCTTTGCAGGGACATGGACCCAATGCAGCTTACGATGAAGAGAGATATAGCCATCTGTTTATAAACAAAGCAACAATGGTGGTCAGAGATGATAACGAAATGAGTCAAATTAAAAATTAAAGGAACGCATTCAATGAACTAAGTACCTTGAAGAAAAGCATCCAGTCATGCCCACTGGAAATAGATTTTAAATTATTAACTGCACAATTCCATGACGACACCACCGATAAAGCAGTTCTGCGGGACATTTCTTCCGAGCACTGAAACTTTGATTCCGGAATTTTCTCGACTGAATATCCCAATCTGCATCAGCAGAAGCTGTGGTTAGCATACAATTGCAACCATCATGCACTTGTATAAGTGAAGTTTCACAATATATAAGAGTGCATGAGATACTACCAGATTTATCAGAAGCTAATAAGAAAATAAAATGGTGCCATATATGTCTTCAACTGCAATTTATTCGTAAAACTAATAAGAAAAGAACACAATGCCATATTTGTTTTCCATTCTACTATTACTTTAACCCAAACCCAATCTAATATATTTTTGTCCACATGACCTATATATTTCTATAATAAATTGTGTAAGCTTTGGTGTGTTAAACATCATAATGGGATGTGATACTTACAAATGACCGGGCAATTTCCCATGAATGAACATAAAGATTGACGCCCACATGAGGACCTTACAAATTGCAGTTATCATGGTACTTCCAGGTAATACAAAACTGACGTAAAATACAATCACAGCAAGCATCCCGGTGAATGTCATCTTTCTATCTCTCCAAAGAAGTACATCCGCAACTGCAAAATGTTGAGTCAAAAGTTGTTAAGGGAAGGTTAAGCAAAAAGCCAAAATAGTTCAGCCGTCTATAAAAGCAATCATCATTTTAAATCAAACGTATAAAAGGTTTTTAAGGTTGTGCCTCTTCTGTTTACCAAAAATACCACGATGGATATATAAACCTTTAGCTCTTATCTTTTACTTATTTCTCACAAGCTCTATATTTTTATTACATAAGCATTTCAAAGAAGGCATACAATACTTGGGACTACGTACAATGAGATTGTTGAGGTACGGAGTATCATTCTAAGCTACAAATAACAAATGTTCTGATTTTTAGAGTCTTAACAAATTTAATTGAGGTCTCAAAGATTCGGACAATAAAAAAAGTCATTGTGGAGAACAAAATCTGTTGGACTAAACTCGACATAGTTTGTTCACGGAACCCAGTCATCATCACCCTTTACTTTAACTTTGCAGTGCTATAGTAAGGACTATAGAAACGAAGGTGCATTATATATACAGACATTATGAAGACCAAAATCTTAAATGAAATAAAACAATGCACTCGAGCAACTTAAAACTTAAAACTGACAGAATATGGGTTAAGACAAATATTTTCTTATCCATACCGATTCCGTTTCCAAGAAATAGAGCAGCTTTAGAAGGCCCTTCCTTTCTAGGCAAAAGCTCAGCTCTAAGATCTGGGTATGATTCAATAGTCCTTTTGAGACCCTCCTGCAGTACCCCAAATTCATTCTATCAATATTTTGTATATTAAAAATAATAATAACATAGGAGAGGGTTCAAATGAGGATGGTAAAAAGGTTGAGGGTGTGAGATACGAACAAATGGATGAAAAAGTTAACAATATAGATGTCAAATCATAGAGAATAGAATGCTCATGTTTTTGCATAATTCGTTTGCCTACAATTATGATTATATTTCGTATTTTTCGATTTAAAGGGTAGGTAGTAATCTTTTTGGTTTTAAAAGTAAAGTTCAAGAGAAGTGGTTAATCATATCGTTGGATCAAATTATCACACAGTTGAAATCCATTCTCACATTCTCAACTTCTTTACCATTCTTATTTGAACCTCCATATATAAATATATATAGGGGTAGGTTCAAACGAGAAGCTAAACATTTTGCAAGAAGGCGAGAAGTGTGATATCATTTATGATACACAAGCTTAATCATATGTGATAAACACATGCTATATTGACAATGCATAGACATTTAATCATATATGATTAAACAAATCCAAAGGCCGTGTAATCATATATGATATCACACTTCTCACATTCTTGCAAAATGTTTAAATTCTCCCATGATCCTTCCTCTCTCTCTCTCTCTATATATATAGGAGGAAGTATTGCAATACAATCATCTCGGCAATTTGGCATATTTAAAGGCAAATATATGCAAGATAGTAGTGGTTGCATAACTAGTTCAAGTAAAAAGTAGTAAGTATCAATTCATATTGATATTAAGACTTCAAATATAAGCTTATGTTCAATGTTCTGCTGGTTCATCTACGAGGTAATCATCACTTTTAACATAGATTTGTACTCCTCAATCAGTCCAAAGCAGAAACGCCTCAGAAAGAAAGAGGCATGCAAATCTATAAAACGATAAAAGAACTGCATACATCAAGTAACCAAAGAAGCACAACAATCCTCATAATCATTGATTGATTTGATTCAATTATATTAAGCAACATTATGCTAAGCATATCCAATTAAAATGTCATCGAAACTTTTAGGTCCTACTTGACCATAACAGGAGGTGAAACTCCTACATTTTTGCTACAAACCCCCACATTTGAAGGTTTTGTATGGTGGGTGACATTTCACAGTATTTACATGGTGTCTCTGACCTCTGCGTATGCAATCGCTTATTAATCAAATAATATGTTGTTGATGCCTCTGTCCCCAGAAGTATATATACAAATCTAATTGACCTAGTAAGGATAAGTAAGGCCATCCTCGGGAACTTACACACATCCGATTCAAGATTGAGTCAGCAAAACAAAGATTGGTTTAGCACAGAAACAATTAGCATGTTCCATTGTAAATTAGGCATATCAAATCCAACTTCAGTAATGAAACAAGAACAGACCTGAAGGGGCACAATAGGGATATAGCCAAGACGATCATTTGCCTTTCCAGAATTAAATGTTCTGCTGCAAGTCAGAAGTCTGATTCTTGAAGGCGTCAACTGTGGTACCTTCATCCCGTATGGGCCAAAAATGTTATATATGCGCTCCACCATATGTGCAATAGGCATCATGACAGCAGCAGGAATCTTGATTCTTGGCCTGCAAACTACAGAAAATCAGAAATAAAGATAAAGTGCTGCAAAATCTCATTAATTACACATCTTTATGCTTGTTCTCATTTAAATGAAGAATGAAAGAGATCTTCAGCTGCTTTAATAACTCCCATCAGTAAATATTTCCAATGAAAGCTAACCAAACAGAGACCCCAAGGAAACAAACTACCTCGCAAAAAGGGCTCAAGGGAAATAGCGACTAATAGAAACCTAATTATTCGTTATATTCCAGAAAGACAACCTTATCACAAAAAAGATGGTCATATACTATCCGTAAAAAGCTTGGGTACCATTTCTTTGTACCCGTTTCCTTCATTAAGCTATTGCTAACACAATCCAGATGAAGAGGACGAACAGTCATTCTACTCTCATTCTTCTTATTATTGCTACAGCCTACAGTCAGTTGAGCACTTGAGCCTCTATCCTATCCCCTGTGATATATTATAGCCCCAAAAAGACCAAAAACTTGGCATAATAAACAATATAGCAATCCATTGCTGTGAACCTCTAAAAACTGAAACCATGTTCAGTTCACCAATGATAACCAACGAAAAGGACAGAAATTTAGTAAGACATCAATGCTTTAGACATGAGCTTCCTTCATAAAGACCGTCATACGTAGGCGGCAGTGGCCTTCAAAAAGATGCATCAGAAATCAAGCATACATGCATTTTTTATATATGCACATATGGACATCCTACAAGAATATGAAAACCTTATTGTTCTTATGTAGATTAGTAAGTTACTTGAATTAGCTTAGATGTCACCTGCAAGGCTGCAATGTATTTCCTTTCCTAAGAATGAGTAAGTTCTGTGAAGAATAATAAGAAATCGATATAGCGGTGTAAATATCAATCAAATGACAATGAGATATTACACCAGGAAACCCATGACATATTTGCAATAAACCTAGCAGAGACATACAGCACTACCACAATATATATATATATATATATATTCTGTTAAAAAGATGCTCACTTAACTGCTTAAGGACATACCATGACAACAAAAGCAAGAAAAGAATACCTTTCATAGCCAAGGCCTACAAGAATAAGTGACATGAACTCCCAAAACTTGATGGGCTCCATATTGGTTACAAAGTAAGCCTGGAAAAAACAACTTGAAATAGTAAACCCTTCAAGTAGAAAATCGAAAGCTAAAAACTCCATATATTTCCTCAGGACTCAGGTAACACATTTACATATACTATAAGTGGGAAAACATGATATGCACATTTGCAACCACTATGTGTTCTCTTCCTGCAAAGATTTACACTATCAAAAATCATTACCAAACAGTTTGCAAACTCCAGAAAGAAAACAAAATGATATTCCCAAATTCACTTCTGTCTTCAATCCCATGAATAAATATAATTTCAGTATATGTTGGTATACTTTTTGTTTTGTGTTCCACTAGGATAAAGACTTTGTTCTATAGCACTTCTGTTTGTCAATAAGCAAGCACAAGCAACAACTTTTTACAATCTGCAAGGCATTTCTAATTTCAATTGGCACGTAGCAAACCAAACTACTCCATTATATCCATAAATGATTACATAAACAACTCCATCCATATAAACATTAAGTAATAACACAACAATCAAAAAAGTATGCCTGCATGGCTTTGGTATCTACTGGAAGTCAGGAACATTTAATGTGAGAATGTGAATCGTGATCATGAAGAAATATCCTTATTTTGTAAATAGTAAAAACCTAATGTTCATAACTATTAACTATTAGACTATCATGCATGCCTATATGGCTATATTCTAGCATTTTCTGCACAGTTGATGGAAATGTTTGCCTTCAATGCAGATATTTGAAGGGGTTTCTTTTTTAAATATTAACCTGCACTAAGTTGATTATTGAAGCAAAGGATTAACTTTCAACTTGGAACACGTGAATTTAGATCTATCACTTTGATTGATATTCAAGGAAAGAAAAAGGGTTTAAGTACAATTCTGTCATCACACAAGTTATTGCTGGAAAATGATGAGGACATGTACAGTATCATCCAATTTATGGGTAAGAGTCCAATTGAAAAGACAGATTTAAATTACCTCGCCAGCAGCTCTCTTTGATGCAGATCCATCTGATGCTAGAGCTCTTTCAGCACATACATGAGCATGTGCCACATTTTCAACATAAGTGAAATCATACATGTTCGTGCCGTCCCCAATAATAAACTGAATCCAGAAATCAAAAGTAAAGTGTACATTAAATCTGTTCCAATTAGGCCAGCCCCGTTGTAATAAGAAGCAAGAGTTTTTCCATTCAATTTGATCTGATAGAGTAAAGCAACAACTAGAACTCCAGCTGAGACTAATAAGAATATCATGCACCCAAAAGGTTACTAGAACGTTTTATTTGACCGACATGCAGATGATTTTTAAGTCTATCAGTACCCCATTCCTGATTAGCTATATAAACTTGCAATCTAATTTCACTTTGAGGAAGTCAAAGTAATTCATTACCTTCGACTTCCCTGCCCTTGCTGCAGCAACCAAAGATGGAACAAGCAACTTATCACCAGGTCCAAAAATGCTGCTAGGACGGATGCAGCATGTCAAAAGTCCATTGACGCCATTAGCCTTGATAACTAGTGCTTCTGCCTCAGCTTTAGTTTCAGAATATGAATCATTGTGCTGAAACATTAAAATACATATTATTGCATATCCAAACTTCCTACCTAGATTATCACTGAAGATCAAGTATCCTGATGAGAAATGGAGACAATTGACGATAAATTCATTATGTGTTTTCACATTGATATACATTCCTCCGATGGCACCTATCAGCTACTACCAAAACAAAGAAATAAGGCTGACAGGCAAAAGAAAAGAGCAAATTAAAAAATAAGAAGGAACCACAAATGGTTTCCTTTGAGAAATGGGAATTAAACTGAATCAATATGACAAGGTTACTCCGATGCAAGCTTTGATGAAATTGGGCCATGGAAACAAACCCCTTTGCTCAAACCTCAGGCCTTTAAACCCCATCATTCTACTAGTGCAAAACTTTGTGTCCTGAACCATCCTTCTAAAGAGATGCTCTATGTATTAAAAAATTGGTCCATCCACTAACAACATTATTAGGAAAGAACTAAAACTACTCAGCAAGGAGATACGGTGAACAGTTCATTGGTTCTATCTTGTAGAACCAATAAGATGACAATGGAAGCGCATACACTAAAGTTGTTTGAGAAGTCTAAGGACTCATGGTCAAATGATATGCAAAGTTGCGATGATTCTCTGCTAAAAAGTTATTTAAGACTCCTACGCACACAATACCTTAGAAGCATATGGCAATGTTTCATCTCCATTGTATATTCCATGCACCCCATCAAAAACCACACTAGGAGAACTAGTATAGATAAGCCTCTTCACGTTGAGCTTGGTGCAAGCATCAATTATGTTCTTGGTGCCTGTAGGTCCAAATATTGAAATATAAATTGCATAAAGCTGAAAGAAGAGAAGGTATTACCAAAGCTGTCAAAAGTTAGGCTCGGATATTAACTGAATTATGTTCATTATCATTTTTTACCTTGCACATTGACTGCATAATGCAGCTTGTAGTTATTAATGGATGAATCCGGTGCAGCCATATGAAAAACAACTTCGGCCCCTTCACAAGCTGCAAAATGGGTATGGCACACAACATACAAAGTCAAATTTGAGAAGCATAGACCATACATCATCTAAATTTAAATTACCACCTCCATCACTATAACGTTTTTGTTTCTCTTTCTGGCTGTAAGAGTCCCATTCCCGGAAAATAAATAAAGAAAAAACAAAATGACACCAGCACCCTAATAAACAGTTAAACACCATTTATAAATTCCTTGTTATGCCCTGTATATACCTACATGACTTGTCTAATCAGCAAAATAGTTTACTGATGATATCCGGCCATAAAAACAAATGGATATTGAGAAACTTTTCCAACCCATCACTTATACCTATAACTCATTCCCATAGTCTCATTGTATGGCTCATAGATTGGTACATTAATAATTCATACAACGATTCAAGTTTGAATTATCTCTGTTTTTTGTAAAAAGGGACCACCGGACCAGTGTAGTCTTCCTTCATTTCATTCATCTATCATACTCCTTGTTTTAAGTATACCATGTGGTTATCTCTCAAAAGCTCTTCAAACTTCTATCTACCACACACACCTTAAAGCTTTGCCTTTCTTTATATTTCTCAGTGGTTTCTTCACATTTTGGCATTACATGCAAACCTTCTATTATGAAAAGAATCATCTTTTTCCAGCTACCCCTTAACAGTTTCATAAAGCATGTCAAAATAACCCTGCGCCATTCTCTAACCTCGTCATATTTTTTTATGGGAAGCCTTAGACTCTCACGTTTCTATTTCCTTTATCTAGCCAATTATTATACATCTTTTTTCATTTTTGTTATTAATTCCTTGTAGAGCTTCCATATGCATTATCACTTAGCTTCTCTTTCTGCTTTATTTGCTTCCTTAGACTATTAGTATTTTGTACTTCTTTAATCCATGTTCTCTACATTCTTACAACCATGTATATAAGAGTTTGTAGTACTCTTCTTCTCCTTAATAGCCTCTTCTAACTACCTGCTTCACCCCTAATGGTCTCAAATGATATGGATGGGTAAACATGGGAGCAGACATGTCTCTTTTAAACGATTGTAGCAAGCATTTATCTGAAGAGCTAACCAACGTCATGTTTGAGAGCATAACATCACAGATAATGACTGACAATTAGCCATAACATGTTAATGTAGAGTATTAAAGAGTGCCACATACACTTTATCTATTATGGTTGCATCAACTTATGGAAAAAGTTGCTGCTTTTTGGTTCCTACATCTTATAGCAATATGCTCATAACAAGTTTATTATTTCAAACCAAAGGTTGGCCAAATAAAAAAGTCTACTTGTAGCAAACACAAACAAAGCTAATTAACTTACCTTTGTTTACTTGAGATTTGTCACAGAGATCCATAGATACATATTGAGCACGACCTAGTCGTAAAGCTTGACCAAGGTTTCCCCTCTCCTCTTGGGGTTCGAGCTTGATATTAGGAGCCAGATCAGCAACCCGAACAGAATATATTTCATACCTGATCAGCATATCGACTAAATGCCGTGCAGCAAAGCCTCTTCCCCCAGTGACAACACACCACCTCTCTTGTGGAACAGCCATTTCTCAGACTTCAATTTACCCCTATAAATGACATAAAAACATGAACTTATAGGGCTGCAAATATCATTTCCCCTAAACTAACTCTATTGTCAAAAATTCATACTTTTTTTTTCTAATGCAAGTATGTAATTATAGTTTAGTTACAATTAGCACACCACTTAGTTAGCATTAGCAATGCCTGTTGAGATTTTGAAATGCTGCAAATTTTGAAGTTGAAGGAATCAAAAAATGTAGCTCTTTTCATTGTAACCTAGTAATTAACGAGGGTTTCAAAGTATTTCAGGAGACCAAATTAACAATTGACATTTACCTAAATCGCATATCTAATTGACCTAATCTCAGGTTTTCAATTTCAATTGGAGGCAAAATGGATCGAATTGAAGAAAGGAAGAGTTACCTACCTACCTCCGATCTGGTATTCGAGGGAAGGAAGGAGGAGTTGAATTTGTTGTAGGATCCGAATCTGCAGAGGACGATGGAAGAAAAAGGGTAGAGATCGATTTTATGCAACTTTACACCAATTACTACTTGTCTTTATGCATATATTATTATATGACAAATTATATTTGTATGTATCTGGTTTATGGTTTTGGTAATATTATTTTTTTATAAAAATAAGCTAGATTATAAGTTAGTTTATTAAAACATTAGTTAGGCTAATGCGTAATAGAATCTTTCCAACTCTTCCAACCTCACTACCATATTAATGTTATATCAGTTTTTCCATAGACCTACAATAAGTCCTCTGAAGCTCTCTCTATTAGTACCTGAACTCTTTTAAACCAAATACACCAATACAATTAAAAAAAAAATAGAAGGTAAGAGAGGGAAGAGAGCGGGTAGGCGGTGTGAAGACACCGCCCCAAGCTGCAGCCCGCTGGTGGGAATACCAAAGCTCGCCCAACCTCGGCAACCAGTCAGGATGAAGCCCGCCAAGCCTCATTAGTTGATATGCATGGCCTTAGAGTAATATTTAAGAAGTTTTTTGTAGTTTCTTTTTCAATTATACCCTTAAGTGACGTTTGGTTTGTAGAAATGTTTCCGAAAGAATTAGAATTGGAGTCCAAATCATTATTCTGTTTGGTTGGTAGAAAATTAAACTAAAACCCTGTTTCATATTTTGTTTGGTTCGAAGACATGTCAGAAAAATTTTGATTGTAATAATATAAAATGATAAAATTGTTCTTTTTATTTTTTGTTTATTTTATTTCAATTTTATAACTTATATGTAAGTATATTATATATAATATGTAAATATTATAAGTATATATTATATCTTATAAGTATATATTATATATTATATTTAATATATATATATATATTATTAATATATAATTTATATTATATATATATTATTAATATTATAAATATCTAAATATAAATACTAGACTAAAAGAAATAAGACAACAATAAAATAAAAGACATAAATATTCTATACTTAACGGAAATATTTAATAAAGTTAGAAATCAGGGATCTTTTTTAAAATAAAATGCAAATAATAGTAACGATAATTATAGTTAATAAGTCTATGGATCACTTTTAGAGAGCATCGAATTGTAGTTTACTATATTAATAATCCAAATCTAGATCTGAAACATTTGAGAATGTTAATATTTATTAGATCTACAAACTTTTTATTTTCTAATATGATTTTTCTAATTTAATAATAGTGTTTAATGTATTAATTTATACATATATTTTTTATAATGTGATTGTCTCATATTTGTTTGTTTCATAATGGAAAACTTTTTATGTGTATGACTGTATCTTTTGTTTCATAGATACATAAAAAAGATATTCACATTGTAAACCAAATACGATATTCACATTGTAAACCAAATACACGTTAAACAAATATATCTATTAAATAATATTTTAAATTTTTAATATTGAGTTAAAAATGATATTAAATAATATATGATACATCAGTTATCAAGGTTTTTATAAGTACTAAAAAAATACCCCTAAATAAATAACATATTTAATTAAAATACCTATATATATATAGGCATTGTTTGGTAAAAATAAGGTAGCTTATAAGTTAACTTATAAGTCAACTTATAAGTCAGGTACATGTTTGGATGGACCATAAGTTAACTTATAAGTTGACTTATAAGCTAGCTTTTTGAAACGCTACTCTTACTAGCGTTTTAGTGACTTATGAGACTTTTTATTTTTTTATTCCAAATATACCCTTCTACTTTTTACATTATTAATTTTCAAACATGCCCTTTTTTGTCATTTTACAGTCATAAGTTACCTTATCAGCTAGTTTTCGCCAAACGTAACTTATTCATCAGCTACCTTATCAGTCATCAGCTACCTTATCAGTCATAAGTTACCTTATCAGCTAGTTTGCCAAACATAGCCATAATGTGAAAACATAAGTAACTAGAAAGGTAAAAATACAAGTGACCAACAAAATAAAAACATGCATTATTAAAAATGAAAATTTTAAACAACTCATAGAAATAACCATAAACACCATTTTTGCTTGTAAGAAGATCCTTCTAGTGGTGTGGACGCCGACTTCAACCTCACCGACATCATTGAAATGGAAACCCAAAAAGTGAGGATTCGTGAAACGAGAGTAAACAACGGAAATGGAAGGGTAAAGGGCGGAGACTTCAGAAACTGTATTAGTTCAACAAGATTTTGGTGTTGTCTTGGTAAGATCTCGATTAGTATCTCAATTAGTTTTCGATCAGATCCGTGATTTGGTAAATATGTTGACTGCTAATCGAAGTCAGATTTACTGATCGAGTCAACATGATCAACAGCTAGTAAATAGCTCCTAAATCTAAGTATCCAATAAATTAGGTTTGAATCCTCTTATAAGTGTCGAAAAGATAATGGATAATGATGGTGGATTCCAATAGTTTTTGCCTTTTTGGTTGATATGAAAAAATCAAGGTTGAAGAAACTAAGTTTTGCATTTCTGAATGCTTTAGTTAACCTTTTATAGGTGATCCTAATTAATAATAATTAGACATATGTATTAGGATAAGGATCATTACAACCCCCTCTAGTCTATGAAATGACATAGTTTTAAAATTCTAGATAACTTTTGTCATAAATGAATTAATTGTATTGGTCAGGATCAACAATTTTCAAACTTATATGTAGCTATTGACTTTTATTATACCTATAGGGGGTATCACTAACAACACCCTATGTATTAAATGTTTGTTGTTATGTAACTCTTTTTATTTCAATGGAAATTTGTTTTGAATATCTAACATTGTTTTCGTTTATGTCACATCAAATAATGGATCAATGTTTTCGTTTCATTTTGTATCCTCTAATCTGCACACCAAATGCATTTTAGATCCCCAACACTTTCTTTAAAAAAATTCAAAAGGCTCAATTAAAGTTTAAAAGTCTTTATAAAAAAACATTATCTTCAACAATTTTTTCATTTTAAAGATAGCATCATTACTTATATTGTTAAACTATTATATATATTTAATAAGATATTATTTCTCTCATATACATTTTATTTAAAAAAAATTCTTATTGGTGGAATACACTAAAAAAAATTATCTCTCATAGTAATCATTTTTGGAGATTAGTGGGGAGTTATCTAAATTTGGAGAATTTTACATTCTCTCTCTATTTTGGAGAAAGTTTTGGAAAATCTGTTGGAGCCCAAATTTATCCAAAATCTTCATTTTCTTCATTTTAAAGAAGCTGTTAAAGATGCTCTTATATTTTAATACTTTTACATGAAGTTGTACCGTTGATCTTGACTCATGTAATTTTAAGTATCATCCATTTGTTCATGATGCTTACCTAAATAATAGTAATACTAAACTATAATCGTTGTTTTTATGGTTTAAAAAGACTACGATTTTCCAAAATTTTGACGGCTTCGAGTCCAACAATTAAAATGTAACCTATTACCTCTACTGCACATTGGATTTGTGATAGCAACAAGTAGGATTGTCTCCCTCAAAAACCCAGTGTTAACCATGAGTCCAAGACTTGATCACGTACAGGTGTATCAGATACATTAAATAAAAGGGCGGTGAATGATTTACAATTAAGGGGACCATGTAAGAGGAATTAAGATTATAAACAATAACGATGTGGAATCTAGCAATGAGTATCAACCGACCAATTTTTTGGACAATGTATCCTAAGCCTAAGCAAACAACATTTTCTCAAAAGAAATTATAATAGCCTTGAACATTAATACGCGTCAAATTGTCTCAAAAGCATGGCTAGCACGAGAAGCATGGTGACTAGCTAATTATTATGGTCATGAATTAGGAATCATTTGCTAGGTCGCGTTAGAATCAAACAACTCACCACAATTAAGCAATTTTACAACAATCCCAATCAATACAGAAAGATTGATCGAGCGTTAATTGCTACCGATATAAACCAAGGAACAATTACAAATTCAAAAGTTTAACTAGCATCTCAAATTTAAATTGGGCAAAATGAGGGATCCAACATAAGATTATCAACTTAAAATCGAAGAACATTAATAAGGGTTGCACAAATGATATCATAGTAATTTAAAATCTAAGATAAGCCTCAACATGTTCGAAAGCAAAGTTAACTACCTACTCGTTGCTAGAAATTAAAACTTAAAAGATTGGCTATTCATAATTATAAAATCTTATAAAAAGATTACAAGAGCATAAATTGATGAAGAACACTACAAAAATTCCCAATTTCAACCTTCAAATAAATTGTCTTATATAAAATGTTTACAATAAAAGTTAAGTAAATTATACCTTCTATAATAATTAGATTGCATACATTATATATGTTAAAAATAGTCTAATATAGTTAATTGTTTTACATAAAATTTAATTGTTTAGTTCATAATGGAGAAAAAAGAATTAAAAATACTATCATATGAGCACTACTCAATGACTTCCATTTTATATGACGTTAGTAACATAAATCAAACTAATGAAAAGCTAATAAGGACCAAAAATATATTTACTAGTTTGTCATAAAGAGTAAGGTTTTTCTTTTTTAAGTTTTCATTCTTTTATCAAAAAATATATAGTTTGATTAAATCAAGAGGACTAAATTACCAAGAAAATAGATATTTTATAAACAGAAATACTAAAATACCCTCAAGTTAAATGAAAGATTTTTAATCAAATTAATCTTAGACAACCATATGATTTTTAATAAAACAAAAACAACAATAAATTAATTATAAACTATGAGATCCAAAACAAGCAATTGCAAGCTAAAAAGATAAAAATTGAAAATTTTATACCACAAAGACAAAAATTGCAACATTTTACAAACCAAGAGAGAAAGATCATAGCTTACTCTAAAAACTAATTAAAAATGAGATTTTTGTAAAACAATTACGGAAAAACAAATTATGGTACTTTTACAGATAATTTGCATAAAACGAAAATATAATGTCTTTTTTTAGGTAAAGTCTAAATTAAATTATTAGTTTATTAATTATCATTGTGTTGTAGAGCTTTATATATTCTTTTTTCAAGGGTAATTCTAACTTAAGTTATTTATTTATTTATTATCATTGGGTTGAAGACATCTATTTGTAACTTATAATTAGATTTTTTGTGGGTTTATGAGTACAATATCAGTTTATCGTCGTATAATTTTCAATCAAACAAACCTATAAAAATTCTCATTGTCTAATATAACTTTAGCCGCTGAAATGACTTCTTCAATACATATAGTGTAATTTCAAAGTTTTTTAATGATTTATTGAAAGAGAATAAACTTATATTGGACAAAAGAAATTTTTTAATCATTTATTTCTATTGATAAATTAAAAACATATCATGTGAATCTTTAAATAAATACATAATGACAACTCTTTCTAAGACTCATGTCATCATCATGAGGTAAAATCCTTCATAAACGTGCATTTCAGATGATTTTGAGAAACCTACTTTAGAAAATACGTCAAGTTCACCTTCAACATGTCAACCTTGAGATACTATCATATACATGTGTTCAAAATATGTATATATTCTCAAATGTGCATTTTGAATAAGAATCGAATGAACTACGTTTTAGTTTTCATATTTATAGTTTTTGTCATCACCACTTTCCCAAAAGCAAATTTCCCATCTTAGTTATGGATTTTAGTTTCAACTCGAAACTTTGCTTATTACATATAAGTTTTAAAAGTAACACCAGTATTTTTCTAAACTCCACCCACCTTGCCGGAAGCGTACAACTCGAACCCACCATCACTTCCATGAAGTCATAAACACTCTTGATCACTTAAAAAAACACCGATATGTTAAATTCTTTTCCCCATAAGACGCGTTACATCTATAAAGATTGATCCATTAACTCCAACTTCCAATAAATGAGATATTTTGAAGACAAAATAATCCATACATACAAAAAAAATTACAACCATATATAACACAAATAAAATTACATACTTGTGATTTAAACATCCTTCCTATTAATTTCCTTTTACGTACATCTACGTCACACTTTATTTTTACACTCCTCACATTTTATTTTTTACAGTTCTAATGCACTGTATTAACTCAAAAGGGATTTAAATCAAATCACTCTTAAACAATAATATAATCACATGCCCACAGATATCACGTTCCACCAATCAAAAATTTTAACACATCATTATTTAGATTTTAGATACATTTTTTGATTCATTTTTTGTATGCTCTCCATAAAGATATTCTTATTTTTTATTGGTGGACATGATCGAGGGGACATGAGATTTGGAGACAAATGATTTTTATTTCTTGAACAAGTAGAACACGACTAGTTGTGGATTCAATCTATACATGATCTAACTAACCTTCAAATATTTGACAACCTTTCACTATGATGGTGTACATAACGTCGTCATCTCCACAAGATCGGCCGATTTGCTCAAGGGGCTGTGTCATGTGTACTACCACCACCGCCACTAGTAATCATACTAGTAGCAAGTATGTCACCGACTCCACCACTGGTTTTTAGCTCAGTGTCAAGGAGATCTCCATGTGTTGACCCTCCACCGCCGCTAGTAATATCTTGAGTAGCAAGGGTGGTCACGTTGATTTCACCGTCTGGACCGGTGCTGAATTCCAATGTGGTAGATGTTGGAGCCTCACTAGTCTTGCCACAACATCCTGTAAATGTTTCCTGCTTATCCAACAACAGTGTTTAATTTATGCCTTTTCATTTTCTAATGTTCATGAATTTGTTGTTCCAGTGATATTGATCTTTACGGTATCTAAACAATCCAATTTGTAGCAAGTAATGTCAACTAGCATGGCACGATATATTTCCTCTAGATAATTTTATGCAATTAATACATATACAAGTCATCAAGATTTCTCTCTTCAATGGCTCTATCTTTAGTTAAGAATGAATTAAATGACTCTATATATAAAGAGAGAAAAAAATGTTGAACGATAATGCTAACTATTTACGAGAATGCGAGGAGCTTCGCCCATGTACAAAATCACATGTGATTTTACACTAACAGAAAAAACCGGATGCAAACGACTTTAGACGCAACTTAAAGTCGATCGCTGGCAAAGTCGTGTCAATCATATGTGATTTTGTACGTGAATTATATATGATTTTTGTACGTGAATCATATGTGATTTTGTACGTGAATTATATATGATTTTTGTACGTGAATCATATGTGATTTTCTACATCGACGAAGCTCCTCATGTTCTCGTAAATAGTTAGCGTTCTCATATGAACCTGCCTATATATAAATATACAAACTACAAGCATCTTCATTTTCATTCAAAGTATTGTATAAATATCCAAATTACTATGTGAACACACACATACAAAGAGAGACTTACTACAATAGAAGTCCAGGCTTGTTTGAAACAGTTGAGTAGAGCAGCCATTTCTTAGATTTCTTATTGTTGACTTACACTTGAATAGCAATAGAAACAATGAGGCAATTAATGATTGGAAGGATCCTTCTTCTTTTTAAACTACACAATAACACAAACCCATTGTTATTTAATGAAGGTTTGGTGGGCTTTTCCAACCACAATTAATCTTCTAATCAAGCTAAATAATTTATGCAACTAAACTGTAGATACATAATTGATACCTATAATCTACGATTTGCCTATAGTGTATGTATGCAGATTCAATTGATACCAAAAAAGTAATTTTCACCATGTATACACTATAGTAAATTGTAGATTTAGTCCTTATGGTATTCGGGTTTTTACATAATTGATACCTATAATTTATTTTATTACAAGGATTACCTAAGGTGCTATATACATTTTCATAGTTTTGGTCCCTTACCTTAGCGGTAATCCATCGAATCTGTTAAGTTTAGTTAACTTAGGGGCATTTTTAGCCTTTTATCTTTTTCTTGATAAAAAATAAAAAATATATATTATATCTATATCAATATGATATATATTAGACTACGTATAGCGCATTTATAGAAGAGCTTTGATAAAACCTCTGCCCTCTATTTTCATCATTGGTCTGGTGAACTTTTTTCCCTCCACCGACCACCCACCCAAACCCATGAAATTGGCGTGAGAGCTCTAATGCAACCTCGCCTTCCATCTCTACTATATCTCCACTGGACCACCTCGGACCTTCACTAACACACATAAAACCTATAATAATCATCTACTTCATCAGAACCTACCACCATTATCTCCTCACACATACACATACAACATATACAACAAAAAAAAACATGTGCTACCTTTATCAAAGTAGTTAGCTTATTGAAGCATGAGAAGGAAATGGGGTCATCCGAGCAATTGGGGAGGGTCATTGGAGCAGCTGAGGGAGGGCCATTAAAGTAATAGGATCATGATATTGGGTGTGTGAGATATACGTATACCATGTGGGGGGATATGTGTTATTCTTAGGTTAATGTGGGTTTTTGAACAAGCGCACCAACTAATCCCACGATCACGAATGGCCTGCGGTCGTTGTTTGTGTAAAAATTTACTTAAGTTATTATCGTAAGATGTCGTGAGGCAGAATCGTCAAAAGAAAGAATTCTCGTTCGATAAAACGTGCGATAAATAAAAGTAAATTGACAGAAAGATTGATGACGCAGGAAAAACCTCAGAATCGAGGAAAAAACCTGCGGCCGACTAAATAGGATAGTCGACGTTGCACTATTGATCACCAATAAGGGGTGATATCCTCGATGTTACAGTTGTATCGTATGATTACAATAAGGAAATGAATACTATCGAATGTAAATACAGAGAATAATATTGGTATTGCTATTTCCCTTTTGAAATCAGTCGTCTTGAGTGTAGGATCTTGAATCTCTTTTATAGCTGCTTGGATCGTAACCGTTCGTTCATTATTGAGCCATAAATGCAACGGTCATAACTGAAGCTGAATTCTCGATCGTAACGTCTGAATTTTTAATGAGAAGCGTATCTTGCTTAAACGGTCGGATTTAAGCTCGATGGACGATGGCTGTGCTTCGTGGTTGTCTTGGATAAGCTTTCCTGCAATAAGAACAAACTTATACATGTATATTGTTAGTTTAATCGTACGATCATATGACGATATCGCACGATTATCTTCGATGACTACTTATCTTTGTTTAATAGTAATTATATCTTTACTTCAGGACCTTATCTTAATACAGGAATATTATCCTGGAATATATCTTACGATTCTAATCGTTCGATCGTTCGATGATAAAATTTCACCCAAACAGTCGTCATAGGTAGGGGTGAGCATCGGAACCGGGTACCCTTCTAATCTTTAAGAAGATTTAGATCCAATTCGCCTATAAGGTATCTCTCTTTTCCTTGTTTCAATTCAGTTCATGCATTTGAAAGTTAGGGCTGAGAAGAATCCTAGGAATTTCGACTTGCTGCGTTTCAATAGATTACATAGGAGTTTAGATCGTCTTAGTTTTAGAGAAATTATGGAGGTTAAGAGTACAATCCAGGGAGAAATCGACTTAATCCACCTTAGGAAACTTGCTAGGATGCCTAAGGAGGCTGTAATCAAATCACCCGGCGAGGTTAGACCCGCCGATGCTCCGGCAGGCTTCTTTGCCTTGTTCGAATACCCCTTTAAGATTGGGTTCACCTGGCCTTACAGTCCTCTATCTCGTGCCTTCATGACACGATTTAGTCTATCTCCTGGACAGCTCATGCCCCAATTCTGGAGGGTTGTGAGCGTCATCGAACGAGTGACTGAAAACTGGGGTAGAGCCCCTTTCACCGTCGATGACCTTCTCACGGCGTATACCGTGAAGGTTTCTGATTATGATAGGTATGGGATTTATCCCAAGGGTAGGGGTGATGCCATGTTAGTACATGGTACCCAAGCATTTGATCGAGGATGGAAGGCTCGATATGCGTTCGTGCGATCCTCATCGGTCTTGGAGGAAGGTGGATGGGTAGCCCCAGAATGGAACCCACTAGGTATAGGTTGTTTTATGTATTTTTGCTTTGTTTCGATTTTATCGTATAATTTCTTATCGTGTGTTTCTTTTTGCAGAGATCGAGTTTTCTTTCGAGGAATCCACCGAGGCTGTTAATCGCTTCTTGGAGTACGGTGTTCAAGAAAGATCGTACGCCAGATCGAAGGGAAAAAGCCCAAGGGAGGATAGCGACGAAGAGCTTGAAGTTCAAGTGTTGAGTGAAGAAGAAGAAGAAGAAGAAGAGATGGAAGGTAAATCGCACGATGATTTTTCATCTTCTTACGTTTTCTTAACTTTATCGTACGATATTAATGTGTGTTTTTTGCTTTATTTCAGGTCAAAAGAAGCCTTCGAAGAAGTTGGCAAACATGGCGGCGGCCAAGAGAGCTTTGGAGAAGAAGAAGGGGGTTAGTGGCATGGAGCCACAACTCAAGAAGACGAGGTCTTCTTCGGGTGCGTCGATCTCATCGAAGGATGCCACACGATAGGCGGACGATGTGGTTGATGCAACCCCAATCCATAGCGTTCCTCCACCTACGATGTCTCCCTCGATGCCAAAGGAGAAGAGAGCTTCAGTCAAACCTTCGAAGGGGAAGGAGGGTGAGACATCGATCAACATATCCTTGCCTTCGAACTTCCTCGATGGTGATGTCATCAACCAGGATGACCTCTTCCCTGCCATCGAACAATATTTGCTTCCATCGCAGAAGGCTCATATGGATACGCGCCGGATCAGCGAGCTTGATGCTGGTGCAGTTGGATACTCCTTCATGGTAAGTTTCTCTTTATCTTACGATGTTTTATCTTACGATGTTTTAATTGTGCTGTTCTAACCATCTTACGTTTATGTAGGCCTTCCAGGCGTGTCTCGGTCTTCATCAAAGATTGGAGACTGTTCAGAGGGACATGAAGATGAAGATGTCCAGCGAAAGGGCTGCTGTGAACGAGGCTAAGAAGGCTAAGGAGAAGGCATCAAAAATGGCTGCTGATCTGGAGGCTAAACGGGTTGAGGCGGATGATCTGATGGCGAAGTTGGATGAGGCTGAGCACGTTCGATCGGACCAACGTGCAAGGCTGACAGCGGCCAACAATCGTATCGTCAAGCTGGAGGAGGAACTTGCCGCGTTGCGCATGGAGATGGCAGATCGAGAGAAGGCCTCATCATCTGAGATCCAGGATCTCAAAGATGAGATGGTGTTATCCAGGATGGTGGCCCGTGCAGCCGTAATACGCCAATTTATTGGTGGCACGTACACCATCGAGGCTGCTAAGGGTGAGCTGGGGGCCTTCCGTGATGCGATGGGATCTGATGAGCTCCTGGATGCTGATGATGCAAAGGATGTCGATGAGGAGGAGGATGCTGAAAAGAGCAAAGAGGCTGAAGTTACGATGATCGAGGAGGAGGATAAAAATGAAGATGCCTCTGGATCCGGCATCGTGGACAAGGCTGCCGAAGTCACTCCTCCTATCGTAGAAGTTAGTGTAGAAGAGGGTGCTGGCGTAGAGGCCACCCCTGAAGTTTAAATTATTAATCGATGTAATCATAGTACTTTAAGTACTTTTTAATGAAATTATCTATTTTTTGCAATCGAGCGATGTCTCAGTACTTGTTATTTTTGTTCTAAGTACTTTTAGTAAATAGATAATCGTGCGTTTTAGCTGATTCAGTGTTTAAGGCCTTAATTAATCGTGCGTTTTGACTTGCGATGTTTATCATGAGTCTAAGGCACTTGAAAAAAAAATTTAGAAACGTTTCTGTTAATCGTGCGTCTGGCGTTTTGACTTGCGCTCCTGCGATTTGAAATTGATGCATCTTTTAAGTTCTATGAGTTTTGAGCATGTTGTTTTATCGGGCGATGTTTGCCATAGATCGTGCGATGTCTTGCGAGAATCGTGCGTTACCTGCGAATAAAATTGGCTAAGGGGTGGCCGTTGGATTGACCAACGGCGCTCCGATGCCTAAGTCAGTAATCGTTCGATAAAATAATAATTAAGAAAATGAAAAGGGTTTTAGAAGTAATACCTCTTTAGATGAGTTGCATTCCAATTACGTGGGATTTCATTACCTTCGATGGTTGAAATCTTATAAGCACCTTTCCCAACAATCTTAGTAATGATGTAAGGTCCTTCCCATTTGATGGAAAGTTTTCCAGCGTTCGATTCCTGTGTATTTGGAAAGACACGTCGTAAGACATGATCTCCAACTTGAAATACCTTGATCTTCACCTTTTTATTGAAGTAACGTTCGACCATGGCTTTCTGCGATGCCATTTTTTGAAAGGCTTTCTCTCTTAGTTCTTCCAAAGCATCGATATCGTAACACAAGTCTATCGAGTTTTGTTCAATCGTACGATGTCGAGCAACAGGAACCTGTGATTCGATTGGAAGGACTGCTTCACATCCATATACTAGGGAAAAGGGAGTTTGTCCAGTTGAGGTTCTTGGTGTTGTGCGATTTGCCCACAAAACAGATGGTAACTCTTCGACCCATCGACCCTTTGCAGCTTTCAACCTCTTTCGAATGGAATTAATAATGGTCTTATTGCTAGATTCAGCCAAGCCGTTGGATTGTGGATATCTTGGGGTCGATGTAATGAGTTTTATCCCACGTTCATCGCAGAACTTTCGAGTTCTCTCACTTATAAATTGGTACCCATTATCGCACGTTATTTCTGATGGTACTCCAAACCTGTAAATAATGTTAGTTTGGATAAAGGAGATAACTTCTTTATCCCTAACCTGTGAGAAAGCTGCGGCTTCAATCCATTTAGAGAAATAATAAGTAAGAACAAGTAAAAACACTTTTTGACCTGGAGCAGGTGGTAATTTTCCTACGATGTCCATCCCCCATCGCATGAATGGCCATGGGATTAAGACAGAGTGTAGGGGTTCAGAAGGTAGATGTGACGTACCTGAGTGTCTTTGACAAGCATCGCACCTTTGAACATACCTTATCGAGTCCTCTCGAAGAGTAGGCCAATAATACCCTTGCCTCGAGATTCTGTTAGCAAGGCTTCTGCCCCCAGAATGGTTTCCACATTCTCCATCGTGCATCTCTTGAAGGATTTGATCAACTTGTTGCTTATTTACCACGCATCGTAAGATTAGACCCGTTGTGGATCTTCGATATAGTTGATCATCGAAAATCGTGTATCGAGAGCTTTTAAGTCTGATTTTCCGGGCCTCTAACTTGTCTTCAGGGAGTTGGTCATTTTTGAGGTAGTTCCATATATCACTCGACCAATCATGGTTTTCTTCGATCATTTGAACTTCTTCGATTGTTGGTGACATAAGATGTATTATCGGAACACTTTCTAGAGTTGGTTCGTTGAATGCGGATCCCAAGTTAGCCAAGGCATCGGCTTGCATGTTCAGATCTCTAGGGATTTGTTCTATCGAGAACTTGTCGAATCGTGCGATCTTATCTTTTGCAATCTTGAGGTACAATATCATCTTTGAATCTTTTGCCTGGAATTCGCCATTGATTTGGTTCACAACTAGTAGCGAATCACTTCGTACATGTAGCCATCGTGCTCCTAAGTTATATACCATATCCAATCCAGCGATCAAGGCTTCATATTCTGCTTCATTGTTGGTGGTTTTGAACTCACATCGTACCGAATACACCATATTGCCCCCATGTGATGATTTCAGGACTACTCCCAATCCTGATCCTCGTGCGTTAGAAGCTCCGTCAACGTGCATGGTCCATGGTTCGTTGTCGTGAATCATCACATTACTGATTTCATCGTACGATGGTTCTTCGATCTCAGGACTGAATTCAGCTACGAAATCTGCTAACGCTTGAGACTTTATCGCTGTTCTTGGTTGATACGTTAGATCGAAGCTACTAAGATAAATGCTCCATTTTGCTAATCGTCCTGTAAGTTCAGGCTTACGAAGTACGATCTTAAGAGGATAGTTAGTAACAACGATTATATGATGCGATTCGAAATAGTGTCTTAACTTTTTAGCTGCGGTTACGAGGCCAAGTAAGAGCTTTTCCATAGACGTGTACCTTGTTTCAGCATCGAGGAAAGACTTACTTATATAATAGATAGGTTGCTGATGTTGGTCACCTTCTCGTACGAGCACTGCGCTTACAGCGTTGTTGCTTACAGCGAGGTACAATTGTAAGCTCTCTCCTTCAATCGGTTTCGTCAACAGTGGAGGATTGAACATGTACTTCTTTAAGCTTTGTAGTGCTTCCTCGTGTGCCTCTGTCCAATCGAAGCCTTTGTTCTTTCGAAGCACGTTGTAGAACAAGTGACACTTATCGGATGATCGTGAGATGAACCTATTCAGGGCCGCTACTCGCCCAGTCAGCTTTTGTACCTCTTTTACATTCCTTGGTGACTGGATTTCTAGGATTGCTTTGATTTGCTCTGGACTCGCCTCGATCCCTCGTCGCGTAACCATGTATCCAAGAAACTTACCCGCACGCACTCCGAAAGAGCATTTGGTTGGGTTGAGTTTCATCTTGTATTCTCGTAATATATCGAACGATTGTTTTAGATGCTGGATGTGATCTTGTGATCGTTCCGATTTTACGAGCATATCGTCGATATATACTTCCATCGTACGTCCGAGGTGATCTTTGAACATCCTGTTTACGAGCCTTTGGTACGTTGATCCAGCATTCTTGAGACCAAATGGCATTACTTTGTAACAGTATATGCCCTTATCGGTCATAAACACAGTCTTCTCTTGATCGTCTTTATGCATTAGAATTTGGTTGTATCCTGAATAAGCGTCCATGAATGTCAGTAACTCGTGTCCCGCTGTTGCATCGACCATCGCATCAATGTGTGGCAAAGGAAAGGGATCCTTTGGACAAGCTTTGTTTAGGTCCGTGAAGTCAATGCATACTCGCCACTTTCCATTCTTCTTTTGGACTACCACCACGTTGGCGAGCCAATCTGGATACTTTACTTCTCGAATTTTTCCCGTTTTGAGTAGATTTTCTACTTCCTCGTTGATCACCTTGTTGCGCTCTGGTGCAAACTTGCATCTTTTTTGCTTAACGGGTTTAAACGTAGGATCCACGTTCAACTTGTGCGATATGATGTTAGGATCTATCCCCACCATATCCTCGTGTGACCACGCAAAACAATCCGAGTGTTCCTGCAAAAAAGAAATTATACTATTTTTTATAATCGGGGGTTAGAGTTGCACCTACGAAGACCTTGCGATCAGGATGTTTGTGATCCAACACGACTTCTTCCAATTGAAGATCATCGTACGATCGTACTCCATCCTGGCTCTGTAATTGCTAGATATCGTGCGGTTTGGCTTTCATCGTAATCTTGTAGCACTCCCTTGCGATTTTCTTTTCACTGACTATCTCTTGCACGCCCCATGGAGACGGGAATTTGATCTTCTGATGATACGTTGATGGTACGGCCTTCATATCATGGATCCAAGGTCTTCCAAGTATAGCGTTATAAGCGGAAGGACAATCGATGACGTTGAACTTTGTTTGCTTATTTATGCCTTTAGCGAAGACTGGTAGTATGATCTCTCCAAGAGTACTAGTTGCATCTCCGTTGAATCCAATTAGTGTTGTTGTTCGTCGTACGATGTTGGATCGATCAATACCCATGATCTTGAGTGTTTCTGCGAATATCACGTTGGCTGAGCTGCCTCCGTCGATTAGTACTCTCTTGGTTAGACAGTTACCAATTGTCAACTGAATAACCAGTGCATCATGGTGTTTTTGATGAGCGTCTGACATATCTTCGATATCGAACGATATCTTCGTTGCATCGAGCTCCTTTTCTTCCGCAGTCCTGGATTCATTTGGGATGGGATGTCCTTCAGGCCCTTCTCGTGCGTGTCTTTTTGCCGCAGAATAGGTGAGGCCACACACTTCTGATCCACCTGTAATGCAGTTTACAACCTTCGTTGGAACGGGTGACGTTGGTCTTTTCGAATCATCGCCTAGAAGGTTTTTAAGATGTCCGTTCGATTTGAGGTATGCGATCTCCTTCTTCAAACTAATACAATCATCTGTATTGTGTCCGTGATCGCTGTGGAAGTCGCACCATTTTGTTTGGTCTTTGTCCTTGCTAGGATTCTCTGGTTTTTTGGGCCATCGTACGTTAACTTCCAAGTTCCGTAGAGAATCCACCAAATCTTTCGTTGTACCTGCAAAATGGTAAGTTGACAAATCTGGATATCTTACTTTACCTTTACCTTGGTTCGAACGTTTATTCTGATCGCGTCGGGAATTATCAATCTTGTTTACTCGTTTAGGTTTGAAATCATGTTTCTGCGCTCCAAGATTTTCCTTATCGTTCGAGTGTTTACGCCGGAAAATGGCGTCATCTTCGATCCTCATGTGTGCCAACGTACGAGCTCGTACATCATCGAAGTTTTCTGGTGGATACTTCGTTAGATCTGTGTATAACTCCGAGGATGTATCTAATCCACGTTTGTATGCTTCGATCGCCGTCCGCACATCGCAGTTCTTAACTTCGATCATCTCTGCATTGAACCTGTTAAAATATTCACGGATGGTTTCACCTGTTTTTTGCACGACATAGTAGAGATCGCTTGTTTGTTTCTCCATCTTGCGACTGCTTGCAAACTGTCGAGTAAACTGGTTTACTAACTCAGACCACGATGCAATGCTCTTGGGTTTCAAATTGATTAACCATTGCAACGCGGCTCCGGTAAGTGTTGATCCAAAGCCCTTGCACATGCATATTTCTTGAAACTGGGTTGGAATAGGAACTGTCCACACTAGCTGCTTGTATTGTGCGATGTGTTCCACAGGATCAGAGATTCCAGAGTATTTTGGTGTGAAGGCTGGGATGTTATATTTTTTGGGAATATCAACGAGAGCAATCTCATCGATATAGGGTGAGGCTTGGAATCCAGTTTTAGGTTCAACTTCGATGGGTACGGCAGCTCCAGGAAGTTTGGTTAACAATGCGAGCATTGCTTTGTTTTGTTCTTCTAGCATTTTTAGTCGAATATCCACGATGTCATTGTGTGGTGGATTACTGGAGGTTCCTGAAACGTTCGATAAGTTTGGAATATGAGTTATGGGGGTAGCTGCGGTGGGAACGTGCGATATAGGTTCTGGAATAGGTATAAAGGGACGAGGCCCTGTTTGAGGTTGGTTGTAAGTGAACGTGGTTGCTCCTGGGTAAGGACCTGATGGTAACGGAGGGAAGATGGGACGTGAGTTGTTGACTGGAGGTGGCGGTGGTAAGCTAACTTGTGACACTTGCGGTTGGATGAAAGGTTGCGATACTTGTGGCTGGACAAATGGTTGTGATATTTGTGGCTGGACAAATGGTTGTTGGGAAACATGGGGTTGATTTTGAGGGAAGAATGGCCTCGGTTGATGAGTGGAAACTGGGATGTGAGAAGTTTGCGGATTCGATGCTCTCAATCTAGAAAGTTCGCCATTCATTTGTAAATTCTGCTCATTCAACCATTGGATTTGTTCTTGTGCTGCTGCCAATTGTTGTTGCAAGGTTGGTTGAGAACTGCTTGCCATGTTCCTGCACTTAATTCACAAAGAAGCTCGAAGAAATAGGTTAGTAAGCCGACGCTTTATCGAACAAGATTTTCTCAAAACGGGCCCCACGGTGGGCGCCAAACTGTTTGTGTAAAAATTTACTTAAGTTATTATCGTAAGATGTCGTGAGGCAGAATCGTCAAAAGAAAGAATTCTCGTTCGATAAAACGTGCGATAAATAAAAGTAAATTGACAGAAAGATTGATGACGCAGGAAAAACCTCAGAATTGAGGAAAAAACCTGCGGCCGACTAAATAGGATAGTCGACGTTGCACTATTGATCACCAATAAGGGGTGATATCCTCGATGTTACAGTTGTATCGTATGATTACAATAAGGAAATGAATACTATCGAATGTAAATACAGAGAATAATATTGGTATTGCTATTTCCCTTTTGAAATCAGTCGTCTTGAGTGTAGGATCTTGAATCTCTTTTATAGCTGCTTGGATCGTAACCGTTCGTTCATTATTGAGCCATAAATGCAACGGTCATAACTGAAGCTGAATTCTCGATCGTAACGTCTGAATTTTTAATGAGAAGCGTATCTTGCTTAAACGGTCGGATTTAAGCTCGATGGACGATGGCTGTGCTTCGTGGTTGTCTTGGATAAGCTTTCCTGCAATAAGAACAAACTTATACATGTATATTGTTAGTTTAATCGTACGATCATATGACGATATCGCACGATTATCTTCGATGACTACTTATCTTTGTTTAATAGTAATTATATCTTTACTTCAGGACCTTATCTTAATACAGGAATATTATCCTGGAATATATCTTACGATTCTAATCGTTCGATCGTTCGATGATAAAATTTCACCCAAACAGTCGTCATAGGTAGGGGTGAGCATCGGAACCGGGTACCCGTTTTTGGAACCGGAACCGCCTTGGAACCGCCGGTTCCGGAACCGAAATCGATGTGATTGGTTCCGGTTCCGGTTCCTAAAATACGGAACCGGTCGGGACCGGTTCCGGTTCTCATGTTTTTGGAACCGCTAACCACCGGGTACCCGCCAGAACCGGTTCCACTATATTTTAATAAAATAATTTACATGTTTGTTATGTCTAATTAACGAAAAATTGAAATTATTATTTTATGTTTTACGGTTACACACTTATACATATACACTTATGATCACTTTCTTCACTCAACTTATTTATTCTCATTTTTCGATACTTTTTATATCGTATTTATCATTTCAAGTTGCGTTTTTTTGTTTTATTTTCGTTTCAATAAGAGTTTTTGTTTATCGAATAAATTTTCATCGTTTATAATATTTGTTTCATTACGTTAGGACTATATATTAACTTTTTATAGCATAAAACGATAAAAAAAATTAAAATTTAGACGCCGGGTACCCGGTTTCGGAACCGGAACCGGCGGTTCCGGGACCGGTTCCCAAATATAAAGAACCGATGCAACCGGTTCCGGTTCCGGTTCCGGTTCCGGTTCCTTCATCCTAGGAACCGCCGGTTCCGGTTCCGGTTCCATGTATTTTAGCCGAATACCTGCCTTTGCTCACCCTTAATCATAGGTGAACCCAATGTCCATAAGAGATTGACGTAATCAATAAAGTTTAGAGACTAATTACGTAAAAACCCGCAAACATAAGAACCAAATTGTTAGTTCTCTTAAATAGATTGAATTGTTTCAAATTTATTTTTATATTTTTTAGAAATGATTCAATAATAAGAAGAGGTTTTTAAAAAAATACAACATTCTATTTGACTTTGTATTTGGAAGGAGTAACGGTGAAAACTTTGTTCTTAATATTTAAAGAATAACAAAACAAAAATATCCTTAAAAAACAAAGCAGTTTGTATAAAGTAATAATTCTTTAGTTAAATATTTATAAGTTGTAGTTCTAAAATATTTATAAGTTGTAGTTCCAAAAAATTAAAAAAGCTCAAGACCAAATTTTATAAGCTTTAAATATATTTCACAAACAAACATGCTTTTTTATAAGAAATCAGGTTTACCTTAACCGTTTAATCATTAACATTTTTAAGAGACGTTTTTCCAACAAAGCAATTGTTTTCATTTCATCAATCATAACCTCCTAGTTCTTTTCAACATTCTTAGGATTATAACACATACGCCTCCATGGTTGCATCTGTAGTACTCAATTAATATCATTGGTCAATTTTGTACACGAGAGTTACTTGATTAGACATTTTTCATCAATGGACACTATACGCTAGTCAATTTTATTTAAATATAATGGTGGATGTGTTCAATAGATGCTTGATACTTTCTCAATTAAACGGTATGTGATAGAATAAAAACATCAAAGTTAACAATATTTATTCCCTATGTATGTTCAATAGTAATTCGATTTGTAATGCAGACATAAAAGTTTTTATAACTTGATTGAATTATGATTCTTTATTTTGACGGTTCCATGTTAAAAAAATATTCACAATGTTAATGTTAATTAAATAATTGGTAACATTTCATAGTTTAATAGTTATTTAACATAAAAAATCCACATAATGATGCCTTAAGTACTTTTTGTAAGATTTAACCATTTTCATCGTACTTATCATTATGATTCATCGTATATTATGTATGATTCGAATATTCATTATGGTTCAATGTATTTTCATTATGGTTCATGATTGATAAGATTGTTAAGATGTATCATGATCGATTGATGGAACATTTTAACTTGTTCTTTTTAAGTTTTGGTAATGAGATTATACAATTTGTTTATAGAAGTGTTCACGTTTCCTTAATAATTGCATAATTTGAATTTAGAATTGCAAATGGACCATTATGCCCTTCCATCCTATTTTCATCAATTTTTTATTAATGTAAATAACACTTATGAATCTTGACCCATGATATATTTCATCCTTGTCAACTAACATGTATATTTCTAAAACTAGATCACACTCTTGGACGGTAAATGTAAATATTTTATCAAATTCGAGGTAGAGGAGGTTATTTCTTAAGCTAGCGTCTGTAACTTGAAAATACAAAATTATTAAATTGTTGATTGTTGTGTAAATTTTTTATTTAAATCTATTAAATTATTAGCCAAATTAAAAACTAGTATACTTTTTAAAACGAAAATAACACTACAATTCACAATTTCACATCACCAAATCTTATATATTCACTCCAACTAATTTTATAGCAGAAAATATTCAATTATCCAAATCACCAAATCTAGCATTATCTAATCTAATATAAACTAAAGTTTTTGTTTTTCTTAAATAAATAATTAACTTATCATTTACGTTTTTCTCTATATAAAAATAGAAATCTTGTTGCATTTCTATAATGACGTTGTTTACCAAAAATAGTAATATATGTTGAAAAAAAGAAAGGTTTAAACGAGAATAATACATATTTAAACATAATAACTAATCAAATTACATATGGTTTTACATTAACAGGAGAAAAAAAACCATGCATACAACTTAGGTCACGATTTATAAAGTCTCATAAATCGTATATAATTCAGTACATAAATATTAAATCATATATGATATTTGTTGGATCTTTTATTTTTTAAATTATAATATAGTACTTCAATTCAATCAAATTAAACAATGCATGATTTAAATTTTATATGATGGCTAACTTATCATAGTGGGTGATCTGAATACCTAAATTTTCCTACCGTAAATTTTAATATTATGTGTTGAACTTATTTATTGTGATATATACCTAGCCAAAGGTGAGCTAATAAAAAAAGTTGAGAAGTAAGTCTAGCCTTTCATATGATTAAGATTATATTTAATTGGTTAAAATTACGGCTTTGACTAGTCAATAATTGTGCCTTTAACTACTAAAAATTTACGGCTATATAAAAAACAGTGAGGTAGTTTCGTAACTATTACAAATAGGCGGAAAAAAGGTTCATATGTGCACCAATTAATTCATATATTAACTAATTTAAACCGACTCATATATGGACTTGTATAATTCACATATTAACTATTTTTAACTGATTCATATATAAAGTATATATTAATATATGAACCTGTGTAATTCAATATTAACCTTTGTAATTCACACACACACACACATATTAATTGATTCACACATGAATTTGTGGGTTCGTATGTGAATCAGTTAGATAGTTCACATGTAGTTCACATGTGAATTAACAGGTTCACATATAGTTCATATATCAATCACCATCTCATATATGAACTTGTTTGTTGTCTATTTGCAAAAGTTAAGAAACTATCCCTCTATCTTCTACATCTCATGCGAAAAATTATCCGGTGCTTCACATTCAAAGCTGTAAACATTGACCGAATAAAGGTCTAGGTTAATACAAAAATAAAAAATAAAAAATAAAAAAATATGACAATAATATTGATATGTAGTCTTAATTAAAAACCAACTAAAATCAAATTGCGATAAGCATAGAAGTTTTGTCCATATTATATAAAATCACCTTATATTATTGCTCTTTCTCCATCATTCAAATAAATGAAAAGTAGAAGCTAACTTGTAAGTTTAATGGATTAGATGATTGATGCTTCTGGCTAGGTCCAGTTTTCTTGTAGGGTTTTGTGATATGGGGTATTTAATTTCTTTTGGTATTCAAAGGATTTATTTAATCATAAGGTATAATAAAAAAAGGTTGGTTGGATATTACAAGATGTTTATGTTTATCGGTAAAATTGATCATCTTTGCTTACCTTATTAGGTAACATTTCTTGGTTATTAAAACAAAATGTTGGTATATATAAGCATCTGTTACTCGGTAAATTGAATCGGGTAAGAGTCTTATCCTTCTCTTAGTGGATAACATTTTTGGTCTTTGCTAAGCCTTTTACAAGTAAGATGCTAAGCTTACTAGGTAAGATTCTAGATTATAGCTATGCTCACTCGATAAGGTAAATGATACTCAACGACCGTTTATACCAAACTCTTACCGGGTAAGTGTTTACTGGCAAGGACATTACCCTTACTTATCTTATCCTATAACATTCTCAGCCATAAAATTTGATTGAAGGTAAACGACTTCAACCCGGTAAACGCTTATCTGGTAAGAGATTTTCATCATTTATCGAGTAAGACTCTTGGTTGTTGTTATGGCTCTTACCAAGTAAGATTCTCGGTGGATTCCATGCTCAATTGACAAGGATTGTAATATAATTTTTTTTTTTAAATTTCAGTGACGGATTTTCGACAGATTGACGCCTATGTTAACTTTTGTTGAGCTTTCTTGATTTCGTCGGAAATCTACCAATTTTTTTTGTTGAAACACTCCCTTTTTAGTAGTGTGGAGTCTAACCATACCAACCCATCTATGCACATCATTTGAGAGGCAAATCAGGTAGACGTACACAACGACTCTGCTACGTAGATTTAGTTCGCAAAATTCAAAAGAATTTGATGGAATTGGAATAACTAATTCCTTTGACCAAATTCCTTAGTGATGTGTGGTCGCAGAATGAACTTGTATAATCCTTTGAATTCCACAGTTTAAGGAATTCATCATTCTTTGGCTTAAGTGAAGGAATTGAATTTCTATGGATCAAACATGTGGTCAAACTCCATCAAATTTCATTCAATTCCTTTAAAGTCAAATTCATTTGACGAATTCCAATTCCATCAAATTACACTATACAAACCAAACGTCTCCTAAAGGAATTCTAACCCTCACATTGAGATTGTCATACTCAAACATTCGTTTGTTTGTACAAGTATACCATTGCAAAACCAATTGAACTTATCATCAAATCAATAGTTTAAATAGTTTCACTTCACATGAAATTAGGCCAATGTCATTGTAAATTGTAAATGGATATGATAAAAAACAGAACCTCATTGGATCAAGGAAATTTCGATACACATGTACTTACACACACGTATACAGGAAAATGTTCAAAAGCGAACATATTTATTTTATGAGAACGCAAGAACACTCTTTAATATAGTGAATCACGTATGATATTATGTTTAATCACATATGATACATATCTGATGCTAAATCAAAGACGTAAATGATCTTTAGCACAACCTAGGTTGTGGATCAATTCACTCTTACACTAGTAGGCTCTCTCACATGCATGATATTCAGAATGAATATTGCCACATGACACAATTTTAATAGAATGTTCACAATCAAATTTGAGTTCATATAATTTAAGTGACCTTCGAGAAAACTATATAAAGATATTAGCAATCATGTATTAGTAACGATACCCCACAAGCAATAAGAAATAGCATAAAGGACGTAATTAGGAATCCTAAATAATTTTAAAAGACCAAGACTTTTATGGATATTATATCAAACCAAAATATTTAAAAGTTCATTTAAAATAATTTTAGTGACAACAAAACAGAAAAAAAAAAACGATTAATATATTGTAAGGCTAAATGATAGCTTTTCGGGTGGTTGAGAGGTGATCAATTTATGCTTTTGAGTTTTGACAATCAAAATGGCCTAAAATAATGTCATTTTATTCGTCTTCCATTAGAGAAAGATTTTTATAAAAATATCAAACAAATGGGTTGAGTTTTTGGTTGAAAGGAAACAATAAAAAGCTATAGTGATGTTCAAGTGTTCGTTAGCATATGACAAGCTTAAAAATTATCTTGAATATCAGATTTACATTAACATCAATGATAGATAAACCAAGCCTTACTCATAGACTGGATCAAAGTCACTATTACTAAATTCAAATAGCAGTTATTATCTCTGAATGGAAGACGCCATTGAATAACTAGACCATTCTCGTGCCTCTAACTAACATTCACTTCATCACGGTGTTGTTAGTACCAATCTCCAACAAGGACATGATGCATACAACGACAAATAAAAAGTGTTAGGATTAACGCCTAGTTAGTTCAAATAGTTTTCATTAGTTACATAAAACGGTAAAGCTAAAAGAGTATATTCAGATCACCCTTTTTCCAAATTGAAACACATTTAGAATGAAAGTGAAATCTTTCTCAACCCCCCCCCCCCCCCCCCCCCCTTTTCGTGATGAGAACCCATTATTAGATCATCCATCAAACCATGAAACGAGAAGTTGATGGTCACATGAAAAATGAATAGGGATTTGTATCTAAATATTAAAAATATGGATAAAACTCTATTATCCAAAAGATTAATGTACATGGAAGGGATCCAATGTATCAAAACCATAAATTCGGATTATTTGTCAACCCCAGATAGACTACAACATGGATAATATGCTATCCAAAAATAACACTTAGCAATATGGGGGAGACTATCCATTGAATGTGCCATGCACAAAGTAAGTCACGTATAATTGTTATCAAACTACACCTTAGATCATTGACTTAGTCACGTATATGACAAGATTAAAAATTATCTTGGCTTAAGTCCTCAATACCTTTGGTGCACAACACTTACTTGCATCACCTTAAGGTCACAACACCTTTAGTGTACCCTACCCGCTTTCACCTTAAGCATACCCAATCTTAGTGATCTGCACTTACCAAACGCAACAAACTCTTATGCCTATGAATCCAATCTAAATTACATGATTACAAGTGAATGACCAAGGCACTCAAAATATGTAATTCTCAAATAAAAATGCAAAAATGCATACCATGTCCAAGGCTCAACAATAACAAATTAAATTGGATAACATGTCAACATAGGTAATAAAACTTATTTAACCGACATTTATGTAAACACTTGCTCCAAAAGTATTATGAACTCAAAAACTCATTGTTAGTTAAGACAAATCATGTTTCAAATGAAATCATACCCTTATAGTTCTAAAATGTCTTGTAACACGATAACATGCATTTCTCCAAATGGTTGATAAAACCAAATATACAAAAATGTATTAACATCTGTTAGAGTTCTACATCAGCTAAACTTGAACCAAATCTTCACTATATATATTGGAACCCCCCCTTCTTTCTTCAAAGGCTCTTTTGGAGATTACATCTAAGGGTTCCACATATTCTCACAACATCAAATAAAATCCATTTGTACGATAATTACCAAAAGAACACATTATTGAGATTTATTCATCAAATGTCCAAAAACCCCAATATAAACATTTTACAAGATTCATTAACCCAAATTTACCGAATATGCAAACTTAGTCAAATACTCTACACTTTTGATATTCAACTAAATACATTAATACTTCAAAATATACATTTTTTCATCCGCATAGTTTTCACAAAACAATTTGAATTTACCTTGCTAAATTTAGGTTAAATCTAACCCCAAACTTGAGTTTGCTTGGATGAAATTACTTGAATCTAGTATTAACCTTCTAAAACTCAGATATAACACTTCTAGAAGGTCTCTTCCACATTCGAAGGCTCAAAATCTAAAGCAATAAAAAAGGAAAAAAAAAAAAAAGAAAGTGAAGAATGCGTCAAACCCTGTTCTTAATTGAGAAATGAGAAGGTAACCCATACAAAACACATTTGAATCCATCAATAATCATCAACCTACTTGACCTATTCTTGAAAAGCTTTCACAATCGTGAACATAGCAAAAAAAACGTTCAAGTCAGAGTAAAGATGGGGAAATATGATGAAATGAGGAAAACGTCTAGAAATCGAATTTATGTAGCAGACCCCGACCATAAGACCATCCACAATGGGAAGTGTCAACGCGGCAAGCAATTGATACCAATCTGCAAGGCTGTCAACACCATTGAGGTTGATTGGCAAGGAGTGAAATCGACATGGCAATGCCAACTCCTTAGACTACCCCACCCCCACCCCACCCCATCCTTTCTCTCCTTTTTCTCTATCTCTCTCTTCTTTCCTTTTTTTTATTAATTATTTAGATTGCTATGAGTCAAGAACACTATGGTTGAACTGGTAAGGATTGATAAGGTGTTGATAAGATAGTGGAAAACTGATGTGGCGTTAATATGGCAGCTAGTATCACTAACAAGCGTCAAAACCACCACGGTAACAGTGACGGTTAAAATGTTGTATGGCACTTTAGCATGGCATTTTGGCACAAGATGTACCATGGCTAGGTCTTAATGAAAATGAAAATTGTACACCCCCAGAATCTATCGACATTTGGGCTTCATCTGCATTTTCATTTTCTCAAAGAAGCTCTTTCATAGAGCATGTTCCGCTTCTCCATCTCCTTCGGATCTCATGGCTTTCGCTATTCCACATTATCATCCACCATTGATGCCAATCGGAAGCCCCATTTGCTGCTGGTGGATTACCTTATGGATTCCCTCCAATTCTCCAAAAAAGACGCCATTTCCATCTCCTCCAAAGCTAAGGTAACTCATCTCAAATCCACCATTAATTCCGATCTCGTTCTTAACATCTTCAAGACCTATGGATTAAGCCTGTCTCAGATCAGACAAATCGTCTCTTCTGTTCCCAAAATCCTAACTTGCAAACCCAACAAAACCCTAGAACCCAAAATTAGGGTTTTTCAGGAACTCGGGTTATCCGGGTCGGATCTAGCCACTCTCATTAGAAGGAATCCGGGGATCTTCGACTTTGGTTTGCACACCAGAATCATGCCCGGCCTTCAACTTCTTAGAAAGTTATTGGGAAGTGATGAAAAAGTGATTCAAGTTATGAACAAATCAAGATGGCTCTATTTCACAAACAGTTCTATGAAACGGTTATCGAAGAATCTATCGTTGTTGCAGAATTTCGGTTTATTAAACGAAAGAATCGTCATGTTTATTGTAGGTAACCCCGACACGGTCATGGTAAACCCGGAGCTACTCGAAAATAGGCTAAGTTATGTCGAGGACAAATTGGGGATTTCTCGTGAATCGCGTGCTTTCATTTATGCTGTTGGTGCCGTTTTATGGCGTACCGATTCGGAAATTGAGAAGAAGAGGCAAATCTTTAGGAGTTTTGGTTGGTCTGATTCGGATATAGCTTTGTTGTTTCGGGCTGAACCTAGCTGTTTGAGCAAATCCGAAGCTAATATCCGTGATAAGTTGAAGTTTTACATGAAGGATCTTGGTTATACGCCTTCGTACTTGATAAGTTGCACGGCTTTTTTCACATTTAGTTTGGATAAAAGGGTTATACCTAGGAACATGATGTTGAAAATCTTGAAAGATAAGAAGTTAGTGAGTAACAATAAGCCGTCTCTTATTACGATCTTAACTTATAACGAGTCAAAGTTTCTTGAATTCTTGCGGGGTTTTGAGGATGATGTACCTTCTTTACGCAAAATCTACTTGGATAGTGTCAAGAGTATTGTTTCTTGATCGGTTTCTAAGATCTTCAACATCAAAAATGTTGTTTCTTGAAATAGGAAAGGTAGGCATTCTTGTAGGTAGGATAGGAGTAGGAGATTGTTGTAGGAGATGGAATGAGAATTGTGAGAAAAAATGTGTTTTTAGAAGTGATGATATGATCTAAATTTCTTCACTTGCAAACTTGTTCTTTTATGTGTTACTTAAATGTTTTTAGGGGAAGTATAATTGCATGAAACTTTGGATCCTTACTCCAGTGTTTGGCAAGATTGACCTTAACAATCTCAGTTATCATATGTCATACTTACTTTGATCATCATTTAAGACCATCCATAGTGGTCACAACTCTTGCCAATAGTACCGGTCGCTACATCAGCTTTCCACTATCTACCAAAATCTTACCAATTCAACCACACTCATACCTACCAATCTAAATAATTAATAAAAAAGAAAAAGAAAAAAAAAAAGAGGAGATAGAGAGAAAAGATAGAGAGGGTGAGGTGGGGTGGGGTAGTCTAACAAGTCAGCATGGCCTTGCCGATTTCTTTCCTTGCCAAAGGACCTCGGCGGTGTTGACGGCCTTGCCATCGGCAAAAGGGCCTTGCCGATGCCCTTGACGCTCCCATTGTGAATGCTCTAAGTACTTGGATAAAATATCAGTGTTTCGCACCTGGACAAGATTGGATTCAATAAAGAGTTTCAATTATTTGTTTTCATACTAATGTTGATCATTTTTTAACTAGTAAAAGTCTCCGGATAAAATGAGGGTATGCTCGTAAGACAAATGACCATTTCGAATTTTTCAACAATTAAATGGAAGATCTTAACAAATTCTTTGATGTCCTGCCATCGGTGTATAAATGGTTTAAACAAGAACATCTTTATTTCTATGAAAACGTGAGAGTACCTTTACTATAGTTAATCACATGTGATATTATATCCTATTGATATGCATGTGATACTAAATCATACATGCTTACGACTTTTGCACGACCTAGGTTGCGGACCAAGTCACCCACCTCCACACTAGTAGGTCCCCTTATGTGTTTAATCACATAAGGGATGTTCTGAAGTGGTATTATAATCAATCATATGTGATACTAAGGGGTAGTTTACATAAACATTTACCCAGTAAGTGCTTACCGGTAGATTTGAATACTATCACATACCATATTGGACAATATTTTAGTCTTTCAAAACGGTATCGTGTGCAAGCATTTACCTTGTAAGCACTTACCGGGTACGATTTGTAAATCTCACTTACCGGATAAGACTCTTGGTTCATTCTATCACCCTTGTCGGGTAAGATTTTAGTTCTAGTCATGTTCATCTCATAAGGTAAATTGATCATGTATGCACTTACCGGGTAAGCGTCAAGTAGACGACACCTAAATTAGGGAGGCGGACGACCTTGGGGGTGATCTAGGTTGCGAGCCAAGGCGACTGCACACCACCAGAACTCCTCAATAGATTCGTGAGGTAATTCTTTTTCGTTCAAGTATATTTAAACATAGATGCATAAAAAGCTCTCAAGCCTGAAGCTTGGACTAGATCAGGCCTCAAAGACTCGTCAAGCCGGAATTTTCCTAGACATAGTATGAAAAAGTCACGTTAAACCCGAAAAACTTGTTCGGAAATCCCGGACTGGGTCTAACATAGACGAGGCTTTTTTTCTCATAAAAAATGGTTTGAAAGATCCGGATCCAAGCCCTACGTATATCTTTAACTTGATATCTCTTTGTCATTTTCATAAATTACATTTATTGTTATCTTTTTAAAATGTCAAAGATTATAGATTATAGGTACATATCAACCTAGGGTCAGGTTCAAGGGAAAACTTTAAAAAATAAAACGAAAAATTGAGGAACATACTTATAGCCCTTCATGTGGACGTATGCACTTATTACAAAGGAGTTCACTTTGAAAATTAAGCAGGTATTCATTATCAAACTCAAATGCAATAATCAACTTTTTTTTTTTAGATTGCTCGGTTTAGCGTATATTTGAATAAATACAATAAATAATTGAAGCTTATATTCGTGAATAAGGGTGCATATCAGCATATGGGTTGGATTGGGTTGGGTTGAGCTATTTACCATATAAGAAACTTAGGGCGCCTTTGGTTCATGGAAGTCGATGGAATTAGAATGGCAAATTCCTTTGGCCAAAATCCAATGTCACGTTTGATTTATGGAATGAAAGGGACGGAATCCTTCAAATTTCGTTAGATTCCTTAAATCACATGATTTGTCATTCCACGAGATATCCCATAGAGTTCATTGGAATCATTCCCTCCCCCCCCCCCCCCCCCCCCCCTCCCTCCCTCCTCCCTCTATGGTTTTCTCATCTCCATCGACCACTCTCATTCCAAATTCTTTTACAACTTCATTCCAATTCCATCCAGCTAAATACGGCCAAAATGCATGGTCATGCTCCATCAAAATTTCATTTCAATTTTTTCAAAGTCAAATTTCTTGATGAATTCCAATTCCATCACAATCTATTCCGCCAACAAACACTCTAAACCCTAAACCAAACACCCACGTAGGGGGTGTTTGGTTCCCAAGATTTCAATGGAGTCTAAAGGAATTGGACTGATCAATTCCATTGAACAAATTCCATTCAGGCGTTTGGTTTACTTATGAAATGGAATTGAATTACACACATTCCACTAGTTATGGATTTGGTTATTTCATCACAATTGAGAAATAACTCAATTTCATTCAATCATATTTTCTCAAAAAGACAAAAGTATCCTGATCTTCTTTACTTGATTTACCCATACTCATATGAACCTCCATCAACCACCACCGACCATCACTGATCGCCACTGATATGAATAGCCGAACTACTGTCAACCACCATAAATATGAACCACCACCGACCACTTTGGTTTGGTTCTATAAAATAATAGTAACCTTGATCAACAAAAAAATGTAGGGTGAGCATTGGGTGGGTTGGGGCCCGAAAACCAAAAACCCAATCAGGTTTCAATGGAATTTGGAGGGCCCAATAACCGATATTCGGGGGTTCGGGGTTTTTGGGTGTCGGGGAATTTTGGTCGGATGTTCGGTTCACCTGATTTTCTGTGACATTTTTTCTCCTATTTCAAAGTTCAAAAAAATACGAAAACTAAACTTGATTTAAATCAACATCTAAAGTAATATAAATGCAAGCATATAAACATTTGGTGTAAAAATAATTTTAAAAAAAAAAGTTTAAAGTTAATGGGCCATTTAGGTAAATATATATTTTTTAAAACTGTTTTTTTTAATCGGGTTTTTTCGAACTGGTTTTCGGGTTCAGGGTGAACAATTTTTGCACCCTACCCGACCACAATCAACCATCGGATAATTCGGTTTTCAGGGAATCGAGGGTTGGGGATTTTGGGTTCGGGTTTTTTTTTTTAATATTTTTGGGTCGGGGCAAAGATTTCAGGTTTCTTTTTTTTCTCACCCCAAAAAAATTAGCATATAAAGGTGGTTTCATTTACAAACTACCTACTACCCTTAGAATACAAATCTTGCAACTCCCTCAATTACCAGGTTAAACAAATCAACGGTCTAGATGAAAAGTATGATATTTTTCGAAATAAACAAAATTGCTTTATTTTAATATTTTTTAAAAATTTACCATTGGGGGCATATCAATCCATTACATTCTCGGTTTGAATTAGCTAAAAAATATTTTAAATGTATTGAATCACATGACATATTAAACTTCCATTCTTTTGTACCACTAGTTGCTAGAAAAATGAATAGGGATGAGTTAAGATGAACCGATATGAAACCAGAGATGAATCAAGATGAAATAGAGAGGAAATACCAAGATGAACGAGGATGAACAAAGATGAATCAATATGAAACCGAAGATGAACCAAGATGATAACGATGATGAACCAATATGAAACAGAGATGATATACGGATTTGAGAAAGGCTTCGGAAATAAGTTTTACCCTGATGATTGATTTGAGAACGTCATCAGGGTGCGGTAGTGACGGTGCCGTCCAAAACAGTGTTAAAGTACATCCCGAACATGAATTTCATTGCTTGAAACCACTTCATCTTTGTCATGATTCATCTTGAAATCTATCGACCAAACCGTAAAAACTTGAAAATTTGGATATGCATTATATTCTACCAAATATAAGTGGGTGAAATTGTTAGACAAAAAAATCTATCGTTCAATGGAAATACAATTATTTACATTAAAATAAAACCATAAATATTAAACTTGGATGATTATCAAATATAAAGCCACATAATCAAATTACGTAAAATACCTTAATAACAATTTCTTTTTTCCTTTTGGAAGGGTGTTCGGGACATAGCCCGACTAATCCCCCGCAGTTTTAGGGGCTAAACATGTCCCACTTAAATGTCCCTAGGCATGTGCATGGGAATGCTTAAACTCGATTTGGACGCTATGAACCCTCCGAACAATAACCAATCTGTCACAGCACTGGAAAACATCACACTTAAATGTTTATCTTAAGAATGGATTATAAATGAAAACTCCTATTTAAATATATGTGTGTGTGATGCATAAAATCATGAAAAGACCCTTAACAACAAAAAGGCAATCAAAAAGTAATGAAACAAAATAAAGAACGGGGGGACAAGAATGTCAACAAACAATCGAAATTCAAAACTATATACTTCACAGACAATTTTTGGCTTTTGACCATTGTTTATTGACAAAAATAAATAAATAATATTTAAATGAAAAAGAAAACATTATCTTCTATATTGTGATGATTATATTATTCAAATTAGGTTATCTAATATTAATTACTTATAACAGTTTAACTTGTTAGAGTTTTTACTTTATCATTATTTGACTAAATTAAAATGAATATGTTCACATAATTTTAATAATATTTGATTTTCCTAATGTTAGTCACTTTCAACTGTTTTTGTTCTGCACATTTGTTTTAATAGATTTATCTCTCATGTTTGACACATGACAATGATTTTGGTCCTTCCTTCTAACGTCCGTTAACTTTTCTCGTTTAGTTCAATCATATAGGGACATTTTGATCGTTCTACCAATTTTCACATTTTCTATTAAAAAGTTTCTTTTTTAGTCCAGAGGGAGGAAAAAAAGTAATACTCTTTAAAATATTTGTTCCAATCTACAGGGAACAAAAATGTAATCCCCCACCGACCATCTCCGATGAAACCCTCAACTCCTTCTCCCCAATAAACGTCCCCATTCGATACATCTTTGTTAATTAATGACCCCTCAATCGCTTCCTCTTTCTGTAAATCAAGTTTCATCTTTAGCAACGGCACCTCCACCGTAACTTTCACTTTCTCGAGTTTTTGGGTTCACTATTCGATGATGCAGATTTGGGGGTTTGTTCAAGGAGATTAGGTTGTTACTCTCTAGCTTTGGGTCTTTTCTTCTTGGTATTTAGATTTTGATTTATAAGACATGGTTTTGTTTAGGGTTCTTATTTGGATATGCATAAATACCTCATTTAGAGTTTTGTTTGGAATCGGATTATGATTTGCATATACTCATCTAATTTGGGATTTAGATTATGGCTATGTTTGGCAAGCGTAGCTTATAAGCTAGCTGGTAGCTGATAAGCTAGCGGATAGCTGATAAGCTAGCTGTTGATTGATAAGCTTGCTAGTAGCTGATAAGCTAGCTGCTGAATAAATTATGTTTGAATTTAATAATTAATATTAATAAGGGTATAATTGGAAAAAGGGTATATTTGAATTTAATAATTAATATTAATAAGAGTATAATTGGAAAAAGCTACAATAAGCTCCTCATAAGCTACTCAAAGTAGCGTTTCAAAAAGCTAGCTGATAACAAAGCCTATGATGTATTCATCTACATCTATTCATCTTTGGCGTTGGTTGACTGGTTGTGATCAATGGTTAGTGTTAGTCACTAGTGTGAGTAAGATGAAATATATGGTTGCTAACAATGGATATCCCCGACAATTTATTCCAAGTGCGTACGTACATGTGTGTGTGTGTGTGTGTGTGTGTGAGAGAGAGAGAGAGAGAGAGAGAGAGAGTTACATAGAATGTTCTTAATGTTTGACGGGTTTTGTAGAAAACAAGAAAATTAAGAAAACAAGTAAAGTAGCTAAATTACCTCTCATAAAATTGGACTTATCGAAAAAAGTTAATACTCGTTAAGAGTGGGAACGGAAACCATTGTGAGAGGAGGTGTCAAAATGAGAAGCAAATGTATTAAAACAAAGTTGACGAACTGAAAACCTCTAAATGGGACAAAGGGCAAGGACTAAAAGTAAACTTTACTCCATATTAAATGAAAAGTTGGTTCAAAAAATAAGACAGAAATTTAATTCTATATAATTAATGTAAAATGTGTTTCTTTAAGTCGCTTTCTCACCCGTGAAGAGACCCTAATGAGAACATTGGTCCAACCCCTAATCATCCCTCCAACACCGAATATTTGACCAAAGCTTAAGTTTTTGAAATGAAGTAACTAAAGAAAGTAATCCATTTTTTCTAATAAATAGAATTTAATTTTTATCTAAAATATGATATAGCTTAAATCAAACTACTATCTAACTTTTAATTAATTATATGTAAAAATAACTAAAAAAAATACAATTTTAGTTCTTCCGTTAAAGTTTCAGAAACCAATAGATAGTGAAAACTTTTACCCCATCTTTGATGTTTTAGCTATCTAGTATCGTTTGTACTATGAGCATTTTGAATCAACAGGTTAACCAACAGCACTGCTAACTTATAGAGAGAGGGTGAATCAAATGGGAACACTTTTAAAATAAAAGAGCACGAAAACGGTTGATATCACTTATGATTTTGCAATGAAATCAAGGTGATCGTGGAATATGGTCGAAGCAAGGATGTGGCAACTTTGCCCACAACCAACATCTAGTGTAATTATACGTAATTAGACAATTTTATGTTGTCTTTCTGGGTTACTGCTCTCGCTTAGATCATATCGCATTTTTTCAGTTTCATATGACCAATTTGTTCACTTCATACAAAACTACCCGATTTTGAATATTTTTTAGACCGCCAATTACAATGTAGTTTGTTAAAATAAGACCACTATTCAAACCAGACAATGAACAACTTTACTCACTGTGCATAAACATATACAAGTGTAATTGTAATTTTACGTTTAAAGTTCTACCATGGTCCATGTATGGATAAAACTTAAGTGTCGTTTAGTTTGCAGATCTGGATGAATTCGATGAAATTGGAATGTTGAAGTTCGTTGATCGAATTTTATTCTCTTGTTTGGTTCATTATTTTTCAACGGAAGAGTATTAAAAAAAATCCATTGAATTCCATATAAGGTGGTATTTTAATGGACTAAAATGTTTTAGTTTTATGGGTCAGGTTGAAGGGAAAAACCTAAAAAAAAAACAAAGGCACATGCTAATAATTATTCATTTGGACCGTATGCAGTTGTACATAAAACTAATTTGTGACATGCATACATGCATACATGCATAAAAAAACAACTTAATTACTTCTATGCACATATGCATCGGTGTAGATAAAGGGCTATTCGTATTCATCAATCTTTCGCTTTTTTGAAGTTTTCCCCAAACATCCCTCCTAATTTCACAATTCCAAATATACCCCTTAATCCTGTTATGACAAAAGAGATCCATACCTTCTTCTTCATAACATCAATTTTTTTTCTCATCGTAACTTCTCTGGTTTGATTTCTCTCTGAGCTTCTCCATATTCTTTTTATCTCTACTATATACCGGATTTCAACGTTTGGTTTCAGCTACTAAGGTTGTGTTTGACAAAAATAGACTAGCTTATAATTCTATCTAAATATGTACTATAAGCTAGCTTTTTGAAACACTACTTTGAGTAGCTTTATGGAAGATTTTTCCAATTATATTTTTATTAATATTAATTATTAAATTCAAATATACATTTTTAATCATTTTACATACTTATAAGCTAGTTTTTGACAAACGTAATTTGTTCATAAGCTAGCTTATCAGCTATTAGCTAGCTTATCAGCTAGTTTACCAAACATAGCCTAACTACCGATCAACATATAGCTTAGGCCATCCTCTATGGTACCAATGATACCAATTGGTACTAGCTGCCACCTCAGCGCCACATCAGCTTACCAATACCTTACCAATTCCCTACCAATTCATCCACATTCATACCAATTCCATACCAATCTAAATAATTAGTTAAAAAAATAAAAAAAATAAATAGGAAGAGAGAGAAGGAAGAGAGAGGAAATAGAGCGTGGTTGAGTTTCGGCAATGGGGTGCCGTGCTGGTCACCCTCGGCGGTGTTGCCGAGAGTACCGGTTCCTTCACGGCCTCATAGTGGATGGCCTTACAGCTACCGGTTAACTTATCAGCGACTTCCCCAAACACAGTCCAAAAATAATAAAAACTATAAATACACGTGTACTTGCAAGGCAGCTGGATAACATGGAAACGGTCAGTACCTCGGGCAGGTCGGGCAGGCAGCTCTCAAAAACTACGGCACACGCCCAAAAAGCCATTAATAATCTCTCTTTCTCTCTCTACTTTCTCTCTCTAACATTTTTACAAATTCTGCATCTGCAGTGCGCGCAGAGCTACGTAGAGCAGCAGGGTGGGGGCGGATAGAAGAAGGCAGAGAAAACTAGCGAAAAAAAGTTTGCAAAAAGAAAGCCATAAAAGATAACAAATTTCAACACTTTTTTCGTTTAATCTGCTATATATATATACATACATATATATATATATATATCAGATCACACAATGTTGTTTTTCTAGTTCAAAATGGTGGAGATTTGAGCAATTTTAGGGTTTTAAGTTAGGGTTTTTGTGAGATCACTTGTTTTACTTCATGTAATGCTGCATTTCTGTAGTGTTTTTACTTCGAATTTGATGTTTGAAGGTGTATGATTTGTTGTTTGAAAGTTTGTGTGTTTTTTATGTAAAATTACGAATGTGATGGGGAGAGAATCGGCGATTTCGTTTGTGGTAGGGTTGTTGATGATGATAATGGTGGTGGTTCGTCCGATTTATGCGAACGTGGAAGGTGAGATTTTGATGTTTATATAAGCTAGATAACCTGTTTAATTTTGTTGTTGGTTTCTATTAATGTGTAAATTTAGGGTTTCTGTGATTGTGCTTCTTTAGGGTGCTAAATTTGGTAGTGGAATCAATTTGATTGGGGATTTGATGCATGTGATGTGTGTTTTGCTGTTGGATTGTCTGTTTCCCCCATTATATTGACTGCTATATTGTAATGTTGTAGGTTTTATTTTCTTTTTATGAGATGTGATAGTTTGATTTGTTTAAAATTCTTTCAATTGGTTTGATTTGTAGTAGTTTTTTAAAGGTTTTTAGTACAATCTGTGACCCTACCATAAGAAAATAACAAATTGTCTATGCTAATGTAGTATGCACCTGAATTAGGTGATTCTTGTAAGCATAATAGCATTATCGAACGATAATACTGCTGCAGATGTTATCTCTATATCTGTATACAGAATATAGATATGATATTGTAATGTTGCTGCCTTGTACCTTAAATTGGTTAGCTGACTCTATTTGTATGTATTGCCTTCTCTTAACCAGTTTTTTCGAATCTTTTGTTGTTTCTGACTTTCTCTCTTTATAACACTTTTAACAAGTCTTCACTGAAATAACCGCTTTACTCTTTTGGTGTAATACGTTTCGGTTGGTTTGGTTTATTGCAATATTGCTGTCATTGTGTATTTCATTTTGAAAGGTATTCCAGTTTTATCGTCTCGATACTGTATGTGCCCTGCACAAGAATGTGACATTTGATCTAAAACCATGTTTTGGGAATGCATAATCAGAAGTTCGTTCTTTTTTTCTCTTGTGATTGGTTTAAGGTATCAGTTTCTAGTTTTCTTTTTAAAATAGGGGATAATTCCTTCTAAGATAACAAGGATTCTTTCATTTTGTGAAACTATTATTCTATGTTGCTTATTGATCCTAAGATTTTCAATCTACGGCTGTGTCTACAGGTGATGCTTTGCATAGTTTGAGGACCAACTTAGATGATCCTAACAGTGTGCTCCAGAGTTGGGATCCCACTCTTGTTAACCCTTGCACATGGTTTCATGTTACCTGCAATAATGAAAACAGTGTTATAAGAGTGTAAGTCTGTCTTGTTATTATCCATCTTCTATGTATGCATGCTACATAACTTCACAAGTTTTAACATGAATGGATCAATAACATCTTATTTCTTGATAATCTTTCTCAGTGATTTGGGAAATGCGGCTCTTTCTGGTACCTTGGTCCCACAACTTGGTCTGTTGAAGAATTTGCAGTACTTGTAAGTCGAATTTTTTTAGAAACTATTGATTTTCGTTCACTACGTTCATCCTGATCTCTTAAAAAAAGAATCTTGGGTGGGCCTTTATAAATAAAAAAACAAAGAATCGTGCGTTGGTAGCCGCCCTCCGAGTTAACCTGACATATGTCATTTGTGAACATATGTGGAACCCATTTAGATTACTCTCCAAAATAGCCATTTGAAGAGACCAGGAGGTTCCAACACGCCCTTCCTGTGGGGGCCTAGACAGACTCGTATAGTGTAGAGAGGGGGATAGATCAAGTTTGAAACTCTATGTTGGGCCAAACCTGTGATTAATATTGATGTTATTATTTATGGGTGCAAACTTTATGTTTTCTTGGATGGGTAAATAATCTGTGATGTTTCTTGAAATTGTTTTTGTTTTTTGCAGAGAACTATACAGCAACAACTTAAGTGGTCCAATCCCTAGCGACCTTGGAAATCTGACAAACTTAGTGAGCTTAGATTTGTATCTCAATAGTTTCTCTGGCCCAATTCCAGTCACGTTGGGGAAGCTTTCGAAGTTGCGATTCCTGTATGTATACTTACTCGCCTTTTAAGTTTCTTTAATATCGATGATGTTTGCGTACATGTCAAAATGTCTGGCTTATGGCCTTTCAACTATGTGGGTTTGAGTCTTAAAGTCAGTTTTGTAGAAGGTCTAGCTAAATAGAGGCTTTTTTCTCTTTTCTCTCCAAAAGGAAGACTGCAACATACATGTCTAAAATACCCTTCAATCATGGGATGATGACAAATTTTTGAAAGGGTCATTTAGGGATATGACCTTAAATGAGTTTCTAATTAAACCCATGACCTCCTTGCCTACAAAAAGAAAATTGGCTTCATACTCTTGAGAAGGTCATGGATTTAACTAACATCTCCTTTAGGCGTATATACTTAAATATCTTCATTTTGGAACGTGGGTAAATGGGTAATTGTGACTTGAGCAACTTCATGGAAATGGAAATAATTTGCAATTTCCCGGAGACATCCCAAAAATAGAACTTGTTGCAATTTTCAAGCGATGGATGGAGCTGGTGCTGTATACCATTGTTTATTTCCTTTTTCTTGGAATTTTAAAAACGATTTGGAGTGATTTTTATTGGTTGAATGATTTGGCTCTTGTCTGCAAGGATAGCCGGCTTAACAATAACAGCCTGACTGGTCCAATTCCTTTGCCGCTGACTAATATAACATCGCTGCAAGTGCTGTGAGTATCTTTCCTCCTCTCTTTCTCTCTCTAATTTATGTGTGTGTATACATAATTAATACATATACATGCATATGTACATTCATATATACTACATAGATACATAGCACATACATATGTGATATGTATATGAAAGATAGAAAGCTGAAAGCAAACAAAATATTGGACTAATTTTCAGTAACTAATTGCTGAGAATTTGTTATTGACCTTTGGCCAGTTACTTATTAGGGGAAGGTTCAAATGATAACCTTAAATAGTTTGAGAACTTGAGAACCGACTATTCATTTTCTTAACGATGAATATTATTCATAATAATTAATAAAAAATGCATGATATTTATGATGAGAATACATAATATTCATGATTATTCATCATGAATAATACATGAAACTAGTTGTGTACCCGCACGATGCAGCGGGATGAAAAGTAAAGAATATAAACTATTACAATTCCTAAAAATAATTTAGAATGTGAACAAAATTATTGTCTTATATACAATAATAACACTACTCATGCTTTATAAAAGCTTATGTATACAAAATATGAGAGGTTCTCTTAAACAATTACATTCAAGCCTTTGGAGGTAGAATTGATGTGGACAGTGGAATAAAATTTATGTCTGTAATGTAACACCCAACTGAGAATTTCATGCTGAGGAAAAAGTATATGGAAAACCATAATGCGCCTGAAAACAGTCACCTTGTAAGGTCATACCGAACCTTGATTTTTTCTTTCACTGCAACAAATATATCTATAATGGATAAAACTATCTTGCTTAAAATTCATTTCCAACTTGTCAGCAAGTTCAACATGGATTTACAAAGGGTTTTTGACTATATACTCTTTATTGACTTAGAAATTCTGGTTTATGACTTTATGTGATATTTTCTTGGCTTGGTATGGGCCAAAACCATTGGTATAGATAGTTGGTTCCGAGTCTTAAATATTTATGGTTCTTGTTTGAATTTTTCCCTGCTCTCCTATACACAGATATAGGTCCATCTCATCATTATTTATATGTTTTTTACATTGCTCTCCATGTAATTTGTTATTAGGGATCTATCAAACAACCGTCTCTCAGGACTGGTTCCCGATAGTGGCTCTTTCTCGCTGTTTACGCCAATCAGGTTTGCAAAAATAGCCTTGTTTATTCTTTATTAAGTTCGGTTCCAACTTTTAAGAACGGCTACTTATGCAATGTCGGATCCTCAGTTTTGCTAATAACCTGGATCTTTGTGGCCCCGTTACTGGACGCCCTTGTCCGGGTTCCCCTCCGTTTTCTCCACCTCCACCATTCGTGCAACCACCCCCAATTGCTGCACCAGGTGATTACCTCTTATATTTATCGTGAATCTTAAAGTATGGAGTAAACTACGATTTTGGTCCTTTTGGTTTCCATGACTTTCTGAAAATGGTCCCGAGACTTCAATAACTACAAGTATTGTCCCTTCTGTTAACATTTTGCTATGAAAATGGTCCTGTTAACACCATCTTTGTTAAATATCTCCTCGTGACGTAAGGGAATTTATGTCTTTTTATCCTTTTTGTCTTATCTGTTTTGGTCCTTTGAGTTAGGAAATCAGGTAAACTATAATTTTGGTCCTTTCAGTAAAGACAAAAAATGATAAAAAGACATAAATGTTCCTTACTTTACAGAAATATTTAATGGAGTTAAATCAATTAATGACTACAGACCATTTTCGAAGCAAAATGTAAACAGTAGGGATGGTAATTGTAGTTCTAGGGACCACTTTCAGAAAATTGTAGTTTGCTCTAAATTATGTATTTCGTGTTAGTATAGTCATACAGATATACAGGGTCTTTATGGGAACAACCACTCTACTGTTGTGGGTGGCATGGGTAGATTTCAGGTTTGCATACACCCTCCAGGGCAGTGGACCCCATCTTTAGGTGGGATATACGGGACTCATTGGGTTTGGTTTATAGTAACAGGCAAAGTTGCGTTGTATTTCAGGAGGAAAAAGTGCCACCGGAGCGATAGCTGGAGGGGTTGCTGTTGGGGCGGCACTACTGTTCGCAGCCCCCGCCATTGCATTTGCATGGTGGCGCCGCCGGAAGCCTCAAGAATTTTTCTTCGACGTGCCTGGTTAGTAGTTTGTGCATTTGGTTAAGAAAACGTTTCACGTTCTAGTTGTAACATAAAACATTCGTATGCAGCTGAAGAAGACCCCGAAGTTCATTTGGGACAACTTAAAAGATTTTCTTTAAGAGAGCTACAAGTTGCAACTGATAGTTTTAGCAACAAAAACATATTGGGTAGAGGTGGTTTCGGTAAAGTCTACAAAGGACGGCTGGCTGATGGGTCATTGGTTGCCGTAAAACGACTGAAGGAAGAGCGAACTCCCGGTGGGGAGCTTCAATTTCAGACGGAAGTCGAGATGATTAGCATGGCTGTTCATCGTAACCTTCTTCGGTTAAGGGGATTTTGTATGACACCAACCGAAAGATTACTAGTTTATCCATATATGGCCAATGGAAGTGTTGCATCGTGTTTGAGAGGTAACAATATTCGTTTTGCTAATCTTGAATATGGGTAGTTTAGTAATTTTTGAATCTTGAACACACCCTAAATGAGCCACCAAGAGAACCTATTCTTACGTTATTTTGTGTATTTTTATATAGAGCGTCCACCGAACGAGCCGCCGCTGGATTGGCCGACTCGTAAACGGATAGCTCTAGGGTCGGCTAGAGGACTTTCGTATTTGCACGATCATTGCGACCCAAAGATCATTCATCGTGATGTTAAAGCGGCTAATATTTTACTGGATGAGGAGTTTGAGGCCGTTGTTGGAGATTTCGGTTTGGCTAAACTCATGGACTACAAGGATACGCATGTTACAACGGCCGTTCGTGGCACGATCGGGCATATCGCTCCTGAGTATCTCTCAACGGGAAAGTCATCCGAAAAAACCGACGTTTTCGGGTATGGGATCATGCTTTTGGAACTGATTACCGGACAAAGAGCATTCGATCTTGCTCGACTGGCTAACGACGATGACGTCATGTTACTCGATTGGGTACGCATTTCGAACTATATTGTGTGTGTGTGTGTGTGTTTTTTTTTCCTGTTCTGTTTAGAGCCTCTTAACCCTTAATGTCTTCTAATTAAAAAAAGGGGCCATTTGATTTTTATACGTTACCTCTTAAAACTCTTAAGTCTGAATTAAGAGGTTTGCAGACATAAGACCGCGTGTTTTATTTTTAAGAAAAGGCCTAAAAACCTCCTACCTATCCTTTGAAATTTTAAGAGGTGCACCATTCACCTCTTATTTTTTAGACTTCAGTCCCTTTAAAAAACAAATGGCATCTTATTTTCGTCCAGCACCATTCTTTCAATTTCAATGTTGGTTTTAGCTTAGATAATTTTCAAAAACGCAATACATGAAAATTGTGAATCTGTGTGTTGGCTTTTCAGATCATCTATTAAATTGGTTTTGGTTTGGTTTAGGTGAAAGGGCTTTTGAAGGAGAAGAAGGTGGAGATGCTGGTGGATCCGGATCTGGAGAGGAATTACGTAGCAGGGGAGGTGGAGCAGCTGATTCAGGTGGCGTTGCTTTGCACGCAAGGGTCTCCGATGGAGCGGCCAAAGATGTCGGACGTGGTTCGGATGCTAGAAGGGGACGGGCTGGCGGAACGATGGGAGGAGTGGCAGAAGGTGGAGGTTCTCCGCCACGAACTGGATCTTGCGCCACTTCCAAACTCCGATTGGATTCTCGATTCCACCGATAACTTGCATGCAGTCGAGTTATCGGGGCCCAGATGAAAATTGGGAACAAAATTAGGGTTCTTGTAATCTCTTTGTATTTTGGCACATATTTATATATAACTAGTAGTGCTTTATGATATTTATAGCTTCAAATCTTGAAATCATTGTGATTATTGATTAAGCTTCTAGCTTTGCATATGCTTTTTGCGCTTGGAATGATCATCTGCAAACCTTTCAAAGTTTGCAAATCTTACAAAACCATCTATCAAAATTTTTAATTAATGGAATTTCATATTTTTTAAAGCCAATATAAAGTGTTAAGAAAAAGGATATTCTAGTAGTTTATCATAATTTTTTTTTCAATTTATGAATTATGACCTATATTTTGAAAACCAAACAAAGCAATTGATATTTTTATTCCATTTTTTTGCAACAAACATTTGGTCAAACTTGATTACCTTAATATCTTCTGCTTAAATTTATTTTGGCTTCAATGCTATTTGTTTACCTCTTAACAATTTTATTAAGAAGCAATCTTTGAATCGTTAAGAGGTGAATCTTGTTTGGAAAAAATGAATTGCCTCTTAATGGTACTAAAACCCTATGAATGATTTTGTATCCAAGATGTCTTTTAACAATTCAGAGTCTTGATTTCATACTTAACAATTACCAAACCATCATATTTCATTTTGCACCATATTATAAAAGCCTCTTAATCATTCTGACCACTTAATCATCCAATACCAAACCATTCAGTAACTGTCAAACATAACCATTTCTTTTTGACAAACTTCAATGCTTTATAACTGCATATTTGATCTATTTACTTTTATATTTAAATTAATATTAGATTTCATGATTAGTTTCAATCCTTTAAAACTGTTTATGTTATCCGTTTACTTTTATTTATACGTATAATGATTAAATTTTATGCTATGGTGGAGAGTCAAACCGAAATATTTTCATTTTACAAAAATGTGAGAACACTCTTATTACATGTGATAATACACGTGAGAGGACCTGGTAGTGTGCGCATGACTTGGCACCCAATCTAGGCCACACCAAAGGTTGCCTACTTCTCTGATTAAGTATCATATATAATGAATTATAGTATCATTATAAAAATACACTTATCACATGTAGTGATACACGATGTGGGTGTGGACGACTATGTCACTTTAATGGTCGTCCATGTATCTAATTTAGTGTCACATGTGTATATATATGTATATATATATATTGTGGACTACAATTTCACATGTAATTGGTTATAGTGAAAGATTTGTCTTGTATTTTCTTAAAATAAAAATTTTCTATTTGAACATTCCTCTATATGCTATTGACCTAAATGCGCCGGAAATGGGAAGGTTATCGTGCCATGTTAATTATCATGCTTTCCACTTTATAGTTCTTTTGTAGAATCTTGATCATAAGCCTTAAAAGTAAGGAATTCCATCTAGTGCCATTATTAGTGGTTTGTAGACTTAAAACTGTTTGTTTTATTTTTAAGAAAATGTCTGAAAACCTCGAACCACCATCTAAAATTTTAAGAGGTGCATATCCACATCTTATTTTTAAGATGTGAAATCCTAACTCAGACTTAAGATCTAGTCACTCTCTGCCTTGCCTCCGACCCCTCCCTTCCCCATTACCCACAATCCCGATGTCACGTTATGTGGTTTTGAGTTTTTGACATTTTCGTTTCGAGTTTATGAACTTGGCACTTTTTCCCATTAAATTTGAAAACAAGTTAAATGGTGGTTGATTTTGATTAATGATTTTGCTTTTAAATTTGACTTTAAAGGCGAAGGAAGTCACATACAGGGTGATCTGATAGGAGTCATCGAGGGTTGAGATCATGGTGTGCGGTAAAATCTTCTTGAATGAGTTTTAGGTGGATGTTTAAAGGTCACCGACGGAGGTTGTTGGCGGTAGAGGGGAATGGGAGGGGGTGAAAAAAGAAAGGGGGACAAGAAGGTCATTGTTCATCGAAGAAGGGAAGGGGTGCAGTGGTGGCTAAGGGGAAGTATGCCGAAGAAAGGAGATATGTTCGATGGTCAGGGAAGGTATCATAGAAGATTGGGTCGGGTAGGAAAGTATCAAAGATGTGGGAAAACAACGATGTTAGTGAAATTGTTTTTTCCTCTTAATTTACCTTTATATTTTAGAGATAAAATGAGTAATTTACCCTCATATGCAAAGGCATATAAGAAAGTTAATGGATGAAATTTAGCTTCCTGTGAGAGTGATCACTAAAATTTTAAGATACATGATCATTGTTTGATATAAATTGAGGGGAAAGATAGTTATTTCCGTCATCAAACTATTTATCCAACACAACAATCAAACAATAATTTCTACACAATTAAATCCGATGGACAACTTAATCTATACAAAACTTGATAAAGATAAAACAACCGAACAACCCCTTACACGTTAAAACATCGGGTTGCCGTTAGATGGATAAAATTTCTTTACCCATATCTTTATTCCACAGAACAGAACAAAACAAAACAAGCCCTCATCTGAATCTAATGCTAAAGTTTCATGCAAATTGGAAAACAAGTTGCTTCAGAATATCAAGAAAATTTAAAGCAAGATACATTTCTTCATATCATGCCATCTTCTATAACAATTCTCATATTCCAAAATACATCTCCCTCCTTTCCAACAACAATTTCTATCTTTTCCTATAACTCAATTCATCATCATCATCAACAACAAAAACTTGATGATATTTAAGTACCTGAACCTTTTTCATGTTTCTGCCAAAACGATCGTGGGTTGACTATTCTTTTAGCCCCAATTCGAGCGACTTTATCCAAATACATTTCACGTAAAGAGGGTATCTCATCCTCAAAACCCTGCAAGAATTCAAGAAACCTTGACTCGGTATAAGATGCTATTGAAATAAGAGATGGCTTATCGCCAGTCACCAGCTTCTTCTCTTTCAAGATTTTCAACATCATGTTCCTCGGTATAACCCTTTTCTCCAAACTAAACGTGAAGAAAGACGCGCAACTTATCAGATACAAAGGCGTATAACCAAGATCCTTCATGTAAAACTTCAACTTTTCACGAATGTTAGCCTCCGATTTGTTCAAACAATAAGGTTGATTCTTAAACAACAAAGCGACATCCGAATCAGACCAACCGAAACTCTTAAAGATTTGCATCTTCTTCTCAATTTCCAAATCGCTAGACCATAACACGACAGTCAAAGCATGAATGAAAGCACGCGATTCACGAGAAACCCCCAATTTGTCCTCAACATAACTTAGCCTATTTTCGAGAAGCTCGGGGTTTACCATAATCTTGTCGGGGTTACTTAGAACAAACATGACGATTCTTTCGTTTACTAAACCGAAATCCTGCAACAACGATAGATTCTTCGATAACCGTTTCATAGAACTGTTTGTGAAATAGAGCCATCTTGATTTGTTCATAACTTGAATCACTTTTTCATCACTGCCCAATAACTTTCTAAGAAGCTGAAGGCCGGGTATGATTCGGGTGTGTAAACCAAAGGCGAAAATCTCCGGGTTCTTTCTAAGGAGGGTGGCTAGATCCGACCCGGATAACCCGAGTTCCTGAAAAACCCTAATTTTGGGTTCTAGGGTTTTGTTGGCTTTGCAAGTTAGGATCTTGGGAACAGAAGAGACGATTTGTCTGATCTGAGAGAGGTTTAATCCATAGGTCTTGAAGATGTTAAGAACGAGATCGGAATTAATGGTGGATTTGAGATGAGTTACCTTAGATTTGGTGGAGATGGAAATGGCGTCTTTTTTGGAGAATTGGAGGGAATCAATAAGGTAATCCACCAGCAGCAAATGGGGCTTCCGATTGGCATCAATGGAGGATGATAATGTGGAGTAGCGAAAGCCATGAGATCGGAAGAAGGTGGAGAATCGGAACATGCTATGAAGCTTTCTGGTGACAATGAAAATGGAGAAGAAGCCCAAATGTCGATATATATCATTTTCATTTTTAATTAAGGTGGTGTTTGGTAATGAGAAAAAAAGAATTGGAGAGAAATGAAAATGGAAATAGGGTGGACAATTGGAACTACTCTCTTGGTTGGTGTCATCAAATAAATGAAACATAGAAATGATTGCTCATGTTGCCGAGACGGCAACATGAGGCGGCAACTCTCGATGGCTACTCTCGTTGTCAGAGATGCACAAGTCGTCGCTGACGCCGGTGGTTGTTGGAGGCGATCGTCGGCTGTCGTGGTCGACGCCGTTGGTCGTCGGAGGTGGTCGTCGGCGGTCATGGCCGACGCCGATGGTGGTCGTTGGCAGTTGTTGGAGGTGGTCGTCGGCGATTGTCGGAGGTGGTGGCCAACACCGGTGGTCGTTAGCGGCCGTGGTGAACGTCAATCGTCGTCGACACGGTGGTTGTCGCAAATGTAGGTGGTCGTCGGAGGCGGTCGTCGGTGGCAGTTGTTGGAGGTGGTCGTCGGCGATTGTCGGAGGTGGTGGCGAACACTGGTGGTCGGCGGCGGTCATGGCCAACACTGGTGGTCATCGGCGATTGCCGGAGGTGGTGGCGAACACTGGTGGTCGGCGGCGGTCATGGCCAACACTGGTGGTCGTCGGCGGTCGTGGCCAACTCAGTCGTCGCCGACACGGTTCATTGGCGGTCGTCGCAATGTAGGTGGTCGTCGGGTTTGAAATTGAACAACATTAGACACCAATTCTCGCCGTTTCTCCTCAAAATGGAGAGAATTGCATTTCTCTATTTTTACATTACAATGAATTCTTAGAAAATCCCATTTCTCCACCTAAAACGATGTCATTTCTCCCAAACAAAAAATTCATATCCATTTCCATTTTTCTGCTTATAAATCTATGTACCAAACAACCCTAAGAACTATATAAATAAAACTATAAAAGTGTATTTATCAATAAAGTTGACTATATAGTATAACACAAATAGTTGTTATCTTGAATAAATAGTTTGGATCTTAAAATGACCTATCAGTCTATAATTTTTTGACTCGATTTCAAACTACTTCATTTCCAGGATATTAAACCCAAATAAAAACAAATTCAACTTAAAAATCAAACCTTAATATTTATACAAACCTAAAATATTTGACTTCAAATCAATAATAAGCATCTAATGCCATGAAGACGCTTGACAAAGATCTAGGGAAGAGTGGAATCTATAATTTTTGGGATCTTTTGTAACTTATTGGTTCTTTCACCGTTATCTCCAAATTTTATAAACACCCAAATAGATTTTCTCCTAACTCGTTCATCTTTCATCGAAGGACACAAGTGAAAACCTAAGAAAACATAAAACTGAGAAACAACCTGGTAGTCCTTCATCTGAATTGTATGCACTTGTACATAAAAGTGAAGTAAGTTGATTTTTTGTTTTTATGTACGTTTGCATATTACAAATTACTTTTATACACAAGTGCATACATCCAGATGAATGCTATAAATATATTCTTTAGTTTTTAGTTTTTTGGTTTTTTAGATTTTTCCTTAAACGTGACCCTATTGTCTTTGACATTAAAAGAAATGTAACAATAAGTGTAATTTATGAATTTGAAAAAGAGATTTGAATTTAAAGATATACGTAAGGCTTGGATCCAGATCTTTCAAACCATTTTTAATGAGAAAAAAATTCCCGTTTATGTTAAATCCAGTTCAACGAGTCCGAGATTTCTGAACAAGTTTTTCAGGTTTAACCTGGCTTTTCATACTATGTTTAGGCCTTCTACAAAAAATTCCGGCTAATGAGTCTTTGAGTCACGACCTAGTCTAAGCTTCAGGCTAGAGAGCTTTTTATACATCTATGTTTGAATTTAATTGAACAAAAAAGAATTACCTCACAAATCTATTTAGATGGAAGTTCAAACAAGGACGGATCTTTTTTATGAAAACACAAAAATACCCATACACGAGGAGTTCTGGTGGTGTGCAGCCAACGTGGTTTCCAACCTAGGTAACCCCAAGGTCGTCCGCCTCCCTAATTTAGGTGCTGTTTACTTGATGCTTACATGGTAAGTGCGTATCGAATCAATTTACCTTATGAGATGAACATGACTGGGACTAAAATCTTACCTAGTAAGGGGGATGGTATAACCGAGAGTTTTACCCGGTAAGTGAGATTTACAAATCTTCAGCGGTAAGCGCTTACCGGTAAATTGTTGCTTATGATACCGGTTTGAGAGACTGAAATATTGTTCGATATGGTATGTAATTTAAATACCGTTCAATCTTACCGGGGAATGATTACTTACAAGGTAAGTGTTTAAGTAAACAACACCTTAGTATCACATATGATGGATTATAGTACCACATCAAGAACATGCTTATGTGATTAAACACGTGAGGGGACATACTCGTATGGAGGTGACTTGGCCCGCAACCTAGGTCGTGCAAAAGGTCGTCGACGTACCCAATTTAGCATCACATGTGTATCATATATGATAGAATATAATGTAACAGCTCGTCCCACATCGGCTGGTGAGGGGAACGAAGCACTCCTTATAAGGTGTGTTGATACCTCACCTGGTGAGACGCGTTTTGGGTTGTGACCTGGACTGGGCAACTCCAAAGCAAAACCGTGAGGGAGTAGGGGTGACCAGTTAGGGCCCTGTGTCTCCAAAGCGGACAATATCAAACCACGGTCGCCTGGGCTGTTACAGATGGTATCAGAGCTAGGACCGGGCCGATGTGCACAACGGGGGCGTTGTGTCCGTAAGGGGGGAGAGTGTAACAGCTCGTCCCACATCGGCTCGTGAGGGGAACGAAGCACTCCTTATAAGGTGTGTTGATACCTCACCTGGTGAGACACGTTTTGGGTTGTGACCTGGACTGGGCAACTCCAAAGCAAAACCGTGAGGGAGTAGGGTGACCGGTTAGGGCCCTGTGTCTCCAAAGCGGACAATATCGAACCACGGTCGCCTGGGCTGTTACATATAATATCACATGTAATTAACTATAGTAAAGGTGCTCTCACGTTTTTGAGAAAATAAAGATGTTCTTTTTTAAACCCTTCATACAACGATGGTACATTGGACGCTTCCAAGAATCTGTTAAGATATTTCATTTAATGTGTTGAAATATCCGAAATGGCCATTTGTCTTACGAGCATACCCTCATTTTATCTAGGGACTTTTATCTAGTTAAAAGATGATCAATATTAGTATGAAAAATAACAATTGAGATTGTTCATTGAATCCAATCTTGTGTGTGTAGTAAACACTGGTATTTTATCTGATTACTAAAAAGATGATGATCAAAGTAAGTATGGAAACTGATAGCTGAACACTTTCAGTCCAATCTTGTCTACGTACCAAAGACTCGTTTACGGACCCAAGTTTCATGCAACAATACTTCCACTAAAAACATGAAATTAACACAAACGAAACATGTTTGCAAAAGAAGAAATTTAGATCATCTAGCCACTTCTAAAAACACATTGTTTCATGTCATCTCCTACAACAATTTCTCACAATTCTCATTCCATCTCCTCCTATCCTACCTACAAGAATGCCTACCTTTTCTATTTTGAAAAACAACATTTTTGATGTTGAAGATCTTAGAAACCGATCAAGAAACGCTCTTGACACTATCCAAGTAAATTTTGCGTAAACAAGGTACATCGTCCTCAAAACCCCGCAAGAATTCAAGAAACTTTGACTCATTATAAGATGCAATCGAAATAAGAGATGGCGTATCACTACTCACTAGCTTCTTCTCTTTCAAGATATTCAACATCAGGTTTCTGGGTATAACCCGTTTATCCAAACTAAGTGTGAAAAAAGCCGTGCAACTTATCAAGTACGAAGGCGTATAACCAAGATCCTTCATGTAAAATTTCAACTTTTCACGGATTTTAGCCTCGGATTTGTTGAAACAGTTAGGTTGAGCCCTAAACAACAAAGCTATATCCGAATCAGACCAACCGAAACTCCTAAAGATTTGCCTCTTCTTCTCAATTTCCGAATCGGTACGCCATAAAACGGCACCAACAGTATAAATGAAAGCACACGATTCACGAGAAATCCCCAAATTTTCCTCTACATAACTTAGCCTACTTTCGAGTAGCTCCGGGTTTACCAGAACCCTATCGGGGTTAACTAGAATAAACATGACGATTCTGTCGTTTAACAAACCGAAATCCTGCAACAACGATACATTGGTCGATAATCGTCCCATAAAGTTTTTTGTGAAAGAGAGCCTTCTTGAGGTGTTGATAAATTTAGTCACTTTTTCATCATTTCCAAATATATTTCTAAGAAGCTGGAGGCCTGGCATGATTTTGGTGTGTAACCCATACCTGAAAAGCTTTGGGTGCTTATTGACAAGACTGACTAGATCCGACCCGGATAACCCGAGTTCGTGAAAAACCCTAATTTTGGGTTCTAGGGTTTTGTTGGGTTTGCAAGTTAGGATTTTGGGAACAGAAGAGACGATTTGTCTGATCTGAGAGAGGTTTAATCCATAGGTTTTGAAGATGTTAACAACGAGATCGGAATTAATGGTGGATTTGAGGTGAGGTACCTTAGATTTGGTGGAGATGGAAATGGCGTCTTGCTTGGAGAATTGGAGGGAATCCATAAGGTAATCCACCAGCAAATTGGGCTTCCTATTGGCAATAGCTTCATCAATGGAGGATAATGTGGAGTAGGAAAAGCCATGAGATCGGAAGAAGATGGAGAATCGGAACATGATCCTATGGAATCGCAGCTTTCTGTGAGAGAATGAAAATGGCGATGAAGGGGACTGCTATGATTAACGATGTGTTCTCGAAACTCATTTTACGAAGATAAGGAAAAGAAAACGAGGAAAAATGGTGGAAAGTGAGAAATAATCGTGTTCTCGTAACCTTTATCAGGGGAGAATGGAAAGGAAAGAGAGGAAAAATAATGTTAAGGTGGCGTTTGGTTGGGTGTATGGTTTGGAATGAAAATGATAATGAAAAGTGAAAACTGTTGTTTGGTCGGATATTATATAATGGAATCATTTCTGCAGATTCATTAATTTACATTCTTGATCAAATTGGAGGGAATGAAAATTGTATGTCTACTTTATTTTTTTTTCATGCATTGTTACATCTATGAATGTTAAATGAAATATCTTTTGTATTTTGAAGTTGGGAAAACATATTTTTTTTTAATATGAAGCAATTTTTCATTGATTATATTGTATTAACCAAACAACATCAATGCAATGCTCATTCCTATTCCAATTCTCCTATATTCCCATTTTCATTTTCATTCACATTCTCTGAAATGAACCAAACGCCTCCTTAGTATTTTTCCTCTAATGACAAAAGTTTGTGTATTATATTTTGTTTTTATTAACATTTTCAATGTATTATTGAAATGAAAACGATGAAATAGTGTTAAACTAACATCATTTCGATTTTATTATTATTATTGAGTTTTACTTGAAGTTGGTCTAAGCAAATAGGTAGATATGTAACGATCATGAATTTTTACATTTTAAGAACATAGTGATAAATATAATATATGGGAAATGAAAAGGAGATTAAATTTAAAGTCATACATAAGGCATGAATATGTCGTCCGGATAATCATATATTGATATTGATAACTTTTCTTGAAAACACTTCCCTTTTACGAAAATGCGCAAACGTCCTTATGAGATAAGTGAGGAGAGCAGAGCTGGTGGTCTGCAGCCGACGTGGTACGCAACCTACGTCACCCCAAAGGTTGTTTGTCTCCCTAATTTACTAATTTAGTATCACATATGATAGATTATAGTATCGCATTAAGAACATTTTAATCAAATGTGATAATACACATGATAGGGCCTAGTGGTGTGGAGGTGACTTTGTCCACAACCTAGGTCGTGCCGAAGGTTGTTGGCGTAATTTAGTCTCACATGTGTATGATATATGATGGAAACCCTTCATATACATACACACAAGAGCAAAACTATAAAGATGTTCTTCTTTAAACCCTTTATATACAGATACACAAGAGGAAAATCATGACTTCTCATACAACTTTTGGATCACACAGTGGACTTCAAAGAATTTGTGAAGATTTTTCATTTAATGTGTTTGAAATACTCGAAATGGCCATTAGTCTTACGAGCATACCCTCATTTTATCTGGTTAAAAGAAGATCAACATTAGTATGAAAATTGATAATTGAGATTGTTTAGTTAATGCGATCTTGTCCATCTTGTCCAGGTACCAAACACTGATATTTTATCCGAATACTTAAGAGATGATCAAAGTAAGTCTCGAAAATGATAATTGAGATTGTTCAATCCAATCTTGTCTAGGTACCAAACGCTTGTTTAAGGACCCAAAGTTTCATACAATCTTACTTCCACTAAAAACTTTTAAATAGCACATAAAGGAACAAGTTTGCAAGAGAAGAAATTTAGAACATATCACCACTTCTAAACACATATTGTTTCATCATGTCATCTCCTACAACAATTTCTCACAATTCTCATTCCATCTCCTCCTATCCTACAAGAATGCCTACCTTTCCTACTTCAATAAACTACATTTTTGATGTTGAAGATCTTATAAACCCCTAAACAAATGTGGGGATGGCTATTCCTTTAGATTCATATAAAATAAACCGATTAAGAAGCTCTTTTGACACCATCCAAGTAGATTTTGCGTAAAGAAGGTACATCATCCTCGAAACCCCACAAGAATTCAAGAAACTTTGACTCGTTATAAGTTAAGATCGTAATAAGAGACGGCTTATCGTTACTCACTAGCTTCTTCTCTTTCAAGATTTTCAACATCATGTTCCTAGGTATAACCCTTTGATCCAAACTAAATGTGAAAAAAGCCGTGCAACTTATCAAGTACGAAGGCGTATAACCAAGATCCTTCATGTAAAACTTCAACTTTTCACGGATTTTAGCTTCGGATTTGTTGAAGCAGTTAGGTTGACCCCTAAACAACAAAGCCAAATCTGAATCAGACCAACCAAAACTCCTAAAGATTTGCATCTTCTTCTCAATTTCTGAATCGGTACGCCATAAAACGGCAGCAACAGCATGAATGAAAGCACGCGATTCACGAGAAATCCCCAATTTGTCCTCGACATAACTTAGCCTATTTTCGAGTAGCTCCGGGTTTACCATGACCGTGTCGGGGTTACTTACGATAAACATGACGATTCTTTCGTTTGATAAACCGAAATTCTGCAACAACGATACATTCTTCGATAACCTTTTCATAGACCCGTTTGTTAATAAGGGCCATCTTGATTTGTTCATAACTTGAATCACTTTTTCATCACTGCCCAATAATTTTCTAAGAAGTTGAAGGCCAGGCATGATTCTGGTGTGTAAACCAAAGTTGAAGATCTCCGGATTCCTTCTAATGAGAGTGGTTAGATCCGACCCGGATAACCCGAGTTCCTGAAAAACCCTAATTTTGGGTTTTAGGGTTTTGTCGGCTTTGCAAGTTAGGATTTTGGGAGCAGAAGAGACGATTTGTCTGATCTGAGATAGGTCTAACCCATAGGTTTTGAAGATATTAAGAACGAGATCGGAATTAATGGTGGATTTGAGATGAGTTACCTTAGATTTGGTGGAGATGGAAATGGCGTCTTTTTCGGAGAATTGGAGGGAATCCATAAGGTAATCCACCAGCAGCAAATGGGGCTTCCGATTATTGGCATCAATGGTGGATGATAATGTGGAATAGCGAAATCCATGAAATCGGAAGAAGATGGAGAATCGGAACATGCTCCTATGGAATCGGAGCTTTCTGTGAAAAGATGAAAATGGAGATGAAGCTCAAAATGCTAGTGGATAGTTTATTATAAATAAGAAAAGGGAGAATTTCTTCTATATCCTTACAAAACTCTTAAATTACTTGTATATCCTTACAAACTTTTAAATTACTTGTATATCCTTCCAAACTTGTAAAATTATCATTTATATCCAAATCTCTATTTTAATAAATATTAAATCATTTAAATATTAATAGTAATTATTATTATATTTTATTATTTATAAAATTACCATAATACCCTTATATTATTTAAAGCTAAAATAAAATAAAAAGAGAGCAAATATTTTCCACTCGTCGTTTCTAAATTAAACCCTCACCTGCAAATATCTAACCCCAAAATCAAACCCTACCCTTGTTGTACATTCAACCAATGAAGCAAACTGCAAAATATAAACCCAAAATTAAACCCTTTTTACATTCAACCCATAAAACAAACTCAGAAATTTAACCCAAAAATTAACAAACCCAATAATGTAACCCTCCCCTTTGTGCATTCATCTTCTTACATCCATTAATAAACCTCATTAGCAAATCTAAACTAAATGATAATGATGATGCAGATTCAAAAAAGTCGGGTCTGTAGGATCTGCCGACTAGATGCCGGAAAAGACTCGGAAAAGACTCCGGCTACCTCTTCATTTTGATGTTGGACGCAGATCTAGTAAGGGGGAGAGAGATGGAGGTTGGTGACTGCCGACGGTAAGACGGAAGAAGAAGGTTAGCAGCAATGGGTCCGGCGGTTGTTCAGGGAAGAAGGCGGTAAATAAAATCGATGGAACTCACACACACACACACAGATATATATATATATATATATATATAGAGAGAGAGAGAGAGAGAGAGAGATAAAAGTCACGTTGGTGGTGTCGGTGATGAAGGCGCCGGAGCTCGAGGCGGTGTCGGCGATGAAGGTGCCGGAGAAGAAGAACACAAGTTTTATCTGGACTTCAAGATCTGATTTACAGCCTCCAATTTATCTGAGTTGTATTTTTGTTTTTATTTTATTTTATTTAGGTTTATATAATATAGGGTATTATAGTCATTTTATAGATAATTAATTTAATGATAATAAATATTGATGATTAAATAGTTTAATAACTATTAAAATATAAGTTTGGATATAGATGATAATTTTATAAGTTTACAAGGATATACAAGTAATTTAAAAGTTTGTAAGGATATACAAGTAATTTAAGAGTTTTGTAAGGATATAGAAGAAATTCTCCCATAAGAAAAAAAGAAGTTAGATTTTTGTAACAATCTCCATTGTAGAATTTTAAGAAGGTTCTTCGTTTGTTGAGATGTCAATGATGTGGCATGAAAAAATATATGGTAAGTAAGGTTCTCGGAGGTTCCAACACTGTGGATGCTCTCAGATAAATGGTGACCAAATTATGCTTGACAAACTAGCTGATAAGTTAGCTTATGAATAAATTATGTTAGGCAAAAACTAGCTGATGAGTATGTAAAATTACCCGAAAATAGTATCTTTGAATTTAATAATTAATATTAATAAAGATATAATTGAAAAAACTATGAACAGAACTAAGTTATGCGTATGTCTTGAACTCCCCTCTTTTTTATTGTTGTGTTTTTCACCGTGAAAGAAGCAATGAGACCGAGAAGGTTTTTTTCATATGAGAAGGAAGCTGGTGGTGAAACAATCAAGGGAAGGTGAGAAGGTTTTTCATCGAAGAAGGGAGCAGGTGATCGCTGTGTATTTTTCTGTAGAGGGGCAGTTGGGAAAATTTAAGAGATTTTAACGGTTGACCACAAATAACATAGGTTTTTTAGCTGAGCGATTCAACCATGAGCTGACCGAATAAGCCATTACTGAACAACTAAATATGGGTGTGTGAACTCGTCATATCCATTATACAGCCCAATAAGCTTCTACTGAACAACCCCTTAGTATTTTCCTTAAATGAAAAGTTGTCTGTTATAATTTGCTTTTAGTAAGATTTTTGGTGTGTTGTTGAACTAAAAACGATAAAATGATGTTTTTATTGGCGTTTTGCTTGAAGTCGATCTAAACAAACAGGTCAATAGAGAGATGTTCAAACGAAAAACCTAAGAAAACATAAAACTGAGGAACAACCTTGTAGTCCTTCATCTGGATTGTGTGCACTCGTGCGTAAAGGTGAAGTAAGTTGATTTTTAGTTTTTATGCACGTTTGCATACAAGTTACTTCTACACACAAGTGCATCTATGCAGATGAAGGGCTATGAGTAATTGAGTATATTCTTCAGTTTTTTGTTTTTTAGATTTTCCATTAAATATGACCCTAGGTCGATATGTATCTATTGTCTTTGACATTTTAAAAAAATAATAATAAATGTAATTTATGAAGATGAAAAACAAATTTGAATTTAAAGGTATACATAAAGATATAGAACTTAGGTCGTGCAAAAGGTATACATAAAGCTACTCGTGTGGAGGTGACTTACTGACTTGGCCCACAACTTAGGTCGTGCAAAAGGTCGTCGGCGTATCCAATTTAATATCACATGCGTATCATATATGATGGAATATAATGTAACATGTGATTAACTATAGTAAAGGTGCTCTCATGTTTTCATAAAGATAAAGATGTTCTTGTTTAAACCCTTCATATACACCGATGGCACGTTGGACTTCAAAGAATTTGTAAAGGTCTTTCATTTAATGTGTTGAAAATTTCAAAATGGCCATTTGTCTTTTGAGCATACCCTCATTTTATATGGGTACTTTTATCTAGTTAAAAGATGATCAATATTAGTATAAAAACTAATGATTGAGATTGTTCATTGAATCCAATCTTGTCTATGTACCAACTACCAAATACTTGTATTTTATGAGTAGGGAAAATGATAGCTGAGAGTGTTAAATCCAATCTTTGCCAAACACTGGTGTAAGGATCCAAGTTTCATGCAATCATGTTTCCCCTAAAAACATTTAAATAACATATAAAAGAACAAATTTGCAAGTGAAGAAATTTAGATCATATCATCACTTCTAAAAACACATTTTGTTTGATTTCATCTCCTACAACAATTTCTCACAATTCTCATTCCATCTCCTCCTCCTATCCTACCTACAAGAATGCCTACCTTTCCTATTTCAAGAAACAACATTTTTTATGTTGAAGATCTTAGAAACCGATCAAGAAACAATACTCTTGACACTATCCAAGTAGATTTTGCGTAAAGAAGGTACATCATCCTCGAAACCCCGCAAGAATTCAAGAAACTTGGACTCATTATAAGATGCAATCGAAATAAGAGATGGCGGCGTATCACTACTCACTAGCTTCTTCTCTTTCAAGATTTTCAACATCATGTTTCTGGGTATAACCCTTTTGTCCAAACTAAGTGTGAAAAAAGCCGTGCAACTTATCAAGTACGAAGGCGTATAACCAAGATCCTTCATGTAAAATTTCAACTTTTCACGGATTTTTAGCCTCGGTACCAAATATTGGCATTTTATTTGGGTACTTAAAAGACAATCAGCGTAAGAATGAAAAATGATAACTTAGATCGTTCAGTCCAATCTTGTCCAGGTACCAAACCCTTGTTTACAAGTTTATGCAATCATACTACCACTAAAAACATTTAAATAACACATAAAAGAACAAGTTTGCAAGAGAAGAAATTTAGAACATATCACCACTTCTAAAGACACATTGTTTCATGTCATCTCCTACAACAATTTCTCACAATTTCATCCCATATCCTCCTATCCTACAAGAATGCCTACCTTTCCTACTTCAAGAAACAACATTTCTGATGTTGAAGATCTTATAAACCCCTAACCATATGTGGGCATGTCTATTCTTTTAGATCCAAATAGAATAAACCGATCAAGAAACACTCTTGACACTATCCAAGTAGATTTTGCGTAAACAAGGTAGATCATCCTCAAAACCACGCAAGAATTCAAGAAACTTGGACTCGGTATAAGTTGCAATCGAAATAAGAGATGGCTTATCACTACTCACTAGCTTCTTCTCTCTCAAGATTTTCAACATCGTGTTTCTGGGTATAACCCTTTTATCCAAACTGTATGTGAAAAAAGAGTGGCGAGTCATCAAGTACGAAGGCGTATAACCAAGATCCTTCATGTAAAAATTCAACTTGTTACGCATGTTGGCTTCAGACATCGTCAAACAATAAGGCTGATTCATAAACAACAAAGCTATATCCGAATCAGACCAACCGAAACTCCTAAACATTTGCCTCTTCTTCTCAATTTCCGAATCGCTATGCCATAAAACGGCACCAACAGCATGAATGAAAGCAGACGATTCACGAGAAATCCCCAAATTTTCCTCTACATAACTTAGCCTATTTTCGAGTAGCTCCGGGTTTACCAGAACCCTATCAGGGTTAACTAGAATAAACATGACGATTCTGTCGTTTAACAAACCGAAATCCTGCAACAACGATACATTGGTCGATATTCGTCCCATAAAATTTATTGTGAAAGAGAGCCTTCTTGAGTTGTTGATAAATTTAGTCACTTTTTCATCATTTCCAAATATATTTCTAAGAAGTTGAAGGCCGGGAATGATGCTGGTGTGTAAACCAAAGTAGAGGATCTCCGGATTCCTTCTAATGAGAGTGGCTAGATCCGACCCGGATAACCCGAGTTCCTGAAAAACCCTAATTTTGGGTTCTAGGGTTTTGTTGGGTTTGCAAGTTAGGATTTTGGGAACAGAAGAGACGATTTGTCTGATCTGAGAGAGGTTTAATCCATAGGTTTTGAAGATGTTAAGAACGAGATCGGAATTAATGGTGGATTTGAGGTGAGGTACCTTAATTTGGTGGAGATGGCAATGGCGTCTTGCTTGGAGAATTGGAGGGAATCCATAAGATAATCTATCAGCAAATTGGGTTTCCGATTGGCATCAATGGTGGATGATAATGTGGAATAGCGAAATCCATGAGATCGGAAGAAGATGGTGAAACGGAACATGGAATCGGGGCTTTCTGTGAATAGATGAAAATGGAGATGAAACTCAAAATGCTAGTGGATAGTTGAAAATAGGAAAAAATACACCAAAATGTATCTAATTTGTCACGTTTTATTATTGTATGTATTCAAATTTAAAACTTACCATTTAATGTATCAAATTTGTTAAACTTACCATTGTATGTATCAGGTTACCTTCTAGGAAGGTAACTGGTAAAATTGCCACATAGGATGTCAACTCATTTTTCTTCGAGTAAATTACAAATTTTGTTCCTTTAGTCTACTGATTGGGTCCCAAGGACCTGTTTTGCCTCTTTTGAAAAACCAAACCCACCTTCAAACTGCCGCCGCTGCCGCCTCCAAACCACCATCACCGCCACTGTCTCCAAACCCCCACCACCACCGTCACTGCCTTCAAACCACCACCACTACTGTTACTACCTTCAAACCACCACTGCCATCGCCACTACCACCAAATCAAGAAAACCCCCAATTTTTATTTCGTTTTTGTGAACCCTATCCACCGACGTTAATTTTTGCAGGGCACACCGAATGTGGAAAGTGGAACGAGAGAGAGAGAGATAGGTCACCGAATCTGGACGTAATCATCTCGCCGGAGACGGATGTGGATGCCAGAGGGAGTGGTTAGGGGTGGTGGGCTGAGTTGCAGAGAGAGAGAGAGAGAGAGAGAGAGAGAGAGAGAGAGAGAGCGTCGTTGGATCTGGACAAAATCATCTCACCAGAGTGGATGCCGGAGGTGGTCGCCAGCTTTGGACAGAATCATCTCACTAGAGTGGATGCCGAAGGTGGTCGCCGGATCTGGACAAAATCATCTCGCCGGAAGGAGTGATTACGGCGGTGGTGTGGCCTGAGTTGCGAGAGAGAGAGAGAGAGAGAGAGAGAGAGAGAGAGAGAGAGAGAGTCTATATAAAAGGGTTAAGTATGATTTAACCCTTCTTCTTTCGTTTTTGCTAAAGTACCCCTCGTTAACTGAGTTTTTTAAGTCCAAGGGCCATTTTTGTTGGTTTTTAAGTCCAAGTCCTAGGGACCAAATTTGTAGGTTACTCTTTTTAAAAAGAAAAAAATAAATTCCACGTCAGCTACACATCAGCATTTTGCAGGTAACAAGTATACTGATACATACAATGGTAAGTTAAAAAGTTCGATACATTTAATGGTAAGTTTTAAAGTTGAGTACATACAATGATAAAACGTGACAAGTTGGATACATTTTGGTGTACTTTTTCCTTAAAAATACTTATGAAAACTTGTTTTTGATTTAACATAATTGGTGACTTTTGGATATGGTATTGGGTTAATACCCTAACCGACCTTCCTTTTCCTCTAGTGTTCTTCTCGACGCTCCCTTCTCTATGCCGACCATCGACGACGTGCTCTGTCGCCGATGACGGTAATTTCAGGTTCATCCTCTCCACTCCATCACCGACCTTGTAACACCCCCCTCCCGAGACGGAAAGGGGAGGTCACTATCAAACTTATATCAACCATTAACCGAAAAAAAAAAACAGAGCACTACAATACATAATTACAGACAATACCCATCAAAGATAACCGTTATCACCAACGATACAAAATCTGATCTTCTAATACATTATTTACAACAATAATCAAACCTACAAAAGTCTAATTTTGAACCTCTTAAGGATGGCGACTCTACAGATCACATACTCCTTAGCTTCTCTTCAAAAACCTGCCGCGAAGAAAGAAATGCGGCTGAGCCAAGCGCTCAGTGGGCGGATACAAACAAATAACAAACACAATTTTTAAAGGTCTCGTGAGAACTAACACGAGTGAAAAGACACATCTCATCAGAAGTAAACATACCTTACCGAGATACCGTCAAAAAGAAACGAAACTAAGAGAAATCGAACCAATAACTCAATTTATATGTTAAATCAAAAGTCGAAAGGAAATGATAATATCCAACCTTATTATATTAAAATCAGTTAATCTTGTCAAAGCCACAAGCCATCACATAAAACATAGCATTAATTAAATATTAACGAATCTGAAAAGCTTAAATCAAACTTATATCATATGATTACATATCAAATATCAATTATCAAATCATCAAATCATATCACATATCACAAATATTGAGCTCGAACGCATACACTTGCATATCATCCGACGTGACAAGTGCCAGACATCTGGCCACAAAGGCCCGTACATTGGCATACACATCCAACTGTACTAATTGTGAGATGGCGGTGTTGGGCACACACCGACACTCACCTTACATATTCTAGGGTCGACCCATACGCCTCCTTACCGGTCACACAAATAGCTCCTACATGAGCACAAATACAAAAAGGAGACGCCGTGGACTGATCACACCGCCACGGGTGGTGTCACGCCATCGGTGCCACAATGACGTGCCTATGGTACCTCCATAGGTAGTTAGCAAAACACAAAAATCTCAAAAGCATATCACAACTCATGTGATCACATCAAATGAATAACTATCCATACAAATTATAAAACGAATAACACATATGAACCAAATCCCTTAAAATGTTCATAAATTCGTAGTCACTTAATCAAATGGATTACAAACCGAAAAGAGTTTAAAATGATCAAATATCGTAAACTATTAACATAAATTCAGATACAAACAAACACAATATTTACAAAGGAAATGCATAACGAATCAAATCCAAACGAAAACGATAACCACGACTTTTAGAAATCGAGACGTACGATTTTCAGCATTTAACACGTTTAGAAATCGAACATTTTAACATATTTCCAGTTGGTTTTATAAAAGCATATCTAAACGGAAGTTTTAAATCAACGTCTTAGGAATCCAACGAATCTAGAACGGACTGAATCGGGTCTAAAATGAATCCGATATGAATTTTTGAAAGCAGTGGCGCTGTTCTCGTCTAAAACGAGACCAGTTTTGGAAAACGTAGATTTTAGATGATTTAGCTTAAGAATCACAGATTTCTCGTGTGACAGTAAATCGTAGTAGACGTCTGGGGGTTTTTAAAAACATATCGTATGAGTAAATCCGATAAACGAGCAATTAGTTATGATTTTTACAAGTAAAGCTTAATTTTCAGAAAATACTTTGGCAGCTTATAATAATAATAAGATGTTTCTAAAAGTGAAATCGTAAGAAGACGTATCCGAGGATCTAACCGACCCAACGAGCAACTAAATGAATCATAATAATTTTGACGGAACATAGCACATTAAGCACGATTCGAGTGGATCGAATAACATGAAAGAACGTTAAGAAGTCCGTATACATATGTAACAAGTCACATAAACGCAAACATAATTTACCGATGAAATATACACAACGGAGGAACAAGGAATCCGTACCTTAGTTATCGGCTAGAAACGCTAACAAGGACTCTATCAATAATTCTTCAACAAGGTCTTTATCCACCATCAACACTTCCAATACGAACCCGCCTTCAAACCTAAAGATTGCTACTTGAATCTCCAACGGTATCGCAATAATTATGTGTTTCCTTAGCACCTCATTAATGACTAATCAAATCAATGGAATGGTTGCACAAAAGATGAAAATCCTCACTGACCATGGAAACGAAAGTACGGCAGCCAACCATAAGAAGATAACCAATCCTATTTTGTAAACAAACCCATAGGAAGATAAGAATAAATAAAATCCTAACTTGCATAAAACAACTACGCCGACTTTGCTGCCATGAGATCATTCTTAAAAGTTGAAGGTTTGCTTATTGGCATAATTGATACTTTAGTTTTATAGGATTCCAAACTTAATCCAATAGTTTAAGCTTTTCTTAACCACATAGTATGTCCTTCTAGTTCCACAAAGTTTCCAAAATCAAACCACAATTTTGCTTAATAATTCCTTGATATAAAAGTACGGGATATTACAGACCTACTCTTACCATCGCCATCGTCGTTGACCTAACACGTATTTGCATCCTTTTCTACAATCGAGCTATTTTGGTGTTCTCCGGGTTTTCCTTTTTTGCAATCGATTTTTGCATCCTCTCTGCTCCATCCGCAATCGATTTATGTTGATGAAAATATTCTTTAATGATCATTGATCAAGAGATGATATATATCGTCTATAGTCAACATGAGGAAAGTGAAGACTAGGAGGGTGAGACTATCCACAATGGTGAACCTCAACAATATCATATAACTACATGCCAAAAAAATTAAAGAAAGAAGAAAGAAAAATGAAAATAAGAGGAACGATCTCAAGCAATCTGGGTCACCTGACGAACCCAGATTGTGAACTTGCAATCCCATTCATTTGCCACATGTCATCATCCAATAGGTCAACATTTCTTTTAAAAAAAATAAAACCTATTTAATAAAAAACCCTACTTTTACAAAATAATTATAAAATATAAAATATACCAAAATTCATGGTTTTCAATTCCCTACAAATAGAGACCAATATTGATATATTTTTAATACATCAATTTTTTTATTTCAATTTTCTCGTTATCTTGTTTATTCGTTTAATCTACATTTTATATTTAGAATTAAAAATTAAAAATTATAGGTATAAAAAATAAAATATGTTATTTTTATAAAGTAATATAATAGATGAGATTGGATTGTAGAAGATTGTGATCAGAGTGTAAAAAATTTGAGATTGGATTGGAGTTGAATATTATGAGGTGGATGAGAGAGAAAATAATATTTTAATTTGAGATTGGATTGGTTGAGATTGTGGTTGTGGATAGTCTGATGAACTTTACCAATTCCTTTGTTGAATTATAAAACCACTTCCAAACCCTTCAAAATAGCTCACCGCACAAACCATTAATTTTTTTTCTTTCTCTCTCCGAATTAGATTTATATACATCTTATCCAATGTTCGAAAAAGCTCGCCGCAACGGCCGCCATGGCGCGCCGTGGCTTGAGGCTTGTGTCTCACGCCACGTTATGCCTGAGGCACGCCATGGGGTAATGCACGGTTTTTGTAACACAATATTTTGATGTAATTTATCTTTCTAATGTCTTATTTGTTAGTTTATGATATATACTTGCTTTAAATTGTTTATTATAATTTATTTATTGAATAATAGTAGGAAAATGCATGTTAATGTGTATAATACTATATATGATATAGAGATTTGCCGCCATAAGTCACGCCTTGAAAAACGCCGCGACCTCGCCGTGGCTTCCAAGGCTTGAGGCTTGGCTTTGCCGCCACGCCACGCCTCGCGCTATTTGGAACCTTGATCTTATCCCTCTAAAAATCCCACTTCAAAGTGGAATATGCTTTTTTGGTTTGATTTATACAACAAATATATGTGTACACTCTTACCTTGTTTATTTGTAGAAAAACTCTTAGTTCAAGAATTTAGGATTTTCCATTTCAGATTAAAGGTGTAGATACAACTTATTTTTATGAGAAACTGGACATGCACCTTGCACCTTGCTTCATATTTAATGGAACACTAAACATTTTGTAATTATTGTGCTCCCTTTTACTTGATCCACTGATACAGTAAGGGGTCGATTACTAACATCTTCCCATCTCCTACCCGGCAAGAGGTTTTTAGGGTGTTTACCAAAACAAAATAAAGCTCTGAATGGTGGCCGCTGCTGACTGGAGGAGATTGGAAATTTGGAATGAAGCTTGATACATTCAGAGGTGATTTTTTTACGTATTTATCCCTCAATCTGAGAGTCGCTCTCTACAACAAACACAACAGTCAACCTGTTCTTTTCTTCTCATGTTTCTTTTGAATAGAAACATTTACAGAATGCTCAATAGTCACCGACTGACTAACAATAACAAATCATCAGAATCCAACACTCGAGACCCAAATCAGCGCTTAATACCAAGCTTTAGTTAGCACTTATCCAAATCAGACCTCCTGCCCTAGTCAACAATTACACACAGATTTCGGTGAACAGCCCCTAAAGTGCTTCGTTTCATTGGATAAATGAATTAACAAAGAAAAATGTTTGACTAAGCAGTGGAAAGACTTATATTCCATCAATAACAAAGAAATATAAAAGAACCCAAATCAGCATCAACTTTTTGAATGGAGACAACATTCAAAACACAAGCCTCCCTCAACAATCATATTTCAATCAGCACTATATCATAAAAAGCCTCTCAACCATTCTGCATCAAACCAATCAGCAACTACCAAACAGTCCCTTAGCATGGAAAACGATAACTAAGATTGTTCAATCCAATCTTGTTGAGGTACCAATTGCTCGTTTAATGGCCCAAGTTTCATGCGATCATATTTCCACTAAAAACATTTAAATAACACATAAAAGAAAACAAGTTTGCAAGAGAAGAAATTTAGATCATATAGCCACTTCCAAAAACACATTGTTTCATGTCATCTCCTACAACAATTTCTCACAATTCCCATTCCATCTCCTCCTATCCTACCTACAAGAATACCTACCTCTCATATTTAAAAAAAACAACATTTTCAATGTTGAAGATCTTATAGACCCCTAAAAAATGGTGGGGATGGCTATCCTTTTAGATTTAAATAAAATAAACTGACTGACTAAGGGGCTGTTTGGTTGGTTTTTCATTAACCCCTTTATGGATAAAGTTGAGAGGGTTGTGCATAAAGCTTCCCCCTAGAAGCTGATTGAATAAGCTATAAGTCTCATTGCGCAAATTAAGCCGCTAACAAACAAGCTCTAAGAAACTCTCTTGACAGTATCCAAGTAGATTTCGCGTAAACATGGTACATCATCCTCAAAACCCCGCAAGAATTCAAGAAACCTTGACTCCTTATAAGATGCAATCGTAATAAGAGACGGCTTATCGCTACTCACTAGCTTCTTCTCTTTCAAGATTTTCAGCATCATGTTCCTCGGTATAACCCTTTTGTCCATACTAAACGTGAGTAAAGACGTGCAACTTATCAAGTACGAAGGCGTATAACCGAGATCCTTCATGTAAAAATTCAACTTGTTACGGATGTTAGCTTCAGACATCTTAAAACAGTAAGGCTGAATCATAAACAACAGAGCTATATCCGAATCAGACCAACCAAAACTCCTGAAATTTTGCATCCTTCTCTCAATTTCGGAATCGGTGCACCATAAAACCGCAGTGAGAGCGTGAATAAAGATAGGCAATTCACGAGAAATCCCCAATTTCTCTTCTACGTAACTCAGCTTCCTTTCTAGCAGATCCGACTCTACCATAACCTTCTCGGGGTTAGTTAGAATAAACATGGTGATTCGTTCGTTTAATAAACCGAAATTCTGCAACAACGTTACATTCTTCGATAACCTTTCCATAGACCTGTTTGTGAAATAGAGCCATCTTGATTTGTTCATAAATTTAATCACTTTTTCATCATTTCCTAATATACTTTTAAGAAGTTGAAGGCCGGGCATGATTCTGGTGTGTACACCAAAGTTGAAGATCCACGGATTCTTCCTAAGGAGAGTGACTAGATCCGACCCGGATAACCCGAGTTCGTGAAAAACCCTAATTTTGGGTTCTAGGGTTTTGTTGGGTTTGCAAGTTAGGATTTTGGGAACAGAGGAGACGATTAGTCTGATCTGAGGTAGGTCTAATCCATAGGTTTTGAAGATGTTAAGAACGAGATCGGAATTAATGGTGGATTTGAGATGAGTTACCTTAGATTTGGTGGAGATGGAAATGGCGTCTTTTTCGGAGAATTGGAGGGAATCCATAAGGTAATCCACCAGCAGCAAATGGGGCTTCCGATTGGCATCAATGGTGGATGATAATGCGGAGTGGCCATAGCCATGAGATCGGAAGAAGGTGGTGAATCTGAACATGCTCGATGAATTGAAGCTTTCTGTGAGAAGATGAAAAATGGAGATGATCCCACAATTTTGTTTGATAACTTAACCAAAAGTTAGCTGCCATGCCAGCTGACACATCAACTTTTCTCCAACGCCTCTACACCCTCTACAACGGTACGCCAGCTGACACATCAACTTTTCTCCAACGCCTCTACACCCTCTACAACGGTACAACCCGTACCCCAACCCTCCCAGCCTCTCAATTTTTAATTTATTTAATTAATTAATACAAATAAACAACTATAATTAATTAAAAATAAAACATTATATAAATAACAAAAAATAATATTCATAATTAATTAAAATAAAACATTACATAATTAGCTAAATTAAAATAAAACATACATAATAAATAAACAACATAAAAAGAATTATGAAATTAAATAAACTAAAAATCGAAGTTATGTTTGGCTTTGATCCAGGCTTTTTTCGCCAAAACATATTGCAACCGGCGACCCCGAAGATGACCATGCGGGGCGGTGTAAAACCTCTGGTCTCGTTCCAACTCGATCGATGGTTGAGGCCCCTTATACGCGGGTTGGGGAGGGTCAATCTCTTCCTCATCGGAAGGGTCATCATCAACCACGGGTTGAGGAAATGATGGAGGAATTGGTGAATTTTGGAAACCCCAATTGGGTGGAGGAAATTGTGAAGAGGACCCGGGATGAGGAAATGGTTGATAAGGAGCTTGTGAAGAGCTCCCGGGATGAGAAATTTTGAGACTAAAACCGTTGGTAGAAATTTGGACCGCATAATCGGGTGGATATTGTGGATCGAACCCGGTATGGGAAACGTCGATATTAAAAAGGGGGTTTGAAAAGGCGGGTTCCGCCAGACGTTTACCTTTTGACAGACGGGTTGAAGATCCGGGGTTTCGATCCATGAGAATTGGTTTAGAAGAGGTAGAAGAGGTTTGAGGTAGAAGATGATTGAGTGAGAAAGTTGGAGATGGATAAAGTGAAAAAATAAGTTGGGTAGAAGAGGTATTTATATAGGAGTAAAAAAAGAGAAAATAAAAAAAAAATTTGAAAAAGTTACCGTTGGCAACGGCTCTCTTTCAACGACTATGGGAGCCCGAGCAAGAGAAGCCCCCGGGCTCAAGCCTTCACGTATCGGAACCCGCTCACGCAGCGGAGCCCGCAAGCCCATGGGTGGCAGTACGCATAGCCTTATGACTCTAAATACAAAAAAATCATGTGTTAAAATTGATAGCGTAGAAACTAGTAAAAGTAGAAAAAAATTTTATTTGGAATAGAAAAAGGTAAAAAAGTTTATAAGTCACTAGATGCTAGTCTACTTAGCTTTTTAAAAAGCTAGCTTAGGTTATGTTTGGCAAACTAGCTGATAAAGTAGCTGGTGACTGATAAGCTAGCTAATGAATAAGTTGCGTTTAGCAAAAACTAGCTGATAAGGTGACTTATGACTGTAAAATGACAAAAAAAGAAAACATGTTTAAAAATTAATAGTATAAACTTAGCAAGGGTATATTTGGAATAAAAAAAATAAAAGGTCTCATAAGTCACCAAAAGGTTAGGGAGAGTAGCTTTTCAAAAAAGTAACTTATAAATTAAGTTATAAGCTAACTTACGGTCATCCAAACATGTACTTAACCTATAAGGTGACTTATAAGCTAACTTATAAGTTAACTTATTTTTACCAAACAATGCCTTGGAATAAGAAATTTTTTATTATAATTCATCAATAAGAATCTTTGAAGTGAAATGTTTAGGTGACAAAAATAATATAAGTAATGATTTTATATTAAAAAATGAAGAATCTATCTGAATTGATTTTTTTTTACAAAATATTTTGAACTTTGGTTCTCCATTAAAGAAGTTGGCGATGCTCTAATTCTTTTAATAATTTCAGTAATTTTTTTAATTAGTTTTAATTTCTTTCCTTTTCATTTCCTTTCGTTTCCTCCCACGTTTGGGAGAAAAGTTTTGGAAGGAAAATTAAGAGTAAATTATGGATTTGGTCCCTGTGGTATTCATTTTTTTACTACTAAGGTCCCTAAACTCAATAAATTATGGATTGGGTCCTTGTGGTATTCAATTTTGCATTATTAGGGTCCCTCCCATAAATGGTCATCTACTTTCTTTGTTAAAGTAAAGGGTATTTTAGTCTTTTTAGTATTTTCTTTACTTTAACAATTTTTTATTAATATTTTATTTTACATTTTTTAATCTTCATCTTCCCCACATTGAAGCTTAAGAACAATGGAACACATCACAACACCTTCAAGACTTCAACACATAAATCTTCATCTTCAACACATAAATCTTCATCTTCACAACATGAACAATAATGAACATCATTCAATCTACATCTTTTTCCAAAAAAATATGGTCTACAAACCCCAATTTAATACATGAATCAATTTCAAAATCATAATAAATCAAACAATGAATAAATTAAAAACATAATAAATCAAACCATGAATAAAAAACCTAATTTAAACCAAAAGTATGAGATTCCACAAACCCAAAATGAGATCCTAAACAAACCATATCAATCCTAAACCCAGAAATTATGGCTATCTAAAAGTGGCACAAATGCAATACAAAACCCAAAAATTGTGGCTATCTAATAGTGGAGAAAAAGAAAAATGGAGAAGAAATTGTGGTTATCTTAAAGTGAAGAAAAAATTGTGGCTACAAATATTCACCATCTTTTTGAACTTAACACCACCATCGTTTTAACACCCTTCTTTGACTCCCCTACTTTATTCATTGTTTAGCCCAATGTTTTTACTTTATTCATTGTTTGATTTGTTATGATTTTGAAATTGATTCATGTATTAAATTGGGGTTAATTTGTAGACCAATTTATGTGTTGAAGTCTTAAAGGTGTTGTGATGTGTTCCATTGTTCTTAAGCTTCAATGTGGGGAAGATGAAGATTCAAAAATGTAAAATAAAATATTAATAAAAAATTGTTAAAGTAAAGAATATACTAAAAAGACTAAAATACCCTTTACTTTAACAAAGAAAGTAGATGGTCATTTATGGAGGGACCCTAATAGTGCAAAATTGAATACCACAAGGACCCCATCCATAATTTATTGAGTTTAGGGACCTTAGTAGTAAAAAATTGAATACCATAGGGACCAAATCCATAATTTACTAGAAAATTAACATTATTTCCCTTGTTTTCCTTTCTTTTCTCTCCTAAAAAAAAATTCGAGAATACGACTAGTTTTTACTTTCCTTCATTTTCCCCTGCTTTCCCCTTTCCTTTGTAAAATGAGTTTCGAAAACACAGTGTTAATGAACAAGAAAGATGATATACATCGTCTATAGCCAACAAAAGAAAAATCAATAATAAAGCGAAGGCAATTTTGCAATTCCTTCATTTACTGAAGTAGAAAATAAATTCCAAACCCTTCAAAATAGGTTATTGTACAAACCATTAATCCTTTTTTTTTTCTTTCTACTCTCAATTCTTGAATTAGATTTATATATGAAAGACAATTGATATTTTATTCGAGTAGTTAAAAGATGATCAAAGACGATTGGTATTTTATTCTTGAATTGGTATTTAATTCAAATACTTAAAAGATAATCAAAGTATGGAAAATTATAATTGAAATTGATTAATCTAATCTTGTCTAGGTACCGAAGGCTTGTTTAAGAACCCAAGTTTCATGCAATGGTACGTACTACCACTAAAAACATTTAAATAACACATAAAAGAACAAGTTTGCAAGAGAAAAAATTTAGAACATCTCACCACTTCTAAAAACACATTGTTTCATGTCATTTCCTACAACAATTTCTCACAATTCTCATTCCATCTCCTCCTATCCTAACCTACAAATTAACAAACTTGGATGAGTTAATCATGCAAATTAACAAACTTGAACAAACTTGGATGGAAGGATGAAAATTGAATGAAAAAAAAATCATTGGGATGACAAAAAAGTTCATAAAAATCAAGGAATAAAAGTATTATATATATCAAACTACATGAACTAAAGTTGTATATAGCTCTAAGATTAGTGTGATGAAGAAAAAAGTTTATAAAAGTCAAGGATTAAAAGTATTATATATACTAAACTATAGGGATTAAAGTTGTACAAAACTATAAAAGTACTGTTCATAACTTCTTGTAAATTGTTATATATTATAATTCCTTCACTTACTGAATTATAAAACCACTTCAAACCATTAATCTTTTTTTTTTTAATCTTCTACTCTTGAATTAGATTTATATACATCTTATCTCTATGTAAACTCACTTCGAATGGAATATACTAAGCTTCTTTGATTTGATTTATAGAACAATTTATTTGTGTACATTCTTTCCTTCTTTATTTGCAGAAAACCTTTGTTCAAGAATTTGGGATTTCCCATCTTAGATTACAAAAATTCTAAAAGTTTAGTAAACACCGATCAACCAGCTTTTTTCTCGTGTACCTTTTGATACAAGGCAAAGCTTTAGCGGAATTACATACACATATATGGTACCAGAATTTCCTGATTCTAAGGTGACCTTTGGTTCACATAATGGAATTTGATGGAATTGGAATCCATCAAGAGAATTTGACTTTGGAATTAAATTTGACCAAGCATCATATAGAGAGATGAAATGAAATGATGAGGATAAAGGTAAATAGATTTTTACTTGGGATTAAAACAGACAGAGGAGACAGGTGGTGGGATGAGGGGCACATTAGTCTTTTTTTACTCAATCAGCACTTGATGCAAAGCTATTGATAAACAACTTCTAGTTACACTTGTTCAAATCAAACCTCCTACCATAGTCAGCAATTACACACAAATTTTGGTAAACAACCCCTAAGGTGCTTAACTGCATTGTATAAATGAATTAACAGAGAAGAAGTGGTAAGATTCACTCCCTTTCATTAACCCCTTTATGGATAAAGTTGAGAGGGTTCTGCATAAAGCTTCCCCCTAGAAGGTGATTGAATAAGCTATAAGTCTCATTGCGCAAATTAAGCCGCTAACAAACAAGCTCTAAGAAACTCTCTTGACAGTATCCAAGTAGATTTCGCGTAAACATGGTACATCATCCTCAAAACCCCGCAAGAATTCAAGAAACCTTGACTCCTTATAAGATGCAATCGTAATAAGAGACGGCTTATCGCTACTCACTAGCTTCTTCTCTCTCAAGATTTTCAACATCGTGTTTCTGGGTATAACCCTTTTATCCAAACTGTATGTGAAAAACGAGTTGCAACTCATCAGGTACGAAGGCGTATACCCAAGATCCTTCATGTAAAAATTCAACTTGTTACGCATGTTGGCTTCAGACATCGTCAAACAATAAGGCTGACTCATAAACAACAAAGCTATATCCGAATCAGACCAACCAAAACTCCTGAAATTTTGCATCTTTCTCTCAATTTCTGAATCGGTATACCATAAAACGGCACTCAAAGCATGAATGAAGATAGGCGATTCACGAGAAATACCCAATTTCTCTTCTACGTAACTCAGCTTACTTTCTAGCAGAGTCGGGTCAACGATGAGCTTATTGGGGTTGTTTAGAACAAACATGACGATTCTTTCGTTTAATAAACCGAAATTCTGCAACAACAATACATTCGTCGATAATCGTTCCATAAAATTGTTTGTGAAAAAGAGCCTTCTTGTTCTGTTGTTCATAACTTGAATCACTATTTCATCACTGCCCAATATTTGTCTAAGAAGTTGAAGACATGGCATGATTTTGGTACCTAAACCAGACCACATAATATGCGGATTGTTCTGGATGAAAGTGACTAGATCCGACCCGGATAACCCGAGTTCGTGAAAAACCCTAATTTTGGGTTCTAGGGTTTTGTTGGGTTTGCAAGTTAGGATTTTGGGAACAGAGGAGACGATTTGTCTGATCTGAGGTAGGTCTAATCCATAGGTTTTGAAGATGTTAAGAACTAAATCGGAATTAATGGTGGATTTGAGATGAGTTACCTTAGATTTGGTGGAGATGGAAATGGCGTCTTTTTTGGAGAATTGGAGGGAATCCATAAGGTAATCCACCAGCAGCAAATGGGGGTTCCGATTGGCATCAATGGTGGATGATAATGTGGAATAGCGAAAGCCATGAGATCGGAAGAAGATGGAGAACCGGAACATGCTCCAATGGAATCGGAGTTTTCTGTGAGAAAATGAAAATGGCGATGAACAAACGGAGCGGTTTATGATCTATTCGTTTAAAGAATTCAAACCGAGCTCGAGTTTTATTTTAAGCTTACTTGTTAGTAACAAGTTGGGTTCGAGTCTTTATGATTAAACTGATGAGCTCAGTAGGTTGTGTTAGGTACGTAGGATTGGACATTACAGGACGGGACAAAACTCACTGTCCCATGTTTGGTGCAACATGAGACAGAGACATGAACTGAGACAATGTGGGACAACATGAGACAAAAAAGGCTTTATTTAGTGTTTACCACCACTACTCGACCTCGTGGCCGTCACCGCCGCCGGTAGCCACTATCGGCCACTTCCACCTCTTCTTCCCCTACAACAACTTTCTCTACCACCTCTACAACTTCTATCGATTACCTACTACCACTGTCTACCATCTCTACAACTGTTCATCACCCCCGCAACCACCACCACATCGTTGGTCACCTCCGCCACCACTATCCACCATCTTCACGTTCTCCACGACCATGGACCACCACCACCATCGCTACTACTAGTATTACTACCGGCCACATCTACCATAACCATCAACGTCAGTTACATAAAAATACATATATATATATAGAGATAATCAAATACACACCAACCAATTGTTGCACACCTTAAAAACTCATCCTAACCCTTCATCGTGCAAAATTAATTGATTTTATTTTATAATTTTATATTTAACTAAAAGGGTAAAGATGTAAATTTATAGTATTAGTTTAAATTAAAATTTATTTTAATTATTGATAAATGAATATTTCATTTAATTGTTTCCTAAATTTATGCTAGGTTTTAATGATAATGTTTATCATGAAATCAATATCTAAATGATTTGAATTAATCACTACCTAATCAATAATTAATTTATTTCAAATATGCAATTTCAAATATGCGGAATTATTATTTTTATATGCAGAATTCAATTTTTTAATATGCATAATTCATTTTTAAGCATGCATAATTCATGTTTCGATATGCAGAATTAGTGTGTAAGGTGTGCAACAAATAGAAGGTGTGCATTTGATGGTGCATATATATATATATATATATATATATATAGGGGTGGGTTCAATTGTGAACCACTTTTTGGTTGTGAACGTGAGGACAACCGAGAGCGCGACATGTGGCGGATGACTAGGCGCCACGTCAGATCACGGCGGATGACTAGGCACGATTCATGGGAGGGCATTGAATTAAAGAGGGGGACCACACTCAAAGTTGCCACATGTCGCGCTCTCGGTTGTCCTCACGTTCACAACCAAAAGGTGGTTCACATTTGAACTTTCCTCTATATATATATATATATATATAGAGGGAGGTTCATTTGTAAACCACAAAAAATGTGTAAACCGTGTAAACCAATCATAGCCGTTGATCAAAAAAATCAAAGGAGGATATAGATTTATAAAAAATATGGAAATGTGAAATATATGGTAAGTCATTGATTATTGAAAGATGAAAATATGAAATATATAAATGTTTTTTGAAAATCAAGGGTGTGGATTGGTTTACACGGTTTATACATTTTTTGTGGTTTACAAATGAATCTCCCTATATATATATAGAGAGAGAGAGGGGGGGGGGGAGTTCAAATGTGAACCACTTTTTGGTTGTGAACGTGAGGACAACTGAGAGCGCGACACGTGGCGGCTTTGAGTGTAGTCCCCCCCCCTCTTTTAATTCAATGCCCTCCCATGAATCGCGCTTAGTCACCCGCCATGGACCTGACTTGGCGCCTAGTCATCCGCCACATGTCGCGCTCTCCCCTATCCTTACGTTCACAACCAAAAAGTGGTTCACATTTGAACCCACCCATATATATATATATGCGTAAATATTTTTTGAGGAGAACTTATCTAGTTCTGTCAGTCTAGTCCTAGGCGTACCAAACACAAAACAAACATCTGTTCTGTCCAATCGTGTTCCATCCCGTCCAGTCTTACTCTCTTGTCCTGTCCAGCTTTGTTCCATTCAGTCATGTCCAATAGTTTCTGCGTACCAAATGTTACCTTAATATATAATAAAAATATATATGATATAAATTATATTAAATATTAAAGAAAAGGTAAATAAAAACATATTAAATTTTGATTTATAGTTAAATGAATTGAGCTTGAGCCAAGCTCGAGCTTACTAAATTCTTAACGAGCTCAAGCTCAAACTTGACATAAGGCTCGAAACAAACCTTATTTAGTTTTTTTAGTCTTTGCTTTTTGCCTCTATTTAAATTATATTGATATAAAAAACAAAAAAAATGAATTGTTAACAAACGTTATTTAGTTGTTTCTTTTTCCTCGAATGATAAAAGTTTTGGGTGTTATATGTTTTCGAGTTTTGTAGGAAAAGGAAAAAATGTATGGAAAAGAAAAGAAAAAATTAATTTTATTTGTGTTATTGAGATTGAATGAAAAGAAGGAAAAGGGAAAAGAAAAAAAAACTTTCTAAGTTCTTAAATAGGAGAAAAAGAATTCTTTTCAACAAAAAATTAGGAGAAAAAAGAAAAGAAAATTTATTATTTTTATTTATTTTGTAGGGGAATGTAATTAGTGGGTATATTAAAAAAATTAAACATTTTAAATTTTTCTAAATTGTTTTTATCCTCTCATTATTTATCCTTCTATTTTTTTCACACATTTGAAATGAAAGTTTTGAATGAAGAATCAACATTATTTTTCTTTATTTCCTTAAAAGAACTCGAGAAATTCAATTTTTTTTTTTAATTTTCCTTCTATTTCCTTCTCTTACTCTTCCTTTCCTCCCAAAGAAAAACTCAAGAACAATAGAACACGGCATAATATTATTAATGCATTATTGAAATGAAAACGATAAAATAGGTTTGATGTAACATCATTTCGATTTTTATTGAATTTTGCTTGAAGCTGGTCTAAGCAAATAGGTCAATATGTATCCATTATAAATTTTTTACATTTAGAAAAAAATAACGGCAAACATAAATATATAGGGAATGAAAAAGAGATTTGAATTTAGAGATATACATTACGCTTGCATTATACATATATTAATACTGAGACTTATGTGATGCGTGAGAAGACCCGGTAGTGTGAAACCAAGTCACCCCGAAGGTTCTCCGCCTCCCTAATTTAGTATTACATATGATGAATTATAATACCACGTCAAGAACGTCTTTATTGTTGGAACTTAGTTTAGATATGAGAAACTAGTCCCACATCCTCAAAGGTATTTTTCTTACTTAATAAACACCAACCCAAGAGTGTTAAACAATTCAATTAAAGCATTGATTTGGTGTGTGAGGTTTAGGGTGTGCTCATTTCATTCATATATATATATATATATATATATATATATATAATATGGTCAAAAGATGGATCTTGTGTCTTAGAAAGTGCAAGCCTCAATCGAGATCGAAGACACGAAGAATCATTAATTTTAAGTAAGTTTTACTATGATTCTCTCTATAGTATTTGATGATAGAATGTAATTAATTGAATTTGTATTAGAATCATTGACTATATACAAATTTCTTGAAGGGATTATGTGCAAGACAGTAACATGGTTTACCGTGTCCAATGTTATAAGGCACTTGTGGGTCACACTGCTACACACTCAAATATAAGTTAGGGGTGAGCATTAGGCCCGAACCGGCCCGAACCCGGTTTGGGACCGGAACCGGAAACGGCCGATTCTTAGGACCGAAAACCGGACCGTATAATTAATACCGGTTCCGGTTCCGGTCCCGGTTTCGGTCCCGGTTTTCCGGTCAAAAACCCGGTTGGAACCGTGTAAATAAAATATATAGTGTGATAATTTCTTCTTCGGTCAAAAACATATTTTATTATTTCATATTATTATTTTACTTATTTAAATATACAACTAGTCGACTACAATGAAATATAAAACATATATATATATATATATATGAGAGTTTTATACGAAAACAATAACTATTTATATAGTTAGTATCGTGATGGTCGATGGTTTTTTATCACCGTTTTTTATGGATATATATATATATATATATGAGAACAACAAAATATTTATATATATAGTTAGTATCGTGATGGTCAATAGTTTTTGATTGCCGTTTTTTGATGGATATATATATATATATATATGAGATATTTATACGAGAATAATAACTATTTATATAGTTAGTATTGTGATGGTCGATGGTTTTTTGATGGATTTTTTAATAGCCGGGTTTTTTTTAAGTGCATGTTTTTTGTCGGACTTAATAATATAGTTAGAATTAGATTTTTTTAAATTACAATAAGTATATTAAACGTCTCATAAACATCCGGTCCGGTCCCGGTTTTTTACCCGCATATTTGGAACCGAACTCGGTTTGGAACCGGAACCGGAAATGGCCGATTGTTGGAACCGAGAACCGGACCGCATAGGTAATACCGGTTCCGGTTCCGGTGCCGGTCCTGGTTCGGTTCCGGTTCGGGCCGGTTTTTCCGGGTCTAATGCTCACCCCTAATATAAGTCAATTAGATTTACTAATTGTGTGGGAATTAATTAATTAGTTTAATTAATTAATTAGAGTGAAAAATAAATAATAAATTTATTATTTATTGGATTAGATAAATATTAGTTTAAATATTTATTTGTATATATTAATAGAATAAAGTAATATATAGTAATGTTTTATTAAAAAGCAAATGGACTTTTTAATTAAACCGGACTTTTTGTTATTGGGTAATTGCCATATTTAGTATTATAAATATGGAATAAAGCTGATGGTTTATTCATTCAATTCATTAGTGTCTTAAGCAGAAAGAAAGCCAAAAATTCCTCCCCCTCTCTCTCCTAAAATTCGACAACCACACACAAACACACAAATCAGATAGATTTGTGTTGCCGGGTAATCCATAGGCGGTTTAGCAGCAAACCTCGCGGTGGTGCAGTAGCGGTGTAATCTCACGAGCTTTCCAGTTTCCATTAAAGGTAAAAACTCAAACCTATCTTAATTGTGTCTGTAGGATTTTAGGTTGGATCTACAACTGGGGATTATCAGTTTTTCCGCTGTGATTAATTTTTGTATGCGATAATTCCCAACATTTCTATCAAATTATATATCCATTTTTCTATTTCGATTGATTTCACCTAACATTTATCACATGTAATTTCTATTAAATTATATATATTCCATTTCTCTATTTGGATTGATTTCACCTAACATTTATAGCATATGATTAAACATTAGTCGGTGCTGCCCAATTGGATGCGTGTGTGAGTTTATTGCCTTACAAAAAAACATGTGTGTGGGATTAGTGGTGTGGAGGTGACTTGGCCCCACAACCTAAGTCAGTAAGTCGTGTGGAAGGCGTTGGCATCTTTGATTTAGTATCACGTGTCATGTAATATAATATTACATGTGATTAGCTACAACAAAGATGTTTTCGTGTTTTTATAAAATAAAGTTCTCGTTTAAGCCCTTGATACACCTGGGTAAAATCATAACTTCCCAATAAAACTTTTGGATGGCACATTGGACTTCAAAGAATTTGTGAAGATCTTTCATTTAATGCATCAAAATACTCGAAATAGCTATTCATCTTACAAATACTCTTATTTTATCCGGTACTTTTATTTAGTTAAAAGATGATCAACATAAGTATAAAAAATAATAATTGAGACTGTTAAATCCAATCTTGTATCGGTACCAACACTAGTACTTTATCTGGGTACTTAAAGGATGATGAGAGTAAGTAAGTATGGAAAATGATAAATGAGATTGTTCAGTCCAGTATTGTCTAGGTACCAAACACTCGTGTAAGGCTATGCGTGCCGTAGGCCCGGGCTGAGCGGGCTTAAGCCCAGCAGGCTCAGCGGGTAGGGCAGGCTGCGGTACGCGGTTCTCCATGCCGGCGGGCTCAGCGGTTCACGGGTTGGCCAACCCGCTCTTTTATGTGTGTTGTGTGTGAGAGGGTTGGGGTACGGGTTGTAGAGGGTTGCAGAGGGTTATGAGAGGGTTGGAGAAAAGCTGATGTGTCAGCTGATGTGGCAGTTAGGTTGGGAAGGTTGGGTACTGATAGCCTGAGGACCCAAGTTTCATGCAATCATACTTCCACTAAAAACATCTAAATAACACATAAAAGAACAAGTTTGCAAGAGAAGAAATTTAGAACATATCTCCACTTCTAAAAACACATATTGTTTCATGTCATCTCCTACAACAATTTCTCACAATTTTCATTCCATCTCCTCCTATCCTACCTACAAGAATGCCTACCTTTCTTAATTCAAGAAACAACATTTCTGATGTTGAAGATGTTATAAACCCCTAAACAAATGTGGGGATGGCTATTCTTTTAGATCCAAATAAAATAAACCGATCAAGAAACACTCTCGACACTATCCAAGTAGGTTTTTCGTAAAGACGGTACATCATCCTCAAAACCCCGCAAGAATTCAAGAAACCTTGACTCGGTATAAGTTGCAATCGTAATAAGAGACGGCTTATCGCTACTCAATAGCTTCTTCTCTTTCAAGATTTCCAACATCGCATTCCTCGGTATAACCCTTTTATGCAAACTAAACGTGAAGAAAGACGTGCAACTTATCAAGTACGAAGTCGTATAACCAAGATCCTTCATGTAAAAATTCAACGATGTTAGCTTCAGACATCTTCAAACAGTAAGGCCGAATCATAAACAACAAAGCTATATCCGAATCAGACCAACCAAAACTCCTGAAATTTTGTATCTTTCTCTCAATTTCTGAATCGGTATACCATAAAACGGCAGTCAAAGCATGTATGAACGTAGGCGAGTCACGAGAAATGCCCAATTTCTCTTGTACGTAACTCAGCCTACTTTCTAACCGATTCGGGTCTACCGTAATCTTATTGGGGTTATCTAGAATAAACATGGTGATTCTTTCGTTTGATAAACCGAAATTCTGCAACAACAATACATTCGTCCATAATCGTTCCATAAAATTGTTTGTGAAAAAGAGCCTTCTTGTTCTGTTGTTCATAACTTGAATCACTATTTCATCACTACCCAATACTTCTCTAAGAAGTCCAAAACAGGGAATGATTTTGGTGTGTAAACCAGTCCACAAAATCCGCGGATTATTCTTGATGAAACTGACTAGATCCGACCCGGATAACCCGAGTTCGTGAAAAAACCTAATTTTGGGTTCTAGGGTTTTGTTGGGTTTGCAAGTTAGGATTTTGGGAACAGAAGAGACGATTTGTCTGATCTGAGAGAGGTTTAATCCATAGGTCTTGAAGATATTAAGAACAAGATCGGAATTAATGGTGGATTTGAGATGAGTTAGCTTAGCTTTGGTGGAGATGGAAATGGCGTCCTTTTTGGAGAATTGGAGGGAATCCATAAGGTAATCCACCAGCAGCAAATGGGGCTTCCGATTGGGATCAATGGTGGATGATAATGTGGAAATAGCGAAAGCCATGAAATCGGAAGAAGATGGAGAATCGGAACATGCTCCTATGGAATTTGGAGCTTTCTGTGAGAAAATGAAAATGGTGATCAAGCCTAATATGAATATGTTGTCTAAATAATCATATAGGATGCGTTTGGTATACTCGACAAGATGGAACACGACAAAATAGACTTGTTCCATGTTTGGTAGGTATTTATGTGGGACACACCGGAATTAAGTAGAATAAGAGTGGGACAAATTTGTCCCTTCCTACCCCTGGAACTAACTAGAACAGAGGCAGTTTACCATTATATCCCTCAAAAATACAGATTGATTTTTTCTTTCTTTATAATTTTCTCATGCTTATGGATGAACAAAACTCAACCAAATACGAAAATCCGATTAAAAAAATCTCGAATCTACATCACCCACATAACTCGAACTAACTCGATATTTGAAATCCAACTTTATGACGAGTTACTCGGTTCGGTAGAGTCTCCGTACCCATTACTTGAACTCACCCAAAACCCGAATAAAACCTTTTATTAATATTTTTTGTAACTTTTTTACGTAGATATTTGAGATTTGAACTTATTTTTATTAGTTTAAGTGTTTAATTTTATTTTTTATCGTTTGAAATTTGGATTTTTGAGTTTGAATTAATTTTAATCTTTGATGATTAAGCATGTAAAATGAAAGTTAAGATTAAATTTATAGTCATTATATCTAATATAGGAGTAAAATTTTCATTAGATTCAAATTTTCTTACTTAATATATATATATAGATATATATATATATAGGGGTGGGTTCAAATACAAACCATTTTTTGGTTGTGAACGTGAGGACAACCGAGAGCGCGTCACGTGTCACTCTGAATTTTCGCGACTTAGTGTTATTCATACTGAATAACGCTTTATTCAATCGAATAAAGCGTTATTCAGTATGAATAACACTAAGTCGCCGAAAATTCAGTGACACGCGCGACTTGTAACCAAAAAGCCCGCGACTTAGTGTTATTCAGACTGAATAACACTAAGTCGCGGGAAAAGTCGCGCGTATCAGAAATTTTGTTGCCACGTGTCGCGCTCTGCGTTGTCCTCATGTTCACAATGAAAAAGTGGTTTGTATTTGAACTTTCACCTATATATATATAGAGAGGAAAGTTCAAATGTGAACCACTTTTTGGTTGTGAACGTGAGGACAGCCGAGAGTGCGACACGTGGCGACTTTGAGTGTGGTCCCCCTCTTTAATTCAATGCCCTCCCATGAATCGCGCCTAGTCATCCGCCGTGGATCTGACGTGGCGCCTAGTCATCCGCCATATGTCGCTCTCGGTTGTCCTCACGTTCACAACCAAAAAGTGGTTCACATTTGAACCTACCCCTATATATATATATTCATCTTTAAATTTTCATTGCACACTATTTTTATTTTCTACTAATTTGGTGGAAAAAGAAAAGAAATACATATATTGTTAAAATCCAAATTTGAACCCGATAAATCCTAAATGGTCCGAAATACTTCACACCTAATTTGATTTTCGAGGACAACATTTCATACCGAAACTTGATCGAAAATACTACTAATAATGTATATTGCTACTATTTATCTTGCAAGTTATGATTTTTGTTTATATACTCGACTATAGTTTTGTTGAACATAGAATGAAGTTTTTTTTGTTTTTTGACAATTTTCATTTAGATCGACTATTAGGTAAAAAACGCTAAAAATTTCACCAGGGGTAAAATGGTCATTTAATCAGTCATGTTCTGTCCAGTCCTGCCCTATCATGTCTTGCCAAATGTTGAACAGTTGTACTGTCCTGTACTGTCTTGTCATGTGTGCATACCAAACGCACCCATATTGATCTGAGAGTTTTTGTTTTCTCGTAAAATGTTAAACTTTTCGCTTGAACCTGTCCTAGGTAGAGGTTCAAACGAAAACACTTCTACTTTACAAAAATGCAAGAACGCCCTTATATCATATGTGATATGTGAGGAGATCTCATGGGTGTGAAACCGACTTGGCTCGCAACCTAGGTCACCCCTTGCCTTCCTAATTTAGTATCACATATGATGGATTATGGTACCAAGTCAAGGATATCTTTATCAAATGTGATAATACACATGACAAGGCCTAGCAGTGTTGTGAAGGCGACCTTGCCCACAAGCTAGGTCATGCGAAAGGTCGTTGGCATCTCTGATTTAGTATCACATGTGTATCATATATGTATGAAACCCATATGAGATATGAAGGAATAGGGTATTTTTATTTATTTATTCCGTTTGCTTATAAAATGAAGTTATCCTTGTTTAAACCTTCATATACATATACATATACATGAGCACAATCATGACTTCCTGATACAATTTTTGGACAGCACGTTGGACTTCAAAGAATTTGTGAAGATCTTTCATTTAATATGTTGAAATACTCGAAATGGCCATTCGTCTCTTACGACTTACAAGCATACCCTCACTTTATATATAGGTACAATTATTTAGTTTAAAAACGATTAACATACGTATGAAAAATAATAATAGAGATTGCTTGTTGAATCCAACTTTGTCTAGGTACCAAATATTGGTATTTTATTTGGGTACTTAAAAGACAATCAGCGTAAGACTGAAAAATGATAACTAAGATCGTTCAGTCCAATCTTGTCCAAGTACCAAACCCTTGTTTACAAGTTTATGCAATCATACTACCACTAAAAACATTTAAATAACACATAAAAGAACAAGTTTGCAAGAGAAGAAATTTAGACATATCACCACTTCTAAAGACACATTGTTTCATGTCATCTCCTACAACAATTTCTCACAATTTTCATCCCATATCCTCCTATCCTACAAGAATGCCTACCTTTCCTACTTCAAGAAACAACATTTCTGATGTTGAAGATCTTATAAACCCCTAACCATATGTGGGCATGTCTATTCTTTTAGATCCAAATAGAATCAACCGATCAAGAAACACTCTTGACACTATCCAAGTAGGTTTTGCGTAAACAAGGTACATCATCCTCAAAACCCCGCAAGAATTCAAGAAACTTGGACTCGTTATAAGTTGCAATCGTAATAAGAGACGGCTTATCACTACTCACTAGCTTCTTCTCTCTCAAGATTTTCAACATCGCGTTCCTGGGTATGACCCTTTTATCCAAACTGAGTGTGAAAAAAGCGTGGCAAGTCATTAAGTAAGAAGGCGTATACCCAAGATCCTTCATGTAAAAATTCAACTTGTTACGCATGTTGGCTTCAGACATCGTCAAACAATAAGGCTGACCCCTAAACAACAACGCTATATCCGAATCAGACCAACCAAAACTCCTGAAATTTTGCATCTTTCTCTCAATTTCTGAATCGGTGTACCATAAAACGGCAGTCAAAGCATGAATGAAGATAGGCGATTCACGAGAAATGCCCAATTTCTCTTCTACGTAACTCAGCTTACTTTCTAGCAGAGTCGGGTCAACGATGAGCTTATTGGGGTTGTTTAGAACAAACATGACGATTCTTTCGTTTAATAAACCGAACTTCTGCAACAACAATACATTCGTCGATAATCGTTCCATAAAATTGTTTGTGAAAAAGAGCCTTCTTGTTCTGTTGTTCATAACTTGAATCACTATTTCATCACTGCCCAATACTTGTCTAAGAAGTTGAAGACATGGCATGATTTTGGTATCTAAACCAGACCACATAATATTCGGACTGTTCTGGATGAAACTGACTAGATCCGACCCGGATAACCCGAGTTCGTGAAAAACCCTAATTTTGGGTTCTAGGGTTTTGTTGGGTTTGCAAGTTAGGATCTTGGGAACAGAGGAGACGATTTGTCTGATCTGAGATAGGTCTAATCCATAGGTTTTGAAGATATTAACAACAAGATCGGAATTAATGGTGGATTTGAGACGAGTTACCTTTGATTTGGTGGAGATGGAAATGGCGTCCTGTTTGGAGAATTGAAGGGAATCCATAAGGTAATCCACCAGCAGCAAATGGGGCTTTCGATTGGAATCAATGGAGGATGATAATGTGGAATAGCGAAAGCCATGAAATCGGAAGAAGATGGAGAATCGAAACATGCTCCAATGGAATCGGAGCTTTCTGTGAGAAAATGAAAATGGCGATTGAAGCCCAAACGGAGCGGTTTATGATCTATTCGTCAAAAGAATTCAAACCGAACTCGAGCTTTATTTTAAGCTTATCTATTTAGTAAAAAGCTGGGTTCGAGTCTTTATGATTAAACTAACGAGCCGTATTAGATCTCAGTTAAGTTGCGTTTGGTACGTTGGATTGGACATGACATGACAAGACGGGACAAAACTCAATGTCTCATGTTTGGTGCAACATGGGATAGGGACATGAACTGAAACAATGTGAGACAACATGAGACAAAAAAAGTTTTATTTAGTGTTTACCACCACTGCTCGTGGTCGTTGCCACTGCCGGTAACCACTATTGGCCACCTCCACCTCTTCTTCCACTACAACAACCTCCTCTACCACCCCCCTACAACTACCATCGATTACCTACCACCATCGTCTACCATCTCTACGAGTATCCATCACCTCTGCAACCACCACCACATCGCTGGTCACCTCCACCACCACTATCCACCATTTTCACGTTCTCCACAATGTGACCACAGCCACCATCGCTACTACTAGTATTACTGTCGGCCACATCTACCATACCCATCAACGTCAGTTACATAAAAATCACACATATACATATGAATTTGTGCAAACTTTACAAACCATGGTTCCACCAATCAGAATCCATCTTCCTAATAGGATATAGTTTATTTTTGGTAATTTTATTTAGTTTATTTTTGTGATGCTTAATTATACGAGTTAGGTGGTTATAATTTTGAATTCTGCAATTAATCATGTCCATTGATCCTTCTCATCAATGGTTTAGATGAGTTTGCAAAGTTTGCACAAATTCATGAGTTTGTAAAATAAGCCAATAAGGTGACTCTACATATATATATATATATATATATATATATATATATGTGTGTGTGTGTGTGTGTATGTGTGTGTGTGTGCAAATATTTTTTGAGGAGAACTTATCTAGTTCTGTCAGTCTAGTCCTAGGTGTACCAAACACAAACAACATCTGTTCTGTCTAATCATGTTCCATCCCGTCCAGTCTTACTCTCTTGTCCTCTCCAGCTTTGTTCCATTCAGTCATGTCCAATCCTGGCTGCGTACCAAACGCTACCTTAATATATAATAAAAATATATATGAGATAAATTATATTAAATATTAAAAAAAGTAAATAAAAGCATATTAAACTTTGATTTATAGTTAAATGAGTTGAGCTTGAGCCAGGCTCGAGCTTACTAAATTCTTAACGAGCTCAAGCTCGAGCTTACAGAATTCTTAACGAGTTCAAGCTCAAACTTGACATAAGGCTCGAAACAAACCTTATTTAGTTTTTTTAATCTTTGCTTTTTGCCTCTATTTAAATTATATTGATATAAAAAACTAAAAAAGGAATTGTTAACAAACGTTATTTAGTTGTTTCTTTTTCCTCGAATGATAAAAGTTTTGGGTGTTATATGTTTTCGAGTTTTGTAGGAAAAGGAAAAAATGTATGGAAAAGAAAAACGAAAAAATTAATTTTATTTGTGTTATTGAGATTGAATGAAAAGAAGGAAAAGGAAAAAGGAAAAAAAAAACTTTCTAAGTTCTTAATTAGGAGAAAAAGAATTCTTTTCTAAAAAAATAGGAGAAAAAAGAAAAGAAAATTTAATATTTTTATTTATTTTGTAGAAGAATGTAGTTAGTGGGTATATAAAAAAAATTAAACTTTTAAAATTTTTCTAAATTATTTTTTATCCTCTCATTATTTATCCTTCTATTTTTTCACACATTTGAACGAAAGTTTTGAAAGAAGAATCATCATTATTTTTTTCATTTTTCTTTATTTCCTTAGAAGAACTCGAGAAAAACAATTTTATTTTTAATTTTCCTCCTATTTCCTTCCCCTACTCTTCCTTTCCTCCCAAAGAAAAACTCAAGAACAATAGAACAAGGCGTAATACTATTAATGCATTATTGAAATGAAAACGATAAAATAGGTTTGATGTAACATCATTTCGATTTTTATTGAATTTTGCTTGAAGCTGGTCTAAGCAAATAGGTCAATATGTATCCATTATAATTTTTTTACATTTTAAAAAAGATAACGGCAAACATAAATATATAGGGAATGAAAAAGAGATTTGAATTTAGAGATATACATTGCGCTTGCACTATACATATATTAATACCGAGACTTTTCGTTTTCTCATAAAACGTTCAACTTCTTGTTTGAACCTGCCTAGGTAGAGGTTCAAATAAGAATACCTCTATTTTACAAGAAACGCAAGAACACCCTTATGTGATGCGTGAGAAGACCCGGTGGTGTGAAACCAAGTCACCCCGAAGGTTCTCCGCCTCCCTAATTTAGTATTACATATGATGAATTATAATACCACATCAAGAATATCTTTATTGTTGGAACTTAGTTTAGATATGAGAAACTAGTCCCACATCCTCAAAGGTATTTTCCCTACTTAATAAATACCAACCCAAGAGCGTTAAACAATTCAATTAAAGCATTAAAATTTGGTGTGTGAGGTTTAGGGTGTGCTCATTTCATTCATATATATATATATATATATATATAGGGGTGGGTTCAAATACAAACCACCCTTTCGTTGGGAACGTGAGGACAGCCTAGAGCGCGACACGTGGCAATCTGAAACGGGGGGTCAAGTCTTATTCAATCTGAATAAAACCGCATGTTAGTGTTATTCATACTGAATAACGCTCGACCCGCGGATGACCCGCGGCTGACCCGCCCGCGTCCGATTTCATCAGAGTGCATGTTAGTGTTATTCATACTGAATAACGCTTATATTCAGTCCAAATGACTAAGTCGAAATTTTTTCAAATTGCCACGTGGCGCGCTCTAGGTTGTCCTCACGTTCACAACGAAAGGGTGGTTTGTATTTGAACTTTCACCTATATATATATATATATATAATATGGTCAAAAGATGGATCTTGCGTCTTAGAAAGTGCAAGCCTCAATCGAGATCGAAGACACGAAGAATCATTAATTTTAAGTAAGTTTTACTATGATTCTCTCTATAGTATTTGATGATAGACTGTAATTAATTGAATTTGTATTAGAATCATTGACTATATACAAATTTCTATCAAATTATATATCCATTTTTCTATTTCGATTGATTTCACCTAACATTTATCACATGTAACTTCTATTAAATTATATATTCCATTTCTCTATTTGGATTGATTTCACCTAACATTTATAGCATATGATTAAACATTAGTCGATGCTGCCCAATTGGATGCGTGTATGAGTTTATTGCCGTACAAAAAAACATCTGTGTGGGACTAGTGGTGTGGAGGTGACTTGGCCCCACAACCTAAGTCAGTCGTGTGGAGGTCGTTGGCATCTTTGATTTAGTATCACATGTGTATCATATAACATCACATGTGATTAACTACAGTACAACAAAGATGTTTTTGTGTTTTTATAAAATAAAGTTCTCGTTTAAGCCCTTGATACACCTGAGTAGAATCATAACTTCCCAATACAACTTTTGGATGGCACATTGGACTTCAAAGAATTTGTGAAGGTCTTTCATTTAATGCATCAAAATACTCGAAATAGCTATTCATCTTACGAATACTCATATTTTATCGGGTACTTTTATTTAGTTAAAAAATGATCAACATGATTGAGACTGTTAAATCCAATCTTGTATCAGTACCAACACTAGTACTTTATCTGGGTACTTAAAAGGATGATGAGAGTAAGTAAGTATGGAAAATGATAAATGAGATTGTTCAGTCCAATATTGTCTAGGTACCGAACACTCGTGTAAGGCTATGCGTACCGCAGGCCCGGGCTGAGCGGGCTTAAGCCCGGCAGGCTCAACGGGTAGGGTGGGCTGCGGTACGCGGTTCTCCATGCCGGCGGGCTCAACGGTTCACGGGTTGGCCAACCCGCTCTTTTATGTGTGTTGTGTGTGAGAGGGTTGAGAGGGTTGGGGTACGGGTTGTAGAGGGTTGCAGAGGGTTATGGGAGGGTTGGAGAAAAGTTGATGTGTCAACTGATGTCTGATGTGGCAGTTAGGTTGGGAGGGTTGGATACTGATAGCCTAAGGACCCAAGTTTCATGCAATCATCCTTCCACTAAAAACATTTAAATAACACATAAAAGAACAAGTTTGCAAGAGAAGAATTTTAGAACATATCACCACTTCTAAAAGACATTGTTTCATGTCATCTCCTACAACAATTTCTCACAATTTTCATCACATATCCTCCTATCCTACAAGAATGCCTACCTTTCCTACTTCAAGAAACAACATTTCTGATGTTGAAGATCTTATAAACCCCTAACCATATGTGGGCATGTCTATTCTTTTAGATCCAAATAGAATAAACCGATCAAGAAACACTCTTGACACTATCCAAGTAGATTTTGCGTAAACAAGGTAGATCATCCTCAAAACCACGCAAGAATTCAAGAAACTTGGACTCAGTATAAGTTGCAATCGAAATAAGAGATGGCTTATCACTACTCACTAGCTTCTTCTCTCTCAAGATTTTCAACATCGTGTTTCTGGGTATAACCCTTTTATCCAAACTGTATGTGAAAAAAGAGTGGCGAGTCATCAAGTACGAAGGCGTATAACCAAGATCCTTCATGTAAAAATTCAACTTGTCACGCATGTTGGCTTCAGACATCGCCAAACAATAAGGCTGATTCATAAACAACAAAGCTATATCCGAATCAGACCAACCAAAACTCCTAAAATTTTGCACCCTTCTCTCAATTTCTGAATCGGTACGCCATAAAACGGCAGTCAAAGCATGAATGAAGATAGGCGATTCACGAGAAATCCCCAATTTCTCTTCTACGTAACTCAGCCGGCTTTTTAGCTGATTCGGCTCTACGTTAATCTTCGAGGGATTATTTAGAATAAAGCTGAGGATTCTTTCGTTTAATAAACCGAAATTCTGCAACAACGATACATTCTTCGATAACCTTTTCATAGAAGTGTTTGTGAAATAGAGCCTTCTTGATCTGTTGATAACTTGAATCACTATTTCATCACTACCCAATAACTCTCTAAGAAGTTGAAGACATGGCATGATTTTGGTATGTAAACCAGTCCACAAAATATGCGGATTCTTCTTGATGAGAGTGACTAGATCCGACCCGGATAACCCGAGTTCGTGAAAAACCCTAATTTTGGGTTCTAGGGTTTTGTTGGGTTTGCAAGTTAGGATTTTGGGAACAGAGGAGACGATGTGTCTGATCTGAGGTAGGTCTAATCCGTAGGTTTTGAAGATGTTAAGAACTAAATCGGAATTAATGGTGGATTTGAGATGAGTTACCTTAGCTTTGGTGGAGATGGAAATGGCGTCTTTTTCGGAGAATTGGAGGGAATGCATAAGGTAATCCACCAGCAGCAAATGGGGCTTCTGATTGGCATCAATGGCGGATGATAATGTGGAGTATCGAAAGCCATGAAATCGGAAGAAGATGGAGAATCGGAACATGCTCCTATGGAATTTGGAGCTTTCTGTGAGAAAATGAAAATGAATATGTTGTCTAAATAATCTTATAGGATGTGTTTGGTATACTCGACAAGACGGAACACGACAAAACAGACTTGTTCCATGTTTGGTAGGTATTCATGTAGGACACACCAGAATTAAGTAGAACAAGAGTGGGACAAATCTGTCTCATCCTACCCCCTGAAACTAAGTAGAACAGAGGTAAGTTTACCGTTATACTCCTAAAAATACAAATTGATTTTTTCTTTCTTTATAATTTTTTCATACTTAGAGATTTGAACTTATTTTTAATTTTTTCATACTTAGAGATTTGAACTTATTTTTATTAGTTTAAGTGTTTAATTTTAATTTTTATTGTTTGAAATTTGAATTTTTGAGTTTGAATTAATTTTAATCTTTAATGATTAAGCATGTAAAATGAAAGTTAAGATTAAATTTATAGTCATTATATCTAATATATGAGTAAAATTTTCATTAGATTCAAATTTTCTTACTTAAAAAATATATTATTAATCTTTAAATTTTTATTGCACACTATTTCTATTTTCTACTAATTTGGTAGAAAAAGAAAAGAAAAAAACACATATTGTTAAAATCCGAACTTGAACCCGATAAATCCCAAATGGTCTGAAATACTTCACACCTAATTTGATTTTCGAGGACAACGTTTCATACCGAAACTCGATCGAAAATACAACTAATAATGTATATTGCTACTATTTATCTTGCAAGTTATGATTTTTGTTTATATACTTGACTATAGTTTTGTTAATACATAGATTGAAGTTTTTTTGTTTTTTGACAATTTTCATTTAGATCGACTATTAAGTAAGAAAACGCTAAAAATTTCACTAGGGGTAAAATGGTCATTTAATCAGTGATGTTCTGTCCAGTCCTGCCCTGTCATGTCTTGCCAAATGCTGAACAGTTGTACTGTCATGTCCTGTATGCGTACCAAACGCACCCATATTGATCTGAGACTCTTTGTTTTCTCGTACAATGTTAAACTTTTCGTTTGAACCTGTCCTAGGTAGAGGTTCAAACGAAAATACTTCTACTTTACAAAAATGCAAGAACGCCCTTATAACATATGTGATATGTGAGGAGATCGCCCTTTGACATATGTGATATGTGAGGAGATCTCATGGTGTGCAACCGACTTGGCTCGCAACCTAGGTCACCCCTTGCCTTCCTAATTTAGTATCACATATGATGGATTATGGTACCAAGTCAAGGATATCTTTATCAAATGTGATAATACACATGACAAGGCCTAGCAGTGTTGTGAAGGCGACCTTGCCCACAAGCTAGGTCGTGCAGAAGGTCGTTGGCATCTCTGATTTAGTATCACATATATATCGTATATGTATGAAACCCATATGAGATATGAAGGATCCTTATTTTTATTTATTTATTCCGTTGGCTTATAAAATGAAGATATCCTTGTTTAAACCCTTCATATACATATACATATACATGAGCACAATCATGACTTCCTGATACAATTTTTGGACAGCACGTTGGACTTCAAAGAATTTGTGAAGATCTTTCAATTAATATGTTGAAATAGTTGCCAATTGGGGCTAGCCCAGTTGGTAGAGGGGTCACCCTCTTGGAGTAGAAGTCCCGGGTTCAAACCCGGGCAAAGACGTATTTAATCTAACTGGGTGTTTACTAACAACTAACCTGCCGTTTAAAAAAAATATGTTGAAATAGTCGAAATGGCCATTCGTCTCTTACGACTAACGAGCATACCCTCACTTTATATAGGTACTGCTATTTAGTTTAAAGACAATTAACATAAGTATGAAAAATAATAATTGAGATTCCTTGTTGAATCCAACCTTGTCTAGGTACCAAATATTGGTATTTTATTTGGGTACTTAAAAGACAATCAGCGTAAGAATGAAAAATGATAACTAAGATCGTTCAGTCCAATCTTGTCCAAGTACCAAACCCTTGTTTACAAGTTTATGCAATCATACTACCACTAAAAACATTTAAATAACACATAAAAAACAAGTTTGCAAGAAAAGAAATTTAGAACATATCACCACTTCTAAAAACACATATTGTTTTCATGTCATCTCCTACAACAATTTCTCACAATTTTCATCCCATATCCTCCTATCCTACAAGAATGCCTACCTTTCCTACTTCAAGAAACAGCATTTCTGATGTTGAAGATCTTATAAACCCCTAACCATATGTGGGCATGTCTATTCTTTTAGATCCAAATAGAATCAACCGATCAAGAAACACTCTTGACACTATCCAAGTAGGTTTTGCGTAAACAAGGTACATCATCCTCAAAACCCCGCAAGAATTCAAGAAACTTTGACTCGGTATAATTTGCAATCGTAATAAGAGACGGCTTATCGTTACTCACTAGCTTCTTCTCTTTCAAGATTTTCAACATCGCGTTCCTGGGTATGACCCTTTTATCCAAACTGAGTGTGAAAAAAGCGTGGCGACTAATCAAGTACGAAGGCGTATACCCAAGATCCTTCATGTAAAATTTCAACTTGTTACGCATGTTAGCTTCAGACATCGTCAAACAATATGGCTGACCCCTAAACAACAACGCTATATCCGAATCAGACCAACCAAAACTCCTGAAATTTTGCATCTTTCTCTCAATTTCTGAATCGGTGTACCATAAAACGGCAGTCAAAGCATGAATGAAGATAGGCGATTCACGAGAAATGCCCAATTTCTCTTCTACGTAACTCAGCTTACTTTCTAGCAGAGTCGGGTCAACGATGAGCTTATTGGGGTTGTTTAGAACAAACATGACGATTCTTTCGTTTAATAAACCGAAATTCTGCAACAACAATACATTCGTCGATAATCGTTCCATAAAATTGTTTGTGAAAAAGAGCCTTCTTGTTCTGTTGTTCATAACTTGAATCACTATTTCATCACTGCCCAATACTTGTCTAAGAAGTTGAAGACATGGCATGATTTTGGTATCTAAACCAGACCACATAATATTCGGACTGTTCTGGATGAAACTGACTAGATCCGACCCGGATAACCCGAGTTCGTGAAAAACCCTAATTTTGGGTTCTAGGGTTTTGTTGGGTTTGCAAGTTAGGATCTTGGGAACAGAGGAGACGATTTGTCTGATCTGAGATAGGTCTAATCCATAGGTTTTGAAGATATTAACAACAAGATCGGAATTAATGGTGGATTTGAGACGAGTTACCTTTGATTTGGTGGAGATGGAAATGGCGTCCTGTTTGGAGAATTGAAGGGAATCCATAAGGTAATCCACCAGCAGCAAATGGGGCTTCCGATTGGCATCAATGGTGGATGATAATGTGGAATAGCTAAAGCCATGAGATCGGAAGAAGATGGAGAATCGGAACATGCTCTATGGAATCGGAGCTTTCTGTGACAAAATGGAAATGGTGATGAAGGGGATTTTTTCAAAGGGAAAATCATAGAATAGTAATCAATTTTTAAAAGTGTTAAAAATGAAAACTGACACGTGAGCTGACACATCAATTTTTCCTCTCTTTATCCTTCTAAAACCCTTTACAACTTTTACCCAACCATCTCACACAAAACACACACAGCCCTCTTACATTTTGTTCGGGTTCTACAAGCCGCAAAGGCCGCAACCCGCCGGCTGGCATTTTTGTGCAGCCATCCCGGCGGGTAAAGAGGAAGCCCGCTCGCTTCACCCGCTCAACCCAAAGGCACCGCTGCGAATAGCCTAATGTTTATCGTCTTTTATTCCTAATTTAAATTAATTTTAAAAAAACTAATTAATTAATTTATAATCTAATTATATTATCTACTATGTACAAAAGGCAGGCGCCCCACCCAAACATGAATCCGACCCGACCCGTTCCGCCCCACGACCCGACCCGCTCCTTTTTCTCTCTCCCTTTTTGACCCAAACCCACATTTTGACCCAGTGTGACCCGCGCATCCTCCTGCCGGGTGCACCCAATACCCATTGTCAAAATTTACACATTAGCCCTTTGAAGTTATAAGGTTTAGTAATTTTATACCTTTTACTTTTCAATATTTCATTTTACATTTTAATCATATATCGTATATTCGCTAAAAGACGTTAAAAAATACGTTTTAATTTTAACAAATTACGCCATTATATTCGTGTCATCGATACGATCGAAATAAGCCCAATATTGAATATTTTTGGACGTAGTTATTTTATTATATACTATATATACGTTTCAACTTCTAACCAACCCAAATCCTATATTCATTTTCAAGTTTACATATTAGCCTCCTAAACTTGGATCTTATAAGTTTTATTCATGTTACACCTATTACATTTCAATATTTCATTTTACGATTCAGTCATATATCGTGTATTGGCAAAAATACGTTTTAATTTTAACAAATTACGCCATTATGTTCGTATCGTCGATATGATCGAAATGAGCCTAATATTGAATATTTTTTGATGTAGCTATTTTATTATATACTATATATAAGCTCCAACCGACCCGAATCCTATACCCATTTTCAAATTCACATATTAGCCTTCTAAACTTATAATATTTATTAACTTTATACCTTTACTTTTCTATATTTCATTTTACGTTTTACTCATATATCGTATATTGGTTAGAACATGTTAAAAAAATGCGTTTTAATTTTAACAAATTACGTCATTAAGATTGTATCGTCGATACGATCTAAAATATGTTTAAAAAAATACGTTTTAATGTTAACAAACTACACCATTATAATCGCATCGTCGATAAGATCGAAATGAGCCTCATATTGAATATTTTTTCATGTATTTAATTTATTATATACGATATATATATATATATATATATATATATATACGCTCCAACTGACCGGAATCCTATACCCACCTTTAAACTTACATATAAGCCCCCTAAACTTATAATATTTATTCACTTTACATCTTTTAGTTTTCTATATTTCATTTTACGTTTTAGTCATATATAGTATATTGAGTGAAATATGTTAAAGTATCGATAGTTGTTGTTCATGAACCCGGTGCGAATCCCGGGCTTATCAACTAGTTCTCAATATAAGTTAGGATCATTAATTAATTAATAATCTATATTTAATTTCATTTACTAATCACCAAAGTCTTCTCCTTCCTGTTTTTCGACTCATGCCAACGATAATATCCAACTTAGCTTCATAGTTGGTTAACTTGGTAATATGCAAATAGGCCTCTGTCAATTCATTGCTAATCAACGGGTTTTGTAATCGATTTCATATTCAACAGGTTAGTCTTTCCTTCATTCCTAATCAAATTCATGTTAGTCTTCCAGTGTTGTGGCGGAATGGTTATCGCTCGGGGGGTTTATAGCGCTCTAACCGAGTTCGAGCCTTCCCGTGCACATGCCTGGGAACATTTAAGTGGCGCCATGTTTAGCCCCCAAAATTGTTGGGGATTAGTCGGGTTTTGGCCCAGACACCCTAAAAAAAAACTTTTGGCGTCAAGCAATCCAACTTGGTTACTATTATGAAACATACTCTAATATTGTGCTTACGAACTTGATTACTAATCAATCGTATTGAGATGAAATATTTATTTTAAGTTATGAAAAGATTAGACGAAGAATTGCCAGAATAACTCGATGGAATGGATTACTAATCAATCGTGTTGTTAAAATGATGTGTTAGGTGAACTTAGTTGTAGTATGTATCTAATGAAAAACACGTTAAAAGTTTAATTATTAACTTAGTTATTAATTAGAGTAAATTATGAATTTGGTCCTCGTGGTTTGATGGTTATTATGAATTTGATCCCTAAACTTTAATAATTATGAATTTGGTCCTTGTGGTTTGCAAATTCTATTGGATTTGGTCCCTGGTAGTGCAAATAGGCAAGGACCAAATCCAATAGAATTTTCAAACCATAAGGACCAAATCCAATATAATTTGCAAACCACAAGGACCAAATCCAATAGAATTTGCAAACCACAAAGACCAAATTTGTAATTATTAAAGTTTAGGGACCAAATCCATAAAAACCACCAAACCACAAGAACCAAATCCATAATTTACTCTATTAATTATGTCTAGTAATTAAACGGGCCTAAATTATTTTGAGATAATAATTAGATTATAAATTAATTAATTAGGTTTTTTAAATCAATTTAAATTAAAAATAAAAGAGGTAACCTGGTAACCTGTAGTAGTAGCTAAATTACATAACATTGGAACATTTTGAAACTCGATTACTATTGTTGAGTGAATTCAAAGTATAAATGACTTTAATGGAACAAACTTAAAACTTGATTACTATTCTATGAAATTTCACCTTATTTAGGGGGTTGTTTGGGACGCTACAATTAACTGTGTTCTTAAAACTCATTTTATGAAGAAAGGGAAAAGAAAACGAGGAAAAATGGTGGAAAGTGAGAAATAATCGTGTTCTCGTAACCTTTTTAGGCTATCAGTAGCGGGACAAAATTCGCCAACGGGTTGGGGGAAATAAAGCAGGCGGGCTTAGGGCTTTGGGAGGGCTGCGATACGCCACCCTGCTACCCGGCGGGCTGGAGGCAAAAGCGGGTTCTCCACATCGCTGTTGCCTGTGTGAGTTGTGTGTATGTTGTGTGAGAGGGTTGAGAAGGTTGAGGTACATGTTGTAGAAGGTTGCAGAGGGCTTATAAAGTTGATGTGGCAGTGCAGGTTGGGAGGGTTGAGAGGGCTTATCATCCTGCGGTACTCATAGCCTTAGGCAATGGAAAGGAAAAGAGAGAGAAAATAATGTTAATGGGATGTTTGGTTGGGTGTATTGAGTGGTCTTGAATGAGAATGATAATGAAAACTGCTATTTGGTTGGATATTATATAATGACATTATTCCTGCAGATTTATTAAATTTCAACCGTTATCAAATAGGATGGAATGAAAATTTTATTTCTATTTTATTCTTTTTTCGATGGATTGTTACATCTATGAATGTTAAATGAAATATCTTTTGTATTTTGAAGTTGGGAAAACATATATTTTTTAATATGAAGTAATTTTTCATTGATTATATTGGATTAACCAAAGAACATCAATGCAATGCTCATTCCTATTCTCATTCTCCTGCAGGCCCATTTTTATTTTCATTCACATTTCCTGAAATGAACCAAACGCCCCTTAGTATTTTTCCTCCACTGACAAAAGTTTGTGTATTATATTTTGTTTTTATTAACATTTTCAATGTATCGTTGAAATGAAAACGATGAAATAGTGTTAAACTAACATCATTTCGATTTTATTATTATTATTGAGTTTTACTTGAAGTTGCTCTAAGAAAATAGGTAGATATGTAACAATTATGAATTTTTACATTTTAAGAACATATGGATTAATATAATATATGGGAAATGAAAAAGAGATTGAATTAAAGATATACGTAAGGCATGAATATGTTGTCCAAATAATCATAGATTGACGTAGATAACTTTTCGTGAAAACACTCCTTTTCTACCAAAATGCGAGAACATCCTTATGACATAAGTGAGGAGAGCTGGTGGTGTGCAGTCGACTTGGTACGCAACCTAGGTCACCCTAAAGGTCGTTTGTCTCCCTAATTTAGTATCACATATGATGGATTATAATATCACATCAGAACATTTTTATCAAATGAGATAATACACATGATAGACACTAATTTAGTGTCACATATGATGGATTATAATATCACATCAGAACATTTTTATCAAATGAGATAATACACATGATAGGGTCTAGTGGTGTGGAGGTGACTTTGTCCACAACCTAGGTCGTGCAGAAAGGTCGTTGGGGTAATTTAGTCTCACATGTGTATCATATATGATGGAAACCCTTCATATACATACACACAAGAGCAAAATTATAAAGACGTTCTTGTTTAAACCCTTCATATACATATACGCAAGAGCAAAATCATGACTTCTCATACAACTTTTGGATCACACACTGGGACTTCAAAGAATTTGTGAAGAATTTTTTCATTTTACCTGGGTACTTTTATTTAGTTTAAAGATAATGAACATTAGTATGAAAAATGATAATTGAGATTGTTTAGTGATCCGATCTTGTCCAGGTTCCAAACACCGGTATTTTATCCAAGTACTTAAAAGATGATAAAAGTAAGTAGGGAAAATGATAATTGAGATCGTTCAATCCAATCTTGTTTAGGTACCAAATGCTCGTTTAAGGGTGCAAAGTTTCATGCAATCATACTTCCACTAAAAACTTTTAAATAGCACATAAATGAACAAGTTTGCAAGAGAAGAAATTTAGAACATATCACCACTTCTAAAAACACATTGTTTCATGTCATCTCCTACAACAATTTCTCACAATTTTCATTCCATATCCTCCTATCCTACAAGAATGCCTACCTTTCCTACTTCAAGAAACATTTCTGATGTTGAAGATCTTATAAACCCCTAAACAAATGTGAGGATGGCTATTCTTTTAGATCCAAATAAAATTAACCGATCAAGAAACAACACTCTTGACACTATCAAAGTAGATTTTGCGTAAACAAGGTACATCATCCTCAAAACCCCGCAAGAATTCAAGAAACCTCGACTCCTTATAAGATGCAATCGAAATAAGAGACGGCTTATCACTACTCACTAGCTTCTTCTCTCTCAAGATAATCAACATCGTGTTTCTGGGTATAACCCTTTTATCCAAACTGAGTGTGAAAAAAGAGTGGCGAGTCATCAAGTACGAAGGCGTATACCCAAGATCCTTCATGTAAAAATTCAACTTGTTACGCATGTTGGCTTCAGACATCGTCAAACAATAAGGCTGATTCATAAACAACAAAGCTATATCCGAATCAGACCAACCAAAACTCCTGAAATTCTGCATCTTTCTCTCAATGTCTGAATCGGTATACCATAAAACAGCACTCAAAGCATGAATGAAGATAGGCGATTCACGAGAAATCCCCAATTTCTCTTGTACGTAACTCAGCCGGCTTTCTAGCTGATTCGGGTCTACAGTAATCTTTGAGGTGGGGTTAGTTAGAATAAACCTGACGATTCTTTCGTTTAATAAACCGAAATTCTGCAACAACGATACATTGGTCGATAACCGTTCCATAAAACTGTTTGTGAAAGAGAGCCTTCTTGATCTGTTGATAACTTGAATCACTATTTCATCACTACCCAATACTTCTCTAAGAAGTCCAAGTCAGGGAATGATTTTGGTATGTAAACCAGTCCGCAAAATCCGCGGATTATTCTTGATGAAACTGAATAGATCCGACCCGGATAACCCGAGTTCGTGAAAAAACCTAATTTTGGGTTCTAGGGTTTTGTTGGGTTTGCAAGTTAGGATTTTGGGAACAGAAGAGACGATTTGTCTGATCTGAGAGAGGTTTAATCCGTAGGTTTTGAAGATGTTAAGAACAAGATCGGAATTAATGGTGGATTTGAGATGAGTTACCTTAGCTTTGGTGGAAATGGAAATGGCGTCTTTTTTGGAGAATTGGAGGGAATCAATAAGGTAATCCACCAGCAGCAAATTGGGTTTCCGATTGGCAATAGCTTCATCAATGGAGGATGATAATGTGGAATAGCGAAATAGGCCATGAGATCGGAAGAAGGTGGTGAAACGGAACATTCTATGTTGGAATTGGAGCTTTGTGAGAAAATGAAAATGGCAATCGGAGCTTTTAAACCTCGAATTCTTCAAACCTCCCACACTTCTTCAAACATCATGGATCCAAACGATCGAAACCCCGGATCTTCATCCCGGCCCGCGAAAGCTAAATGTCGGACGGTACCCGAGACCCCTTCCAACCCCCGTTTCAAAGTCGATGTTTCGCATACCGGGTTCGATCCACAATATCCACCCGATTATGAGGTCCAAATTTCGCCCAAAGGTTTTAGTCTCACAATTACTCATTCCGGGAGCTCTTCACAAGCTCCTCAACCCGGAAGTTATTCAAAAGCTCCTCAACCCGATTATCAACCATTTCCTAATCCGTTTGTGAATCCACAATTTCCTCCACCCGATTGGGGTACTCCGTATCAACCACAATACCTACCCAATTTCGGAGCCGTACAAAATGATGGCCCGGAACATGAGGAAGAGATTTTCCTCTCCGATGAGGGGAAACTTTCACCAACGACCCAGATGGAAGAAGACATTAAGTTTTACACCGTCCCGTATGGCCATCTTCGGGGTAAACGATTCCAAGATGCTATGAAGCGAAAAACCAACATCAAAGCCAAATATGGCTTGTAATTTTTAGTTTATGTAATGTTTTAGTTTATTTTAGTTAATTATGTAATGTTTAATTTTAATTAATTATGAATTTTATTATTAATTAATTACATGTTTTATTTAATTATATTATTTATTTATACAAAATAAATTAAAAAGTGAGAGTGTTCAATCTAGGGGTATAAGCAAGCTGAACTTTTAACGAGCTACTCGAGCTTGATTTTGTTTATCTCGAGCTCGAGCTTAATAATACTCGAGCTCAAGTCAATCTCGAAGACAAAATCGAGCTCGTCTAAATTAACGAGCCGAACTTTATTATACCAATGTTCTACTCGACTCGTTCGAAAACTCGATTAAATTTTTCGAGCCAAACGAGTCGAGCCATTCAAGCATACTTTTTTTCGAGACAAACATTTTCATATATATTTATTAATAATAGTATTAAAATATAAAAATTATCGAGAGCTCAAGTAGATAAACGAGCTTATCGATCGCGAGTTCAAACCCATAAACGAGCTTCGAGCTCAAGCCCGATAACTCAAAAAATATTCGCGCTCGAGCTCGAGCCCTACATTGAAAAAGTTAATCGAGCTCGAGTCGAGCTCGAGCCCGAGCCCAACATTATTTTTTGAGCTCGGCTCGATTAACACTCGACTTTACACCCCTAGTTCAATCCAATCTTTTCCAGGTACCAAACGTTCATTGAAGGACCCAAGTTTCATGCCAATTATACTTCCACTAAAAACATTTAAATGACACATAAAAAAACAAGTTTGCAAGAGAAGAAGTTTAGACTATTTCACCAATTCTAAAAACACATATTGTTTCATGTCATCATCTCCTACAACAATTTCTCACAGTTCTCATTCCATCTCCTCCTATCCTACCTACAAGAATTGCCTACCTATCCTATTTCAAACAACAACATTTTTGATGTTGAAGACCATATAAACCGATCAAGAAACAACCCTCTTGACACTATCCAAGTAGATTTTGCGTAAACAAGGTACATCCTCCTCAAAACGCCGCAAGAATTCAAGAAACTTTGACTCAGAATAAGTTGCAATCGAAACAAGAGATGGCTTATCGCTACTCACTAGCTTCTTCTCTCTCAAGATTTTCAACATCGTGTTTCTGGGTATTACCCTTTTGTCCAAACTAAGCGTGAAAAACGAGTTGCAACTCATCAAGTACGAAGGCGTATACCGAAGATCCTTCATGTAAAAATTCAACTTGTTACGAATGTTAGCTTCAGACATCTTAAAACAGTAAGGCTGAATCATAAACAACAAAGCTATATCCGCATCAGACCAACCAAAACTCCTGAAATTTTCCATCTTTCTCTCGATTTCCGAATCGCTGCACCACAAAACCGCAGTCACGGCGTGAATAAAGATCGGCAATTCACGAGAAATCCCCAATTTCTCCTCTACGTAACGCAGCCTGCTATGTAGCAGACTCGGGTCTACGCTGACCTTATTGGGGTTATTTAGAATAAACATGACGATTCTTTCGTTTAATAAACCGAAATCCTGCAACAACGATACATTCGTCGATAACCTTTTCATGGAATTGATTGTGAAAAAGAGCCATCTTGATTTCTTCATAACTTCAATCACTTTTTCATCACTGCCCAATAACTCTCTAAGGAGTTGGAGGCCTGGCATGATTTTGGTGTGTAACCCATACCTGAAAAGCTTTGGATGCTTATTGACGAGACTGACTAGATCCGACCCGGATAACCCGAGTTCTTGAAAAACCCTAATTTTGGGTTCTAGGGTTTTGTTGGGTTTGCAGGTTAGGATTTCGGGAAAAGAAGAGACGATGTGTCTGATCTGAGAGAGGTTTAATCCATAGGTCTTGAAGATGTTAAGAACGAGATCGGAATTAATGGTGGATTTGAGATGAGATACCTTAGCTTTGGTGGAGATGGAAATGGCGTCCTTTTTGGAGAATTGGAGGGAATCAATAAGGTAATCCACCAGCAGCAAATGGGGCTTCCGATTGGCATCAATGGCGGATGATAATGTGGAGTATCGAAAGCCATGAGATCGAAAGAAGGTGGAGAAGCGGAACATGCTCCTATGGAATTGGAGCTTTCTGTGACAAAATGAAAATGGCGAATGCTATTTTCTATCTTTGCATTTTGCCTCTGTTTTAAATGAGAATGTATTCAAGTCGAAAAGTTATTGCATGCAATGTAATTTCATATTTACCATTTCTCCGGTGGAGTCCGTCATGGGTTCCATTGAGACAGAGAGCAACGAAGAGGATTACCTGACCGGGTTGACTCCTATGTTTAAGGAATTGCCACCTTTTTTGTAAACATATCAAAGGTTAATGGTATAATATGTACAAAAAATAATAGTTCAATGGTATAATGTATACAAAAAAATAGTTCAATGGTATAGTGTGTACAGATCCACGTCAAAACCGGCTATTCCCGGTCATAATGGTATTATGTGTACAAAAAAAAATTCAATGGTCTATTGAGTACAAAATATAGTTTAATGGTAACATTTGTACAAATCGAATAGTTAGTTACCTTTACAAGTCATAAACCCTTTCATTAAACACCTTTTAGTTTTGGAAGACCTAGTGGCATCAAAACAACGAAAAAGTACTACGAACACACACACACGCTTGTACACCTCCCTAGCGTTATCGGACATCCACAGGCAGCCCACTAATCCGCCACTGTCTCGGCCCAGCTAACGCTGGACCAAGAGCCCAATCACAGTCTTTGACTAGGTTAGGGGTAGCCCGAGTCTATGACTGGACCAACCCAAAGACTAGGTACTTCTCATGCCCTCAAATTGACTCCCATCGATCCCTCGTAGATTAGGATCCCATCCACAACCCTCCCAAGAATGTTACCGCCCTTAGAAAGACCAATTGAGCGAGACATGATTTGTCATTTAGTATTACCAACTTCAATATAATACATAAGTATTTTTATTCCTTGATACCTTTATGTTTAACGAAAGTCGTCTTTCATATATTCCTTGATAATCATGAGAAAGAATATTAGCCTAAGTTCGAAAAAAAGGAAAATCGACAATCGGGTTATAAGAGAACTAAAGAAGGGTGGTCATTGATAGCAATTCCTTCACTTACTGAATTATAAAACCACTTCAAACCATTAATCTTTTTTTTTTTATCTTCTACTCTTGAATTAGATTTATATACATCTTATCTCTCTATAAACTCACTTCCAATGGAATATACTAAGCTTCTTTGATTTGATTTATAGAACAATTTTTTGTGTACATTCTTTCCTTCTTTATTTGTAGAAAACCTTTGTTCAAGAATTTGGGATTTCCCATCTCGGATTACAGAAATTCTAAAAGTTTAGTAAACACCGATCAACCAGCTTTTTTCTCATGTACCTTTTGATACAAAGGCAAAGCTTTAGCGGAATTACATACACATATATGGTACCAGAATTTCCTAATTCTAAGGTGACCTTTGGTTCACATAATGGAATTTGATGGAATTGGAATCCATCAAAAGAATTTGACTTTGGAATTAAATTTGACCAAGCATCATATAGAGAGATGAAATGAAATGATGAGAATAAAGGTAAATAGATTTTTACTTGGGATTAAAACAGACAGAGGAGACAGGTGGTGGGATGAGGGGCACATTAGTCTTTTTATTACTCAATCAGCACTTGATGCAAAGCTATTGATAAACAACTTCTAGTTACACTTGTTCAAATCAAACCTCCTACCATAGTCAGCAATTACACACAGATTTTGGTAAACAGCCCTTAAAGTGTTCAATTGCATTGTATAAATGAATTAACAGAGAAGAAGTGGTAAGCTTCACTCCCTTTCATCACATGATCATTGCATAAAAAGCCATGTTTGATTAGCATTTGAAGAACTTAAATTCCATCAACAACAAAAAATAATAAAAAAAAGAACCCAATTCAGTATCATCAACCTTTTGAAATGGAAACAACATTTAGTCAAAAGATTAGCCATAAAAAAAAATCATTGCAATTTTCAAAAGACATTCTAGAATGAAAATTGTAGAGCCTTCATTGGAATGAATCATACTTATATGAAGATAAATATCAATAGATGTCAAAAACTTCTAAACAAGTGACAAACTGGTAATAGCAAAACAGAGCTTAATGCTAACTTAATGCCTTCTTTCTATTGTCTCTCTAAACAAGAAACCAACCTTACGTGAGACCAAGCATCTTAATGTCGCAAATCCATCATAGCTTTCGGAACTCCTCCTTTTTACATCAACATAAAAAACGAAACCCCAGCCACTTCAAGACTGCTCCAAACCTTGTTGTTTATTGGTTTTTGGATTGAAATTCCATTAGACTGGGGGAGGAAGAGGAATGTCAAGAAACTAGAAGGGAATCATGAGAGCTTATAACAACTCGGGATGTTTGGTAAAAGGAATTGAGCAGTAATCAATAGGAATGATAATAAAAAGAATCGTTTGCAAGAGAAGAAATTTAGATCATATCACCACTTCTAAAAACGTCTAAATAACACATAAAAGAACAAGTTTGCAAGAGTAGAACTTTAGAGCATAGCCACTTCTGAAAACACATATTGTTTCATGTCATCTCCTACAACAATTTCTCACAATTCTCATTCATCTCCTCCTATCCTAATTCCTTACCTAAAAGAATGCCTACCTTTCCTATTTCAAAAAACAACATTTTTTACGTTGAAGATCTTAGAAACCGATCAAGAAACACTCTTGACACTATCCAAGTAGGTTTTGCATAAAGAAGGTACATCATCCTCAAAACCCCGCAAGAATTCAAGAAACTTTGACTCGGTATAATTTGCAATCGTAATAAGAGACGGCTTATCGTTACTCACTAGCTTCTTCTCTTTCAAGATTTTCAACATCGTGTTCCTCGGTTTAACCCTTTTGTCCAAACTAAGTGTGAAAAAAGAGGTGCAACTCATCAAGTACAAAGGCGTATAACCAAGATCCTTCATGTAAAAATTCAACTTATCACGGATATTAGCTTCGGATCTGCTCAAACAGTTAGGTTGACACCTAAACAACAAACCTATATCCGACTCAGACCAACCGAAACTCCTAAAGATTTGCCTCTTCTTCTCAATTTCAGAATCGGTAAGCCATAAAACGGCATTCAGAGCATAAATGAAAGCAGGCGATTCACGAGAAATCCCCAATTTCTCTTGTACGTAACTCAGCCTACTTTCTAGCAGACTCGGGTCTACAGTGAGCATATTGGGGTTATTTATAACAAACACGGCGATTCTTTCGTTTAATAAACCGAAATCCTGCAACAACGATACATTCTTCGATAACCTTTCCATACAACTGTTTGAGAAATAGAGCCATCTTGATCTGTTCATAACTTGAATCGCTTTTTCATCGCTGCCCAATAATTCTCTAAGAAGCTGAAGACATGGCATGATTTTGGTGTGTAAATCAGACCACAAAATCTGCGGATTCTTCCGGAGGAAACTAAAAAGATCCGACCCGGATAACCCGAGTTCCTGAAAAACCCTAATTTTGGGTTCTAGGGTTTTGTTGGGTTTGCAAGTTAGGATTTTGGGAACAGAGGAGACGATTTGTCTGATCTGAGATAGGTTTAATCCATAGGTTTTGAAGATATTAACAACAAGATCGGAATTAATGGTGGATTTGAGACGAGTTACCTTTGATTTGGTGGAGATGGAAATGGCGTCCTGTTTGGAGAATTGAAGGGAATCCATAAGGTAATCCATCAGCAGCAAATGGGGCTTCCGATTGGCAATAGCTTCATCAATGGTGGATGATAATATGGAGTAGCGATAGCCATGAGATTGGAGGAAGATGGAGAAGCGGAACATGCTCCTATGGAATCGAAGCTTTCTGTGAGAAAATGGAAATGGCGATGAAGCCAATTTGCCCAAATGTAACAACTTCTTTTGTGTAATATGATATTAGGCCATGCGTACCGTTCAGCGGGTTCGACGGGATCCGCTATGCGACCGATGGGTTCGAGAGGTTAGAGGGTTGCCCACGCCGCTCACAGCGGCTTCGGTTGTGTGTGTGCGAGGTGTGTTTAATTAAATGAAAGAGTTGGGTACTAATCAAAGAGGGTTAATTGTAGGGTTGGGGAAAAGCTGATGTGACAATGGAGTTGGGAGGGTTGGGTACTGATACCCTTAGGGTCAGGTTCAAATGAAAATTCGTTTTCATTGTAAACGTGAGGACAGCCAATAGTACATCTTCTACTATGAACAATCATATATTATTCAAAGCGAATATGTCACGTGGCGTGCTCTCAACTGTCCTCATGTTTTGCAATTAAATTTGAGTTTGCAGCCAAACTTTGGTCTGTGATTATTATTATGTAAAATCTTTAATTAACTTTTTTTTGAATTCTTTTTTCATACCTCCTAAATTAACCCAATTTTTTTATTTGTTATATTATCTTTTGTAAATAAAACGATGATAAGTTGAGTATGATGGTTTTTTTGGCCTATTTGAGTTTGTTCATTTTTGCACGTTTATGTTCATTTATGTTTGTTCACTTAGCTCTTAGGGAACAAACACACTTTCTTGACGATCAAACATGAATACAAACATTTCGTTCATTTGTTCGGTTAAGTTAAACGAGCAAGCTTGAACAAGCCTTCGTTTGTATTTGTTTTTCATGTATGCCATAATAATCAAGAGAGGTAATATAGATTGACTAGAACAAAAATGGGAAAACCAATCCAGGCTACATATATCTCATCCCTACAAAAACCTCACTTTTGATTGGGATATACTAACGAGTTGTTTGGTTCGTAAAATTCAAAGAAATTTGATAGAATTGGAATGACAAATTTATTTAACCAAATTTGATGGAGTTAGCAATATTTGATTCATAGAATGAACTTAATGGAATCCTTTGAATTATGCGATTTAAGAAATTTTATCACACTTTTTATTAAAGTCAATGAATTGAATTCTATCAACCAAACACGTGGTCAGATTCCTTTACAGTCAAACTTTTTCAATGGATTCCAATTCCATCAAATTTCATTATAAGAACCTAAATGCTCCCAACTCAAAAGGGTTGTCTGGTTTGCAGAATTAAAACGAATTTGATGAAATTGGAATGACAAATTCCATCAAACTTCATTCTACGAACTAAAACGTCTCCTAAGCTTCTTCTTTGGTTGGAATTATACAAACTTTCCTTCTTCGTTTGTAGAAAACCCTAGTTCAAATTTGTAGTCAACCTCCTACCCTAGTCGGCACTTAGGCAAAAGATTTGGTAAATAGCCGCTAAAATGCTTCATTTCATTGTACAAATGAATTGACAGAGAGGAAGTGATAAGATTCACTCCCTTTTATCACATGATCATTGCATAAAAAGCCATGTTTGGCTAGTAGTGGAAGGACTTAAACTCCATCAATAACAAAAAGTATAAAAAAGAACCTAAATCAGTATCATCAACTATTTGAAATGGAAACAACATTCTAGTCAAAAGATTAGCCAAAAAGAAACGGTTGCAAATTGCATAGGACATTCTAGAGTGAAAATTGTAGAAATCTCATGGGAATGAATCATACTTATATGAAGATCTGAACAGATACCAAAAACTTCTAATACTAACATAATGCCTTCTTTTTATTGTTTTTTATTTTCTTAACAACAAACTAACCTTATGTGAAACTCTAAGGGAATCATGAGACCTTATAACAACTTGAGATGTTTGGTAAGAAGTATTAAGCAGTAATCAATAGGAATGATACTAAAAATAACTGTTTGGTTTTCTGTAATATAATGGGCTCATTCTCCCATAAGCCCAAAATTTCATTCCTATTTTCATTCCTTCGCGTGAACCAAATAAGCCCTTAAATCATTTATCTTTCGAATCCCTTAAACTATTCTTAGCTTGTACGTGCCACATAAACCATACTAGTGTTCGGCACCGCGCGTTGCGCGGTGTTGATAAAGTTTTTATAAAGTATTATTGTTAAATGAGTCGATGATCACATATCATATATTAAGTTAATTAAAAAATCGATATTAGACTTGATGTGAAGTTACCTCATCATCTTTATTTGTTTCTTTTAAGTTCTAATATATATATATAATAAAGTAATAACTAATAAATTCTATATTGTTGTGCGTTGTAATTGACTCAAATAATTATATGTGAATATAATTGAGTTGTTAATGTTTTCATGTTAAATGTTGTTTTTTCATAAATTAGTTTTTAGGTTAAAAATCTTGAAAAAATAAGAGGTTTTATATCAATTCTAATTCCATTTTTTTACATTCTTTCATTTCAGATAAAATTGGAATAACTATATACATTAATTGTAGTGAGTTATTGTTTCGAGATGAAACTGAAAAAATTATATATTAATAATAGTAGCAAGTTATTTTTGCAAATTTTATATATTTGTTTAATTTAATTTAAAATTTGAACTCACCTCTGTATATGTTTCTATCTTTCGTTTTTCATATTGCTAGTTTTTTTTTGACAAAACATATTGCTAGTTGATTATGATATATTTTAGTTTTGATTATAATTTTGACTATATCTATTGATTCTACTAATTGTTTCTAATTGTATGTATTTGTTTAATTAATGATATTAAATATAATAAGTATCCATTAAGTTATTAATGAGAGAGTTAGTAATAAATACTTAATTATATATAAATTTTATTTAACAATAATATATATATATATATATATCAAATATTCCACTTATTAAAGAGCTGGATAACAATAAATATTTAACTATACATTAATTTTGATTTTATTTATATATATTAGTTTTAATGTTATTTTATATTTTTATTATTTTTAATAAAATATTAAATAGTAATAATAATAATAAGTTGGTTCAGACTTTGTATATTAATTGAAAATTAAATATTTAAAGTTATTGGGATATATATAATACATATCAATATATACCATAAATTTTTTTATTCTTTTAATTTACATCATAATATATATATATATATATATACTTCTATTCACATGAGATGTACTTGAATACATTATTATATGTGTCTTTTTTACAATAAAAATTTTTATAAGTTAAATAAAAAATTTAAGATGATGATTAATTACGTCAATATTATCTTATGATCTTAGTCATATTATTTACATAACACTCTTATGAAAACATAAAAGATTTAGAAAAGAATCACAACTAAAGAAATACTAAAAAAACCAAATGTTATTATATGGAGTTCGATTGTTGTCAACAATTTCTTTTCTAGGAAACTACAACAATATAAGCAAAACAAATTGATAAAAAACCCTACATAAAACACTCGTACAACATAAAATATCAAGTGGAAAACATGAAAGAGAGCCAAAGTCCAGGTGAACCTTCTCAAAAAAAAAAAACATGAAAGAGAAAAAAATAACAATTGTTAAGAAATTCCAAATAAAACTCAAAAACTTATTAACAATCGATTATAATATACACAAATCAAAAACATTATTTGAATTTTGATGGAAAAATGTTATAGTAAATAAATATCAATTAGGAAGCATGAAGGAGAACAAATATAACAATTGGAATAAGTTTCAAAAATAGAAAAACAAAAAACTTTTATAAAAACAATACAAAATATACACAAAAACGTATAAAATTATATGGGAATTTTTTATAGAAAAATATAATAATATTGATTGACATGCATATATGAACACATAAACAATATATAACTTACGAAAATCATAAAATAATCATAAAAAGTGTTAACCTACCTTGAAGTTATACGAAGATTGAGCAACAATGTTGATGGGATATGAATTATAAAAAATAGAAACAACAAACAAAATAGGAACACAATAGTATAACATAGAACAAAAAGTTGTTTATTACATTTTGGTGGAGTATAGGTTGTAATTTATAGATGATTATGTTGTAGGTTTTCTTTTAATTAATAAATGTGAATATGAAGAGGCTAAAATAAATGTCTTTAAGAATTTAAATAATGTGGAAGTTAAGGCTAATTAAATTATAAGTAAAATTATCAAATAGTATAAGGGTATGAGAAGGTGAAAAGGGTAGATTAATGTTTTTAAAAGTTAAATAATATGAAAGTTAAAGAAAGTTTAATTGTTAAGTTAAATTACCAAATTGTCCTTCTTATAATAAAACATGGAATTTATATTTAAGGGTAGAATAGTCTTTAGCTTAATTGATATTTAAAAAACTCAAAAAAAGGAGAAAATTATTTTGGGCAAATACTCAATAGATAGAATGTCACATCATACACCCAACATCCTCCTTTTATATATATATAGATATTTGACTCTCATAGCTCCACACGAAATCAAGAAACTTTGACTTAAAATAAGTCACAATAGTAGCAAGAGACTGCGTATCTTTAACTAACTCCATTTCTTTCAAGATTTTGAGAACTTCATTCCTCAATTTAATCCTTTTCTCTAAACTCAATGTCCAAAGAGACGTACGATCCATCAAGTAACAAGGGGTATACTTAAGTTCCTCCATAAAAAACTTCAACTTATCACTAACATAAGCCTCTGATTTGTTCAGACAGTAAGGCTGACCCCTGAACAATGTACCAAAAGCTACGAACATGAACATGAGGTTAACAATCAGGTTCAATTGTTGAGAATACACGAAATTAAGATATATTTTATGAGAATTTCAAAAATAAGAAACAGAATCATTTATAATCGAAAACGTAAACAAAATTAATTAGGTTAACAATCAGCTTAAAATTGCTGAGAATATACGAATTGAGATATATTTTATGAGAATTTTAAAAAGAGAAACATAATAATTTATAATCGAAAACGTAAACAAAATTAGGGTTTTCATTTACTTACAATTTCAGCTTCTTAATTCAGCTATGGCCGACGGATGTGATGTTTTTAGTTGCTTCCAAAGATTCTACATGCCGTTCCAGAATCCTAATTCTTTCTTACGCCCCTTCGATGGGTTCATCCCCCGGATAACAGCTTGCCTTAGTGTATTTTGTACCGCTTCTAGATGTCTCCTCCATTGGAACGTAAGCAGTCACCAAATTTCTAAAATATTCTTCATTGTAGAATTCTGCTAGTAAACCGAAATTGTGTTTACTTGTGGGACTTTCTGGCGGAAAATAAATGTGAAATGGACAACTAGAAGTCTACAATGAAGAATATCTTATAAATTTGGTGACTACTTACGTTCCAATAGGGAGGTGTTAAGAAGTAGTACAGAATATACTAAGAAAACTTGTTATCCAGGGATGACCCCATCGGAGGGGCGTATGAAATAATAGGTTTCTAGAATGGCACGCAGAATCCCTGAAAGATCAACTAAAAGCAGCTGAAATCATCCCCATTCGCTGGTCATAGCCAAATTAAGGAGCTGAAATTGTAAGTAAATGAAACCAAAATTCTATTTTCGTTTTCGATTATAATTATTCTGTTTCTTCTTTTTGAGATTCTCATAAAACATATCTCAATTTCGTGTATTCTCAGCAATTGAAGCTGACTGTTAACCTAATTTTGTTTACATTTTCGATTATAAATTATTTTGTTCCTTCTTTTTAAAAAATTCTCATAAAATATATCTCAATTTGTGTATTCTGATTGTTTACTTTCAACCAAATAGGGTGAATGCTTTATATACAGTAATACAGAGGATTAGTGACCACAAACTTACAGATTTTCTGATAACATGCGCCATATTTTTGCATCAAAGATATATTTGCAGATATTGGGCTTAGATAATCAACGCTAGGAAGGATAAGAGTATGTAAACCTTTCATGAAAATATATGTATTCCTCTTAATTAGCTTCGCTAGATCTGGTGGGGCTAACCCTAGCTCCTTGAAAACCCTTTATTTGGGTTTTAGGGTTTCGATTGGTCTTGAGTGTTAGGGCATCTTCAATAGGAGTGTCATGGGAGTTTAATGGGGTATCATGCATTGTAGGAGGAGTGTCATGGGAGTTTAACAGGGTATCATCCATTTTAGGAGTGTCATGGAGTTTAATGGTGTATCATGCATTGTAAAAAGAGTGTAGAAAGAGTATCATGAGAGTTTAATGGATTGGAGTATCATTCCTATTACATGCCTCATGGCGGATACGGTGGGTCCCCTAGCCTTTTTTAAATGAAATTATTAGTATATTAATTATGATATATATATATATATATGTGTGTGTATATTAATTCAATTTTTTTAATTTATAAAAAACAAAATAATGAAATGGTAGTATTTTAGTTTTTAATCGATGTATTTTAGTCTCGTACTTTCATTTTAACTTCATTTAGTTTTTATTTTTAATGTATTATTTCTTGTTTTTAGTAGATTTTAAAATATTTTTGTAAAATTATATATATATAGGAAAATTCAAACGAGAAACATAACTTTTTAAGAAAATGCAAGAAGCAATCTCAACCGCTCAACCGCTCATCCGGTCAATGTGGTTTTTCCGCCGTGACTAGCAACCCTGCGGGGTCTTCATCAACCGCACCGGCAGGGACGGGGGTGGTGCTTACTCGCTACCCCGTGGTTGGCCGGTTGGGGTTGTCGTAATCAACCTTTGCAACAAATATTGAATTGTTTGCTTATGACTTATTGAAAAAACTATGGCTTTTTTGCAAGCCAAGCAAATACACTTGTCCTCATTTAGACAAAAAAATTACTTGCCTACCTTTTTGTTGATAAGGTACACTTCCCCCCCAAAACCATCCCCTTCGCTCAATCCCAACATCGATGATCACCCTTGCCTCCTAACTCGTTGCAACTACTCCTACAGGTTATGTGTTATCTTCTCAAGGTTATTTTTTGAAACATAATCCAATGGATTCTATATATTTTCACATGATATCAGAACTAAGATCTAGCATTCTAGAGAATCGTCAAGAGACTCTTGAGCAGTAGATACTCGTCTAAACCCCTCTTAACACTTTAGAACAGTCTGTGCCCTCTCTAGTTGTCGGTGGAGGAGGAGCTTTAGGGGTTGCTTACTTACAACTTAAAGGTCATTTGGTTACTTTCTATTAAGATCTGTATAAGGTAAGTTGTATTTATGAATAAAGTTGTTTATGTTGAATAAGTTAAATTAACAGTGTTCAACTTTTGTACTGGATAAAGAGCCTGAATGATATAAATGACAATTTTTTCTTTGCCATTTATTTTTTCCCATCTAACCAACCATATAATTCACATCTCCCTTGCCATTTTATCAAACACCTTATATGCATTCCTTGTGTGATGATATTACATTACAACTAACAGCAATTACACCTAAAGCATAGTAGGATAAACAAAAACCATAAAAAACACAAAGAGAAGGTAAAACCCATCTCTAATTCTTCAAACACTTTCATATATTGTATTGCTGGCAAAAGAAAGAAACCTCATCACATTTTCCAGCTTTTTCATGTGCCATGTCTTGCTCAGAAGTTCCATTAAAAAGGTGAAGTAGTTTCATTGCTTTGATAAAATTTCAGCTGAAACAAACAGAAAGAGTCAGCATTTCCTATTACAAGAGAATCAATCGATGGAACTTTTCGTCACCTTCATTCATTGGAGCTCTAAACATCGAACAACAGATGGTTATAAAGATTGAAATTCTGCATTTGCCTTGTTGCGGCTACTGGTCAAAGCATCCCGCGCGTTCCATTTATTCTCATAAATCACAAGGTAACGTAAAGATGATTCTTGCAGGATAGGGTAAATTAGGGTCTTTTGTTAATGAAAACCCGACAAAGAGAGAATGGATTTTGCAGGATAGGGGAAAATGGAAAATGGGTCTTTTGTTGAAGATGTTTCTTGCAGGATAGGAGAAAGCCATTTTTGCTTGTGAGAAGGAAGCATGATTTAAGAGGACAGCTTATCAGATAAAGCATACCCCCATGACCTTGGCAAATAAGCCAACAACTGACATTAAGCTACTTCCAAACATGTAGGTATGGCTTACCAAATAAGCCCTACATGTCATTGAGCTTATCAAGCCACTTCCAAACAGCCCCTTAATGAGTTTAATAGTCCGAACAACTTATTCATTCAACCAGACGAACAAGTACTTCTTCACAGCTTCATCGTTAAGCCATTAAGCCAAAACAGCTATAGGGAATCAACCATGACCAGTCACTTGTCCTCATCAAGCAACCTCAAACAAATTAATACCATAAATGCCCCATGCGCCATGAACAATCCAACCCTCTCTATTTGCCTCCTCCAAACACATCACTCTCCCAACTTAACCCACACAAGGCTTAATAGAAGAAAAAGTAAACAGCCCCGAAAGTCTTACATCAGCTAGACTTAAGACCATTTGGAACCGTTTCTCCTCGAGAACTGAGTAACTAAATATCTAATAGGATTTCACATATTTTCACACATTTCTAACGTAAACTACTGGTTATATCAAGAAGCATGGCCAACGTGTAGAGTTTAGACTATGACAATAACATTGAACATTACCAAACCATATGTATCTTGAGAAATCAAAACTGATCAATAACTCATTCATCAATAAAGTTACAATATTGAAAACTAACAAAAGACCATGTATATAAAGAATGTGACAATTTGATACTTCATTAGAAGCACAATAATGCTACAAAGTAACTCAATCGTTAAAATCTCTACGACCAAATGCCTACCAAGACTGAATCGGAAACCAAAACAAGTTCAATTTACCTTATGCTATTGACGTAAGTTTCATACAAGCTAGGGACCTCGTCTTCAAAACTCCGCAAAAAATCTAGAAATCTCAACTCCGGATAGTTAACAAGCGTAATCAAAGACTTGCTCTCGGCCAACATCCTCTCTTTCAAAATCTTCAACACTTCATTCCTAGGTTTCACCCTCTTCTCCAAACTCAACGAGAAAAGACTCGGGCACGTGACTAAATACGAAGACGTATACCCTAACTCCTCCATATAGAAACTCAGCTTATCGCGAATCGTATCCTCCGATAACGCAAGACAGTACGGCTGGTTCTTAAACAACAAACTCAATTCATTGTCCGAAAACCCAAAACTCTTATACACCTCCATCTTCTTATCCATCGCCGAGATACTACTCGAAGCAATCGCGTGAAAACACCGAAAAAACTCATTAGAATCACGCGATATCCCCTGTTTCCCCTCGATCCAATTCAGCTTACTCGTAAGCCATTCCGGTGCCTGAGTGAAATGCCGAGCATTCTTATGAACAAACTTCCCAATCTTCTCATTCGAGAAACCGTAACTCTGTAACAAAACAACATTCGCAGTAAACATCTTTAACGCAATAGACGTCGAAAACAACCATCTCGATCTGTTAATCGTTTCCACCACTCTCTCGTTGCTTCCTAACAGCGTCTTAAGGTAATCAATAGTCGGAATTATCCGCGAATGCAAACCTAATTCAAACAAGTTAGGGTTTCTCTTCAGCAGACTGATGAGATCGGCAACGGACAATCCGAGCTCGAGAAAAACCCTAATTTTAGGTTCTAGGGTTTCGTTAGCTCTGTAGAATAAAACTTTAGGGATCCATAGGACCAAATCCTTGATCTGATCGTCATTAAAACCGCAATTTCTCAACGTATGGATGACTGAATCGCAATTTCGAGTGGCGGTTGGACGGCGTACCTTTGACGATGAAGAAATGGCGGATTCTTTGGAGAATCCGAGGGTTTTGATGAGGTAATTGATGAAATCGGTTGTTTTGGGAGATGGAGGTTGATCCAAAGATGGAGGTTTTGATGATGATGATAATGGTGATGATGATAGTGAAGAAAATAGGTGAGATTTGAAGTGGTGGATGGAGAAGAGAGCTCGTCCGCCATGGCTACGGAGGTTGATCATCTTCTTAGCGAGCAGACTGGAGTCTTTGAGGGGATGGTTTTTAATAGGAGGATAGGGAATAAGTTTCACTTCCACTCCCTCTAGTTTTACATAGCATTGGCAAACTAGCTGATAAGTTAACTTAATGGTAGCTGGTGATTGATAAGGTAGCTGATGAATAAGTTACGTTTGGTAAAAACTAGCTGATAAGATAACTTATGACTATAGAAGGATAAAAAAAAGACATGTTTGAAAGTTAGTGGTATAAAACTTAGCAAGGGTATATTTGGAATATAACAATAAAAAGTTTCATAAGTCATCAAAAGGTTAGTGAAAGTAGCTTTTCAAAAAGTTAACTTATAAGGTAGCTTATGGTCCATCCAAACATGTACATGACTTATAAGGTGACTTATAAGCTAATTTATAAGTTAACTTATTTTTACCAAACAATGCCTTGGTTTGCACCCAAAGTAAAAATATGGTCGTGTTTGGCAAAAATAAGCTAGCTGATAAGCTATTCCATCCAAACATGTATCATAAGCTGGCTTATTAAAAATGTTACCCGGAGTAGCTTTTTAAGAGTTTTTTTTGTAGCTTTTTCCAATTATATATCCTTATTAGGCTATGTTTGGCAAACTAGCTAATGAGCTAGCTGATAGCTGATGAGCTAACTGTTGATTGATAAGCTAACTAGTAGATGATAAGCTGGCTTATGAACAATTTATGTTTGGCAAAAATTAGCTGATGAGTATGTAAAATGACCAAAAAGAGTATATTTGAATTTAATAATATTAATAAGGGTATAATTGGAAAAAACTACAAAAGGTACTCAACGTGGCATTTCAAAAAACTAGCTTATGGTACATGTTTGGATAGATTAACTTATAAGCTAGCTTATTAGGTAGCTTATAAGCTACTTATTTTTCCCAAACACAACCTTAATACTAATTGTTATACCCCATGATATCATTTTTTGTCATTTTACATACTCATAAGCAAGTTTTTGCAAAATATAATTTATTCATAAGCTAGCTTTTCAAATACTAGCTACGTTATTAGTGAACAGCTAGCTTATCATCTATCAACTATCAGCTAGCTTATCAGTTAATTTGCCTTATTACCTATGATAGCTACCTTATCGGTTAATTTGCCTTATTACCTATGATAGCTACCTTATCGGTTAATTTGCCAAACAAAGGCTATGTTGTTTGGGAAATTTGTTTTACATCAAAAGAAAAGCTTTTTCACTTTATGACATATCACAGAAAGAACAGGGGGCTTCATTATATTTATCCAAACAACAAGGACTAAATAGTAATATCAAACAAAATATCGACTTCCACCAAAATTGTGGACAAAACCCCATATTCTCCACCAAACTTCTTCATTCTCTCATCGGCGGCGAACGGCGGCAGCGACGGCAGCGGAGAGTTGAAACCTAACAACAAGTTCTTACCTATTCACCGGTTAGTATCTCTAGTATCAGTTATAATTACCGCCTTTATATAACTTTACTAATCTTTTTTGTTTAAGATTGAATCCATTCTACTTGATAACTTATTTGTTTTTGTTTGTCTTCTTGTTGAGATATGCTTAATTTTTGAGGTTTTCATGTTTAGAAAGTTTCAGATAGTAGTTATGTGATATGGTATTTGTAAAAAAAATGAACTTGTAGTGTTATTATAAGCTGAATTTGGTCATATTGGTGCTTATTTTGATGTTATAGTTTTTTTGTGTGTGTGTGTATTATTCATGTGGATTTGAGTTTTGATTTTCATATGAGCATGTGGAAGGAATTAATTAACTGAATGTTATTGGTTTTGATAGGAGATCAGTTGTTTTGGAGAAACCCTAGATAAACCCTAGTTCATATTCTGAATTTTTGTGGAAGTGTGATCGATCGTAGAGGAGAGATCATGAGTACTGCAAATGATGGTGAAGATCACGGTGAGGTTTTTCTTGATGAGGATGACATCGTGGAAGAAATTAATGTAGACGAAGAAGGTAGTTTTAGTTTTTGTCCCTGAATATATATATATATATATATATATATATATAGGGGTGGGTTCAAATGTGAACCACTTTTTGGTTGTGAACATGAGGACAGTCGAGAGCGCGACATGTGGCGGATGACTAGGCGCCACGTCAGGTCCACGGCGGATGACTAGGCGCGATTCATGGGAGGGCATTGAATTATAGAGGGGGACCACACTCAAAGCCGCCACGTGTCGCGCTCTCGGTTGTCCTCACGTTCACAACCAAAAAGTGGTTCACATTTGAACTTTCCTCTACATATATATATGTATTTTATGTGGACATATTATGAAAATTTGTTCCCTTGTTGTTTCAGATCTCCCTGATGCAGATGATGATGCAGAAGATGCTGAAGTGTTTGGTCCGTTCCGTTTAAGGCTCTATAAGCTTTCAAATTCTTATGTTTTTCACACGTTTTTAGTGTCACAATCACCAACTTTTTGTTGTTGTTGTTGTTGTTGTTATAATATGCTGCATGCATTTGTTGAAGAGTCTCGAAACAGGTTATACACTACCCTATAATATGCTTTTATTAAAGAAAATGGTAAGCCGTATGAGAACGTAGCATAAACTATGTGAGTATACCTGTGTTTGAGCAGCGGTGGTTGGTTATGAGCATATATGTGATTACAAATTTTCTTATTATTTATACCTTATCTGTTTTAATTTTCTTTTTTGTCTCTTTCAGATGAAGCTGATGATTCCCTTCACATATTCACTGGTCATACCGGTAAATTATTCTTTTTCTTTGGTTGGTTTTGGGGGATAGTTGTGTTATTAAATATTTGTAGCTATCTTTAATACTTAAAAATCTTTCCCGGGAAGAACTTTTGGATTTCTTCGTGACCAGTGGCCAGTGTCTCCTTCTATGACATTGCTTGTCATTCTCTTTGTTGATGCTTTGATGGTCCCCTTTCCTGACCCTGTTATATTCTGAACCCTTGTGATGCTGTGAGGGCTTGAAAATTTTTAGGATCAATTGTTTGAATTTACAAGGCTCTTATTGGATTCTGAATTTTATTGAATAAAAGGTTTTCCTAAAATTAGTGATTTTTTTTACTTTTCTTTCCAGCGATTTAGTGCTTATCTTGTTCTAGTTTCTCATTACCGAAGAAATGCGTATTCATCAAGTGATCTTTTATTATACATGTATTACAGAATTATTTAGCTTCACCTCACAATCACAAATTAACCTATACTTCCCTCTATTATATGCTCCATTGATGCCACTACCTGCTAAACCCATTGTTTTCTTCATCTCCGTCTTATGACAATGTGTTAAAGATGATCATATGATGAAATATGCATCAAAGTTTGTTAACAAGTTCTCTCAGTTGTTGTGTCTCTATACTCTAGATTTTGGAGACCAATGGAATAAGGAAATTATACGGTTCTCATTTGAAAATCACACTTTTTGATTGTGGGAATTATGTTTGACACCAAACCAACTACTTGCAAAGTGACTACGATCTGCTCCATCACAATCGCATAGTCCCCTATTTCATAAACAAAATTAGAAAATGATGGAAGTATAATTAAAGATGAAGTGCAATAATCCCTCTCATAGATTCGTTGAGTTCTAGAGCTGTGACTTGTCACATCTCTTCCCACATCCGCTATGAGTATGAATTGTGAGTCCTTTTAAGTCCTCGGTAGTGGAATATTCTTAACTTCCCATCGTGGTTTTAATTTATTTAAAGTTATTGGGTTAGTTTGTTGCTTTAGGCTTAGGGATTACAAATAGCACAAGGTGGTGGCCATCAAGATATACCGAGCTCCGCTCATGTATCTCCTTAGACTTAGGATTTGGGAATTGCGTTTAGGTTTATGTCTGGGCCCAACAAGGATGTTAGGGATTTAAGTGAGAGTTTGTAACACCCATTGAGTATGAATTTGAACCTCTTTTTAAGTGTTTGGTAGTAGGCTACTAAGATCTTCCCACCATGGATCCAGTTGATTTGCAACTTATTCGACCAATTTCTGCTTTAGGCATGTGGTGCTACTAATGGTTTCAAAGCAGTGACTACTCAAGAAAGAGTTTGTTGTGCTCATGCATCTTTTGGGGATAATCAATAATGATTTCAGATTTTGTTTGGTTTTTGATAAGGACATTAGGAACTTATCTGAGGGGCTTTATGATATCCCCCATTGTCTTAGGCTCTTCATTTTCTTCCAAACTTTCACTTTTATACGAACTTTCTGTTTCTTCAAAGAGGCCAAGACCTCCAAAACTGTTTTCCAAGCCGGGGTCTTCAAGGAAATTGCATCTTTACTCTTTAGGGTCGCATAAGTTCTTTCCGCCCAACTGATGTGGGTTGAGCTGACTTTATCTTCCCATTTCTTGGTCATAGGTGAGTTATACACAGTTGCATGCAGCCCAACCGATGCTCAATTGGTGGCCACAGGGGCAGGGGATGACAAAGGATTTCTATGGAGGATTGGTCAAGGAGATTGGGCTTTTGAATTACAAGGTATGCATTGACTTAAAGTGGTAGCCAAGGTTCATTCACTTTTCAAATACACAAGGTTAACCTTGTTCTTCGTTCGTTATTTTTCCTCTCTAGATTTTTATTCTACTTCTTTCAAGTATGTTCCTAATTTTCAGATCTTTACATTTTATGCTATAGGTCATCAGGATTCCGTATCTACCGTGGCCTTCAGTTCTGACGGACAGTTGGTTGCATCTGGAAGCTTGGATGGGGTCATTCAAGTATGGGACATATCTTCAGGAAACCTGAAATGCACACTTGATGGACCTGGAGCTGGCATTGAGGTAAAACGATTTTTGTAATTGTCTTTCTTTTTTTATCTTCCATTTTGTTAAAATATATCATGAACTATTTCCTTATATGGGTCTGTACCTGTGACTATTCAGTGGGTTAGGTGGCATCCACGAGGACACCTGGTTCTAGCTGGTTCGGAGGATTCCACTGTTTGGATGTGGAATGCTGACAAGAATGCATATCTTAATACATTCTCAGGTCATGCTAGTACTGTCACTTGTGGGGATTTTACTCCTGATGGTATTGTCTTGTTCCCTCTAGACTTTTTGTATTTATGATTTTTTTCCGGTTTTATATACAGTTATTTTAAAATGTTCTTTTCATATTTAGGCAAAACAATTTGTACCGGTTCTGATGATGCAAGTTTGAGGATATGGAATCCAAGAACTGGGGAGAACATTCACGTCGTTAAAGGTATGGGTTTGATTTTGCTTCATATCAACAAGCTTATGAAATAGATCACATGAGAATTCAGTACCAAATTTTACCCTTTTTTGTTCCTTTGTTTTTTGGTGGTTTTATTTTTGGACCACTGAAGTCTAGAGATGTCATAAATGAGCCAATAGCAAAATATAACCAATCATTTGCATAAGCTTAAGAAGATCAAGTAAAATCTTAACGATAGCTACTTTGAAAAACAAGTAACGGAAACATTTTGCTTGTAATAATTTGTGTACGAAGAAGAAGAATAATAAGTGATGATTTTAATTTAAATATTTGCGAAATGATTCTTGTGTTCAGGTCATTATTATCACGCTGAAGGGCTGACATGCTTGACGATAACCTCCGACTCGAGTCTTGTTCTTACTGGATCAAAAGATGGCTCTGTTCACATTGTGAATATTACAACTGGGAAGGTTTGAATACTTTCTTCCAGGATTTTTGAGTTGCTTTTCTACATTTCTTGTAGTCGACTTTTTTCACATTTTAGTTCTGTCTCCTTCCAACACAGGTTGTCAGCTCTCTACCGTCACATACAGATTCAATTGAATGCATCGGTCTCTCAGCTAGGTATTGTTTCTTACAGGAGTTATCAAGCGAAACCGTAACTATTTTGAGAACCAACTATTCATGTATTATTCATGATGAATGCCGTAATAGATATGCGTCACGAATATTTTTCATAATGACAATGCATGATAAGATGAATTATGGAAATGTATAATATATATTGTTATTCATCAGGATTTATATAGTTCTCATTTGTGTCACTACTTTTAGCAACTTAGATGTCTGATGGCTTTGATCTGTTTCATAGCTCTCCTTGGGCAGCAACGGGAAGCATGGATCAGAAACTAATCATTTGGGATCTACAACACTCTTTGGCCCGTTGCACATGTGAACACGAGGTGCGTTTTCTGCTACATTTGATTAAGATTCCCCGTTGCACATGTGAACACGAGGTGTGTTTTCTGCTACATTTGATCTCGTGAATCTTAATCCCATTTCATGGTTCCTTGAACAAATGCCATATTTTCCTTCCCATCCATCATGCGATTTTATTTTCTATTTATAAATTTGCCATCTCATCATGGCATATATTTTCATGCTAACGTGGTTATCAGCAAGATGCTACAAAACTACAAAAGCAGCAAGTGTTTTTATATGGAATATTGTCAAATTTGTGTTATATTTTTCTTCAGGACGGAGTGACGTGCCTGCAATGGCTCGGTGCATCGAGGTTTGTGGCTACGGGTTGTGTCGATGGGAAAGTGAGGATATGGGATAGCCTTTCCGGAGACTGCGTCAAGACTTTCAGGGGACATGCGGATGCCATTCAGTCACTAGCTGTATCGGCTGATGGAAGCCATCTAGTTTCCGTCTCCATTGATGGAACTGCTCGAGTCTTTGAGATCGAAGAATTTCGTTAACGACTTCCAAGTTAAAAAAAAAATCTACAAAATGTGATATTTGTAAGACTAAAACATGGATGAAATAGCTGAGTCATACATCTATAATCATCAGACTACACAAGAAAACCATCCACCCATCTTTATTTTTCAGCATTCATGAGTTAATTTATGGCTTAATTACTGTGGCTTGGCAGTTACAGGTTATTTCTACTCACCATTCTTTTCTTTAAAGTTTTCATGGTTAATTGGTTATTACTCAGACTGTGCAAAGGGTAAAATCATCATTTAACATCTTTGATGCACATGCATGTAGTTGGCTAAGCGTTGTTTGCCAATTGTTGAATGGTTTGATGCACGATGAAAGTAGGCGTTAAATGGTTAAAGGAGTACCATGGGAACCAAATCATTTAGAGGGTTTTAGACGTACTAAGAGACAGAAAAACAAGATTTGTCTCTTAGTGATTCAGATGTTGCCTCTTAATGGAACTATTAAGAGATAAATAGAACGTATATAATTGGTAAACACTAATACATGTATAATTGGGCCCCAAGAATTTTGGATACGACCATGTGACTACATTTATCGTTCGTTCTCATTGTTGTAAAGACAAAATCGTCATTTTACATTCATTTTTCAAACTTATCATAATAGCTATATACATCGAAAAGATTTCTCCAAAAACATAACATAGAAAGTAATCGATAAACTCGATCTCCTGCATATATGTATATATATGCGCGATATTACAGATCATATTTACATTTTACTTGAGGAACACCATAACAGTTGCTGTTGTGCTTTCAACATATAAGCAGATTATAAGAGTAGAAGACCGAATCGATATGAGCAAAGTTGCCAGTAAATATCTCTACTTTCTGCTAACGGCCAGCCATAGAAAGCTTGGAAAAGAGGCGATTTCGTTCAAGAAATTAAAGCTGGCGAGTGATCATGAGGACGAGCTGACCAAAGCGAACTCAGTACACGAAGACGGTTGAAGTATTCCCCGAGCACAAGCAACGCTCTTGCTGCTTGACGTATCGTGAGGATCCGATACATTTGCTGCAGAGTCTGTTGTCGAAGGTGATCCGCCTGCAAATAAAATATTAGAAATTTGGTTTTAGAGGTTAAGAAAAAGGTCAAACTTTGTGATTTCGTAACAAGAAATTGACTTTTATTTCCCGGTTTTTCATCTTCGATTTTTTTGTCGACCTAACAATTCTAGTATATCTAAAAAGCTTTGTTGATATTTTCTACAAAACCAAAGTAATTCATAGAAATTTCAAGCTCTAAAAGACATCACATTGACTCTCAAAAGTCAAATGTGGAGTAAATTCTCATGTTGGGTCAAACTCCCTACTTTTCAAACTCAAATTTCACCTAGATTTTTGGTTTTTCATCTATAAAATGTACAATTCACAATGCTTGTTATATTGTTGACAATAATTATCAAAATTCTTTACGAAATTTGTCGTAGTTCTTAAGAATTTTACGTTTAAAACGACGGTAACTTGACTCAAAAAGTAAAAAAACGGACTTTTTCTTGTTACCTGGTTCAAGAAAATCTCGAGGGCTTCGAGCCTTTCCATTGCACAAGTCATCTGCGAGTTGTAACTTCCGGCTCCACTAATATCGATTGTTATGCTCTGAGCCAGCGTTTGTTGAAGCTTCTCCATGCCCTGACTCAGTGCCTCCTCCGCTTGCTCGCACGACTGCCTTAGACTCGTTACGTTCACGAGTTGAGCGTCCGTTAACAGCTCGATCTGCGGTGTTAGTATCTACCCCAAAACAAGTATAAACCGATTAGCATTCACGACCAACTACAGCAAAATCGACTTCATGTAACACGTTTACGGGTCAATTTTAAGGGAAAACCTAAAAAAATATATCGAGAAACGCCCTCGTAGCCTCCATCTGGACTGTATGCACTTGTACATAAACGTAATTTGTAATATGCACATGTGCTTATGAACATGTGCATAAAAACCAAAAAAAAACTTACTTTACTGTTATGCATAAGTGCAGACAATCCACATGGAGGGCTACGAGGGTGTTTCTCGGTTTTCCGTTTTTTTACTTGAACATCCCTAACACATTTATACAGGATACACATTTTGTTTGGTTATATAAAATAACATAATTTGGCATCCTATAATACTGATTTTATCGCCCCGAACCGAACAAACCCATTTACACTCGGTATCGTAAACTAATCAGATAAAGATCTACGAATTTTGCGAGGTCTTACGTATAAGAGCTCAGATGGCCGGAAACCGCCGATCCACTGGAAAAACCGCTCCACCGGACTTCTCCACAACCCGTTCATCAAATAGAACACATCGGCCTTGGCGGCATCGGCCTTCATTCGGAAAAGCTCATAGTAGTGGTTCAGACCACTATCGACGAGTATACGTAGTTGTATGTCGCTCATATCGGTCATCAACACTTTCCGAAGCTCGTCGTCCAATTTCCGTTGCTCCGCAAGCCACAAATCATACTCCATCTCGAACGTAGCAATCCCTGAATGCGGAAATCCCGAAACTCTTTATCGTGTTGTTGGATTGTTCCATAATACGAAGGAATGATGGCGTACCTGAGTTAGTGACGTTTCCGGATAACAGACCGTTGCCCGGGTTCAAGAGACCGCCATATGCGCCCTGTAATCAATAAATCAACGAGTAACGAACCAGATTCAGTTGGAAGTTGGGACAGTTGAGACGTAATAGGCACTATAACAAGATCGGCTTTATAAGATATCAAATATCTCTGAATGTCTTAATAGATTGCTTTATAGGACTTGAACTTATATAACCAAACAATTGCGTTACATATATGTAAGAGTGTTACAATAAGTTGATAGCACGCTTTTGGGCATTCTGCCAAGTTTTCTAGAGCACTTTTAAAATAAAACGTCTTATTAGTTATTTTATATGAGATTATTGGAGAAAAGTGTTTATATATTTGACGGTTCTCAAAAATGTGATATAAAAAGCTAATAATACACTTTTAAAAAAAATCATAAAAACTTGTTAGGGCGCCCATAAATTATCTATCAACTTATTCGTAACGCTTTTACATAAAATGCAAAGTTTTTTGGAAATATAAAATAAAAGTCCTAGAAAACAATCTATAAAAATATTCTTTTTGGTTTGTTTTTCATTAAGTTCTGTAGGGATAAAACTATCAGTATAATTGGATTTTTTTTTGTATGGGAGGAACTTTTTAAAAGACGAAGAAACAACATGTTTTCCAAGTGGGAGGGGTAAGTTTGGAAGAAAAAAAAACTTGGCTTTGTGCATAAAGGATTTTAAAAGACGAAGAAAGAGCATGTTTTCCAAGTAGGAGGGGTAAGTTTGGAACAAAAAAAAAAACTTGGCTTTCTGCATAAAGGACCCCTGCAAAAGCTTACTGAATAAGTCATTTTCAATAACACTAAGCTACTACCGGAGAGTCATGTATAGTTGATCAAATAAGCTACGAGTCTCATTAAGCACAATAAGCTGTTAACAAACATGCCTTTAAGACATATTTGGCTTTCTATAAAACTGATTTTGTTATAGTAAGACGCGTGTTGGTAAAAGAATGTAACTTGACCTGCCGTCGAGCCCTCTCGAGTTCTTGTTCTAGTTGTGCCAATTTTAGACGACCCGATTCTAGTTGCTGAACATATGCCTAAAAACATCCAAAAAGAAAAACAAGATGAGATCAAGGCTCGAGTTCGTAACCATGAATTCATTTATCGTACCTTTTTCCTTAAACGACTTTTGCGTGCGGCTTCCCGGTTTTGAGCTAGTCGCCTTTGCAACTACAACAAGAAAAACTAAATTAACATCTAATATGCATTTAAACACAAAATTCATATGTGAATATATATTGGTTGTATAGTAGCACCTTGTCCGAGATGGTTTTTGTTGCTCGATTGTCTAGTGACGGTCCTAACGATTCTTGAGAGTTGTATTCGGTCTAAATAACCCCGAAAAAGGATTCATCAGATGATATCAATAACACGAAAACACGATCTATATGCATATAAATAAGCTAATAATCACAAAGAACAGTAGGTATGCATCTAGATGAACAACCATATTCACATGTGCATATCAATCTCATAAATTATGAAGAACACAATCAATATACATACAGATGGTTACATAAATCCAAAAAAACTATAACCAAGAAAAACATGAACTATATGTATACAAAATTACAAATACATACATACACCAAATCCAATCATCATAATGATCTATATTCACATGTGAATACACATGAAACTATAATAATCATTAGAAAGACAATCTATATGCATACATAGAGATGCATAATAATATGAAAGGATGAATTGAAGGACCTGTGAAATGACCATATTGGGGCTTGTATTAGGGCTAAGACTAGCTCCAAAAGCCTCTTCCCACATGCTAATCTGTTGGAGTGGATCATAAATTCCCATCCTTCTTGAGGTTGCAAATTGAGTTGAAGTTGATGCCATATATACCTCTACTTAATTAAATACCAAAATCCTAACAAAATTAAAGTTAAGATTGTTTAAGCTTATAATCATAAAAATATTAAGAAAAAAAACACTCATAAAAAAGATGAAGATTGGGGGAACCTGTGCATGAAGGGGGTAAAATCTTGAGAAACCAAAAAGATTGAATTTTGTTGGGGTTTTTATAAACAAGATTTAAAACCCATTAAAATAAATAAGTTTAATAAAAAGAAATGGGAGACATCAAATCATTTACTACTTAATTTAGAGGATATAAGAACCACCCATCATCCATGGCTTAAAAGCAAAAACACCCAGTTGTGTAAAGAAGAAAAAAACCTAAATAAATTGACAGATTAAGCATTAATTAATTAAGTAAATCACAACAATAATCTTGATTAAAAAAGAAAGGTGACTGCTTTCCCAGATTCAAGGTTATTAAATTCAGAAGCATGTACAAGTTTTTAATGCATGATGTACAAGTGATTTAGATACATTAGTGTGGGAAAAGAGAAATATATGATCTGATTGTGATTAAAAGGTAAGGTGTGGCTTTTGGATGACATGGGGGGGTTTTATTATATAATTTGAAAATGGGAACCAACTCATTATTGCCACCAATTCAACCCTTCTTCACTATCTACCTTTTCCAAACACTAATATTAAATATTATTGTAATGTATATATAATATTAAAAATATACCAAAATTTATTTTAGTTATTATTGAAAAGTGAGGCAAAAATCATCTCCTCACGATTGATATCCTTAGAGACGGATTTCGTATAACGTTAGTTGGGGTTGCTGGTAATTAACCTACTTTTTTGCTCAAATTCAACGTTATATTAAATATGAATAAAAACAAACTTTGTTACATTTTGATTCATTTTGTCATATTATATATGTTTAAGCACTACCGGAAGTTTTACTAGAGAGAAAAGAACAATGATGCTTATAGATGTATAAAATTTTTGTGAACATCTTTTAAAAGGAATATAAATTAGTTAATTAAGACTATGTTATTTGAACATCTTCTAGCCATAGATTCCAATGGAAGAATGAAATCTAACAAAGTAAAGATTTAATACAAGAAAAAGTTTGCCTCTGAACATGACTAACAAAATCAAACATACGAGATATGAAAACTTCGTGAGAGGCTCGAGTTGTGCATCGTATCACAAAGTGATATATCCATGCTTTTCGATGACTTCTCTTTCAAAAACGTTTGTAATGTTTAAAATGACAAATGTCCAACATAAAATAAAAAGCATTCACATTTTAGTACTAAATTTGGAAAGTAGTGTTTGCAAGATGCTTTTAAGTATCCAAGGGGACATGGTAGTACTATGTTCTTCTATGTCCTATATGACTTGACTTTTGTAAAGTCAATGATTGGTTCTTGCTTCCTCAAAGTTTCTCATTTGCTAGAAATAGAAAAACCTGGTGATTGGGAGCTCTTTAACAATTAAAAGGGTATTTTTGTAATTAATGAAAAGTATTAGGGTGTTGAATGTAATCTTAGTTTTTTCAAACCATATTCTTGTGAAATTTATTGAATTTATTTGTCTTGATTTGATAAAATTTGAATCTGAAAAAGAAAAAAAAATAGTTCTCTTAAAAAGAAATGGGTTTGTTATATATTTTATGATCTTTACCATTATAATATTATAACTTTGTCTCAAATTCGAGAGTAGGAGAGTCGTGTTTATCCGATTACGAAGTTTTAATAAGACATCTACATTGGTATATTTCACGTCTATACCATCTTTTCACAAACAACTCACATCAATGTCTGTGTATAAGTTAACAGATTCCAATCACATGTACCTCTTCCATAAGTGCAAGAGGTATACATATGCAGCATGTAAAGAGTTAATTGAAAAAGATGATAAAAGGTCCATATAAGTGCTTCTTCTTTTACACCCTTTAGAGTTGACCATTTTATATTCTAGTAGACCGAAATATAAACCATAGGTACATGGTTGATACCGGAGAGTTTTTCCAATTTAACCATAATCGTACACGTGTTGCACACATAATTCGCTATCTTATACGACAAAACTGAATAACTTTTCCATGTTTCACCAATAAATCCTTTTAACGAAAATAGATTTTGTATGACCATGTACATTTAATGTAGTCCTAGTTTTGTATTTCCACCCAAATAATTAAAATTAAATAGATAAATGATGTTTTAAAACATCTATTTTAAATGGGGGAGGCCGGGAGGCTAATTGCACCCCTATGATTGTTAAGTGTGCATCATACAATTCAATATCAATAACTACTTTTTACATTTCTAATTTACGATTTAACTCAGTCTAACCTATTTAGGGGTGCAAATAACATTGTCCGTTTTAAATATCAAGTTACCAATAACGATACAAAAAATATAAAGGAGTGTGTGGGTCCCAATTCCATCATCACTTTAGATGTACTCCAATTATCAAAGCTTTTGGAAGGAATAATGCCCATGATAATCTCCATGACCAAATGTATGTCACAGGATTAAATTCTTTTTTATTTTTTATTTTATTTATTTATATGTGTGTGTGTGTGTTTTATAGTATAAATGTTAGGTTTTCCTTATTTTCTTTTTCAATTATAAGTATTAATATTTTAATTTACTTTTTAGACCTACAAAGTTATAAAAGTCCTTGTTGTATTACCTTGCCAAATATTGATACATCCTATAGAAACTGTAACATTTTTTTATGAAAGATATTTTGTTGTACGTAACCTTTTCGATTGTATGTATTTTAATATTAAAAAAAGAAGCAAAAACAAGACACGCTATATCTTCGGTGTGTAGAATATATATAAGTACGTAAAGAATAAAGCTTTATTCTTCTACCGATCTTTTCAAATTGTTGAAATTCAAAATGTATAAAGATGTAACGAGTTTTGAAAGTTACCATCCTAACATATATTATATAAGTAGGCATGTTTTTTATAAGATTTTTTTATAGAGAATGTATCTAAAATTCTTATCATAAAAAACTGAATACGGCATCATAATTAAACCATTCACCTCTATTAAAACAATAATGTCTTGAATCATAGTTTTTTGTTACACAAAGTTTAGTGATTTAATTAGGGTAGAAACCAGTGACTGATCCAGAGAAAATTTTAAACAGTGGCACCAAAAACTAGAAAAACGAAGCTAACAAGATTCGAACCTAAAACCTTACCTTCGAAAAGCAATGAACTAACCAACTCAACCAAGAAAAGTTGTGCTTTCATTGGATTTTAAAAGTATATATAGTGGCACACGCAAGCAAATACAGTGGCATTTTTCATGACCCTGTATTTTTTTTACACTGCAACAGAGGAACGATGCGGTGTCACATGCCACCGTTGGCCTTTGCTTAGGTCCGCCCATGATGGAAACTTAGTTTTGTTATACTAGCTACAAATAAGATTTTATTAATGAAACTAAAATATAAATTTAAAACATATGAAATATCAGTGTATTTTTATGTTTACACAAATACAACATTTGTTTTCGATTCCCGTTTTCTAGAAAATTTAATTATGACAGAATTAAAGACATATGGTAAGCATATAATGTTAAACTTAAAATAATGGTTACTAAAATGATGTGTAAATCACAACACGTATATTAAAAAAAAAAGGTGTTGTGTCAGAGATGCATATAACACATTACAAAAATTGAGTAAAAAATATATATTCTTAAGTGGGCAATTAGATCTATGTGGAGATATATTGATATGTTTTCTTTATGCATGGATTCTTTTATTTATTTAATGTACTTGAATAATATAATGACTATCTGACTTTTAGATGTTGAATAATGTAACAAGTATAGTTTAAAATGTTAAATAAAAGTTTCTTTTTGATGAGTTAGCTTTTTTATACACTTTCTATAAGCTGAAGGTTTTCATGAAAATAACCACCCTTTAATTTTTGTTAGATATAATTGTTTGGTTGTGTTTATTTGTTAAACTATGTAATTGTTTTTTAAACTAATTTGGGTTCAAAACTTCAAATGACATTATAAGATGATATAATGACTATTATATCCCTAAAGTAAATAATAAATGTTCATATAACATGTATATATTTGTCTAACCTTTTAAGTTGGTCATCATCTTTGCCATGTTTTAGTCCAATTTAATTTGGTTGTTTTGGTTATTTAGTTTTACTGATTTGATCAACAACAATTTTTTTTGCTATCGTTAGTTTACGAACCACAACTGTCCATTGCCCAAAGTAGCCGTTGATCGATTTCAACCTCCATCGATATAGCCTAAGTATGATCACCATGTTTGCTTTAGTGTTTGAGCGAAAAACAATCAAGTTCTTTAATTGGTTTTTTATTTTCATTTTTCTATTCTTAATAGGATTATTCGGGTTTAGGCGAAACTAGCCTCTTCTAAAACCTCAAAATCAATGAAAACAAAATTATCATTTGTCGATAACCTAACATCAGAGTCATATTTTATGTAATTCCTCAATATTTTGTATTAATTAATAAAATTAATTGAAAGATTTTCCTCTAGCGTACTAGAAATGTAGAATATAATATTTGCATTTGAAAATTTATATTCTTCTTCAGATGTCAAAACTACAAATCTATTCGATGTTGTCATACTTCTCATAAAATTATGAGAACTCTCGAGTTTGCTATCGCCTCTTCAATTGGATGGGATTAATGCAACTTCCTAAATTATGTCTTTTATATCTTATTTTTATAGAGTAAAAAATGATACATGATTGAAGGATCCTGAATAGGTAATCGGTGACCACAAAAATACCAAGGTAATCAAGGGTTAAAAGCAAAAGAATTTAAAAAAGAAAAATACTAAAAGAATATGATGGAACGAACATAGAGTAAGTTTATGTGAAATGACCTGACATTCCATAACCAAATATAAACCTGATGATATTCCTTACCATTGAACGATCTTCCTTTGCTTTTTATGTGTTTAAAAGATTCTGAATATTGTTTATACGTTATTTTTCCGTCTTTTTTGACTGTTGGTTTTTCATTTACAAATCTGATAACCACATAGCGCGGGGTAGATTCAAATCAAAAACTAATCTTTGTTGCGAATGTAAGGACAACCGAATACGCGACAAATCTCTTATTCTATCTGAATAATATAAGATTATTCAGACTTAAGTGTTCATGCATTATATTTGTCGCGTTCTCGGCTCTAGTCTATATACTATTTTCTCACACTTACGGAAGTAATTATAACATCTAGGGTTGCATTTTCTATCATAAAATTAACTAAAAAAATACATTTTTTTTTCCGATGAAATCGCAATTTTCATCATTATTTTTTATTCAGGTCTCTTTTCAATTTTGAATACAAAGACCATTTTCATAAAACTTTGTGCTTAGATAAAGGTACAATTTTGAGATTGAAAACTACCAATAGTCATTTCATTAAAATTCATTTACGTTTACAAGTGGATTAAAACACAAATAATATAAGATTTTGCCATTTAAATTTCATACAACAAGTTAAATGAGAAGATTCGATCAAATCCTTTTTTTTTTTCTTTTTGAATGAATAAGAAAAAGAGGAATCTTTTTTCTACATAAAATTAATAATTTAAGAAGATACATATAATAATAAAAATGTGTAAAAAGCAAATCTGAAACCCTAAACAAAGTTAAACAAGTTGTTTCCCTCCCTGTTTTGACAACTAATGAACAACAAAAGTAAAATGAAAGTGTGATTAACAAATTCATAATGACTCATTAAAGAAAAAGTGAATCTTGATCCAAGAAGTTGGAAAGATTCACATCTCAAACCTAACTAACAAACCCACTTTATTTTGACTCTTAAAAGTCAATTTCTTGATGAAATATGGTCGATATGAGATTGAATTATACTCGATTGTTTCACATGTGAAATTATACAAAATTGTCGATCCAAGACTCTTTAAGTTGCAAAGATGAACTATAGTATCCGAATGTATGATGAAGATTTAATATAAACTTTTGTATCTTCATAATCAGAACTGATACAAAAGGCACGCGTTAGATTACATGGAGCCATGGAGGATCATAAAACTGTGATCCCTAAAATGTATTAATTTGCATCATCATAATTCATAGAACCAACCTGATTCATTCTTATTTTAGGGAACCAACTATCAGAACTTAGAACTTATAACTATGTATCTGGCCGTCAAGACCCTTTAAAAAAATAATGGAAAATGAAAATTGTTGGTGATATAATTAGAAATTAGAATTATAGGTTGTTATTTGTTTAGGAAAATAGAGTGCAATTGGGGTTGGTGGAATGGTGGTGTTTAAAGTAAATCTTGAAAGTGACACTATCCCACCAACATAAGACCAGGGATTATGTGCAAACATCACTAAGATTGTATTGTAAACATTTTCTATATTCAATGCAACAATCACTAGATTGTGCCCATCTTTTAAAATTTAAAGTTGGTATTTGATAACATCATATTGTGTTTAAAATGAACTTTAAGATATATTAACCATCACCCCTTTAGTTTTTGAGACATTTACACATTAAGCCCACTAAAAAGTTGACATTAGTTGTCTTTCTCCTAGAAAGCTTTTTCTCTTTTCATCAATCTAAATCTCCAATCTCTTTCTGCACCCATGGTGAGGGCAATAGACCCATGTACAACTTTTACTACATTATGTACAAATTACATCACCAAAGCACGATTGCTCTAGGTTTGGCTGTTCCAATTGCTAAGTCAAGGGGAAAAGGATTTCACCAAAGCGAAAGCCAGTGTACCATATCTAGCAAATAAGCTTCTAAGGGTCTGTTTGTTAGCAGCTTAATTAATTAGACTCAACTTATTTCGTTTGTCCTAAATGATGGCTATTGGCACTTGAAAGAAAAAGTCAACGTTATAAGAAGAAAGAAAAAAGACCATACATACAAACTTCAAAAGGGATGTATTTGCACTTGCACGCCTACGTTTGAAAGCGAAAAATCCTTCCCAAACAGTTAAGCATCCATCTTGACCACAATCTACCTATATATTTGAAAGAACAAAGGATTTAGGGATTTGGCATATGAGTGAATATAATCTATACCATGTTTGTGTTCACATAAAGTCACCCTACAAGTCCCAAGAAAAACTCACTGTTTAGCTACCATCAACCCTTACAAAAAAGGTCTGAATCGCTAAAAAGTAAATCTTGTTTGACAAAAAAAAGGTCTGCCTCTTAATAGTTGTATCTTGGGCCTCCCTTAACCATTCTTAACAAAAATATATTTCATTTTGCACTATATCATAAGAGCCTCTTAATCATTCTGACCACTTAATCATGTAGCACCAAACCATTCAGCAATTGCCAAACAGCCCCTAACTAAACACTTGAAGGACTATCGTGTAGAGCGTAAAATGAACACAACACAAAACCATTAGAGAAAAACGGGCGTTATAGATTTCAATAACTTCTTTTTTTTTCGATAAGGTTCATCTGGGTTTGCCCATACTACATCCTACCGAGAGCTAACTTGAATTGCCAACAAACATAAAGCAAAGGCTTTGCAAACAATTCAAGAAACCATACAATCAACAATCAACAGATTTAGTCACATTAATCACAAAGTATTGCAGTACCTGAATTTGGAAATTGAGACATCTAATAGTTTAGTCTCCACATTACCCGTTGCATCGGTGTAACCTTCATACAGATTCGGTACAAAATCACGATATGGCAACACGAAATCTTTCACAAACTTCACCTCAGAAAGACCAAGAATCGAACAAAGTGAAATATTGCTCTTTAACAACTTCTTCTCTTTCAAAACCTCCAAAACTTCATTCCTGGGCATAACCCTCTTCTCCAAACTGTAAACCAACATTTTCGGGTGGGTGGCCAAATACTCAGCCGTGTAACCGAGTTCATTCATGAAAAACTTCAAAGTAGTTTCAAGTTTAGCCTCGGATCCTCTTAAGCAAGTTGGTAAAGCTCTAGTCATCGTAACTATCTCCGAATCAGACCACCCAAACCTTCTAAAGACTCCAAACTTCATCTCCAGCTTCGAATTAGTCATCGAAGCAACAATTTCAATACCGTCACCGAATCTTGGAGATTCTCGAGGAATCCCCAACACATTTTCAGCTGTTTCGATGGTCGATTCCAACCACTCAGGAGTTTGCAGAAGATAAGCAGGGTTCTGCAACAATAAAACTTCGATTTTACGATCCGGTAATCCATATTTCTTCAATACTAGCAAGTTAGCTGACAATTTCTGTGCAAAATTGGTGGATAACAACCACCACGATTTATGAATAACCCTAATCACCTTCTCATCATTATCCAATAATTTCCTTAGATAATCAACATTGGCGGCTAACCTAGATAAAGTGGGACTTGGTTTAAATAGCTGCAATAAACCCGACCCGGATAACCCGAGTTCTTTGAAAAGCCTAAATTTGGGTTCTAGGGTTTTATGAACGCTGGTGGTTAAAATTAAAGGGGAAGATGATACAATGTTTCTAATCTGAGCTTTGCAGAGGCCGCATTGGTTGAAGAAATCGACGACTGATTTAGGGTTTCGGGTTGATTTGAGGTGGGTTAGCTTTGTTGCAGTGGATAAGGCTTGATCTTGGGAAAACCCTAGGGAATTGATGAGGTAGTCCACCATGAAATGGGGGTGGCTAATTGGATGTTTTTTTGCTGTTGAGTAATGTGCATGAATGAAGGATTGAAGAGATGAAGATGATGATGATAATCTTCCATGGTTGTTGCTTGATTTGATTCGAAGAATCCACATAATTCTGAACTTGAAGATTTTAACCTAAAAGGAAGCTCATTTTTACAAACTATGAAAATCTTTGATAGAACCTCCGAACAATTTAGCTGATAAGCTGGCTGATGACTAATAAGCTAGTTCTCGATAGTTGGGAGGATTTGCGTGTTCTTTGTACATAAGCCCCTTCCACTGCTTGGGAGCTTATATTTTCATGTTCTATTTCACTCCCTCCGATGGGGGTTCTACATGGGTTATACCTATTTACACAAACACCTCAGCAAGAGCTCACATCGACGCGAGAAACCCCCATCCCTGTCTTTCCTTTTTTCCGTCTCATGTCGCCATACAGAGGGCATAGAGACATAAAAATGGGGAAAACTTATGATATCATATCCACTCATTGTTATTTTGACCGATGGATCTTCCAATATGCTCAAAAAGACATTAATGAGTGGCTATGAGTCATATTTTATTTTATAATAGAATTTCTTTTTATTTATATTAAGTAAATTAAGGCGTGTTTGGTATGCCGAGCAGATGGAACAAGACAGAACATAATAGGTTTGTCCCATGTTTGACATACACCTATGTAAAACACATTAGAACTAAGTAGAAACAATAGTGGAACAACCATGTTCCCTCCTTCCTTCTGAAATTAAGTATAACAACGTCAAATGTACCATTAAATCCCTTAAGATACAAATTGTTTTTTCTTTCACAATAATTGCCTCGTGTTTAGGGGTGAGCAAAACCCGAAACACCGAAAATCTGACTGACAAACCCCAGACCTATCCGAACCCATTTGAAACCAGAATAAAACCTTTTTTTTTAAGTATAACTTTTAATGTAATCCTTTGATGCTTAAACTTTATTTCTATTAGTTTAAATATTTAGCTTAATCTTTAATGTTTGAAATTTGCATTTTTAGAGTTTGAGTTAACTTTAATCTTTAATGATTAAACGTTAAAAACGAACAGTTAAAATTAAATTTATAACCTTTATATCTAATATAAAAGTGGATTTGTCATTTGATAGTTTTCTTTAATCAAAGCTTGTTACTTAACTCTTCAGTTTTCATGCGATTATATCTTTGAAATTTTTGTTACATACAATTTCTATTTTCTACTAATTCGGTGGGAAAAGAAAAGAAAAAAAAATCCTGGACATTGCTAAAACCCTGCACCCACTTAAACCCGAAATCCTTCATACCCATACCCGATTTTGATTGTCTGGGACTACGTTTCATACCAATAAATTTAACTAGAAAACGTATATTGTTATTGTTTATCATGCAAACTATGATCTAGCACATATGCTTGGTCATAGTTTTATTCATATGTAGATTATTGCTTTGTGTTTTTGTTAAATTTCATTTAGATTGACTACTTGGTAAAAAAAACACTAAAAAACTCTTTTGGGGTATATTGGTCATTTAATTAGTTGTCTTGTCTTGTATGCTTACCAAACACACCCTTACCGAACAACCCAATCCACTCTGAAACATACCCCTAAACCTCCAATTCCCAAATTGCCATCGATTCCGTTTTTATGGATGCCTCTTACTTTTGTCGACTGCATCCATGGTCTCTAAGAACCTGTTTTGTTAGCAAATTAATGAGCTCAATATGATCCACAATTTACTCAGTAAGCTATACATGACTAGGGGTGGCAATCGTCCCGTGTTCAGGTTGGCGGGTCATAAAGACTAAACCGGACACAACCCATTTAACTATTCGTGTCGAAATTTTCAACCCTAACCCTCAACCCGCCAACCTATACACGATTCGTGTATCCTGTTTAACTATATGGGTTCGTTGGTTGGTGAGTCATAAATAGGTTGGTGGGTCAAAACAACATACTTTAAAACTTCGATTTACTGATTGTAGGCGCTAATTTGAAAATGTTTTGAGGGAATTCACTAGGCCCTATGGTCTAACCCTCGTTTTCCAAATCTTTTTCTTCTTATCTTTTACAGGCGAGGCCCGTGGAAGTTGGATCCCACTGTCAAGTATGCATTTTGTGATCAAGCAACGTATTATTAATTCTTTTTGTCAGAACCATTGATGATTTTTTTGAGAATCTTAAGCCACCATAATTAAAAAAAAAACAATCTAAAGAGTGAAATATTCAACCATTGTATTTGACACTTTGTTGCAAAACAACCAGCCACCTTGTGAAAATGAAGTTCACAATTTTTTGTGTTTTCAACATCCGGAATTCTCACTTTATTGTAAAATAACCATTGTACTTGGTTAAGGCAAGAAATGCAAACTTCGATAAACTTGTATCATTTTCACAAAAAAGAGTTGATTGTTTCGGTTTACGTCCTTCAAAGTACAAATAGAAGTTTGAAAGAATAATATTATAGCAAAAATCATATGGTTTAAAGCTATAAGATTTTTAGTACCAGATACATTAGAAGAGGACCTCGTCTTCTCAGAAGAAAATTCTAACTCTTCTCTCTGCAAGTAAGGAACACACAACGGCAAATATCGATGCTTATGAGCCATTACAAAGAAAAAACACAACAATTGAATATGCGAAATGTACTGAGATGTTCACTTAATAAGTTGGATCGCAATCCAAAACACAACCATAGTCTCGGAAAAGTTCAGAAAAACCAAGATCAATAAAGCGTCATATAAAAATCCTTTTTATTCCCCATGTATCTCTCTGTGAGCTTAATTAATAGTCTCGGCCGTTGATCTACTGGGCATAAAACCAAACTGATTTTCCAACCCATTGGTCTCAACTCTTAACCAAACTCAATAACCCACTCCCATAGTTTCACCATATGGCTTATAAGCTTGATCCATCAATATGTATACAGTATAAATATCCTCTTTTAACTCTTTTAGGTTTAGTCCAAGGTAGTATTCCTAAATTCATCATGCATTCACTTTGTCTTGATCAATTGATCACATTTTGGTAGTCATACCACACCACCTCCTTCCAAAAGAGCTCACTGAACCAGTGGTGAATCTAGGATTCAAACATAATGGGGTCCAATATGTGACAACATAGTCAGTTGTAAAAATAGACAACAGGCCTAAATCTTTTTTCTTATGGGTCGGGTAATATGTTATCGATGGTAGGAGGAAAAGTGGGAGACAAACAGAGTCGATCGTTATCAGACGTGAAATTTTGTTTGATTTATGTTAATTACTAGATACCTACATACGCGCCTTGTAGCGTGAATCGTCTCAAATTTAACCGATAACTCAAAAGATTAATTTAAAGTCGATAACTTGTAAAATATACAAAATAAAAAAGATATATATGGATACATACTGTAGAAAAATCTACATGATTATCTATTTTTAATATGGATTTAAAATGAAAATTAAGAATGTGAGGAATATAAAAATAAGTATTCCATATATATTTGTGATATTTAACATTATGATAAAATTAAAAATATTTAGTATTGAGCTCATTTCGAATGTGTTGACGAGACGGTTACAATAATATAATTTGTAAAAGAAGAAATATATTTTTTAATCCATTTTACTTCGTATACGATTATTTGTGGTAATATGATAAGGGTTTTAAATGAAAAATGAAAAACTAAGAGCTTAAGAATAAATTAAATGATTAGTTATAAGGGTATTAAAAATTATGTGGGGTCCACACACCCCACACCCCTTACTACTTGGAATCGCGTCTGCACTGAACCTCTATAAGAAATTAAAAGTTACTATTAGGCCCTATTGTTTTACCTACTTATATCATTATCGCTTCTTTTAGATCCAAATGTCCAATCAACACATAGACCTCCCCCATTAATATCATCAAAAAAGTTAAATGAGTTACCTTACCCTTCCCTCATGTTTTCAATTGTACCAATTTATCAAAATAGTCGGTTAGTCACACCGTTGTTTTCTAACCTTGTTATTGTTGACTAAAATCTTATGTTCTCATTGCTAATTAGCAAACCGTCTACTTAGAGCAATTCTTCTACAAAAAGAAAAAACATTGTTTTCATATATGCATGATAAAAATGTAGCCTTTGAGTTGCTTTAACTGACCAGACACCATCCAACCCTTTTGCTGATCCTACCACAAAACTTGATCAACAACACCATCCAAATTGCTTTGCTTACTAACTAACAAACAAACTAAGTGACCCAAATCAAATTGTCAATTAATGTGTAAATAGATGGTAACTAAAAGTCGAACTTTCAATGAAATGTTGCTTTCCACACAGGGGGTACCAATTTTTGGGAAATGCGTTGCTTTGGAGAACAAATCCGGCACTACTTAAAGCATGATAACTAATCATGTTGCCACCCAGATGGCAATCTTTCGAGCATATACTCAGTATAAGTTCATATTGGTTGTATATCGGAACGAACAAACTGGGGAAATCATAATTACTGAACGTCTTCAATAAATGATGCAATATGATAATGTAACTAGAATCCACTTATCGGAAAGAGATTAAAGTTTCAGAGAAGCAACACCAAACGTCAGAAAGAGTTCTCACTGCTTTTCATAACTCCGCCTTCTTAGTTGGTAAGGTCTAATCGTCCACCCAAAAGACATTGCCAACTCTTAGGATATGTTGGTTACTACTTACTAATCAACATGAAGCAATGCTTTTGCACCTAGCATGGCAGGGGTGTTTGACACTCACTTGATAATCAAGTTTGCAGGTCCAAAATTTGATACAAAGTAATTTCATTCTCACAAATAAACAAAGTTTGACACGTCTTGGAAAACACTCTTATACATACAAAAAGAATATGAAGTTGAAACTTATATTTAATTAGTTTCTTTAAAAATGCAAAACCATGATGTCCTGGAAAACATTAGCAGAAAAAAAGGAATCACACAAGCAAGCACATAGCAATATAAGCACAGCCGATTCAAAGAACAAGTGTTAATCATAATCAAGAAGAGATAACCCAGTAAACAACAAAACCAGTAACTAAATGCAACAAATGGGGTTTGCTCTTCTTTATAAAGAACAAACCTAACTATTATTATGTTAAAAAAATTAAAAAGAACAAGCGTTAATCATAATCAAGAAGAAAGAACAAAACTAGTAAGGCTATGCGTAACGCGAAATCGGGCTGAGCGGGTAGGAGCGCACCCGGCTCAACGGGCTTGGCGGGCTGCGGTACGCCGCCGCACCAACCCGCCGAGCTCAACGGTCCACGGGCTGTGGTAGCCGTTGAGCAAAGGCTCTACCTTTTTTCTTTCTTTCTTTTTCTACTTTATATAAACTATCTTCTTCTTTCTCATATACACCAACTTTAATCTTCATACACACCAACTTTAATCTACACACCAACATTCATTTCCTTCTCCATACATCATTTCTTCTTTATACACCAACTTTCATCTCTTCTTGTCCATACACGTTATGACACAAACCGATTACTCGACCGGGTCATCATCTACGGATACCGACGAGGAATGAGAACGAGATATGCAAATGTTTGCGGCGTTCGTTCAACAAGCGACCGCATCACCGTCAATTCCCCATTCGAGGGCCCCTAACATAGACAGGGGTCGGGTAGAAGCAAACGCACGGCTAATGGCATACTACTTTTATGATTACCCGACGTACATGGATGAAATGTTCAAACGACGTTTCAGGATGAGGAATGATCTATTCCTACGAATAGTTAATGATTTAAGCACACGGTATCCATATTTCCAACAACAAACCGATGCTCTGGGGTACCCGGTTTTTCTCCAATACAAAAGTGCACGGCGGCAATTAGGCAAATGGCGTACGGAATTTCCGGTGACGCATTTGACGAGTACGTCTACATGGGAGAGAAAACATCCCGCGATTGTCTAAACACCTTCTGCACGTCAATTATTGAAGTGTATGGACAACTATATTTATGCAAGCCGACTTACGAAGATATTCATTACTTGTACGCCGCGCATGAATCCCGACACGGATTTCCCGGCATGCTCGGTAGCCTTGACTGCATGCATTGGGATTGGGGGAATTGCCCGGTTGCATGGCAAGGTCAATGCAAGCGAGGTGATCATTCGTACCCGTCACTCATCTTAGAAACGGCGGCCTCCCAAGACACATCGATCTTGCACGCATTCTTTGGTTGTGCCGGTGCCATGAACGACCTCAATGTACTCGGTCAGTCGCCCCTCTTCGACGATGTGTATGACGGAAAAGCACCTGATTGCCATTTTCAGGTAAACGGAGCCACGTACAAGCACGGATATTACCTAGGGGATGGGATATATCCGGAATGGGCTACATTCGTCAAATCGTTTTCTGAAGACGTTAAACGAATTAAGTTTAAGAAAACGCAAGAAACGGCATGTAAAGATGTCGAACGAGTTTTGACATGCTCCAAAAATGTTGGAGTATAATTGTACAATCGGCACGCGGATGGGAGATAGCTAGATTGAGACACGTTATGTACGCGTGTATCATATTACACAATATGATACTCGAAAACAAAAACAATGCCATTTGTCCGGTCCTACAGTATATACCGGATCCACCTAACCCACAACCCACTGAGGAGGAACGTTTAGTGAATGTTCTCGCAGTGAGAAACAGACAGACTCACCATAATCTTCAGGCTGATTTGGTCGAACATATATGGCGCCTCGATATAGATTTGTAATTTAATATTATTGTTTTGTAATTTTTTATTTTAAATGTTATGAAATTTTAATTTTAGTATTTTAGAATTTAATATATATTTAATTTAATTATTTATTTGTATTTAAATAAATTAAAAAGTTGGAGGGTTGAGAGGGTTGGGGTACAGGTTGTGGAGGGTTGCAGAGGGCTTGCAAAGGGTAGGAGAAAAGTTGATGTGACAGTTAGGTTGGGAGGGTTGGGAGGGTTAGTTAGGTTGGAAGAGGGTTGGGAGGATTGGGTATCAGTACCCCAACCCTCCCAACCTAACTGCCACATCAGCTGACACATCAGCTTTTCTCCAACCCTCTACAACCCTCCACAACCCTCCCACATTATAATTTATTTAACTAATTAATACAAATAAACAATTATAATTAATTAAAAACAAAACATTACACAATTAATTAAAAATAAAATTCATAATTAATTAAAATAAAACATTACATAATTAACTAATAATAAAAAACAACATAAAAAAATTACGAAATTAAATAAACTAAAAATCAAAGTTATGTTTGGCTTTAATCCTTACTTTTTTCGCCAAAACATGTTGCAACCGGAACCCTGAAGATGGCCATGTGGGGTTCAGTAATACCTCAGGTCTCCCTCAAACTCGGTCGGTACATGAGGCCCCTCATACGCGGGTTGAGCCCGAGCTCGCCGGGCATATGGGGCGGCGTACCGTAGCCCGCGTAAGCCGTGGAGCCTGCCGGGCTCAATCCCGTAGACCGCGGTATGCATAGCCTAACTAAATGCAACCTTCAATGATGATTCTTGAACACGAGAGGGGATTCTAACCCCCACTTTTAGATAATTCGTGGTTTTTTCTACATGATACTTTTCCAGAACGTAATCACGCAATTGGTATAGATTCATATCACCAAGATCTTCAACCTTGCTCATTGATTCAGCCATAACCACGCTATGGTGCTCATCCGTGGAAATATGCGCGATATACTCGTCCAAATCGGGAAATGGTAATCCACATGGATTACAATAGATTGTTTGTGTTCCTTCCATGATCTTAGATAGGGGTGTTATTTGGTCGGTTAAATCGGTTTTTGGTTTATTCGGTTTGGGTTAATCGGTTTTTAGGAGCTTTAAAATTAACCGACAACCAAACCAAATAAGGTTCGGTCTAATCGGTTTTGGGTTCTTCAGTTTCGGGTTATTCAGTTCGGTTACTGGTTAAACCGAATAAGGATTTAAAACTTTTTGCTAGACAATTTTTCAAATATTTTTTCCCAATTAAATAGTTGTTGTCACTTCTTATGGATAATTATTTCATACATTCATACTCAACAATTGACTTATATTAAGTAAAAAAAACATCATGTATCATAAACAAATGTCCACTTGACGTAAATCAAATTAAAAACGCAATATTAGTAAAAACCATTATTAGCTTATCAGTTAAAAGACATTATATAACAATAATATATGTAAAATAATAATAATATAACATGTATTTGGTTAATTTTACATACATGACTTATTAAAATGTTAGAACAATGTCTTATTCGGGTTATTCGGTTTAACCGAATTAAAAAAATTTTAACCGAAAACCGAACCGAATAAGGATCCTTATTCGGTTTAACCAAACCGTTTTACCCAAAAACCGAATAACCCGAAACCATTTAACCAAATGTCATTCGGTTCGGGTGGGTTATTCGGTTTCGGTTATTTTTGACACCCCTAATCTTAGAGGTTGATAATGGGGATTTTAGGGTTTTCTTAGGGTTGATGATGATCGAGGGTTCTTAGAGAGTCGATTATGAAATATAGGAAAAAGATCACTTAAAATCTATATCTATATATATATGTAAAAGGAAGATGTTGGACATCCTATGTGGCATCTCCTAAAGCCAATAAATATATTTATCTTTTTTCTCAAATTTTGTAATTTTTTTGTATTTTTTAATATTTTTAATTAATATAATAATGTCATTCATTCATTTTCATTCATCCTTCAAACTTATCATTTACCATCCATTAAATCATCAAATACATGTTACACTATATATATACATACTATTTACATCAAACACATTCATCAAATTGTTCAAGTTTTTTTTTGTCAAAAAAAATTGTTCAAGTTTTTCTCTAAAAAATTTTTTAGATAGTAACTTTTATATTTTATTTCATGTTTTCTACAAATTATATATTTTGTTGATGTTTGTGCATATCTTTTGTTCAATTTTTTTACAATGTTTCACTCATAATATTGACAATCAAATTCTAAAGTATGATTTCTATAGGCTTTTTAGGAGATGAGTTATTTGTGTTTTTTTAATTCAATTTGTTATTTGTGTTTTATCCTCAAAATCATGTTCTAAAGTATGATTTTTGTGAACCTTGATGTTCTATGTTATATTCTATTGGATTTGTATGCTTATTGTTTTTCTTTTGTGTGGAATACAATTTTGTCGGTATTATAGTCAATTTTCGTAAAATTTTCAGGTAAAGTAACACATTTTATTATTTATTTTATGATTTATGTAAGTTAAAATGTATGTTATTTTTGGGTGTGTATACGGGCCAATAAGTATCATTATATTTTTTTCCTATAAAAAATTCTCATAGGTTTTTTGTATGTTTTGTTTACATTACACATTGTTGTTAAATAAGTTTTTTGGTTTTTTACCAAAGGAGTGTTAGCCTAGTGGTAAGGCTTAGGCACTACATAGTGGTGAACCTGAGTTTGAGCCCTGGGGACGCATTCTGGAGGTACGGGGGTTTCGACCCCGGGCTGCATGCTTTAGCAGTCGGGATTCGGCCCAAAATTGCCAGGATTAGTCTGGGCCCAATGTGGTCTGGGATACCTCTTCCAAAAAAAAGTTTTTTGGTTTTTTGTTGAAATTTATTCATGATTGTTACTTTCGTTTTCTATCAAAATTTCAAATAATGATTATGCTTTTGTGAATTATATGTGAGTAAGAGCATCTCCAATTCACAACCTTTTAATAGGTTTTTACTATTATAAAAAGTCGTTTAAAAGTCTTTTTTTATAAGGTTCATCTGGGTTTGCCGAGAGCTAAAGCATGCTCTTCTGGGATTAATACTCAGTGGCCCCTGGTTGCTCACCCCCGGATTCGAACTTGGGTTGGTTTTTCCCCAACACCCAAGCCTTAACCGGTAGGTTGCCCTATTGGGGTTCTTTTAAAAGTTTTTTGTGCATTGGAGCAAAAGACTTTTTGGTGAAAAAGTTAGAAAACACCAACCTTTTGATTGCTAGATACAAAAAGCTTTTGAACTATCATTTTATACCAAATATGTTGTACTTTAATATTAATTGCTAGATACAAAAAGCTTTTGAAAAAGTCTTTTAAATTGAACTATCATTAGGTTTAGTGACCTAATTTATAAGCATGTACACCGAACAAAAGAAGTTATTTGAGAAAAAAAATAGTATTTTACGCTATGTTTGATAAACCAACTGATAAGCTAGTTGTTGACTAATAAGTTAGTTAGTAGCTGATAAACTAGTTTACAAATACATTATGTTTGGCAAAAAGTAGCTATGGGTATTTAAAATGACCACAAATTGTATTTTGGGAGTATAATAATTAACATTAATAAGGGTATAATTAAAATAAGCTACAAAAAGCTCCCAAAACGCTACTCCAAGTAGCGTTTCGATAAGCTAGCTTATGGTACATGTTTGGATGTACTATCTTATAAGCTAGCTTATTTTTGTCAAACACAGCCTTAGGTCGTGTTTGGCAAACAACCTGGTAGCTGATAAGCTAGCTTATGAATAAATTGTGTTTGGCAAAAACTAGCTTATGGGTATGTAAAATGACCAAAAATGGTATCTTGGGTATAATAATTAATATTAATAAGGATACAATTGGAAAAAAACTACAAAAAACTCCTAAAACGCTACTCCAACCAACGTTTCAATAAGCTAGCTTATGGTCCATCCAAACATGTCTTAGCTTATCAACTATCCTATTTTTGTCAAACACAACCTTAGGGGACGTCTTTTTTAATATATCTTAAAACCTCTTTAAGTTTGAAATTAAGAGGTTTGTAGGCTACATAGACTGTTTGTTTCATTCTTTAAAAAAATGTATGAAAACCTCTTACCGTTAACTGAAATTTTAAGAGATGCATCATTCATTTGTTATTTTTCAGATGTGAAATCAGATCTTCAGACTCTAGATCTTTTAAAACACAAACGACACCTTAGAGATGGACAAAGCAAGAATTTTTTAAGCCTAGTCCGGGGGACTTGCAAGCTTGTTATTAATGAACGATGTAAAGTTTCGGACCTTGTTCAGGCTAAAGGTGATCATTTACGGGCTTGGGCATGGGTCGGGCCCGGGCCAGGCCTATCGTAATATTTTTGTCCGACAGTCTAATATAGAAAACCCAAGCCCGTTTTTACGGGTTTATGGACTTGCCCACGTCACGGACTAATTTTTTTTATATTTGAAAAACAAAAGTAATATAAAGTTATAAGTTACATAAATCATTTAAATTATGTAAGTGTTTTCAAACATAAAAAATAAAATGTAAATGATATAAATGAAAAGTATTGTAATATATATGAATTATGAATTTGCTCACCAACTTCCTCTGGAGGCATAAGCTCTTCCTTTTCATCAACATACATCTCATCATCCCCTCGGGCGTAAGAAACTGTGGTATCAACGGATAGAAACACCCGGATGTCGTTTCAGCAACTAAAGGTATCCCGTAACCGGGTGAACCGTCAATCATGAAAATGAAGCATTACTAAATGATCAAATCCACTAATCATGCCTAATTATATAATGCTTTAAACGAAATTAGGAAAATTGCTAGTTATTTGGTTACATAACTTAAAGAGAGTGTTTGATTATGTATTAAATATCGAAGATGTTTTCCAATAAACAGATATAAAAGAATCTTTTGTACTAAAACAATAGCATAAACATTTTATATATTAAAGGTAACTTTAATATATAAAAGATAATATATGTAACAACCAACACAATCTAACCAAAATCCACAAAAGCGAGATTCAACCAATTTAATGTAAATCACCCCAAAACTATAATCATTTAGTTTAAAGAGTGTTCCCCTCAAATAACTGAACCGAGCATTGTGATGATCGGAACTTCAAGCCAACCCTTTTCCCTTGTCCTTTCCAGAAGAACCTGCATCTAAAGGGAAACCACAACGGGTTAAGCTTTCGCTTAGTGCACAAACCACATTACACGTTAACTTCCCGCTCCATTACTCCGCCTAGCCATGGCAGTCTCAACCTGGTGGTTGACCACCTGAGTCAACTCCCACTTCATCTGCTCAAAAATCCCGGGGAGTAACTCACGTAGTACCTCCCCCACCTCGACAGCAATGATTCCTCTAAGATCAAGAATCTCTCCTCCTCTTCATTGCGGTTGTTGTTGTTTCTTCTTGTAGTCACCATACCGATTCAATTAAATCATAAGCTATTAAGCACAACACACCCCGATACCTAATTTCTAGCATTCCTCTCATGAAACAATTATTTAGATCTTAATAGCTTGTTTCTCCGATCGACTAATGAGTTTTCTGATTTTGAATTTTGCTTCTTCTTGAGTTTTCTTACTGCTGGCATGATTAATCACTAGATGAGTTGAGTTTCTCCAATCGAGTTCAATCACTAGTTAATAAGTTTCTCCTACTGCTATGATTAATCATTAGCTGAATTGAGTTTGTGACTTTGATTAAAGAGAAGAAATCGATGATTTTGGTTCAATTGATCATAATCGATCATATAGAAATTGATCGGTAGATGATTTTGGTTCAATCGATCATATGGAAATTGATTACAGAGAACAAATCGAGCTCAAAAGATGGGGAAGTCGATTGTGAAATCGATTTCACAGGAAGATCGATTTTGTGAAATCGACTTCGATTTTCAGAAATTGATTGGGAAATAGGCGACTTGCTGTGCAATATTGTGAAATCTGAATTTGATTTTGGGAAAGAGTACTAATGTCATATACAAATTAATTTCAATTTATAGATAGTTATTTGTGTTTTAAAATATTTAAAATATAATTAAAATAGGGAAAAGGATATATCCGTGAGTTTTTGAAGTTTAGAAGGATATATACGTAGTTTTAAAGTTTACAAGGACATATGCGTAATATAGCAAGTTTTTAAGAACATAGATGAAATTTTGCCATTTTAAAAAGATAAACGAGTTGGTATGTTGACCCGTGAACCCATATACCTAATAGAATTGTATTTGTGTTGTATTGTTGTATGTTGTGTATTTGAACAATCTATATGGAGGGCTATATATAGCCATAGTTGTACAATAAACTAGGAGATAATCTAGGAGCTAAACTAGCTACTGATTTGTCAGTTACACAATTGACTTGTCAGTTACACAGTTGACTAGGAGACTATTTAGGAGATAATCGTAACTGTCTAATACGCCCCCGCAAGCTAAGGACGTGGAACGATCTGAAGCTTGGACTGTAAGAAGAGGAATCTAGGAGTCGGTAATGGTTTTATGAAGATGTCTGCGATTTGATTGTAACTGTGTCTGCAAGAGCTTTGTATTCGGATTCTGTGGAATAGCATGAGACAGTGCGTTGTTTTCTGGCTGTCTAAGAGATCAAGTTCGATCCGAGATATATGGCAAATCCCCCCGTAGATCGACGGTCATCCAGGCAGCCTGCACAGTCGGCATCTGAGAAGGCTGAAAGAGAGGATGGAGAGGCAGTTGAGCCTTGCCAGTGAACATCCGTGAAAGCTTGGAGCCGATTGACGAAAAGATAGCGGTTTGGTTGAAGCCCTGTGGTGGGTTTGGTTGGCTTTGGTTTTAGTGCAGCGTTGAGGATAGCGGCTGCTTAGGGAAATCGAATGTTTTCGATCGTGAGAGAGACATTGTTGGTCTCTAGAGAGTTGCCATCGGTTTTGAAACACCGGAAATGAGGCTTTGTCACCTGATTTGAAGAGTCTGGGAAAATTGTCTACGGTTTTGTAGTCCGGGAAGATTTGTCACCGGATTTGTGGTCCGGGAAGGTTTGTCACCGGTTTTGTGGTCCGGGAAGGTTTGTCACCGGTTTTGTATTCAGGGAAGATTTGTCACCTAAAAACGGTGCGAGAGGGAGAGGTGGCTATAGGGTCGATGATTACGACGAGAGAAGAAAAAAAAACAGTAGTGTCAATAGTTGTAGGTCGATGTGAAAGTGATTGCCTATGGTAGCGGCCGCCGCTACCACCACATCGCCGACAACGGCAGTATGTGATGGCAGCGGCGACTATGATGGCGTTGAGAGAAGACAATGAAAGAGAGAACCTAAAGCTCTGATACCATAATAGAATTGTATTTGTGTTGTATTGTTGTATGTTGTGTATTTGAACAATCTATATGGAGGGCTATATATAGCCATAGTTGTACAATAAACTAGAAGATAATCTAGGAGCTAAACTAGCTACTGATTTGTCAGTTACACAATTGACTTGTCAGTTACACAGTTGACTAGGAGACTATTTAGGAGATAATCATAACTGTCTAATAATACCAACCTGAACCTGAACACGACCCCTAAAGTGGCTGGTCAGAAACATCAACCCAAACCCGTTTATCTTCATGCCGGGTTCGTGTCATCGTTCGTGTCGCATCGAGAATTGCCATCCCTATACATGACTGATGGTTAGTGGCTTGTTCAGGAAGCTTCAAGAAGCTTTATGTAGAAAGCCAGGTAATTCCAAACTTGTTCCTCCCAATTGAAAACACGCTCCCATTCATTTATGGAAAACCCTTCACAAACAAAAACATTCCAGCCAATAAAGACGGAATAATTTACATATAGTTTATTCATGGTAGACAATATCACTTGTGAAGCTCTGCCTAATGTTAAGCAGTATTAGATTCCCTTCAATATGATTTGATATTACAAGTATTGCACATATAGACCACCAATGGCTGAAAGAAAAGATGCCTACCACTCTACTAGTGAATTCGATTACGGGTATAAATAAGACGAGACAACTCCCGAGTTGCTCAAGCTCGGCTGGATCCAAAACTCAATCAACACTCAACTCGAATGCTCGACTTGGGCTCGAACTCGACATACTAACAGGTCGGGTCGAGTTACCCAATACTTGACCCGATAAGCAAATACTTTTACATACAACTAGTTTTACCTATGATAAAATTGTAAAACATAATGTACAAAAAATATAAATTTAATTAAACTCAAATAAATGAAAACTTTTGATGATGGCAATGAAAACTAAAATGTAAATTAACATTCTTAGAGATAGGTATATTATTTATTAACTTATCATCTTGGGCTTTAGATTTTCAATACCATGAAATTAAGATGAACAACAACAAATTCAATAAACTACCATGAAATCTTCTCTTCTGTTATAATCATATATCATGATTTCAAATGATCTTGGCTTTAGATTTTCGAATCTTTACTTGCCAACAAACATAAAGCAACGATTTTGTAAAACCGTTCAAGAAAAACACACAATCATACAATTGAACAACAAGCAACGGATTCAATCACGCAAACCACCAAGTGTCGAGTGATCATCACCTCAAGTTAGAAACCCGTTCATCCAATTGTCCGCAGATTTGATTTCCAGTTGCATCGGTGTAAGCTTTATACATATCAGGTACAAAATCACGATATGGCAACACGAAATCCTTCACAAACTTCACCTCAGAAAGACCAACAATCGAACAAAGCGAACTATTGCTCTTCAACAACTTCTTCTCTTTCAAAATAACCAAAACCTTATTCCTAGGAACCACCCTCTTCTCCAAACTATAAACCAACATTTTCGGGTGGGTGGCCAAATACTTAGCCGTATAACCGAGCTCATTCATAAAAAACTTCAAAGTAGTCTCAAGCTTAGCCTCTGATCTCCTCAAGCAAGTAGGCAAACCTCTAGTCATCGTAACTATCTCCGAATCCGACCACCCAAACCTTCTAAACACTCCAAACTTCATCTCCAGCTTCGACTCAGTCATCGAAGCAACAATTTCAATACCGTCACCGAATCTCGCGGAATCAAAAGAAACCCCAATACATTTTCAGCTGTTTCGATGGTCGATTCCAACCACTCGGCGGTTTGCAGAAGATAAGCAGGGTTCTGCATCAACATACTTTCGATTTTACGATCCGGTAATCCATATTTCTTCAACACTATCAAATTAGCTGACAATTTGTGTTCAAAATTGGTGGATAACAACCACCATGATTTATGAATAACCTTAATCACTTTCTCATCACTATCCAATAATTTTCTTAGATAATCAACATTGGCAATTAACCTAGTGGTGGAGAAATGTGGAGTTGGTTTGAATAGCTTCTCTAGACCCGACCCGGATAACCCGAGTTGTTTGAAAACCCTAAATTTGGGTTCTAGGGTTTTATGGACGCTGGTGGTTAAGATTTTAGGGGAAGATGATATAATGTTTCTAATCTGAGATTTGTGGAGGCCGCATTGGTTGAAGAAATCGACTACTGAATTAGGGTTTTGGGTTGATTTGAGGTGGGTTAGCTTTGTTGCAGTGGTTAAGGCTTGATCTTGGGAAAACCCTAGGGAATTTATGAGGTAGTCCACCATGAAATGGGGGTGGCTAATTGGATGGTTTTTTGGTGTTGAATTTGTTGAGTAATAATGTGCATGAATGAAGGATTGAAGAGATGATGATAATCTTCCATGGTTGTTGCTTGGTTTGATTCGAAGAATCCACATAACGAATTTTGACCTAAAACGATGGGGAATTGGGGATACATAAATTCAAATTTTGCCTTCCAAAAGAGGTAAAAAGGTTTAAGTATTTACATTTTTGGTCTATGTTGGTCCCAGACGTTTATGTTTTTCAAACAGTTTTCGTCACTCAATTTTGTTTTAACGGATTTGCTTCTAATGTCTGTCGTCGCAACGACTTGTGTCGCTACTCTTAATGGTGGTTAGCTTTTTATGCTAAAAAGACTGTGTTTGGCGAAAATAAGCTAGCTTCTAAGTTAGTACATGTTTGGATGGATTAAAAGCTAGCTTATAAGGTAGCGTGTTACAACGTTAGTTGGAGTAGCGTTTTAGGAGCTTTTTGTGGCCTTTTCAAATCAAACTCTTACTAATATTAATATTATGCCTCAAGATACCCTTTTTGATCATTTTTTTAACGGCATTTATAACTCACACACACGTTTCGGAGGTATCCGGATCCATACGGGCACCGACTAATCCCCCGGGCCCATGAGCTGACCCGAAGGCCAACCCATGAACTCGCCCATGAGCCGACCCGAAGGCCAACCCATGAACTCGCCCATGAGCCGACCCGAAGGCCAACCCATGAACTCGCCCATGAGCCGACCCGAAGGCCAACCCATGAACTCGCCCCTGAACTGACCCGAAGACCGATCAAGAGCTGGATATTGCAGAAGAGGTCTACAAGGCATTTGGTCTTTTTATAACGAGCGGGGTTCGAACCCGCACCAACCTATCTTTCAAGGCTAATTTTTACATAATCATAAGCTAATTTTTATCAAACACAGTTTATTCATAAGCTAACTTATTAGTCAATAGGTAGTTTATCAGCTAGTTTGCCAAACATAACGTAAGTCCAGTTTAATAAGCAACATCTTGGTGTACCTTATTAACCAATATGCCTCTTATTAAACTGGATTTAACATAAAAAGGTAACAACTATTAAGAGGAAGGATGAAAATCGTTGTGAGTTACCAAAGGAGTGTTAGCCTAGTGGTAAGGCTTGGGCACTACATAGTGGTGAACTCGAGTTCGAGCTCTGGGGGACGCATTCTGGAGGTACGGGGGCTTCGACCCCGGGCTGCATGCTTTAGCAGTCGGGCTTCGGCCCAAAGTTGCCGATGATTAGTCCGGGCCCAATGTAGTCAGGGATACCTCTTCCAAAAAGAAAAAAAAAATCGTTGTGAGTCGACAAACATGAAATCTGTCATAACAAAATTGACGATGAGAAAAATTGAAAATGATAAAAGTTGAGGGACCAAAAGTGCACTTTACTCAACATTCAATTTCAAAAACTGTAATAAAGCTTTAGATATTTGAGAAATACAAACAAAAAACGGTAAGCAAATATCCAAAAAAAAACACCATTTTATGTAGTTCATAAACTGGAATTCTTCAATCATCTGGTGGGATTCCAATAGAAACTGGAATTCAATCCCAGTTTCCAATCTTTCATCTCTAAAATGTTCTCAACTATAACAACACTAGTTTCCCCAAATCTCTCTTTCCCCCAATCACCATCAACATTTCTTGTCGATATTCATCATCTTCCCACCTCCTTAAACCACACCCATAATAAACCCTTGAAGAAACCCAGAAACAGCTGCAGAAATACCCATAAAGATCGACCTTTTCGGTGTTCTTCAGCAACGTATAACGAGTTTCAAACACACCCAGATGATAAAGTTCCATCTTGCTCTGATAATTCCGGTAACAGTTACTTTGTTAATTCCAAGAATCTTGCTAATTTGCTTCGATGTTGTAATTCGATTAAAGAAGTTAGAAGGTTGCATACTGTGGTTTTGAAGTGTTTTGGTGATTCAAGGGTGTTTCTTGATAATAATTTGGTAAGTGGGTATCTTGGAGTTGGGTGTTTGACGGATGCACGCAAGGTGTTCGATGAAATGCGTGAGAGAACCGTTGTTTCTTGGACGGCTATGCTTGGTGGGTATTTGAAGTACGGGTTTGAGGACGAGGCGTTGAGGTTGTATGTTGAGTTTGTTGAGAGCGGGATACGGGCGAATTCGAAGACTTTGGTGTGTGTTTTGAATCTGTGCAGTCGGAGGGTTGATTTCGAGCTCGGGAGGCAGCTTCACGCTTGCGTGATTAAGGGAAAGTTCGGTAATTTGATCGTGGACAGCTCCGTGGTTTACTTTTACGCTCAATGCGGTCACCTCGACAAGGCGTTCCGTGTGTTTGACCGGATGCGGGTTCGGGATGTCGTTAGTTGGACCACGATCATAACCGCGTGTTCTCAGCACGGCCAGAGCGAAGAGGCGTTCGTGTTGTTTTCGAGAATGCTGTCGGACGGATTCGCGCCTAACGAGTTCACGGTTTGCAGCGTGTTGAAGGCTTGCGGCGAAGAGAAAGCGTTGAAATTCGGCCGACAGTTGCACGGAACGATCGTGAAAAAGGTCTTCCGAAACGACGTTTTTCTTGGGACTTCGTTGGTGGATATGTATGCGAAATGTGGGAAGATTGAAGATTCTCGGATCGTGTTTGACGGAATGAGGAGGCGGAATATGGTTACGTGGACTTCGATTATAGCAGGGTATGCACGAAACGGTCTCGGGGAGGAAGCGATCGATCTATTTCGAGTGATGAAACGGCGCAAGATTTACGTTAACAAGCTAACGATGGTGAGCGTAATCCGGGCTTGCGGGATTATTCGAGCTTTACAAACGGGTAAGGAATTACACGCACAAATACTAAAAAACCGAATCGAAAACAACATCTATTTAGGAAGCACACTTGTATGGTTATATTGTAAATGTGGAGATTACAATTCCGCAAATAACGTGCTCGAAAGAATGAGTTCCCGAGACGTCGTTACGTGGACGGCGATGATCTCCGGCTGCAATCGGGTCGGCCACGAGTCCGAAGCTCTCGAGTTCTTGAAAGAAATGGTGGGTGAAGGGATCGTTCCGAACCCGTTCACGTTTTCTTCGGCCTTGAAAGCGTGCGCGAAGCTGGAAAACGTGTGGAACGGGAAGCTGATCCATTCGTCGTTGAGCAAGTCGCCGGCTTTGGCTAACGTTTTCGTGGGTAGTGCGTTGATTAATATGTATTCGAGATGCGGGTACGTGGCCGAGGCCGTGGATGTTTTCGATAGCATGCCGGAAAAGAATTTGGTCTCGTGGAAGGCAATGATTGTTGGGTACGCGAAGAACGGGCTTTGTAGAGAGGCTATGAAGCTTATGTATCGAATGGAGGCCGAAGGGATCGATGTCGATGATTATATACTTGCAACGGTTCTCACCGCATGTGGCGATTTCGAGTGGAAAACGGATGAAATTCGTGCGGGTAACGTTTACGGTCGGATTGATCGATGAATCTTAAAGAAACCATTGTTTTGTTCAAGAGTGCCAATTTGGTGAGTTCTTGCAGATAAGTGAAGTAGAAAGAAAGTTGTTTTTTTTTATTTTTAAGTTGGTTTTGTTGTTTTTAGAAAATGTGTTGTTGTAGCATTACCATATATGTGTTATGTTTGAATGCTAATTTATGAGATAAAATTTGTACATAGGGTGAAATTAATCCTCACCCCTTTTATATTTAATTGGTATGAAGGTGGTTTATCTTAAGTTGTTTGTTGATATTAATCATATTATTATTTGTTGTTGTGGGTGACATCAATTTTCTGTCTTGAATTTGGACTTTGTATCAGTTGTATTATTTGAATTTAAGCACCCACTATAGTTAGTTGTGACAACTTATAACATGTTATAGTTAATAATCTTTTTGTTAAAAAGAATTTTAATTGCTACATAACTTAGTAAACTTTTAGCAGTTTATTAAAAACTAATCAATGTATATTAGTTTAAATACTTATAAGTGAATAAATGAATAGTTTTGATTGAATCGTTACTGAAATCATAACTATTTGTATTTTTACAGATATGTTAAAGAAAAACACAATTGTTGCAAGCAAACATATTAGTGACCGAAACACATTTTTGTTATGCTATTAATACTTTTACTTATTCTACTATTCTGCCCTATCCTGGTTGAGGAAGATCCATACTCAAGTTCCATAGTTTTTGGTCCGCTATCATGCCAACCCCCAGATGGAAGACCCTTCTCTTTTGGGATGCTTGTGGGCGAGGAGGGATTCGAACCCTCGCACTGTTGTTTGTGGCCACATGCTCTAATCTTACCCTAAAGAAAGAAACCTTTGCTCTCTTCCGTCATTTTGGGTTAAGAATAGAGGTGCACATGACCGGATTTTTATCCGATCCGGATCGGATTTATACTAAACCGGTTTTTCGGATCTATCAGAAACCGGTTTTGTTAGAAACCGGTTCGGATTTCAACCGGTTTTTCGAAAAAAATCCATATCCGATGGAACCGGTTTCGGATCGGATTGAAACCGGTTTCCGGTGGAACCGGTCCTCTATTGGGTCTTTTTTTGGGCTATAAAATTCAGAAAATTCAATTGAAATCTAATCTGAATTGGTGTGGGTCGTGATTTTTTATGGGCCGTGAATTTTTTTAGGATTTCAGGCCCAACAGCAGTAAGCTCACATAGACATTACCGGTTTGATTTGAAACCGGTTCGGTTTAAACCGGTTATCCGGTCAAACCGGATCGGATCCAATCCGGTTAAAATCCGGTTTGAAAAAATTCCGGTTTGAAAAAAATCTGATCCGGTTTGAAAAAAAATCGGTTTTTATAAAACCGGATTCGGATAGTTTTTGCGCAAAATCGGATAACCGGATTTTCTGTGCACCTCTAGTTAAGAAGATGCCAAAGCACCTTTATCTTTATAAGAACGATATGTTTTGGTGAGTTAAGTGAGAGAGAAAGGATGTCATGATTGGGGTTTTGAATAAGACAACCCTTTTATTTTGCATTTTTATTCATATTGAGAAAGTACGAAGCATAGGAGGTGCGAAGTTTTTAATCCTAACATCGTGCTATTTTTCTGCGGGATCTCCCTTATAGTATCATCAACGCAATAGCATTTTAACCACCAAGTTCGTGATGGATTGGTGTGGTCTCTATGACCAGGACACAAGAATATCGAACCATGAAAAAAAAAGAATGGCATGAGATAAAATCGCGATTGCAAGACCCCAATTATTGGAGGAGTAAACAACAAGACTCCGCCTTTCCATCCCTGGATAGATAGAGAGAGAGGGTAGGGCATTTGGTTTTTCATGCTGTCAAATAGTTGAACAATGAAAACAGATGGCGAGTGCCTGATCGAATTAATCGAGGTCATGTAGTGACAAGGTTCAAGTCTCCCTGCCTCAACTGCATACATGACTGCATCTTTACTTAATCACTTGATACCTATCGTTATGACAAACGACTCGTCTCCCTATGACCTTCTCTCAAATTCTCAAAACTTATATCGCTCCAACCTCTACTGGAAGAGAACACATCGTTGTCTCGACTGTACTACCGTAGGCTCCGAGGAAGTTGAAATAATTTGGTATGACAAAATATAATTGCAAATTTTATGTATTTAAAAAAAAAAATCTATATCAAAATTTAAAGGGTAATGAATTTAGAATATTTCGTATAGAGAGAAAAGAGCTTCTTTTATTCTATTCTGTGCTCCTTCGTCAAAAACCTCACTCTTGTTCACCTGCAACGATCTCGGAGCTTTAACAATGGCGGAACCAAAGACCAAATACGATCGTCAGCTCAGGTATTCTTAAATCAATCCTTCTTCACTAACTCTAACTCATTTTTCCATCTCTATTCCTTCCTATTTTCTCTCTATCTCTAGCTTATACTCAAATCTGATTTAGCCCTAGCTTTATGTCGATATTACTACAATTCAACTTATTTTTGGTGATTACTTCACTTGATGATCCTATTAGTTTGTAATAATGCTTATCTGAAGTGTTACGAGTTCTAATTTTTTGATATTGGGAAATCTAATAATCACTATGTGAGTTCTAAATTGAGTACTTTACTGTTGCAGAAGCATAAAATGCTTATACTTGTGTTTGAATTGGAGTGTGGATGGTATAAGTTGGCTTGGGATTATTAGATTAAGTAAGTTTGTTTTGGTGCTCTAGGAATAGCAAAACTTGATATGGATAATCTGAAAACTTCAGTTCTCCCTCTGTATGTCATAGCTGGAATCAAATGAGTTATTATTTTACTTTTAAATTGACAAAGGATTCGGGGAGGGTATTGAGAGTAGTTGGTGACTTTGTTATTCCATGAAGAGAGAATGTAGGATATGAAGAAGTTAAGGAAAATGTTGGTTTCTATCTGGATTGCTTTAGGTTTGAATTTGAATCTTGTAAAAATGGAAAAGTGAATTCTGGTTATTGGATTTGGATGGATGGAGTATTATTGAAGGTCCAAGTTTAGGTTAATGAGTTTAACCGTATTATAAAATTTTAATTAAACTATGTCGTTGGCTGCTTTTCCGGTAACGAAATAACCATTGGTACCATAGCAATGTGTAACAGCTCGTCCCACATTGGCCGGTGAGGGGAACAAAGCACTCCTTATAAGGTGTGTTGATACCTCACCTGCTGAGACGCGTTTTGGGTTGTGACCTGGACTGGGCAACTCCAAAGCAAAACCGTGAGGGAGTAGGGGTGACCGGTTAGGGCCCTGTGTCTCCAAAGCGGACAATATCGAACCACGGTCGCCTGGGCTGTTACACAATGTTTCTCTTAAGCAAAAAGCGTCGAAGGGATACAACTAAGGTAAAAAACTTGATTAGAGTTGAGCAATGTTTTTGGGATTAGGTTGCTCTTTCAAATGTGTACATGGTTTTCTCATTTAACCTTTTGTTATAATCTGTTCAAGATATTTGTTCTCTAGAAAAAAGAAAATGAAGATGGAGAGTAAGAAAAAGTACTACTTAAGTATCGAGTTGTTAACCAACCTCCTTAATTGCTTACATTTTCAAAATGGTAATTTTGTAGGACAATTAATTTTATTTACTTTAACCAGCTCATTCATCAGCATCTCTGAAATTGAGCAATATGACTACAAAAATCAAATCAAGAACTTCTGTAGTTTAAAATTTGAAATATATAAACGTTTTTTCATCAATATGTTCTTATTGTCTTTATCTGTTCCATGAGTACATTTGTTTGTGAAGCTGGGGGTTATCACCTTCGGGAATAGGATTTGACATTAGATTAGCGCGTGTCTTCTATTACTTGATCACTTTATCCAATTTCTCTGTGATTGAATCTAAAAGTGAAAATTGAAATGTTAATATAGGATCTGGGGTGAGCAAGGGCAGACTGCGCTTGAGAAAGCTAGTATATGCTTGCTTAATTGTGGCCCTACAGGCTCTGAAACTCTCAAAAATCTCGTTCTTGGTGGTATTGGAAGTATTACCGTTGTTGACGGTTCTAAAGTCGAAAATGGAGACCTTGGAAATAATTTTATGGGTATGGTTCGGCTGTGTTGGATTTTCTTTCCTCGACAACTTTTCAAGTGTGCTTTTTTCTTGGTTTAAATGTTAATCGTTTCAATGTTAACATGTCATTTTCTCAGTTAGCGAGTCGAGTCTTGGACAGCCAAAGGCAAAATGTGTCTGCGCATTTCTTCAGGAACTAAATGATGCTGTTAAAGCTAAATTTATTGAAGAGCATCCAGTGACATTAATTGAGACAAACCCTTCATTTTTTTCCCAGTTTACCTTGGTTGTAGCCACACAGGTGAATCATTCATGTCAATTTACTTTTACATCATGTCGATAACCGAATAATACTTGTAAAAATGCATTCCTTTCTTCCATAGAAATTCTTTTAGCTAGTGCCATGGTTTTCAAGTGAATTTTTTTTTCTTGAATTCATTAACTCACATTGATTCTGCTACATTGGTGTCTTATGCATAATGGGTTTTTGAATGTTTTGGATCAATGACCCCCAATAACAATTGCATCTTTCTTTATCCATGATTCTAAAATTCAGCTGGTGGAAGATTCCATGGTGAAGCTGGACCGCATTTGTCGTGATGCAAATGTTATGTTATTATTTGCACGCTCATATGGCCTCAGTGGGTTTGTTCGAATTAGTGTGAAGGTAGGTGTGGCTTTTATCTTGAATATCCTTTTCATTGTTTCAGTCCATGATAGAATGATTATTAAGATAAACTTAAATGCATATCACAGATTTTTGCCATATGGATTTTGAGAAGGCCAAAATACATCAAAATGTGAAGAAGTTTGCTTTAGTTTTTATTTAATATAACGATGATTTGTTTTTGTCAGTTAGTGCTATAACTTACAAGCACTTAATCTTTCGTAGCCATTTCACCTGATAAACTGGTTTCTAGCTTACATAGCATTATGAATTTGATGTGACATTTTTCCACATAATTAAGAAACATTATTATAATATAACTGGACAACTTGGCATCCACATCTTTGATGGTTACAAGATCTACCAGTTATCGGTCAAAATAGGTACGAAATAGGAATAATTGAACATTTATTATAATAATTGAGAAACAAATTGTTGTCGCACTAAATAGGAAGAGGCAAACTTTGTTGCATTTTGGTCCTCTAAACCCACCATTCTAGTTGTGTCGTAGCCACATTATCAGTATAGTGAACTGTTGGACTTTGCCACACAATGGCTGAAATCTTGCTTTCCTTTCTGTCACAGGAACATGCAGTGATTGAGTCAAAGCCTGATCATTTTCTGGATGATCTCCGATTAAATAATCCATGGCCTGAACTTAAAGAGTTAGTGCTTTCTAAATGAAAGTATTTTTGTTAGTTTGTACTGAATGTGACTATGAGTAGTTTTTACATATCAGATATTAAATTTTATGTCTCTCATAGGTTCACCGAGAACATCGACTTAGATACTTCTGATCCCGTGGCCCACAAACATACACCATACATTCTAATTCTTGTCAAGATGGCCAAGGAGTGGGCTAAAGGTCATAGCGGAAAGCTGCCATCAACCAGGGAAGAGAAAAAAGAATTCAAGGTTTACACTCGATCCCCCTGCGGTTTTTCTCTTATAAATCTATATATTGGTATCTAAGGCGGATGCTTTGGATCTTGTAGGAACTAATAAAATCAAAAACGATAGCAACAGATGAGGACAATTATAAAGAAGCTATTGAGGCCTCATTCAAAGTTTTTGCTCCTCAAGGAATCAGTAAGTAGATGAAACTATCATAGCAGAGCCTTCTACTAAAGGGTTTTAGATGCACGTGACAGATATTATCATTTTGAATCAAGAATCTTTTGCTGTATGTTTTTATGATGGTTTACACTTTACACGAAACAGCAATTAGTAATACAGGACACTAAGTTTTAGAGTACCCTGTTTCAAACATGTAAAAAGCTTATTTTCCCCAGTGTTTGACTCCTGTGTTCTGTACATGTTCAAGTCTAGTCTTTTTCCTCGTTCTGCAATTAGGAGTATACGGGGTTTTTTATATCTTGTGATGCTATATGAGTTTTGTATAGTTTGAACTAATATATGATCATCATAATGCATGATGGAAGCATATGAAATAAAGGCACAACACCCCTCTATCATTTGAATCTAGGTCGAAATTGCTTTTAGTAAAACAAACTTTATAGATACACTTTGAAATTACGTTCTGATTTAGGTGACCTAAAAGTCTCCCAAGATACACTCTATCACGCAAATCACATTTATGCTCTGTTAATGAGTTCTATATGTTAATGCTGAAAAAGTTTTCAGCTTTGCATGAAGAAGAGAATCGTCAAAGTTGGCCAGAGTTCGTACAATCTTTGGTAGATGGAATAGTGGAGACTCATAATGATTATTATTAACAAAGCTCAACATTATATTCTCCAGGTTCAGATTTGACACGAATACTTGACGATACCTGCTCTGAAGTCGAATCCGGTTCATCAGATTTTTGGGTGATGGTGGCAGCATTGAAGGTAGTTCAGCTCATTTTATGTTTCAGAAAAAAGTTTGCCTCCAGATGAACAACATCAATTTGCTTTGACCAAAATCGTTCTGTGGTTAAAGTGAACTTCCATTCATTTTCTTGAAATAGAATTTATGAGTTCCTGTAGTTTCTTTTTCTATACTTGAATTAGCCTCCAACTATGTTACCATGCTGTATGGACTGATATAACAGACAAGTCTTTATGCTTCCCAATGCAGACCGTAACATGTGTGTGGATCTATGATCACCTTTCCCCAAGTCACTATTCAATGCCATGTGACTAATTTCCAGTTCTGTTTGTGTTCTCATGGATACTGATCGTTGGATCTTCAAAGTTTCCTTCTTTTCAAATATTATTTCTGCTATTGTTTCCTCCGATTTTGGGGTTTTCACAAAGTCAATCAATGGTTAAAGAACTGCAACAATTGCTACAAGGAGTGGCACCTATCTCACTTTTGAAGTCCATAATTGTGATATCTTCTTGCTTTTCAACTCTTTATGTAGCATTGCCACCATGAAGAAAGTCTATGTTGGATGAAAATCTACCTTTCTCTTCTTTCCTACAATGATATACATCTCTGTCTATCTATCTTAATTGCAGGAGTTCATTGCCAACGAAGGTGGTGGTGAAGCGCCTCTTGAGGGTTCGATACCAGATATGACATCCTCTACCGAGTGAGTGACCAATGCATTCTTTGACCTTCTGCTGTTATTTTTACCATGTAATATGTGTATGTGAAATGAATGCTGTAACAAGAATGCATCTCGGCAATTTCTGTTCTAGGTTATATGTAAACCTGCAGAAACTCTACCAGGCTAAGGCTGAGGCTGACTTTCTTGTGGTTGAGCAACGAGTTAGAGATATCCTGAAAAAAATCGGTAGAGATCCATATAGCATCTCCAAGGCAGTCATAAAAAGCTTCTGCAAGAATGCAAGGAAACTCACAGTAAGTTCAGATAACCTGAATGGTATTTACGACTGCTTTCATTTACTGTATATCTGACCAAATATGTTGTATACCAGATATCTCATATTTGTTATCTTTATGTAGCTTGTTTGATGTATTAGCCAATTCAATCTTCAAAAGTTCTATTTGCACACTTCATTACTAGAACATCTACTGCCTTTCTCTTTTCTGCAAGTCAAATATTACTTGGTTGATGGTGAAGTCCAGTGGGTCAGAACTGTAGGAACATAGATTCTAAAGATGTTCTAATTTCGTGTGATTATAGATTCATAGTTCTAATCTAATTGTATACACTATACACCAAGAACTGGAAGTTATACTGCCAGCCCACGGGTAAAATGGAATAGAGTTAACAATCTGACATAGAAATAGCATTGCCCAGCAAATGTAATAGGCAGTTATGCATAGCACCTGAAAGATGTCATTTCAATCGAAAACCAAATGGTAAGAAAACATGTTGCCATGATATAACAATCAATATGAACACCTATTTGTTAAGTATAAAATACAAAAGAAAAATAATAATTAATCTCATTATGCAGCAAGTAGTGAAACAGAGTGCAAATAAGTGATATCAGCAATAGAAGTTTATTTCTTTTAGAAAATCTATAGTAAACAAATGCAAAGTTGAAGTCAAAACTGCAAAACAATTATGCTTATGTTAACAACGTTGAACTAAATGTGTTAATCTGCTAGCTTATAGATGGAAATTCCTATCCTTAAAGTCTAAAATGGATCTTTTCTAGTCGAAATACGGAAATTGGATAAATTTTGTGGGGATCATGTATGCTTAGTTTTGAACTATATGACTTGAATAGTGATCTCATGATCTTCTATAGCTCACAAACATGGGATAATCTGGCTCTGGTATGGGCATGCTTGATCCATGGTCTCTACTGTGGAATAATGACATTGGCTAAAAATTTTTCCTACTTTTGAATAATCTTGTATGTAATTGTCACTTTATTTTCTAGGTATGCAGATATAAGCTCATTGAGGAAGAGTTCAATTCTCCAATTTTACCAGAGATGCAAAAATATCTGACTGATGAGGAATACAGGTATGATTGCCTGTTATCACTCTGGGAACTAACCACGTGTCTTCGAATATTAATATGATATATACAATGACTAGTCTAGTTTATTATATATCATTACACATCTATTATGCAAAAAATAAAAGAAAAAAGGAATTATGTGAGTGCAATTCTTTTCTTGTTCTGGGATCTTCTCAATGTGCCCAATGGGAATGCTAATTTGGGAATTTTCCTTCAGTAATGTACAAAAATGGCAAAATGGTATTTGGTAAACAGGAATGCTTATGGGTTTGGGGAGTTGATAGATGGATAATTTGTCCTTCCCAAATTGTTTCTATCTTACTATCTTACATTCGATATTCGTATATTAATACTGTATCTTGGGTTTTAAGCCTTTTGACATTGATGGATATAAATAATTTTATGATTTATATACTACTTTGCCTGTATATATGTTTCGAGTGTATGATGTCTTGTAGGAGTTATTGAAGAATGAAGACACAGAAAATACCTCCAATTTGTTTTAAAATACAAATGTGCCATCTTATAGAAGTTTAAGTTTAAGCTAAAAGGATGGAACAAAAAGACAATCTAGATCAGTAAATTCAACCATTTACATATTAACCAATGGAATGGCCACTACTGATAAAAAGGAGAGCTTATGAGTTGTGGCCTTGTGGGTTCAGTAATTACTTCATATATGTCTAGATGTTCAATTTACTTTCCATGTTCTTTCTCTAATATCCCATGGGGTGTCATGGAAATCGATTGATTCAGTTCCATTGACCTTGTTGAGGTGGTAGTCTGCTTTCACTTCTGTCTTTCTAAGAAGAGTTGGCTTTGGTATTGTGAATGTCAATCTGTTTTTTGGTGTTCTTTCTGATAATTATTTTGTGTTTGTGAATGCCAGCGTCGCTGTGGGATTCTATATTTTGCTTCGAGCTGTTGATCGGTTTTCAGCAAACTATAATACTTTCCCTGGGCAGTTTGATGGGTAACACTTTAATGTCATTACCAAAGACATAAACATGTCTGCTATTTTGTTTTAACTGTTATTAGTGTTGTGTAGTGCAATGGATGAGGATATTTCCAGATTAAAAACTACAGCAGTTAGCCTTCTCAGTGACTTGGGCTGCAACGGCTCCACCTTGACAGAAGACCTTATCAACGAGATGTGCCGTTATGGTGCTGCTGAGCTCCATGCCGTTGCTGCCTACATCGGTGGAGTTGCATCACAGGAAGTGATCAAGGTTCGAATTCTTCATCTTCTCCTTACTCACTTGCTATGTCATATCCTATAAAAATTGCCACCAACACCATCTTGGAATGACTCCTATTAATCGAAATGTTCTAATTTCAACATTTTTCGGAAAATCCGAGGGTACAATTATTGAATTTTATCATTACAACATGTCACCGTCAATGATTTTGGTCCACTAAATCGTCTTATTCTTGTCAATGTTTAAGGGTGTTTTAGGCATATGACTAATAGTAAAAACAATTTCATAAAATGTGTTTGGTTTAGTATTACAGTTTTCATGGGATGGGAATATTACTTATTTGCCCATTAGTTATGATCACAAATTAAAGTTAGATTAGCTATGGTTTACAACATTCTCCATATTTTCGATTACCCAAGTGCACTTTAGGCATGTTCCTGGTAGTCTCAGACTAATATTATAACTAAACCCTGAAAAATTAGATTTTCATGGGACGGGCGTATAATAGTCATCATATTTGGTCAGGTTACCTTGTTGAGTTGTGAGTTGAACTTCAGTTTGGCTGTTGAGTGTGATTTAACTTTTGACTGTTGCGTTTTGCTGCAGCTTATCACGAGACAATTTGTTCCTATGAGGGGAACGTTCATTTTCAATGGCATTGATCATAAGTCCCAGTTGTTGTCGTTATAATCTTCGAAACACCAGGTTAGCACCCTATTTCTCCTTGTATGGCCTTTTATTCTATCCCTATTGCTCCTTCGGTAACATTAGTCTAAATTACTTTCTTGCCCTTGTCATGAATTAATAATATCGATATAAAGTCCACAAGATTCCTCTATCTTGATACTATTAAAGGGTATTTAGAACATTTAGTTCATAGTTGAATATTTCTCCTAAACTATGTATTTGGTCAAACATTGTAACGTTCCTGGAACGCCCATAAAAAGTTCAATGTTTTTAAATTTTTGGAGAACCTTATGAAGAGATTAAAAAACATCTTAAAAGTGTACCTTTTAATATGGTATAGTTATATATCATATGAAACTTAAAGGGGACTTATGTTGTTGATAATGCACCTTTTTACATGTCTTTTATAGAGATTAATTGGAAATTGTTGTATCAAATTAAAGGTAGAAAATTAGTTGGCAAGACCTGAAAAGTAAACCCTTTTCTTTTTGGTGCAGAGAGAGTATAATATACATATAACATATAACACATGATTGTGATATTTTTTATGCATCTCATAATATTGCAGGGTTGGAAGTCCCATAGGGAGACTGCTACATATGGGATTGTATCTTTTGACATGATGATATACATTCACATACGATTTCAGGGTTTTTGTAACTATGGCATGAATTGCAGGAATGAAAAAGGTTTCGTTGAGAAGAAGACCACAAGTCGGTTGCTAATATTCAAGATTTTTTAGTTTAGGAAGAGTGGTGATTAGAGGAATGTTGATCAACAGTAAACCCTTAATTTGGTTCAAAATCTTGGCATGTATTTCCCTGAATGCTATGTGTCCTTTAAGATGAAGTATGTTTGAACCAAAATACATGGTATATGGTAAATTACCAACCATATCTTAGAGCAATCATGCTATACTTGTACCTTATGCATAGTTTGGAAAAAAGCTTGCCATGAATCTTATTACTTTAATCTCCTTGTTGGCTCACACTTCTGCACATGGTTTACGGTGCTTAGTACTGTTCTGAGGTAGTAGTTAGGTCTGTGTAACCCCCCCCCCCTCTTTCTCCCCCGAGGCAGGGGGAGGTGGTTGGGACCTTATTTTAAGGTGGGATTTATTGGGTTTGTGTTGGTTGGTTCATCTTTCTTTATGCCTTCCTTTCGGTATGGTCTCTAGTGTGGCAGGCTAGAAGTGGTGGTCTTTCGAGTTTCTTTCAATTGGGTTATGTTTTCTTACACGTTTCACTTGAAATGTCTTTCTACTTTACAAGCGGTAACCTTTTATGCATTTATCGATTCATTGAACTACTTCGGTTTTGAATTTTGATCGGTTAATTTGGGTGGTTACTAAATGAAAATAATACAAGTTATTTGATTATGAGAATACCAAATTGATATAGTTATATGGATGAATTTTGTGGGGACCGTTTGTAAGCAAATCTTTTAATTTTTGAAAATGTGATTTTGGTTAAAAAGTAGCCCACAATGCCAAGAGTCTTGTTCCTGACCTAACAAAGTAAAACTTATATAAAAGAATGAATCACATAATGTCTAGTTTACAATATATTTTAATAAAAATAATATTATATAAATATAACCAGCAAACTATAATTTTGGCCCTTAAGGTTTATTAGATCTTTAAAAGTGAGAATTAAACTTTAATAAGAGTTGTTTCCATTCTTTATGTATATATTTTCCTTTGAAAGTGAGAATATATCGGTTTTCAGAAGAAGTTCCAACATGGTTGGACGATTCTGGCCATAGTGAAGAAATTAGACGGAGTTAGTGGTTAGGTCCTACTCCGAGAGCAAAATATATATCTCGAAGATAAAGACCAAGACTTGTTAAAGTCCCACTTTTAAAGATTTTATTGAATATCAAGGACCAAAATTGTAGTTTACTCTAATATAACAATCTTGTGCTTGCCAACAAAAATGCTCTCCATCAATCATTTTGAATTAAATAGCAATATTTTGCAACTGATTAGTACATCTTAAAATATAAATCTCCCACAGAAAATATTTTGAAATAAGTTTTAAAGATCATACTTTTTTTTTATCAGCCCATCACTACCTAGATAATTGTTGAACTCAATTTGATTAGATCTTCTTATTATCAAGCAACTAAATTACAAATTTTCTTTTTATCCTACGATCAGATTGATTTGTTTTTTTTAATCATTTAAGAAAAACAATCTCCATACCCGGTACCAGTTGATCCTCACAATTGCCCCCCTCTTTTTTTCTTTGAGAAGGTTCACCTGGTCTTTGCCCAGCCTAGCCTACTTCCTTGCAATTTTTATTGAGAGTTAAACATGCTCCTCTGGGATTAATATTCAGTGACCACCATCTGCGCACGCATGGCTTCAAACCCGGGTGGGAGTTATCACCCTTTAAAAACTTACTACTACGCCACAGGCCCACAACTTGGTGGTTTTGCTCCCCTCTTCTTTTATTAACTAAACCGATTATTAGATCTTCTTTATGAGATTAAGAAAAGAGCTCTATTTTTTTTTCTAAAATTTAATACTAAATTACCAACGTTTATTTATTTATTTTCTTATTTAGAGAAGAGAGTTTTCAATGTTTTACTTCAATCAACACATTATTTAATAAAATGTATAGGTAATTATAAATGAAAGTATTTTTCTTACTTGTATAAATTTTATTTTGAGAGGTAAAAATGATATATCTTATGATTTAAACCATTTTAAAAATCAGCTTTAACTACAACCATTAGAGAAGACGAGTTGCACTTATACAGTTGCATTAGAAAAAGATATTCATAATATTTCTTTTTAAATGGCGGTTAACATTTTTTTATAATAGAAAAAAGTAATAAAGCAAATATTAATTAATGTATAATAATATATTTAAAGATATTGTAGTAAAAGTGAACTTTTTGGCACTAATGATGGTTCAATAATTGAAATTTTGTGCATGTCTTATGTACTCCCAATTCTCCATTATTACTATCTCATTCCCCACTCAAATTTATTTTTTCATTTTTGGTTAATAAATAACTATATCTTTATTTTTTTTGTCTAATAAATAGTTACTTTTCATTTTTGACAAATAAATAATTATATCTTTATTTTTGTCTTATTTATTTATGCTTGGTCCATTCTTGTTTTATTTAATCACACTCAATTATTTGAATCGATCAATCTAATCAATTTTGGCATACTAACACCGTTTTATTTTAATTACTATATGAATTTTATAACAAATGAATGTTATCATTTTGTTGATTTTAGTTTCTTAATCACGTTGTTAGCCAAAATGTCAAAAAATTTATTTAAGTCGTGCATGAATCTTATAAATTGGTTAAACTGAGGTATCAATATCATATATATATATATATATATATATATATCAAAGAAATTATATAGTTATTGCTTTCAATTTCAATTAGAAAGATAGCATCTTTCATGATTAGAAAAAAAATCTAATGTTTGTATTAATTGAATGAAAATGCCGAAAAAATTATTTAAATTATGTATGAATTTTGTAAGAATTAAGGTATCAAATATCATAATATCAAAAAAAAAAATAGCTATTGCTTTCAATATAGTATACTAGTTAATGACCCGTATATTATACGGGCATTTGAAACATGTTATTTTAATTTTGGACTATCTTTACGAAAATGTATCCAACTTTACCCTTATTCCTATTGTGTGTACCCAGCTTTAAAATATGCTATTGTATGTACTATACTTTCAAACTGTGCTATTGTATGTAATATTGTACTTATTTACTGTTGAAATAGTACATGCAATAGCATGTTTTTTAAAAGTACAATACATACAATAACACATTTTTAAAAGTATAGTACATGCAATAACACTTTTTGAAAGTATAGTACATATAATAGCACATTTTGAAGTTGGATACACACAATAGGAATAAGGGTAAAGTTTGATATATTTTGGTGAAGATAGTCCTTTAATTTTTAATAAAAATAGACATTTACATGACAATTGTCATTACCATTTAAATACTTATGTAAATTATATGTTATACGACAATTGCCATTATAATTGCTTATTACAATAGATATTTTAGTTATCTAATAGCTGTTAAAATTTTAAAATTTATTATTCTTTTGTCAAAAGATTTGAATTTGGTGAATAATTTTAAAACTGGAGGGATTTAGAAATAAAATATGTGTAGTGTTTTGATTTGTAGAATTTTAAATAAAATAAAATATAATTATTTATAAATAATCTACAAAAATAGTTAGATTAAAAAGATGGAATCTTTAAATTTCAAGAATATTTATAAATAATATATGAAAATAATTAGGTTAAAAAGATGAAATCTTTAAGTTTCAAGGATATGAAGAATATAATTGTAATAAAATCTAAACAAATAAATTTATATCTATTTTTATAACTGGGGGGATTAAAAAATAAAATATGTAGTGTTTTTTATTTGTAGAATTTTAAATATAAAATTAATTACTTATAAATAATCTATAAAAATAGTTAGATTAAAAAGATATAATCTTTAAATTTCAAGAATATCAACAACGGAGTTTTAAATAAAATAAATTTTAATTACTTATAAATAATCTATAAAAATACTTAGGTTAAAAAGATAAAATCTTTAAATTTCAAGAATATCAAGAATAGAATTGTAATAAAATCTAAACAAATTAATTTATATCTAATTTTAATAATGTAGTCAAATTAAAAAAATATTCAATATTAAACTCATTTTGAAGGTATTGTCAAGACGATTATAATGATATAATTTATTAAAAATGAAAAATAAAAATTTTAATACATTTTAATTAATATATATTATTATCTTAAAATGATAAGGATGTAAAGTGAAAGATGAGAAAGTAATGGATAAAAAACGTAAATTATAAAGATAATTATGGTATTAAAATAATAAGAATAATTGATGACATCATCATTTGATGATTCTTTTTTAATTGGTCAATCAAATGACTCAATTTCAAAATTATGACATCAGCAAAAACCTTTCTTTAATATATATATAGAATATAGATTTCATGATTCGAATAACACTAATGTTTGAATTAATTAAATAGCTAAAACATAAACAACAGTCCTAATCGAGCCGCAAGCGAAAGAGCAGCAGCATCAGCACCACGCAGAACCAGAATCGACAGACCTGCAACGACACCTCCAATCTCGAACGCAGATCTCAGCCGCTACCTTCGAAACTGCTGCTATATCGAACCTCCTCGAGGGTCCGAATGCCACGATTTCCATATCTCTATTTTTTTATTATATAAAAACCTATGAACGGTATCTTTTTTCTTTTCTAGCAAAAAAATATTGAATTGGTAATTATTTATCTTTTTTAGAGTTTAGAGAAGTCTAACCGAACTATCTGAAAAAGAAAAACAATTTTTAGGTTGTTAAAATAAAATAAAAAATCTGTTATCTATTTGTAAAAGCTTATGAACAATGTCTTTTATACACTTTTTGGGAAAATATAAAATATGAAAATTATTTCTTTTTTGAGTCACTTAAAATTCTTTAAATTAAAAAAAAAAATTGTATTGTCATTTTCTTATTAAAAAAAAATCAAAATCTTGGTTAGAATAATAAAATTCAAAATATATATATATATATATATATATATATCATCTTTATATAAAAAACATACAAGCAATGTCTTTTCTCTTTTTTTTTTTCAAAAAAAATTATTGATTAACTAACAACCATACAACGGTTTTAATGTTATTTATTCGTTCAAAAACTGTCTACGAGCTTAATCGTTCAAAGTATGAAAGTTTGTTGGGTGTATTTTCAGCCTTTTCAATTATTTTCCGTATTAACTTGATTTTATAGGTCATAATGATGTATCTAACAAGTTTTAGAAAGTCTAATGGTTTATTTAATAGGTTTTGGAAAGTCTAATGGCTTATTTGTTCCAAAAAATTGTCCAATGACTTAATCATTCCAACCATTAAAGTCCATAGGGTTTTCTTGGACTTTTCCCTAGATTTTAATGAAATTGGAATTCAACGAGAGAATTTGACTTTAAAGGAATTTTGGAATGAAATTTGATCTTGTCTTTAATTGGTAGAAATTTTATTTTTTTCACTTAAGCTAGTGAATGATGAATTTTTTAAATCATAAAATTCAAAAGATTCTATCAAATTTACTCTCAAACATCACTAAGTAATTTGTTATTTAAATTTTCATCAATTTTCTTTAAATTATGCGAATCTAACAAGTAACAACCCTAAATACTATTTGACACAAACAGATATAACATTTATATAGATCAAGAATCCTATTCCTTCTATTTACATAAAATGTGGATCTTCTTAAATTTGAAAATTTCTTGTATTATTTTTTACAAATTATTACATGGAGTTGTGTTATAGGGTACATATTGGTCATAAGATAGATATTAGAAGAAGTTACATTTTTGTTGTGTTTTATCAAAAATTATGGATCGGCCCCTAAAGCAAAATAGTTACGTAAATTGTTTACGTGATATGCATTTTATTATGGAGTTGGTTTATATAACACTAACTTCATTTTTTTAAATCCATTAACTCAAGAACATCTGAAGATGAAGGTCGACGTCTGAGAAGAGGACAAGGCTCGATGGAAAAGGCAAAAAGGAAAGATAAAAAAAGAGAAAGAAGATAAAAGTATCAAAACATAATATGAGATAAAAACTAAAATATTATTCCCCTAACTATCTCTTTTTTATCGAAGTTGGACTTGGGGAAAATCCAAAATAAAATACATACATATGAATGATTTCCATAATTATTCCGTAAAAAAGGTTTAATATGCAATTATCAATAAAACACAGGGACCCAAAATGTTATTCAGTAAGATTTTAGACATATAGATGCAAAAGAATAGGGGTGTAAATAATGCTAGTCAAGCTCGATTATCACTATACTTGACTCGAACTCGAAAGCCAATACTTAAGCTCGAACTCGACTCGAAAACTCGTGAGTAGTAGAAATTCAAACTCGAACTCAACTCGAAAGCCAATTCTTGAGCTCGAATTGTTTCAAGCTCTAATCAAGCTTGAACTCAAACTCAAACTCTAATCAAGCTCTAATCAAGCTCGAACTCAAACTCAAATCAACCTGGAACCAAACCCATTTATGTTGAAATCTTAGAGTTTATCTTATAAGTTATAAAACTTAAAAATATTTACTTAAACTTTACAAAACTCAAGAATGCATCCAAGTTTTATCATCAAAATAACCAAGTTAAAACTTCCGAACTCCCCTCCACCATTTCTTTAGAATATCTCTTCCAATATGGGACAACTTCACCATATAGTATCTCTTTTTACTTCACCAACTCTTTTTCTTTTCTTTTTTTTCTTTTGTCTTTCTGTTAGTTATGATTTAAATAAAAATAATAATTGATTAATACTTATAGTTAAAAAATATACAGTTTTATTCAAATATCTAAAAGTATATGATATTTTTTTCTTTTTTGGTAAACTATCAACAATTTTTTATTATTATGCTTTACAAATAATATTATGAAACTAATTATATATAAAAAATAGCAAGTATCTCACGAGCTTTTCGAGTTGAGTATTGGGAAGCTCGATTCGACTAGTTGTATTGCCAACTCGAACTCGAGTTCAAGTCTAACCTATTCGAATAGAGTGTTAACTGAGCTTTGATGGATTCAATATTGAATAGCTCGCGAGTTGTTTCTTATTGTTTACGTCCTTACATAAAAATAATAATAGGATTTTTAAGAGAAAAAGAAAATATTTAATTAATTAGTTGGGAATTTAGTTTGTGTCACCATACGCTTGAAAGCAACAACATTTAGTGGATTAGTTGACATGCATGCTTCTACTTCTTCAAAAGTTATATAATTAATTAAATAAATAACTTTCTAACTTAAATATTCATTTTATTCTTTAAAAATAATAAAGATTCAATATTAAGGTCGTGTTTGGTAAAAATAAGCTGGCTTATCAGATAAGCTAGCTTATAACATGTATGGATGAACCATAAGCTAGCTTGTTAAAACACTTGTTGGAGTATCATCTAAACGTGTTTGGATTTGATCATAAGCTAGCTTAGAAGTCAGCTTGTTGAAACGCTAGTTGGAGTAGTGTTTCAGAAGCTTTTGTAGTTTTTTTCCAGTTATACCGTTATTAATATTAATTATTAAACCCCTAAATACCCCTTTTGGTCATTTTATATACTCATTAAGCAAATTTTTATCAAACATAATTTGTTCATAAGATACCTTATCAGCTAATTAATTTGTCAAACACAACCAAACATTATCATTTTCCCTTCAACCTCCATAGAATCTCTTTTATTCATACTTTTTATATCTAGTTAATTTGTGTGTATTTAGACTAACTTTAAAACATAGTATTTTGGTATTAATTAATTGTAAAAAACCTCTTTATATACACCATGAAATCCTGCTGGATTAGCTAACGGAAAATAAAAGCCAAAATGATGATAGTTGCCATACTAACCACGGTGGTGGAGATGGCGGCCATTATGCTATATTTTCCACCACCACCAACCGCCGCCGCGGCTGCGGCCACACCATCGTTGTCGTCATACCCATCTCATCAATTCCTTGCCGTCCAAGAAATCATACACACCACAAAATCAGCTTCCCATGCACCCCACCACACACAAGAACTATTTGACCATGAAACGTTGACCTCCGACGACGACTCTCACGGCGGCAAGAGGTGGAAGCTCAACCTGGTCCACCGTGACAAGATGTCGGAGAACGACGTCGGCCATAAGCGGAAGATCGAAGCTCGGTTGAAACGGGATGTGAAAAGGGTGGCCATTTTGAATAGTCGAATTGACGGTTATGGTGGTGGTGGCGGCGGTGGGGGGCGGTATGAGGTGGAGGATTTTGGGTCGGAGGTGGTTTCCGGCATGCAACAGGGAAGCGGGGAGTATTTTGTGAGAATAGGGGTTGGGAGTCCGCCCCGGAGTCAATACATGGTGGTTGACTCCGGGAGCGACGTTGTGTGGATACAGTGCTTGCCATGCAAGCAGTGTTACCAGCAGTCGGACCCGCTTTTTGACCCGGCCGACTCGGCTTCTTTTGTGGCCGTGTCTTGCGGGTCCGCTGTATGTCAGCATGCAGAGACCGCCGCTGGCTGTCGTGGCCATGGCGGAGGACGCTGGTGCAGGTACGAGGTCTCGTATGGTGACGGGTCCTACACAAAGGGGACTTTAGCCCTCGAGACGCTCAGTTTCGGGAATACCTTTATACGAAACGTTGCCATCGGATGTGGTCATAGAAACCAAGGTTTGTTTATCGGAGCCGCTGGATTACTCGGTATCGGCGGCGGCTCGATGTCGTTGGTGAGTCAACTCGGTGGCGAAGCTGGTGGTGCTTTTAGTTATTGTCTTGTTAGCAGGGGAACTGGTTCCCCTGGTTCGTTGGAATTCGGGAGAGAATCTCTCCCGAGTGATAGTGCAGTGTGGGTCCCACTGCTGCGAAACCCTAGAAACCCTAGTTTTTATTATGTCGGGCTTTCGGGTCTTGGGGTGGGCGGGGTTCAGGTTACGATCCCTGAACCTGTTTTCACATTGAGCGACATGGGCCACGGAGGCGTTGTAATGGACACAGGGACGGCCGTCACTAGACTCCCAACCGTTGCTTATACCGCTTTTCGCGACGCCTTCATAACTCAAACCACGGACCTACCTCGAACAGGACCTGTCTCAATATTTGACACGTGTTACAACCTAAACGGGTTTGTGACCGTTCGAGTTCCAACTGTTTCGTTCTATTTCTCTGGGGGACCAGTGTTGACGCTGCCAGCTAGCAACTTCCTAATTCCAGTGGACGATATGGGAACGTTTTGCTTCGCTTTTGCGCCAACTTCATCAGGACTCTCCATTATTGGAAATATTCAACAAGAAGGCATCCAAATTTCTTTCGATTCCGTAAACGGACTTATGGGGTTCGGCCCCAACGTGTGCTAGCCGCTAGAAACAATATAAGCCCTAAACATATATTATATTCCCCATCCGTCTATGTTTTGCCGCACTTAGCTCTGTCGCTAATGCGCCGTTGCAAAAGCACCGTGTAGTACGAACAAATCACAACCGGGTTTTGTGTTTTATTGTACTATCGTTATCAACTAGATGGTTTTAACGGTTATTGTATGTATAAAAACCAGTTTTCGTGTATGATAATATGATGAGAGTTCTTTCTCTCTCGACACTTGCTCAAATTATGATTCGTCTGTAAACCATTCATAAAACATACGGTAAAATATTCTTTCGTCTGTCAGAAGAATTTATCATTTCAATTCCATCAAATTCCGTTTAACGATTTCTTAATATTTCAACTTTGAATTATTAATTCTATCACATTTATAAGAGAAAATTTGGAGATCGATGAGATTTAAGTTTCAATAATTAATTAAAATCACTACGAGTTACATATAAATGCTAGTTGGCTGTTAATTTGGAGAAAACGTGTGTGATGACGTCAAAAACAATATTCTTCCTTCTAATCCAAGAAAGAAAAAAAAAGTCAAATGGCCGATAATTTTGACTTTTGGAATCTAGAAAAACCGGCCGGCCCCAATGCAACTTCTGAGAACCCGGTCCAAAAGAAGTGGGCCAAAACCAAACGGCCCATGAACTCGTACTTATGTTATTCCTATTTTGCCCCCATCATCTATCATAGAATCAAACCAACATTTATATGGGTATGGACATTTTAGACATTTTACAGAAACAAGAAGAAAAGTTGAAAGATTCAACGTGCAACCCAAGTCAAAATTTTACTATAAATACCCCTTATCCCCCAACACCTCCCTTCATATTTTCATTCATTTCTCTTCTTATTTCGTTGTCTAAAAATGTCGATCGCCACTTCTGCTATCGCCGAAGCTTATGTGATGAGAAAGTGTTATCAAGAAAATATGAAGAAAACAACTCCCGATGCACAAGGTACAACCAAAGAAAGCATGCTTGACAACGATGATCATGCTTCTATGCCCATCGGTTGTTTTCCACGTCTCTTCAGAAAGATTCATTCGACAACTTCTTCGACTGTCCATGTTTCTGATTCTTCTCCACGTCTATCCCAAGAGCTAAAAACGTAACTGATTTGCTTAATAAGCAAACATGGAATGAGATTAATAATCGCTAGAAACATATATCTTGTAATTGTTTATTTATTTAATTGTTTGTTATAGTATATTTTTGAAGACGTTAAATTGTAATTCATGTCAAAACATATCAATATGTTCATTCTTTAAGATAATACAAGTTCATAATAGATATATAATTTTTGTATTCATATCTCCTCGTAAATTTATCAGAAATATATTTAAATGAAAATATTACCAAAAAAGACACAATTAGTATTGTTAATGCACAAAGAATGTCTTGGAACTTGGTAATATGGTAAGGAAGATTAACCCACAGCCACATAGAAACCAACCCTAATTAGTCCTTGCTTAATAAAGCCTAACTCTTAGGCTTTAAACAAATTAAGCAATGACATAAGATTGGGTTTTAGTGTGTGTTTGAGCTTAGCTAATGACATTTTCTCGCTAGTTAAAGTTGTGCTAAAAGTCATGGTAGCGCCTCACAGTTCCCATGAAGTCTTTGATTTTTCCCATGAAAATTTGGGGTTTTTCCTTTCATCGTTTTTCATCACCAGCATAGTTTAACTCGATAGATTCAAGCTTAAGTTGAATGCGATTGTTGAATCCTCTAGATGGACGTTATACCGACGGAATTTTTATCTTAGGACACTGCGTGCGTGCATGCCATCAATCGATTTCGAGAAACCTACGAGAATCTACCAATCAAGTGACTATTCTTTACCGAATGTTGTTTACATTAGTTATAAAGACTTAATAGCCTTAATCAAATTAAAACAGACCAATAATAAAAACAACCTATATAAAAGTAACATTTTTATCAATAGATTCTCAAGCAAAAAATATTTATTAGTTACATAACTTTGTTTATTTTGAATTAAATTAATCAACATAAACTTTTGATTTGAGATTAGATTTCAACAATAGAAATAAAAAATTAGAGTTCTTTAGGTCAAATCCTGCCAAAAAGATCTAAAAATGATAAAATGATTCTGATATATATTTATATTTATAAAAAAGGGTGGTGGGGATACGTCAACAATAACCATAGAAAGAATGGTTGTTGGTGGCAACGGGAAAGGGAAAGGGGTTGCCAACATCGACGTACAAAACTGCCTGAGAAGGGAGGGGGACAGTGGAATAATGTTGCAATGTTCGTTAATTAACCTGGTATTCCCTCTCTATCCACCAATCATGGGCTAACGATAAATGGGGATAAGGGATTTTTATTTGGGGCAGTGAACGCATTTAATAACGACAAGATTGGGAAGGGAGTGGGGACAATTATGGTGTCGTTTAATGATGAGGAGTTGTTGTCCAATTGTCGAGTGGTAGGGATTCTGAGGTTGTATTGTATTGTGTAGAACTGTAGATGTTAACGCATTAAATTTAATTTTTAATTTCATACATTCTTATAGAAAATCCAACAATGTATGAAATAGATTTAGGGGGATTTAGGTTTCAAATCCATTCCAATCACGTGTTTCTTTGTAGGATTATCCGGATTTGAAATCCTATGATTCATTTGAAATCTCACTAAGGATTTCGAAGTCCCACGGGGTTGGTTGGGATTTTAAGAAATTTAATAGGATTTACATGTAATAATTATTTAAAATATCTTAGAAGTCTTTGTTTTCTAATAGCTCTTAACATGTAGCTTAGTTGGCAAATAGGTGGAGAGACTTTACCCAAAAGTACATTACAGATCCTAGAATCAAACCCACGGTCCCCTCGCTAGCCTCATTCGCAAAAAAATTCCATCACATTTGTGTCCTTGGAAGTGGGTTTCATATGGGACCAGTTTGGGTTGCCGGTAATCAATTTTTTGCACAAACAATTATTTTAGGTAATAATCAATCAATAGAAAAGAAATTCCAATATTTTTACATATGTTTATAAATTTTTTTTATAAATAATGAAATTCAATTCATTTTCAAATCGTACAAATTAAACACAAAATATTTCAAATCTAAACCCTTCCAATTTTCAATCTTTCCACAAAAACCATTTCATTAATACCTCCTTATAGTTTTCCTACGATTTTTTTATCAAACTTTGGTGTAATTTATATAGATCTTCTTATTTGATTGTTATATATTGATGGTATACCTCAATTTTTTTTGGGAAAATATGTTTATTTCTTCTAAAACATTATGATAATGTTTATTATGGAAGCAAACGTGTATGATGGCTTTAAAAAGTCATCCTTAATGATCCATTGAAGTCTAGTGATGGAGACTAATGCAACTTCTTTCATTATTTCTTGATTTTTCTCCTCTTCCACCATCTATTCCACTTTACTCCAAACATTGTCTTGTACCCATAAACCCAACTAAAAAGAAAGATAACACCATAGAATTTGGTGCAAGTTGATTTTTTTCAAGAGTTAAGAGTTAATTCATGTCTTCCATTTCCATTGAAATGATGACTAGATTTTGATCTGTAATTTTTTAATTGTATTCTTATTTTTAGGGTAGATAGATATTGTTTGACGTTGAAAGAACCTTCAAGGAACGAAAACGACCTATAAAAAGAAACAATCGGTAGAAAAAGGAACTTCTAATCCCAAGATAGATATCGGTTAGGATAGAAAAAGTCAAAACTCGTTACGTGTTCATACACTCTCATTTTAATGTGTTTTTATAAGACGCGTTTTTTAATTAAAATGAAAGAGATGATGTTTAGGTTAATCAAATAAAGAAAATATCACGAGAGCGTATTAATTAAATTTATTAAACGAATAGCACCTTTTGGACATGTATGTTTTTAGGATTTATTTTACATGAATAGTTGTTTCTTGCTTATAATATCATATAGACATTCCAGGTGAGATTATCAGGTGAATTTACCTTACGGGAGGAACATGACAAGTAATAGACTCTTACCTGGTAAGAGTGATGGCATGAACCAAGAGTTTTACCTGGTAAGTGATTTGACAAGTCTTACGCGGAAAGCACTTACCGAGTAAATTGATGCATACGGTACCATTTTGAAAGACTAAAATATTGTCCGATATAGATGATAGTGTTCAATTTTACCGATAAACGCTTACCGGTAAGTATTTAAGTAAACGACCCTTAAATGATCATATTCAAATTTTAATGAAACCATAGGGACCTTTAGTGTAACTCACTCAAAGATTTATATTGAATGTAAGAGGAAATTGTGCCCCCAACTCAAAATTTTGCTATTAATACAAGGACTCCCCCAACTCCATCCATATTCTTTCATACCATTAATTATCTCTCTTCTTATCTTGTTGCCTAAAAATGTCATTTGCGAGTTCTGCCTTTGTTGAAGCTTATGTGATTAGAAACCATTATCAGGAAAAGATGAAGAATACATCTCTCAATGCACATTATACAACAAAACAATGCATACTTAAAAACGATGATCGTAATTCTATGCCCATTGGTTGTTTCCTAAGTTTCTTCAAACAGATTCATCCTGATTCTTCTCCATGTTCGTCCTAACAGATAGAAACCAAATGGCTGAAGTAAATGAGCAACACGGATTGAATTAAACTTTGGTGAAAGTCAACATGGTTGGGTTTAATTGTAACCGTTCATTTATTTATTACATATTTTTTATGCCATACGAAAATAAATTGTTATGATTAATTGTCATTAGGAAATTATTGCTTACAAACATATAGTCATGATTAGACCCAAATTGATAGCCAAAGGATGTTGATTTTTATGAAAGTAATAGTATTTGTGATGACGGTTTTGATATAATTACGGATTCTAAAAGTTAAACAATATATATGTCAAGGAAAACACATAGTATTTTTTTTTAATAGTAATCTTAATTTGAAATAGAAAAATAATTATATAAAAGTTAGATGAAGTGTCGTATTATTTTACATTTTTATCATTAAGTTGTCAAACAAAATATTTGTTGATTCCTTTTTTTTTTCTTTTATTTAACTAAGTTAACTAACAAATACTTCAAATTTGGGATCACACAAAAGAAGGGAATAATTTGTTTACATCATTTCCTATCAAAAAGATTTAAAGGAAATTTAACCATTTCCTTGAAAACATTATACAAGTAAATTCTAGGGTATGATCATGAGATAATGCGTATTCTTTTGACTCTATAGGTTTTTGATTCTTTTCTTGTGTTATATTAGCTTGACAAGTTATTCAAATGATCAAAACATATTTTGGATTAACAATATAACATACGTTCTTTTAAAGTAAATGGTAAATTATATATATTTTGTGTAACTATGGTGTTAAAGAGTATAAGTTTGTTGTTTCTTAATTCTTGAAAAGACTTAATTCTTGTAACTATGGTAAATTATATATAATAGAATGTTTTTGTTTGACTTTCATTCAACATTATTTTAAATATTGTCTTGCGAATAAAATACGTAATATAAATTTTAATAACAGAAAGCTAAGGATCTTGAAAACTTATGTATTTAACTAAATATTAACTAATAATCTAATTACATCTTTAATTACTTATGGAAAAAAAGCTTTATTCTTGCCCATAAACGTGAAAAAGTCAAACAAGTAGTCAATTATGACTTTCCAAGTCAGATTTCAAAAGAAAATAATTGTTTGACATTTAATCCCCTTGCTCCCCAAGCGAAAATGGGTCTACCATTTTTTCAATTAATTATCCAGGGTCTGTTTGGTTCATGATGGAGAATGAAAATAAGAATAACTGAGAATGTAAATGAAAATAAACATTGTATTGATGTTGTTTGGTTAATACAGAGAATCATTGTTATTATCATTGATGTTATTTGGCTGTTTAACATATATAATAACTGAAAGTTTATTTTGTAGCATTGTCTACCATTTATATAACGTTAACCATTAATTTATCATTTAAACAATACAATACAATTCGGAGTTCATCCAATTTCAAAATACAATAAGATTCGAGATTTCATCCAACTACAAAATACAATATAATTCAAGGTTTCATCCACCCTAAAAAATACAATACAATTCAAGGTTGCATCCACCTTAAAAAATACAATACAATATAATTCAAGGTTTCATCCAACTTCAAAAATAAAACCTATTGGATGTTCCACTTAACCTCAATATACAACACCAAAAAGAGGTTTACATAGCCAACTACATTCATATCAAAAGATTATGTTCAATATCCAAATTCATTGATTAACCGGATACAAGAACCCAAGAACATATGATCTTCTCATGTGAGTCGGCAACGTAAAAAAGACCTTAACTCTGGTAGGTTCATTATAGCAAATTTTAAGAGTTTTACCAACATCGCTAGTAGATATTCCAAGGCTAAGAAGTTCATTTATCATTTCTTGCATCTTCTTATCACTCAATGAATCGGATTTGTTTGCATCGGTCAAAAGATTGGCGGAATAAAAAATAAAACAACAAACTTATGATCCTTAACATCACCATTATACATCACTATTTACGATGGGACTTGAACCCACAACCATACGGGAATATGACACCTTAATACCACTCCAAATGCCACTGGACTACAATCCCGTTGGCCAAATTTATTGTTTCTTAATTCTTGAAAAGGCTTGTTATCTTTACGAGCCTGGCTAGCTCATGAAGTTAACAGATAAAGACAAGGCATTGGGGTTGTTAACCATATATTGTAGGACTTTTATTCAACCTTATTGTGTTTTTTTTATGAATCAATAAATACCCATGAATTCTAATAATAGAAAACCTAATGAAATAAGAGTAATTTGGTGGTTTCGATTTTTATTATATGTTTTTGATTTACGTGTTACATGTATTTTAGGATCCATTTATCAAGCTAACTAGATAATCGTATATCATGTTACCTACCGTATCGAATGATCATGGTAAAAATCAAGAATTTACCTAGTAAGTGAAGCTCGCTACCTTTACACGTGCAAGTGACTCTTAAGTGTGACCAATAGTTCTATGGTTTTACTATATCATTTTTTATGGCAAAAAATTCAACCAGATGAGAGAATAAATAGCAATAATATTTTTGTGAACCTTATAAAGATTGTAAATCATGTAATATTTGAATATTTAAGAAAGATAATTATAGTTCGTTAATTATAATAAACGTTTATATTTAGAAATAATCGACATATTTATAAAATAGTATTTGACGGTTGAGATTGGTTTATAACATTTATAAAGTTTACAAAAGAATAACCTATATAGAATTATAGGGGCATATATTTAAATGAAAAGACATTTTTCATTGTGAACATGAGAACAACCAAAAACGTGACACGTGTTTATATTTAGTATCACTAACGAAAATAAGTGTCTATTCGTTATTAATACTGAATATGGATACGTGTTACGTTGTCGGTTTGTTTTTACGTTCATAATAAAAGATAAGTTTACAACTAAATTTTCATATATATATATAATCAAAAAATATATTAAAATTCTTACAAAACAAAAAACATATTATTTTAAGCAACACAACAACTCCAAGAGGAAAGTTAAGGGCTTGATGCCCAAGCAACCCCACTGCTCTATAAATTTGAGTTTTAAAGCCATACTTCTACAATAGCCTCTCATTTTCTTCTTAGTTTTGGCTTGATTTCGCTTGTATGGCTGGTCACGATTTGAGTGAGATTTACGTATTAACAAATCTCCACAAGAAGAAGATTATCGAAGACGAAAGAAGTGAGAAATACATAACAAACGATGGTGAGGAAGAAAAAGTCTCCCCGCCTACTTGTTTTTGCTGGAATTTCAAGAAAACACGTTCAAATTCTAGTAAACAGTCAATAGGTTCTAAAAAAAAACTTGCAACATCAGACTTCAAATGATGTGGCAATGGAAGACGATAAAAGGAGATGTGGTACATGATATCTAAAAATGGAGGAAGATGAGCCCGACTGATTAATCTACATTCAAGGGAAGAGGTTGCATCGCAAACTCTTTTCAAATGATTGATCGGCGTACGTAATACATAATGGATGTACATGTTTGTGTTTTCTACTTTTTCATGTTGTTTAAAAATAAATAAATTCACACGAGTGTGATAGATTATTGTGTATAATGGTTGTATAATTGTTTTATAGCAAAGAAGAGACGTTTTGGTTCGTTTTTAAGAAATAAAAATAACAATGTTGGGTTCGTACTGTTTTTGTTCTATCAAATTTTGTGAGAAATGGTCGTTACCCAGTATAGGATTTACGATTGATTTCATGATATCAAACCAAACATTATTAATTACTCATATTTTTATTCTCCGCCTCCTAATACTCCCATTTTAATGTGATTTTTATAAGATTTACGTGTTCATACACTCTCATTTTAATGTGTTTTTATAAGACGCGTTTTCTAATTAAAATGAAAGAGATGATGTTTAGGTTAATCAAATAAAGAAAATATCACGAGAGCGTATTAATTAAATTTATTAAATGAATAGCACCTTTTGGACATGTATGTTTTTAGGATTTATTTTACATGAATAGTTGTTTCTTGCTTATAATATCATATAGACATTCCAGGTGAGATTATCAGGTGAATTTACCTTACGGGAGGAACATGACAAGTAATAGACTCTTACCTGGTAAAAGTGATGGCATGAACCAAGTGTTTTACCTGATAAGTGATTTGACAAGTCTTACACGGCAAGCACTTACCGAGTAAATTGATGCATACGGTACCATTTTGAAAGACTAAAATACTGTCCGATATAGATGATAGTGTTCAATTTTACCGATAAACGCTTACCGGTAAGTATTTAAGTAAACGACCCTTAAATGATCATATTCAAATTTTGATGAAACCATAGGGACCTTTAGTGTAATTCACTCAAAGATTTATATTGAATGTAAGAGGAAATTGTGCCCCCAACTCAAAATTTTGCTATTAATACAAGGACTCCCCCAACTCCATCCATATTCTTTCATACCATTATTTATCTCTCTTCTTATCTTGTTGCCTAAAAATGTCATTTGCGAGTTCTGCCTTTGTTGAAGCTTATGTGATTAGAAACCATTATCAGGAAAAGATGAAGAATACATCTCCCAATGCACATTATACAACAAAACAATGCATACTTGAAAACGATGATCGTAATTCTATGCCCATTGGTTGTTTCCTAAGTTTCTTCAAACAGATTCATCCTCATGCAACTTCTTCGACTGTCATGCCTTCTGGCTCCTGATTCTTCTCCATGTTCGTCCTAACAGATAGAAACCAAATGGCTGAAGTAAACGAGCAACACGGATTGAATTAAACTGTGGTGAAAGCCAACATGGTTGGGTTTAATTGTAACCGTTCATTTATTTATTACATATTTTTTATGCGAAAATAAATTGTTATGATTTAATTGTCATTAGGAAAATTATTTCTTACAAACATATAGTCATGATCAGACCCAAATTGATAGCCAAAGGATGTTGATTTTTATGAAAGTAATAGTATTTGTGATGACGGTTTTGATATAATTACGGATTCTAAAAGTTAAACAATATATATGTCAAGGAAAACACATGGTATTTTTTTTAAATAGTAATCTTAATTTGAAATAGAAAAATAATTATATAAAAGTTAGATGAAGTGTCGTTTTATTTTACATTTGTATCATTAAGTTGTCAAACAAAATATTTGTTGGTTCCTTTTTTTTCTTTTATTTAACTAAGTTAAACTAACAAATACTTCAAATTTGGGATCACACAAAAGAAGGGAATAATTTGCTTACATCATTTCCTATAAAAAAGATTTAAAGGAAATTTAACCATTTCCTTGAAAACATTATACAAGTAAATTCTAGGGTATGATGAGATAATGCGTATTGTTTTGACTCTATAGGTTTTTGATTATTTTCTTGTGTTATATTAGCTTGACAAGTTATTCAAATGATCAACACATATTTTGGATTAACCATATAACATACGTTCTTTTAAAGTAAATGGTAAATTATATATATTTTGTGTAACTATGGTGTTAAAGAGTATAAGTTTGTTGTTTCTTAATTCTTGAAAAGACTTGATACGTTTTACGATAGCTCATGGTGTTAGTGAATAAACAATAGGCTAGAGATAGCTCATGAACCATATAATAGAATGTTTTGTTTGACTTTTTTTTTTGTACGGCAATAAACTCACACACGTATCCGCGGTATCCGGGCATCCAATTGGACAGCACCGACTTTCATTCAACATTATTTTAAATATTGTCTTGCGAATAAAATACATAATATAAAGTTTAATAACAGAAAGCTAAGGATCTTGAAAACTTATGTATTTAACTAATAATCTAATTACATCTTTAATTACTTATGAAAAAAAGTTTTATTCTTGCCCATAAACGTGAAAAAGTGAAACAAGTAGTCAATTATGACTTTCCAAGTCAGATTTCAAAAGAAAACAATTGTTTGACATTTAATCCCCTTGCTCCCCAAGCGAAAATGGGTCTACCATTTTTTCAATTAATTATCAAGGGTCTGGTTGGTTCATGCAGGAGAATGAAAATAAGAATGATTAAGAATGTAAATGAAAATAAACATTGTATTGATGTTGTTTGGTTAATACAGAGAATCATTGTTATTATCATTGATGTTATTTGGCTGTTTAACATATATAATAACTGAAAGTTTATTTTGTAGCATTGTCTACCATTTATATAACGTTAACCATTAATTTATCATTTAAACAATACAATTCGGAGTTCATCCAATTTCAAAATACAATATGATTCGAGATTTCATCCAACTACAAAATACAATATAATTCAAGGTTTCATCCACCCTCAACAATACAATTCAAGGTTTCATCCACCTTAAAAAATACAATACAATATAATTCAAGGTTTCATCCAACTTCAAAAATAAAAACTATTGGATGTTCCACTTAACCTCAATATACAACACCAAAAAGAGGTTTACATAGCCAACTACATTCATATCAAAAGATCATGTTCAATATCCAAATTCATTGATTAACCGGATACAAGAACCCAAGAACACATATTCGTAGGAGTAAAGGGAACGCCTACCAAATTTTTGTTGGATATTTTAGTGTAATTGGATTAACTAGTTTGACCAAATTTCATCATAATAAACTTCATTTAGACTCGGTGGTGCGGAGTGCACATCTACTTGAATTTATTATGATATTAGGGGCGAAGCCCCTAATGAACGGGGGTCCGGGGGCAGCGCCCCCGGGAGCGGGGTCCAAGGGGCAGAGCCCCTGGCTGGGGTCGAGCTGCCAGGTCAGCTTGGAAATTTTTTTATTTCCACTAAGTTGCTATATTGAAAATACTTAGAAATTTAATTTTCCGAAATTTAGACCCGACCCGAATTGACCCGGTTTTGACCCGGTTTGAATAACAGAAAAAACTGCTTTTCGGCAGTTATCTGTTTTTTTGGATATAGTTTCATTTGGTCATCAATTTCGTTTCTCTGGTTCACGAAATCGAAAACAAACACACATAGAATTCGTAAATTCTCTGAATTGTATCCGATTGAATAATTCGGGAGAACCACCGAATTGATTCGATCTGAAAGTGTTTCACGCCTTTCAGAGATATCCAATCATTCCTATTTCGTTACTGTAAATTTCCTCACAAAGATCGAATCAATTTTGAAGATGACGAACCCTGTTTCGATGAAGGATATGCACAAGACGTTTGCAAAGTTGGATAAATTTTCTGGACAGGATTTCCGAAGATGGCAGAAGAAGATGCACTTCTATCTCACGGAGTTGAAAGTGGTGTATGTTCTGAGTACTCCATGCCCTGCGTTTGTTGAGAATGAAACCCTGGAACAGACTCGAAATCGCTCAAAGTGGGAAAACGCAGACTACATATGTCGTGGCCATATACTAAACGGTATGTCTGATTCCTTGTTTGATGTTTATCAAAACGTAGAGTCTGCAAAAGAGTTATGGGATCGTTTAGAAGCCAAATACATGGCAGAAGATGTGTCTAGTAAGAAATTTCTTGTTGGTAATTTTCTGAATTATAAGATGGTAGACACTAGGCCTGTTATGGAACAGTATCATGAACTGCAAAGAATGTTAGGACAGTTTGCACAATATGATATGAAGATGGATGAGTCAATTTCTGTTTCTAGTATCATAGATAAGTTGCCCCCTTCTTGGAAAGATTTCAAGAATAATCTGAAACATAAGAAGGAGGAATTGACTCTGGTTGAACTTGGAAGTCATTTCCAAATTGAACAGTCCATACGTGATATGGAAAAGGTTTCTGTTGGTGGTCCAAAAGCTGTGACCGGTTCTGCTGTGAATATGGTGGAGGAGGGTGAATCCTCTAAGGCTGGAAAAGGGAAACGAAAGTTCCATGGCAGTAACTTCAAAGGTCCAAATAAGAAACCAAAAGTAACCTGTTGGAAGTGTGGGAAACCTGGACACTTCAAGAGGGATTGCAGGTCTGGAAAAGGTGGAGGTAAAGTGAAAAACGAGGCTGGTCCAAGTGGATCTAAGGATCCCGGAAAGCAATCAGGTATGTTTGTGGTACCTGCTGATCATTCTGTTGAGAACTATTATGTATCAATGATTTCTGAATCATTTTATGTGCAGGATGATGATATTTCATGGTGGGTGGATTCAGGAGCAACATGTCACGTGTGCAAAAATCTTCAATGGTTCAAGGATTTCAAGCCAATTGAAGATGGATCATTGTTGAAGATGGGCAATGTTGCAACTGAACCGATTAAAGGACTAGGATCTGTTAATCTAGTCTTTACTTCTGGAAACTGTTTACTATTATGTAATGTATTGTATGTACCTGGTCTTCGTAAGAACTTATTATCTGGTATTGTATTGAATAATTGTGGCTATAAGCAAGTCATGGAAAGTGACAAGTATATCTTGTCCAAACATGGAACTTTTGTTGGCTTTGGTTATTTAAATGGAATGTTTAAATTAAATTTAGATGTTTCATTTGTTAATAATTCTGTTTGCATGGCTTCTACGAGTTCTAGCAATAATTGTAGTAAAACTGAATTATGGCATGCTAGACTAGGACACGTACATTACAAGAGAATGAAAGACATGTCAAAAATGAGTCTAATACCTGCTTTTGAATTGAATGGTGAAAAGTGTAAAACTTGTATGTTGACTAAGATCACTAGACAACCTTTCGCCAAAAATATCGATAGAGATACAAAGGTTTTAGAACTCATACACAGTGACTTGTGTGATTTTCACTCAACACCATCACTTGGTAATAAAAAGTATGTAGTTACTTTTATTGATGATGCTACTAGATATTGCTATGTTTACTTGTGTCATACTAAAGATGAAGCTCTTGAAAAGTTTAAAATTTAAAAGAGGAAGTAGAGCTTTATCATGGTGTGAAGATTAAAACCCTTCGCACTGATAGGGGAGGTGAGTATTATGATCCAGTATATTTTCAATCTACTGGTATAATACATCAGACCACTGCTCCGTATACACCACAACAAAATGGTATATCTGAAAGAAAGAATAGGACATTAAAGGAAATGGTTAATTCCATGTTAACCTATTCTGGCCTAAGTGATGGATTTTGGGGTGAGGCTATGTTGACAGCCTGTTATTTATTAAATAGAGTTCCTAATAAAAGGAACAAGATAACCCCTTATGAACTTTGGCATAAAAAGGTACCAAAACTGAGTTATCTCAGAGTTTGGGGATGTAGAGCTGTGGTAAGATTGACTGATCCTAAAATAAATAATATTGGTCAAAGAGGTATAGATTGTGTATTCATTGGCTATCCTGAGAATTCTAAGTGCTATAGGTTCTATGTCATAGAATCTAATGCATATGTATCCGTGCACTCTGTGATTGAGTCACGAGATGCTGATTTTGGCAATGAGGATAGATTTACATCTGTACCTAAACCTACGGATATGATTGCAAGTTCTAGTAACTTTGGTGCATCTGACCAAGTGACTGTTTCTCCTCCTGAGCCTGTTGCGCCTAGGCGGAGTGTAAGAGCAAGGAAGGCCAAATCTTTTGGTGATGATTTCCAACTTTATTTGGTCGAAGGATCAAGGAATAAAGTTGATTATCAATATCAATATTGTTTCAATGTTGATGAAGATCCTAAGACATACAGTGTTGATAGTTCGTTTTCCGGATCAAATCCAAGTTTTGAGCAAACCCCACGAGCACAAGTGTGTGACGGAATCATAGAGAACGAGAACTTTTAAGTTATTAATTTGATACTAATATCGATATAGTATTTCTAAATTTTTATGAGGTTTTTAAATTTTATACTATACAAATATCAAAACACTATCTACTCAAAACCATATTGTAAAATAAACAAAGACGAAAAATAAGACAAAATATTGAAAATTGAGATTTATTGATCGTTTCTAGTAAAATACAATAAAAATAATATATATGTGTAACATCCCATTTTCTAAAACGATAATTTGAAACATAAAGTAACCAAAATCCATTCACGAGCGGAAGCTTGTTCAATATTACAATAAAACCATTACGTTTGGAACCTAAATCCAGAGAAAATCCAACTGAGTACATAAGGCAAAGTTACGAAAAACATTTATAGTTTAATTTCAAAAACATAACAGAGTTTGACATCCCATTATAGCATTTCCTTCAAAACCAGCTCGACTGAACTGCTAACCCGGGGCTTCATACGGTAGCCTTCTCTTTTCCCTTGCGGGAAGTACCTGCCACTAAAAGGGTAAACAACAACGGGGTAAGCATAAAGCTTAGTGAGCACACACACAAACTCTTACTATCATGCAACACAATCACATTACATCGTAATCATAAACATGCAACTCCAACCTTCCTTACAGTTCAATACTGTCAAGGAAGTAAATGACACTGGTACCAGGCCTCTCCAAATTTCCTAGGGGTATTGCTACCACCATAGGTACTCTCCCAAGTCCCCGAAGGAACACATCACATAATCACATGCAAACATAACCATGCACACATAACATTAAGAGTTAAGTGAGGTACTCACCTGACAAGCTGATTAGCGAGCCCTCCTAACTAGCACAACAATCACTTCGTGACACCTATCCATAACACATACACATATACATCAAACATTGCCCAAAAAGGGTCCTTAAACCACAACTCGACTCTCTAACACGAAATGGCCAAGCTACACCCGACCAATTTCCACGAAACTTCGCATAACGTCTAGTTACATAAGCCCTTAGGGGTACATAAGCTAAAGAACCCCAAACGAAGCCATTTCGGAAAACTCGAAAATCACTCGAGTGGTATCGGCGGGTTACCCCGCGGGTTGTTACCCGCGGACTACCCGCGGATGCCCCCTGCACGCACCCCTCACGCGGGTTACGATCACAGCCGAGGGTTTCCACCCCAAAACTCCAAATTCGACCAAATTCAACCAATTATAACAATATACAACCACTATGGACGATATCTAACACTTACATGCGATCAATATGCTCGTAAACATGCCAATTGATGATCGGTTGATCATCAATCCAACATACAACCTAACCAACCAAAAACTACAACACAAACTACAATTGAAGGCACAATTAACATGGAACTCTTACCCTTGAAGCGAGCAACGCGATCAATCACGAACTCGATCACCACAACCTCCAATTGAACTCCTTGCTTTCTTCCCAAATTGCCTCCTCTCTCTCAAGAAACGTTCTCTGAAACTGCCCATCTCCAGGAGTTAGGGTTACTACTCCTTTTATCTAACTACACATCCCTTCACTTCCACAATTGACACTGGGGCCCCTCTACTCCTAAAACATAACCATAATTAGCCACTTAAATATTTAAACCAAAAACAAGGAAAGTGAACACGGGTGTTACAATATGCTTGATCTTTTGATCGGAAATTAAAAAAAATTAAAAGACAAGAATACCCTTAACAGTAGACATTATTAATATGAATTAGTCAAAAAACAAAAAACTGACAAAATGACAATCACCATTTCTAAAAGTATACGCTTTTCAATATAAGAACAAGACTTGATACTTCAAAGGCCAAGAGAATAACTTTTATAATTTCATTCTTATTATAAGAAGATTTTGGTATTTTATTAGTAATTAGGTATTTTTATATCAAAGTTTATCATATTTCTAGATGTAATTATTTAATTTCCTCAAAAACAACAAACAAATTTAATAAGTAATAAAATAATGAATGAGCGTGCTCTCAAAGGCAAATGTCCCTTATAAATACTCATGTACTTCCCCCAACATCCATATTTCATATCAAACCTTTCTTTTCTTATTTGGTTGCATACAACAATGGCTGGTAGTGGTTCTGCCCTTGCTCAAGCTCAACTCATGGCCAAACTCCATCACAAAAGTACGAATTTCGATGCCAATCGTACAACAGAAGCGGACAACGCTTATCGTCATGCTTCTTCAGCCATTGGTTGCTTCCCAAGTTTCTTCAACAAGATTCATCCCAAAACCTCCTCAACGGTCTCGGTTTCAGATCATTCTTCTACTCGTTCATCACTATCAGTGGAAAATTCCGAATCTCGTACAATCGGAGGCACAAATTAAACTAGACGCAAGACTTCAAACATTTAGTTTTTACTTTTTCGTAGGCAAAGTCATAAGAAGGCAATTGATCACCTCCTTTGCTAAGCCACATGGACCCGCACCTAATCACTCTTGTGTGCTAGAAACCCAACAATGATGATCAAGAGTGTGTTGTTAAAACCTACAAGCTTTCTAGTATTACTATATAAACTATATTTGAAATGCTTATTTTCTTGCAACGTTTTGTTTATTTATCACAAAAAATATGAATCTTGTTGTGTTAAAAAAAGCTTAGGGCTAGTGACCTGGACTGAATTAATGACAATCAGTGACAATCAGATAAGCCTAAATGAACCGAAAGTGTAAAATACGTTAAGATACTTGTTTAAGCGATAAATCCTGAAACCGACTCACTAGACGACGACACGTGGCAACCTAGTTACTCTTTTATTATATATAGATATGTATTTGTTTGATTTCAATAAATTAAGGACTTGTTTGTTCAAAAACCATTTAGAATTTTGATCACAAAAAACAAGGTTCTAAATGGCGTGAGACGTAGCGTGGCGGCGAGGCCAAGCCTCAAGCCTTATGAGGCATGGCGTTTGCAAGGCGTGACATATGACGTCAAATTTCCAGTTCATTTAAAATATTATATAATGTTTTGTATCGTTATTCAATGAGTTAATAGTAATAAGCAAGGTAAAAATTAGGCTATATGTTAAAAACTAGCACCTTAAAAACGTAAAGAACAATCAAATATAGCATTAGGAAGAACTGCGTAGTAGGCCATGGCGTGCCAAAAGGCTTAACGTGGCGTGAGACAATAGCCTTGAAGCCATGGCGTGCCATGACAGGCGTGTGGCGCGTTTTTTAGATTATTTGAAACAACTTCAATAGATTATTAAAAAAAACACTTTAAAGTGAAGAATCAAAATTCAAAATCAGATTTTCTATTTTTGATATTGCAATTATATAATAGATTCGCTATAGAGTAATTATGGATTTGGTCCATGTGATTTGGTGGTTTTTACGGATTTCATTTTTTTTTTTTTTTGAGAAGGTTCACCTGGACTTTGGCCAGACTACATCCTTGGCAATTTTTACCGAGAGCTAAAGCATGCTCCCCTGGGATTACGGATTTCATTTTTAGGCTTCATAAATTACGGATTTTCATTTTTAGGCTTCATAAATTACGGATTTGGTCCTAGTGGTATGCATTTCTGTTGGATTTTGTGCCTATGATATATGATTTCCGTTGGATTCGGTTTCTGTCGTATGCATTTTATTTTGGATTTGGTTCCTATTGTATGTATAGATTTGTTGAATGGCCATTAGGCCGAATGACCAAATCTAAAATAAAATACATATCATAGGGACTAAATTCTTAATTAGTAAAGCATAGTGACAAAATCCATAAAATCCACCAAACCATATGGACTAAATCCATAATTTACTCTTTATATAAGGGATCTCCAACCAATATTTAGGTTTTTTGATTGATTTTGCTTGTGGAATATTCCTAAGGTAAATTGTATCAAAAACTTCATGTCTTTAGTTTATTTTCCATTAAAATCAAATTTTAGTAAAAGCGAAAATATAAATTATTCTATTATAACTTTGATCAATGAAATGTAAACATAAATTATTAATTAGTTGAAGCTTCGCCATTTTATTTAATAAGTTGTTTTTAAATCAACTGATAATTATTTATTAATTACATTTTTGTTTGTAAAAGGACATATATGCCCTCATGTGCAAATTACATGGGTTTTTAAACAGAGGCAACCTAACGGTGTTACTCCTCAAAGGCCAAATTCAAGCATTTTTGCATACCATAAGACTTTTCTTGCAATGAAAATTTTGTAGCGATCAAAAGTAAGAACACAACAAACCAAATAAGTGGTCAAACCTGACTATTCCATTTCAATTCCTTCAAAGTCAAATTTCTTTGATATATTTCATTTCATTCAAAAGTATTCTGCAAAACAAATGTCATCTTATAGGACAAGTTGGATAGCCTTCGGTACAAAGGACCAAATCCATTGCAAATTGGACAAATAAAAAGATTTTTTTTGTAATTGATTAAGGTAAAGGACAAACTCTATAATAAATAATATACTCATGGACCAAATACGTAAGTTACTCTATAGAAAATATGTGGTGGGGTTTATTTTATTTATACTAGTGGCAAAACCGCGCGTTGCGCGGTATCGAGAGTAATTCACAAAAACCAATATTTAAAAAAATATAAGAAAAAAAAACATCAATGGAGGTTTCTCATTGATTTTATGGTTTTTCATTTATATATTTATATTAAGACAATACCATCCTCTTCTTCTTTCTTATACATATGTGATGCAGTGGATACAATGAAACTAAGACTGAACACGTTATTATATGAATACCCGTGTCAGTGTCTTCTAAGGTTAATAGATTCAACCAAATCCAAAACCTTAGGCTTCAAAATTCGAATTCTCGCGAGAATTCAAAGGTTGGAAGGGAAAATCAAAAGTTTCTGATTTATTATATGTCATTTCAAAAAACTTAACTGAAACACAAATAAAAATACTGAAATTAAACGGGCCTACCAAAAGCCATGGGCCGAACACAATGCCCAAAAACGAAAAGAAACACAAAAACGTCTAAAAAGTCACTTAAACAGCGTTTATAGAGGTCGAAAAGTTCGTTAGGCCCCTACGGGTCCTAACCACGGGGTGCTCCCTATCTCAAGCTTTAATACGACAGGTAAATCGTCCAAAACGGACGTCCGGAGCAAAAGTTATACCCTTCTGAAGTTGCACCTGTTTGTCCCCCGATCGTGCCTCTCTAAAAACTTCAAGGCCCTCTCCTCCACCAATCGACCCGTATCAATATGACTTTACTCAAATATTTCAATGTTCTACCCATGTTAATTGTTTAATTAAAAATGATTAAATCGTTAAAAAAGTTTATATTTATAACGAATGTTAGGTTATAACAGATATGTTTATATGTTGATTTATTGTTTAATTTATATATTTGATACTAAAATCATTAAAACGTTACTTAAACATGTTTAAAAAAACAAAAGGCAAATATAAAATTAATTAGTTTATTTAACTATTAAATTGGGTTTAGCTATAATTAACCAACACCATTTCACATCTTTCAACAACACCAATAAACCTAAATACACATCTTACTTTTCAAATTTCATCTTGCTACCATTGGAATACAAAACTACACAAAACTTTCATATTTTCACCAACATCCAAACCTTTTAAAAAATATAATCAAAATCTAGAAATTAGATAAATAGCAATGACACTCTCATTGTGCCACATCATTCTTTTGGGTTTTTGCTTTTATATATATAAAGATTTTAGCTTACAAAAAAAGGTATATATGTTAGTGGTTTAATTAAAAAGCAATGCTGCAGAAAAAGAAGATTTGTTGAAATGATTAAATCGTTTAAAAAAGTTTATATTTATAACGAATGTTAGGTTATAACAGATATGTTTATAGAGGTCGAAAAGTTCGTTAGGCCCCTACGGGACCTAACCACGGCGTGCTCCCTATCTCAAGCTTTAATTCGACGGGTAAATCATCCAAAACGGACGTCCGGAGCAAAAGTTATACCCTTCTGAAGTTGCACCTGTTTGTCCCCCGATCGTGGTCTCTAAAAACTTCCTAAAAACTTCAAGGCCCTCTCCTCCACCAATCGACCCGTATCAATATGACTTTACTCAAATATTTCAATGTTCTACCCATGTTAATTGTTTAATTAAAAATGATTAAATCGTTTAAAAAGTTTATATTTATAACGAATGTTAGGTTATAACAGATATGTTTATATGTTGATTTATTGTTTAATTTATATATTTGATACTAAAATCATTAAAACGTTACTTAAACATGTTTAAAAAAAACAAAAGGCAAATATAAAATTAATTAGTTTATTTAACTATTAAATTGGGTTTAGCTACAATTAACCAACACCATTTCACATCTTTCAACAACAGCAATAAACCCCTTTAAATACACATCTTTACTTTTCAAATTTTCATCTTGCTACCAATGTGGGACACACAAAACTTTCATATTTTCACCAACTCCAACCCTTTGTAAAAAAATAAATCAAAATTCTAGGAAATTAGATAAATAGCAATGGAGCTCTCTCATTGTGCCACATCATTCTCTTTGGTTTTGCTTTTATATATATTAAAGATTGTTAGCTTACAAAAAAAGGTATATATGTTTGTGGTTTAATTAAAAATGATTAAATCGTTTAAAAAAATATATATTTATAACGAATGTTAGGTTATAACAGATATGTTTATAGAGGTCGAAAAGTTCGTTAGGCCCCTACGGGACCTAACTACGGCGTGCTCCCTATCTCAAGCTTTAATTCGACGGGTAAATCGTCCAAAACGGACGTCCGGAGCAAAAGTTATACCCTTCTGAAGTTGCACCTGTTTGTCCCCCGATCGTGGCTCTCTAAAAACTTCAAGGCCCTCTCCTCCACCAATCGACCCGTACCAATATGACTTTACTCAAATATTTCAATGTTCTACCCATGTTAATTGTTTAATTAAAAATGATTAAATCGTTTAAAAAAGTTTATATTTATAACGAATGTTAGGTTATAACATATAATGTTTATATGTTATTAATTGTTTATTTATATATTTGATACTAAAATCATTAAAACGTTTCTTAAACATGTTAAAAAAAAGGGAAATATAAATTAATTAGTTTATTTACATTAAATTGGTTTACTACAATAACCAACACATTTCACACTTTCAAAACACAATAAACCTTTAATACACTCTTACTTTCAAATTTTCATCTTGCTATGTGGGACACACAACTACACAAACTTTCATATTTCACCAACTCCAACCTTGTAAAAAAATAATCAAAATCTAGGAAATTAGATAAATAGCAATGGAGTTCTCTCATTGTGCCACATCATTCTCTTTGGGTTTTGCTTTTATATATAAAAGATTTGGTGGATCTTTGAAATGAAGTCAAAAATGAATAATAAAATATTTTGATTGGCAATTTAGCCTCCTTGTTCCCCAAGCATAAAACGGGGTCTACCATTTTTTAATCAATTATTAAAGGTGTTTTATATGATTTCCTTTAAATATTAATGTTATTTGTTATAAATTGAAAAGTGAATTATACCAGAGGTCGTTGTAGTCTGCTTAAAATTTAGATATATCCCTTTAAATGCATTATCTACTAATACATGTGGTGTTCTTAACTTTTTTTTTCTTACTTTGTTCACACTTAATAACCCATTAAATAAGATTCATTAAGTTAAGACATGTGCTTTTATATGTAAGCAGTTTATGTATTTTGATCTTTTTTCTATAAAAATAACTTAATATTAAATACTAATTTTTTAACGGCAACAAAAGGAGTAAGGAAAGGGCTTCGGCATAACCATCACTTTAGCCGAAACACACTTAAGAAAATATAAAAAATTAGCAAGATGTTATAACCAAAGTACAAGCCATACAAGCCAACGAAATTAAAAAAAAAAAAAACTCCCAAAGGTAAAGCTAAACCTCTACTTAACTATACAAGAGACTAAGTATCTAAAGAATTAATTACTACACCAAAGATTCCTATCAAGCACTCTAACCAAAAGAAGGTCATAGCTTGAATCGAGCCCAGAAAACTTTGAAATACCTTTGTTATTTTTGAAGCACTTACCATTCCTATAGTTCCACACCATCCATAGATAAGTGTAAGTTACCCCTTGAAACATAAGAACATGATCGTTTTTAAGTTGAATTTTATTCCCACAAATAAATAAGCCATCCAAATCACGAATAGAATTTGGATCAATTTTCCACCTGGAGCAAATTTCTAGCAACATTATGCAATTAGAGAACAAATGATGCTCTGATTCTACTTCATTTCCATACAAATAATGTAAGTCATAAATAATGGTCACTCCTCTTTTTCAAGATTGGAGCATGTAGACAATCTTTGCTAGGAACAAGGTTAACCAACATGAAAGAAGTAGAACAAAATCTATCATAGGAAAAGTCTTCAAAAGGAAACCTGCAAAAAACAGCAGTGAAACCCTTCGCTAGATCATAAGCCCAAACCTAATGATCCTTAGACCCATAGGAAGAGAAGGATTTGCATAGCCACACAATCTCCATCAGTTCCTACAGTTACTCAATTGAGTAAGGAGCCCTATGCCAATCATCCTCCTAATACAAATTGAATTATCATCAACTAATAGCCGATCCGAAATTAAACAATTTTTCTTAGACCTAATGCAAATAAGGCAGGAAATTTGACCTTAAGTGGAGAACTAGTTAGCCATGGATCATTCCAAAAAGATAGGGATGAGATGTGACTAATCTTTCGCTAGAAGAGACCATGCAATGGAATATTAACCTTTTCAAAACAGTTATTGGAAGCTTAAGCTTGTACTACTTTTCTTTATTCAAAGTCCCAAAAAAGGTGTGCAATAAATTGGAGAGTCCTCAATCTAGATTCTTTTGGGCATGGGATCGGAAGAGAGGAAAATTTCATGGATCGCTTGGCACAAAGTTATTTCATGTTTTGAGTATGGTGGATTTCAAATCAGAAGTCTTTGTGCTCAACATTTATTACTTCTTGTTAAATGGTGGTGGCGTTTCCAATCGGAAACGGTTATTCAAATATTAAATACTATATATAATTAAAAAAACTCTCCCCTCTCAATGTTTTCCACCTTTCTGCAAATCGATGCCAGCGATGAAAAAAATATTTCCCCTCCTTTTTGTTCTCATAGGTGAAACTCACTAAATGAAGAAGCTCCTTATTTGTTTGCCTGCATCTGCCTTTCATCTCCAATTGTCCCACGTAACCTCCTTTTCCTACGGCGCACAAGTTGTCCAGCACATTTTCTCCGATGCTGCACATCTACCATCTTCATGCATCTAGGTATTGTATCAACGACGCTTGGATCCCACCATCAAATCGTTTTCTATCTAGAATTTTTTTAAATGATTTGGGGTTGTATGTTTACATATATAAATATTTATTTGATGCTTGTTCTTGATGTTACTAATGAACAAGATGAAGATTCATAAGAAATTACCTTGCTGAACTTAAAAACAAATGAAGAAGAATAACCTTTATTTAAATATTGACGAAATTGCTTCTCACATAAGGGCCGCTTAGGGTGGCTAATAGACATCAAGTCAACAATATGAACTTAAGGGACCTGCTAAGTTATGAAAATAAAAAATTAGGGACCTCTAGCTAGTGTAAATAATACGTTTAAGAGACCCTATCCAAAATTTAGGTAAACCACCGAAACCTTCCATGTAATTCACTCTTTAGGTTAAATTGTATCAAAACAAAATCAACTTTATCTCCATTTTCTATTTTCAAAAACCAATGGATGATGAACAAATTTAAAGAATAGAACAATATAATTTTATTAAACTAAAACTAAGTACATCACAATATATATTAAGTTAGTCAATATTTTACTTAAAATATGTCTTGTACTATAATATTTTAATTGTAATACTAGAAAAGGAATAAAAAAACTAATACTAATTTGTTTATTTTACGAGAAGAACTACTCTGATCACAATTCTATAAATTTAACGTTTTGAAGCCATTTTTGTATCAACTTTTTTAGAAGGTTTGGCTTGGCTTGGATATATATGACATGCTATGATTTGCATGAGATGTACTTATTGACAAAGCTTCAGAAATAGAAGAGTTTGAAACTGAAATGTCACGTAATACAAATGATTGTGACGAAATAATCTTCCTGACTACTCTATGTTGGAATTTCAAGAAATCACGTTCAAATTCGTATGCACAGTCAATTGATTCTGAAGAAAAGTTTGTGACATCAAGCTTCTAATTAATAGTGTGATAGTGAGCGAAAACAAATAAATGCATCAAACAAAAATGAGTGAGTAATTAATAATTAATTAAATGAAAGGGCTTCATACCAAACCATTTTGGAATGGTCGATTGGCATCATATATGATGTATGTATGTAATTTTCATGTAGTTGGAAAAATGAAGTTAAAATGGTTTTCTTAATCATTTATGATTTTTCAAAGCAAATAACATGTAAACGTGCAAACCGGAGAAACATTCCAATTTGTAATAATGGATGTTTTTGCATAAAAGGCAATCATAAGGCTATAAGTTTTTTTGCCACAACTTGAAACTAAAACTTTTTCTTTCAAGTTACTTGTTTTTTCAAGACTTATTTGCAACTAATAAGAAGTAAGAATTGTGTTTTTTTTTTCAAGCAACCATGAGTTGTGTTTGAGTTCTATCGACTATCGAGCAACTACGTACTGTAATGTCATAATTTTTTATTCGTAGTTGATTTTTGTTCTTTCATTATTTCAATACTATTTATACTTACCAACCATCGTGTAGACATCTTGTAACCATGGTGATGCCATAACTTTTTATTGGCAACTTAAATAGAGATGATTTGTTTAGATTGCTTATTTTCTTAAAAAAATTATTTATTGACAAAAGTTTTAGGTTGTATCAAACAACAATTAAGTTGTCATTGAGTTCCTATTGTATAACCTTCATGAAGAAGATCTTCAATAAACTTATTACAAATTTATTATACTTAGAGAAATTTACTTTTTCATAATGGGTGTTTTTGTTATTAAGAAAAATCTAAGCATGTTTACTAAAGAATGTTAGTATTTGGAATATTTATGGTAGGAGCCTCTAGGAATTCAAACTTTCCCTTTAAATTACAATTATATTCCATCTCTTGTAGAAGAGACAAGGGTAGGTATTGACATGGAGAGTTATAATATAATCTTTAAAGATTATGTATTTTAACTTCAGTTTTATTAAAAATGTTTTGTTTTGATTATAATTTGTTTAAGTTTCTTTTGAATACCCAGCAAACCCTTTAAGTTGGATTTTAACTAAACATAGATTTAAAGAAGCAAAAGATTAAATTAGAAAAACCATGCTAACTAGCATCACAAAAATTTATAAGCTACAGACAAATACATTATTTAATGTTATACTTAATTGTGCAACCTAGCAAGCTAACACATGAAGCAAGATCCGAAAATATCTTTTCGTGAAATTTGTGTTGTTTACATGAATTGGATAACAAATAAGTAGGACCTATGAAGGCTCCGAAAGAAGCTTCATCATCGTCAATAGATTCGAAACAACTTCCAACAAGTCAAACAGATGGCTAGATGATGATCAGATTTTGATAAGCATAATTATATGAAGGTCAAATACGTTAAGATAATGTAAAGATTCGATGAGTTCATTGTATATAAAAATTTGGTAACGCAAAATAGACATTTAAAAAAGTCAAAGGTCGAAAGAAAAATATATCAAGTACTCAAAAGTACCACAAATAAAATAGAAATGTCGTTTACGTAAATTATCTTTATGAAATGATTTCCTTTTGGTCCTATTACAATAAATAAATGCAGATAATTTAAAATATAAACAAAAACAATAAATATTTTTTAAAATAAAAAACAATGTAAAACCAACTTATCTTAGTTGCTTTGACAACACTTATGAACTTTCGACTTTTGCAAATCTAAAGAAAGAGCTAAAAATAGTCTTAAAAATCCATCTAATTGATTAATTACGTCTTTTAATCTACTATTTTTGGTAAGTATTAGGAATGTTTAATTATTCTTTGTTGTCATAATCGAAAACCTAAATATTTGCATCTGACTTCGAGTATAAAATATAAAGTATAACAATTAAAATATTTCTCTAATTATTGAATGTCACAACCATAATTTATTCCCTTGGTTGATGAAAAGGGCAACTCATTATTCATAATTAATAACAACTATTAACTTGTATCATAATTATCACATTGGTTATACAATAGATAATGCATTTACAATTCAATGTAAAAAGTTAACAAATAAGCATGTTTCCATTTTTACCATACAAATAAAATACTACATGTCATGTATTTACAATCAGTTATTTATTTCATAATGTTTATATTGTATAAGTCGGATTTCAGTGAAAAGTTAAGGTTAACATAAGAAAAGTAAGAAATGGTTATCAATTATTGAATACACATAGATGTACATTAGGATGAGATGTATCGAGTCAGCTTCCTTCTAAAGCTCAATTTATTTGAGGACATTAAAATAGAAAATATCAATAATTCAAATCAATTTCTCAACTTTTCGCAAGATTGTTTGCCTATTTGTGTAATATATAAATAATACTTTTATTTATAGAAAAAATATTTTATGTTTTTACTTGAACGAAATACATATCCTATAAATCTTAATCAATCTAATTGAGATGAATTATTGGATAGGCGTATCCATTCTTTTATCTACTATTTTGTGTATGCAAGTGTCTCCATTTATCTATCACAACGATAAAGATGTAAGTGTAATCCATATATACGAGGTCTTAAGTTCAAGTTAGACACCGATCCTCCACCAGTGAGATGGTTACCTCCCAGGACTAATGTATGTTAAAGGGAAATTGCCCCAACAAACCATTATATACTTCAACATTAATCTCATAATCATTTCTCTTACACTAACATATGTTAAAGGAAAATTGCCCAAAAGTAATGATTTTCTTAAAACAAGATTTGGTTCACAAATACAAAACCTAGATCTAAATAATTTTAAAGAAAATCAATCAGATTCATTTTTTTATATTCATCTAGTTAGGTCCCTAAAATATAAACTTAAAATTTGTAAATGTAATGACATATCAATAAAAATGAGAAATGAGTAACTAGAAAACCGATGTTAAAATGTATTAAAAGTGGAAAGGAATAATTAAAAAACCCATGCTAAAGAGTATAAAATTTTCCTATTTTGAACATACAAATCTCTTTAATTTTCAATCAAATATAAAGAAAAATTTACAATCTAAAAGGAACTCCTTTGATCACGTGATCACAAGAAAGTCGAGTAAAGATTGTATTTTTATTTAATTAGATTTCTTTTTGTCGTGGAAAAAAAGAAAGAAAAATTTATTTCATCTAACCAAAGAAAAACATTATTAAACCACAACGCTCTTACATACTGGTTAGACTTGTAAGAGAAGTGGCTAGTTAATTCTTCTACTCTAGGTTCGAATCAAGACGCTTTGAGATTATAGCCACTGGAGATTAACTTACGACAACATGCTTTAGCTGTCTATAAACCTTACCAGCATTAGTCGGGACAAAGCTTCGGATACCTTTCCAAAATAAAAAAATACATAAACAAAAACCAAAAGTAAAACCACAAGAACACACAATCAAAGCTTTGGCGGGATCTCAATGGGGCTTTCACCTTTCCATTCCTTTTAGTCTGCTTACTTTCATGCTGATTCTTATTAAATATATATGATTATTAAGAAATCAAACTTCAAAGTTTGAAAACCCCCAAATTTGAAAAATTTTACTGTTATTTCACGCTTCCCGAATCGCACTATCTTTGTCAGATTCCCCTAATTTTGCTTCCATTGCAAGTCCCCAATCTCTCAGATCCCGCATTGTTAGGTAACATTAAGCTCTTATTCGACTGTGATGTCTCATCTTTGGTCCCTTTTTTTCCTTAATCTTTGGCATTTCTAGTAATTTCTTCAACTAGGTTTTCTTAATTTGATGCAAGTGTTTGAACAATTAAGCATAATTGATGTCTTTATTTAATTATATGTTTCTACACTGTTCTTGTCATTTTCCACATTTTCTACATCTATTAAGCTCAGCATTCAGCTACTGTTTCCATAAAAGGGTTTTCTCTTTTCCTTTGAGATCCTACATTGATTTTTGAGTTCACTCTTTCAGGATTCGGGTTCGGGTTCGGTTTCTGATGTTAGAAGTTTTGTGTGTTTCGTAGTGATTAGGGTTTTGGATCGGAGTCGAATTCATCGGTAGAAAGAAGGTAAATGTTTAATTTGGTTTTTTTGAGCTCATTTTTTGTGTGATCATGAGTAAATTCAATGTGGTGGTGATTCTTTAATTCTTGAATTATGTTGCAATTTTGAAGATCTGGGTTTTATGCATCACAAATCTGTATGATTTGGGGGAAATTTGTTGTTTCTATAGTTGAATAAAGGTTTTAATTTTATGGTTTGATTAAAAAAGTTGAATCTTAACCAGGGTTTTACCACATTATGTGTTTGTAGCTTTTTGTGAGAATTTTATGCTTTTTTGTAAATCAGTTTATTCCATGGGATGTATGATTGATTTTTATTTGGGATCTTTATACTTTTATTTGTAGATTGCTTTTTCATCATGTACATATATGGGATTGTGAACAACCTCTAATGTGTGAAGTATAGCTTTTAATTAGATGGCATTTAGTTGTGAAGTTTCGAGTCTATTTCGTGTTGTGTTATCGGTTGGATTGTGTTGTTGAAAACTCAAATGAAATGTCGGTTGTTGTAAATTGGTTTAGGAAATAATGTCGAGGGCTACGAAATGGAAGCTTGAGAAGGCGAAAGTAAAAGTTGTGTTTCGGCTGCAGTTTCATGCTACAAACGTAAGTTTCTTCTTTTTTCGATCTGATTTTGTTGGTAAACACTTGAATGTTGCCAAATAGTTAGTATCTCGTAGTTGTAGTGTACAAGAGATTTGCAGAATGCTGTGTTTTAAAAGGCGTGCCTGAGGCGCGAGGCGCACTGAGGCGCGAGGCTGATCGCCTCAGAATACTGAGGCGCTTGAGTGTACTAGAGGCGCACTGAGGCGGCGAGGCGCAGTGAGGCTCTGAGGCGCAGCTTTTACAGCCTCATGTACATCGATTTCATTAATCACTTTTTTTTGTCATCTGGGCTTTAGGTTTTTTTAATATGGGCTTTAATAACTTAATTGCTGATCACGCTTTAATTATTCATGACTCTTGATCTTCTGAATTCTCTCTTTTTCTTTTCTATAAATCGTGAACTTCTACTGTCCTACATTCATGCAATCATGTTTATCTCTCTTAAGTCTTGAACTTCTCACAATCTCACCATTATTAAGTTTATTAAGTTAATTATTAAGTTGTTTTATGTTTGAGACTTTGAGGTATAGTTATAAAATATATAAAAATATTTCGTAATATTTAGCGCCTCGCGTACGTGAATCCCGCGCCTCAAAGCGCCTCAAAAACTGAGGCTCCCAGACAGCAAATCGCCTCGGTGCGCCTCGCGCCTTTTAAAACATAGGCAGAATGGAGGGATTAATGTTCATTTGGATGTTATGCACATGTGCATACAAGTAATCTTTAACATGCACAGGTGCATAAAAAGCAGAAAACAGCTTCATGATATTCACATGTGCATACTGTTCAGATGAATGGCTACCAGAGTGTTCCTCCACTATTCATTTTTTGGGGGGTTGTCCCCTGAACCTCCCTCTTGGAGAATATTCCTATATATATATATGTGTGTGTGTGTACATACATTTCGTTGGTAAACACTTGAATGTTGCCAAATAGTTAGTACCTCGTAGTTGTGTGTACAAGAGATTTGCAGAACGAAGGGTAAATGTTCATTTTGACGGTATGCACTTGTGAATACAAGTAATTGGTAATATGCACACATGCATAAAAAGCTAAAAACAGCTTCATTATTAGTATGCACATGTGCATACCATCCAAATGAACCGTTACCAGAGTCTTCCTCAGCCTTTTCATTTTCTTGGAGAACATATATATATATATGTGTGTGTGTCAAGTTTGTGGTTATGGTACAATGCTAAATTGGCAAATGACTAATATGCCCAATGTTCCGTTGAAATGGTTGCATTTCAGATTCCGCAGAGTGGATGGGAAAAGTTATTTATATCATTCATTCCTAGTGAAACCGGGAAGACGATTGCAAAAACTAACAAAACGAATGTGAGAAACGGGGCGTGCAAATGGGCGGATCCTATCTATGAAACCACAAGACTTCTATTAGATTCTAAGACTAAACAATATGACGATAAGCTTTACAAACTCGTAGTAGGAATGGTAAGTTTCCCTTTTCTTACTTATCGTCAAACATATCGTAAAACCTCAACCATCCGTTATTAAATGTTATCAAAAAATGATTCGGACCTCAGGGTACTTCACGATCTAGCATCCTCGGTGAAGCTACGATCAACCTCGCTGATTACGCCGATGCATCACAGCCGGCCGCTATTGCTCTCCCGCTTCATGGATCCGACCACGGAACCACTTTGCACGTGAGAAACTCTGAATTCGGGTTTTCCGTCTTTTTTACGTGTTTCGTTTATCAATGTTATGATGGTTGTAAAATCTTTTCTTTCCAGGTTACGGTTCAGCTGCTGACGGCTAAAACCGGATTCAGGTATATATATCTTCTTGAAATCTTGATTAAAGTGGTTTTCTAATTAATTACTGGTTATTTTACGTAATTTGTTGCTCTGATGCAGAGAATTCGAACAACAGAGGGATAAAGGGCTGCAAAGAGAGACCGAATCTGGTATCGTTAAATCACCGTCTTCTGAGTTGCAGATACCCGATGATCACGTTAATAAGGTTAGATCGTTTTCTCTCAACGAAATTTGAGCACGATATTTGAACGACAAAAATTCCTTCGTGTTGCTAAACTGTTTCGGCTTTAAATAGGCTAAAACACGACCGAAAGAGATTCCGTCGGTTGGTGAAGAAACGGGCATACGTGAAGAATATTCCGATTCGCAGGTTACGTGCGACGGCTCATCGAACACGTCAGAAAATTGCTACGCTGACAAGCACGATTCGTCTAGCGCCCATGAAGTCGATAGCGTTAAAAGCAGCAGGGTTTCCGGGAGTCAAATGGAAAAAGGGGACGGTCCGAATCACCGAAAGTTGGCACCGAGAAGTGGTTCGGATTATTCCGTTGACAACGACTTGGCAGCTGCTTACGAGGAGAATCACCGGCTCCGAGGAAGCTTGGAGGTGGCCGAGTCGTCGGTTTCCGAGCTCAAGCTCGAATTAAGCGTTTTACGGAGTCATGCTAATGAAATGGGTACCGAAACTCAAAAGTTGGCACAAGAACTAGCTGCCGAGATCGCTTCGGGTCAAGAACTAGCGAAAGAGGTTACCGTTCTTAAATCGGAGTGTTCGAAGTTCAAGAACGATCTGGAACGGTTAAAAGAAACGAAAACGAACTCAAATTCGAAGTATATGGACCGGAAAATCGAGCAAAATGAGCACGAAAAGCAGCTCAGATGGGTTAACGGGATCGTAGTTGTGGAGGATCAAATACGAGAACTCCAAGAAAAGATTTACGTCGGTTTTCGTGAGTCCGATTTCGGTTTCTTGCACTCCGATTTGGAGGTGCTCGTGAGCACGGTGCAGGATCTTAAGAAAGGAACAACTGAAAGCATGGTTCATGTTGGTGAAATACCGAGTTTACCCCTTCGAGAACTGGGATCTGGTGGAGCGATCGATTCAACGGAAGGGAGCCATTTGGAACTTTTGAGCCGGTTGGATATCGCAAAAGCCGAGAGGGAAAGTCTCGTTAGAAAGATGGACGAAATGGAGTGTTACTACGAGGCACTCGTGCAAGAGCTCGAGGAGAATCAAAAGCGGATACTCGGCGAGTTTCAGAGCCTTAGAAACGAGCACTCGACGTGTGATTTCACCATTTCCACTTGCAAAGCCGAATCCGAGTCGTTACGGCGTGAAATTAACGATCAGATGTTAAGATTCGCCGAAGAAAACCGTGAGCTGGGCTCTGTTAACAAGGAGCTTCAGAGAAGAGCGACGACTTCCGAATCAGCACTCAAACGGGCCCGTCTGAATTACTCGATTGCAGTGAGTCAGCTCCAGAAGGATCTCGACATGCTATCGTTTCAAGTTTTGTCCATGTTCGAGACCAATCAGCACGTCCTTAAGGAAGCTTTCTCAGACCCGTCACAACATTTACTCGAAGATGTTCAAGAATCAGACGATACGTTAATCTTGAATGTTCGGAGCAAGCAGCTCTCAGGTGGCGATGTTCTTTCAGACGACCTCAAGAAATCTTTAAGTTTACAAGAAAACATATACAAAAAAGTCGAAGAAGAGCTCGGTGAAATGTCGTATGCAAACTTGTACTTGGATGTGTACTCGGGAACTCTCGAGGAGACGTTGTTCGAAGCAAGCGATCGTTTGAGAAAAACGATCGGGAAATTAGGAGAATTGTCACGAGAGTTGGAACTTTCGAACCAAGCGAGGGATCTTTTATTCGTGAGACTCCAGACGGCTGAAGAAGACGTCCGTTCTGTAAACGGGCAGAATGCTTATTGTCTTGCGAAATGCAATGATCTGCAGGTGCAAAACCGAATGCTGGAAGCGGATTTAGGAAGTCTTTCGAACGAGAACTTTCTCCTCATGGAAAAGATTACCGAATGTGAAGCGTTGCTCATGGAATACCGAGTCCACAAAAGCAAACACGAAGCTGTTTCGGTTGAAAACCAGGAGCTCGAACGTCTCCTCGAGATACAAGTTTCCGATTATCGGAATCTTCAAAACGATACGGTGTCCATGAAGGAAGAATTAGAAGCTCTACAATCTCAAATTCATGAGGTGACGATCTCAAAAGAGAACATACAGAAAGATCTCGAAAAGGAACGGGATACGGCTGCGTTGTCGTTGAGTGCCGCCAGATCGGAAATCGATGACATGAAGACGAGATTTACGCAAAGTCTACGTGATATGGTGGCGAAATTCGACATGCCAAACGCGTGTTTAGAAAAGCTTCAGTCGCAACTCGACTCCGTTGCCAACAAATTCGAAAGTAGCTTCGAATCGAAGGAGCGAAATTTGCAGCATAGCGAAGTTCTGTTAACGTACCTTTCGTCGTTGGAACTCGAGCTGCAAAAGTTGTCGTCTGAAGACCGGAACTTTATTGAAAACATCATGGGATTGGATGCGATGGTTCAAAATTTTGAAAAGAGCAAGTTGGTTATTTCAGAGTTGAGACAAGAGAATCAAGATTTGATGATGCGTGTGAAAAACGCGAGCGAGGAGTCCGTTAAGCTCTTACCGGAGCTCGATCGGCTGAAAGAATGTGCAAGACGTCTTAATGATGACCTGGATCTCGAGAGAGATCTGAAAAGCAAACTAGAAGGTACCGTCGCGTCTCTGATGTTGCAACTCGAAAGCCAAAATTCTGAGCTCGACCACGTTACGAAGCTTGCATCCGAACGAGAATCGGAAAACTCGAGACTTGTTGAAGTTGTGGAAAAGCTTAGCGAGAAGCATTCTACCAATCTTTCTCTCGCACGTCAGTTGTCGGAGATGCACGAAACGATGATTTCCGAAGATCTAAAACTTACGTTTTACAAATCCCAGTCCGAGACTTGGATCGAGGAGCTCGGAAAACAGCTTCGTGATAAAGAGGCGAGATTGGATCGGTCTCTCGCAAGTGAAGCTCGTTTCGTTGAAGAAAACAATGAGTTGATGACGGAATTGAAATCCGTCAGAGCGGAGTTAGAAGCTTCCGTTGCTCAAAATTTAGTCTTTTCGGACTCGATCAATGCTCTAACATGTGAGCTTGAGCAGTACAAGGATAAAGTGAGAGTACTGGAGCTTAATTTGTGTGACGAAAATAATCAGCATGCTGTAGAAGTTGGTCAGTTGAAAGATATGTTGGCAAAGTCTGAATCAGAGGTTGGGCAACACACGGAACTTCAAATGAAACTTCATGATGCCGAAGTAAGATTGAATGAACTCCTCGAAAGTGAAGTTCGTTATATTGAAGAAAAGCAGAAGTTGTCAACGACCCTTGAATCTGTTAGACTGGAGTTGGAGACTTCTATTGCTCACAATGCAGAAATTTCGGAATCAAACAATCGGCATGCTTTGGAGTTATGCCAATTGAAAGATATGTTAGCAAAATCCGAATCCGAGGTTGGGCAATGCCGGGAACTTGAGATGAAGCTTAATGATACAGAGGCAAGATTGAACCGTTGTCTAGAAAATGAAGCACGTTACGTTGAAGAAAATGGAAAATTGGTGACGGAACTTGAGTCTCTTAGATCGGAGTTCGAGGCTTCAATTGCTGAAAATGCGGAAATTTCAGAATCAAACAATCGGCATGTTTTGGAGTTATGCAAATTGAAAGATTTGTTAGCAAAATCTGAATCCGAGGTTGGGCAATGCCGGGAATTTGAGATGAAGGTTAATGATTCAGAGGCAAGATTAAACAGTTGTCTCGAAAATGAAGCACGTTACGTTGAAGAGAATGGAAAATTGACAATGGAACTCGAGTCTCTTAGATTGGAGTTGAAGGCTTCTATTGCTCACAATGCAGAAATTTCAGAATCAAACAATCGGCATGTTTTGGAGTTATGCCAATTGAAAGACATGTTAGCAAAATCTGTATCCGAAGTTGGGCAATGCCGGGAACTTGAGATGAAGCTTAATGACACAGAGGCAAGATTGAACCGTTGTCTCGAAAACGAAGCACGTTACGTTGAAGAAAATGGAAAATTGGCAACGGAACTTGAGTCTCTTAGATCGGAGTTCGAGGCTGCAATTGCTGAAAATGCGGAAATTTCCGAAAAGTGGAAGGGTAAAGTGGGAATTCTCGAGATCAATCTCGCAGAGGTAAACAATCGGCACGCTGATGAAGTATGTCAGCTGAAAGACATGTTGGCTACGTCTGAGGTGGAAGTCGGGAAACTGAAGGAACTGGAAACGAAGCTTCTTGATACAAAAACGAGATTGGATCGTTGTGTTGAAAGTGAGGCACGTTATATCGAAGAAAACGACAAGTTGTCGAGAACCATTGAGTCTCTCAGATCGGATTTAGACGTTTCGATCGCTCAAAACGCGTCCCTTTCTAACTCCAACAATGTTCTTACGATCGAGCTCGAGCAGTACAAGGATAAGGTGGGATCACCGGATGAAACTTTATTTCTCGAAATCAATAATCTGAAACGCACATTGGCCGAGTTAGAGGAACAGAACGACGATTTGTTGTTTTCAAGGGAGGAACCGGAGATGGTATCGGTGGTACTCAAAGCAAAGTTAGAGGAACAGAACGCTGAATTGATCACGTTGCGAAATAAATCAAGCGAACTCGCAAACAAGCTCGCTGAACAGATCTTGAAGACGGAAGAGTTTAAGAACTTGTCGACATACTTAAAGGAGCTCAAAGATAACGCTGATCTTGCCCGCGGAGAAAAAAGACCCCGAAGGGCCATCGGAATCGTTGCGAATGGCGTTTGTTAAAGAACAACATCAAACGAAACTTCAAGAATTAAAGCAACAACTTTCGGTTTCGAAAAGGCACGGTGAGGAGATGCTGTTTAAGTTGCAAGACGCCCTTGACGAAATCGAGAGTCGGAAGAAGTCCGAAGCGTCTCAGTTGAAAAGAATCGAAGAATTATCGCTCAAGGTTGCGGAATTGGAAGCCGAGATACAATCGGCAAATTCCGATAAGCCGGATTACGACAGGATACGGGCGGAACTCGAGTGTGCGGTCTTGAGCCTCGAATGTTGCAAGGAGGAGAAAGAAAAGCTCGTTGCTTTGTTACAAGAATGCGAGGATGAAAAGTCGAAAATGTGTGGCCGAACTTGATGTAATTCGAGAGCAGCTTGCCCGGAAAGACGAAACCAACGAATCAGACAAACATCGGCTAACGGGCTTAAATGGTTCGATGAAATCCACCACTTCAAGTCAAACCGGTGAAGCTGAACACTCGGTAATTATAATGATCTTAATTATGATTTAATTGTTTCCTTACTTTATGTAGATTTAAGTTTATCGGTTGAATATATTGGTGTAGGAGGGGGTTTCGGTGTCTGACGGGGTTCGTGGTGTTTCCGAGCATGCGTCTGTAGACGAAGAGGATTCATTGCTGAATAATTCAAAGCAACTAGCCATTGTGAATGATCAATTCAGAGCTCAACATTTGAGATCTTGCATGGAGCAACTAGACGAAGAGGTAGACTTTTACAATCTTCGGTTGCTAATATTTGTTTAATCGTATTCTTGATCACAATCTAAAGCGTTTTACGTTCTATCTTATGCCAGTTGGAGAAGATGAAAAACGACAATTCGCTTCTTCCGTTGACTAATTATGACCCGAGTTTTCAAGATATACAGAGTGAACTCGTGCAACTTCGGAAGGTAATCACGACTCAAGTTTTCGAGTTTTTTTTTTTGGGTTTCTTTGCTTTTCGTTTTCTTGATGATTAGTTTTGGATGAATCAAGGCCAATGAAGAGTTGGGAAGCATATACCCGAACTTTGTCGATCTCCCGGGAAACGGGAACGCGTTAGAAAGGGTACTTGCATTGGAAATCGAGCTCGCGGAAGCACTTAGGACAAAAAAGAAGTCGACCTTCCAATTCCAAAGGTATTATTCATAATGAATAAACATGTTATTCATAACGAATAAACATGTTATTCATAACGAATAAACATGAATATAGTTCATTTATGAATAAGAATCATCATATTCATTATGAATAAAGTATGAATAATTGAACTAACATGTTAATTATACGGTTGCAGTTCTTTCCTTAAACAACACAGTGACGAAGAGGCCGTGTTTAAAAGTTTCAGAGACATCAATGAGCTGATCAAAGACATGTTGGAAATCAAAGGGAAGTACGTTAATGTCGAAAGTGAACTGAAAGAGATGCACGATCGCTATTCTCAACTAAGCCTGCAGTTTGCGGAGGTGGAAGGGGAGAGACAGAAGTTGATGATGACGCTCAAGAACGTGAGATCATCAAGGAATATGCTTCGGTTGAATCGCTCACCGATTCGAGTTCCTACTCTAGAAGATCGTCATCCTTTATAGTGTTGTAGAATTAGTCGAAAGTTTGCAGTTTTGTGAATAAGAAACACCAATCGATCGATGGCTGCTGAGAGTTGAGAGTTGGGTTATGCAAAATCTTTTATGATGGCGTAAATAACTAAAGTTTTTGCCAGTGGTTTAACTTATAAGATGTTGTAATTGATATGTATAGTAGTAAATTTGATTCTTTCATTATTAGCTAAATTTGGACCATTTTTCACCATATATGTTTAGAACTTTCTTTCTTTCATATGGTATCAGAGCCATGACCCACTTGTGATCGTCTACAGTGGTGGCTGTTTAAACATCTTTAAACAAAGTTGACGCACAACAATGATCAAAATGTTAAATTCCAACTCGAAATGATTTCTTTTGTCGTTGATCTAAAAAGTTTATATGTATATGAATATTTTTACAACATACAATCAAATTTGATTTCCTCTTCTTGATTCGAGAGTGTTTTTGCCCGTAATCAGGCAGCGACTTGACCATAAAGCTCATGAAATTGGCATGAAGAAATTCCCACTTTGATCACAGGATTGCGCACGAACGGCTACCCTTTGCTACAAATTCATGATGAAAATTTCAGAAAAGTTGTTCCTAAAATAGAGGGTGTAATTTACAAGGTTCCATGTATGCTTACGTGATATTAGAACCAAGATGGGTGACCTCTACATATCTTAAAAATTCAAAATGCAAGATATTCATTAAATTTAGGTTCAAAAGGGTCAACGAAGGTTGCAAATTACCGTTGTTTTTGTCTGCCATCGGAGGACGAACAACGACATGCATAAAGATCACACCTCCAGTAATTCCACTGACCAGAGACCGCAATTCAGCAAGTGTCTTATTGTTCTCCGATATCTTTGCAGCATGGATCAGCTCCACATTATTCATCGTCTTCTGCCCGTTTCCTCTTTCTGTCATAAAAAGATTTTCATGTCACAACTCACAAAAATGGAGATCAAATGTAGTTTTCTAACACCAAAAAGAACACATATCATTGATAATTCTGTTTTTGAATAAAGAATTCAAGTAGCAAAAAACTGTTTATATTTCATAATCATCAAGAACTAAAGAACATAAAAAAATCAAACAAAAGTTGTAAAAAATACATAAATACCATGGGGCCATAGTGAAACTATTTTCTATTTGAGAAATGCCACAGTGGTGTTAGAGCTGTATTTGGTTGGTCCAATATAACTGCCATCAAGTAACCTTAACTTGACTTCAATCAGTTCTTCAGCAGCCATTAAAACCCCAAGAAAATTTTCAAGAAATCTTGAAAAAGGTTGAAACTTTTTTAATGGGTTAAGGTATAAACCCTAATATATCAAAAACCCAGATTGAATTTTCCACCAAATATCAATCATTTGGGTGGGTTTTGAGTTACAAAAGATTTGACATGATGAACACATAGAAGAGAAAATTAAGGAATCAAAGAAAGAAAATTTTCAAGGGAATGTCAAAAAGATGAAACTTTTTCAAAGGGAAAAAGCATCAAGATTATTGAATTGCACAACTACAAAGAGAAAGTGCCTGTCTAGTGGCCAAACCGTCAAGACCGCTTTACCTAAATATTACTACATCTGCAAAATTTAGGTCGGTTTTTTTAGCGACCTAGCTAGGAAAACATTAGGAAATGAATCTGGTCGATTTCCCTTTAAAAAGAAAGATTTTTTTACCGACCTGCATCTATCTATATGTATATAGCGAAAAAAAAGTTCATATGAAAACTCATTTTTCATTGGGATCGTGAGGACAACCAAGAATACAAGATTATTCAGACTGAATATGGGTTGAATAGGACATGTGGCACACTCTCGTCTGTCCACATGTTCACAATCAAATTTGAGTTTCCATTTGAACCTGACCCTATGTGTGTGTGTGTGTGTATATATATGTATTATGTATATATATTTTACGAATCTATTTTGTGATTTTTAGCTAGGTTCGTAAAAAACGGAGACCTGGTGATGTTTTGGTAAAGTGGAAGAGAGGATGGCCTAAGACTAAGAGATCAATTGGGTAGTTATGAAGATTTAAGTTTATCGGTTGGATCTTGATGTAGAAGGGAGTTTCGGCGTCAAGGAGTTCGCGGTGTTTTCGAGCATGCAACTTAGACGGAGAGCATTCGTTGCTGAATGATTCAAAGCAACTAAACGTCGTGAATGATCAACTCAGAGCTCAACTTTTGAGATCTTGCATGGATCCACTAGCCGAAGAGGTAGCTTTTTATGATCTTCGATTGTTAATATTTGATTAATCATATTCTTGATCACAATCTAAGCGTTTTAGGTTCATCTTACGCCAGTTGGAGAAGATGAAAAACGATAATTCACTTCTTCAGTTGATTAAATATGACCCGGGATTTCCAAAAAAACAAAGAGAGCTTGTGCAACTTCGTAATCACAAAACCAAGTTTTCAAGATTTCTTGGTTTTCTTTGCTTTTAGTTTTCGATGAATCAAGGCCAAATAGCCATAACAATGATCAAAATGTTAACATAATTCAAACTCGAAACAATTTCTTTTGACATTGATCTACAAAGTTTCTATATATATAAATATTACAACATACAATCAAGCCATAACAATGATCAAAATGTTAACATAATTCAAACTCGAAACAATTTCTTTTGACATTGATCTACAAAGTTTCTATATATATAAATATTACAACATACAATCAAATTTGATTTCCTCTTCTACATTTGCGAGAGTTTCTACCCACAATCAGGCAGCGGATAGACCCAAAAGCTCGTGAAATCTGCATAAAGAACATCTGGGAACGTATAAACTTGCCTACAAACACTTGGTTGTTTCGCACTTCAATCACAGGATTGTGCACGAACAGCTACTCTTTTCGGGACCATTTTGCAACTTCTCTGTTACAAAATCACAAACAAAATTTCAGAAAAAATTGTTCCCAACATGTTGACTTGCTTTTTTGAAGAGTAATCTAATGAGATTCTACATATTCTCACATGGTATCAGAGCCAAGATCTACCACTCAGGGGCAATTTGTACTTGTCCATGAAGTAAAATTACATAACCACCCTTTGTATAAGATTAATTTACGCATAAGGACCCAAAGTTATTGACAAAGTTTCACATAAGAACTCAATTGAAGAATCCAAATGGTTGTGACCACATATGCACTTTACCCCTATTAGTTCATTCACAACTTAAGCATACACTAAGCATCAAAATGCAAGATATTTTCGTTAAAATTCAGGTCCAAAAAGGTTGCAAATTACCGCTGTTTTTGTCTGGGATTGGAGGACGAACAACGACATGCATAACGATCACACCTCCAGGAATTTCACTGACCAGAGACCGCGATTCAGCAAGCGTCTTATTATTCTCCAGTATCTTTCCGGCATGGATCAGCTTCATATCATTTATCGTCTTCGGCCCGTTTTCTCTTTCTGTCATAAAAAATATTTTCAAGTCACAAAAGTGGAGATAAGATGTTTTCTAGCACAACATAAAATTAACACATATGATTCATAATTTTGTTTTTGAATCAAGAATTCAAGTAGCAAAATGTTGTTCATATATGAATAGGACAATGTATTAGGTTCAAACGAGAAGTGCTAAAAAAATACGAAGTAGAAAAGTGATCTCCACCACTCATCCGATCAATAAAGGTGGTTTTGACCGGTTAGGGTGGACGCGATCACAGGGGATTGACGCGATTCATGGGAGGGTGGAGATTATTAAAGGAGGGGACCGGTCAAAGCCGCCTTTATTGTCAGAATGAGTGACGAAGATCACTTTTGTGCTTCTCATTTTTTTAGCACTTCTCATTTGAACCTAATAATGTGTTTGCAAATATAAATCATAATCATCAAGAATTAAAGAACAAAATGAACTTAAGTTAAAAAACAACAAATCAATTTTACAAGATCAACAACAGAAACCAACCAAAACCCAAGAATTCAAATTTACAATAATTTATAAGAACACATACATATAACTAACTAAAATCCCAACAAAAAAATAGGAGATTATACAAGAAAATTGTGAAAAAATAAAGAAAATTACCATGGGGCCAAAGTGAAACTATTTTCTCTTTGAGAAATGCCACAGTGGTTGTAGAACTGTATTTGGTTGGTGGAATATCACTGCCATCAGGTAACCTGAACTTGACTTCAATAAGCTCTTCAGCAGCCATCAAACCCCCAAGAAAATTTTCAAGAAATCTTGAAAAAAAGATAGAAACTTTTTCAATGGGTTAAGGTATAAACCCTAATATATCAAAAACCCAGATTAAATTCTCCACTAAGAATCAACCATTTAAGTGGGTTTTTAAGAAAAGAGCAAATTAAGGAATCAAAGAAAGAAAATTTTCAAGAAAATGTCAAAAAGATAGAAACTTTTTCAAAGGGGGGAAAAAGCATCAAGATTGAAGAATTGCAGAACTAAAAATCAATCATTTTGATTCCTTTTTTTTTTTGTTTGTCGGTTTTAACAGATTTGAAAAGATAGATGATGATGAAGGAATTAAACAAGAAAAAAAGGGTTTGAAATTGAATTAAAAGAAAGAGAGATAAAAAGAAGGTTTCTTGATGTGGAAAGAAAGAAGAATTTAAGCTCTCTTCCCAATGAAGGAAGAAAAGAGAAGTAGTTTTCAATGAAATTTGGATGGATATCGACCGACAAATTGAGAAGCAAAAGCTCACGTAATTTCTAAAATGGAAATCTCGAGGATTTTTAGTTTAATATATATTCTTTAAACCTTTTTTTAAGTAAAGAATTCAAACCAAAAACGAAATGGTTGGTAGCAGGGGTATTCAAAATATCCGAAACCGAAATACACCGAACCGAAAAACCGGCGAACCGTACCGATTTTTAAGTTAACCGAACCGGACTTTTTAGAAATTTCGGTTTGGTTAACAGAACCGGGGATTTTTACGGTTTTTCGGTTTGGATACGGTTCTTGATTTTAGTAACGGAAGGTTAACCGAAAACCGAATATATGTATGTATATATATATAATGTAGAAAAATAAGTTTTGTAACATTATATGTTTGTGTCACTAGTTCTTTAATTTGAATTAGAATTAAACCCCATTAATTATGAAAAATTAATGTACATATGATGTTGTAAAATTGATTTATATATCATAACTAGATTATTAGATTACATGTTAGGCAAAATAGGTTAATTGGTTAACCGTATAACCGAACCGTCAAAACCGATTAACCGATTACCGGTTAACCGGTGTTTTCGGTTTAGGTTTAGGTTCAGGATATCATCAAACCGAATTTATAGGTTAACCGTTTATCGGTTAACCATCCATGAACACCCTAGTTGGTAGCCCACCGGTATCAAGGTGTTTGTAAGCTATTTTCTCTGATCTTCAGTCGGAGGTTTGAGTTTCGCTGTGGACAAAGATGTTGTTTAGGAATAAAGTAGATTTGTTGTTAAAAAAGAGAGTAAAGAATTTAAATCTTATAAAATCCATTAATTCTAAATAAAATCCATTATTCAAGTTCAACAATTTTTTATTTTATAGATTACATGTTAATTATGGGAATCCTTTATTTGTATCTGTAACGTCCCGTTTTCAAGTTTAATTAATTAAATGGTGTTATCAATAGTTGGTGATTCAATTAACTTGTTTTGTAGAAGTCCAAGGGTTAAAGTGTAAATTGCGGAACTAGAGGGGGATGTTTCCATCATGCAATAAGAGGGAAGTTATAACCCTAACCCTCCTTAGTCAGTTTCCAGAGGCGTACGAGGAAAAGTAAGGGAGAAAATTGGAGAAGAAGGGGAAAGGCCGATTGAAGGTCTTTGAGGAGCAATTGGATTAGGATTTGTCTTCAATTGAAGTTAAGGTATGAATTCTAAGGTCTTGGTGTATTCAATTGATGTTAAATTCAAGTAAGGTTTTGGGTTAGAGTGATATGTGGGTAGAGATGACCGATTGATCATCTTATGCCTTGTAGTTGTTGGATTTGGAGTTGTTTAGGTCGAATTAGAGACGTGTGAATGTCCCTTATCGACCCTAGTCTTAAACTCCATTGATGTAGTCTTGTAGAGCTCGAAAAATCGAGATCATAGCAATTGGAATCGGCTCAATCGGAGTTCGTATGAGAGAGTTATGTCCGATTGAAGAAAACCCTTTGTTTTTCTCGTGCTGATGGTAACGGCGGGTAAACCCGCGGGTAAGGTTACCAGCGGTATTACCAGCCGTTTCGGCTGAGTTGTTTTTCCATTTTTCCGAAATGGATTCGTTTGGGGTTCTTTTGCTTAGTTACCCCTAGTACTTAGTGAAACATGATGTTTCATGAAGTTGGGTGGAAATTGGTCGAGGGTAGATGCGTCTTTTCGCATTAGAGGGTCGAGTTTCGTGTAAGACTCATTTTCGGGTTGTGTTTGATGAATGTGTGTATGTATTTATGCTTAGGTGGTACGAGGTGACTATTGTACGTATTTTGAGCTAGTTGTGATCATAACCAAGGTGAGTTCACTATCTAGCTACCTATTGTGATATGTGTGTAATGATGATGCATGTGATCGCTTGTGATGTTATATGTTTTCCCTTCGGGGATATGTTCTCCCTTCGGGGATACGATGTCTCTTCCTGTTTTGGGTTTAGCCAAAGGGAAGATAGTGCAAGAGGCACGTATGTGATTATATGTTTTGTTGTTATGTATGTATGATGATAGTTGGTTAGGTGTGTTCTCACTAAGCTTTCCGCTTACCCGTTGTTGCTTATCTCTTTTAGATGCAGGTCCTTCCCGTAAAGGAAAGGAAAAGGTTTGAGGCTCCGGGTTCCGCAAGTTCAGTCCATGAAGAGAAAAGTAGAGTGACCGAGGGCTTTAAAAAGTTTCAAACTACCTTTTTATTAAATTACGTTTTTGGTTGGTTGATTTGACAATACTTGTGGTTTTTGCTCGGTTGAGCTAGAATTGAACATTGTGATGGTACTAGATGTTGTTTTTATTTCCGCTACTTGGGACTAGTTTCCGCTTTCTTTAATGAATGGTTACTTTTCTGATCAAACTGTATTATTAGTTTTTGAGTGTTACAAATTGGTATCAGAGCCTAGGTTTAAGGGATTCGAGTATTCACATATGGTGGATACTTGAACTTAAACCAATGCTCATGTATTCTTAAGATAAAAGTAACCAAATGTGTTTTTACGCGGGAAAGGGAGTTAAGAGACTGAACTGCGAACCGGAGCATCAGAACGGGGGTGAGCACACTAAACCCTATCCGTGTTTAATATGTCGCTTTATGTTGCCATGACTAATGCTTAAAAATGTGATTTATGGTATGACATGCTAGTATCGAACATAAGTTGCCTGATAGATAACATGTACCACTATGATAGCGATTGAATTGTGGACATTGCACGCGAGCCTTAAATAGGCTAGTGATACTTGCTAAGAGTAGAAAAGCATGTGACTGTTATGTGAATAACTAGTAGGTGAGCCATTAGGCTCTAGTGCAAATAAATGTGTGGGACGACTAGTTAGGGAATGGAATTTCTGTGATGGTGTTAAGGCTATGTATGTAGGGTGTATTTACAAGGATACAAGGGCCCGTATCATTGCAAATATATTGTACATATCATGGAATTAACATAGTTACCGGAGTGACATGAACTAGCTAAGTTGTTTTAGGGGTAGTAGCATGTAGGACACGCATATGTCCTTAAGGCAGTCAGGTGGATCCCCTAATGTATAGAGGGAATGTTTGAAGCTGATAGTCTTGTGTTTATTGAATCAGTATGGTTAGACCGAGCAAGAAGGGAGCCACTGGTCAGGAGGATGCCGACACTGGAAATCTGAGGGAACTGATATCCTCAGAGGTTGGTGAGGCATTACAGGATTTGCTGCCGGGGCTTTTCGCCCAACTGAAAGATGATATGAGAAAGGAGATTCGATCGCAGGTAGAGGCGGTCGTGGGTGATCGGGCCAGTGGTTCTGGGGGCTCGAGTAGTGGGCAACCTAGAAGTGCTAGCTACAAGGACTTCATGGCTTGCCAGCCACCCCAGTTTGATGGGCAGAAAGACCCCATTGCCAGCACCCGCTGGCTAGCTGACGTCGAGGGTGCATTTTTGACTTGTGCCTGTTCCGAGGAGGTAAAGGTTCGCTATGCTGCGAACCTGTTGAGGAAGGCTGGTAAGGACTGGTGGAACATCATCAACAAGTCCCGATCAGCTGAGCAGATCGCGGCTATGACATGGGGGGAATTTACAGAGCTGTTCAAGGAGCAGTATGTGTCTCAAGTGGAAATCGAAAGGCTGACGAGCGAGTTTCTCCAGATGAAGCAGACCACTGAATCGGTGAATGAAATCACCGATATGTTCCTGGCACGTTCGGTCTTCTGTCCGGACTATGTGAATAATGAGCGGACTAAGAAATACCGTTACTTGGAGATTTTGAAGCCCGAGATACGCGAGTTCGTGGCGACGTCTCAGTGCAAAACCTTTCAGGAGACGTATGAGATGGCTCGGATGAGAGAGCTAGAGTTAGAGAGGCCAGACCGGAAGAAAAAGACCGAGGCAGCGCCGGTATCGACCCAGCAGGCCAAAAGGCCCAAGCCGCTCGGGCCGAGAGTCGAGGTGAAGAAGGAGGTTCCACGATGTGTTACTTGTGGACGCATGCATTGGGGCGCTTGTAGATTGAGTTCAGGAACATGCTTCAAGTGCGGGAAAGCGGGCCATATGAGTCGAGACTGCAAGGAGACCCTACGTATGTGCTTTAAGTGCCTTGAGTTGGGCCATATCGCAAGCCAGTGCCCTAAGGCCGGCCCGACTCAATCTTCTGGAGCGGTACCTGTCAAGACCGCGGAAGCAAGCACCGTGAAGAAAGTAGATCCACCTCGCACTCGAGCTCGTGTTTATCAGTTGACGGCCGAGGAGGCCAAGGAGGAGCCGGATGTGGTCACAGGTATCTTTTCTGTTAATTCTGTTCATGCTCTCGTGTTGTTCGATTCGGGAGCTAGCAAATCGTTTGTATCGCTATCTTTTTGTAAAAGTTTTGTGAATGAAAAAGGTAGACTAGATAAACCTTTAGAGGTAGAGATAGCGGCTGAGGAGTATCAGTTATGTAGGGATGTTTATAGGAAAAATGTAATAGAGATAGGTGGTGTAAAGTTCAACATTGATCTCATCCCGATTCCTATGAGGGAGATCAATGTTGTAGTTGGGGTAGATTGGATGGGTCGTAACGGGGCTCACATTGATTGTGAGTTTGAGCGGGTAGTAATTCGGAACCCAAGTGGGGGAGAGATAGTCGTTGAAAGTGAGAGGAAGAAGAGACTACCGAGAATGTGTACCATGGCAAAAGCTAGGAAGCATGTTCTCCGAGGAGGCAACAGTTATTTGGCGTTCGTGATCGATAGCCGAGTTGAGCCGAGGAAGAAGACGGTAGCAGACGTACCTGTAGTCAGTGAGTATCCGGATGTATTCCCGGATGACTTGCCTGGCGTCCCTCCCGAGAGACAGGTGGAATTCCGGATTGAGCTAGTTCCGGGGGCGACACCGGTAGCTAAGGCTCCGTACCGGTTAGCACCTCCAGAGATGATGGAGTTATCGAAGCAGCTGGGGGAGCTTCTGGACAAGGGGTTCATTCGCCCAAGTACCTCACCTTGGGGAGCCCCTATCCTGTTTGTAAAGAAGAAGGATGGGTCGATGCGGATGTGTATCGACTACCGAGAGCTAAACAAGCTCACGGTGAAGAACAGATACCCACTGCCGAGGATCGATGATCTCTTCGATCAGCTTCAGGGAGCCGCATGGTTCTCGAAGATAGATCTTCGCTCCGGGTACCATCAGTTGAAGGTTAGAGAGGAGGATGTGCACAAGACGGCATTCCGCACTCGTTATGGTCACTTCGAGTTTGTGGTGATGCCATTCGGGTTAACGAATGCGCCGGCAGCCTTCATGGACCTGATGAACCGGGTCTGCAGGCCGATGTTGGATAGATCGGTGATCGTATTCATAGACGATATACTGATCTATTCGAGATCGAAGGAGGAGCATGTAGAGCATTTGCGGGAGGTTTTGGAGGTCTTGCGTAAGGAGAAATTGTACGCCAAATTCTCCAAATGCGACTTCTGGTTACAAGAGGTCCAATTTCTCGGGCATCTTGTGAACCGGGAAGGCGTAAAGGTAGACCCAGCGAAGGTAGAGGCAGTAATGAAGTGGGAAACCCCGAAGACTCCCACTGAGATTAGGAGTTTTCTTGGATTGGCCGGATACTACCGCCGGTTCATCCAAGACTTCTCCAAGATAGCCGTTCCGTTGACCAAGCTGACAAGAAAGAATGAACGGTTCGTGTGGGGTGCTGAGCAAGAGGCGGCGTTTGATACTTTGAGGAGGAAGTTATGCGAGGCTCCGGTGTTGACCTTACCGGAGGGAGTCGAGGACTTGACAGTCTACTGTGATGCCTCTTATCACGGGTTAGGTTGCGTCCTCATGCAGAGGGGGAAGGTGATAGCCTATGCGTCTCGCCAGTTAAAGGCACATGAGGCGAATTACCCGACCCATGATCTTGAGCTGGCGGCGGTCGTGTTCGCACTTAAGTTGTGGCGGCACTACCTTTATGGAGTTCGTTGTACCATCTATACGGACCACAAGAGTCTCCACTACTTCATGGATCAGCGGAACCTCAATATGAGGCAGCGTCGATGGTTAGAGGTGATAAAGGATTATGACTGTGAAATCCTCTATCACCCGGGGAAGGCGAACGTGGTGGCGGACGCCTTGATTCGGAAGGGGAGCAGTTTACTCCTCCGAGTGCCATGTATGAGGATGACCGTATCGGCTTCCTTAATTGAGTTGATACGTCAGTCTCAAGAGGAGGCGGTAAAGCAGGAAAATCAGCGAAAAGAGAGAATTAAGGGGCAAGTGGACCGGCTAGTGGCCGACAGTCGGGGGTTACTGACCCGTTACGGCCGGGTGTGGGTCCCAGTTTCATGTGAGGCGAGGCAGACTCTTCTTGATGGGGCGCACAAATCGAAATTTTCAATTCATCCTGGTGCCACGAAAATGTACCGAGACTTGAGGGCGAGCTATTGGTGGCCCGGTATGAAGAGAGAAGTGGCAAGGTACGTAGAGAAGTGCCTGACGTGTTTGAGGGTCAAAGCAGAGCATCAGAGGCCACACGGGAAACTCCAGCCCTTGGAGATACCCGAGTGGAAGTGGGAGCACGTGACCATGGATTTTGTTACCGGATTACCGACGACGGTCCGGAAGCACGATGCCATTTGGGTGGTGGTAGACCGACTGACGAAGAGTGCCCACTTCATTGCGATCTGGGAGGCTTCCTCTTCGGAGGTGTTGGCGGACATCTATGTCCGGGAGATAGTGGCGAGGCACGGGGTGCCAGTGACAGTGATTTCAGATCGGGATGTCCGTTTTACATCTCGTTTCTGGAATAGGTTCCATGAGGAGTTGGGCACTACACTTCAGTTCAGTACGGCCTTCCACCCGCAGACGGACGGGCAGAGCGAGAGGACTATCCGGACTCTCGAGGATATGCTTCGGGCGTGTGTTCTCGAGTTTGGTGGCAGCTGGGATTCCCACCTTCCGTTGGTAGAGTTCTCGTACAATAACAGCTTCCATGCCAGTATCGGCATGCCACCTTACGAGATGCTTTACGGGAGGCGGTGCAGGACTCCCGTGTGTTGGGGAGAGGTCGGACAGAGAGAGCTCGGGAGCACCGAGATTGTGCAGAGGACCACGGAGAGTGTCCAGTTGATTCGCGATAGACTGAGGACGGCCCAGAGTCGTCAGAAGAGTTATGCAGACAAAAGGCGGTCTGACCTAGAGTTCGCGGTTGGGGACAAAGTGCTTCTAAAGGTGTCTCCGTGGAAAGGGGTGATACGCTTTCGAAAGCGAGGAAAGCTGGGTCCAAGATTCATTGGGCCGTTTGTGGTGGTTGCTCGAGTTGGAAAGGTTGCGTATCGGCTGGAATTACCGCCAGAACTCAGTCAGATACACAACACTTTCCATGTGTCGCAACTCCGGAAGTGTTTAGCCGACGAGTCGGCTCATGTACCACTAGATGATGTTCAAGTGGATGAGCGGCTTAGCTATGTAGAAAGGCCAATAGCCGTCTTGGAGAGAAAGACCAAGACTTTGAGGAATAAAGAAGTGGGGATCGTGAAGGTCCAGTGGGAGCATCGAAAAGGCTCGGAATGGACGTGGGAACCGGAGGACGAGATGAGGCGGAACCACCCTGAGTTGTTCCAAGCTTAGATGATTTCGGGGACGAAATCCTGGTAAGTGGGGGAGAGTTGTAACGTCCCGTTTTCAAGTTTAATTAATTAAATGGTGTTATCAATAGTTGGTGATTCAATTAACTTGTTTTGTAGAAGTCCAAGGGTTAAAGTGTAAATTGCGGAACTAGAGGGGGATGTTTCCATCATGCAATAAGAGGGAAGTTATAACCCTAACCCTCCTTAGTCAGTTTCCAGAGGCGTACGAGGAAAAGTAAGGGAGAAAATTGGAGAAGAAGGGGAAAGGCCGATTGAAGGTCTTTGAGGAGCAATTGGATTAGGATTTGTCTTCAATTGAAGTTAAGGTATGAATTCTAAGGTCTTGGTGTATTCAATTGATGTTAAATTCAAGTAAGGTTTTGGGTTAGAGTGATATGTGGGTAGAGATGACCGATTGATCATCTTATGCCTTGTAGTTGTTGGATTTGGAGTTGTTTAGGTCGAATTAGAGACGTGTGAATGTCCCTTATCGACCCTAGTCTTAAACTCCATTGATGTAGTCTTGTAGAGCTCGAAAAATCGAGATCATAGCAATTGGAATCGGCTCAATCGGAGTTCGTATGAGAGAGTTATGTCCGATTGAAGAAAACCCTTTGTTTTTCTCGTGCTGATGGTAACGGCGGGTAAACCCGCGGGTAAGGTTACCAGCGGTATTACCAGCCGTTTCGGCTGAGTTGTTTTTCCATTTTTCCGAAATGGATTCGTTTGGGGTTCTTTTGCTTAGTTACCCCTAGTACTTAGTGAAACATGATGTTTCATGAAGTTGGGTGGAAATTGGTCGAGGGTAGATGCGTCTTTTCGCATTAGAGGGTCGAGTTTCGTGTAAGACTCATTTTCGGGTTGTGTTTGATGAATGTGTGTATGTATTTATGCTTAGGTGGTACGAGGTGACTATTGTACGTATTTTGAGCTAGTTGTGATCATAACCAAGGTGAGTTCACTATCTAGCTACCTATTGTGATATGTGTGTAATGATGATGCATGTGATCGCTTGTGATGTTATATGTTTTCCCTTCGGGGATATGTTCTCCCTTCGGGGATACGATGTCTCTTCCTGTTTTGGGTTTAGCCAAAGGGAAGATAGTGCAAGAGGCACGTATGTGATTATATGTTTTGTTGTTATGTATGTATGATGATAGTTGGTTAGGTGTGTTCTCACTAAGCTTTCCGCTTACCCGTTGTTGCTTATCTCTTTTAGATGCAGGTCCTTCCCGTAAAGGAAAGGAAAAAGTTTGAGGCTCCGGGTTCCGCAAGTTCAGTCCATGAAGAGAAAAGTAGAGTGACCGAGGGCTTTAAAAAGTTTCAAACTACCTTTTTATTAAATTACGTTTTTGGTTGGTTGATTTGACAATACTTGTGGTTTTTGCTCGGTTGAGCTAGAATTGAACATTGTGATGGTACTAGATGTTGTTTTTATTTCCGCTACTTGGGACTAGTTTCCGCTTTCTTTAATGAATGGTTACTTTTCTGATCAAACTGTATTATTAGTTTTTGAGTGTTACAGTATCCCTGTAAATGTTACAATCGGATCATTCTATACATTGAGGATGTAAAAATAAAATTGTAATGTTGATATGTGTAAGGAGAGTATGGGTACAAGTAGCTTTTCTGGTAATTATATCATAAGGATATTTCAGAATTTTGATATAGGTTGTGTTTGGCAAAATTAAGTTAGCTGATAAGCTAGTACATGTTTTGATGGATCATAAGCTAACTTATTGAAACACTAGTAAGAGTAGTGGTTCAGAAACTTTTTGTAGCTTTTTCCAATTATGTTTAATAATATTAATTATCATATCTCAAGATATCATTTTTGGTTATTTTACATACTTATAAGTTAGTTTTTGCCAATCATATATTAAAATAATTAATATATTGTCTATTTCAACGAATTCATTCCTATATTTTAACATTCAGATATGATTTCTCATGTTTGTCACTTCATAATGATTTTGATCTCTTTCAAAATTAAGTTTTTTTGTTAAGTCCTAATAAGCATTCACAAAAACATAAGTGTATTTTAGTCACAAGAGCAGAAATCTAATGATAATGACCGGGCTTTGACCGGGCTTTGAAAAGACCGGGCTTTTCGGGCTTTTGTTTGACCGGGCTTTGACCGGGCTCGGGCCGGGCCGGGCCGGGCTTTGACCGGGCTTTGAAAAGACCGGGCTTTTCGGGCCTTTGTTTGACCGGGTTTTTTCCAACTTAAAAAACACTAAATTATTTTATAATTTCAATAATATTGATAATATACGATATAAACTAGATTTATTTTATAGTTCTAAAGTCTAAACTATATAAAACAAATAAAAAAATAGATTTATTTTCGGGCCGGGCCGGGCTTTGGTCGGGCCGGGCTTTGACCGGGCCGGGCTTTGACCGGGCCGGGCCGGGCTTTTCATCGGGCCGGGCCCGGGCTTTTTTTCGGGCTCGGGCCGGGCCGGGCTTTTTGCCCATCTCTAATCAACAATCTAAAGCCAATTCCTCAATCATAATGATATGTTCATATTGAGAATCTAAATCTAAATACAAATAAAACAAAAAGTCTTGTAAACTAAAACCATTGATTTCTCTATACATTTGAAACTAGACTTTACAAAACAAATCAAATTCAAACCTATTATAGGATACAAAATCAATTCTCTACATCTGAATTGTTTGATCATCGTTTAATATTGTTTCATTGATGAATTTCTTCATCTCGTTTGAAATTAAAAAATTGAATTTGAATCACTGATAAGCGAAAACCATTTTTGAGTTTGTATAATAACGGTGCCAAACAAAGTGTATGAACATAAGTTCAATTGGTGCTGCAGAGAGGAGAGGATTAATTTCGATGCAAGAGAAGGGGGGGGGGGGGACAAGGGGAATCGATCGAAAAGGGATTGTGTAACATCCCGCCTAACTCAACAACAATATTGTTCGCTTTGCCCCACCGGCTCACGGCTTTGTTTCTAACGACCTGGCGAGGACTTCCCAGGAGGTCACCCATCCTGGTACTACTCCCACCCTAGCACGCTTAACTGCAGCGTTCCAAGAACCTGCCGTGTATTAGGCTCCAAAGCGCGTTGTTGTTAGGAATGTCAAGATATTACTTATAACACCCAACATCACTTCTGTCCACGGCCGATATGGGATATGCCTAAGGTGTTACAAACACCCCCCCCCTTGGGACTCATCGTCCTCGATGAGGTTTGCCCCATATCCCGAACGGCACAGGAGTGGCTCTGATACCATCTGTAACATCCCGCCTACCTCAACAACAATATTGTCCGCTTTGCTCCACCGGCTCACGGCTTTGTTTCTAGCGACCTGGTGAGGACTTCCCAGGAGGTCACCCATCCTGGTACTACTCCCACCCTAGCACGCTTAATTGCAGCGTTCCAAGAACCTGCCGTGCATTAGGCCCCAAAACGCGTTGTTGTTAGGAAGGCCAAAATATTACTTATAACACCCAATATCACTCCTATCCACGGCCGATATGGGATATGTCTAAGGTGTTACAGATTGGGGATTGAGAAAGGGTATAAATTTCAAGTTGTGTTTTATGTTTCATTTTTTTATCTTTTGTGTATATGTATCATATAAAATACTAATTCTGTTTAATCTTTTAAAAGTAAAATAAAGAGTTAAAATGACCAAATTATCTCTCACATAAGGCCATATAGGGTGATTAATGAATGGTGTTAACTCAAAGGATATTTTTTGGACTTTAAAACACACAAATAAAAAGATCACTAGAATACCATATAATTTTAGGTGCCAAAACCAAAAAAGCATGCATAAAGGAAGGTAGGGGTGACAATTCTAGAGACGCCATGAAACATGGTACGAACCCGACACGAAGATAAACGGGTTCGACTCGAGTTTTTTGACCGCCAATATGCCAACCCATTTATTTCGTGGGTCGTATTCAGGTTGGTATATGGGTTTGCAGGTCAATCCCCCAACCCGTATATCTTTTTAATATTTTTAATTTCAATTTAGTGCCTAAAATCAGTAAAACGATTTTATTTTGGTTGTATTTGAAGTAGATTGTATTTGACTCGTCAACCTGTTTATGACTTGTCAACCCGCTTATGACCCGCCAACACATAAACTCGTATAGTTAAACGGGTTATGGTGTTTGGGTTGACGGGTCGCGTGTTAGGGTTGAAGATTTTAACACAATTAGTTAAACGGGTCATATCTGGGTTGAGTCTTTCTGATCCAACAACCTGAACACGATATGATTGGCACCTCTAAATGAAGGTAGTTCACTTGAATAGAAATTATATGGGTCCTATTCCGTTGTTAACCACATTTTTTGTGTTAACTGTGTTAACCCATTACAATCATTGATTATTTTAATCAACGGTCAAGATCAAAATCCTTATAATTAGGGAATTTTGAATAATTCCAATTTTAAAAATCTAATAAACACAAGTGCACGAGGGTATTTTGGTAAAACCAAATAAATTAAAATTCATTCAAAATTCAAAAAAAAAATACATTCAAAAATCAAATTTCAAAAATACATTCAAATTACAAAGACATAACACTAGTGCACTCCGTCGGATCCGATACACTTCGGAGAAACACATGTGCATTCTGACGGTCTCCGGTACATTCCGGCGAAACACATGTGCTCTCCAGCAGCAATGATGTTAGACGGTAGGAGAAGCAGGCGATACACATGTGTTCTCGTCGTTTACACATGTGTTCAGACGGCGGATGGAAGCGACTACGTCGGCGTAGACGAAGGAGGAAGCCGACAATACACATGTGTTCTCACACCGTACACACATGTGTTCAGACGACGGAGTAAGGCGGCAACCGCCATGTTGATGGAGGATTAAGGCTATGAAACACATATGCACCGATGTACACACATGTGTTCCACGGCCTCTCTGTCGTTGACGTTTCCGGCAACGGTGATAGAACAACGATTGATTGGACAGCGACAGCGGCGGTTGGAGCAACGGCGGTTGGAGTGACGGGCAACGACGGTTGTTGGATGATAGGCGACGGCGTCTTTTGGAGCGATGGTCGACGACGGCTGTTGGAGCGATGGCCGATGGCGGCGGCGGTTGGAGCGGTAGGCGACGGCGGCGGCGGTTGGAGTGGGGTGTGGCGACGATTGGCGACGGCAGCGTTTGGAGCAGCGACGACGGCGTTTGAAGAGGCGACGGTTGGAGTGAGCAGGCAATGGAGGAAGAAGATGATATTGGTGGTGGCGATAATGGAGGAAGAATTCATTTACCATATATGAATTCAATTCCATCTAATTATCAACTCCTTAATTTTAGGCAACTAATCCAAATTCAAAAACCAATTAAAATTTTCCCAAATTACCCCTTAATTAATATAAACGAGAATCTCTAAATCAAAGGGGAATCTCAATTCCTATTGGCTAATTCAAGATTAACAAAGTTAACACAAAAACTTTGGTTAACAACGGAAGACCACTCGAAATTATATAAACATAAAACAAACTTAATTAAATTTGGACAATGCCCCCAATCTAACCGTAACATCAAAACATTTGAATCAAAATCAAAATATATCTTCTTTTGAGAGATAATTTATGAATTTTAGCAAATTCTATGTGCGGAAGAAGGTATATAAACCATCAAATGTCGTCATGTGCATAATCAATCATTTAAGTTTCTCCAAAAGATCTCTTAGAACACAAGATTTCCTAAACATTTCTTTACTTTAAAAACATCAAATTAAATGTTAAAACAAGCAATACCAACATCAATAATATCCCTTGTTGTTTCTTCAAGAAATAATTTAAACCCAAAACAAAAAAGACATTTTGGACCACATCCATTTATAACCTCTTAAGAACATCGAAAAAACCGAAAATTTATCAAATCATAATAAACAAACAAGAAACGATGGAAAAAACGAAACTCATTAAACATGATTATTGCTACTTCAAACTTGGGTTTACGTTATTTTGGTAATTACAAAATCATGTAAGAGCATCCATAGTGGTCGAACCTCCAACAACATCACTTACCATATTTTTTTCTACCACGTCATTGCCATCTCAACAAACCAAGAACCTCCTTAAAACTTTATAATGGAGGTTCTTACAAAAACCCCACTTCCTCTACTTATTTATAATAAAATTTTTATTTATGTAAACTATTATATAACAGAAAAGGAAACTTTTACAAGAACCTGGATTCTTGTTCAAGCACCTGGGTTCCAATAAGAACCTGTGACTGGGCAAGAACCTATGTCTCATAGTGGAGGTTCTTGTAAAAACCCAATGTACAACCTCAAGAAGAACCTCCATTGTGGATGCTCTAAGTATTTCCTAGCTCATTTTACCGAAAAAATTGCTTGTAAAAATCACCATTCTCACTAATTTTACCGAGTAAGTCGATTCTTGGACATCAAAATGGCATCATGCATCAATCTTACCCGGTAAACGCTTACCGGAAAGAGTCGTCACTCTTCATTCATTGCATTGTCTCTTACTAGATAACATTCTAAGTCCTTGCCATGTTAATATGGTAAGTGTAAATGACTCTGAAAGTGTTTATCTGGCATGTAAGCAATTTACAAACAACACCTTAGGCGTTTGTTTACCAAACGCTTACCCTAGCAAGTGCCTACCAAGTCATATTACCTTATGAATGAATATGTCAAGAAAACCACAAGGCTTGTGGAGTAGCGGTAAGGTCTGTGGGGGATGTGGATGGTATCCCATTCATCCCAAGTTCGAATCCCTTAGTGCGCATCTTGTGGCCAGGCTTAGTCTCAGACGGCCGAATTTTTAGTTTCAAATAGCCAAGGATGTAGTCTAGGCGGAGCCTAGATGAACCTTATCCAAAAAAAATGTCAGAGCAAGGACCAAGAGTCATACATGGTAAGACGAAGACTCTTATCACGATAAGTGCTTATCGAAAAAATTGTTGCATACGTACGATGATACCTTTTCTGATGGACTAAAATCTTACCTGAGAACTATATATAATGTTAAATTTATTGGTAAGCATTTATCCGAGTAAGCAACGATCCCTTAGTATAATAGTATCCGAAATGACTGAAACGGTTCACAAAGAGAATTAATTGTTGAATGATTAAAACAAAGGAGATCAAAGAAGGCATACGTATGCAACCTGGAACTTTTAATTTGAGCTCTCTGCAATATCTATGCACTTCTAAGTTGATAATAATATCACTGTTGACTGTTCTAAAAAGCTCGTCGTATAGCCGTCATGATACAAGGCTTGTGTCTCATGCCATGTTAAGGCTATGTTTGGCAAGCGTAGCTTATAAGCTAGCTGTTGAACAAATTATGTTTTGTAAAAACTAGCTTATGAGTATGTTAAATGACCAAAAAGGGTATCTTTGAATTTAATAATTAATATTAATAAGGGTATAATTGGAAAAAGCTACAATAAGCTCCTCATAAGCAACTCAAAGTAGCGTTTCAAAAAGCTAGCTTATAAGCTAGCTGATAAGCTAGTTTCATGGTACATGTTTGGATGCACTAGCTTATAAGCTAGCTTATGCCCAAACACAGCCTAAGTTTGTGGCACGTCATGGTCTAATGCGCATATTTCATAATGCGATATTTGGTTAAATTATTTTTTTACGTTTTTAGGCCTAATTTGTTAGTTTTTAATAACGTGCTTATTAATATTGAGTCATTGAATAACAAAGATAAAACATATGTTATTATTTATAACATTATATAGAATTTGAAAATTTGATGTCATAAGTCATGCCTTGAAAACATCATGGTTTCACCGTGGCTCCTAAGGCTGCGTTTGGTACGTGGGATAGGACATGACAGGATGGGACAAAACTCACTGTCCCACGTTTGGCGCAACATGGGACAGAACAGGAATTCATTGTCCCATGTTTGGTGCGACATGGGACAAGACAGAAACTGGGACAAGGTGGGTCAACATGGGACAAAAATGACTGTTTTTTTGTTCCACCAAAATAGGTGGAACAACATGGGACAGAAATGAGACAGAAACTAATATATTACTAACTAACACTCGTTTGATATATAACTTCAATATGGTATTTGTTTTTGTGTTTACCACCACTAGTCATGGCCGCCGCCGCCACCAGTAGTCGTTATCGGTCACCTCCACCTCCTCTTCCACTACAACAACCTCCTTACCACCTTTACAAATGTCAACGATTACCTACCACCACCGTCTACCACCTCTACCATTGTCCATCGCCACCGTAACCACCACCACCACCACTATCCACCATCTTCATGTTCTCCACAACCACCGACCACCACCGTTGGCCACCACCTCCACCCTCTACCATAACCATCAATAGCAGTTTAATAAAAAACATATATGTGTATAAATATATATATATATATAGAGTCACCTTATTTTGAAAACTCATTAATTTGTGGAAACTTTGGAAACCATGTTTTCCACCAATCATAATCCATTTTCTTGTTTATTTTTGGTAATTTTATTTATTTTATTTTTGTGATGCTTAATTATAGGAGTTGGTGGTTATGATTTTGAATTTTGCAATTAATCTTGTCCATTGATCATTCTAATCAATGGTTTATATGAGTTTCCAAAGTTTCCACAAATTAATGAGTTTTCAAAATAAGGTGACTATATATATAGGGGAAATATCAAATACAAACCAAGGGATTCTAACAAACCGTACAAACCTAATCTTAACCATTGATTTGGTTTATCTCCTAATTTTTAGGTGATTCTGAAATGTGATTGAGAGATAATTTAGGAACTGAATTAATCCACATCGTTGATCATTTACATGTATGGTTGTGATTGGTTTCTAAAGTTTGTAAGAATCCCTTTGTTTGTATTTGATACAACCCCTATATATATATATATGTGTGTGTGTGTGTGTGTGTATGTGTTTATGTTTATGAAAATTGCGTAATCTTTTTATAAATTATATAGTTTAGTTTATTTGTGTTAATTATAACTATTATGTGATATATAAAATCATCAAATAATTTTTTGGGAGAACTTGTCTGGTTCTGTTCAGTCCAGTCCTAGGCGTACCAAACACAAAACAGACATTTGTCCTGTCCTGTCCAGTCCCGTCCAGTCATGTCCTACTCTCTTGTCCTGTCCAGTACTGTCTAGTCCAGTCCAGTCCAGTCCTGTCCAATCTTGTCTGTGTACCAAACGCTACCTAAGGCTTGAGGTTTGGCCTTACCGTCACATCACGTCTCACGCCATTGATAACGGTGAAAAATACCAAGCTATGCATGTAATTTCAATACAAAATTCATCAATTATCTGTAAAGTTCTTCAAAAACAATAGAATCAATGATTAAAAACTCAATTTAACAATAAGCAGATTAAAAGACTCAAAACATAACCAAATCAATGACATGAAAACAATAATTAGCTATAAATAACACTTTCAAGAAAAATCAATGGCAGTGATGTGTGATTTAGAGAGCGAGAAAGAAACTTAAAAAACTAGGCCTAGAAAATATAATAAAAGCTCGGTTGAGTCGAAAAAATTCCAATGTTAAAAAGCCCGATCGAGTCATTTTCTAGCTCAAAGCCTGACGTGGGCTTATGAATGTCCGAGACCTCTTCTAGCTCAAAGCCCGATCAATCTTAGTAGTGCTCGAGTCTTTTTCTCCTCATTGAAAACGGGTTTGGAAGGCCCAGGCCCACTACAAGGTACGAGGAATAGAGGAAGTAAAACTCAAGATGCATTAACAACAACTTCACGTCCAACCTTCATAGCCACACACAAAACTTCAAGTTCAACACCAAAGAGCATGTATATATATTTTATTTTTTTGGAAGGGTATCGAAGGCTTTGCCCCGACTAATCCCGGCAAGGTGCACCGACAGCTAAAGCATGCTGCCCTGAGTTAATCCCCAGTGGCTACAATCTGGAAGCGCCTGGATTCAAACCTAGGGTAGAAGGGTTAACTAGCCACTTCCCCTACAAGTATTAACCAGTACCCTACAGCCTTGTGGTTTGAGCATGTCTATTTTTCTCCTATAAGAAATATTTACCCTACAGCCTATGGTTTGAGCATGTCAAATTTAGATATACATTATTTTTCAATCTATATATATTCAGCTTATTATATAAAACATAAATAATAAACAAGTTACTATATAACATGCTCGTAAAAGAAACAAAAGTTTGCTAGGATATATATATGGGAAAAATATGTATAACCTTTTATTATTTAATAGGACAAATTAGTTTGGAGTTAGTTATGATCTAATTTAGAGTAAACTAATAATTATATTAATTGTTAGTAGAATGATGTTATTTTTTTTCTTACTCAACTTCATTTGTAGCAAAAAAAAAATTATTATATAAGTTTACTTTATTTAACTTTCTTATCATTTACGTAGTTTATTTAATTTATCAGATAAAAGGACAAAATAAATGAACTAACAAATATGGTACAAACAAAAAGTGAGGTTGTCAATTGAAAATTTTGTGAAACAAGTTCCTCTAACATTGGAGAGGATTCATGTCTAGGTTAGAAAAATGAGCAACAATGGTTTTGTTATCCTTCCTAGCATGTTTTTGTTGCTACTTTAGTTTTGGATAAGTTTTAGTTGAATTTGGATATTTATGTAACTTTACATATAATTTAGTCATTGAATTTGGATAATTATGTAATTTTGCATATAATTTAGTCATTTTAATATTATCTGTTTATTTTGAAAAATATAAATTAAAATTCAAGTTAAAAGCAAATTTTATTGACAAAAATATTGTTTGGTGTAATCTTTTGCTAATGTCCACTGGTAAATATACTTATCTTTAGTTTTGTGATATCATTAATTTAAAATATTATTTATTTCAATTTATGAAAAACTTTTATCGAGGGTAACCCTTCATTGCTAGTCATTCAAAAATCTGTTTTTAAGTTGTCAATAATTAGCCAATTTTTAATTATATTTTTCAAGTCTAAAGTAAAATTAGTGACAAAAAAATTCATTGGCAGCAATGGTCGATGTAATACTTCATTCATCTCATAAAACCAAGAAAAAAGAAGCGAAGAAAACACTATTTTCATTTTTCTCTTTAGTATTGAGCATGTTAACTTCAAATACAAATCCTAAATATAGATAAACTTTACAATGGATGCATAAATGTTAGATGCTTTGAACAACGTGTAAGAATTAATGAATCTATGAGAGAATAGCAGACACCTGAATTGAACTCAAATACTTAGCATTCATTTATGTTGATTGAGCTGTCCTCCATATATCAAGAAATAAATTACAAGATCTAAAGCAAACCAAGAAACTGTTTACCAGAGTTTTTTTTCTTACGGCAAACAAAGAGAAGCTTGACAGGGAGCTTTGGCAAGACCAGAGTTTAATTATCAGATAAATACTTACCAGTTAACTTATTTTCTTGAAAAAATATGATAAAAACCAAAAATCATACCGAATAAACATGTCAAATACGGAAGATTAACGCGTTAAATGAGAGAGTAAATTTGCTTGAGTATGATTTTATTGTGTTATTTTGATAGACTATTAATTTATCAAATGAAATAAATGACATCTTATCTGATTAGTATTAATTGGATTAGCATGGGTAAACCCCATTTGGATTAATTGGATGTTTGTGGGTGATTTTGATTTTGAGGCTTCCAAGACTTATTAAGCTATGTAGACAAAACTGCAACACTATTCTTTTTCTTGTACCAATAATGCATACTACCTTCTTCCATCATTTTAATCAAAACTTTTTGTCTTTTATGTAAATGCCAAAACCTTTTATTTAATCAATTATCTTTAACATTGTGTTCTTGGGATTAATTATGTAAAGAGAAAATGAAAACAAAGTAAAAAAACTTGTATATTTTAAAAGGTATATCTATAAAAATGAGATTTTTATTTTTCTTTATATCATGTTTAGAGCATCTACAATGTACTCTTTCAGATGTTTTTCATTAGAAGTTTTTCAAAAAAAAAAAACCTCACTTTGAGGTTTTTTACATAGTGTAAAGGTTTTTCGGATGAGGTTTTGCGTCATAGCTCGTAACTGTACAACTTGATTTTTCAGAGGTTTTTCGTACTCAATCTGTTTTAACTTTATAAAATTTTATAAAAATCTCGTCTTAATCGATTATACTTTTTATGTAAAGTTTTCATATTTAAATTTTATTATGTATTAATAAAATATTAAATTAATTATATATTTTATATATTTAAATTAAATATCTCAAATTTAAGATTTTTATACTATTTTTTACGTATAAAATTATAAATGAATATGTATTTATATTAATTTTAATGTATTTATTTTTATAAATAAAAATTTAAATAATATAAAGTTAAATGGTAGGACCCTGGAAATTCTAAAAAAGCTTGAATGAGCTTTTTCACACAGTAAAAATATGTAGAGGTTTTTAAGTCGTTAAGGACTTAAAGTAACAATAATACGTAAGAAAAAAGATGTGAAAAAACTTAATTAAAAATATGTACACTATGGATGCTCATAAAAGATAACAAATAATTATTATTTTCATTTTCTTCCTTTTCAAAAAACACAAATGAAGAAATTATTATTCTTTTCTCTCTTTTCCATCTTTTGCTTCTTTTTTTTCTCTCTATATTAGAGAACACATCTAAAAAGATAAATATGTCATCAAATAAATAATTAATAAGATGGGTTTTTTTATTATGATTTTAACTTTTTAGGTATATAAATTTACAATAAATTCTCATATACTCACAATATATGTAAGTTGTAAGATGTCGGTCAGGTCTTGACCTTCATGTTTTTAGGCATAATTTAGAGGTTGCTATTTCAACCTTTCCTACGCACATAAAAATATTGAGTTTCATCTTTGAGTTCTATATATATACTTATACCACCAACTTCTATCCTCTCTGTAAGAAAATGAGGATATAATTCACCATAATTTATGGTAAGAAGGTAAGAAATATGTTTTTCTCTCTCTCACACACACACATACAAACACACACACACATATATATAGAGAGAAAGAGAGAGAGAGAGAGAGAAGTTCAAATGTAAACCACATTTTGGTTGTGAATGTGAGTACAACCCAGAGCGCGCCACGTGGCAATATGAAATTTTCTCAACTAAGCTTTATGCATACAGCATAACGCTATCATTCAGACTGAATAAAGCGTTATGCAGTATGCATAAGGCTTGGTTGCACTCTGACCTGGGCGGGTTAGCTTCATTCAAAGCTTATTTAGTTTGCATAATAGCGTTATGCAGTATGAATAACACTAACCCGCAGGTTTATGCAGACTGAATAAGCCTTGACCCGCGGAAGTCAGATTACCACATGTCGCGCACTGGGCTATCCTCACGTTCACAACCAAAAAGTAGTTTACATTTGAACCCACCCGTAATATATATGTTTCATACTATTACTAAAGTAGTTAATGATATTGATGTTCAACTAAAAAGTAATACATTAGAAAAAATATCAATGAAAACATTGAAAAAACAATGGACTAGGTAATGGACTTAGGAGCCGTTTACTTGAACACTTACCTGGTAAGTGTTTATCAGTAAAATTGAACACTAACACTACGATATCAGATAATATTTTAGTCTCTCAAAATGGTATCGTGCCTGGTAAGATCTTACCAGGTAAGAGTTGTTGATCACACTTACCCGGGTAAGACTCTAGGTTCATTCTATTGCCCTTACCGGTTTGTGCTACCGCTCTTAACGGGTAAGATTCTAGTCATTTTCATGTTCGTTCCGTAAGGTAAATTGACCCGGTAAGCATTTATCGAGTAAGCATCAAGTAAACGGCCCCTTAATGTTGCATTAGAGACGATCCTTGAAGCACGACTTACCATGGTTATTGGCATCATGAACCTTCTAAATTATTGCTCAAAACATGTCCATTTTGTGTATAAGTTGGATTATCTTTGACAAAACGAAAATTCTAAATATTTCTTATTGTTAGAATATGTGGAACCCCTAGATTAATCTCCAAAAGAGCCCTTGAGGAGAGAAGGGGGGGTTCCAACATATATAGTGAAGATTTGATCCAAGTCTAGCCGATGTGGGACTCTAACACGCCCCCTCCAACAGAGGCTAGATAGAGAGCCTAGAAGGGTCACGAGAGGACCAGGAGAGGTGGGACTCTAACACGCGCCCTCCAACAGAGGCTAGATAGAGAGCCTAGAAGGGTCACGAGAGGACCAGGAGAGGGTCAAGAGAGTGCCGGTATGTGAGTCCGTAGAGTGGTAGACCTTGGCTCTGATACCATGTTAGAATATGTGGAACCCCTAGATTAATCTCCAAAAGAGCCCTTGAGGAGAGAAGGGGGGTTCCAACATATATAGTGAAGATTTGGTCCAAGTCTAGCCGATGTGGGACTCTAACACGCCCCCTCCAACAGAGGCTAGATAGAGAGCCTAGAAGGGTCACGAGAGGACCAGGAGAGGGTCAAAATCGGGATTAAATCTCTTAAATTACTTTCTTCAATTTTCAAAGAATTCATGTTCGACTCTCCATGTACGGGAATGAGATTAAGTATTTACGTATTTAAGGTTTTAGTTTTAATGTTTATTTAAGTTTTAAGTCTCGTACATAGTTACCATTTATCCTGTAAGTTATATATAAAAGTAACGCAAGACTTACAAAATAACGTGTGGGTAACGTGCCATAATGCGTTACAAGCAAGCCAAGCCTTAGAGTGGAGCCATAAGGGTTAACGTGGCGGCGACCCCAAGTCTTGACGCCATAACGCACCATAACGAAGACATAACAAGTTATTTAGAACCATGATAAGAATTTACACGATTGATACTAACATTGGTCTCTAAGTGTTTCACAAAAGGTAGGAGGTTTCAAGAAACTTTTTTTTTGAGGTAAATGATAAACACAATCCACTTCCACAAATGGACAACTTTTTTTTGCGTACCCTAAGTTGACAAAGGAGAACATTGACTCAAATCTCTCATCTTAGATCATCTTTATATAAAAAAAATCTATATATTTTCACTTGAAAAAAATTGGTAAATAATAAAACATAAAGTAATAGCCTTTTCTCTAATCTATTATTACCATAGAAAAGGTAAACCTTAATCAATAAAGTAAAAGTTTGATCTTGAAGCGGATTGGATGGAGTGGTGGACCTCGCTAAGGCTGAAGAAAGTGGAGTCAGGTTCTCTTAAAGCGGTAATACTCATGGCTTTTTAGTGTATTTGGTCTCGTAGGAACGGGAGGTACGTTGTAGGACATTATTGTGACTCATTCATACGATTGGGTTATTAAAGGAGTACCAAATTTAAGATTAATTGGGTGGCGTGATTACAAAATCCCCTTCTCGCTGTCTACGATATGTAATTATCTTTTTTAGCATCTTGTTGGTTTAATTTTCGTCATTCAAGAAAAAAAATATTTGATCTTGATCTTGAACGCAAAATAACGTTAATTGGTTGTGCAGTTGTAACAAAGACAAGACAAGTAAGATTGCATGATAGATCGGTGACTATTTGTTGTGATTGAGTCGATATTGAAGATATACATTATGTTTAAAAATTTATCTATACAAGACATCGTAGATAAAACTCGCAAGTTTAAGTTGTATTTGGCATACTAGTTTTTTTGGAAGAGGTATCCCAGACCACATTGGGCCCAGACTAATCCTCGGCAATTTTGGGCCGAAGCCCGACTGCTAAAGCATGCAGCCCGGGGTCGAAGCCCCCGTACCTCCAGAATGCGTCCCCCAGGGCTCGAACTCGGGTTCACCACTATGTAGTGCCCAAGCCTTACCACTAGGCTAACACTCCTTTGGTGGCATACTAGTTGATAAATTAGTTGTTGGTCGATTTCATATTTGTTAGCCGATAAACTAGTGGTTTTTGATAAAAATTAATGATAAAACAAGATAAAAAAGTAAAATAACATTTTAAAATTTTAATCAAAAAAATATAAGAATTAACGGTCTCAAACTTCTAATCGAGAAGAAATTGTTATTGGTGAGTGATCCGATTTTAGAAACCCGGTGGATAAAAATCATTCCTGAAAAAGTTAATACTTTTATCTGGAGGGCTATTAGGGGTAGAAATCCGAGTTCAGACTACCCTGCTCGATCGCGGAATTGATATTGCGCCTTTTCCCTTTGCCTAGTATGTGGTGGTGCACTTGGATCAACATAGCACTGCTTATTAAGTTGTCGCTTTGTATTTGGTCTAAGATTTTTCTTGGAAGCCGGTTTTATGGATAGCGTGTTACTTCATTTGGAGGAATAAGAACAGATTCACTCTTTCGAAAAATGGCTCTCCATTTGATGTCATCTTTGCAAATATTCAAGAATGTTTGGATAAAACGCAAATCCAGATCATGGTCGCTGCCTTGAAATAGCTCCCATCTGATGTCGTCTTTACAAACATTCAAATTAGCTCCTATGTTTGGATAAAACGCAAATCTAGATCGTGGTCGCTGCCTTTGAATAGCTGGACTAAGTCTCCTTTAACTTGTTCACCGATGTAATTTTTTTTCTTTTCTTGTGGGGTTTTGCTATTTTTCCCGCCCTTCTCCTTTCATTACTTTGGCTATTTACATACTGCCTCTCGCAAAAAAAACTGATGCTTTCCCAAATAAATTATAGTAAAGTGAAGAAAGTATCTAGAACGTCCTGTACCACTATTTGAATTGGTTTTTCAAAATGCTAATTTAAAACTTATCTATCCTTAACTTATAAGCTAAAGCATGGCTAAAAAAAACTAACAAGCGAAGGATTGTGTAAAAAGTTAAGATAACTTGAGAACATGAGAAGTGAATTAAAACCCTTGATCAATATTAATTTCAAGTTCACCCATGAATCGTCTGCATATCGATGCATCTCATCCTAATGTGTATTCAACAGTTAATAATTAGTTCTCATGTTTCTCATGTTAACTCAACTTCTCAGTTTTCACCCAAATACAACCCGTATTGATAAGCTTAAAGATAAGGTCGTCAATTAGGATATGTCTTGTTAATTAATAACCATCAACTTGTAAAGGAGTTAAATATATAATTTAAAATTTTCTTGGAAAATTAATACGATTAAAACAAATTCATTGCAATGGTCATCGATTGAAAATAGCACAACAATTTTACATATATATCCATAGTGGTGATGGATATAAATATCGATATACTTGAGCATATCAAGTATTTTCTACACTCAATTTGTATACATACATATATTTATGTATAAGTTATTTAAAAGTTAAGATAAATAGAAAAACACAAATATAATAGAAAAATAAGTAGATCATTATCCAACAAATTGAAATTTATGAAAACTTCTTTTATAGAAGAGATAAAACGGAACAGGATAAGGTAAGTTGTAACCCCTTACCCATGTTAACCTAGAAAAAGGAAAAGGATAAACTTGTCTTTTTACTATATTTAGACATTATAAAATTTAATTTAAATTAATGAACAAAAGCAAAAAAATAATTTTATCCAAAAACATACAAACTTATTTATATTAAGATCAAGTTAAGTGATGCATAAAGAATATTAAAAGCAAGCCTTAATATTAATGTATATGATTAGAGAATTGTGCATTTAGCCACCTCTTTAAAACTTAGGTTTATTTTGGTACATATATAAGCCAATAATTAAATATACACAAAATTAAATGTATATAATTTCCCTTGTATAGTACTTCAAACCAGTATTTTTATAAACAAAAGACCTATGAAAATTATTTGAGGTCTCAAAAGTTTATATCTATACAATTAAAATGGTAACGTTAAGTATGAGATAACAAGTTTTCGAGTTTTAAAAAAACATCCAAAAATTCATTGCATACTTGTATTAATAAACAATATTTAAGTAGAAGTTAATTACCAACAATTTTAAGTGGTCTCATATGAAACCTAACTCCAAGAATCTAAGTGATATCTTTTGGGTACTCATCGTTTGGGATAAGCAAAGGAATCGAACTTGAAAACTATCTTGTATTTGAACAAATTACTTTATCTTTTACCAACTGAGCTACATGTAAAAACAGTATATAAACAATGTTAATTATATAAGGGCATTACAAACAAAATTAAAATTTTTTGGTTTCGAATATTATAAAACATTAAGATTTTGGAATAATTTGAAATTTTGATTATCGATTGTAGTTTGTTTTCTCTTTAAGCATTTTATTATTATATTGTTTCATCGGCAATCAAAGATACAATAAAACTTAATAGCTTTCATTTTAAATAACCGTGTATGGTTTTTTCATAACAAAAATGCTATTCTTGTAAAAATACAAAAGGGAAAAATAAGGGTTTTTATTTTGTTTTAAATAAGTAACTAATCTGCTCTAATAACGTCATGCACGATTATTATGTATTTATTTTATTTTACTCAAAATCTGTAAAAGAAGATCGTATATTCTATATGTTGCATTATGAATTAATAAATATTACGGTTGTGACCTTGTGTTAGAGAATATTATTAAACGAAAAGTTATAGATTGATAAATTATTTTGGACAAAAAAATTTAAACAACAAAATATGATAAACTTATAAATTATTAAAATAAAATTTTGTTACAATATGCTTTTTTAATTATACATCTTCACAAAATACAGCTTGTATAATACCCAAGACCATTTGCAAAAATAAGAATTTATGTGGATGTAATATGAAGGAGGAATAATTGGCGTGAGAAATTTCTAATGGGGAACATCAATATCTTGACCTTTAAATCAAAGAACGTATTTTTGTTATTCAGTGACTGATAAACAACGTAATATTGCTTGGTTGATAAGTTATTCTCTTTAATAGGCGTCTTTTGTTTATTTTTCTTTTTGTCGTCTTTACTTGTATCGAATCTCCCTGTTCGAAACACATGGATGTCTCAACTTAAGGAATTTCTCTCCAAAGGAACGAACATGGGACTCCCCATTAGTGTTATCGATTAATACAAAATTTAACTCCCATAAAGACTCACTTTTTTATTTATGCTCGATAGTTGGAAATGCTAAAAGTTTGCTTTGTGTGATGCATATATTGTAAAAACCTCTTTACACTCCTATATAGAATAATTCAAGAAACTGCTTTTTCCATAAGTCTCTACAATATTCTATCACAATACAAGAGCATCTTTAACAATGTTTTAAGTTTTCTTCAAAATAAAGAATCAAAACTCAAAATCTTAAAAATGAAATTAAAAAAAAACATTCAACCCATATAAATTCTTTATTTTGAAATTTGAATATTACAACATTACTTATATCATTAAAAAAATTATACACGTAAGAAAAAATATTTTTTCTACCTCATAATCATTTTATGTTTGACAAAAATAAGCTAGCTTATTTTTGCACTACATATTTAAATGGACATAAGTAGCTTTTTGCTGTATTTTCTTCAATTATATCACTTATTAACATTAATTATTATTAATTAAACAAAAAAATTAACTGTTAATAAATATTCTTTATTTGTTAATAATAAATATTAACTCATAGTAATTAAAATTAATTTTAAATAACCAATTCAATTAAATTACATATAAATTATTTTTAAATGTTATTAAACATATCAATTATTATTTAACATGTTTAATTATCCAAACAACGAATACAACAATCTCTAAAATGTTCACGTAAATTAATTGCATAAAATTATAAATATATATTTTTTATAGATAATTAAAACATTCAAAATATATTAATAAAATGTTTAACCTTATTTTAATTATATTATATATTTAAATTACTAATTTAGTTAGGATATATGAAATTTATTAGTTTTATATTTATATTTATTTATATTATATGTAATAGTTATTTAAATTATAAATTAATATAATCTTTTATTATTTATTTTAACAAATTATAAATTTATAATATGTATATACAATGATAACAATAACATAACAATAATCAAATTTACACTTTTTGATAGATATATTATGTTATTTATATATTTTACTATATTGTGTTTTTTTTTCCCCAAAATCAAAGAGGAATATATTGAAGTAGAAAGTCTCTAAATGCAAGACAAGCCAAAGAAGGCATTTTACTATACTTTTTGTATTAATATATTATCATACATTTATTTTTAATTACATTATTAAGTATTTATATTAATTATATTATAAAAATTTTGTAATTGATTATTTAAGATGTCTATTTATAAAAGATTATTTATTATGTTGCTATGCACAACGACATAACCCATATTAAGATATCTTAATGATCGAAATATACAAAAAGCTCATTTATCTCTTATAATAATCATCTTTGAGGAATCGTCTAAATTTAGAGAATCACACTCTTTATCGTTGCTTAAAATCTCACTCCACGTAATATGTATGTTCTTCAATTTGCAAAAAATGAAAATTCTTTACGAAAAAGTTAATTGTTCCAAACTTTAAACCCATAGATTATATATATTTAATTGTGAAATTAAATACGTCATAATTGTAATTGAAAACCAAATTTTCCACTAAAACAACGTGTAAAACAGATACGGTCATCCATTATTTTAGGTTGGCTAACTTGACCCCAAAGTCAAACTTCAAAAATATATTTTTTATCCCGATATATAATTCTAGTCAACCTCATTTTTTATTTCAAATTAAAAATGATTAATACCATTTACTTCCAAAATATGCGATCCATTTTTACTATTTTTCGACATTCTTCAAAACGAAAAAAATGCATGACGCCATTCAATTATCAAAACTCAGACTTCTTAACCAGCTTAATTCCATCAAGACCAATTTTTATAGATGTGATTAATTATTTCAAAAAAATTATGAAAAAATTTCGCATTTATATTCTCCTTAACAAAACTAAATTACAAATAATTTCAAAACGGAAAATAGGATTTTTGATTAAATTCATGACCAAAATAATTGAATTAATTGAATTTTTTTTTCTTTTTTTTTTAAATAAATAAAATCTGAATCCCTCAATAAGCTGCTATATCTGAACCGGCCTTATCGCCTGAAATTCACGATTCCGATCAACAAACAAACACGATCCACCAGTCGCCGCCGCCGTCACCGCCACTCTCACGGCGGTGCTATAACCACAGCATTTCCCTCCGCCACCGCCACCGCCACCTCTACTTCCACCGTCCACGTCACCTCCGCCACCACCAATCGCCACCGTATTAACAACACTAAACTCATCATCGATTAATCCTTCTCGATTATTTTCTTCAGACGAACTACTAAAAGAAGACTTACAGATCGTCGCATCAGAATCAACGAGCTGGAGCGTGAGCCGGCCGCGAGACCTGTTCGCGGTGAAGACGTATTTCGGACTCTCGACCTTCTCCTCCGTGATGACGAGCCTTCCGTCGTCGGTGTAATACCGTTTCATAACCGTCGACGTCGGAATCGGCATCGCCGGTGGAAGTTCCTTACCTAACTTCCTTCCGGAAACCGACGACGATCTCCGGCTGATCATTTTGCGATCCACCGGCGCTGAATTGGTCAGCGGCGGTGCGGAATCAATTTCCAGATCGACGCAGCTCTCCATTCCGATGTGATCTCCGAGATCAGCAGCGTGCATTGTAGAGAGAGAAAGTGAGGGTTTTAGAGAGAGAAAGTAGAGTATGCGGTGAAGTGAATGAAGGAAGAAGAAGGGGATATAAATAGGGGGGTGATGGAGAAACCGAGAGAATACTGAAAAAAGATATTTGCTGTGACAGCTAATAATCATAAATTCATATGATCGATATTTATTTTGTATTTATTTTTATCTTTTTCCTAATACATTTTCCATGTTTAAGAGTTACTAGTTGCGTATAAAATGATACGGTATTTTGAGTTTTAAATCTTGATATAATTTTGTGATTAAAGGGTGTTTATCAAATGTATAGGGGGTAAGAATTTATTGGATATCATTTAGTATAATAGGGTGAGATGAGAATATGAGATAATGATCCTCAATTTACTTGATAAGTAAGTAAATAGACGAAAAGTTCAAATACGAACTTATCTTTCATTGTAAAAATGAGATTCACTAAAATCGAATCACATGACATTATCTGAATATTCATGTACGATTCAAACTGAATAACACTATATTTAGTGTTATTCATTTTGAATAACATTGAATTTAATGTTATTCGAAATGAATAACAATGAATGCATGAATAACATATAATGTAATGTTATTTGAGATGAATAACACTGAATGAAGTGTTACTCGGTTTGAATAATATATGAATATTCAGATTGAATATGCCACATAACGTGCTCTCGATTGTCCTTACGTTCACAATGAAAGATAAGTTTATATTTGAACTTAACCATATCAGAACAAATGTTGTAAGCATTTGTTGTTAAAAGGCATTCAAAGTTATGTTCTTGAAAGATAAATTTGAACCTGATTTAAGTAGAAAATATTTAGTAAATGAAAGATATAGTTGAAAAATCCACAAATTTAAAAAATGTGGATGAAGATAGTTTATCTATTCTTGAACATGAACCCGGCTGAACAAACTTTACAATATAGATAATATATTACATTAAATTATGTATTTATACTTTGCTTGCTTAACATGAAAAAAAAAAGAAAAAAAAAATCTATTGTACTATGCTATGAAAATATTTAGATTTTTGTTTTTACAAACTCCAAAAATCTTCAAACGTACAACTTATATAACATTTAGTATGAATCATTAATGCATAAAAAATGTTTTATTTTCCTAAATATTCGTAATTTGCACTTCTTTAAAGTTGTATTGTTAAAAAATAAAATTTAACGCTACCTAAAATAATTACTAAAATTATTAAAATTATAAAATTATTTGATCATCTTTATAAGAGATATAATATTAATTTTTAAAATTTATATTTTGTAAAATGGACCTTTTTTTTTCTTTCTCTCCTATGTTTAAAAGCACAAGAAGAATTTTTTTTCATTTATTATTGTTTTCTTTCAAAAACATAAATGATTTTCTTTTAATTTCTTTTCTTTTCTTTTATCTTTGAGAATACAAACGTAAATATCAAGAATATAGTTCTTGTAAATCTTACCACCCTTCCCAGAAAGTCGATCAACTACACAAACGAAATACTTGAGATTTTTGAGAACTTTCTCTACAATTGATTATTTATAAAAAAAAAACATAAAATTATGAAACCCAAACTTATAACAATTTACTTTTCAGTTTATAAATTATAATAAAATTTTATGTTTCATATGCAAAGAATTCTTGAATTCAATATTTATAAATCTTGTAAAGCCATTCAGAATTTCTTTTACTATTTTTCTTAAATTAAATATTAGTGAAGATTTTAATAAGTGGGTTTAAAAAACCACCATTAATAAAAAGAGATAAAAAGAATTGAATGTTACCCATTTCAAAACCGATGTTATCTTGTTTTTTTTTTTTTTCTTATCGATCCCAATTTCGATGTCCTTTTTTCTCTTGGAACAACGAGTCCAAATTATGGCAACTTTTTATCTATTAATTACGTCATCACCGAGACGACGTACTTGATTCCATTGACATTTTAATGCAATAAATGCCATATCATCTATCTAGTTGGCAACACAATCTCTAACATATTTCACCTCCTTCACATTGATGTATGTTAGGAAATAATAGTGTAAATGGAAATATGTAATATGGATTCCTTAAAAATTGTGTAAATTCACCTTTTGGTAAGGGATGGTAAAAATATCCGAACTTGATGGGAATTCTTGAAACCGAAATTTTTGAAACGGGATTGGGCCGGGTAAATGGTTATGGGATAGGGTGTGGGATTTTTTTTTAAAAAATTTTGTGACTTTGAGACGGTTATGGTTTTAGTTAATACCGATCATTTACCCGATCCCATTTACCCGACCCCGAACCATATATATTTAATAAATGTATAATGTTATTATTAACATAATATACATTATAATTTTATTAATATATAGAATAATAGAAATGACAGATTAATTTTATTAGTATAAAAAATTAAATATATATTTATTTTTTTCAAGAAGATTAATCTAGTAATGCTCCCACTTCCGTTGACACTTCCATGATAGTGCACTGAGTCACAAATGCCGTTTCCATTTTGTTAAACATTGAACTTATTGAATGTTCATGTTGCTAAATGAAAGTTTAAAAAGAATCTAACTCATTGTTTGACTTGATTCGCATATAGTTCTAGGAAACGAAATGTTATTTAGTAATTTTAATAGACTAAAAATATAAATGGAATACCCGATACTCGCGGGAATACCCGTGACCTGATGGTTATTTGGTAATGGAATACCTGACGGGACGGGACTGAGTATGTGATATGGTTTTATAATAAAGTATAAGATTGTGACTACCAATATCCGTCGCATTACCATTCCTACCTTTTGGATTGATATAATGATCATATCTCTGGACATCACAAAATTCAATCTAGAATAAACTTGATGAGAATTTATGATTGTAGGCAAAAAATTAAAAGCTAAATTACTGGAGAATATTTTGATTGCTTAGAATTTTCGGAGTTTCAAAACTTGTTCATAATTCATACATATACTTGTTCCATCTGGAAATGAATGAGAATAATCGAAATGACGGTCTTGAGAAGTTATAACCGTTGATGTATAAGATTAAAGATTAGTTATAAACGAATCAAGATTCTGAACATGCAAACCCAGAGCTCTAGACATACATGATACATGTGGTGTGTCATCTTCGATTCAAAAGTTTTCTATAGCTTTTTGCTTTTGTATTAGCTGTTGGAAAAGGCTTTTAAAAATACAACCGATTATTGCAAAGACTTTTTCGATACCGTTCTTTTTTTTTTTTTTTTTTTTTTTAATATCTAAACCCTTTTCAACTCTACTTTGTCAATTCAATTTTCATAATATGCCATTTATTCAATGCTACTTTTATTTTGAACCTTTATAAATATTAATTAATCTAATTTATTATATAAAAACAAATATTTTATAAGATAAATTGCATCTATATATAATTCAAAATTTCTCATATAAACATATAACATTCTTTTTCACTTATAAGAAAATATATTCTCTATATAACTCTATATGTCTCATATAAGGGATTTTGGCGCCTATACCCATAAGGGTACCCCCTCATTGAAAATTTACCCATTCTCTCTCCCTCTTAGCACCTCATACCCCCACAATGCCGTTATGGAACCGTTATAACGCACTTTTCAGCTCTGACCAGACGAAGTCAACAAAAAAAAGACGTTATAGGACCGTTATAACGGCCTTAACGCCGTTATGGCGCCGTTATAACGGCCTTAACGCCGTTATGGTGCCGTTATAACGGTCCCTCAACTAAAAGACAAAAAAATTCAAAGTTTGACCGGTCTCCATAACGCACCGTTATAACGGCGCCGTTATGGCGCCGTTATGACAGCATTTGCTAGAAAACAAAAACGTTTGACCAACATAACGCACTTTGACCAACATAATGGCACCATAACGGCGTTAAGGCCATTATAACGGTCCTATAACGTCGTTTTTGTTGACTTCGTATGGTCAGAGCTGAAAAGTCCGTTATAACGGACTTCATAACGGCATTGTGGGGGTATGAGGTGCTAAGAGGGAGAGATAATGGGTATATGTCTAAAGTGGGGGATGGGTATAGGCGCCAAAATCCCCTCATATAAACATACAATTTGCCATTTATAGTTCCAAGTTCCAACTATGTTTGATGACATCATCAAACAACTTTTGTAACTTTTGATTCAAGTGAATGAATTTAATGAATTGGGGAGAAGATACCAATGAAGGGCCTTTACAAAATATTATAAATGAAAATTTTTAAATACTTCAATTTAAATGTTAAGTGATTATGGTTTTCAAAACATAACACATGAGATTTAAAACAACAAATTAAATGAAGGGCATTATAAAACATTTTAAACTTTTGAAAACAAAATTTGTATTTAAAAATGTTTTATTTAAACAAAGTTAGTGGAAAGCTGAAGCAAAGAACCTTTTGAACACATTGTGGATGCTCCAAGTCCATAGACCATCTTCGGATGGCGGCGGGACCAACGTCATGGGTGCTACCCCTTGACCCTGTCATTTATTCGTGTCCGGGATCAAACTTGCCTAATGTACAAATGTGCAACTTGCACCACCTACACAGCTCGAAACCCCATTGGCACTTGTGTTTAATCCAGTCAGACTTAAAGAGCTGATGACACTAAATTCACCAACAATGTATTCAAAAGATTTAATCCCGTTTAAACCAAAATCAAACTAAATATATCTTTGTATATCCCATTTAGCTCTAAAATACCAAAAATGTTAATTGTACAAAGACCTAACATTATCCTTAGATTTGATTAAACATATATAATTCAACACCCACATCGAACCAAATGAAAAGAAAAAAAAAAAAAAAAGACAACCAATATGCAAGCAAATATCCAATTTCAACATTTTAGTCGATATATGTGAAAAACCTGATTCAAGTTGTTATTGGACCTTAATACAAGTTGTTATCGAAAACCCAAGGTTCATGCTTGAAAAGTTCTCGGCCATTCATTTGCACCAACCCCGCCGCTAAATCCGCCTCACGTTTCCTTGATGCTTCGGCTTTCTTAGCCGATGCTTCAGCATCCTGCATAACCAAGACAACTTGTTAAAGTAATAGAGAAACTGTTGGAGACGTTGTATGAAAGCATTATAAAGAAGGCTACCACCTACTTTAAGACTTGGAATATAGTTACGTTCACCTTATTCTAAATAGACATCGACACATTGTATTGTATTTCCTGTTTTCAAAATTCTTCTCGTTGATTATAGCTTACCAGAAGCGCATTGGCTCAATGCAGCACAATACATCTTGATTTTACGTTTGATCAGCTAATTATATATTTAAACATACAGTTTTAAAAAGTTGTATCATGCATCATTTTACTTGTAATCTTGAATTTCAAGTCATATGCATCAAAAAAGAGTATTTGATGCATAAAAATTGGTTTTTAAGAGTTCTCTCAAATGCTTTATAATATAGCATAGATACCTAATATTTTCTTATTCTTATGAATAAAAACAAGATGAACTTGGCATTTAGAAAAGAACATCTCAAACCATATCTAAAAGCCAACTTAAAGTCACGCAGATAACTAGGGGTGTAACTGAGCCGAGCTGATTGTGAGCTACTAGGGATCGACTCGTTAAAAGCTCGATTCGAGCTCGAGTTAAATGAGCCCAAGCTGAGCTCGAGCTCCATTTTAAGCTCGTTTAATAAACAAGCTTGAGCCTTTATGACCAAGCTCGAGTTAAATAAGCCCAAGCCGAGCTTGAGCTTCATTTTAAGCTCGTTTAATAACAAGCTCGAGCCTTTATGACCGAGCTCGATTAGGCTCGCAAGCTAAAATGAGCCTAATTAATATATCATATAAATATATGTGTATTAAATAATAAATACTCTAACCATATAAATAATAATCGAGCCCAAAAGTATAAACGAGCTAGAGCTCAAGTTGAGCTTAGGCTTGACAAACGTGTCAAGCCCGAGCCGTGCTTGAGCCTGCTAAATCTTTGACGAGCCGAGCTTGAGTTTACTCGGGTTTGAGCATGGCTCGGCTCGTTTACACCCCTAGACAGACATATAACACCCTAAAAAGTAACGGCTGACCGAATGACTTTTAATCCAGCTTAAAACCATGGCGGTCCAAGTGGAAGCTAATGATAAGCTCATCAGGGCTTACAAAGAGCTCACAAATCCAATTTTCGATCCATGTGGGACGAGTAGTTACAACAACCTTGCTCCTAATGTTGTTTGCAAGTTGTCATTTTTGCAACTTCCAACTTCATCCCATGAACCTCTTTCATTTGCAATACAACATGATAAGGTCTCATGATTACCCTATAAAACATTCCATTCATGCCCCTATGGTTGAAGTTTTAATTTTATTTTGGTGTTAACTGTTCCACCAATTTGGGGGATTTATGGTTGGAATAGTAATTATACCTATTTTAACAAAATTGTAATTCTATAACACCCACCACCATCCATCCAATTGATAAGGTATAAAGCAAAACAATCGATTTTCAAATACATCCCAGATCCCCAAATTCTTCATAGAAATAGCTGAATTGAAATTGAAATTGATAGACTAGAAAAGTTGAAAATTGATATAAAATTGGTTAAAATTGAAAACGATAAAGGTGTAATTGGGCGTAATAGAAGAAGATTACCTTTTGGGTTTTCCATAAGAGGAACTGAGATTGAGTCAAAGGGGCGGATGAGGAATTGGGACCTGATTTCTGGTTCGTATCCTCTTCTCCCATCTTCTTCCTTCCTTGTTGATTGATTATAATTTGTATTCTAGGGTTCTACCAAAAATATCGAATCAAAACTTTTGTAAAAGAGGACGGAAACTTGTCGAAACATAATAAAATAGATTTATACTTTTATAGGGGTCTATTCGTCTTGAAATAATTGTTTTCGTGAGAACCGTGATGTCATTTTTTAAGTATTGAAACTTTAGACCATCCATCATACTGGTTATGCTGGTTGCCAATGGTACCAGTTGTCACCTTAACGCCACGTAAGCTTTTCACTATCTTACCAACACTTTACCAATTCTTACCAATTTATCAACAGATGGTCTTCACTCTCGTACCAATCTAAATAATTAATTAAAATAAATAAATAAATAAATAAAAGAAGAGAGATAGAGAGAAAGGAGAGAGAGAGGGTGGGGTGTGGTGGTCTACTTGAACGACATGGGGTGCTGATTTTACCCGGTGCAGGTTACCCTCGGCGGTGTTGCCGGGGTATCGGTCGGTACCGGCCTCCATACCGGCCTCCGATGCGGATGGTCTTATAGCAAAATATTGCAAAAGCCAAAAATGAAGAGATTAATTCGAACATTAACAACAAAAAAGCACTTTAATGTTATTTTTACAATGTTTTGCAGATTTAACGAAAGCAGTTTGATTTCACATGATCTTAGGTTTTTATTTGTAACTAGGAAAACTTGTTCTTGTTTGACACGGATATTCTTATATTAAATGATGTTAGAATTGAATTATTTCTGTTTATATGTATCAACTATCAAGTAGTTTTTCTTGTCAATTAGTTTGCCAACAAACCATATCTTCCAATGCCAATGAGATCCATGCTCGTATGTTGCATTATTTGTTGGTGTTCTATAAAACCAACTAAATTCAATGACAGATTCAGAAAGTCATATGATCGACGAGACACTTCACGGCTATTTAAAAACCCAACATTGAATAACCCATTCGAACCTTATGAGGTTTGGGTTAAATGTTTTTAGAGCATTCGGTTTCGAGTTATTATTAAATCGTTAACAAGGGGTTGTTTACAAGGTAAATGCTTATCGATTTATTTACGTTATTGATTGAGCATCATGACAAGGATCAAAAATCTTGATAAGAAGTGACAAATGTTGATCTCGGCAAGTAATAAGTTTATAATGATGAGTCCAGTTACCTCTATTAAACAATGAATTTATGATACTAATAACTAGGGTCTTCTTCTCAAAGACTTGGTTAATAATTAGGCTAAGCATGCAAAAGTAATTAAGAACTTTAAACAATAAAACGAAGAGTCTAGTTATAAGTTGACACAATATTCATTGGACGGTACATTATTGACTTGTATATAAAACAGATATTCGGTCCAACTCAAAATGACTCAAATATTGACACGTATCAATGTTCCGTACGTTACAAAAAGTTGACTAGCACGAGAAACTCAATTATTGAGAATCTTCTCTGAATTTAATTTCACAGGATGACAACTCATTTTTCTAAAAATCTTTAGAGGAACTCTTTGAACTTTGATTTAACCCTCTTAACTTCATATGTATAATTTGGTTGATGGTAAATATCCAAGTATACGCTACGAACATAAATTTGAAACGCGTTACTTTCTTTCAGGTGTATATGGTTTAAATCGTACGAAACAATAAAATACCATGAGATAGACTAACAATCTATTATTTGATATATTGTTACTATGAAACATACCGACTATCTCTATTCAATATTTGACACAAATAAAACATGTAAAATAGTTCGATGGTATCATTCATCCAAAGTCTTTTCGACGAAGATCAACCATGAGAAGGCGGTTAGGCAGACACCATTAAATCAAACGAAACTTTTTATTACATAATTCGAAAATCTTAGATTAAGTGTTAAGACAAAAAAAAAACATAGTAACATTATTCACATAATCTCCATTGATTAGAGTTTCAAATGAAACCTCTATATCTATAAAACTCTATGTTTGACGTCGCACCTACACCATCATAGGGACCGATCCACCGGCTTGTAAGATTTGTTGCTCAAGCTACAAAAAAAATAAATAAAAAATACATAAGAAGAAGTTATCCCATTTACAAACATAATGGGACATACCAAAAGGGCTATTCATTTTGTGCAGGAGTATTTGTCGTATATGAATACTTAAAAAAATGTAAAGGGACCCACGAGCTCCCGTTATGTTTGTGAGCACAACCGACTCCTTCATGGTTTCCACAAACAAACACAAGCTTGTGGACAAATGAACAAAACTCGAAGTTTAGTATTTAAACATAAAGGCAGCAAACTTACATTGAACAAAGTTTCGAGTTTGTTCCTTACGAGGATATATTCATTTTTCGCTTGTTGCAGACATACCACACACCTGTATTCATGATGTTACCATCATCAAATAACCATAACGAGTTTTTAAGCCAACAAATTTAAAAGTTTCTAATGAAACTAGAAAAAAAAATCTAAATATTATGTACATCAACAATTATAAGAATATTTTACGAACCCATCAAGGTTTTTCTCGTCACAGTAATTTCTGAAGACGACACACACATTCTTCACTCGTTGTGCACCTATGCTGTTACAATAAAATTCAAGAAACTAATCAGAAAATGTTAATCAACATATCAAATTTTAGTTTCTATTCTTAACCTTTTTGTGGTTAAAATTGATTTAATATTCGCCTATGTTTGCAATTTCAACTTATAAGCTACGTGTTTGGCTAATAAACTAGCTGTTAACCGATAAACTAATACAGAAATCGAGTGATTTGTTTGGGTGTGATACCTTGAACTACTACCCTTGAACTGGTGCACATGAGCATCCACTTGTTTATAATCGATATTCTCTTGATGGCTGATCGAAAAAAAAATAGAAAGTTACGATAAGAAATATATTTCAAGAATCACGAGATCGGGCTAGAAAGATAGCTCACAGAGCAGTGGTTAAATTGTTGAGAAGCTTCTCGGAGTCTTCGAAGAAAAGGGACACAACTTCCACAACAAAATCCGGGTTGCTCTCATCTTGCAGTTTCTGAAGTTGCGTAAATTGATCATCAAGATACCCCTTTTATAACACGCGAAAAACAACAAATCAGACGCCTTTTTCACAACATCAATCACGAAACTTAAGTGGTTTTAGAAACCGACAACAAACAAACAAACACCCGCAAAGAAAGAAAACAAGATTTGAAAAAAACTAACCTCACGATACAAAGATGTCGTGTATTCGACAAACTGTCTTTGCAATTGAGAGACGGTATCCATGATTGTTTGCCTGTTTTAAGAACACCCTTTTGCTCCAAATGCCAAAATTCGAAAAATTTATCGGCTTATTATGTCGACCGAATGTAAAAATACATATATATATATATATATATCTACAAGCAAGAGGGTGGTGTTGGTGTTAATAACTCACCAAAAAAGATAGAACAGAATAAGAATTCAAGTATTACTTGTCTTTTTCATAGAATCCTATACCTGAATTTTGTTAATTTTTTAAAATTCCACCATTGATGTTCTGTGGGACACCTTAACCCATGCTTATTGGCTTTAATCATCTTGAAAGATTTAAGTGATTCCATTCAAGATTTCTTTATATTATCTAATGCTATAAGTTTCAACAATCAACACCATCTTCACTTTTCTCTCTAAAGTGAACCTTTTTTTATAGATAAATTAACAATGAAAAATGTACAATCAAATGGGCAAATGGGCATCTATCAAGAACCAATCTTTAACACCTATAAATGCAAGCAATCTACAATTTTGACTTTTTGTAGTCAACATAGGACTTCTTGAAATGTGACAAATTAATGAATTTGTCACCAAAGGGACACCAAAATTTCTCTAATTCTAGTATTTACAGAATTAAACTTATCTGGTTGTTAATTTTTTTGGAAAGATATAAAGAAAATCTTTTCAATTTTGAGGTTAAAAATCAATCTGTTTGACCTAAAAGTCAAGGTCTACCACTTTCTATGGAACCTATGCCAATATAACAAAAATGCAAAAAAAGAAAAAGAACCCATGTTTGTGACAAAGAAAAAGAAAGGGGGGATCTTGGTAAAAGTACTTATTCCCTAATGAACACAAAAAGATGCAATTTTTTCAAGAAAGTAAAGAAGCCCATAATAAGATTAATCAAGAAACCATGTTGTGATGGAATTTAGGGAGAGAAAGTTACCGGCGGCGGCGGTGGTGGAGGATTCCGGCGAGGGGTGGTGGTGGTGGTGGTGGAGAGTGTGAATTGAAGATTTGATGAAGTGGTAACCACCAACCAATACAGCAAAGCAGAGACAAGATTGTAGATGGTAGGGTCGTATTTAGGAATAGAAATAAAAGACAAAAGTGAGATAATAATACTTTCGTTTGATATGGTCTTAAATCTTAATAATTGATTTGATAAAAGAAATTTTTAATGTTTATATTATAAAATGGGAAAAGTCTAAGGTGAACGTTTGGTTCACTGGAATTTTCTGAAATTAGCGGGAACTGGAATCTAATTTCAGAGATTTTTGCGTTTGGTTTACCGTTTATACGATGGAATTGGAATCCTTTGCACTTGAACGTTTTCTCATTTAAGGGAATTAAGATTCCTTCCCTTTCCCTAACGATTCCAGATTCCTTCCAACCACTACACACCTCCTGCACCCGATTGGGTGTTAATCGAGTCAACCCGATTAGTTTTTGGGTTCATAGGGTTCTTAGAAAATAAACTTCACATGAAACTCGAACCTATTAAGCTTCGGGTTGAGGTCAATTGGATTTCGGGTTATAGGGTCGGTTTACAAATTTTCTTTTTTCTTGAAAAGCGGTTTACAATTGAACCCAAATAATCCAACCGATCGTATTCAAGTTCAGGTTAATCGGGTATGGTTATTCGGGTTTGGGGTTTATTGTTCGGGTTATTTGATTTATAAGTATATTATTCGATTCAGGTGCTAGGTAGAAAAAAATTCGGTTTGGTTCGACCCGAAACCCAAACCGTTTACAATTTGGTTACCCGGTATAATTTTAATACCTCAAAACCGATTAACCTGTCATAAGTGACCGAAAACCCGAATAACCCAACCAAAAACCAAACACAAAAGGCAAATAATTGCATTCAAATTGCACTCCTTTGCAAATTCGAATTCCATTGGAAAACATTCTACGAACCAAATGCCTCCTAAGGGTTTTTTCATTAAAAAAATTGTCTAAGGACTTAACCATTCAAAATGACATGGTTTGTTGGAGTTTTTAAGTCTTTTCTCTTATAAAAAATGCCAAACTTGTTTATTTTTCAAAATTTGAAAATCTTCTCGAGGTATTTAGGTCAAAGGTATCAAAATTAACTAATAAAAATAAATAAAAACGGTTTCGTTTATAAAAAGGGCATAGGATTGCTTACTTAAAACAACACATGTTTTTCTTCTTTTATATAAATGTTTTTTAATTTATGTGGTATTAAATCGAAATTATATAAGAAATGTTTGAATTAACGTATGATGTGATGGTACCACAATGTAATAAGCTAATAAATTGTTATTTAGGCTGTGTTTGGCAAAAATAAGCTAGCTTATAAGCTAGTCTATCCAAACATGTACCAGAAGTTAGCTTTTCAACTAGCTTATAAGCTAACTTTTTGAAAAACACAACCTAAAAGTCTTGTTCTACTATTTTCGAGAGCTTCATTTTTCTTGATATTTTGAAAAATGTGGTTTAAACTTTAAAGAAGTCTTGAATATAGCTTGGTTTTATCTTTTATGTAAAAACTCGGGTTTTATCTAGTGTGAAGTAAAGAGTATATATGTTATGTTTCTAACACCGAAAGTATTAAAAGATAAAACATTGAGATTTAAGCTTTCTCAAATCTCAAATGTCAATGTTATTTGTTGCAATCGAATTCTTTCAATTATTTATTCTCATGTTTTGCAGTAAGGTTTTAGTCTTGATTAATTTATGTACTTTGAAGTTTTTGTATTCTTTATTTTCAGAATTTTTGTTATTTGTCATACTGTTTTTGATCAATCTTTTTCGACGGATTGTGTTCGTAGGTAATAGGCATATTGATGGTTTTCTAGTTTTTTTCTCTCGACCATCAATAACTCTTTAAACTTATGTTAGACCCGAATTTTGTTGTATCCGAGATCACAAGACGAGAAGGCAATCTCAAAGGTTTAAATTTAATTGTTGGGCTTTATCTTTTAGTTAACTAGTTTTAGTTTTGGGCTTCATGTAATGGGCTTTTAATTGTTTTGGGGTATAAATATAATACGTTTTAGGGTTTTAGTTTTCAAGCTTCTTATTGTGTAATCTTCATCTTGTAAGTGAGGCTAGAGAGAATAGTGGGCAAAACTCTTATGTAAAACAATTCTTTCAAGAAATATGTGAAGCTTTGACTGTCAAATATATTGTTAACTGATTGTTTTTGTTCTTTTAGTTTGTGATTTGGGACTCACAACTTATTTTATTCTTTATTATTATATTGTATGCAAATTAAATAATTTAAAGTAACATATTTTTAAATAAATACGATATATTATTTTCAAGATAAATACCATGTTATGAAAAAAGTAACACTTTTTACTTTAATTTTTTTGTTTTAAAAAATACACCTTTTTAAAGGTTTTTATAAAATGTTAGCGAGATAAAAATCCTCATTGGAACTCAACCACATATGTATGTACAACAACCGAATGGTAACCGACTTTATTACCACTTCTGGCGAGTTCCCCTTGCGACGACCACAATCATTGACCATCAACAGACAATACCCTTTCATGGACTTTTTCATACCTCTCTATCGCCATCGTCGAATCCACCCCCCTCTGACAACTACCATTGCACACCAACCACTAGACAATAGATATCCCTCCCTATGTGTCGACTTCCTTCTCTCCTTCTATCCTCCATCTCTACTAAGAATAACCACCATATCCGAATCTATTATGTACCTTGCTCCACACCTCCTCCTCCTCTTTTCTCCTCCATCTCCGACACAACCACCACCTCCAACATTTCCACATGCCCCAAAACTTAAGAATCTCCTTCCCAAATTCTTTGTTTACCTGCACTAGACCTCCACCTCCTTGCCCCTTTCACGATGTCTAGATCCCTCTCTTCACTTTCTTGAACATTATTTTAAATAAACTTGCATTGTCTTTAAAGTCCTAGCAACGAATATGCGTCTCAACCATTTTAGTTTTTCCTTATTAACTTTCGATGTTATTGTTAATATATTTATCGTCTCGTTAGTTTCCTTTTAAGCAATTCCTTATGCTCCACCAATATGTGATTGAAATTTTCAGGATGAGTTTTGAGATTAAACCTTATGAAAATGCACAAATTTGTTAGATTGAAGTTTATGGTCCGGACGAGTTTCGATTTTGACTAGTGAACTCAAATTTTGAGATGAACCAGAAAGGAGGAGGAGGCATAGTTAACCGAAGAAATGCGCTGGTTTTGGTTATCCAAGAATGGGTAAGGGATGTGGCGGACGAGGCGGTGGTTCTGGTTGGTCGCACTGGCCAAGTCTATTGCACTGATTTCGTTATTTTGGTGAAGGAGAACTGGGAATAGGGAAGAGCCGAAAATTGTAGTTTACTCTAAATAATATGTAAAGTCATTTTTAACAAGTATAATGGCGTAATAAAAAAATGACACATTTTTCGTTAGCAATATCTTGTATGTACACATCCAAGGCTGGTAATTTGCATCGGGTTCGTGTCATTCAGGTTCGTGTCGTTCGGGTTCCTGGTCAGTTTCATGTCAACCCAATTTTGACCCATTTATTTTTATGTCAGGTTCGGGTTGTGTCTCTCTTTTCGAGTCGGCTTCGTGTTGACCTTCGGGTCAACCCATATCGGCCTAATGTGTTCGATGAATAATTTTTTTTCGGTTTTCGGGTACGGTTTTTCGCATATGGATTTCGAGCATGGTTTTCTTTATAAAATTTTCAAATTCCATGTTTGTTTCTAACTAAAGTAACAATAAAATAATAAATAATTTTCTATTAAACAACTGAAATAAAAATTATAACAATTGTCAAACAAATCAACCGAAATGTCAAAATCATTTAATACGGTTATAGTTAAAAAGTCAAAATATCGGATATCATCGTAATGTAATAGTGTACTCGTAAATTTAATACAAAAGTACCAACTGAGAACTGTAAAAAAGTCAGTTAATTGTAAAGTCTCGAAGAGAACTAGAAGAGTGTCGAGGGTGAATTTCTTTGAGGCTTGGGTCTTAATCATTTAAGTCGTTTAAGGCTAAAGTCAAACCATATGATGTGAGCTGCTAGCCTACTATTTTATATTTTCAATTTGGTTTTTAAAAAATTCATGTCAAAATCCGGTTGGCAGGTCTACCCGAACCCGACCCAATTTTTTCCGTGTCAACTTCGTGTCAACCTGATTTTGATCCGCTTCGAGTTCGAGTCGGGTTTGTGTCACTTTTTTCATGTCGGGTTTGGATCGTGTTTCGGGTCGGGTCATGAATTGACAACAATACATCCCTTGTGGACAATGAGACATGAAAAGGTAATAAGTTATGCCATGTTATCTAAATTAATGTCAAAAGATTGCTATTTTAAGCATTTATCCTCTAACTAATCATTGAACAATACCGGAAAATATCCATACTTCGCATTTGAGATTTAAAACTAAAGAATAAATTATATATTCAATTTCTCTATACTTTTACAATTTGTTGAAGTTTTTAAGTGTGAACCTTTAACCCGTTTTTGAACATTTTTAAATGGGTTTAGTTCCCCAAAATGTATCCAAGTTGTCACCTTTTGCTATTGTGTGTATTGTACTTAAAAAACTACCATTTAATACATCAAAGTTTCAAAAACCTACCGTTTAGTGTATTGGACAACTTGTTGAAAAGGTAGCCAGTCATTTCAACCATCTGGTCATCTTATCCGGCGAGACTTTTTCCGGCACAACCCCATCTTCTCCAGCAACCTTCGGCAAGAAGCCATCTTTTTCCAGCGAGACTTTTAGCACCAACAGCAACCTCCATCTCCGACACCTACAATCTTCTCCGGCAACCTCCATCTCCGCCACCCACCATCTTCTCCGGCAACCTCCATCTCCGCCACCCACCATCTTCTCCGGTGACCTTCATCAACCCTTCGATGAACATCCATGGCAGATCTGAGCTTCATTCCGGAGAAAATGATGGTTGGCGGTGATGGGTGGCGGAGAGGGAGAGGTTGGCGATGGTGGGTGGCGGAGATCGGGGACACCAGAGACACACACACGCACGCATATGTATGGTCGGAGAAATGGTTGAGGTTGCTGGAAAAAATGGGAGGTTGCCGGAAAAAATGGGTCGTCGGAGTGGTGAAATCGCCGGAATGTCGCCGGAGAAGATGACCGGAAGGCTGGAAAAGTCGTCGGAGAGGGGTGACTGGCTGGTAACCTTTTATAGCAGGTCAGATATACTAAACGGTAGATTTTTGAAACTTTGATATATTAAATGATAGTTTTTCAAGTACAATACATACAATAGCAAAATGTGACAACTTGAATACATTTTGGGGAACTAATATCTGGAAAGCAAGTTGTATTTTCCATGCAACTCCACAATTCAAGCATTTCTAAATGCGTGAATATGCCCAAAAAACCCAACAAAATAATTAATGCAAACAAGCTCAATGGGAGTATTTCTTGGAGAAGGTTTTAGTTTGTTTAAGTAATAAGTATTACCTAAAAATTAATCTCAGGATTAAATCTAGTATTTCAATGTCATCCAATAAAAATTACCCGGCCATTCATACGTGATCATCCGAGGCATTAGTTGGTGTGGTTGGCCTGGATAACCATCTAATTAATGGAAAAAAGGACACAAAGTTTGGCAAAAATCCTTTTGCATTACATGGTGTTTTTGTTATCTATTTATGTTTTATACAAAAAAGGAAAATACAATCAAGAAGAACACTTGAGAGCTCTAAGATACCCATTGTTGTGTTCTTATTTATTAACTCAAACATTCAACAGAAACTAGCATATTATACATGAGCGAAGTCCATTCTTACATATAATAATTAGATGATTTTGGCTTCTGTAACCATAAGATTTATAAGGGATCAAACCTCGATCTTCAAAAGCATGGATAGAGGCCATGATCAACAATTGCCAGGACCAGTGAACTTGGAACCAACAAAGGAATCAACGGCTTCGCAAACAGTGAGGAAGATGCAGTCTCTTCCAACTTTATCTACGAACTTTGCGACTTTTAGCTTGTGAATCACTTGCCATCTTGGGCTTGCGATAGCTAACTGCAATCAACCGCAAAAATGTCATTTGAATCATACATAACAATTAGAACCAGAGGCGGAACCCAAGAAAAGGAAACTTTTATACGTTGAGACCATATGATATAGATAAAAAATAATTAAAAGAAGCACAGTTTTTGTCGACATGTCTTCAACTTTTTATAACCAACGTTCAATATTGTCCAACATGTGTTTTTAGCCTAGTACCACTGTTTCAAGGTATTTTAATTACTTAAAATTTTTTTCTTGATTTCAAAGGATTTTCATTAAGTTCTTTTTAATCGATTTCCAGGGAGTTTTTCGATTTATTTGGTTGATTTCTAGAGTTCTTTTTTTCGGTCTTTTTGTTTGATTTCAAGAGTGTTTTTTTTTTTTTTTGCAGATTGATTTCGAGGTACGGTTGCACCTTCTTGAGCTTTTGAATATCATGCGGGGTACTTGTTTGATAAAAGAAGTATTGTTCAAGTTGGTGGTTAGAATCTCACTTTGATGCCTTGTGAAAGCAACTTCTTGTTAGTTTCTTCCAGCGCTAGAATTCCAGCATAATCAATGTTCGTCACACCTAAAAATATTGGAGAAGTATTAGTCCATGAACAAATCTCGATCCATTAATCCAGAAACACAACTTATCACACGGTATTGATAATTACGCTCGATCACTTACTCGACATGTCGAGGATTATTCCACTTATAGGACTTTTTGTAGCTTCTTTTCCGTTCTCTTCGGTTACCCAATTCAATATCCTAAAGGAATAATTAATCAAGATTACTAAATTTAGAAAGGAAAAGATAATGGAACATTTTTCTTGATTGAGTTTTTTCTTTATGTACACATAGCACATTACTATTTAATTACCTATCTCTTAGGGGATTTGCATTTGTAAAACAAAGCAAGCCAGAATTGAGTCGGATTATTAGAATGCCCGGAACTGCATGAGCCACAGGATACTGATCAACTTCACAGAAGATATCGGTTCCCGGAAGCCTCCCTAATTCTTCAACACGAGGCCGTAGAGCATTAAGGATTATCTTAGCAAACGAAACAGCAACCTATAACAAAAATGAAAGCAATTTGTTAATCAACTACCTAAATCTAGAAAAATCTACTAATTAAAAGTCAAGTTGAGAGTCACAAATTATAAAAGTTGTCTCCAAAAAGTGATGTTTTTCAATGGAGAAAGAATCTAGTTAAGACCATACTGCCTTATCCCCATATAGTTTGAAGATGAGATTGAATGATTGATGGTTCACTAGAAGCCATTAATTAAACAACACCAACTGTGTGGATTGTGACCTAAGTCAATTTGATACTGTTTAGTGGTCAACTATATGTTCCCATTAGAAATGCATCCCAACAGTGAGAAGATAATATTTAATTTATGATCATGGAAGCAACTACATGTTTCTGAATTCATGTTCATTCAGAAATGAAAGATCACCTTCATATGGGGCCCAACACCCTCTTTAATAATTTATTTGCACACCATTTGGTAGAAAGAAAATCAGTTTGAATTTTCTTTCTTCAATCCAATCATGATTATGGAAAATTAACTTGAATAATCTAAACTAATACTTGTATTATGCATATATCAAATTAAAACTTTGTGTTTTTTAAATGTTACGAATGCTTACCGCAACCATAAGACCTATCTCTACCGATGCAAATAACACACCAAAGAAAGCTCCAGCACAAGCCAAGAAGTCTAATTTGTCGACTTTCCAAATATTGTAAGCTTCGGTATAGTTGATCAATCCAGGGAGCGCAGATAAGATTATTGAGGCCAGTATAGCAATTGGTGTGTAGTACAAAAGCCCTGTTAATAGCTGTAACGATATAAGCACCGTGATAGCCATGACTATATTAGATACTGCGGTTTGACAGCCAGCGCTAAAGTTTACAGCAGTCCGTGAAAATGAACCTGCACAAGTAGTTAAACCGAGCATATAGTTAAACTTCGTGTAATTAGCATACATATGGGGAAATATTCAGAATGGAATAGTTCGAAATACTTAAGGATTTAATTATTCAAAATGGAATAGTTCATTGGGTTTTTCTGAACTTTTCCGTGTTTTCAATAAATTAATTAAATTACCGGTTGCGACATAGCAAGATGACATGGATCCAGCAATATTCATGAAACCCATAGCTATCATTTCTTTATTTCCATCCATGTTGTACCCTTTGATTGTAGCAAAAGATCTCCCAACTGCCACAGCTTCCTGTAAAATATATTGCCATTAATAACAAGTACAAAAATCCAAATACAGATCTTATTAATTTTCTTGGTATAGTTATTGATCATAAGGAATAAAGTGTCTAGATTTTTTATCGAGCTAGGCGAACCGTTAGAGCGATGATGGCACAAACTAGCGCGATTTTCATTGCTTCTCTGAGGTGTGGACCGGTGAACTGCAGCTCGTTAACTGAACTAGGATTCAATCCTCCTTTGAAATGTTTGATTATCTTAATTCCATGTTCATCTGCTCTTGTTAAGTATACAATCAGAGTGGACAGAATCACTGATACTAGCGGAGCAATTGCCGGTAACCAGAATAATTTTCTGTTCCTTTTTCCCTGTAGTTTAATTTCACCATGTTATATGTAGTCACCAAGAAGCAAAAAAGAAGGGTCAAGTTCACGTGAGACCAACTTAACATGTTTGCGTGAAACCAATTTTTACACTTGAAACTTCACAGCTAAACACTGTAAAGGTAAAAAAAAAAATCCGAACCTTCACAGCAAAAACACTGTGAAGTTTCAAGTGTAAACGCTTGGTCTCATCCGTCTCATGAAAACAGGTTGGTCTCACATGAACCCAAGTCGCAAAAAGAAAGGGCAAAAAAACTAAGTGATGCTTACGATAAATCTCGTGATTAAGATGAAGATGAGGAATGAACATCCAAGGATAAAATTCTGAGGGTACCACTGTTGAAATGTGAAGAAAAGGGAACTATTTAGTTATGGCCGAATATTTGAACCGAGAGAGGTTCAAGGAAAAATCTTAAAAAATTAAAAAATATCTTGGCAACCGTTAATCTAGATGGTATACACATGTGCATTTAAGTCATCTTTTGATTTTATTCATGTGCATCAGAGTCCAAACTGTTGCTTAGTTTTTCACTTTTTTATAGTTTTTTGAACTTTACCCTATTAGAACTAACATAGCACTAAAATAAATTAAATAATCATTAAAATGAAAACATAAGATAAGAGTATAACTCCCTATATGTCATCCTGACAATGACTTGTGGAAAGTGTAACCGTTTTTCCTTTGATGAAGGAAAAAAAACAATTTGAAATACAAAAAGTGGATATATGTATGTATGTAGCCAAAAGAAAAAGAAAAGGTTGAAAACTTACTGAAGTTTGGAGTGATTTGGCAACAGAAATCAACACAGAAACAACATCTGTTTTTGTGGTGAAATGGCTGATGCCAAGCAAACCTTTGAGCTGTTGCAAACCTATAACAATGGCTGCCCCTGCCATGAATCCTACTATAGCAGCTTGTGAAAGAAAATCCACAAGAAAACCCAACCTATGAATCAACAATTACAAGAATAAAGAATTAAAAGAACCCATTAATTAATTTCCATCCAAACTAATCCTCGCAAATTATAGCTGTAAGACATCCGCTCCTGATAACTCAGTGGCCACAATTGTTGCGTATGCCTGGATTCGAACCCTGGGCAAATGGGATATTCCACCACATTCCATCTGCCAGGGCCTCAACCAGTATGCCACAATCCCTGTAGTTCCAAGTGCTTGAGTTGCATAGCGAATAAGACAAATTAAACATACCTGAAGAGTCCAAAAAGAGCTTGAAATGTGCCGGTGAAGAAGGTGACAGTGAAGACCAGCTTATTGTAGGATACTGGATCAGTTATGGGATTCACCACTTTGGAGACCATGGCAGATATCAGGAGTGACACCACAGCTACTGGACCGATGGCTAACTCACGTGAAGTACCCATAGTTGAATATATCAACGGAGGTACAACGCTTGTATCTGATCAAGTAACATATTGCAACATAAGAAACATATATAGAAATACTTTTCACAAAATCAGTATTGATATGGTGGTTGGTCATGCTTCTCAAACGTAAGGTCTCAAGTTCGAGTCTTATTACTGCAAACTTTTTAGGAACTAACCAACTCTAGCTACCAAGAATAACTTGTTTCCTTATTGTAGTTTCAAAATATATATGGCCGTGGCACACAACAAATTTATACGGTGAAACCTTTCACGACCCTGTATTTTTTTACACTATGACAAAGGAATGAAACGGTGGATCGTGCCACTGTATGCATAACAACATGTCTGCCCATGATAATTCGTATTACATGACAAATCTTTAATAAATTTAATGGGGGGTTTTTGAAGCTTACATAGGCCATATTGAGGCTTAAGTTGAGCTAAAGCAGCATATCCAATACTCTACATAAAATCATTCAAAACTTGTTAGTGAAATAGAGTGAAGAAAAAAAGAGTGGTAATTATTCAGTGTGTGTGTGTGTGTTTTGGTGAAGAAATAAAGAATTATACCTGGGGAATGCATAGGCTGGCAAGGGTTAGCCCTGAAAGCAAGTCATTCTTGAACATGGAAACCTTGTAGTCTCTAGCCCAGTTCAGTATCGGAAATACCGAAGGCAGAAACGACAAGAAACACGCCAATGGAGGTTGCTTTGACGAACCGAGTTTCTTGTCTTTCCGACAGAAAACAGCGTTTCTGAAGGAACCAAGAAACTCTTGGCTAAAACCAGGAGGATCGGGCGAATCAAGGACCCATTTGGTCCGTTCAGTGATTCGTTGCCGATCCTCGGAACTAAGCTGCAAATGCTCATGTCTTTCGACATGATCATTTGCAGCAGAAACAGAAACAGCAGTTGGCAATGATGAAGCCATATGCTTTTGTTTCTTTGAAGTGTTTGGGGAAACCCAAGTGTGAGAGACTTAAATCATAATCTTGGAACAAAGCAAAGCAATTTCCAAGGAATATAGAGACAGATATAGAATGACTCAAAAATAACCAAGAAACATGCAAGAGATACTAAAGGACATAACCTACATTTATGCTGTTTTCCTTTCAATCTATACAACAAAGATTTGCTGAAACTTATAAGGTTTAAAAAAACTAGATGCTACTAGTAAAGTCTGCACACAATTATTCAAATAGAGTAAAACCCACTTAAAGGTTAGTGCTGACACAGTGCTTCCTCAGTTAATTTGGGTGCTTTTTGAACAGTACTTGAAGTTGAATATGGTAGCAAATCATGTCTAGATACATTGAACTAACAAATGTGAAGTTCCTATATTAGGTCAATTATACAGCCTTGGTGGATTGTGTGCCATCATTATTATATTTGTGTAAAGTAGTGGCATTTAATTGCTGGGAAATTGCAAAGAAAAGCATTTATTAAATATTATATGATGAAAAGGGGAGGTGTAAATTTAACATCAAAAGAGAAGAGAAAGAGAAGCTATGTCTTTTCAGTAGATCGAACAACGTGTTTTAGGGACCATATATGATATTTGTAGTCTGGTTGCTGCATCCATGTTCGAATAACAATTTATATTTCCATTTAAATAATTGAGACCATTTGTTGTAAGTATTTGATTCCATTAGGATAGGATACCAAACGAAAAAAAAAAATGGATGGTGTTTATAGAGCATATATGTACTTCAGAACACCTTAAAAAGCGATTCGCAAAAGTGCTCCAACTTAGAGCATCTTAGTGCAAAATATTGACCTTTCATCGATAAATAACAATTTATCAAGTAAAACTCATTGGATCAAATTCAATGGTGTCGGAATCTTAAAGGGAAATCATAAATCTATAAATAAAATAAAGGTATCTAGTAAACGATTTTAATTGGATTCTTAAGTAACTTAGTGGGATGAAAAGTAACATGTGCATTATTATTTTCGTTCTTATGGACTCTATTAGAAGATGCCATGCATTGGTCAGACTATAAATAGTGAGACAAACTATATTGAACAAAATCAAACCAAATTGTTTGAAATGAAAGTATTGCATCTTGTGGATGTGTATAGATGTAGCTTTTGTTTATATTTTGCATAACTTTTAATATAAAAATCAATTTGTAGCTCTAAATCATATTATCCATATTTTCACTACTATGATTTTATTGTATCATAGCACGAATAGTAGGATTGTAGGAACTATTCTTGGCTCTTTTCTTCTCCATGCTACACTTTATATATTCATCTTGTGTGGTCTTTTCAAATCCTTCTATGAAGAGTGATGGTTAACAAGCCCTGAGTACAAAGAACAAGCTAAGATTTGTGGATGGTTCTATATATTGAAGCTCTAGTTAAGGAAGTGATTCAGAGGCTTATGCAACATGGTCAAGATGCAAGACATGGTGCATTATTAGACCGTTAACATTTAAGCCAAGAAATCGATGATAACCTCATTTACTATTCTATAACTTCTAAAGTCCTGGAAGATCTCGTTGGAGGTTTTCAAAAGGTAATGCACCTTAGGATTTTCAGATTTAACGAGATATTACGTCATTGCGCCAAGAGCATATATCTCAACCTATTACACTAGGCTGAAAAGCTTATGGTGTGAACTAGCCCCTTCTATATGGTACCAATTCAACAAAAGCTAAAGCAGTTCTTAATGGGTTTGAACGAGACGTACAATGTAATTAAAAGGAAGAATTTTGATGAGTCGTTTGCCTATTGTGCAAAAGGTGTATGTGGCTGCCTATGAAGACAAAAAAAACAACAATCTATATCCATTGTTCTTAACTCCAACAAGATTGGAGGAGCTGTATTCATGGATGCACAAAATACTCCTACTAGAACATATTTTAAGAGGTGTTGGGTTACAACAAGAATGTCACTAGTCACAATAATTGAGTTATCTTTTAAAGTTCATGCATTTACACTCTCCTAACAAGATGTCGTCGTTGAACGCAAACAGTACCGTCACATTACCCAAATTGCTCGTGCTTTAAAATTCCAAGCTCATCTACCTCCTACCTTTTACGGAAAATATGCTTTGACCGATGTGCATATCGTTAATCGTTGCCAACACCTATTCTCAATTATAAGACTTCATTTGAACTTTTATTCGAGATGCAAAAAAAATTTCAAACATGTTTTTCCTTATGCTTTCGTAAAACTCGATTATGATCCTCATTATTCTTTTAGTCACCTAACCCATAATCCAAACTCGATTATGATGATCCTTATCCACCCGTCAACTTTAGCCATGGCACGTGCTTCCACACACTTACAACAAGTATACAGTGAGATCTAATATTGTCTGTTAAGTAATAAAAGTAGTGAAGGTACCAGATATCATCCATAGGGATTGGTAGTAAAAGTGTAACAAAAGTAACTGAAAGAAATGATTTTAGATGACGATTTTGAAGAAATATGTTATTGGTTTGAGTTTACACTAATAACATATGGGTGCAAGACTTCTGATGAGATCTAAAAACAAATTCCAGTAGACTAATGCTGTGGAAGTGCTATAACATATGTCACTCAATAGTCAACAACAAGTTCTGCCATCTATTTTGAGAAGAATCTTTTCGAATTCCTGTGTAGTCTCAGGACCAGTAACAATGACAACTAATTTTCTCAAAATATATAGATAGAGTCCCATTACATTGTTAACCACATTTTTTGTGTTAACTGTGTTAACCCATCATAACCATTGATTATTTTAATCTAAGGTCAAGATCAAATCCCTATAATTAAGGAATTTTGAATAATTCTAATTTTAAAATTCTATAAAACACAAGTGTACGAGGGTATTTTGGGAAAACCCAATAAACTAAAATTCATTCAAAACTCAAATAAAAATACATTCAAATTTCAAACAAAATACTTTCAAATTACAAAAACGTTATGCATCCCGACATAACACTAGTGCACTCCGTCGGATCCGCTACATTTCGGCGAAACACATGTGCACTCCGACGGACTCCGGTACACTTCGGTGAAACACATGTGCACTCCGGCAACGGGGAACGTAGAAGGTGGAGGAAGCCGGCGTTACACATGTGTTCTCATGCAGACGTCAACGGCGGTGTAAACAGAGGAGGAAGCCGGTGATACACGTGTCCTCATCGTGTACACACATGTGTTTAGACGACGGAGGAAGGCGGCAACACGGTGTAGATGGAGGATGAAGGTGCTGAAACACATGTGCATCCATGACAGTACAAGCAGTGTAGATGGAGAAAGACGCCGACTAAACACATGTGCAGACGATGGAGGAGGGAAACGGCAGCGGTGGTGTAGACGGTGAATGGTCACAACGGTGCAGACGGTGGAGGCGGCAGCGGTGGAGGACGAACATGGTGGATGTCAACGGTGGTGGCGGATGCCAGCGGTGGTGGCGGTTTATTGGGGGATAGCAGCGGTGACATGTGGCGATGTTGGACGGCGACAATCGGCAGCGGTGGGCGAGCGGCGGTGGATGTAGGCGGTGAGCGGAGCGGCGGTGGGTAGTGGTCGTAAAGGATTGGACGGTGGTGGTGGATGTAGGCTTCAAACTAAAAATGGGAGCGGTGATGGTGGGCGACAGCGACTCGGTGGAGGACGAAACCGACAACGACAAGATAGATGACGGCGATGATGGGCAACGGCCGGCGATCGGCGGTGTCGTCTTCAAAGCAAATGATTCCGGCGATGGCAATGGAGAAGAAATATTAAATGCAAACTAGATTAAAGGATTCCAATTTTTTTTTTTCCGAAATTAAATGATTTCTATTTACAAAACAATTTCCCTATAAAAATGGAAACTGAATATTAAATTAATATATAAAACAAATGTCAATATTACCCCTGAAAGTTTATATTCAAACCAAATGAAATGAAAGCTTCTGATTGGCTGGAGCATGGTTAACAAGGTTAACACAAAAAATATGGTTAACAACGGAATGGAACTCTATATAGATAAACAAACTTTTTTGTTAAAAATCACGCTTCCGAGTTAATTCCCATATCATCCAAGTTGATGTGTTCCAAGGAGGAGTACACGGTGCCACGTGCCATCGCATTCCAATGAAGGTAAAAAAGTTTTAACTTTGTGAAGGTGCAAGCGTATCTTTTTTAGGGTGCTATCGTATTATTTCAAAATACGGGCACCCGACTAATCTACGGCGACCCATGGTCAGGGTATCGCCACATGCTCAGCCCATGAATCGAAACCGGGTAGATAGGGAGGCCATCCACTGGCCCTCCCAAGGATGTTACCGACCACTAGGCTACTAGCTAATACATTGATTTTACACGTGAGCTTGATCAGTAATCTTATCAAATAAATGATCAGTGGGATTGGAGTTACTCTTTCGGTGGAATATATTTTGAATGGTTCAACCACAAATATATGGTACTTTCACTTCTTTGTTTTGACTGAAACATATAAGTAGTTGTTTGGTGTTATTCCTAATCGATCAATCAGCTGTTTGTGCATCGGATTCTAATCCCTGCAGGCTTAAAGCTGCAGTGACCTTTAATTTGGCACGAATAGCCTATACTTATCATACAAAATTTGAAAATAATAGTCTACTATATATTGCTGTTCAGATTCTCTTTTTCTCTCTCTCTCTCATCATTGTCTGTTGCAGCACGTCCATCGGTTTTAAGATATTTTGTTAAGGTGAAGGTGGCCAAGTTGAATAATTCAAAATCCAGAAGAAGCTGCCTAGACTTCTTTGGTTCTTATAGATGTAATACTGTAAAGAACATTAAAATGAAGAGATTGCCGGAATTTTCAGCCTGCATCAGTCGTCAATCCAAGAGGAGTCATTTTGAGGGCATGTGGAGTACCTAGTCCTTGGGCTGGTCCAGTCATAGACGGGGCTGCCCCTAGCCCAATGGGACAACGGCGGATTAGTGGGCTGCCCGATACCGCCGGGGAGGCGTGTGTGTGTGTTCATGGTAGTCATTCGTTAGTTTGATGCCGCTATGCCTTCCAATATATATATATAGGAAAGTTCAAATGTGAACCACTTTTTGGTTGTGAACGTGAGAACAACCGAGAGCGCGACACGTGGCGGAGATTAGTCAATAAAGGTAGCTCTGAGTGTGGTCCCCCCCCCCCCCCCTTTAATTCAATGCCCTCCCATGAATCGCGCCTAGTCATCTGCCGTGGACCTGACGTGGCGCCTAGTCATCCGCCACGTGTCGCGCTCTCGCTGTCCTCACATTCACAACCAAAAAGTGGTTCACATTTGAACCCACCCCTATATATATATATAGACTTGGGATTATGTGAGACCAAACTAAAGCTATTTTCGTGAGACCGGTGAGACCAAATTATACACTTGAAACCTCGCAACAAAACACTATAAAGGAAACCTTCACCATGTTTTGTTTTTGCTATGAGGGTTCAGATTCTTTTTTCCTTAATAGTGTTTTGCTGTGAAGTTTCAAGTGTAAAAATCTTGGTCTCACCGGTCTCATGAAAACAGTTTGATCTCACGTGAACCTAACTCTATAAATATATATATGCTTGATTAAGACAAGGCATATCTTGGTTTCACATAGCATTACTTTCATTTTCCAAAGTGCAAGTGCTTTCACTTGACTATATACCATTGGCTTTTTTTAAGGGTCTTTACAAGAAATCTTGGTCTTCTGGTCCCAGGGAATTGAAACAACCATACATGTCATGTGTTGCAAAATATGTAGCTTAACGATGGAAATAGAATGAATTTTGTTATGGAATTACATGTGTTTAATTTGTTATGCGGTGGAGCGTAGACGTATTATTGAACTTTATTCTTGAGATCTAGATAGCCATTTCAGTGTTCAGTCACATTCAGACTGTTCTAATTATAAGACAATATATATCCTACACATGGCATCACATAGCCTGTTGTCACTTTGAACTTGTTTCTCCTCCACTGTTTGTGGCAGACCTGAATGATTAACTAGGAGAGAGCATAGAATATATAGCACCCAAAAAGGAATAGAGCCTATTTTGGATAAGTGATAAGTCAATCTGAACAAGCAAAAAGGGCACTTTTGATGGCTAGTTAAAGAGAATATATGGTGAAGATAGAAATGCTAGTTGGATCGACTTCGGCCTGATTGTGTTTCTGTATTTGTTCTTGTGGTCTTCAACTTTGAGAGTTTTTGTTGTTCATTCTGTTGGTTTCTTTCCTTAGGTGGAGCCATTGTTGAAATTCTTTCTTGTGCTAGTTGTGGTCCTTGTCTAGTGACTACAACTTTGTTTCTTATTGTAGTCTCTTTTTTCTAAAGGCATCAGTGAAGTTGTATTGACGTTGACCACGGTGGTGGAGCCATGATTTTTGTTCAATCGGGGCACCTTTAATATAGATTAAAGGTCATCAAATACATAGAATCTATTTTTAGCCCAATTATATTGTTTCGAGATATTTTTAAAGTTTTCTTGGTTCGATTTCTAAGTTCTTTTGGCGATTTCGAGGGACTTTCGGTTTTTTGGTTGATTTCAAGGTATTTTTTTTTGTTAATGGGGTCTCATACGAAAAAACAAATCATTGAGAGAACTATCATAGAAATAAAAAAATATATTGTTTTTAACGTTAAAAAGTTGGATTTTTGAGTTCGTGAGTGTGGGTCCTTTCCCCCACCTCTAATGCTCTATGTCCGTCCCTGGTTAACCACCACACGTTTTGAGTTAATCTTTTGATAATGTATGTGTCGATATCATGTTCTGGAGGGCCATATATATACCGAAAGTACAGCAACATTTGAGAGATAAGATCTCTTAAGGTGGACATATTTAATCATCCAATTGTATAGACATGGACATCAGTAGTTGACTTCACTACTTAGAAACAACCACAAATAGTTGTGTTAGATTTTAAAGCATTTTCCATGATAGAAGATTTTCTATTTTCGGATGGATTCAATAACGGATGCTAACTAATTATAAGTAGTTCACATACGAAGTGTACTCGGTGCTAACGAGGGAAAGGATCCAAGAGATCTAAAAAGCCTACAGGGTATACCATCTCTAGAAATAAAGGAATGACACTAAAATACCAAAACACCCCCGTTCAATTCAGTATCATTGTATCGTTAACATTAATCTTATCAACACACAAAGATACATTCCAATAGAATACCCGTTCAAAGATCTAGTCGATCTCCTTCAATCTATTCAATATCAGTAGAGACTAAACTAGTCAAAATAACTTGACTAGAAATGGGTGAAGCTCTAGTACATTATAACATGGCTTTAACCTTGACACAAAATGGCAACTTATTAAAAGAAGAGGAATTCAGACAATACATCTAATTCATCATCTATGTGAATATATATACTATGTTCTTATGTACTATAAAACAAAATGAGATTGGGTTGTTCTTATGGCCTTCAGTATAACTGCTGCTAGCCACGATCAACAATTCCCTGGACCAATAGGGCCGGAACTTAGACAAGCATCAACGGCTTCATTAACCGTGAGAAATATACAATCACTTCCAACTTTTTTGATGAATCCACCTATTTTTAGCTTGTGAATAACTTTCCATCTTGGATTGGCAATCGCTAACTGCAAACAAACAACGAACATATAACACTTAAATTTTGAGCTAGTAACATATATAGCGGCTTTTAATATGCAAAGATGATGTTCTTGAAAGTATATATTACATGTATGTTTCTTGAAACCAATTTCGTGTGAATTTCTTCCAACGCAATAATTCCTGAAGAGTCGATGCTAATGACGCCTGAGACACAGAGAAAATGATGTCAAAACCAATATTTACAGACACCCGAATCCTCTTTGGTTGATGCTAAGTTCATCAAAGTATTTGATATAGGTACAATTTTGTTTCATATATATATATATACACACATTGTTGCAAGTAAAATAATTACTTTTTACACTAGCTCATATATAAGCTTGATTAAATACTTACTTGACATGTCTAGGATGATTCCATTTATCGGTTTCTTTGCCTCTTCCTTTTCATTCTCTTTTGTCACACATCTGGTTATTCTATGATGAGAACCATTTAAACCAAAACGTCAAGATGAATCAGAAACCCGAGTTCTTCTTAACGAATATATAGATATATCGATAACCATCAATTAATATATACCTTTCTTTAATTGGGTTTGCATTAGCAAAACAAAATGAGCCAGAGTTAAGGCGAATTATGCGAACACCGGAAACATCAAGAACTCCAGGATATTGTGCTTTGTCACAGAAGATGTCTGTTCCTGGTAGCCTTCCTAATTCTTCGATTCCGGGCTTAATGGAATTAAGGATTAATCTTCCGAATGAAATAGAGACCTGCACATGATTAGAACCATTTTATTAGTTTCAAAGCAGGTAATTACTTAATTGCATTCGGTTATTTAATTTGAAAAACAAATATTGTTTTAGTTATTTATTATGTGTCAAATATCAGGTTCGAGGGAAAACCTCAAATAAACGAAAACCAAGAAACACCATCATAGCCCTCCATCTGAAGCGTATGCATACGAGTAATTTTGTAATATGCATAGGTGTATAATGCACTTGTGCATAAAAATCCATAAAGAACTCAAATTACCCGTGCATACGGTCCAGATGGAGGGCTACGAGGGTGTTCCTTGGTTTTCCGGTTTTTTTATAGGTTTTTCTTTGAACCTCCTTCTACGTGCCAAATCGAATATTTACAAATTTTGCGGAGCTGGCGTCTTGTGCTAGCTGACTCAGTTTTTAGAACTTAGCAATCCAAAAAACTAATTAAAATATATTGGTATAAAATTTGATAAAATTAATTAAATATTGATGCATTAGACAAGTTATCTACTTCATATCCACGTATGATACTAAGATTCTTCAATCATTCATAGGTTTGTAGGCAATTAAACGTAATAAATGGTATGAAAGTCAATTAAAGAACCATATTCTTGATATAAGTTACAAATAAATATGAAATTCTAGAATCCAATAATGAATATAATTAATATAAACACCTAGAATCCAAAATTAATCATATATATCCACTTGATATTTTTTATTTGAAAAGAGAATATTGCAACGTTTGGTTTGACAAATAATTTATACTTTTTTTATGGATTTGTCAATATATTGTCAAACATAAATTACTATACCATACATTTACGAGAAAAAAAATAAAAGTCACCCTCATAATAGCTTAAATTACAAAAGTGCCATTAATATCTCATAAAGGCGGCTACCATTTACTGAACGTATTCCAACTTCACCCATCAAAAAAAACATTAATAAATAATAAAGTAAATTATGATTTCGGTCACTATATTTTGGTATTTATAACCTTTTTAGTCCTGATTTTCCAAAACAACTTTTTTCATCCCTATAATTTTTATTTTCATTCTATTTTCAACCCTTCATCCAACTTTGTTAAATTTAGTTGTTAAGCAAAAATCCTTTATTAAATTATATATTTGGTTCTTATACTTGACCATTTTTTATTCTTAAATTACATGATTCACATTTTGTAACTTTTTACTATATTTATTTATTTTATGAAGACATTTTGTTTTATTGTTTCTTATGAACTATTATAACTTTAATAAAAGAATCAAATAATTTCATTAAAGTACATGGTATTTTTTTTTTCAAAGCATTTGTCCCTAAGGTTTATCAAATTTTATGAATTTCGTTCTCAAAGTTCATTTATTACAAAATAAACCACCAAGTATATATGTTCTTTTTTATGTATTTGGTCTCTCATGTTAACGGCCATCCATTAATCCCTTAAATGAGAGAGCAAAAGAACCATTATTCCCTTTTAAATCAGTCGTATACTTTTATATTTGAATATAATAGCGACATAAAATCGACATCAGTTATACTATAGTATATACCTCTTTTTGATTGTAAGCTTATAGGAAAACGCCCAACATAACACATGAAGTCCTAAGCTTTCGTATGACAACATATGTACAAACTTAAGTTTGCTATAAATACATGTTACTACTTATGAAAAAATTTATCACAATTTATAACCTGACGCGAAGCTCAGGAACTTAATACCTAGTTGTAACTAAAAAGGAGGAATCAGAGATACAAATTGTGCAAGAATTTACTTATTAGGGATAGTAATAGGCAAACAAGTAACTTAGCATAATTGGCAGACTAAGAAACGGGGTTTTAGCAACGACTTATGTCGTCGCTAAAAGTTTATTTATCGTCATAAACGGTTTATACAGATGACATGTTGTCACTGTAGCTTATCTTTGAATCATATTATGCTAAAGGAGCGTCGTTGGTTTTTTGTATTTTCGGTAAAATATTACAATATTTACGAGACAACTAATTAATTACTTCTTAATCAAAAATATTATTTAACCTGAAAATTCTTCATAAAATAAACATTGTATACCTCAAGATATAATTAAATATTGAAGGTCATCCAATTATCTTCTTAATTATTATACACGTTTATAATTGATGGGAAAAGTTAAAACCTTAATTATTTGACTAAAACTAATACTTTTTTCCACGATATATCCGAAAACAACCGAATTAATAATTAAACTTTTGCCACCTTTGTCAACAAATATAAGTCATGTGTCCGAGATGTTTTCCACCAATTATGTGAAGACATTATTGCCTTCTTTAATTCATATTTTCATTTCAAATAAATTAATGATGTGTATTATAAATAGAGTTTTGGGTTTTCTATATTAAAAATGAGGTTCAAACGAGAACAATAATTACAAGAAAGAATTTTAAAACGGCTAAATTAGATGGGGCTTTACACTAATGGTCAACGTAATTAAGGGTGTGCGAACGACATGAACTGCAACATCTAGTTATGAGCAGACTCAAGTGAATCATATGCAATTTTAATGTAATATCACACGTGATTCGATCATTTATTTTTTGTTCTTTTATAAGTTAAAGTTCTCATATGAACCCGATTCGGTCAGTAACTCATCGTCAAACAGCTAAATGTAAGAATATTGGATACTAATTAATCAAGCTCAAAATGAAGTAAATTGAGAGAGATTCAAGGAACCTTACAGCAATCAGAAGACCAATTTCCACTGATGCAAATAATACACCAAAGAAAGCCCCAGCGCATGCAAGAAAGTCCATTTTGTCAACTTTCCAAATACGGTAAGCTTCGTTGTAGTCGATTAATCCAGGAAGTGCGGACAAGATGATCGAGGCAAGTATGGCAAGAGGAGTGTAATATAATAGCTTTGTTAACAGTTGTAACGATATAAACACAGTTATCGCCATTACTACATTCGATACCGTAGATTGGCATCCAGCACTGAAATTTACAGCAGTCCGAGAAAATGATCCTACGATCGATCACAAGAAAAACGGTCATTCCTGATAGGCAAGTTACTTTAAAATTAATGACCAAAATATTTGTAATAAGTTGTATAGGGTCAGGTTTAAATGGAAACTCAACTTTGATTGTAAATTTGAGGATAATCTACAGCGCGCCACATGTCCTATTTGGCTTATATTTAGTCTGAGTATTATTCAGTTTAATTATTATGCATTATTCACCTTGAATAATGCATAATTTCGGTCTGAATAATCTTATATTATTCAGACTGAATATGTCACGTGAAGCGCTCTCGGTTGTCCTCACGTTTGCAAATGAAAAATGAGTTTCCATTTCAACTTTTCTCGAATTGTATATAGATATATAAAAATCGCTACCAGTGGTAACATAGCAAGAAGACATAGATCCAGCGATGTTCATGAAGCCCATAGCTAACATCTCTTTGTTCCCATCAAGGTTATACCCTTTGATCGAAGCAAAAGATCGACCAACAGCCACGGCTTCCTGTAACATTACATCAACTATCGGAAAAAATTCGTACATAAAATTATTCGAATGGAGTTTGGGTTATAGAGTATATCTAAGGAATTACCGTAAGAGCAATAATGGCACAAATGAAGCCGATTTTGGCTGCTTCGCCGAGGTGTGGACCGTTGAACTCCAACTGATCGACTGAACTTGGATTTAATCCTCTTTTAAAATGTTTAATGATTTTAACCCCGTGATAATCCGCTCTTGTTAGGTATACGATCAACGTGGATAAAATGACCGATATAACCGGAGAAATGGCGGGCAACCAGAATAATTTCTTGTTCCTTTTTCCCTGGAATTCGACAAAGAGTTATCGTTCACAGATGAGAGTTAAAGAAATCTAATTAACGAACCTTCGGATAGTGTAAAAGAGATCATCTACTTACGATAAATCTTGTAATGAGGATGAAAATAAGGAAGGAACATCCAAGAACAAAATTCAAAGGATACCACTGCCAAAATAGGAAAAAAAATCGATCCGTGTTATTATATATCTATGAGTTTTAAATGAAAAATGACCGAAACTAACATTGCGAAAAAGCGTACCGAGGTGTGTAGTGATTTAGCAACAGAACCCAAGACGGAGACCACGTCGGTTTTAGTGGTGAAATGACTAATCCCGAGTAAACTCTTGAGTTGTTGAAGGCCTATGACAATGGCTGCACCAGCCATAAACCCTACAATCGCGGCATGCGATAGAAATTCAATAAGAAAACCTAACCTGCAGCCAAAGAGATTGTTGATCAGAAACAAAAGGAAAGATGGGGTTCGGGAGCCAGCATTAGCGGTATGGTTGGGGGTACTATATACTGAAAGAGGTATAGGCTGAGGACCAGTATTCGACTTGAGGTTGAAGCCGAAGACTTGGTTTATAAAGATTAAGAGTGGCGCCTTGGAGTACACAAGGGATTCCTTTTGTTCCAGTGGTACGTTAAACCTTGGCTCAGTGCATATATTTTAAACATGGATGATTACCTCAGCAATCCAAGAAGTGCTTGGAAGCTACCCGCAAAGAAGGTGACCGTGAAAACGAGTTTTCTGTATGATACGGGATCAACCGTCGGATCAACTAGTTTTGTGACCATTGAAGATATCAGCAGTGAGACCACAGCTACCGGACCGATGGCTAATTCTTGCGATGTCCCCATTACGGAATATATCAAAGGAGGGACAACACTCCCATCTATGAACACATTAGAAAGAATCAGAATAAGCATATATATTGTTAGAACTAATGCAGAGAAAGAAATTTAAAGATATGTTTGTTAACTTACATAGGCCATATTGAGGATCTAGATTAGCTAAAGCAGCATACCCAATACTCTGCAAGAAATTAAGAGATAAAACATTGTAAAACAACAAGGGTTGTGGTGTCGGTTAAGCCTCTGGGCGATGTGGTGGAATTATCCCATCTGCCCAGGGTTCTATTCCAGACTTGCACAACAGTTGTGGCCACTGAGTTATCAGGGATGATGTCTTACAGCTATAATTTGCCAGGATTAATCTGGGCATAGCCCATGATACCTTTTCAGAAAGAAAAAAGACTTCTAGAGTTCTAGTGTGTTTTAGTGTGTATTTTTGGGTTAGAAAATGTACCTGAGGAATGCTGAGGCTAGCAAGAGTCAAGCCAGCAATCAAGTCATTCTTGAACTTTGAAGCTTTGTAGTTTCTTCCCCAACTAAGTACGGGAAATACGCTACTCAAAATTGCAATGAGGCGTGCAGAAGGCGGCTGCTTCTTCTGAGATGATGACGATGAAGAAGTACTCGTGTTGTTTCTTTGAGGGTAGACGTTCTTCTTTATCGAACCAAAGATCTGTTGGCAAAATCCTGGAGGATCTGGTGAGTCAAGAACCCAATTGGCCCTCGAGTTCTTTACTAGGAACTCCGGTTCTGGACTCTGCCGTTGCTGAACATCGTGCCTTTCGACATTGAGGGCATGATTGGCAACCGGAGTTGGTGAAGTCATGATGCTTTGTCTGAAGTGTTTGGGTGAACTCAGTATATATGGAGCTTAGAAGATTTCTAGCTGATAGGTGAAAGAAGGACCACAACCAGAAGAAAAGACATGTGGATTTACTTGTTTTAATTAGATAAGATTGCTATGGACTTATTCTGATTTAGATACATATACATGTCCTTATATAATTATATATTCTAATGAAGGCAAACCCACTACTCTCTTAGTGGTCTCTCTCAGCTTTTGGGGTGCATGTTTGTGCAACAAAACAATTCATGAAATATGAATATTCTTTCATCTTGGAACCCATGCTGCCAACTGAATCCAACTTTGAGGTGCTATAGAGCTTTCCAACCTGCATAATTATGATATATATATATATATATATATATTTTATGAAGGGTATTCGAGGATTTGCCCCGACTAATCCCCGACAAGGTTCACCTACAACTAAAGCATGCTGCCCTGAGTTAATCCCCCGTGACCACAATCTGGAAGCGCCTGGATTCAAACTTGGGATAGAAGGATTAACTAGCCACTTTCCCCGCATGCCTTAACCAGTACACCACACATATATATGTTCAAATCACATGGATATATGTTAAGTTTGTTATATTAATGGTTCATCCTCTCTTGAAAAAAAAGGAATTATATTAAGGTTCCAACGTACAAAACCCCAAAGTCTCTTCACAAACATTTATTTGTAGCTACAACATATGCTCCAGCGACCAAATCAATCAACTCATATTCTAATGAGTTTGAAAACTAATTTTCTCACTACAACAAAAGTGAGAGTATAGGATATCGTCTGAATATTCTCAACCTTAATTATATATGGTTCAAATTATTATACAAGTTATTGCTATGTCATTCAATTATTGTTGCTTTGAATATAGTTTTTGGTATGCTACTTTGAATAACAAAGGGGTGGGAAGACTTTGCTCAATGATGGCCTCATATTGATTAAGTGTTATTAGCTTGTTCTTCCTCTCATCTTTCCAATTAAGTTGTTGCATTAGCAATACCTTAATTAGCTAGATAGATTGATTGTTTTGGCAGTTTGGAGGGTGGATTTTGGTTACATGATAATGGTGGAATATCTTTGTCTCTTAAGACAAAAAACCTTTATGGTCATGGCTACTGCAAAATAGTCATGGCTAGCTCATCATGGAGTTTTAACTTGACTTAAATGTTGACATGACTTTATGAATAGTGGACATGTGACATGTGTCTACTTCATATTGGTGTTTCTTTTTTGTATATGTATATATGTAGTACAATATATTTACAAGAAACAGAAATATTAAAAATTGTAGCATTGATTTTTAGATCTCATTCAGTAGAAGAGTTTCTTATGGACAAAAAGCTATGAAATTTAATTGGGAGCGTTCTTATTCAAGGCCTTTTGGTTTACATCAAAGGCCAAAAATATATAATTAAAAAACAGGGGTTTCTTCAACATCATATATAAAAATGATTGAAGTCCAACGTCGTACATGACTAATGTATCCCTATGCTCAATCGCGTTGTTAAGGATCGTTTTATACCACTTTCGAGAATAATCTTTATAAAGACATAGAAAATATGCTCGTTTAATTTGATATGCATGCACTCTTAAAATTTTACAAATCTAATTTGTATATATCGCCCGTGATTGTTAATTAGGCATGATTAAACCATAAATACTACGTTATCCATCTATCTTAATAATTTTTTGTAAATAAAATATATTCCTATATATTTTTCTTCAACTTACTTACATCATGTATAAGAGCAAATTAAGTGTGATGATAAGTTGAAAATAATATTTGGTCAATTATCATTCATCCATTTCACCTAATATCCTTCAATTATTTTCATTCTTTAACTAAAGAAAGAGATATGGCAACGTCCAATTGGAGTTATCTATATATCCACGTGGTTACAGCTTGTTTTTGGTTAACTTATGAACAACCAATATTAATTCATATTTAACCGCCAAAAAAATCTCGTCCTTTCAATTGTGATTAATTTTATGATCTTTAACAAGAATTTAGGTGCAAGAAAGCATATGTAGTATGTATAGTATGTGTGTTTTGTGTGTAAAGATTTAATATCATAAATCAAACTACCACAAATAAATTAAAAAACTATTAATCACATTGACATATGTTTACATAATTGAATTGGCACTTTTTTGGAAGCTGAAAGCCATGCTCCATTAACAGAATTTGGACAAATTGGACCATCCTGCCAGAGTCCCACATGTTTTTGCTGAATTGCACCCCATAAGAAATTGGAAGAGACACCAAGCTATTCCTTATGGATAAGTATATAGAAAGATTTTTCTCTAGTGGGTAAGATTTGAAACTTTATGGGAGATCTTAATTTTTAGATTGGTAACTAATAGCTTATACTATATATCATCAATTTAAATTTTTATGGCTCCGAGCACACTTGTACAACTTCTCAGGAATGTTGAGAAACGAACTTCTATGTGTTACTTGTGATATAAGGAGCTAAGGCACATGACCATTAATTACAAAGGTAGATTGTAGAAGGTGTTAATGATCAAAACATGACCAAGCACTGGTGTTGACTACTAGAGGTGTGTAAAATGATGATAACAAGGTAGTAATCTACTAATCATGGATGTCACATCAAAGTTGACAAGCAACGGAGGTGTGAGCGATGGTCCAAGTGGATTGGTCCACAAACTCAATGGTATATCTTATGTCGAAAATGAGTTGCAGTTTTAACACAACCACGAAATCATCAAATGACAAACCACTACAAACAAGGCGTGTGTAATTTGTAGTTGATTACAAGTTATTTACGAAAACTTCAAGCATGCAAGGAGAGGATGAAGAGAAAAATGAAATAGAAAAAGATGCACTACAACAATAATCTTAAAAATGTACTCAAAATATGTTCACAAACTATAATAATAATCTCAAGAAGGTGTTCGCAAATTGTTTACTCATTGTATATATTAAATTATGCGTGTTATGTTTGTAAGGAGACTAGAGAGAGAAATAGAAGAGATAAAGGAGAAAGTGGAGATGTCAAAAGAGAGAGAGAGAGAGAGAGAGAGAGAGAGATTTTAATTTTAAATTAAATTTCTTTTTCAACTATTTTATCATGGTTTAAGTAAAATATTCATGGATCTCAAGAATTGTACAGATCTCAACCCCCGACCCCCACCTGCACCCACACACACGCACCCACACACACACATATATATATATATATATAGGAGAAAGAGAGTGTGTTGGTGTCATGTACTTAAGCTTAGATACAAAAAACATCAAAACTACGTAGTTTTGATTAAAACCCATTAAAAAATAAAAAATAAAATCAGTAGCTAAGTTTGATCGAGAATATCCAGACTCCAAATCGACATTTCAAAATCGACTCCAATCTTATCAAAATCGACTTCCAATCGATTCCAAAAGATTTTCGATTTCAATTTCGGTTTCAATCAATTTCAACTCTATTTTGAATTCATCTGTTAGGTTTTTGGAGTTACTGTTGCTAGAGAAGAATTACTATTGCTGATGTGAGTTACCACTGCTGGTACAAAAGTTACCACTGCTGGTTACCACTGCTAGTTACCACTGCTCGTCGAGAATAAGGAAAGAAGTTATTGTTGCTGAATCAGAATAAAAAAAGATGATATTGTTGCTGAATCAAAATAAGGAAAGGATGTTGCTTGGAACAAAAGACAAAGACTTGAAGATAATTATGGAATTAATTCAAGAGATTGATGAAGATATCTACCAAGATTCTGAAGATAATGAAGATTTAAAAGATCAATTTATTTTTTGTAATTATCTTTGTAATCAAGTCTTGTATAAATAGATTAGTTGTCTAGTCTATTAGATATATGAATTGAGAGATTTATGAGTGATAGAAAGTTTTAGCCTCAAGATTATTCTTGATCCCTACAATAGAGAAGTATTGTACGTTTGTTTGAATTTGTTCAAGCAAATTGGGGCTTTGTTTGTAATCATTCGATAGAAAAGCAATTCCAAAAGCAATCCAATTTCAATTCGTTCTTGTTTTCTTGTTGTTAAATATTAAGGTGTTATTCCGCGACTTCCTTAATATCTTGGTTCTTATTCTTTCTTGTTACGAATTCGATCCTGTCAAGTGGTATCAGAGCTATTGGTTTCAAGATCCAAGAATCAACAAGAAAACAATTTGTTCGTAAAGCTTATCTCTATTCATCAATGAAAAACATGGTGAGTACCAACGGTGCAGAAATTCCAACTGAGGTACAATCTAAACTTTGCTCTAAAGCCTGTCTTGATACTTTTAAGAAGTACAGAGAGAACACCCAAGGGATGTGTGATAAACTGAAAAGACTAGAACAGGACAAAAGAGAGTATATTTTGATTGTAGAAAATTTTGAAGAAAAGATCAAAGCATATCAAGCTAATGAGCTTCAATTTGAATATGATCATAACTATTGGAAGTGGGAAAAGAAAGAGTATGAGAGGAAGTTGACCAAGTATAGAGATGAATTAGAAAAAGTTAGGAGTGAACTGTCTGAAGCCAAAGATAACCTAGAAAAGTTTTCCAAGTCCTCTAAGGCTTTAGATGAACTCCTAAAAGCACAGATAAATGATGATCTGAAGAGAGGGATAGGATACAACGCCACTCCACCACCCTACAACAACAACTACATTCCTCCCACTACTGACCTACTTGAAAGGCATGTAGACGAAGAGATGCCTAAAAGATCCACAAAAACGGATCTCCCAGATGCTGTTGAAAAAGATGAGCCGGAAAGTAAAAGTAAAAAGGTTAAGCCATCCAAGAAGAAAAAGAAAGTGCAAAGGAAAACCAGTGTTGAAAATCCTTGTAATTGTCAACAGAAAAAGCCTCAAGTCAATGAGAAAATAAGGGGAAATCAGAGAAATTGGAATAAACAGTGGGCTCAAAAACAAGGTATTGATTTAGAAAAAATCAATAGGCCAAAGCCTTGTTTTATATGTTGCAAGTTGAATCATTTAGCCAAACACTGTTATTTCAATCCTGTTAACCAAAGAGCAAACTTTCAAAATAAATTTTCTAACTCTTTTGGTAACAGATTTCAAAGTTTGAACCACATGGCTAAGAATGTGAGACCTTCTCCCAAAAGGAAAATTAACACAAGGACTCATATTCAAAATAAGTTTGCTAGATCTGAAAAGAATTTTCAAAACAAAAAGGAAGTAAAGAAAGCAAACAGATTTGTCAAAATTTGGGTGCCAAAAGTAACTAAAACTGTTAGTACTGATACTACAGTTAATGTTGCTAAGCCCATAATTATGACAAAGTATTCAAGCCATATAATTCCCAACTCTGTTGATCCTAAAAGCTCAAAATTGAAAGAGTTTAAGTATGTTGATGCCAATGGGCAACTCAAAACCGCATCAGTATGGGTACCTCAAAAGGGGGAGAATCAAATCTATAAATCTGCAAAGACTGATATGATGGGATCTGGAGTTAAGGGGGAGTTTGAAAGTGAGAAAGTGGTTCAGACAACAACAATAACAAAAACCAAAGAAACTTAACTCCTTGATTTAAGAAGTTAAGTTAGGGGGAGATTGTTAGGTTTTTGGAGTTACTGTTGCTAGAGAAGAATTACTATTGCTGATGTGAGTTACCACTGCTGGTACAAAAGTTACCACTGCTGGTACAAAAGTTACCACTGCTGGTTACCACTGCTAGTTACCACTGCTCGTCGAGAATAAGGAAAGAAGTTATTGTTGTTGAATCAGAATAAAGAAAGATGATATTGTTGCTGAATCAAAATAAGGAAAGGATGTTGCTTGGAACAAAAGACAAAGACTTGAAGATAATTATGGAATTAATTCAAGAGATTGATGAAGATATCTACCAAGATTCTGAAGATAATGAAGATTTAGAAGATCAATTTATTTTTTGTAATTATCTTTGTAATCAAGTCTTGTATAAATAGATTAGTTGTCTAGTCTATTAGATATATGAATTGAGAGATTTATGAGTGATAGAAAGTTTTAGCCTCAAGATTATTCTTGATCCCTACAATAGAGAAGTATTGTACGTTTGTTTGAATTTGTTCAAGCAAATTGGGGCTTTGTTTGTAATCATTCGATAGAAAAGCAATTCCAAAAGTAATCCAATTTCAATTCGTTCTTGTTTTCTTGTTGTTAAATATTAAGGTGTTATTCCGCGACTTCCTTAATATGTTGGTTCTTATTCTTTCTTGTTACGAATTCGATCCTGTCATCATCATTCCAATCGATTTCAAAATCCAGATCTAATTTCGATTGATTTCAAAATCGATTTCAACCCAGATTCAATCGAAACCTAAGGAGTACTAGGTTTGAATATCTAAACTAAAAAGTTTCAAAAAAAAATCAGACAGATTTAATCGAAACCCAGCATCAAATTGGGATGACTGCATATATGATTGCTCATGAACAATACTCATTTTCTTTGTATATTAGTCAAAAGCTATAAATAGTTACAATAAATATAAAGACATTCACATGTGCATCTTGGCATCTCATAACCTTCACAGGAGAGTAGTCAAGTAGGAGAGAATTCTTTGACCAGTAAATGTATTCACACATGAAGATTCTCATACAAATTTGACCAGGAGCTTTGCTTTTGTGAAGTATTTACAAATAAGCAGAGTTCATTTTCAAATAGACCCCTACCCACTCTTGGGCATATTGGTGCAATGACAACAATATCATAATTATTCCACAGTAGAGAAAACATCTAAACACATGATGAGAATCGATTTTCAATGGAATCGATTTTGATTTGGATGAAAATCGATCAAGGCTACTGATTTGGATGACAATCAATCAAGGCTACTGATGAAAATCAAGTTTGAAGGTGTTGTTCGATTGGAGTATTGTGATTGGAGTGTCTAGGTTGATTAAGGGGGATGATTTTATTTTTTATTTTTTAATCGGTTTTAATCAAAACTACGTAGTTAATGTATTTTGTACCTAAGCTTGGGTACATGACTGCAACACACTCCCTTTTTCCATATATATATTATATATATATATGTGGGACATTTGGCAGAGAAAGATGTGGGTCGTGGAGTTGAGTCGGAGATTGATAAGGGGAGTTCATTGAACGGAAATACGAGCTTTGGGGATGAGGATTGGAAGAGGATTAGGAGTAGATCAAATCATCCCCGACCCAACCTCAAACGTATCTCGTGTATAGAAACCAAAGCATGTCTCATCCATTACCTGACATGTCTACATGTCACTTTATGTCAAATTTTCATCTACAAATATACATGTATGAGAATATAACTATCTATGTACGTGTACATACACAATAGCTAATTTGCTTGCGTGTAAAGAACTAAAGATCATGATAGCTTCGCTTTGGAACGATATGGATTTATCATTGGTTTAGAAGTTACCATCTTTCTAGCAAATTAAGTCATTTAGTTTTGATTTCTTTGATAGCAAAAGCAATAGGAAAGAAAATACTTATCTAGAATATGAGGTAAAAGAAAATTAGGTCATGAGTGCAGGGACAGAGCTATTTAGGGGTATATGGTGGCACGGGCCACCGTTAAATTCCTCCGTCTTAATGTAAAAAATTATGGTGTCACCGTATCAATTTGTCGTGTGCCACCATATATATTTTGAAACTACAATAAGGACACAAGTTTTTTTTGGTTGAGTTGGTTAGTTACTTGCCTTATAATCATGAGGTCATGGATTCAAGTCCTATTAGAGACATTTTTTTGTAGATTTTTGCTTTAAATTTCAAATTTATTGTTTTTATATAAAAATTGCTTGTACCAAAAATTGAACTTGAGACTTCACCTTTGAAAGACAATGAACCAACCATTAGACCAATAGAGATTTTGTGAAATTTTCTTTATATATGTTTTTTATAGTTAAATTTTTTTTGAACAGCAAAAAAAAAATATCAAAACTGAAGTTAAATGGTGTCACCGTTAGAAAAAAGTTCTAAATCCGTCCCTGCATGAGTGTCGACATAATATCAACGGAAACAATATTTATTTTCCCATAACCAATAGATTTATGACTAAATCTTTCTACAATAACAAATATCAAAACTGAAGAATTTATAAGGCGAATCTAATAAATTTAATATTCTAATTACAGATATCTTAACCGATTATCACCTAAGTTGTTTATAATAGTATTTGATTAATGTTGGACTAATTGGCCTGAACTTTAGAAGATTTAACGTCATGAAAGTTGATCTCTTGGATCAATGGATATGAATGTTAGAGAAATTAAACCTTTTAAACTTTTCCACATATTTTTATTTCCTTGAAAAAAAATATTACAAATAAAAGAAGTACAGAGTGACTAGCCCTTCATCCAGTCAAGATTTGCGGTTTGGGCTTAGAATTGTAGGATTGCATCACAAGGGCTCATATGTGAATCAATTAAAAGTAGTTTATATATGAACATATAATTCATATATGAATAAATTTAAAATAGTTAATATGTAAATTACATGGGTTCACATATGATATGTGAATTACATTGGTTCACATATGAATATGTAGTTCATATATAAATCAGTTGAAAATAGTTAATGTGTGATAGTAACAACTAGTAGGCCGCATATTTTATTTATTAGGCCATCCGCAGCCCTCCTGCAACCTTCCTGCACCGTCCCCCTTGCAGGCGGTAACACCGCCGAGGGTGACCTGCAAGGGAGCTGCAAGCTCACCCAACGGTGAGTACTCACAGGTCACAACAAATCCTAAACATACACACATATATATACATACAGAGCATATATATATACATATATTTTATTATTTAAATAATACAGGTGTATGGCCTGTACGGCTGTGGATGAAATGGTAAGGTAGTAGTAAGGTGATGGTGAAGCTGATGTGGCGCTGAGGTGGCAGCCTGTACAAGTAGTATGACCTGTACGGCTGCGGATGGCCTTAGCATCAATCTATTCGTACAACTTTAATAAATCTCATAAATAAATAAAGAATAGACATCTACTTTTTACCAAAGATTTAAGCAAATAATACTAAAATCTTAGTTTTCTATTCTAAAGTCTAAATCAAGATCCTTCTTCAATTTCCTTTATGTTCATTGTTCATTAGATACTTTAAAATGATTTGATAACTTCAAATACTTTTAAGTTTATCATTTGACTTGACTTTTATGTTGTCATTTGCATATTTAAACGAAACAATTACAATTTCTTTCAAAAACAACTTTGAAAGAGTGATGTTTCCTTTGCAAATTAAACATAGCATTTAACGTGTTATAATCATTTAGAAAATTAACGGAGAAGATCATAAACTTAAATCTTTATTTTGAAAAAAAAAATTAACTAGTTCAGCGTTGATTGCATACCTACTTTCAAGTACTTATGTATATATATATATATATATATATATATATATATATATATATATATATCTACTAGTTTGATCATTTTAATGTGCCATTTATTTGCACCTAAAGTGTAAAAAGGTATATTAACTAAAGCACTTGGCCTTTTTGCACAAGAGAACAAAGATGGAAAAAAAAGGAAACAATTTGACAAGAAGGTGTATGTATATCTTCTCAATCCATCAAAGATTTATGTTATAAAAAATCATCAAAATTCTTGTGAAAATGGTGTACTTAAAATCTTTTTGAAAATTCAAATGTGTACTTAATTAATATTATCTTGTCTGTTAAACTACATAACTATAAAAAACTAAAATTTAAGGATAACACTATAAAAATAAAATTTAAACTCTTATTCATTTAAAAACATGAAGAAATAACAGCTGTAACATGCACAAACGAAAACAATATTGTTTTATATGTTTGATTTTCCAATATCAAAATTGATTTCTTCTTTTGACTACCCATAGCTCATCCCTACGACTCAACCCTTGAACATCTACTCCAGTTTGTCTGATACACACATAATGTATCTCTTGTCCCCTCTGGTGCTCTAGGCCCTTTTGTGTGAAACGTATATATACATAGAGATGTATATATTCACTTACTAACATATTTGTATATGTACATACATAACGAATTGCCCTCTACCTCTATGTATTTTGTCAACATTTTGCAAACTGCATATTGCTATCTGTGTGTCACTCAAAGAATCATATTCAGATTATATGACCATACTTTCCCTCAAAATATCATAACTTTAATAAAATCTTGAAGTATAAATAAAACTAAGAATACTCTAGAATCAGTTACACGTGTAAGATCAAATTATATGATTATCATTTTGTTTGCTAGATGAGAGGTTTCTTATATATGGTGACCATTACTTATGGCGACGTGTTTGCTAGTGTTTCAAGAAAATCCCAAATGACAAGGATGGCATTTTCAAGAATAGCAAGGTGTTGAAGCAATGTACATGTCAACTTGATCAGCAATCTTGTGAACTATGTGGTCTCAATTTTTATTTTTATTTTTGAACGACAGTCGGCAAATTATACACACCCAACTAACCTACTTTTAAATCTACACCACTGTCCACGACGGGAGTCGAACCCACAACCACAAGGAAGGGGGTGTCTTATAAAAACTTCAAATGTCGTTGGGCTACAAGCCCTTTGGCATGCGGTCTCAATTATCTTCAAGAATATGATTATTCGATTTTTGAGGAAACCGCAACGACACCTGATCAAATAAAAATCAACAATTAATCTGTTGTTTTTTTTATGCATTTTAATTTAGTGTATCTAAAACTCTTAGAATTTTTCAGATCTTGTAAAGAATAAAACAAAAATATCAATTGAGTAAAAGCTATAACACATTGTTACATGAGTAACTAACAAAGGATGGATGATCCATTTATTTGTAAGACAAATCATGGTTACATTGACCATATGATGTCATTGTGCAATACAAGAATGTGACAAGTCAATACCAAATAAAGGTGCACCAGCACCATAGAATATGGAGTGGTGGGCAATCAATGGGTATAAGATGATGGAACCTCTTGCATATGTGTGTGACTCCTTTAATTTCTTAAGAAAGTTTATGTCATTTCACCTTTCTAGGTAGTGCTCTTTTTATATTCAAATTCCCCCTCTTCCCACATCAATGGATCTTTGCTTACTTGTATTCATATGTTAAAATATATCTAATGTTTAGATTTTTTACAAATGAATTATGAATTGCTTAAATTATTGTGCTTTAAAAAAAGTCATTAGAATTCTAAATCATCTCTCATACTTGTATCATTGTCGACCAACCACGCCCATGTTTATCTCTACGAAAACGCCCGGAAAAAAGCATATAAGGTGAGTTGAGAATAACGCAAAGGACCACAACCCAACTTGCATGATCCAACTAGGGTCTTTTAAGAGTGTTTTTGGAATGACAAATGTGGTTCACTTTTCTAAAGATTTGGACGTGATATAATGTTAGGAATAACTTGTATGTTACACCTTATATTTAAAGAAAATAAAAATAAAGTAATCAAATGTATGTAGTCATGGATATTGCTTTCATGGTATGAAACAATCATTGATTCTTTATTATCTTTTAATAATTTTAACAAGATAAGGCGTACATAACATAATAACCTAATATGGATCATGATGTGAGACCTATTGATTAATGGCTATATTTAATCTTTATCAAAGTACTAAAGATTTAAATATAGTTAAAGTATAAATTTATAAGACCGGATGTAAATTTTCACACAAGGTCTCCAAAATCCTATTCATATTACCCGACATTCACATTTTCTTTTCCTAATACAAATCGCACGTCCTTTATTATGTCATTTTTTTCATTTTTGTAAATTATAGAGAATTATCTATCTAAAACTGTGAGATTAATTTCACAAAATTCAGTATTGATGTCAATCTAAAGAGACATTAACAATGTTGACATAATCTTGGTAAATCATTAAAATCATAAACAAATCTATATTTGGTATTTGGGCCAATTAAGAGGTTTCTTAATGTGGAGTTGTGGAATGTGGACTGCCCATTTTGTTCATTCCATCCCTGCGGACCCTGCCCAAAAATGAAAAATGGGCTTTCCATATTTGTTAGGGTAATTTAGTTATTTGAGTTTTTTTCTCCATGTGGTTTGTTGGAAATTTTGGTTTTATCTAGGGGTGTAAACGAGCCGAGTCGAGTCGAGTATCAGGTAGTTCGAGTCGAGCCGTTAGTATCTCGAGTCGAGTTTTTTTCGAGTCGAGTATTGACCTGGTTCATTCGAGTCGAGTTTTTAACCGAGTTTTGACCGAGTCGATTTCGAGTAGCTCGCGAGTTTTCTTGTATTAAGCCGAGTCGAGCCGAGTATCAGGTAGTTTGAGTCGAGTAGTTGGTATCTCGAGTCGAGTTTTGACCGGGTTCATTCGAGTCGAGTTTTGATCGAGTTTTGACCGAGTCAATATCGAGTAGCTCGCGAGTTGTCTCGTCTCATTTACACCCTAGTTTTATCCCTATGGTCTTCATCAATTACACTCATGATTATTGTGGTTTACAATTTATTCATTTTTTTGTCGTCGATATTAAGTCCTAGTTTTTAAGTAAAAGTAGTGGTGGATCCAAAAATTTTTAACCCAATTCCATTTTTAAGTAAAGTCACTACTTTTTAAGATATATTAAAACTCTGTAAAGTCAGCTAATGTGTTTTTAACCCAATTCCATTTTTTCATTGAATTTTTTGTCACTTTTAAGAGATTTTAAAAAAAAATGTTGAGTCAAAACACTTTTCTAGTTTTTGATTGATTTCAAGAGACTTATTTGGTTTTTTGGTTGATTTCAAAGTATCTTTTTAAGTCGGAAAGGGGGTTCACAAAATTGTTTTTAACTTAAATAAGAGAGAGAAAAACTAATAGGACCCATCCCCAACCTTTACCATACTACATCCTCCCCTATTTAAAAGATATGTTAAATGAAGGCTCTTCTCATTACTTCGTTTATTAAAATTATTTTTTGTTTTCCATCAATACACCCAACCCATCTCTTTCTCTTTTATTTCATCTCTCACTTATCTTTCTCATTCCTTCCCCTCTCAAGCAGCCTAATAATAACCCTCATCTAATTTATTTCGTATATATGGAAGTCTAGATGTGTAATTGTAAATCCCTCTATTTTGCAAGGACTAATTTGGTAAATAAGAGTCATTTGGTGTACGGTATAATTTTGGATTCCTTCATTTAGAGGAAAAGGGCTTTTCTTTGGATTATGGTAAATTAAGCTTAAGTTTTCAATGGATTTAGATCCTTGAGGTAAGCTTCTTTTCTCAATCTCAATACCTCCATTAGTGGATTTCTAGGACTTGTTTAATTCGTAATTTACTTGGGAATTTGAAGGAATCCAATTCCTAAGGATCGTTGTGTTTGATTATATAGGGTCAGAGTTAAATGTGAACTCAATTTTAGTTGTGAACGTGAGGACGAATCCCAGCGACACATTTCCGGTTACGGTGAACGCGATCACGAAGGTATGACGCGATTCTTGGGAGAGTAGAGATTATTAAAGGGGGGGACCAGTCAAAGCCGTCTCTATTGACCGGACGAGTGGCTGAGATTCGTCCTCATGTTCACAATGAAAAAGTGGTCACATTTGAACTTTCCTCTCTATATATATAATATAAATGTATATTTATTATAATAGGTGAAAGTTCAAATGTGAACCACTTTTTGGTTGTGAACGTGAGGACAACCGAGAGCGCGACACATGGCGGTTTTGAGTGTGGTCCTCCCCTTTAATTCAATGCCCTCCCATGAATCGCGCCTAGTCATCCGCCGTGGATTTGACGTGGCGCTTAGTCATCCGCCATGTGTCGCGCTCTCGGCTGTCCTCACGTTCACAACCAAAAAGTGGTTCACATTTGAACCCACCCCTATTATAATATATATATATATATATGTGTGTGTGTGTGTGTGTGTGTGTGTGTGTGTGTGTTTAATATAATATCTATGGCTTAAGTTCAAGTGAAACCAAGCTATTTCCTGAGAACTGTGAGACCAAGACTTTACACATGAAAGTTCATAGCAAAACACTGTGAAGGTAAAAAAAAATTCAATCTTCATAGTGTTTTGCTGTTAAGTTTAACCACATAAAGGACCAAGACACTGTGAGACCAAGACTTTACACATGAAAGTTCATAGCAAAACACTGTAAAGGTAAAAAAAAAAAAAAATCAATCTTCATGGTGTTTTGCTGTTAAGTTTAACCACATAAAGGACCCGCCACTGGGGAGTTTAGTGGTTAACAGACTTAGTTAAATTGGAGTTAAGTGAAGGGACTTTATTCAAAATAAATTTGAAAACCACGATGATGTTATTTGTAATTATTTCATTTGAGGGACCCAATCCAAAATATTGTACAACCATAAGGACCAAATCCGCAATTTACTCTTACATTTATTTTTGCTAGAAAAGTAACACAATAATAACTTATCTATTAAAAAAAACTATAATAACAAGTAACAATAATTTCATTCTTTCTAAAAAAAAGTTTTATTTACTAACTCTAACGAAACTGCAAGTCAGACAAACACCTCCAAAAAGATATTAAGTAAACGACTCAAACCCGAATCAAAGGACACCTAGGCTGAAATATCTTCAAAACAAACAAAATTGCAATCAACAACAAAACATCTAATAATCCTTTTCCATTTGCTGAAGCAAAACTTAATATAAACTCCTCCAAATATCATACTCACTGTCACTCGAACTTTCCCTGTAGCTTCCTCTTCGAATCCTTTCTTTCCGTCATTTTCACATCAAAGAATAATAAGATTGAAACACAAATTCTTTACCTTGTTCATTTTCTTCGTACGACTTTGATTCTAAAACATCCATCAAACATAATTGCGTTATTCTTTTAGTTACAACTTTCTCTTCAACCATTTTCCTAACGAGTCCCCACAAAAGCACAAACCTAACCTACTTCTCCACAACTTCCATACCAATGATAAATAGTCTTGTTATTACCAAAAAGAAAAAGTTTTTTTGTTAAAATATTTTAAAAGATAGAAAGTGAATAATATTTGTTGAAAGCTTTTCATGATCAAAACCATAAATTTCCAAGTGTTTGAAAATGAAGGATTTGGAATTCATCTCTCTCACATGCAATTATGCAAATACACCTTTTAACATTTTTCTCATATTCGATTCTTATATATATATATATATATATATATATTATCAATCAATTCCGTTGACTTTAGACCATTGAGTCATTGACTCATCCCATTTTTTGACTTTTTCAAATCGATTGGCCCCAAATCTGTTGCTTCCACACACAAAAATCCGATTAAAATCCATAAATTTCAACTCTCATTTAGCCTTTAGGGTTTATGGAAATGCAATTTCTTCATAATGAATAGTGGATTTGGAGGAAAGTGATCTTCAATGAACCTGGACGGGATTCGAGCTTGATTTCAGTATATGGTAAAATATTATGCTCTTTTTCTTTGTTTGTTTATTATTGTGAAGAGTTTTTGTCTTTTAAGTATTACTTTATTGTAAAGATGAGATCACATGAACCATTAGTTGTGCTATCTAATTCTAGAGTTTTGATAGGATACCTTTTTCTTTGGGAAATTAACTAAAATGGTCCATCTTTACAACTAAATTTACTTTTTTGCCATTTTTAGAATTGAATGTCTTACTTGCATAGTATTTAATTTTAGATCTAAAAAGAAAAAAAGAATTCTTTTTTATGTAATTTGAGGACCCTTACACAAATTTATGTAAATATTTTATTTTATTTTTCTTTAACCTAAAAATCGAGTTTATGCTCCAAAAAGAACATTGTAAAACTGGTTAAAAAACGAATTTGGTTGTAGAGATTCGTTATTTCTTTAACTTATTGTCTATTGCTTTCAATTCATTTTGTTGGGGGGAGGTTCTTTGACTAGTTTGGGTGTGTGTTGATTAATCTCATGAGATCTTTAAGATCATAATTAAGAAAATTTTCGATGATCTTAGGAAAGCTTAGAAATGATAAGAAAGAGCCTTTAGCCTAGTTTTTATTTCTTAGTAAAGTTGAACCATGGTAGTTTAAAAATGTTGATTTAGTTGTTTTTATTTACTTGCAAATTAGTAAACGCATAAAACGTTGGTAATTTTTTTTAATTAAAATCAATAGCTATTTATTGTTAAAAAAAATTAAAAAGGTTATTCCTTCTAGACAAACCGAAACAAAATAATATATCAAAAATAAAATGTATATAGATATGGGTAGGGTTTATGTGGGAGCAACTTATTTCCATGAGACCATATTTTTACGTTTGAAACTTCACAACAAAATGTCATGAAAAAATACGAACACTCATAGCAAAAACACTGTAAAAGTTACTTTCACAATCCAATGTAAAAGTATAGTTTTACGGATCCCATAAAAATAGTTTGATCTGATATGATTTCAAATTTGTACCATAACTAATGGAAAATATTGATTTTTGTGATACTTTTAGTTGTTTTTTGGGGGAAGGTTCACCTGGACTTTGGTCAGACTACATTTTTGGCAATTTTTTACCGAGAGCTAGACATGCTTTCCTGGGATTAATACTTAGTGGTCTCTGATTGCTCACCCTCGAATTCGAATTTAGGTTGATTGCTACACCTTTCACAAGTCTTAACCTGTAGGCTGCTCCAGTAGGGTTTACCTTTTTATGTTTATCGTAAGCATCTTATGAATTTGGTCAAATATATTTTACATTTATTGGGTACTTAATTTAGTTGACCAAAATGGATATAGACATTCATGCGAAGGGACCCACCCTTTTTACTTTTTGTAATTATATTGAGAGTAATACAACCACTATGGATGGTGTTGATAAAAGACATATATGTATATGGTGTACGAATGTAGGAAAAGCCAAACACACGACTTTGCTTATTTTACCTTTATTGAACTTTTGTACATTTTCTCCCTTTTAGTAAGCCACATAATCTTCTATGGGGCCTTTCAATTTTGTTATGGATCAATACGAATTATTTTGTTATTGTACCCATTTAAAATAATGAAGGGCCGAACCACGAACTAGTGTAGAGGGAACCCAAAAAATGTGTGACAAAATTTTGGTTTCAAGTAAAGGATGTGGGCAATAATAGTCGAATAGTCGGTTATTCGAGGACGAATCGAAAAAATCATATCAGGTTTAAGCTTAAATAACTTTTTTTTTAAATAGGGCTCGAACTCGAACATTTTTTGAATTATCTACCTCGAGGACGATGCTCGTTCATGGGTTCAAACTCGTGATCAATTATCTCATGAACTTATTAGCTCGAACTCGATAATTTTTATATTTTTCTTGTTTGATTTATGAATATATGAGAATGTTTGGGGCATAAAATTTTGCATTCTTGAGAGCTAGGCTCGATTCGAAAAATCTAATCGAGTTTTTGAACGAGCCGCGTCAAGAATCGATGTTATAAGGCTCTGCAAACAAATTTTAACTATCCGTATTCACATCAATCATCAATATTCAAGGCATAGGATCATGTGAGATGTGTTATTTTTGAGGAGAAGCGTTTTTAAAAAAATATATATATCACTTTTAATCAAATACCCTTCCATGAATTGCGGCTTAAAAACGAATAGATCCAATGCATCTAGATGCATTTCATCCAATGTTTGTTCATTTCTCATCCAATGGTTGATAACCATTTCTTAAGCTTCTCATGAAATTTGACGCTTCTCACCAAATTTGACACTTCTCACCAGAACTCAACAGGTACATAATCAGGGGCAGATCTATACTATAGAGGGCGGGGGGATGGCCCCCCACTAAAACAATTTTTTTCTCTTTTTGCTGTGTTAAAAATAAGTTTTCCTTAACCAAAAACTCTAAAAAGATTTGTTGAAATAGACAAGAAAGCCCGAAAAAAATACTTGTAATCAACAAAAAAATCTTTAAAAATCCACCGAAAAGATTGAATTAGGTAGGGGTGAGCAAAAAAACCGAAACCCGAAAACCCGACCCGATCCGACCCGATTCGACCCGAAAAACCCGACTCCAAATTCCCCGAAAACCGAAATCCCCGAGGGTTGATCGAGGTCGGGTCGGATGTGAAAATTTGTGCCCCGAAACCCGAAACCCGATTTTTTAATGTTTTTTAAATATATTTTGTGTATTTATAAAACAACCCTTAATGTTTCATTATTTTTTTAAATATGACAGCAAATGTTTCTGTTTGGAATGCTTCTAAAGTTGTAATAGATTTAAATTAGAGCTCAAATCAATTCATCAAAATCAAATACGACTTTTCTCTCTCTCTCTCTGATTGGTAGAGCCCACTTCATCGGCGCTCTCACCACCATCAACCGACGCTGGCGACCGCCTCCACCACCGACGCCGACGACCTCTCCACCACCGACGCCGGCGATACCCTCCACCTCCAAAGGCCGACGACCTCCTCCTCTCTCCCGTTCGATTTAAATGTTTATTTTTACTTTGAAACTTGAAAGTGTAATAGGAAAAAAAAGTCAAAATAAAATCGGGTGCCCCGAAATCCCCGAAACCCAAAAACCCTGACCCCCGAAAAGTCGGGTATCGGGGCCTCCATTTTCCCCCCGAAACCCGAAATCCCCGAAACCCGAAAAACCCGTCCGATGCTCACCCCTAGAATTAGGATAAAAACACATAACTCGATTTTGCATACCTTTAATTAATCTACCTTAAAGGTGCCTCCGTCAGGTAAAAATCCTGATATGTTATTGACTAATAGATAACCAAAAATATTGCACGGTATACAACTTTAGTAGCATAGTGTACAAGCCCTTAACTAATTACAATAGTATCGCTATAAATTAGGGTATATTCTCAGCTGGAAAACTGGAATTAACCAAAACTCATTGGAATCATGTGATTTGTTTTATTATTTTGTTGCAATATTCACAACCCGATATTTAATTATTTTAGTAATTTAACGATTATAACTAGCCGAACTTGGCATCAAAATCCAAACAACATAGCACCAAAATACCATTTTCTGTAGGATTATTATAATATCCGATCGACGAACAACTATTATAATTAACAATCTAGCCTTTTCGATCCCCGTTAGGGGAGGGGCCGTAAATTCTTTCTTCCCGAAGCTCGCTCGTCGACTGAAAGTTTGAAACTTTTCCGGCTGGAATTTCGACCAAAAGGTTTCGAAGAAAAAGATAAGCAGGCAATGCATACAAATCTTGTAGTATTGTTAATTAATTGTATGTTTCCATAACCTGCTTTATTTAATTTTGCATATCTATGTATATATACTTGTTTTAGTTTATTGAAATAAATAATAATTTTGGTCCATGTTTTGACTCTTATAGTTCAACAAGTCGTATTTGGGAGCTTGAAACAGTTTACTACTGTTTATTTGTATTAAATAATTAAAACCTCAGAGTTAATTATTAATTATTTTGAAAACGATTTTTTAGAAATCAAACAAAATTACACAGCTAAATTCGACATGTAGCTCTTTGGAATTATGGATTGGTGTCATATGCAACCAAACTATCATATTCATAGCGATAATGAATATTTTCGTTAAAAACGTTAATTTTCCATCATCGGAATAAGACTTCGTTGGACCATAAATGTCGAAAGTGAGACCACCTGAGAACAAATAATCAGTAGTACTAAACACTTTCCACATTTGTCGATCAACAGAAAACTTTCTTGATTTCTCGTAATTAATCCTTAAATGCATAGCGCTACGCTGGCCTTTTATACCACATAATGCCAATTTTCGTCGGTTTTATATTTTATTTGCTAAATTTATAACATAAAAGACTTTGGTTTTCCCTCCAACTTCTCTTCTTGTTTTTCCCTCTTCTTTTCCAAAGAGAAAAATGATATGATCATAAGAAACTTTGTTTTTCCCTCTTGTTTTCCAAAGGGAAAAATGATATGATCATAAGAAACTTTGTTGCTTTTAAGGTTTTAAGTTAAGGGTATTCCGGGAACAAAATTAGTCGATCGCGGTACGTATTCGTATTTTTGTTTTCATGTTGTTTCATTTTCTATCGGTTTAGTCAAAAACATTAGGCATGATTTTAATTCGAGTATCTTATCATAGTAGACTTTTTTTCTTTGAAATCCAAAAGTTGACCTTTAGTTTCATTAATTACTTAAAACTTATATATATAATCTTGAAGTCTAATATTTTCCAATGTCCATAAGGCATTTGCTTTCCATATTTTGAAAGCATTTGCTGGGATTTATTCATTCAATATATCAAGTAGATAATATTTCTTGTTTTTCATGTTGACTTCATTTCATTGAAACAGTTAAATTTGTTGATCATCGCGACACGGGTCTAGAAATGGATCCGAAAAGTCTGATTTCTTCGGATAGTGATCAAAGACCGACTAATGTACCTTACATACATAAAGTTGGGGCCCCTCCGAAACAAGATCTCTTCAAAGAGTTCAAATCCACGGTGAAAGAAACGTTTTTCTCAGATGATCCTCTACGACCCTTTAAGGATCAATCGAGATCTAGAAAGTTTGTGCTCGGTTTACAAGCGGTTTTCCCGATTCTTGAATGGGGAAGAAGTTATAATCTCAAAAAGTTTAGAGGTGATCTTATCGCTGGACTCACAATTGCAAGTCTTTGTATCCCACAGGTATATAAATTATAAATACAGAGGCAGGTTCAAGGGAAAACCTTAAAAAAAAAAACTGAGGAGCACCCTTGTATCCATTCCTCTGGACTTTGTATGCACTTGTGTATAGAGGTAAATAAGTTGTTTTTTTATTTTTATGCACATGTGCATATTACAAATTATGTCTATGCATATGTGCAAACGGTCCAGAAAAAAGGCTACGAACGTGTTCCTCACTTTTACTTGAGATTTTCCCTTGAACCTGACCTTATAAAGTACATATGTACCAAGATTCTTATATGATCACATTTAGAAACACAAATTAGTTATATCTAACCGTTTTCGATCATATAATTTTATTACAGGATATCGGGTATTCAAAACTCGCTAATGTACCACCACAATACGGATTGTGTAAGCATTTTTTTCGTAGACCAGTGTTACTAGTTAGGATCGTCGATATCTAACATTTTTTTTTAAAATTTTGTGTAGATTCGAGCTTTGTTCCACCTTTAATCTATGCATGTATGGGTAGCTCACGAGATATAGCAATAGGGCCCGTGGCCGTGGTTTCTTTATTGTTGGGAACGCTTCTTCGGAAAGAATACGATCCCGATAAAGAAAAAAACGAATATCTTAGGCTTGTATTTACAGCTACATTCTTTGCTGGGATCACTCAAGCTACTCTTGGAGTTCTCAGGTAACCGGAAAAAGAAAACGTTACTTTTTCTTTTTATTTGATCGAAAACGGGTTTTTCTAACGATGGTTTTTGGACCAGGCTCGGGTTTCTGATAGATTTTCTATCGCACGCTGCTGTGGTTGGTTTTATGGCGGGAGCTGCCATCACGATTGCGCTACAACAACTCAAGGGCTTTTTAGGAATTAAGCATTTCACAAAGGAAACTGATATCGTATCGGTGATGAAATCGGTTTTTGAATCCATTCATCATGGGGTTAGTTTCTTTAGTTTATTTCGGGCTATCTATGCTTCCATGAAACTTGTGTTAACGATTAACTCGAATAAACGTTGCAGTGGAACTGGCAGACGATAGTTATCGGAGCGAGTTTTTTGACTTTCTTGCTTGTCGCCAAGTACATTGTAAGTCGTTACATTTCTTCATATCATAAAACCGAAGATCTGAAGTGAGATTATCATAAAAAAATTGAGCGGATAAGATCAAACAACAGATTAAAAAACGGTGATTTTATGAATACCCGTGGATAACCTCTTCTAGGGTTCGTTGATTCGATGAATCCCAAACCCTAGGCTTCAAATTCGAATTCGTATGATTACATGAACTCAAAATTTGAGAAGAAAATCAAAGTTTTTGAAAATCAAGTTGTGACCGTTAGCATTACATAGGAAATATGTAAATAAGAAGCCCAAAACGAAATGGGCCTGAAAAAAAGACTATGGCCCGAATATAAATGAAGTGCAGAAGAAAAAAAAAAAGCAAAAAACATTCAAAAAACCATGCTTAAACAGCGTTTTTGGGCTTCAAAAGTTGGGTAGGCCCAAAGGCATGCAACTCTTTCCAGGCTTCAAATCAACTAGTCGTTGACCTGAAACAGACACTCGTAGCAAAAGTTACGGTTGTTTAAGTGCAGTAGGCCAGTACCATTTGTTACACCTATCATGGGCCTCCATGAAAAGAATGGTCCGATCCTCCATGTCAAGGCCCACATTAAAATATTAAAAGAGCCCGTCTTTCATAGCATTTTTCCTGAGCATATGGTTAAACGTTCTTCTAGGGGTCCCACGTATTCTAACACAAAATGTGAAATTGGTGAAACAGGGAAAGAAGAACAAGAAGCTCTTTTGGGTGCCCGCGATTGCACCGTTGATTTCGGTCATCCTATCGACTTTTTTCGTGTACATCACTCATGCCAATCATGATGGTGTCGCGATCGTAAGAACAATACCTTCACCTCCATCGTCAACTTACGTGTTTTCAAGCTCATAAACTAATTACCGAATTTCGTTTGACAGGTGGGACCGATCGAAAAAAGAATCAACCCTCCTTCACTCGACAAAATCTATTTCTCCGGTGAAAATCTACTAAAAGGAATCAGAATTGGCGCGGTGGCCGGCATGATAGCTTTAACGGTTAACTTCTATCTCGTAAAACAGTCTTATAACAGTCAGTCATATCATGTTTCATTGCTTCATCCGAGATTTTTTCTCCATCAGGAAGCGGTTGCGATCGGGAGAACGTTTGCTTCGATGAAAGACTATCAAGTGGACGGAAATAAAGAAATGGTGGCACTCGGGACCATGAATGTTATCGGCTCGATGACTTCATGTTATATTGCAACGGGTATGCCATTTTCTGTAAAACAATTCAAATTTTACAACAACAAATTTGAATTTATATGACGCCTAAAATAAATAAGCTTCCTAATAGAGTGATTTACAGGACTCTAGTTTGTAGTACCAAACAAAAAGTGTCATATATAAAAGTACTGCAATTAGTTTATAGGACGTGTTTAGGCGTCGTAACAAGTGTTTTAGATCACATTTTTCAAATAAATCGTCCTATTAACAATTTTATAGGACACCATTTGAAAATATGGGTTTATAAGAATTCAATAAAATTAGCTAATATGACACTTTTTTCGAAAATATTCTGAAAAACCTGTTACGACGCTCAAAAAAACGTCATATAAACATATTGTAACACTTTTAAAAGGAACGCTTATTTATTTTAGGCGTCATATGAACTTAATTTTGTTGTAGTATTTCTACTCTTGAAAGCTAATAGTTTGTACCCTCGATCTTCAGGTTCGTTCTCACGATCGGCTGTAAATTATATGGCGGGATGCCAGACTGCGGTTTCGAACATCGTGATGTCTTTTGTGGTGTTCTTGACTGTGAAATTTCTAACTCCTCTTTTCAAGTACACCCCGAACGCAATTCTAGCTGCGATTATTATATCGGCCGTCATTGGGCTAATCGACTTCGATGCTGCCATCTTGATCTGGAAAATCGACAAACTTGATTTCGTGGCATGTATGGGAGCATTTCTTGGTGTTGTTTTCAAATCGGTTGAGACGGGTCTTTTGATTGCGGTAAGGATCACACCCATCTTGATCTTTTTTTTCCGAAATTCCCACTGCAACAAAACTGAGTTTATAGGACGCCTAATTAATAGGACCAAACAAAAAAATGTTTTATCTAAAAGTATTACAATAGCTTGTTACGACGCCCAAAAGCGTCATATAAAATAGTTAATAAAAACGTTATATTTGAAAATTTGTTAATAGAACGTCTATTTATTTTAGGCGTCCTATAAACTCAATTTTCGGTTGAGTTTTTAGCTTGATGGTGGTCTTTATTTTGTTTGAATTAGGTTGCGATATCTTTTGCTAAGATTCTTCTTCAAGTTACAAGGCCACGGACTGCGATTCTCGGAAAGATTCCGATGACGAGCGTTTATCGGAACATCGGACAATACCCAGAAGCGACTAAAGTTCCCGGTGTTCTGATCGTCAGAGTTGATTCCGCTATCTACTTCTCCAACTCCAACTACACCAAAGAACGGTAAGGAGTGCAGGAGTCCCAATCGGCTAGACTTGGACTATTTCTTCTCGATGTATATTTGACTATTTCACTAAATCGAGCACTTTTTTGCAGGATATTGAGATGGCTAACCGAGGAAGAAGAGAATCTAAAAGCAACATATCAACGGAGGATCGAATACTTGATAGTTGAAATGTCACGTAAGAAACTCGATTTCCCGCAATTACGTTCTCGTTTTCCGACCTTCTCTATCCTTCCTCTTATAATATCCCGTTGGTTTGTTGCAGCCGTTACCGATATTGACACCAGCGGAATCCATGCGTTCGAGGAGTTGCACAGGAGTCTACAAAAGAAAGATATTCAGGTAACGAAAAATTTAATCCAATTGCTAAATTGGCTTGAGAAGTTGAGTTCACGTGAAAAGCGTGAGAAGTGGATCTGAACCATTAGATCACTCTTAACCCATTGAATTGTGCTTTAGAATAGAATTGATCCTAAGAGGGATGTTCAAGGGAAAACCTCAAAAAACGGAAAACTAAGGAACACCCGGCGCAACCCTTCATCCGAACAGTATGCAATTGTGCATGGAAGTAAATTAAATTGTTTTTTGTACAAATTTTCTAACGGATAAGATGAAGGGTTACGAGGGTGTTCCTCAGTTTTCCATTTTTTAAGGTTTGACCCCTGATCCTAATGTGCATCCATTTCTCAATGGCTGATAACTGCTTCTTAAACGATCTGAATAACTTAGAAAAGTACGTTGATCTACAGCTTGTTCTTGCAAATCCGGGTCAAGCTGTCCTGGACAAGCTATATGCGTCGGGTTTCCCTGACTTGATCGGCGAAAACAAGATTTTCTTGACCGTTGCAGACGCGGTTCACACGTGCTCACCGAAGATGGTCGACGAGGTCTGATCTTTCCGTGCTGCAACTAGAATAAAGATTTATGCCGCTAACTTGGTTCGAATGGTACCTAAATAAGGCTACACGACTCCGTTATATAGTCTTTGGATAGATTCAAAATTTTCGATATTAGAAGGTGAAAGTACATCTCTATAGATTTTGTAAGTTGATTTTGTTTATAGATGTAACGACTGCGATTCGAATACATATAAATAGAAGAGTACGAAGGAAAAAATTCGTTTAAACACCGTGTCATAATCCAATTCTTTGTGTAGCTCTTATCAGATATCATGTCCTTGGAAATACTTATGATCTCGTACTCATATATTAGTTATGCCAATATTCTCTAATTCGGATACATACAATAAATCTTCAATAATGACATGTTAATATTGTGTGAGATTGCTAAATCTTTTTATTCAAACATATGTCTGAAATAAGGACTTGGGATCATGTAAGGTCAAACTATTTCCGTAAGATCTGTGAGACCATAATTTTACACTTAAAACATCACAGAAAAACACTGTAATGTAACTTGCCCAATGTTTTTGTTGTGGAGGTTTGGATTATTCGTTTACATCAATGTTTTGTTGAAAAGTGTCAAGTGTAAAAATGTGGTCTGACAAAAAATAGGCTGGTATGAGTCTCACAAGAGTCCAACCCCTGAAATAAGTATATAGAATGTTTAGTAAACTCAAATTTGATACCTATAATCACTTTTCACTCTTGATTTACCTTGAAAACTCAACTAAAATCTTGTCTCTTTGTTCCAATGTTGATACACACTATGTGCTTACATACAGCCAATGGTCTTTAAAATGCATATTATATATCTTTTTCAACCTAAATTTGCAATCGATAACAAAACCAAACTGAAAAATGTGTTTCGACATCATCAAGCGGATACTGCTACGGAAAGAGAAGGCGAAGATGAAGAAGCGAATGAAAGAGAAAGTAAAACACGAAAAACAAAAAGTGAAACACGAAAAAGAGAAAACGAAAGAAAAGTGAACAACTACAAAGAAAGAAGGAAAAACAAGCCAAAGAGAAGATCAAAAGCAAGCAGAAGAAAGCGAAAGCCGAAAAGGAAAAAAAGGAAAAACAACAACTCGAGAGAATGGTAAAAGAAGAGATGAAACGACAAGAAAAGAAGAGAGCAGCCGAAGAACACGAAAATAATGAGAGAAAACAGTACAAGAAAGAGGTCGAAAAGCAAAGCAAATGTTTCTGACATCTAATATGATGTATTATAGTAAATATGAGGTGTCCCCAGAAACTACCATTTTTGTAAGTATTCATGATGAATAACACTATCAGTTTTGTAAGTATTCATGATGAATAACACTATCAGCTTTGTAAGTATTCATGATGAATAACATATTCACGACAAAAAACACTACGGGCCGTTTAGCAATTGCTAAATGATCTGGTGCTGGATGATTAAGTTGTCAGAATGATTACCATTTCTATTGTTACATTTTGGTTTGAAAATTGTCTCTGGTCACTAACTACGGTTAACTTGTTCGTTAATTGAGGGGTATCTTCGTCCTTCGACCTTTTTTGTCGTATACTCGAATACTGATAGTGAACACCTGACTTTTATATATGATACGATAGAAATCAATGTAATTGTTGCTTACAAATTTATGAAATAAAAATAAACACAAACTGCCCTCAAACTATTTCCTTCACAATACCTATTTTATGTACACTGCTTCAACTGCTTTTCCGGCAAATAAAGAAAGAATCTGATGAGTGTACCTATCGATATCGACTCCTACTCGATTACCCGCCGGAGTTCTTCGATTAACTTACTTTTGGTCGTCGGATCCATCTGCATCATAACAATAAAAAAACAACGTTAATCGGAGTTCGCAAATTGCGAAACGGAAATTGGAAAGGAAAAAAAATGATCGTTTACCTCTTGCAAAAGTGCAGCGAGGCCGTGCGGTAACGCTTTCAGATCCGACGCTGAACTCCCGATCTTCGATAACTGATTCGAGACCTTCTGGACACGAAGCTCGGCTAACTTATCGTCGTAGTTCGATGGATCGTCTTTCCATGTGAAGAAAGTATCGTCGTCGAGCCAAAAGTCTTCGCTTTTGGAGTCGGTAAACCATTTCTTGATCATCTCGTTAGCCGACTTGTAGGAAAGGTCTCGCCGGCCGCATCTCGAGCGATACTGATGAGTGAAGCCTCGGCTAGCCTCCGACGGAGCCGTTTGTAGAAGAAAAACCGAGAAATCTTCCAGTCAACGACCTTTTTCACGACGCCCTTTGCGGCCATCCGGAACGATGTGTCGTGAAGCTCGGCGAATTTGGTCGCTATTTGAGTGTATATCGGTAGAAGCTGCTTCTCGCGGGCTTTTATTTGTTGGACGATCGTTTGGTCGTACTTCGCTTCTTGGAGTTTTTCTTTCAGATTCCGGAGTTGTGGGTCGAGCCGGCCCATGCAGTCAAGCAGCTCTTTGTTTCGGAACTTGATTTCAATCATGCCTTCAGGCTCGAGAACATTGCCTTTCGCGGTCGTTTCAGCGTACATCTCGATGTGGTCCGAGTTGATTCGGCTGTCGACGACCACCCACGCACCACCGCGGAGCTCGCCGGTTTTCGGGATGTAGACGAAAACCGGCTGATTGTACGTTCTAAGATTCTCCACGATCGTCGATCCCGCTTGCAAGATCCCTTCGAAAAGGTCTCGTTGACCGGCGGAAAAGCCTCGCCAATTCGCCATGATGAAAAGCGGGAGCTCCTCTCGGTTGAAATCCATCAACGCTTGAGCGGTTTTGCTAGCCGAGTCCGGAACCAAACCTGCCCGGCCTGCGGGACCACCCGTTCATGCGAATCGAGCTGTCCGGGATCCGCAGGTATGATTTGCATCACCGTTTGCGTCTCGACTGCAACGATCCCGACCGGGATCCCACCAAGTTTCGCCCGACCGGTAACCACCGTCCTCGCCCAACCTTCCAACGTCTCGACGAAACTGTTCCGATCGAAAATCCCGCCCAACCATTCACCTTTACCATCCACGGTCCCGCAAATGGCTGCCCGAGGATCACACGAGTTTTCGGGCAGGTACTCAACGGACCTTTCAGGCGGGTCCATGGGTGCCAAAACAGGAAGCGGACCACCAACATAAGGCGGGACGAAGCTCAACCAATTCAAGATAGCCGAGACGCCTTCGAGATCATCGGAGACCGTTAGATGAACGACGCCATTCGTCGCCATAATCTTCGGCCCACCAAGTTGCATTTGTGAGCTATAAACCTCCCGTCCCAAAAGCTTGTTTAGCGCAGAAAATCCCGTCAAGATAATCGGCTGATCGAGCCGCTGTATGCACCGCATTCCAAGACGGGCAAGATACGCACCGATCCCGACCGTTCTTCCCGTCACATACGTTAACGTAAAAGTTTCCTTGTACGCCTTCGAATATGACCCGGCAATCGCCCCACTCCCACTCAAATTCTCGACCCCCAATCCATCCTCTTTACCCACAATTGTATCGATGATCCATCTTGTTTCACCGCTCGAGAGACAAACTTCATGCGCTATAACCGACGATTTTATACGAGCGTAATCTTCAGGCGTCAGATACAAATACTGGAACCCACTATCGGTGTTCGACTCATCGGACCACCCGATCCTAAAGCAAGATCGGACCTCCTCGGCAGCCCCGATTCGTGCCCCCGAGTTTGCCGCCAAGTAGATGAGCGGCAGCTTCTTGGCGCACGCGAGATCAGTCACGGCCTCAAAAAACGCATCCTCAATCGGACCAAAAGATCCGTTTCTAAATGTAACGTCATTCGCAACCACCAAAATCACCCTTCCATCAGGAAACTCGGGAGTGCGGAGCTCCATGGTCCACGCCACCATACCAACATTGTTCTGGGCCGGCTCGCGTTTCACCGGATCAGCGGCGTACCCCACGAGCCTCTCGGGTCCGCAAATACGAGCTCCGTCACGTTCACAAGTTTCCCGCTGGGCCTGCTATCTGCCGGGAGTCTCGACGACCAGATTTTCTCGAGAGCTGCCTCAAACGCCTGCAGATAAAATAAAATAAAAAGCCGTTACATTCACATTTCCATTACTTTCAAATCCGGTACTAGAAAGGAGTAAACGGTAATTTCACCAGTCCAAAGTCGTAGCAGTAAGTAGTATTGCTCTTCCTGGCTAAAAGACGTTTCTGATCGAGTAATCCCAACGGCTGAAACGGCGTGTTCACGGTACGCCATGTAACGGGCCCGGTGTAGACGTTCCGTGATAGACCACCTTGTGTTTGCTAGCATCCTCCAATTCCCGGTACACCTGAATGAAAAATTGCAACGATCGGTTTGTTGTTGAAAATGTCTAAAATACCCTTTGGTCGGGAAAATGTGTATACAACTTACGTGTACGACGCAGGTATGACCGGTGACGTTTGTGACGACGACCCTCCATGCACCGTTGGCTTGACCGGAAGAGACCATGCAAAGCTTCACCTCCCACTCGAAAACGCCTAACCGGTGCATCTTTACACCAACCAACGTGTGAATTTCGAATGCCAACTTCACCAAAAGCGTCTCGACCGCAGCTTCTTCTTTCCCGACATCTACGTCTACTCTCCTGCAGACAACTTGTGAGCGTTATAAAACGATCTACAGACTTCTACTTATTAAGGCCGTGTTTGGCAAAGTAGAGTTAATAAGCTGGCTGTTAGCTGATAAACTAGTCATTTTGGGGAAAATAACTAGCTGATAAGCTATATGACAATGTAAAATGACCAAAAGGGGATTGCTAAAAAATTATTTGGAATACATAAGAGGCATAATCAGAAAAAAGAAATGGAAAGCCCGTGGAGCTTAATGAAACGCTACATGTAGTCGTCTTTCAAAAAGCTAGCTTATAGCCAACCAAACAACAATGCTTACTTTGAGTACGGAATAAGATCGTCTATTTGTTGTTCCTTCAACACATAAAGGTACATATGAGCATGGTCGGACTTGACTGTCGCATTATGAACATGAAGTTCGAGCTCCTCCATAGCCGTCACCAACGACCTCAATATGCTCCTCGACGTAAACGACAAAGTCCACTGAGACTCCGGACCTGCAATGTCCGACCCTTGGTACCCCGAGAACCATTCTTTCGTCGGCTGCCTCACAAGCGTCCTAAGAAACATCCTTTGAATCGGGAGCGGCTTAGCTTCGACCGTATACATGTGCCATTGCCGATCACGTGACGGAGTGTACTTTATATGCTCGAACCCCTTAAGTTTATCCTAAACAACAAAAAACATTTACTATACTTAAAGCATCGCTAAAACGGCCAATAAAAAAGAAAGAACAAAATGACGGGTGTTATGGGTACGAACCAGTTCGAGATAAATCGACAACGGGGGCTCGAGGTGACGTAAAAGCGGCTCTTCGACGTAGTAATGGTTCTCTTCCGACCAATGAAATGAGTGCCTCATCGGGCCCCTCCCTTCGTCTCGTTGTATTATACAGCTGATAACTCCATAACCTGCGTTTTTCAGACTCGAGCTCACTTCTTTATCTTTAAGTATTTTCGCTAACCGGTTGACTCGCTCTTGAGCCTGATCCTCGTCACCACTGCAATTTTATCGTTAACCAAACATCGTTCAATTAAACCAAAACGATCCCAAAGAGTAGAACAGTTGTTTCAGTGAAATATCGGTTTATTTTACCTATCTTGAAGCAAACTCATCTGGTTGTTGATTCCAGCCAACGCTATATGCATCATGTTACCGTGGTTACTCGGATCGGCGAACCCGTTTTGACTTGCGCCGTGAGAGTTATGAGTCGTTTCTTTAAGGGCCGCACTTATGACATCGGGTAAAAATTGAAGTGATTTTATGATAACCATGGCTCCCCATTTCTTGTCGACCGAGGGCTGTTCGGTCATTCCGAAGTCGGAAGTGTTCGCTTCCTCGATATGCCCTTCCATGAACTGCCACGAAGCAATAAGACCCGATCTGTGCCACTGCATTCTAACGCTCCCTTTTGCAAGATATGGCTGATAATATATATACGATGTGATTGGTCAATAAATTTAGGAAATTGGGACTTTCTATTATTTTTAGATGACGAATTTGACAAATTTATATTACCTGATATAGTCTTCGAACATAGGTCTCGACAACACGTCTTTGAAGGGTGTGGTCGATGTGGTCAAAAAGACCGACAAGGGCATCTTCGACTGCAAGTGGTGCGCTAACGATGTCCTCCATTCGTTCGTTAATGGCGCTTTTCCTCTTAGGGGTATCCATGTTTTCACCTTCTTCGGTGAACATTTCTAGTTCGGAAAGACTTCTAGCGATGCTCGAACGGAGCTCGCTTAGTCTAGTCTGTTCCAGGAGTTGGCTTGCCTTCAACGCTAACTGTAAATGATAGCCAAGAGGCGGAAATTAGTATGGGAAAGGTCAAACGTTTATAAGGGTGTTATATGACGATTCTGACCTCGGAATAACTCAAGTGGTTGAGTGTAGAAAACCGTATAAGTTGATCCCTATATGCAGCCGGATTAGGATACACCAAATGCTCCATCAGTCGTATTATCAGCTTGTTTTTACTCCTAACACCCTGCGTGCTCGTAATGTTGGTTATTTAAATTAAACGTAAAAATTGGAAAAAGGAATCAAAAAGACTAAGCATACCTGATGAGAAAGCACAATGTCGACAACCCTCAAGAGATCTTTCTTGTATTGGAGACGAAGACGTTCGATTACATCAGCCTGAAATGTAAAGGGTTTATTTCGATTTTTTACGAAAAGTAAAGGGTTTAATGAAAAATTGAGGTAACACCCTTATAGCCGTTCATTTGTTCAGTATACGCATGTGCATGCAAGTAACTGAAAATGTTTCTTGGTTCTAATGCAAATTTGCATGTTATCCACATGTGCATACCGGACATATTACTTGTATGCACATGTGCATACCATGCAGATGAATGGTTACTAGGCCGTTCCTTAGTTTTTTTTTTTTTTTTTTTTTTTTTTTGTGGTTTTCCCTTGAACCAAACCCATGTAATATGTACATAATATATATGTGTGTGTGTGTGTATAATTCACCTGAATATTGTCGCTAAATAACTCTTCAACGGATAAATACTCTTCAAAAAGAGCTTGAACGATCCCACGTGCATGACTCTCTCTACCACCTTCATACGACTTAACAAGACTCATTAACGGCTCAATAAGCCTCTCTTGGGCTCCTTTTTCCTTTCCTGAGCAAGATCCGAGGTGGGTCTGTGCCAAAACATTACAAAAGCATTGTATGAATAACTTACATATTAAACACGAATAAAAAACGCACAAAGAAAACTATTGATCACAAACTAACTTCTAGAATGTTCCGTAACACTTTGGCAGGGAAGTCAATCGTTTGTTGGTTGGAAATCCCTTCGTACTCCTTAAACTTCGATTCAACTAAATACACAAAATACACTAAATTAGTAAAAACACATTCCAACCTCGAATTTTTGACATAAAGGAAGATTAAAAATAAAACGTCAATTTGCCTTAAATCTTAGGTCTTTAGGAAGTCGGTTAGCTAGAACCGCAAAGCATTTTGCCATTGAAGGAAAGGGAGCTCGGGACTATTAGACAACGTAGTAGGTTTTGCACAACCTACAATCAAAGGGTAAAGTTGTTAAATACATACAAAAAGTTAAAGACGTGTTAATTTTCAAGGATAAAGTTGCGATAAGATGATTAAAAACATGGGATTTTTTTAAAGGGCAAAAAGATTACATCATCAATGTTGTGATCATAGCCCGCAAGAATCATCGAGCGGCACTTAGAGTTGCCGCACACTTCTGATGAACCTTGTCAGATAGTGCGGTCGGAGGCCCAAGAACAGGAAAGCTTCCATGAAAAGGCTCTGTTTTCTTACAGCCGATGGATCGTCAAGATCAAGCCTTGCAATAAGTTCGCCAGCCTACAAATGAAAAGCTTTCTTAATCACTATAAATACAATTTTTAGTAGATTTTATTAAAAAGTCAATTGGCTTATTTAATTTTGTATTATTTTGGTTAAAAATTGCGGGAAATGCTAACCTGCATCGCTTGACCTTCGGAAAGCTTAAAGTGGATAACTCCAGATGCCGGTGAAAGAAGCGGCATACACATCTTCATAACCTCGACCTCGGCATACGGTGTGTCGGCATCCACATGGCTACCATCCGAGACCAAGTATCGTAGAAGCTTGCACGGTGTTTCCGCCACCAACTTGGAAGGATCATGATCATTCTAGAAACAACCAAATTCAAAATTTAGCGCCAAAATCAATAAGCATCCACAATGACAATTTTACCTTGACGATAGAAGTAAACAAAGGGTAAAATTGGAAATCAGGCACTTGGAGGGAGTAAAGATTCGGGAAGTTGTCGGCACCTGAAGCAAGCAAGTCCGTCCATCGATCAGAAGACGAGTACCGGCCGCTTCTTCCTCCGCGTATATAATATGACTATTTCCATCCAACTACAACATTGAATCAGCCAAATCATAAATTATATGTTACTTTAGTTATAACCATAAGAATGTATAACTACACAAAAAACGAGACGTATGATTTTGTCTACCTGCATCAACAAACCACCGTCACGTAGCGTGTGTATCTCCGCTTCAATCTCGGATTGATTCATCCGCAACCGATAACTTCCCGGTCCTCTTTTTACCATATCAATCTAAAAGAAGAAAAGAAGCGCACAAATCAGAAAAAAGATCCAAGAAATCGAATAACGATAAGCCATTTATATCGTTACTTACCGTGTATCTGCTGCCTTCGATGTTCAAAGAAACTTGGGAGTTAACCAACGATATATGCTGCAAGTAAGAGAGACACCGATTAGTAAAGCTCAATTAACGGGATTTTTTAACAGATTTTAAAATGGTCAAAAGCAATGTACCTTAGGCGGGATTTGCCCCTTTTCAAGATAACCAACGTAGTCCGATACCATGGCTGCACTTCTAGCGGCGGCTTTCTGAGGTTGAGAAAAATGAGTTGTAAGTGAAAGTAGTTGAAAAGATGACGAATATAGAAACCGTAAGTTAAGAGTGTAAGGGTATTTACGTAAAGAGCTCCACCGACTACAGAAAGATACCAAGGAGGCCTTTCTGCTCTAACCCGCATTGCAATTCTGCTATCTAACCAACCGGTATGTATTCTGTTTTCTCTATAATCTGGGGCCTGCAATAACATTTTACATATGATTAAATTGAATAACCTCAAAAAGATTGTATTTTGAAGTCCGAAGATGCTCACATGTAATAGATCAATTGTATAATCAACATTAGTACGGATTTCACCACGGATTTGAATTTCCTTCAGCCCAAGAACCATATTTGCAATAGCCAATGTTCTAGACTCGCCAAATGCAAAAACGTGACCTGAGGTATATACAAACATAAGAACATGAACTTTTTGGCACCAGTTAACCCACACACCACACACACACACACACACACACATATATATATATATAGAGAGAGAGAGAGAGGTTCAGAGGATAACCCCCAAAAAATAAATTTTTGAGGAACGCCCTAATAACCATTCATCTATACGGTATGCACATGCGCATACTAGACAAATTGCTTGTATGTACAGGTGCATATTGTACACATGACCGCTTATTAGGGCATTCCTCAGTTTTTCATTTTCCGGTTTTCTCATAACCTAACCCTATATATATAGAGGGAAGTTCATTTAGAAACCAAAGAAAGAGTAAAAACCGTACAAACCGATGGTTTTTTGGCTTAAATCAACGAAAACTCTTCGTGAAGTTCTTTAATATGATGCAAATGTTTCATATAATTCATTTTTTGATGTTATTAAAGAACTTCACGAAGAGTTTTCGTTGATTTAAGCCAAAAAACCATCGGTTTGTACGGTTTTTACTCTTTCTTTGGTTTCTAAATGAACTTCCCTCTATATATATATATATATATAGCATATTTTAGAAAGAATCTTGTAAAGTCACTTGGCTAACGATCGTCTATTTCAACATTTAAAGAAAACCAAACAAGATTCACTTCAAAATCGTTTATAAACCTGCTTCTTACCAAATTGAGAATCTGAGAACTCATGAATGCCTCCTCCTGACTGCAATTTTCAAGGTATTCCCAAATAAAAATCTAGTTCGGCAATCAAGAAGTAATATCAAAACACAATTTGAAACCGACCATACCTTAACAGAAAAGTAGGCCCACACATTTGGCTTGCTTTTAAAACTTAGCTCCTAAAAATGAAATTCAAATTAGTACGTACGTTAAAGTATGCATAGAATATTTATTTTATTTTTTCAGAAGAATCCATCCTCGAACCTGAACTTTTCCACTAGTGGGCTTAAAACCATCATCAGGATCCTCACTTGTTACACGTACAGCAACACAATGACCCTTTGGTCTAACAGACTCTGCCTTATCAAAGTCAAACGGGGTTGCAAGTCCCGATGTTCTCCTCCAAGCATCGTAGCCTCCACTGTTGTCCATCCCGTAGAACCGTCTTATTTCTAACCAAAAAGGCACAAATGTAAGAGCATTTCGAAAATAAAGGGTTAATAGACATTGGGCTTTGCTTTTGATTGCAAACTACTCAATTTTTCTTGCAAAACTAAAACATATCAAAAATCACTAGTTTCCAAGAGCAAAAAATTTTGAACAAAACCACTGCTCGTTGTTTTAGGTGGCACTTGTTTTCTAAGAGGTGCTGAAGTCTCATTTCACTTCTGATTTTTAAGAGGTGGTGCTGAAGTCTAAAATCTAAATCAATAAGACTGTTTTGTTTTTGTAAACGGACAAGCGTCTAAATATGTTTAATTGTCTATTTTATCCCTTAAAAATTCAACTTAAACACATCAATTGGAGTGTGCATCGATGATCGAATGACGGAACAAAAAAAAGGATGATGGCAGATTTGCAAGGCAAATAAGAGTTGAAAACCACAAAACAAACAAGGCTTTCGGTTATGAATAAGTTTTGATAGATTACCTGGAATTTGCCAAAGTGGAATTCCCATTCCTACCGCCACTTGTGCTGCAGGTAGATTAATTTCCGCTATCCACTCCGTCACAGGATGCTCAACCTGAAACAAAGAAAAAGTCCAACGTATGAACATCAAGCCAAGATAATATAATAAAATTTAAAAAAATGATGCATGCTAGAAGTCCAAAAATTTCTAGTGAAAACATCTAAAGAACTTCTTTAACATATGCACCTGTAAACGAGGGTTGAGCTCCAAAAAGTAATAGTCCTCGGTTTCCATACTGTACAAATACTCTACGGTTGCAGCTCCAACATAATTCACCGATTTGGCTAATCTTCTAGCCGCCTGCTCAAGCTTCTTTATTGTGTCGGGTGGAGCTATCGTTATTGGCCCCTCCTCAATAATCTTGAAAAATAAACAAAAACCCATATTAAAAACAAGAAAAAGTTAAAACTTAAATTCTCACGATAACGAAAATGAACTCGGGGGTACCTTCTGATGTCGCCTTTGAACACTGCAATCACGACTATGCAAAGCTGCTACATTGCCATGTTGATCACAGAGTAGTTGAACTTCTAGATGTCGACTCTATTGTCCAAAAGATTTAATTTTTAAATTTCGTTAGAATAAGTTTTAAGTTGCGAATTACGGATTTCGATAGTGATTATAACGTTCTCTAACCTGTGAAGCAACTTTCATAATGAATATGGGAGAACCGGGAACTTCACCCTGAACTTGCTTGAAAAGCGCCTTGACTTCTTCGTCGTTATGCACCTTAAAGTTTCAATAACAACATTCGTGTTAATAAAAACATCTTTTAAGATGGAGGGAAAAGATACATTTTTTATGTTCAAAACAATGTATTATCGACTTTGAAGTCAAAAAATCCATTGACCGCTTAATGGAAGCACACCTTTCGTATGCCTTTGCCACCTCCACCCCATGATGCCTTGATCATTGCTGGATAACCGACAACTTGACAACTAGCGATTGCTTCTTCGGTTGTATGGACACAAGCTTGTCGATATATGTCATCTGGGATTGTAACCAAACAACTATTCGGAGGAATTTTTACCTACAAGATGTGATTTTTCAAAGAATGAGGTGGCGTAAAGATTGCTATAAAAGGCATAAAAAGACTAGAAAAACATGGGAAAACTTACATGAGAACCACTCCAAGGTAGTGTTGGTACGTCAGCGGCTTGTGCAATCAAAGAAGAACCGATTTTATCTCCTAAAGCCGCCATGGATAAAGCCGGTGGCCCAAGAAATATAATACCCTTTGCATCCAATGCATCGGGTAGTTCAGGGATTTCGGATGCGTGACCCCAACCAGGCCAAACGGCGTCAACATGTGTTATCTCGGCAGTCTGAAATCATTAACGCAAATTCACCATTTTGAAAGAAATTGATAGTTATCAACCAAATTAGTCCAAAATTGCATTTGCATTTCCATTTCCAAAATTAGTCCAAAATCTCATTTTCTTGCATACAACGATAAATTTGAGCATGAAACAGATCTATGCCTTAAAGTTCATAACAAAATATCGTGAAGCAAAAGGATAATGAATGATTCTACTATAAGATTGATATTTGGATCAATCAGGACGCTCAAGGAAAAACACGTTTACATAGTCTGTGTTACAGTGACGTGTTGCTAGACGCTTACAACCGCCTATGTTACTGTGTATCCTATACAAGTGGGATCAAGTATGATAGGTTCATAAAGTTTGTACAAATGCAGGATCAATAAATAAAAACCTATCATACCTCAACAATGAGTTGCACATTAGCGTAGTTATTATTGTTTGTACCACCGGGGACTTCTACAAATTGATCGGCAATTCTAATATGCTCGGCGTTTATCCTCATGTCCTCCGGGGTAGCCATGGCTACCAATAGGATCGCTTTCTCCGAACCAAACGTTTCGTAACTCCATGTCCTCACACTTCTTATAAACTTAACGGCCGCCATCCCATTGTTCGCGATTAAAATACTATGGATTGGCTTCTTTCCACCAAGTGCATTACAAAATTCATCAATGGCAGATCTCGTTGCAGGGGACCTTGACGAAATTGCCCCATTTAAGTACCCATTACCTAAATTAAAACTACTTCCATTTAGACGCATCCGTTGAGCTTCCGACATGATGCCGCCACCTCAAATCACTGTCGAGTTAAGAAACAAGATATTACTTTGACTTTTTCAGGTCAAACAGTCGGTTTTTTCATTTTGTAAATCAGTTAATTCTACATTTCTTGAAGCAAAATCCATATGTGAATCTTTTGGAGCTTACTACATCTATGCTTTGTATTCTCTCTAATCAAGAAAAAGACAGAAGTTCACATTGACTTTTTTGAAGGTCAAACAGGCGATAACCGACACGAAATCCATATGAAATTTTCGATTTTTGAGGAAAAAATACATAACCCCATGAAGCTATGTATAAAGAATTGTGAAATGATCAAACTTTGGTGCTCAAAAATCAAGAAAATGGATATCAATTTGAATTTGAAGTTGAAGAAGATTCTTATGTTTCATGTGGGATTCTTTCCAACACTGATCCAATCTAAAAGTGATCCCAGTGAGATCACAAAGGTCAAACTGCACCAATTATTTATTCAATTTTCCTTAAATTAACCTAGTCCTAAACTAGATTTTCCATCATACAAATTGATCAAATCCAGTTGATCACTAACAAAAACAAATGCAACCCAGCTGAATTCATCAAAGATCCTCCAAGAAACCAAATTCAAATTACACAAGAACATTAACAGAATCAACAGAATTGAAGTTAATAGCATATACCCAAATGAAATCACACAACTTAAGGGTTCAAGAAACTGAAATGACACACACACCCAGTTACAAAGATTCAATCTTTACACACTAAAACAAGTTCTCAACTACTAAAATCCATTAAATTGACAAAACCCATATGGGAAAACAAAAGAATTTGAAGAAAAGAACCCAAAAGATCAATCTTTACACACTAAAACAAGCTCTTAACTACCAAAATCTACAAAATTGATAAAAACCCATATGGGAAAACATAAGAATTTGAAGAAAAGAACCCTACTAAACCCCAAAAAGAATTCAAATATTGGCAACATTTTAGGGGAGGGAGATAGAGAAAGAGAGTGAGGAAAGCAAGAAAGAAAGAAAGAAAGACTAACCGTAAAGAAGAGTCCAATCTTGTTTTTTTTTTTGTTGAGAAAATCAAGAAGAGAAATTGGAAATGGCGGAAATCTGGGGGAGATGGGGGAGTAGTAGTTGTAGAGAAAGGGGTGGAATTAAGTGTGGTTTGGTTGGGGGTTTGGTTTGTTTGGTTGGTTTTTGGTGAGGCGCCTTAAAGGTGCATAAATGGGGGTCCAAAGAATGGGAAGATGAGGCACGTGACAACCCACATCTCACATCTATTAGACTATTTATTTTAGTTGTATGATATATGATATTATGATATGTTTCTTTACGTGTTCATTTTTTATTATTTGAAAAGGGATACAAAAGTACAAAACTCAATCCTTACTTTTCAAGAAGGAATAAATGATTACTCGAGAGCATCGAGTGAGCTTCGGCTTGCTCGGCTTCAATCGGTAACACCACCACCTCGCTGAAATCGGCTTGGTGATGTTTGGCTCCTAGAAACCGATCAACAACACCCCATCCCTCCACCCACCCCCTCTCTCGTCTTTCTATTTATCTATCTCTTCTTTCTTTCTTTTTTATTATTTAATAAAATAAAAGTGTAGGTAAGATTGGGTTGGGTACAACTTATGTTTTTAATAGCTTTGGATAAAGCAACGGAATTTGATGTGGCAACTAGATCAAATTAAATCTCTTCCTAATAAATCCCTTCCTAGTGGGATTGTGGTTTAATTTGATCTAGTAATTTATTGGGTATTATCATTTACTGTTATTTATTCTTACAAACAAACCTATAATATTGTAATATACATAATTATATAATGTGTTTTTAAATTTCAAATAAAATTAAGAAATTAACTAAAATGACTAAGATACCAGTTATTGAATTGGACTTGAAAGAAAAAGCTTAACGTACGTTAGTGGGATGGACAAAATCTGTTGGAAATTGACAAACGGGAGAAATTAAATCCGAAATTTTGAAGGTTATAGAAAATATCCGTTTAAAATTGCAAACTTTAAGGACCAAAATTAACCTTTACTCAAATATTTTATATATTTGGGAGTGAATAAAATTTTCCTTTGTACGGTTTTATGGAAAATCCACCTCTCATCCCTTGACTTCACTAATTAAATCCTAGTCTCTATAGTTTACATTTCATCTTAGTTTGAGCCGCGAGGTCTGACAACCTTTTATAGACACCATTAAGTATCACATGCCCCTCATGTAAGGGGTATTTTGGTCATTTTATTTGTTTTTGAAAGATTGACAATTAGTGTAACTCTTGAGAGCATGTGCACAAGTTTTTTAGGCATTAAAAATCATAAATAGAAAACAAGAATAGGAGATCGAACATTGAAAGTATTAACATAAACATCCTTATCTTAATCGTTATAGCTCCCAAATCAAAAAATAAACATAATATTTTTTAATTAACCCACCACAAATCCATTAAATCAAACTTTATGTTAAATTCCCAACAAGATTCATGTCAGAAACCAAAAACATTCATTCATTTTTAAGGATTAAAGAATATTTAATACTTCAACAAAGGGCATGTAACCACTCATCTGAATTTCGCAAGTAATTTTTTTTGGTATAAAAGGTAAACTTTCTTAACTTTGAAGTTTGAACGGTGCAATGAGATATCAAAGAATACACGCAATATAAACCAAACTAACCAAAAAAAGTCCCTTGAAATAAAACGAAAAACGAAAGTTTCTTGAAATTTATTATGAAAACTGAAAAAGTCTATTGAAATCATCAAAAAACATAAAAAAAAAAATCAGCCAAAATGCTTAATTAAGCCCTCGAAATCAACCAAAATACTTGCAAAAAATATCTAAAATGATGAAGTTCGGCTAAAAATACATTGGATAACTTTGCAAGCCATCGATCGACTTTTTGCACAACAAAAAAATTATTGGTCAGCCATTGATCCTAACTAAGAAAAGTTACAATAATTTCAATCTATTGTCCATAATTTAAGAACGACAATAAGAAATCAATAAAAGAACAGAAAAACAATATCTAGAATGAAGAATAAGAAAACCAAATCTAGAAAGATTAAAAACGAAATCCAAAACCTTAAACGAAAGTGATGGATGAAGCCCGAACAGATGAATTAATGTTTAGTTTACTTAAGGGTTTTTTTTAATTTAGTTCGGCTTTTTTTTCTCTTAAATTTCAAACCAATCATTTTTTTTCTTCATTTTCTTAAATGTATTAAACATTTGTATCCAAAAAACCTATAAAATAAAGAGTAAGATGACCCTCACGTGATGGACATATGACTCCACTTAACCATGCCTTTAAACAACCATTAGACTTGGGGACCAAACCAAGATGGAATGCAAACTTCAAGGCCTAAGATGTAAATTAGTGAAGTTGGGGATGAAATCTACATTTTTGGGTAAACCATAAGGACAAAAAATGTAATTCATTCTATATTTATTTTATTGGTCAATATACAGACAAGCATATCAAAACGATCTTCATGTTTAATCTATTTTTCAACCTTTCCCGAAGAAGAATAAAACATTTTATTCTACTTTTCAACTATTAGTGTTAGAATATTATATTCGTTCATGAAGATTAATGCATTTAAAGAAAGTTGGGTCAAAATGGTTCAAATTCATATAACCAAATATAAATACATTTTCATGACTTTATTCTCAATTCATTTTAAAGACTTTATTCAGTAGTTGAACTGATTTTCGTTTTTAAGACTTTATTCAGTTAAACTGATTTTCAATGATCAAAGTTGTACAAATATCATCAACATTTTCCTTATTAGGTTTTTCAATTTTGTGTCGCTTGAAACGTTTTGCTTCTTATTTACGCTTCTACATCTTGTTTCATATATTACATTTGTTTGTCTTTTAATAAATAACTTACAATATCCACAAATCACTAAATGAAACTACATTGGTTTACCTCCAAAGATGTCATTCTTGACTCCGGTGTGACGGTGTCCTTTATATTTGTGTATCAAAAGTTAAAGGTCAAGTAGTGCTTTGTTTCTCATATTGTTGTCACTTCTAGTCTTTTTAGAGTGGTTGTAGAGTTTCCTAACTATTATCTTTAGATCTCAATAAGATTAATTGAGATGCACATAAACTAGTAAAGACACCTACAATTATAAAAAAGGAAAGTTCAAAAGTAGTTGCCTCCCATGTTAATAGTTATACAATTGACTTCAAGCAATTCAACCTGTATTACAAAGATCTTCTCCCTATCTTTTTATTTTATTTGTTATATTATTATCTTTCTTTTTTTGGAAGGGTGTCTGAGCCTATAGCCCGGCTAATCCTCGGTAAGATCAGGGCTAAAACATGCCTATTTGTCAATGTCCACAAGTTGTGCATAGAGGGATTCGAACCGGGTTAGGCGCTATGAACCCCCCAGCCTTATTCACCCATCACAACACTGAAAGACATTAGTAAGATTAGCTAGAAACCAACACATTCATGAGTTTAAAAACTGACTCGATAAACATCAAAATGAAAAGTGAGCTTCAACTTTGTACAAAAAAAATATACTTTTAGAATAAACTTGCAACATGTTTCTTTTTTTAAATATTGGTGTCTGAAATAACTTTACTTTCCGAAACTTGGTGATTGCAACAATGCAACTAAACAGTGTGAGTTTTATTGTGACTGGGAGGTGAAGCCTCAAGTCTTACGAGTCACAACGAAACCATGATATTTAACAATGTGTGGTTCATAACAGATACATACACATGTTTTCTAATATTCATCAACAAATCATTGATATTGAACAACTTAAAATAAAGTTATATACCAAAAACTAAAAATTAAACACTAAACATCATATTAAGTCTTACAAAACATCGTGCATTGGATCATGGTGTGCTACATGCCTAACGTGATGTCAGAAACAGTTTTAAGCTATAACTATTAGCATGACGAACCTTCTGAAATATTGATTAAAGATGAACCATTTCTTGACAATAATCCTCTTTCAACCCATCATTTGATTGACAACCAACTTACAGAAAACTTTTTTGTCAATCAAATGACTCAAAATCCATAATTATTGAAGTTTAGGAAACCATATTCGTAAAAACCACAAGAACCAATAGAATTTGCAAACCACAAAAACCAAATCCATAATTATTGAAGTTTAGGAACCAAATTCGTAAAAACCACCAAACAACAAGGACCAAATCCGTAATTTACTCTATAAAGTATGTGACTAATAGATAACTTTTTTTATATAAAAATGAAAAACAAAAAACTATAAATTATATTAATTCCAAATGAGGCAGTAGGGACCATGGTGTAGATGGACGTATAAGTTAGGTGCAATATGTGGCTGAGTTCACCATTTGTAATGTTATTGACCACCAATTAGACGACCAAACCCAACCTACCACCCTCACCACCTACTTACAACAACAACAAAAAAACAATGTTTTTGGAGTATGCTAGAACACCATTTTCTAAATATAATAGTTTTACATTTTACTTTATGTTTTTTTCTTTATATTAATGGCAATTCAATGTATGGTGAATGGGTATAAAATTAGAAGTTTATGATTGTATGTTGTTTTAAAGAAGTCCTAGAGGTCGACTACTTAAAACTTACCGGGTAAGCGCTTAAGGACTTCTCTTACCTTACATGTTGAGTATGGTAGAAAATTTTACGTTGTATGAGGCATAACAAGAACCGAGAGTCTTACCAGACAAGCGATGGAAAAAGAACTTTTACCTGACAAAAGCTTACCAGGTTTAAGACGTTACCAACAATCCATTTTGGTGGACAAGAATGTTATACGATAAAACAAGTGAGGGTGATGTTGGTGGTGATTTTTGTCGATAAACGTGTATTGAAAAAGCATTTGATAAATGACGACGCTTAATAACATAAAACTCAACCAAACACTTTGTCCATTTAGGGGTTTTTTTATGGTTGACTGTTATTCATGAAAATATAGAAAACACTAACAGGTTTAAAGGGGCTAAGGTCAAGTTTGTAAGAGCATGTCCAACAGTTTTGCTATAATCTTTCTAAATTAGAGAATGAAAAATAAAAATTTCTAAGGGTGCGTTTGGTTGTAGTTTTCAACGAAAAATGAACATTTAGAAAATGCATTTAGTTCATTCAACTTTCAAAAGTTTTCCAATTTTTTCTGTTTTCTAACTTATATGTAAATTAGAAAACTGATTATAGTAACTTTTTAAAATTTTCTAAATGCGTTTTCTAATTGTTTTTACAATGAAAAATGAAAACGCCACCATTTCAACCAAACATGTTTTCTAAAATTTTCATAGAAAATTGAAAATGAAAATTCCAGTCCATTTTCTGAAAACCTTTTTAGGAAAATGAAAACACTTTTCCACAGCCAAACACACCCTAAAACTTTCTTTTTACATATCGTTTTGTATTTTAGAATATCTATCATTATTTATATTATTAAAATATATTATATTTATTATTCCAATAAACTTTTTAAAAACTTTTAAACAGTTAATTATGTTATTGGTGAAATATATCAAAATAATGTTTCTCTCTCCTCACTTAAAGATTTTAGAAAAATCTTTATATTTTGAGGAAACTTCAACTTTTTTCTATTTTAACAAATGATTTAGCAATGCTATTAGAGCACTTTAGAAAAAAATCCTCATTTTTTCTATTTTAGTAATGTTGTTAGAGATGCTACAAATTGTCAAACATAAACAATTAAATTTATTTTCAAACAAATTTGGTTCTCAAAAATCAAAACGTTTCTAGAAACGTAGAAACTAGAAAGAATGGATCGAGAAAATCAAAGCTAAAGTGGTGGAATTTCCATAACGTCGACTAATACTAATCATCACTAGAAAATAAAATTGGGTGCTCTTTTTTTAACAGCGATAAACATTATTGGGTGCTTTAGTTCTTGAATATTTAGAAGAACAACATCATTAATTATATATATATATATATATATAAGATTTATAAGGTTGGTTTTTGGTGAGAAATGATTATTCAGTGTTGAATGAGAAATAGACACACAATAGGTTGAGATGCACTGGATCAAATTCCTTATAAAGCGTAATGAGATTAAACGTGATCAATGGTTCAGATATGCTACTCATACTTCCTACTGTTACTTAACTTCTCATACGATCCTAAGTCAAAATATATATACTTAAGTGTGTTTACTACCATTTGTCGACCTTTATTCTAACAATAATGATACGATAAAAGATTGTAGGAAAATAAATTGAATCGATAAATTTATATAATAAAGATGAGAGTTGAAAAAAGAAATTAGTTTCAACAAATGAAATTAAGGTTATAGCAAATATAGTGTTAGGTATGCTTCCTAGAAAGGACAAAAGTGTAACTTTACAACATAAATATACATTTTTTCTCTCATTTTGTTCATTCATACACATTATTTAGAACATTAAACATTTTGACTTTTAAAATGTACACTTTTAATTATTAATTGTGTTAATATATACAAGGGACCTTTCTCTTTTGATCCAATGGAGAGCTTATGCCCGTGCATATTTTTGTAAGGTACTTTTATTTTATAATTTTTTATTAATCTCGGCATGATTTGATTGACCTTTCCGAAGGGTATGTTATATTTTGGTATTTTTCTTATAAGGATATAGTAGTTAAGGTATGTGAAGTGTGACAAGTATATCTACAAAGCATGTGAAGGTATGTACAAGTTCACTCCTTTTCATGTGAATGAATGTGAAGCTTCAATGCCTTTATGTGGGTTGTTGGAAGAGTAAATGTATGTTTATTTATAGTTGGATCTAGATGCATTTCTGAATTCACTTTATGAAGAGATCTTCGACCCTTAAAACGTAAAAAACCCATGTAAGATTAAAAGACCCTGATCGTAAGGCATGCGTCATGGTTTAAGGATGCATTTTGGCCTTGTAACTACTTTTGCAATAATATATTTGGATTCATAGACAAACAAAAGTCAATTCAACTTTTAATAGAAGGTAAATAAAATATAGAAAAGTTATCAACACTTCAATGCATTTATGTTGGTACTTATAATCGTTTTCTTTTATCTCCTTTAACTAATGCTAATTGTCGTATTTGAGGAAGATCTAATGATCAAACAGTTTTATGCCCATGGTGTGGTCGATACAACAATACTAAAGATATGTTTGATGTACAAACCCTTACTTAAAGGCGTAGATTTTTTCTTATCTCTTATTGTGCGTCTAAATAGGTAATTTGCTAAAATCACATCGTAACTATTTTTAAGTAAAAACGTGGCGTAAACCATTTGGTTGTATTAATTGACGAAATTTTAGGTCATGATTATTGCATTTGATATCATATGACAATAAACTATACAAATTAATTTTAAACAATAAAGAAAACCATACCAAACATGTAAATGAAAGCCAAAAAACCTTAGTTTTGAAAATTTAAAGGGAAAAAAAAATTAAACATAAAAAACCCAAATTGTGTTCATTTTAATTTTAACATATAAAGCTAATGGTTTGTTCAATATAGCACCCCCTTACAAAAATAAAATTCAAAAACAATATTGTATCGGAATATTTGATATTAGAGTTATTAATATTTGGTCCCTGTGGTTGGTGGTTTTTTAAACACTCTGGGTCCCTCGAATGAAATAATTATGGATTGGGTCCATGTGGATGCATTTTATACGTTTTGGTCCCTCTTCTAACTTGTTAGAGTGTTCTGTTAAATACTTTTAAAGACAAGGGCATTTTACCCTTTTATTATTCTTTTTTTTCATTAAAAAGGGAATATACATGTAATTTTTCCAAAACCTTTTCTACCCTGATTTCTTCCCTAATACCCACCGTCAGCCCGGCACCACCCATCCCCGCAGAAAATTTCATATTTTTGATTGAAAATTACCAAAAATGAACAAGAAGGCTAAAAAGTTTTGGAAAAAAATCACCAAAATAGACCAAATTGAGGGAAAATCGTTGGGACCAAAGACCATTGCTCGAAAAAACTTAAACCCCCCAAACTTCCATAAAGACAAACAAGAGTTACTGAATGAAAAAAAAAACAAGAAAAAACCCCACTATTGGATATTGTTTTAGAGATTAACCTTTTAAAATCTTAATTTTATTCGAACTTTTGATTGATTATAGAATCAAGGTTGTTAAAACCCATTTGAGTTTTAGATCACAAGAAACCTCTTCCCTGCCTTCCCTACCACGCCCCGTGTGGGCGTTGAAGATGGGTTCGGAGGGAGGGATTAACGAAGTGATTGAAGGGCCCCTGAGGCCGTGGTGCTTGAAGAGGGTGACGGATGGTGGTTTAGGGGTTTATCGTGGTGGCCGGTGGATTATGGCCCCTATTGTCTTTGAAGCTTGATCTAAAAATGTTGCTTTGGGCAACGGTGGTGATGAGAGGTGGAGGAGGGTTGGTGCAGACATAGCCGGAAAGGGTGCGGGGTGGAGACAATAGTGTAGAGGATTTTGGGGAGAACGGAGAGACCGGTGGTGGGAGGTTGAGGGCGAGGATGCGGGGTTTGCAGGGATGTTGACGAACGGCGGCGATGGGCAACGGTGCAGGGGGTTTGTTGACAACGGGGCGAATGCGGCGGGCGGTGCGGTGTGTTGATCGGACGGCGGTGGTGAGGGGTTTGACGGCGGCCGTGTAGGGGGGTATTGATCGGACGGGATGGGGCGGTATTGAGGAAAATGTAAGGCAAAGTGGGGGGGGAAAAAATTAGGTTTGGTTTGGGTTTGGGAGGTGAAGACAAATCACCCAGTCAAATTAAATTGAGTTAAATTACAATATGATCCCTGATTCTTATTAAAAGACAATTTATGAAGACAAAAATACCCCTTTACTTAATTTATGTAACAGAGTTATTTTAACGAAGTTAATTTAGGGCCCCAAAGGGGGGTTATAAAATGACCACGGGACCTAACCCTTTTAATTATTTCATTTGAGGGACTCAGAGTGCTAAAACACCAAACCACGGGACCAAATTGTAATTAATCTTGATATTATGATCCATTCCATCAAAATACCTGGTAATTGCTAAGGAATGTTAAATTCTTTATTTGGGAATTTGAGGAATTAAAATTGTTTATAAAAAAATTAAAAAACGAAAAATGTAAGTGGGTAGGAATTCAACATTCCAATTCTCTTATAAAATCTTCAAAATTTGTAACCAAACGAAAAAAAGATATTATCGTATAAATTTTTTGTTACTATATATTTGTAAATAAAAATAAAAAATTAATTTAATCAAAAAGACCAAAATAAAAAAAATAAATATTATATTTAAAAATATGAGAAAAAGCCAAAACAATAACAACATATAAAATAAAAATATAAATATGAATTCAAAATAAAATAATTAAATAAATTTTAATATATTTTTTAGAATTCAAGTTTTGAATTTTGATAAATTATGCGAGAAAAAAAGAAAAAAATCGAGTTTAATTAAAAGGAGTCAAAGTTATTAAATTAGTAAGGGGACCAATCATAACAAATGATAAACGTAGGACTAAATTCACATTTTCGAGTTTAAAGGATTTTAGGATCTTTTAACCCAGGACTGATCATAGTTCATTATTTTTTAATAAAAATATAATTTTTAAAATGGTCACTATATTTGTATTTTAAATAATTTATATGTTATTTTAATGAATTGACTTTCGTGTAAACAAATCTTATTGTGCCATCCTCGCCAAAACTCGCCATTCAAACCACCGATCAACCTTTTTCCTCAACCAAACACAACTTTCCAATCCCCAATAAAGCCCCGATTAAGGCTTATGGAAGGTAAAACAGCAAACAGAGGCCACTGATAAAAATCTCAAAAAGCATGCTATACTCCGTAACAAATTACCAAAGATTATCGGGCAAATCCAGGGAACCCTATAAAAAAAAACGCAAAAACATCCCATTTTTATTCCCCTTTATTTTCGGGAAACAATTTTCCCCTAAACTAATTTCAAACAAAAGAACGAATTTTTTGGAACTTCTTAATAACAAAGAGTTACATATGTTTGGCCCCCCTTCAATATGATGCTAAATTGTGGAATTTGGCAAAGATGAATTGAATAAACAAAATTTTGCTAAGAAAAGGTATAAGTGAAAATAAAACAAATTTTTTTAACAAATAAATTTTCCTTCTATAAATTTTAAGGAAAAGTTTTTTTTTTTGACAACCTACCCCCTTAAATATATTAAGATGAAAAAGGGTTTTATAAGCTTACTTGGTTTTTATGTTTTTTTCATCCCCAAAGAATCCTTTTTCTTTTTTGTGCACTGGTTTCATCTTTTAGCCTCTATTGACCAATTTTGAATTTGGATACTTTACACCCATTATTTTTTAATATATGGCAAAGAACAAGTGAAACATGTGGATGACGAGTCCAAATAGGTTAAGTTGGGGTTTGTTAAAATGCCCCACTTTCTTTGTAAGGTTTTCTTAATTTAGTATGATTAAAATGTTATATTAAAACATTCTTCGAAAACTTTTGAATAGATATTTTAGAGATTGCAAATAAACATAAAACATAGTTTTTTAATTTATAAAATGTAATAAAAGTTGATTGCCCAACAAATAGAAAGTTAGACTCTTAGCTCTTATATTAACATTGTTGGTTACTAAGAATCTCCATTAATTCTTCAAAATGGAAAAATGAAATTTTGACATTTTGATCTTTCAATGATTCTCCAAAATGAATAAAGTAGGAAAGAGGTGAAAATCTTAAAATTTGGGGGGAAATTCCAAAAATGATCATAAAGAGGGAATTTATTCCAATAACAAAATTTAAAAAAAAATATTTGTAGAGAGGAATAATATTTTAATAGAATATGTAAATTTTTTAGTGTTATAAGTAATGATTATACCTAAGTGGATATTTTGTTGATTTTGAGCATTTTTTTAAGGGATTTTAAACTTTTTTTCCCCTTTGGAGAATTTAAAGAAGTTATTGGATAAAAGATACTCTAACAACTTCCCCTCTAGTTTTATTTAATAAAGGTTAGGCCAACTATTGCTTTGGGAAATTGGGCGTTATAAATATCGAGGAAAGGGTTTGTTTCATTAAAATGGGGGGGAAATTCTCATTGGCAGAGAGTCACCAAAAAATTCTCACGCTTTGTTTACGATGACCTAGCGAGGACTTTCCAGAGGTTATGATGCCGTATCACAACTTGAAACATATAAATTACCCTTCACCATTGCAGTGGAAGACTTACAATATCACAAACATCGTACTTCTACTCGCATTGCCCTCAGTCTGGCTACATCTTGACATCGTCGGACCTAGGATTTTTGCCAAGCAGGTACATCTTTAAGGTGGATTAAAAGCCTGCAAAGTTGTCCGATGTGTTCTTAGCCAAAATTCACCGGTACAAGCGAAATCTCAAGCTTTTTGGTTGAGTTCAAGTAGTTTTTCGATTTTTTTGGTTGACTTCTAAAGAGTTTTTCCGTTTTTGCATGGGTTGACTTTAAAGAATTTTTTTTGCCGAGTGTTTTGTTTGATGTTCTTTAATATCCAATAGCATCCATCAAAATTAACTGGTGCACCTTTCATACCCAAAATGTAACCTACTTACGAAGATAAGCTGAATTGTTCACGAAACCATTGCGTCCATAGCTAGGCAATAGGATGCTCTTAGAGCACATGTCTTAATTACCATCACTAGTATAACTTATTAGCTACCACTTCTGGTACATGCACTAACTAATCATTGGATATCAGCCTCACATACATATATCAAGATTCCCTCAATTTTACATCATCAATTTTGTATAAAAGAACATGCAACATGCTTAACATACATAACTTTATCTCAATCCTTTTACAATAAAATTAACTTTATAGAATATCAAAAATAACTAACTGTCCTAGTAAAGTGTTTTATAAGACCAAACAAAAAAAACGTCTCATCTAAAAGTGTTGCAATTAGTTTATAGGACGCTTTTGAACGTCGTAAGTTTCTTATAAGACATTTTTAAAATAAAGTGTCGTATTAGCTAACTTTATAGAAAGCTTTTAATAAGTGTCCTATAAACCCGTTTTTTTAGAGGACACTTGTGTTTATAGAATGTTTTTCCGATAGTGTCATATAATAGAACGTTGTCGGTGAACCTTGTCGGGATTAGTCGGGGCAAAGCCTCGGATACCCTTAAAAAAATAGTTAATAGAAAGTTTTATACGTTCTATTTGAAAATTGTTATAAAAACTTGTTATGATGCCCAAATACATCCTAAAATCTTTTTGTAACACTTTTAATAAGAACATTTGTTTGTTTGTATCCATAAAATACTCTATTATGACGCTTATTTACTTTAGACGTCTAACACACTCAAATTTTATTTTATTTTATTTTTGGAAAAGAAGACGGAACCTTAGGCTTTCTATAAACCCAATTTTGTTGTAGCAATAACATGCTCAAACATTGTAAATCGTACCAAAAAGACCTAGATGTATACATGTGTACCCCATACCCATCAAGTACATACAAAGTCTGGTTTAGGCATTTTTTCTAAGTAATGACATCATTTAACTATAAAAAGGGTGTTGCTATCTCTGTCCCTTACTTTCACAACTACTTATACTTCCTATAACCCCCTACCCTACTCACATAAGGGGGTATCGTTAGAATACTCCTAAAAAACAAAGATATAGATATTATTCACAAAATTATTGTTAAATAGTTGGTTAACGTACTTATTCTATTTCGTATTTGAGGTTATGGGTCGACTCTTTTATCACATTTTTTCCAGAAACATAATAATATTGCAAATTAAAAGTTAAAATGTAAGAATATGACACTAAGGGGGTTATTTTGTGGTTGTTGATGGTTTAGTACAAGATGATTAAGTGAACACAATTATTAAGAGACTCTTATGACATAATGCAAAATGAATTATGATTATTTGATGACTATAAAAAATGAAACAAAGGAATACCCAAGATACAAAATCTTTCAAAGGGTTTTAGCACCATTAAGAGGTAGATTTTTTTTTTTGCCAAACAAGATTCACCTCTTAGCGACTCAAATGTTTGTCTCTTAATGAAACTATTAAGAGGTAAACAAATAGCCCCTAACATGATGCACTGAATGAGAGAAAATCCATAAACCACAATTTAAACTCGTGTCATCATTACAGTTTCGAAATATATAAAATCACACAACAAAACGGTACAGTCATGCCTTTCACGACCCTAATTTTTCTAAACCATAACTAAGAAATGCAGCAGTGACACATGCCAACATATAAATGCACTAGTGTGGGTCCACCCCTAAGTACATATTCTAAATACTTTACATTCATACCAGTGATACTTAGTTGACTCAACCTAATATCTCGAACAAACCCATCGTTGCTCCCTTCACGTCAACGCCAAAGTAACCAAACATACTCAAATCGATACCTTCTTTTTTTTTTCACTTTCATCGCAAGCATTTTTAATCATGATCATTTCGAGATGAGATTAGTTATTATCTAAATACTCGATGTACCATTAACTCAAAAATAAAACATACATAGTAGACTTAAAATAATAATTCATCAACAATCTCACTTATATTGGGATTTAATTTAGCCTCAAGCCCAACATAGTTTTCTATTAAAATGGCTCAAAAGAAAATATGATGACCCAAACCACACCATTGCCCAACAAATATAAAAAAAGCCCATGGAATTCGGCCCAATAAGGAAACTCACCAGCCCAATATACTATATTAAACCCTATAACTACAAACATAAACATATAATATATTTTTTAGTAAAAACTTAAATACATAAATACAGGGTATTTTTTTTTAAAACCGGATTGAAAAATCCGAAACCGGTTCGGATCCAAACCGGATAAAAATCCTGATGGAGAAAAAAGTTCGATCGGATAACCGGTTTGAAGAAAATCCGACCCGGTTTGAAGAAAATCCGGTTATAAAAAAACTGGTTTCAAATAGTTTTTGCGTAAAATTGGATAATCTAATTTTTTGTGCTCTCTACAACCCATGACCCATTTTACGCATTTTTCTCCAATTTGGCTCGAAATTGACTTGATTAAAGTTTGTTTTTTTCATTTATTTAAATATCATCTAGTGCTACATATAACATAAAAATAAACATTAATATGATTTAACAACATCGAAACACATTGAATTTTGGCATTTTCTTAGCACCGCTACTATGGTTGGCCACCTCAAGAGCTATGCCTTAAATTTGTGATGCAACCCTTTAACATTTCATGTTATTCTAAACGGAAACAAAAGAAGAGTTTAACTATATTAAAATTGGTTCCCCTTCGATTTTCAACTTCGCAGTCCGCTACTATTAGAGGGATATGGATTTCTTTCCCCCGGATATCGATTTCATTAAGTTTAGTTGAGAAATTTATCTCAACCCACGTCTCAATCAGATTCTCCATCGTTTCTTGATCTTTTTTTCACAAATCAAAAAGGGTTTTGTTCAAGACTCACTAGTTTCGTCCCATTCAACTCTTCCTTTTTCCTATTACAACCCAAGTTTTCCCCATATTTTGGGTCTTAAACATGACATGAAACAAGGTATAAGTTTGTACAAACTACAACCTTAACATGTTTTCAAACTAATCTTGATAATTAATATTTATCTTTAGCAATTATCGTTTTTCAAAGAAATTGCAACATTTATTTTATATACACATTGAGTAAAATATTTGATTGTTTATGATGGCTTAAAATGTTTTTAATAAAAACGAGGATTATTTTTGCAGCTAAATCAACAATATCAATTTATTGTGATGATAATAAAGAAGTAAGTCGTTTGTATCGCAAATCCTTTTCTAAGAATAGTTTTTTTTTTAATTTCATAAAAATAATAAACGACATTTACACAAAAGAATTATTAGATTGGCAAATTAGAAATAACCAAAATAATATTTGTATAGCTATTTTATAAATATAAATACGATAATTAAAAAGAAATCAAGAAACATATGCTCTCATTATTAATATTGATCATTTAATCTACATCATATTGTTCAACAATCTTGATACCAGTTGGTTCAAACGTTACTGATATTATATTCTCTTTCCAAAAGTGCTTTCATGGAAGATTGTACGCACGATTAGTCATTCATGATACAAATGGAGTAATGGACCACAATAGTACTATAACGCTCATGAGTCATCTTGTTTGTCTTCACATTTTTATATAATATATTTAAAACGTTGATTTTTTGTTAACCAACCAAAACCCTAGCAACTAAAATTGTATGAAATTTGATTGATTTGATGCCTTCGTTTAACACAAGATCACATCACCATTTATATTTCCTCCATTACCCTACCAATGCCTCAACCTTTAAAACCCACGACAACAAAAATAAAAAAAATAAAAATTAAAAAAACGCTTTTAACAATCAAGCTTGGAGAGTTCAAAAGAGTCATAAAGCTTTGTTCAAAACTTCAAATTGTCAAATTATGAAATAACGTACTGCTAATGAACATTATAAAGTTTTGGAGGATGATCGATCAGTCTGTCTAGCCAATATTCAAAGAAGCCTGCCACAAAAACACCCATGGCTTAAGGCTTGTGTCTCACACCACATTACGTCTGAGGTACACCAGTAAAGTTGCCTATTGGTTGTCGGTGGTGATAAAGATCAAGAATCAAGTTTAGTTGTTTCATTGTTTGTATTGTTAATCTATGCAACAAGTAAAATATTTATTTATTTATCTTTGTCATTAATATAAGATTGTAACCCTCCAACAAGTGTGATGCAAAAAATGGGATGAAAAGGGCTACATGCAATTGGAAAGGCCACCAAAGGTGTGGTCTCCACACAAGTTGGGACATGGGAGTGAGTCCACTTAAAATTAATTTACACAATTGTCAATAGTGACAAGTCAAGGGTGGTTAGGTGAAAAGTTTCTATACAAGTTTTAACTATTGACATGTCACCCCTTCAAATAAATATACCTTATCATTTAAGTCCTTTTTTCTTTGCAATACCATAAACATACGAAAGTACGTTATAATATTTTTTTTTACCAAATCCTATTCTTAACTTCATCAAGATTTTGCTTCCAAAATACAAGTGTACATCAAGAAGAGTTATCGGGTACACTTTCTCTCTTTTTGTTAGATCTAGAAAAATAAGTTTACAACTCAAATGTTGTAAGTGAAATTAACATGCTATTTTTTAATAACATGGAAGAATAGATTTTAGTGTAATAAATAATATTTTTTTGAATGTCAGATTAAACACATCCACCTAACCTATTCCTAATATGAAATATCTACTCCTAAATCTACGTCACTGTTCTTGATGGGACTCGAACACACAACCGTAAGGGAGGGGTACACCTTATAAAAACTCAAAATGCCATTGGGTCACAAGCCCGTTAAGTATTATGTAAGAATACAACTTGTAACAACGCTGAAAGTTAAATTCCTGACGTCCTTGTCAAGCCTACCCAAAATCTTCCTTTCGACAATGTGAGATTTGCCTAATATGTTACAAACTCCTCACTCGAGGACTTATCATACCCGATGAGGTTTGATTCATTATCCCTATGTTAAAGGATCGACATTTTTAACACCTTAAAGCTCAAAGCAACATACTGACCCGATAACGTTGAACCCAGTTTAACTTTAACTTGAAGTTTATAAATCTTATTTTCTATTCATATGAAACGAATTGTTATGCAGTTTTTCCTTCCACGCTTGTTATTATATTAAATAATGGTTAAACACATTTTATTCATTTTATTCATTGCTATCTACCAAAATGGCCAACGCATTGATCGAAAATTGTGACATGACCATTTTGTCCTTTTCCCCGATGATGCTTACAAATGTCATTCATAAACAAACATTTTGTTTCACTCTTTTCTTTATATTGTCAAGTACCTCTTTGTCATTTTTCAAAAATGCAACGATGGTTTCGAAAATTCACACACCATGGTTATTAAATAACTTATTACTTTTGGTGTTTTATGATGGAATTTTTGGTCATTTTAACATTCATTTTGGTGTCAATTAATCTTGATTTTGAAAGGAAAAAAAAAGATGGATAACTACTTATCATTAATTCATTATACTATACTTTTCTAGTTTTCTTACTACTGAAAAAACATTCAATTATACATTGTCTTTTAGTAATAAATATAAGTAGCATGTATGTTGTAGCAAATATATATGATTATAATATAATATTTAATTTTCTCTTGCAATAAAGAGAATTATCTATATTATTTTATAAATTATTTGAGAAAAACTCTTCAAAAGAAACATTTTATGCATTAAGTACTATTTATTGATGCATTTTATTTAAAACTCAAGATTACAAGCAAATGGTGTACATATACAAATTTTAAGGTTGCATGTTTAAATTTATATGACCGATTGATAAACGTAATCAAATATATGATAAACATCAATCTCATTTTTGACATAAAAAATTTAATATATAAGTAAGGTAAGATAACAATCGACTTCAAACATAATACTTAATTATTATATTTATAAAAAGTTATATTGTTAAACCTAAAATAAGTCACATTTATTAAACATCGACTAAATTATAATAAAAATGAATTAAACATACTATATAAATTGTTAATTTAACACAAATACAAACATTATGTTTAAAATTTATGACGTCTTCAAGTTTACATTTTATTTAAACATAGAAATTGTTAAAGCTTTTAAAAATCATATAAAAACGTATTACGAATATCTACAAAAATAAAGAATAAAAACATTATAATCTAAATATATCACTTTGTATGTTTGAATCTCATTTATAAATATACTTTATACATTAAAAAACAAGAAAAACATTTTAAATATATTGTAATTAATTTGAGTATATTGTTCTTTATTAGATTTTATTTCCACCTCTTCTAGAATTAATTTCCGTCCTTTGTTTTTTGAAATTTATGTATGTTTGTACTCTTAATCTAATTTCTTGATTTGTCTCTCCAGGAAACAAATAAATTTATTATTTATCTATAATGTCTTCACTATTTATAGATTAAAATGTTACTTTATACAAATAAAAAATCCGATTATTGGAAAGAAAATAGTACCATCACACTATTTTTTGGTACTTAAATGAATAAACTATATCAACAATAATTTAAAGTTTATAAAATAGTGCCAATTGATTTCCCAATACAAATAAATTCAATATTTTATGTCAACTTGTTTTATTTTTTTTAATTTTCTTCTTCTTTTTCTAGAGATTTGTGAAGTATAAAGTATCACTTACTTATAGTAATAATTAATTATCTTTTAATATTCTCTTAAAAGAAGTATAAATTAATATAACTATTGTCTCCTGGCTTGAGGCAGCGGTCATGGTTCTAATAGCTTGACACCTCAAATACAAACAACTCGATTACTGTATTACAACGTTACAATTTTTTATTTTATCCAAAAAAGCATAAAAACTATAGTTGATAATATTTTAGTTTTTTATGGTTAATGTTGTATTCTTATACTTCAAGTTATTATTGTTGTTTATAACATTAGTTTACAAATACAAACATGTATGAGTTATGATTTTAATAGAGTTCCATTTAAAGGAAAAACGAGATTTATTAGGCCACCATAAAACAAACAATCCAGATACAACATCTAAAAAAGACCTGAAACCACTACGAAACAGTGAATGATACACCCACCCGATTAAAAACAATTAGGTGGACTAGAATGAAAAGTTAAAGCGCAACAACCAAGGCACACCGGATTACAAGGGTCAAGGGAATAAACTTTGACGACGTAACCCGCCCCCTGCTATCGACCGAGCAATTGCAGACTGATCACAAACCCAAGTACAACCATATTAGCAAAAAGAAATAGAGGAGGTACATCCCCTCTCTATCAACATATTTCATAAAAAAAATATAATTATTCACATATTTTTCATAAACATATTATACAAAGCATGATATCGCATAAAAAAATTTATAAGTTATATTTCATAACTTTCTTGTACTATTTAGTACCACCAAAAAAAAATCAATGTGACATTAATAATTATAAAAAAACAATTTTTTTTAGTAGAATAACATACTTTAAGCCATTATAGTTTATAAGGCTATCCATTGTCGACCCACTACTACCTAATGGTTTCAACTGCCACATCAGTGTCACATCAGCTTTCCACTATTTTACCCAAAACTACCCAATTTATCAACTGTCGACCACTATTATTTAATTCAAAGTAAAATAAAAAAATAAGAGAGAGAAAGAAGAGAGAGATAGAGAGAAAGAAAAGAGAGAGAGGGGATGGGGTGGGGGGGGGGGGGGGGGGGGCGGTGGGGGTGGATGTCTCCGAGTTCACCAAATCGAAGGGGAGCTACCCGTTACCTCCACGGTGGTGTTCAAAAAACTACCCAATGGGTAGGAGGTACCCGATTAGGTACCCGATGTCCACAACATATGGCCTAAGGATGAAGGAATACCTACTCCTCCACCGCCCTTCATCTCACTTGTCATATTAGCTTTTTAGTCTCTCTTTCTTCCATCGTTCGACCAGTACTTATCATTTTACCTCTCCACTTCACTAAATATTGGCCTTAAAAATTGTTTAAAAATTGTTATATTGGATTGTTATATATTTTGTAAAACTAAATTTTGTAGTATTTTTGTATTACAGAAAAATGAAAACAAAAATATAATCATTTTATAGTTATTGGTGAAAAAGTGAGAGAAATTTCATTTAAGCAAAAGCAATGTCCAATTGGTCAAGTTGAAAAACTAGTTGACCATCACAAAAGATCATTTTGTTACACACATGTATTAAATGAGAATCTTAAAAACGTAATTCATAAAAATCTACATAATAGTATTATTTTGCTTATTTTTTCTATCAAAAAATATGTTTTAGAATGTTGTTTCATATATATTTATGTTACGTTTATAAAAGAATTACAAGTGAAACAAAAAAATACATGTAAATTAAAATAGTTTTACATAACATAGTAAAAAAATACATGTGATAGTGAAACCATCATACTAGCTATGAAACAAATTTATTGATTATTGCATGAGGCAAAAATATATGTAAATAACATAAGTAAAATTCGCAAAAGAAATACTATAAATAATACTTAAAAGAATATCCAACATAATTGTTAGAGTCCTACATCGACTAGACTTAGACCAAATCTTCACTATATATGTTGGAATCCCCTTTCTCTCCTCAAGGGCTCTTTTGAAGATTAATCTAAGGGTTCCACATATTCTAACATGGTATCAGAGTCAAGGTCTACCACTCTAGGGACTGACACGCCGACACTCTCCTGGCCGTTCCTGGCCCTCTCGTGGCCCTCCATCTAGCCTCATTGGAGGGAGTATGTTAGAGTCCCACATCAACTAGACTTGGAACAAATATTCACTATATATGTTGGAACCCTTTCTCTCCTCAAGGGCTCTTTTGGAGATTAATCTAGGGGTTCCAACTTCCACATATTCTAACAATAATTATCTTTTAGAGATTAATCTAGGGGTTCCAACTTCCACATATTCTAACAATAATTATTAATTATTAGTCATCCAAATACATATTAAAATCCGAATGATAGTATCCGATCCAAATCATCAATCAATTCGACTATGTTGAATCTAGGGGGAGTAGTTGGGTATTCAAGCTCAATCTCAACTCAAGAACTTGTGAGTAGTTAAAAATTAATTTTAACCTTGACTGAATATTGAACTTAAATCAAACTCAAGGTTGATATTTATGAAATTTTAGAGTCTTCTTTTATAAATTAGAACTCAAAATGTGTCATCATAAGCTATATAAAACTTAAGAAATTCACCTCAAATATCACCTTGTGCATACATATTTAAGAAAAGAAATACCATCTTGCTTGAAAAAGGAACATATTAATATTTACTTAAAAATTGTTTCTCATACAACTAAGATCTTGTATATGTCTCGTGATAATATTCCATATTTATTTTAAATATTTTATAATATTCTAGTTTAAAAATGCAAGAAAATGACACATATTTTTAATACGACATTTTTGGTTTAATATTCTATCATAATTGTGACTACTTTGACAAATATATTCATTTATTTAATGGTCCGATACAATCAGATTTTGGTATAAAATATCACGAAGGTGTCAATTGATGTTTGAAGGGGTGTTTTAAAATTTTAAATAGTTTTACTCAAAAAAAATAAGAAAATATGAAAAATTATCGTGTTGACAATATTTGCCCAATTCATTTTATTATCACAAAACATATATGTTTTGCATTTTTGGTAAAAAAAAACAATGATACTAAAAATCCATAACATAAGGTTTTAGACCAAGAAAAGTAATATAAATATTTATTTGAACGACATCTTGATTACTGATAACCATGAGCCAGTCTTATGCAAACCCTGTCCCGTAAGAACTATTTGTGATTAGACATTTCAAAGTTGACTCAACGATTAAGGCTAACAGAAGAGTTTAAACTTTAAACCTAACTTTTACCTGATTTAAACTTAAACATGATATGTATACGAGCGAAGTTGCTTCATTGTTTTGTCATTTGATCTATAATCACAATGATTTTAGCAAATATTTATGGTTAGATCATAAAGTGAGATAAATATTTTACTTTCTAATTTGAATATTTCTTTTTAGTTAGTTAAAATAAATAATATCTTTTATTAGGTCATAAATGAATTAATTTATTTGAGTGGAGTCACTTTTTGGCCATGAGATGATGTGAAAATGAAGTCCCTACTTTGTCGCTTAAAATATAAAAAAAAGAAGTTGGGGGACCAATCATGTAAGTTTATGTGGTAACACGCTCATTTACAAATGGATCCAATTCAAATATGGACCCCACTTGTTGGAAATATGACGGTGATTATATTCCTTTTCTTTCATTATTAATATAAAAAATAAGAAAATATATAATAGTTTTTTGGAGAATAAAAATATATATAATACTTTGTGACCTGTTTTCTGTGCAGATTATGGTGTGTATTTACATTGTAAAAATAAATTTTGTTTTATTATAATTGTTTATGTTGGATATTTTGTGAACATTTCAAAAATTCTAATTAACAAATTAGGGATAAAATGCTAATAAAAGTAAAAATAGGAATTTTGTAGTTTAAAAAAATATGGATCTTTTAAATTATTTATGATAGGGTAAAAAAGGAAGAAAAGAAAGGTCATAGATTATGGAATGTGGGTACGAGGATGTCAAGTTGGATTCCTAGTAATAATAGGTGGTAAATCTATAAATGTAAACATATATTTTTATATTTTTGTTTTTATGTTTTATCCTCAGTAAATTACACTTTTGGCCTCTATCGTTATCAGTCATCACCAAGTTTTGTCGCTATTTTGAAATAACGACATTTTTAACTATTAAGTTCATCGTTTTGCTAAATTTTTGGCCACTGTGATTGATACTTGTTTCTCTTTTGGTACCTCTGAGTAACTCTTTGGGACATGTTGTACTTTTATCATGTTTTAAATTTCAATTAGAAAATAAAATATTATTTATACACATTATATAGGGTTGAGTTTTGATAAAAATATACTTATCAAAAATTGGATACACATGAGGATGAGATGCACATGATCACCCCTTCTAAATTGCAACCTACCGGAAGGAATAAGATTTAAAAAGATTAAGAGTCCAACTAATTCTCAAGCTTCTCAACCTTAACTCAACTATTCGCACAATACTTTGCCTTATTGTAAGGAAGATCCTGACAACCGTTCATTTGAACAGTATCACATGTGTGTACAAGTAACTTATAACAAGCATAAGTACATATACATAGCTGTTAACCTAGAAATGAAAACCCAAGTTCCATTTCTTTCTTCGTTGCCCACAAATCAAAACGGTGTTCAAATTCAAAAGCAAAACATGCATATCATATCAAAATGCATGTATGTGTTTGAAACCAAATACAAGGAATGAATCTAAAACCTAAATTTTGATTTGTTAGTTTGATGCAAAAATTTGAGGTGCAATGACAAAATGTACGACTTCAATGTGATAAAAACGAGAACCATAAACTTCTTATTTCTACTTTGTTGTTAGTACATACATAATACTAGAAGATATCATAGGTTTAATGAATAAACCTACCTTACATGTGATAGAACTTAGAAAAATTAGAGGAAATAGGAGGCATAGCAGTTTTTTTGGATTGGGGGGGGGGGGGGGGGGGGAGGCGGGAGGGTCCCTAAATTGGGGGTTTACAGAAGTGGTTTGCAAGTGGGTTTTACGGTGGTGGCGAGTGGGGGTCCGATCTGTTATGTAGTGGTTAGTGCTTTTGAGAGAATATTAGCGAGAGGAGGAAGTTGTGAGGAGTGTGGGATGGTTTGCCGGTAGCCATTGTTGTGGAGGTAAGGTACTGAGAGGTAAACATGTAAATTTTAATAAAATAGAATAGGAAAAGACTAACAAGACCAAAATGTCAATGAGTTAAAAAGGAGTTTCTTTACAAGAGTTGATTAAAATTTTATTTATTTTAAAATAGAGACGAATCTTGATAGTAACTAACAATTACATGGACAAAAAATGAAATTTATCTTTTGATTGTTTACCAAAAATATATTATTTAATATCGGTTTTTATATATGTAACAATAATTGTACAAAGTTTTTAAACAACAATCATTGAGAAAAATGTTGAAATAAAACCACTGAGACCTTGAAAAACATACAATTTTTAGACTTCCTATAGAGACTAAATAGTAGAGTAGTTGTTGATTTAATTTTTTACAAACATAAGTGATTATATTTATATATTATATCATATCGATCGATCCATAAATCTTGACATTCATACTCAAAACCAGATAAAAACAATATAAAAATTTTACATAGCAGCAAGTGTCTCTGAAGGTGTGGTTGAAGTTGTAGCAACAGAAGTAGTGTTACGTTTGTTGGATGCTACCATGGAACACACTTCTTTTTTCTCGTCTTGCTTCATTTGTTTTTCTCTACAATCTAAACTGCAAAATGCACTATCTCCCCTGCACCAATCATACAAAAACACTCTTTAATTTCCTCTTAAGTCATAACATTTTTTAACAGACAACTTACATGCATCGACTGATCCAGTGACCAAAAGGGTCATAACAGGAATTCAGAAATAGGGATGAAGAGAAGCAATTTTCACTATAGCCCTTTAAATCTTAACCGGTGCATCACAATCCAAATGGTTATTACTCTAACGTTTTTTTTTGCTTTATCACACCTTTAATCTAATAAAAAGACCACAAATAAAACCGCAAATTTTGTTTTTCATAATATTTGTAGGATTAACTAATTTATTGATTAACTTTCATTTTATGAATGTTCATTTGTTAACTTTGTAATTTGTGTTAACTATGTTAATCAACAACTATTTGTTGACCATTTTAATCAACGGTTAAGATTTACTTCCTAATTTAAAGGAATTTTAATTAATTCCTAAAATAGGGAAGAAATCATGTTGATCTATTTTCAGGTAACATCGTTAACACAAATTACACCGTTAAGAAATAAACCAGTCTCTCTCTATATATGTATATGGTTTTTTATGGTTACCTATACATGAAGATGTCGCGGCCAGGGATGAGGCGGCGTTTGCAGAGGTGACAAGCTCTCAAGAAGTGAGCGGTTTCGATGAAGTCGGCCGAATTACGACGATGGATCTTGGTGGATACGGGTGGGTTGATGATGTTGTTATTATCAACGACGGTGGTCGTGGTGGTGGTGTGGTTGAGATCCAAGGTGAATTCGGTCATGCTCGTGGTTCTCTTCATCGGCGGCCGTTGTCTCTTACCCAACAACATGGTGTGGATGTAGAGAGAGAAGGGTTTTTCTAGAGAGAGAGACGGCGGAGATGGTGGTGGTGGTGGAGGAGGAGTGAGAGTATAGATATGATAATAGAGAGGGAGCCAAAAAGCAAGGAGAGAATCTCGGCCGTTGCGTTAATCTTTGGGATCCTTTACATTATATGGCACAAGTCTACGTCATCCACCACTTTATTTTATTTTATTTTATTTTATTCTAGACTAAACTATAATTTTGGTCCTTGTAGTTTATATGAATTTTTGAAAGCGATCCGAAGATTTTAATAACTAGAATTATCGTCATTATGTTTACAGTTAATTTTGAAAATGGTCATTAGTTAGTAACCGCACTGAGTAGCTTCATTAACAGGGTGTTTGTGATTGCTTATTTTTTTCTCCTTATCTGCTTATTACGGGTTTAAAACCTATATAAGTAGTTTTAAGTGTTTGAGTAAAAATGTTTATCACTGCCGGTTGAAAACACAGATAAACAATTTAAAATAAGTAGAAAGGAATCTACTTATTTGAAAAATAACGTGTGTGTGTGTCTATATATATATGGTTTTTAATCATTTTTTTGGTTTCTTTAAGTATAGAAAAATTAGGCAACCTATAATTTTGGTCCTTTGAGTAAAGGCAATATATTGATAAAAAAGCATAAATGTCACTTAACGGAGTTAGTGATCAAGACTTAGGTTCACGTGAGACTATTTTGTTTCCGTAAGACTGCATGAGACCAAAACTTTACGCATGAAATTTCACAATAAAACACCGTGAAGGTAAATAAAATTCGAATGTTCATACTAAAAAACAGTATTGAGGTAAAAAATCCAAAACAAGGTAAAAGAATGAAACCTTCACATCAAATATGTTGTGAAGGTAAAAGATAAATAATCCGAACTTTCACAGCAAAAGTGCTGTGAAGGTAAAAAATAATCGAACCTTCACATCAAAAAACCCCATGAACGTAACATTTACAGTGTTTTTACTATGAATGTTCGAATTTTTTTACCTTCACAGTGTTTTGCTGTGAAGCTTCATGTAAAATATGTTGTCTCACCGATCTCATGGAAACAACTTGATCTTACATGAACCTGACGTTAGTGATCAAAGACCAATTTTAAAGTAAGATGTAAACAATAAAGATAATAACTTATAGTTTGTAAAGTCTAGGGACTGGTTTTAAAAATTTTTGCACACCACAGAGCCCAAAATTATAGTTTACTCTTTATTTTATTCAATAATACGAGAGCATCGCAATCTGCAAGCAATGGTATGAGTTATAAAATCTATATTAAATTACGATTTTCTATTACAAGTAATAAAGAATAGTTCTATTCATAATTTACATTATAATTGTAAACAATTTCATCAAATATAAAAATTTGAAGAGTGTGAGTACACCTACCAACACTTCCTTGACTACATCACTTATTGGAGGTATATATGTATGGATGTGTGTATTGGTACACACTTATCATGTTAAATACCCACATACATACATGAATATATACATACACATGAATAAATATAAAAGTTGGTTCGAATGAGAAAGTTAAATATCTGTGCAAAATGTTGATTATCAACAACTGTAACTACTTTACAAGAAACTCGTCTTCAAAAACATCAATATGAGGGACATTTTTTTGGCTCATTCAGTGGTTGAGACTAGCACGGTTTTGGATGGAAGGGGTGGATCGCAGGATTTGTTATGTATTTGGACAAAGTCTTCCCACCCCTTTGCCAACTGAGCTATGCGACAAATGGAAGAAAGTTAAATTAATGTAATAAGAGGAAGTTCATAAGCAACAGTGGATCCATGATTTTTATCGAGTAGTTGTACCTTTTATTAAGGTGGATCAAAAGTCTGTAAAGTCGTCCGATATGTTTTTAGCTGAATCATACTATTTCGAAGAATTTTCTTATGTTTTTTTTGTTGATTACAATAGATTTTTTTTTCAATTTCATTATTTGATTTCGAAAGATTTTTTTCTAATTTTTGGTTGATGTTAATTATCCTTCCTCATTCAAAGGTTCGTCATGTTATCAACTGCTGCAGTCGGCTCTAAATCACCATGGCTTACCTCCATCCCTTCAAAAGTGAATATATCCACCGTGAAAAATAGAGGTTTTCAGTTGGCCTCTACTTTTTGTGTGTTTTGCGGGCTAAAGGAAGAAGACTTGAATCATTGTTTCTTTACTTGTAATCGGGTAGCTGCAGTTTGGAAAAAGATCTGGAGTTGGTGACAACTCTCGTCTACACGACCGACCTCCTTAGATTGTTTAAAGCTAGATGCGTCGGCCTTAAGAGGAAACTCATGTTCAAAAGGCGTCTTTAATGCAATCTGCGTTGTCTCTTTATGGTCAATTTGGACTTGGCGGAATAGGATCTTACATGCGAAAGACGAGGAGATTGAAAAGCTAAAATCGAATGACCCTTTTGCGACCATTCAGAATCTATCGGGTTTTTGGATCGCTACCAGGAGCCGAAATATCAGTTTAAATCTGGATGTATGGTGTTTAGCCCCGTTTGATGCGATCCGAAGCTGTAGCAATTAGGTTTGTTTAGGTTGTTTTGCATCCCTTTCTGTTCTTCCTTGGTTGTACTCTTTTCTTTCTAGCATCTTGCTAGTGGTTCTTCAATAAATTTCGGTTGTCTTGGGTGGGGTGATGGCCATGCCAAAGCTCTTTCCCTTGTTCAACCTTTTGCCTTTCAAAAAAAAAAAAAAAATCTCATAGCACCCCCAAGTTTAGAGTGTTCACCTTACACGTCATTATGGATTCACATATTCATTTTCAAATGATTTTTAGAGTTTAATTCACGAAAGTGTATCAACTTGTTACGAAAAGTTATTGTATTTACTGTACTTAGAATATACATTTTAGTGTATCAAAGTTAAAAAAAACTACCATTTAATGTATCATGACCTGTAACTTTATTATTTTTGATTAACTTTTTAATAACTTGTAAGATGATGATGATTATGAACAAATCTAGATCCAAAATCTGGAAGAAGATGAAACCTAGAGGACGATTATGAACAAAGATGATGAGGATTAACCCATTCTTTCATGATGAACAAAGATGACAATTTTTTAATAACTTATATCAAAGATGATGGCGATTATGAACAAATCCAGATCTAAAATCTAGAAGAAGATGAAACCCAGAAAATGACCAAATCGAGATCCAAAATCGATTTTGGATGAAACCTAAAAACAAAGAAGATAAAAAGGGATATATGAAGATTCAACAATGAAATCGATCTGAGAAGATGAAGATCTAGGGCCCCCCCCCCCCCCCCCCCCTTTCAATGTGTGTTGTTTTGCACTTGGGAAGGGGGGGGGGGGTGGGGGGGTTTGGACTCGATTTTTTTGGTTTGTAATCCTCCTTATTGCTTCAATTTCATTGTTTAATCCATTCTTGGTGACCGATGGAGTTTTTGAAAAGATCATTGTTTTACGATTTTTTTTTTCAGATCTGGGCCGAGTGTGCTTCGATTTGTTGGATTTTTTGGTTGGTTGGTGGTCGATTTCATCTCCGAATACTTCCTATTCCATCAATTTAACCTATTTCATTTGATTTGACCTTCGATTTTGAGTTTGCTTCGATCTGGTGGTTTGAACAAAAACCCTAAAAGTGAATATTTTATAACAAAAAAAAAAAAAAATACATGCCAGTATCCAGTCATATGCCACATTACTAAAATCGGTGCCACATCAACGGATCACCTGCTATACCAGGTTAAATACATTAAATAATAATTTTTTTAAAACTTTATTACATTAAAAAGTAAATTTCTAATCTAATACGTACAATAATTTTTTCGTGACAATGAATATATTTTCGTTAACTAAATCCTTCTTTTTAAAGATTTATATATGAATTTTTTTTAACCTTTTCAAGATATTTAATCTCTTTATTTCAACCTCCCACAACATATAGATATACCTCATGAATTCACATCTAAGTCAATTTCTATCTATTTATGACAATAAGGAAGTCAGGAAAAGAGTTTCATGTGCAATATTCTCCATTCAATTTGTGTAGTTAATATAATTTGTCATAGAATCAAAAATAAAGGAAAAATCGTTTTCAACATGTAAATTTCGTCTCTATTTTAGATTTTTTTAACTTTGCTACTAACTCACACGAAGTAACTTATCATGGTTATATTTAGACAAAACGTCTTATTCAAGTAGACTTATTTGATAAATTAAGTATCAATCATTAAATATAAACGCGTTTAAATACACGAAATATGAACATGTTGACGATTTTTATACGTCAAATATAATTGAAAGTGAGATTCTTTGATGTAAAATTTTTTGAGCCATTCATATGCTACCACCAATCCCAATCTATGATTACTAATAAAAAAACAAATTAAAACTATTGGATGTATTATATGCAATTATTATACATTATACGTTGTTGTCATCTTTATACATTTATAATTTATAACATGGTTGGTGAACGCTCTGATATTTTAATATTGTATTCAATATACTAATTTTAAGTAGATAAAGTACTTATAGAATTTCAAAAAGAACTTTTTTCTTCATAAATAAACATATGTGAAAACTTCAGTTGGCAAACCACGTTATCTCTTGCGTGTTCTCAATTGCATCATTATTATTTAAGGAATAGTTAAAAAAACTTAAAAAATTATTACATTTCGAATGATTAAATCCATAACTATTATTTCGAATGTTAAATTGACTAACTTTTAACATGTTATTTTTTTGGTCATTTTCACATATCTCAACTAACATAGCTCACTTGGCTACCAAGGGAAACCTTGGGGGGTTTTGCCTTGTAGGTCTCAAGTTTGAGCCTTGCAAAAGACTTTTCCTTTGGTGAATTTAGGAGAATTATGGTATTGGAAATGAGCGATTGCGGGCCGCTAGGGTTACCTGACCCGTTCTAACGTTCCCAAGTACAAAGCTAACAGCTAACTTTAACTCTGCCGGTTTAAAAAAAAAACTTGTTTGTCTCAAAAATTTTGGAGTCTCTTAGCTTATTTGTTTAACCTAGTTTTGGATATGTATCATGTAATTAAATACAAATTGACCATTCAATAAACTTACTTTTAAAAAGAATATGAAGTATTATACATTAAAAATGTTAGATTCGATAGTAACATCCGAATAAATCTTTAAAATGGTTTATCCTTCCACGAGTTGGTAAATGAAGGATGCCAAGAGAATCTAAATGTCATCTTTCAACCAATAGGAAGCCTAGTTTTACCCTTGACCAATCATCTTTTGTTATTCTCTGTTTTTTTCTTTTTAATTTAAAATTTGATAAGTTTTTTTCTCCTTCACACATATTTAAAAAATATATATAATTTTAAAAAGAATATTTAACAAAACATTTTATTTTATAAAAACAATAAATAATGTTTAGTTTTTAATTGGTGGGGGACTATCAAACTAATGGGTGTCAATTATTTGTGACAAATGGGTCCAACCATGCCCACTCTACTATTGTCTCCCAACTTGCATTTTACTATTCATTTGTTTCGGTTTCTTCGTAATTATATCGAAAAGGATATTTTAGTCATTTTATGCGTATTCTTCATTAGTGTTATAAATACATGTTTTAATAACACCATGCTTAAAAGAGGATCGAAAATTACATACCAACATGTTGTCAACTTGAGCCTGTATTGTTGCTTTTGTAAAGGAACACTTTAATTGCTCCAACTATAGTTGAAGATTCCATAATTGATGGCATCGTATTGCTTTCTGATTTTGAATTAGAGTACAGATAAACTTCTTTTGAAAGTCTTATACCATTGATATGTCTCAAAAAGTAGAGGTTTTATATTTAATCTAGTTCATGAACTATCAAACACAATCAAATAAGGTTGTTGATGTGTATACCTTTTCATGCCCCTAATAAAGTGTTGGTTGCACAACTATATCGATCTTGGTCTTGACATAATTGTTTTTAAAAAGTCTCATCGACCAATTACTTGTAACAAGTATGGAAGAAGCATCCGAAAGTGCAACACCAAAACAAAGAAGTAAGAAAAGATATTTTGTTATGATTTGTTTGATGGGTGGTCTATAATCTTTAGAGATCGCGAAAATTACTATACATATTATGCTCTATTGTCCCTCTATATGCTCATCAAACTTAGCATGGTAAAACAAAATTACCACCATATCCTCATGGAGTTGCTTCAGATACTCAAAAGGTGTGAGGTAATTCAAAATCAACTTCTTTGTAGCATATCCAATATTTTCTACCAGAATTTGCACTACAACATTTATTTTGATACTGGTCTCTAAAGTTGTGTGCATACACATATTTTTCACTATAGACTCTTTGAATGGTCACAACTTTTGAAACTTGTCTTTAAGAGAGTGTTTCAATGTGCGTTTACCCTGACTTGAAAAATCAAACTCAAAATCATAACCATACAAATAGTTAATTAAACTTAAAGATAATTAGACAATTCTACATGTATATTATGAATCAATTTTCTTATATCAGAACCTAATTATTTTGATCATAAATGAGCAAATCACATTTGCCGTAAACCGTGACAATCAAAACTGTTACGATAATCTCTTTACACAAATATCCAAACACCCTTAAATGAAGGTCATCTTACCAAATACTCAATAAGATGACATTTATCCATAAATAAGATTGTAAAAGAGGCAAAAATATGCATCAATTGGCCTTCATGGATCACTTATTGGATTCGATAAAATGTATTTCTTGAACCTTTGAAGTAAACAATTGAAAAACAAAGAAAATGTCAGTAAAAATAATATGTAAATTATACAACATATACCAGTAGAGGAATGATGCTTATACCTTTTTTTGATCCATGTAATTGTGCTTTCAATGTGCATCCATGAGCATACAAAGAACATCTAAGGAGATATATGATACACAATTTTGATATTTCTTTTAAAAATTATGTTAAAGTAAACGAGAAATTTATGCCAATTATTCTGTCAGTTTTCCGATCTAAAGTTTATTATACAAAATATTTCGAGTTTTATAAAGTTTAAAACAATATGAATAATGGGGTCATTTAAATCATTACAAATGATTTATGGATTCAAAGTTGGACCCTATATGTCAAATGGTCCATCCCATATAGTCTGAATTTGAAAGGTCAATGTGGGGTTTGAAACCGACTTTTCACGGGAAATCCATTTATTAAGGAAAAAAGGACTACAAGAAATAGGAGTAGGAGCAAGTAGCCAAGTAAAAAAAGGAGGTTATTGAATCTCTTTTTAAGTGGTTAGAATTTATTCCGCGTGTTTTTTGGGTCCTTTTGAAAAGTAATTGTCGAATCTTACAGTTAAACGAAGTAAAGTAAGACATTTGGTTGGTTATGAAGCATTGCCGTTTGTCTTAATATGCCTCTCTATGAATCTTGTTTTCTTTTAGAATGCTACATTAGGTTTTCTATAGGGCTTTATAGTTTAGGTTGGTCCAAAGGTTTTGCTATACCATTTAGTTTTACATATAGCAACAATTGTAATACCTCTTTTTGTGAATTATTAATTTTCTCAGTGTTATATTGATTTGGGTATGCAAGAACTTTAAAAAATCCAAGTTTTTTTGGAAGAGGTATCCCAGACCACATTGGGCCCAGACTAATCCTCGACAATTTTGGGCCGAAGCCCGACTGCTAAAGCATGCAGCCCGGGGTCGAAGCCCCCGTACCTCCAGAATGCGTCCCCCAGGACTCGAACTCGGGTTCACCACTATGTAGTGCCCAAGCCTTACCACTAGGCTAACACTCCTTTGGTAAATCCAAGAAGTTTTGGTTGGTATTTTCTAAAATTCTATATAATCCATAAAATTTTAGTCATTAATATCGTTATATTGGATATGGACTGTAATTGTCAAGGGAGGGAAATGGAAAAGCCAATAGTGTAGATGTATTATGGAGTTATGGTGTCACTAATCAGTATGGTAAAACTTTTGATATGCCATTACCTATAAATTATGAATACAAATAACATTTTTGTAAGTCTTTCTCTTAAATCAATCAACTTTTAACACATTATTATTACTTTTATAAACTTTTAACACATTATTATTACTTTTTAAAAGAGAGAATAAAACGATGAATTGAATAAATGTATATCAAATAAACGTTTACTAAATAAATTGCAGTTGTTTCATAAAATGATAGGTAGGACATATAAAAAACACGAAGTTTAATATAGATGAGGAAAACCTAACAACTGTAAATAGAGGATTTTGAAGTTTCAAGATCTACAAATGTACAAGCACGAATTAACTTAGAAAAAATTTGGTATGATTCTTTGATATTTATGATCAATAATTTTGTAACAAATGCATATTCAATTTAAGCCTGTGTTCCTTTTTTATTTAGGCTTAAGGATCATTGCAAATGGTTTGACTAAAACTTTAAAATTCTTTTCAAAGAATTGTAAAACATTAATGGCGCTGGGGCTGAACATGGGTGATTTTGTTGGGTTGGAAGTAAGGAAGGATTGGGCCAAGAAAGTTTCTTTTGGACTATTGGCTATTTGGGTTGAATCTTCATTTTCATATTTGCTTCATCAATAAAAGAGTAATAAAAAGAGGGGATGTATTACCATGACTATTGAATATTTATGTTATTTGTTAAATGCAATAATGAAGTATGTGAAAGCATGCAAAACACATGAATATGATTTTGTTGGATGTGGTTTTATGGTGATTTGTGTAGTAAGAGGGTGGTTATGGGGTTTTTTTTGTTATCAACATTCATATATGAACCTTCACATATGAACATTCATATAACAATCTTTATATAACAAAGCTTAATATTACAAAGATTCATATATAAATCTTCAATTTACAAAGATTCATATATGAAACTTCATATATAAACCTTCATATAAAAAAGGTTCATATAACAAAAATTCAGATATGAATTATTATATGAATCTTCACACTACAATGATTCATATATGAATCTTCAGGAATTGGAATAATTATCAAAACACCATTCCGCTATTCCACAAAACTTACGGTACCCCTTTAATAATCTGCTGCACCAATTAATTAATAACCATTGATAAAATAAATAGAAGGCTATGATCACTTCTCTACTTCATAGTTTTTTAGCACTTCTCATTTGAACCTCCCTCTATATATATAGAAAGAGAGAGAGAGAGAGAGAGAGAGAGAGAGAGAGAGAGAGAGAGAGAGAGAGAGAGAGAGAGAGAGAGAGAGAGAGAGAGAGAGAGAGATTAATATTATTATTCAAATGCCAGTCACAAGCAACTTACAACATGAAAGTTCATCTAAGATGCAATCAAAATAGAATTTGATCGAACCTTGCTATTTTTGTAAATCAAGATAGGTGGTTAGAAAAAAACCTTGGACTATTTGAGCTAAAACTTCTCAGATATGTATCCTAGGCTAGCTACTTGGTATATCGTTATTAGATTGTCCAATTTAGAAATAAGTTGTTTGCAAGCGAGTGGAACGATCTACTTAGGGTTGCAGCTCCAACAAGTTGAATAACAAATGATGAACCAATAATTCTAAATTAATTGCAAACACGTGTCATTGGATAATGTGACCATGCTATACGACTTGAAGTCAGGATCCTAGTTTGCTTGCTTTCATTTGATTGCCCCAATGCAAACTATAGCTCGCGAAACCAGGTAAGCAAGCACTTTTTTTTGTGAAGGGTGTCCGGGCCAAAATTCGACTAATCTCTGGCCATTTTAGGGCTAATATGGTCCCACTTAAATGTTCTCAGGTATGTGCACGAGAAGGCTCGAACTCGGTTAGAGCGCTATGAACCTCCCGAACGATAACCAATCCGCCATAGCACTGGAAGACGTGAGCAAACACTAGTCAACCAAGGCATCCTATCATAAGTTGCTTTCCAAGATCCCTACTTGTGGATTTGTGGAACATCAAAATGAAAACCATACTTGTCAAAATGTTTATATTCAATAATCATTGAGTTGTATCATACGTGTACGTAAAAAATATTAAATTTTGTTCTACTTGCCGTATGTTGCTTTTTAATTACTAAAAAATTTGTGCATTTTCACACATCAAAGGCAAAATTTCACAAAACACGTTTACCATATTCAATGATTAATGTTTCTATCGCGCAATTGATAGTGTAACTTATGTAAGGTTGTTTGTCATATTTTTCTTTTAATTCTTTTTCAGTAAATTCTAACCTAAAAAGTAATCCTTTAAAAATAAAGAGTTTGAGGCGGAGAGTACAAACATGATAACTTAGAGTGCTACATCAAACTACTCTACTTTTCTTTAGCCACCTCGATGAAACAATCTATTATAATGGTGTTTGTTTAGATAAAACAAGAATTGTGGTCCAATATTTATGTAAACCTCTTCTTCTTGACAAAAATTGGAATGTATCTTCAACACACTTAGGGGGAGTTTGGGAGTGCTTATTTGAAGGTGCTTATAACTTATCTCCTTCCTGGAGAAGTCATAAGCTATTTTTGAAGTGTTTGGATGTGCTTATTTCCTTTCTGGAGAAGCTGATAAGGAGTTTGTTTTCAAAAGGCAAAACATTTTGAATTCCTAGAAAAGGCTATAAGCTAATAAGGACTTTTGATGATAAGCAATCCCAAACAACCCTTAATATATCACTTATAGTAAATGAAATTTCAATGATAATCAATAAGTAACTTGAATGTGAAATTTGAAAGTGGGTTTAAGTTCGCTCAAATATGATGGAATAACATTAATAAAGAGAGCGGAAATTTGTGTGACCTAACTTGTGTAGTTATTAAATTGATAGCCAAAACATCAACTAATAGTCCAAAACAAATGTCCAATTTTGAGGTTTGTGGACATCCATATGGACACATATGTCGTGTTTAAAGTTTGACTATTTGTGAAATCTGATAGTTATACACAATCTACTTGATGGTATATTTGGTTTGTAGCAATGAAATGAGTTTGGGAGGATTTGAAATTCCAATCCATTTCAATCCAACATTTGGTTTGCTCGAGATTTGAAATTCAAGTATTAATTTGAGTTCTCTTAAACATAGGATTTTTTAAAATCTAAAAAGGTAACTAGGATTTCAAGGGATTCCGTAAGATTTACATATAACAATGTTTAAAAATTTGTTTCTAAAATAAGTTAAATAAAAGATAATTTAACTATTTTTATATTTTAATAATTATTTTTATATATAACAAGAATTCATATTCATTCCAAATCTTATAAACGAAATACACAAAAAGATTTCAAATCCTCTCAAATCCAAATCCAAATCCAAATCTAAATCCCTACATAAAATCCAATTCATTCCATTTCATTACTACCAACCAAACTGAACCTTAGTCAGACTAAAAAGATTGCAAATTTTATGTTGCAAGTGTCCAAGATATATACCTTCGTTGTAGACATGTAATATTAGGTCAACATATCTCCTTGTCACAACACGTAATTCAACACTTCGTTTCAAAAATATCCAATTTTAAAAAAAAAAACATCAAAAAAAGTTTTACAAATATATCATAACACTTTTAAATTTGACATACGGATGTTAGATCCTATAAAATTAGTCTTGTTACATAGTGTATTAATATAATTCTTCGTTTTTAACCCATAAAATTCAATTTTATTGTATTTATTGTATCTCTTTATAAGTTTTAGTTAATTATTGGCATGAACTATCAAAGCATATGTCAATTATTTAATAGTGACAAGTGGGTCAAAACATGCCCATGGCGCACTAGTCTTCCAAGTTGCATTTTTAATACTCATTATTCACTTATTTGGCTCTTTCCCACTTAGATACGTAAAAAATGACTACTTTATTCATTGCGATTTTAATTAGTTTTGTAATAACATGCTAAAAAAGACGTTTAAAAATTATGTCAACTTGAATTGAAACGATACATTAGGGTTCGATTTTCGTTCGTAAAGTAAATACATACATATATACAGTGAATATGTATGTATGTTTCAACATGAAGAAAAAAAATTAGATGATAAAAGGGAAGGTTTCATGAATCTTTAAAGGTTAATATAACCATTTCTGATCATCCAATCCATACTCCAATGGTTGTTCACATTTTTTAGTGACCAATAAGCCCAACCGAAGCTTGCACGTCCCCACACCTCTAGTTGAGCCTTTGAAAATCTCTGGAACTCTTCTTTAGTAGCTCCACTTACTTGCCATTCAGCCACCCATTCCCCTACACAATCACAAATTAGTCCATAATTTCATCAATTTAGAATATGTCATGAGGTTGCAGATACGTACCAACAAAAGTTAGCGGTCCATTTGTTGTTGTGATGGCTTGTATGTCAGCTGAACGGTTTGTTTGGATAAAATCAATGTTCTCTTCTACGGTCATGCCATTGAAAATATCAGAAAAGAGATTATAGTAATGAACATCAATGACAACAGCCGTCATGCCACTAGCAACAGGAAATAGCTCCTTTGGATCACCACTAAGTCGGTTTGAGAGAATCACAAAGGCATTGGGAGCATGCTTTCGTACAACTTTATAGCCAGCCTCATAATACTTGGTCAGTACGCTTAGCGGGACTCCTGGTGCACGAGGCTCGTTTATGAGCTCAACTGCATATAAACTTGGATTTTTCGCATACCTATTTATAGAAATGCATCGTTTAATTGGGATTAGAAAAGAACATGTTCACTTTGTTTTGATTTTTAACTGTGGGTTTTTGAACGAGCTTATGATAGTATATTAGGGTGAACATGACTTATACCTGGCAGTAAAAAACTCTATGACGTCAACAGTTTGTTGTATTGTTTCATCGGTTAAGCCCCATTCAACAAAACCATCCCTACTTGAGCTATGCTCCCAGCCATTTTGGGACCCGGGAGCAGCATGTAGATCCAGTATCACCTTCAGGTTATATTTCCTATTTCAGGAAAATAGTCTACCATAAATATATTCGTATAATTATGATAAGAAAAGTTATTCTTGACACAAACGAAGGTACACATACTCAGCCCATAAGAAGGCATTATCGAGGGCATGCAAAGATCCTCCTACGTATGGCTTAGGTGGCGTCGGATCACTCGCAGTCCACCATCCTACTGGAATTCTCACAGAGTTCAATCCACTACTTGCAATGAAACTGAAATCTTCTTCTACTATGAACGTGTCCCAATGATCCTAAAAAAACAAATTAAAAATTATTTCAATTTGTATAATACCAATACAAAGAATCTTATGATATCTTTGACTAAAATCCTATATAGGTTTGAATATAGGAATCTTTAACTAAAATAACATTGAGAAGTCAAAGCCTTTTCTTTCGAAATTTATTGAGATGATTTTGACTTGTATTTTTGGGCAGCAATTGATGACTTATTTTCACAATTAAATGCTTTATTTTGTAGGTTAGTAGAGCTTTCAAATAAAAACAAAAATAAAATAAATCTTACTTTCATCATTTTTGGTGCTTTGGTTGGACCATAACCATTGGTCACTTGGTACTCCCCTCGCAATGTATCGACTTTGGTCATCTCGAAAACCGAAGGATCGTTGTCTCGCCATTGCCCGTCCCCATTTGCATCGGCCGTAACTGAATCTTCGGTTTTTGCCTATATATTGTCATACATATGTAATTGAATGAAACGATGAAAATCATCTTTTAAAAGTTGACACATATAATAGTTAATTACGAATTGGAGGAGGCAAAACAACCTGCAAGAATAACCCATTTGGTGCTTTAATCCGAACATGATTTGAATCATCAGACTTTCTAATAATCTCGAAAATACCAGATTTTTCAGAATTAGTTGAGACTGCAACCAAGTTGATCCCGTTAGAGTCAAGTCCAAAAAACTCTTTATTAAACACACGTAAGTGAAAACTGGTCTCGTTGATCCTCCACAACTACACAAAAAACATCAACTATTCAGTTAAACCCCGAAAACTATTATTACAACGTAAAATTGAGTTGCCAAATTAATATAATTCAAGATAACCAATAATTCACTCGTAAAAATATGTAATAAAAAAATCCTTTATTGGCAATGTACTTACCCGAAAAGTTTCCCACCCGGAAGCAGATGAACGGTTTGCAACGATGATTGTACCTCCACCGAGCTCTGCACAAAGGAATTTCCCGATCGTTCTCGATCTAAATTGAAGTCCCGCTCCATCCTAACGATGATTTTATAATCAATTAACAAGAAATTGGCATATAAATTGAAGTTTTAAGCTTCTTTATCACACTTTTTAACTTGTTTTCATGTGCAAAAAAAAAAAAAAAAAAACAAGTTAAGCACCACAAAACGCGATACAATAATCGAAATTTTAAAACAGTTTCTGTTTTCGTGTTTTTTTAAAACGCATAAAGATTAAATGGATTAATTGAAAACAAACCAATAATTCTTTGTTTGGGATGGAATCAAAGAGTGAAGGTTTCATCCAGCCTTCAGCAACCAGCCATCCTCCAAGATTAACGGCTCTGATCATCTGATCATTATTTGAGTTGATGGTTCTTCCATTGGAGGTTATGAAGATGGCAAATACAGAAATGATACCCAAAAGTTGACTTTTCATTTTGACCTTTCTAATTTGAGTGGAATGGTGTTGAATAAAAGGTGTATATATAGGGACAAGGTCTGGAAGGGTATTTTGGTAATTAACCATGTTCCAAATACATTTGTTATTATCCTAAAGAAATATATTTCCAGTTTTCAACTTAAACATTTTGAAAAATAAAAATACAATATGAAAACGAGGAGGTTTGTTGTGGTTAATGATGTTTACCTTTTTGACTTGCAAATGGAGAAAAGAAGGCATCCACGTGCTAATTCATTTCCTTTTTAGGTCCCCAATCTTATTATCCCAAGTTCTCTTTTAGGAGTGTAAGCGAGTTGAGCTGTTTCTAAGTTATTTGGGATTAGTGGCGAATCTAGGATTCAAACATAGTGGGGTCCAACATGTGATAATATGAGTCAGTTGTAAAAATAGACAACGTACCTTAAAAAAATTTGTTGTGGGTTGAATAATATGTTATTGATGGTATGAGGAAAAATAGAGACGAACAGATGATGTTGATCACTATTAGACGTGAAAATCTGTTTAATTACGTTAATTACTAGATACCTACATGCGCGCGTTGTAGCGCGAATCATCTCGAATTTAAAATCAATAACTCGAAAGATTAATCTAAAGTCGATAACGTGTAAAATGTACAAAATTAAAAGAATATGGATACATCATTGTTGAAAAATCACGATATATATATATATCATATTTTACAATATTATGAAGTTAATGAAATATTGAATGATGAGATTATTTTCAAGTTATCGATAAGATAATTATAATGGTATAACTTATAAAAAGTACATTTTATAATGTATTAGAGTTGATCTATGATTATGTATTTTAAATATGGGTTTTAAATGAAAAATGAGAATGTGAGAATATAAAACTAATTATTTCATATACATATTTGTGATATTTAGCATTATGATTAAATCAAAAAATATTCAATATTGGACTCATTTCAAAAGTATTGACGAGACGGTTATAATGATATAATTTGTTAAAGGAAAAACGTATTTTTTAATCCATTTTACTTTGTATATGATTATTTGTGTTAATAAGATAAAGGTATAAAATGAAAAATGAAAAAAATAAGGGATTAAACTTAAATTAAATGATTAATTACAAGGGTACTAAGTGTAATTTATAAATGAAAAAGAAAATTTTTACGTGGGTTAAGAGAGATTTGTGGGAAGTGGGCTGTATATGGCTTAACAAGTTGTATATTAAGCTTTAGAATATATACCTCTTAATTTTTCTAGAATAACCACAATATATAGATTAATGAAAATTGAAAATTGTAAGGTGCAAGTCTATTATTCTTGATTTCTTGTGGGGTCATTTTTGTAATTTTAAAGGGGTCCAAAATAAAATTATAACTATAACAATAGAAAAAATAAAAATTTTTGTGGGGTCCATACACCCCACTTCTCACAATGTAGGTTCGCCTCTGTTTGAGATCGACTCGTTAAAAGTTCGATTCAAGCTCGAGTTAAATGAGCTCGAGCTTCATTTTAAGCCTGTTTAACAAAACGAGCTCGGGTTTGAGCTTTTATGATAAAGCTCGCAAGTCTAAACAAACTTCGGTTAATATATAATATAAATATATATTAATTAATATATAATGAAATTTTAAATAATAAATATATTAAAAAATAAGTGTTAAGAAAGTAAAAAAAAAAAACATAATAAATATTAGTTTATGGGTAAACGAGTCGAGGTCGAGCTGAGCCTGAGCTTGTAAAATTCTTAACAAGCCCGAGCTTGAGTTTGACACATAAGGATCGAAACGAGCCGAGCTCGAGCTTGGCTCGTTTACACCCTCTCTTCCATTTAGCATACTATGTCCATGTAAGTCTCTTAAGAAATCCGTTTTAACGGACCCAACACTTAACGCCCAAAAAAATCACTTTAAATGGACCTAGGTCCTTTTAAAAAACATACATAAGTCCGTTACAACACACCAACAGCTCATTTAAATGGTCAAACTTGATTTTTTTTTTGTATTTAAGTGAACGGACCTCTTAACAAAGTTACATGGACATGGGATGCCGGGGGGGTGGGGTCTTTGGGCATCAGTGCCAATTTTTTTATATTACCTATTAGTTATTTCTGTTAAACATTATTTTATTTAAAAAATAAAGGATTTATTTCATGGTAATGTATTCAACTTGTCACGAAAAGTTATTATATGTATTGGACTTCGATTTTTTCCATTGTATGTATCAAACCTATCAAAACCTACCATTTAATGTATTTGGTTACTAGTTAGATACACTTTTGTGACAAGTTGTATACACTTTCGTGGTAGGTTTTGATAAAGTTGAATACATTAAATCGTAGTTTTGATAAGTTTGATACATAGTTACATACAATGGAAAAAATAGAAGTCCAGTACATACAATAACTTTTCGCGACAAGTTAGATACACTTTTGTGAACTAAACCCAAAAATAAAAATAGAACAAGTTCTTAATTGGAAAAATACAAACATCTTACTAGAGAATTTTAATAAATATTTTATATTTTTTCTGCCTTTTATTAATTTTAAACAATGCCCGTTTTTCCATAGAAAAAAAAGCTTTAACATACCCAATTAGAGCAATATTTACTACTAAAAGCAAAGGTATTGTAGTCTTCTGACAAAAACAAGCATTGATAAAAAGTTGGTTGGTAAAAGCTATTGACAATTTTTCGACAATCGTTGACGACGGTTTTTCGGCGAGTCCATTTACCGACGGCTTTCCGACGATTTTTCATCAGTTATAATTCAAACATAAACTTATAAAACCAATTATCTTGGATTATACAAATATTAGTATCACATATTGGCAATAAATGGTGCTAAATATGTTTTAATTATCTTTGACAACTTGACATATCTTCTTTTTGCATAAGTTGATTCTTATAGTAGACCATACCCTAATTAAAACTCAACTTCCAGAGCCTTTGGCACCCATCATTTGACCATGACAAAATTGGAATTTTGTTCTAAAAGTTTCCAACGATACCAAGTAGAATAGTCTCCCATTCATACTATAAGAATGTTTGATTATATACTTTTTTCTATATTAATGAGTATTAGGAAGGTGTTTGGTTCATGTATTTTAATGGAATGAAAAGAAATTTTTAAGAATGTTTTGTTGACCAAATTCCAAATTTCATGTTTGATTTACATAATAAAAATAGTAAATTACAATTTTAGTTCTTATAGTTTATTCTCATTATCAAGTTTGGTCTCTCTTATAAATTAATTATAATTTTGGTCATTATGATTTGTGTTTTATTTCAGCTTAGGTTCTTTTGACTAACTATAGTTAAAATAATAAATTAATATCTTTTATCTTCTCTTCTTTTTTTGTCTTATTAGATCAAATAGTAAATTACAATTTAAGTCCTTCTAATTTATCTCTTTTCATCTTTGTCTTTCTTCTAGTTTTATTATTCATTCTATACCCCTAATTAGATTAACTAATTAGTGATATTTTTAATTAAAAATATATACTTTATTTTCTAAATTATATCTTTAAAATGAATTCTTTATTAAATATTTTAAGTTTTTATGAATTTATAATTTATCTATTTTCATCTCTGTCTTTCTTCCAGTTTTATTATTCATTCTATACCCGTAATTAGATTAATTAATTAATGATATTTTTAATTAAAAATATATACTTTATTTTCTAAATTATATCTTTAAAATGAATTCTTTATTAAATATTTTAAGTTTTTATGAATTTATTAATTAATTCATTATTTTCTAAATAACGAACTTAATAATTTTTTAAATTTTTAATTAAAAATATTTAAATATTTTTAAAATGAATTCACCATAAAATATTTTAATTTTTTATTTGTATATATATATAAATCCATCTAAAAACAATTTTCTATTTTATGATGGGTTCATAAATTGTATCATAATTTCTCTTAATAATTAGAGCTGACAATGAATAAGGTGTTAGTAATTATGTGCATAAGTTGACAAAACAGTGATTACACATCCAACGTTATAAGGCACTCGAGGGTCACACCTGTGAGGACCTATAAACCGAAAAAGTGAGATAGTCCCAGTTGGGAGAGATTAAGGTTTATAATAGTTAATTATAAATTTGTTGGGTATTTTCCGTACTTAAATCCCAAAGTTAAAGGTTTGTTATTTATATATATTTATTAGATAAATAAATATATAAGTTTATTAATTATTGGATTATATATTTATTAAGCAAATAAATATACAATAGATTATTAATTAATAAACACAAATAATTATCTAGTTATTCTTTTCTTTAAGGAAAAGAAAAGGATTATTACCAAAGATAATTATGAAGTAATTTATGGTAACTGAGTTATATGGAAACTCCTTTATATAAATATAAGCCTAGGGCTTATCAGTTGATGATCATTATTCATTCCACCAACAAAAGGAACCAGAAAACTCTCTCCCTTTTTCTCTCTCTTGAAATCGGCGCCAACCAAAGACCAAAAACCAGTTCGGTTTTTGTTCTTCGATTAATTCTTAGCTGCTTTCATCGTACCGAGGACTCAATCCTGCTAGAGGGATTTTTTGTTTGGTCGATCACGGGTGGATCTAACTCAAGCAATCCAGGTAACAATCTAAACTTATTAATCGTTAGGATTAGCTAAAATTTAACGATAAGATCTGTGAAAAGTTTTTCGGGTTTTTCTTTACTTCCGCACTAATCAAATCAATTAGACTTGATAAAAGTTTAAACCTTTAGGACAGTTTGACCATTAGGTTTTGTCGTGTATCTTATCCTGTCAGGATTGACGATTGAGATTCACAGTGTTTTTCGTGTCAGTTCGATACGAGAACCTACAAAAACCCAACAGTGGTATTAAAACCACAGGTTTAGTCGTTTAATTTTATTTAATCATTATAGGATCCGTTAAAAATCGTTTCATCAATCAAAAGCTTTGTGTTAAAAATTTTAAATTTTTATCGGTGTGTTTAAAAATCTAATTTTTACGGGTTAAAGCTTTGTCGTTTTGTGTATCATATGAAAAACCCTAAAAGCCACCGAACCAAAACCATCGAAGCTCCACCACCGGATTGGTGGTGGTTGACGTCGTCGAACCACGGCTGCATCACCAGATCGGTGATGGCATCCGGCCAGCAATCGCTATAGCGACGGTGGCGGTGGTCGAGTGGTGACGGCGCTATGCAACGGCTGTAGCTGGACCACCAGCGTGGTGGTGGCGGCGTTTTGTGATGGTCGGCGTCTCCAGGTCGCACGACAGCGGTGTCAACCGCGCCATAGTGGGTGGTTGCGGCGATGGCTGGTGGTGATCGTCTGCATAGGCGGGTGGCGGTGGCGGCGGTGGCGTGGTTCAAGCTACTGTCGTCATCGGCCGGTATCAACGGCGACAATGGCTACACGGCAGTTGGCCGTGACCGAACCGTCGACGGCACGACGATGGCGGTATTTGTGGTGGTGGCGGCGGCGGAGGCGTTTCTCCTTGCTGCCATCGTCGCCGGCTGATGGCGATAGTGATGGTGGTTACGCGGTGGCCGATTGCCACTGACGTCGTAAGCGGCGGCATAGGTTTTGGTCATCGGCCGCACCACATTGAAGTGGTGGCGGCAATCAGCTGTTGGTTGCGATCGCCGGCCATGGCGGCGGTGGTAGCTTTGCGCTACTGCTGTCGTCGATTGGCCTAGGCGACGGCGGTGGTCGTGTCGAATCCAACCACAGCATCATGGCTACGATCGATTGCGGTGGAGATGGCCGCAAGTGGTGGTGATGATGGCGCTCACGCGTCATCGCCGCCGGTTCCTGAATCGATGAGGGTGGAGGCGATGTTGGCGGCCGATAGCTGCTGATGTCGCCGGTCACCCAGTAGCGACGATGGTCGCCGATAGCAGCCATCGAAACACGATCAATGCGAGCCTTCGCGGCGCGAGCTAGGCTGCCGATCCATCTAGGGTTTTTTCGTCTTTTGGGCTAAGTTGTTATCAGGCCCAAAACCCAGTTTTTGGACCAAGCTTATGGCCCAATAAGGGTTTTATTGGTTTTAATAGTTTATCCAAATTAATCCTTTTAAAATAATTTTTGTTTTTATTATAACTAAAGGATTTCTTTATTTGACCCGTTTTGGTCAAATAGACTTTGTGTCATGTTTTGACCGGTTGGTCAAACCGCGACACAGTTTGCGATGAAAAAAAAAAATTTGCCGACCAGTTTGTTCGGGGATCCTGTTTTAAAGAGTTTTGGATAAAAGGACAAATATTTCATAAAATTGATTTCTTTTATAAAATGATTTTACAATTTATAAATCTTATCTTATAGGAAATACTTTTATTGATATATTGAGTTACGATTAATAAAACAGTGTGTTTTATAAATCAGTTAAAACTATTTTTTTTTGCGATAATTGAGACGAAATATTTTAACGGGTCTAGGTTTGATTTACGCTTTGTATATTGTACATATATTTAAATGCGTGGTTGTTAAAAATATATCTGTTTGTATATATATTCTATATAGTTTTTGCCAACTTAGACCCTTGACTTATTTCCGGGGAGGCCTGGTGCCATTTGCAACCTCTTTGTAAAATGATCTTAGGATAGTATTTTTAGTATTTCTTTCCGAGAGCCAAGGCCAGTGGGAGCACGCGAAAAGGATTGAGCTTTTCTTACGGAGTTCCATCGGGGATGCCAAAGCTAGTGGGAGATTCACGAGGAGATAAAAATGCTATAGGTCATTAATGGTCCTTAGGAATAAAGTTGGCAAAACTATAATCTGTCTTAACCGTGTAGTTATAGATTTATTAACTGCGTGGTTGTGGTTGTTTATTTGTGATATCTTGTGTGCTATTTGTTTTGAAAATAGAAAGAGTTTTAAAACTAGATTATATCACAAGTATATATAGGTTTTATAATTAAGATTGCCAGTTTTCAAAACCTTTTTTACAAGGGTAGATTTTATTTAAAAACCTAATATAATAAAGGGTTTAGTTCCCAAAATGTATTCAACTTGTCACCTTTTGCTATTGTATGTATCCAACTTTAAAAATTACCATTTAATACATTAAACTACCAAAAGTTACCATTTCATGCATCGTGACCTGCTATCAAAGGTTACCAGCAGGTCACTCCTCTCCGGCGACTTTTCCGGCCATCCAGTCATCTTCTCCGTCGAGATTCCAGCGACTGCACTATTTCCGGCGACCCATTTTTTCCGGCGACCTCAACCATTTTTCCCGACGATTGTTTTTTCCGGTTTTTTGAATAGCGCCGGCTACGGCAGTGGCGGTGGCGCTTGCTGCTGCCGTCATCGCAAGGCCACCGGTGACGACAATGGTGGTTGTTTTCCCCATTGTTGTCGCCGGCGATGGCGACATTGGTGCTCCGATCGGTGACGACAATGGTGGTTGTTTTCCGGGGTTTTTCTCTCCGATCGGTGCTCTTTCTCGAGGTCTCGAACACATCGGTGCTCCTCCACGGGGGATCGAAGTGGTGGTCGGTGCTCCTCCGTGGGGGATCGAAGTGGTGGTCGGTACTCCTCCGGGAGCTGCTGTGGCGGTGAGACAGTGATTTCTCGACGATCGAGATGAACTTCTTGAGGTGGTGGATGTATTCGGGCCCCCGGGACACCGGAAAAAACAATCGTCGGGAAAAATGGTTGAGGTCGCCGGAAAAAATGGGTCGCCAAAAATAGTGCAGTCCCCGGAATCTCGCCGGAGAAGATGACCGGAGATGATGACCGGAGGAGATGACCGGCTACCTGCTAAACAAGTTTCATGATGCATGAAATGGTAACTTTTGGTAGTTTAATGTGTTAAATAGTAATTTTTAAAGTTGGATACATACAATAGCAAAATGTGACAAGTTCGATACATTTTGGGGAACTAAACCCTATAATAAACGATTGTTTTCCAATAAAAGGCAAAGTTGACTTGACAGTTAGTTTTGATCAACTAGTGTGCTATCAAAACAGTTAGTTTTAATTAACACGTGTGCGTTTAAAACAGTTGGTTTTAGTTAAGCAAGATGATCTTAGAACGGTTAGTTTTAAATAGAATGTTTAAAACAGTTAGTTTAAAAACATCAGTTGCCTTTCAAACAATCATTTATCTTTTTCAAAACACTGGACTTTAAAAGGTTTTTCAAAGTTAACTAAAACCCCGAAAATCATAGATCAGTAAGTGCAACCCATCTAGGGGAACCTCCGGCGTAAGGTAAGCGGGCGTTGTAAGTGAACACACCTTGAACGTCCGTGTTCAAACCGAAGCTGGAGGGGATTAACAAGACTCTGCGAATTATCTCCGGGTGGTACCGGCCAGAGTAAAGTGTCCAAGTCCCGAAATGGTGAGATCTATTTTGGTTCTGTTTAGATTCACCGGGTGATACCGGGCCAAAGTGCAGTCAGAGGGACTGAAACATGTACGGATAGTTACCGTTGTCCCGAAAATATCTAGGAGTCATGTCCGTTAGATATGATTGGTAAAAGTCCTTACCTACCTAATTAGTACGTGGGCCTAGTGGGACGTGAACACACTGCTCATCAGGGAGTATGAAATTAGGATCCTAGTCCAATAAATTGATCATTTAAGGGTTTATTGATATTTATTGGAAATAGTTTATTCACAGTTGTTAAAACCAATTTTTTTAAATGTGTAGATGGCAAACACAGTATCCAACACAAAGAATCTTTCTCTGCGCTCCATCCTCGAGAAGGATAAACTCACCGGCCCCAATTTCCTAGACTGGGAGCGCAATCTGATGACTGTGCTCAGACACGAAAGAAAATGGTATGTCCTTGAAGAGCCTCTAGGGGAGGCCCCTCCAGCAAATGCCCCGGCTGCTGCCAGAAATGCTCACAAGAAGCATTCAGCTGATTTGTTGGACGTTGGTTGTCTTTTGTTTGCAACCATGAGCCCAGATCTGCAAACAGGGCTCATGAACACGAATGCCTATGACATGATCCGTCAGTTGAGGGACATGTTCCAAACGCAAGCTCGCACAGAACGTTATGATGCCACGAAGGCGTTTAACGAGTGCAAGATGATCAAAGGGACCTCAGTAAGTGACCACGTCATGAAAATGAAGCGGCACATGGATCACCTGGAGAGACTCGGTCACCCAGTTCCGTTGCAGCTAGCAACAGACACAATACTCAACTCGCTATCAGAAGATTACAAACCTTTTGTGATCAACTATAACATGAACAACATGGAGAAGTCAATAGCCGAATTGCACTCCATGCTTAAGACTGCTAACTTGAATATGGGGGCCAAGAACAAGACCAAGGACGTGCTGATGGTGAGAGATGGAGGAGTAAAGAAGAAGCATGGGCATGGAGGCACCAGCAAGGGAAAAGGTCCAGTTCAGGCCATCCAGAGTGCACCCAAGGTTCGTGAAAACATCAAAGGCAAGGGCAAGGGCAAGAAGGTTAAGCCTAACAAAGCAAGGACCGAAAATCGTTGCTTCACATGCAATGAAGTCGGTCACTGGAGGCAAAACTGCCCGTAGCGTCATGAAGCAGGTATGTAAACCTCAGATATTTATGATTGCTTAGTTTGTCACTTTTTACTTGTGAGGTGTATAAGCATACTGATACCTAGTGCAAATTCTTATTGCAGGTGGTCAGAAGTGAATGCCCAAGATTGCAAGGATCTAAAGCACAAAGTTCTTTTATCAAGATTATTGTCAAGACATTTTATTTCACCTTTTTGGAAACAATTACATATTTTCTTATAATTACAATTTTGGAAATATTTATTGAATGGTTTTAAAGTTTTAAAAATTATTGTCTTGAAATATCTGTTGTGCGTGTTATGAATCTGATAAAGTCTATTTTTGACTTGATTCAAGTCTACATCCTAGATATTGATGATTACACTACCATTTTGATAACATATTACATATGAAAACTGTCAAAAACACACGAAGTACTATAGTTATAGGAATGTGTTTTTGAATAAAACAATCATGAGTAAAAAGATTATAAAAGTATTTTATGATCAAAAGATTAATCACTCATGTATTTTTAACAATTTAGGATATTATCTTACAAATCGTTGATAATATCAGTATGTATAAAACTAGGAAATAATTCCAGATTTTGGAATTAGGATTTGATTAAAAGTCCAGTTAAGTTTTATAAAAGTACTAAAATTCTAATGTTTTAATACTTAAAATAGAATTGACTAAGTAGTCAAGTTTTGACTAAGTCAATAGTCAATTTTGAGTAATAGTTAGTTTTCATAGAGATCAGTGGGATCCCAGTTTGTTCTATATCCAGATTTGTGATAAAGAATAAAAGATATATGTGTTAATTATTGATTAGATATATTTCGGAATTATAATCTAGATAGGATATAAATTCAATGTTTCATAATCATAAAACAGAATCAATAATTATGTTGGAGAAATTAAATAAAGATACTAATTATCTTTTAAGACTGAAAAGTGTTATAAAACGCTAAGATAGAATTTCTGAGAATTTACCAGTGTGGTAAATAAGAAATCTGATTTCAGATAGAAATCATTCATCTACACAGCAACTAAGGAAAGTTGCAGTCTGACTTTACATATTTAGGGAAACTCGGAGTTAGTCCAGATCTCCAAGTTCAAGGAATATGCTAAAATGAAGTCTAATTTTGTTTTATGGTGTTTGCAAAACAAAATTAGCTGAAACAAGTATAAAATATCAGCAGGTATTAAACTTGTAATATTTTTGGTTATGACTTTGATTAAAATGGTAAACATTAATCAAAGAGTTTAAAACTGAAGTTAGGTGATACTTCATTTAGACCAGTATTTAACAAACGTTGAATAGACACAATAAAAGTAATTAAGAGATGTTATTAATTTTGTTATTATTACAGAGTGTAATATGGACTATACAAAATTAGTCTCTTAAATCACTTTTATATTTTGCATGTTTTATAATCAAGGAATGAGACTAGTTCCCAGTTTTTCATTCGAAAAAAACTTATTGTGGTGGGAACCCGATAGGGTGTTAAAGTCATTGTGAGCTTTTGGGTAGTTATGATTAGTGGTTGAATAACAACTACAAGCGTTGTAGACCAAAAACTGCACAGATATTCGATAGAGTAGCGAATATCGGACGTGATCCGCGATTGAGATTACTTCTTAGATTTTGTCATAAGTAAAATCTCACAGTAGTTGTCCCTATCACCTGAGATATTTGGTTTGATATCATGAGGACTGCTGGATACTTAGTGCGTTCAACCGCTACGCCGTAACAGGGTGGCTATAAAGGGCGTAACTAGATTCAGTAGAAGCCGTGGTGTTAAATGCAGATATGCAAGATGGGATTTGCACCTCTTCTCTGAAGAGAGATATTTCTGGGCCCCTTGACTGACTGAATATACTGATGAAGTGCATGGTCATGCCCAAACGAACTGATTAGTTCTTTGTCGTTTACCTATCAGTAGAGGTCGGATAGTCAAGAAACATAATCTTGAGAATTTAGAGTTTACTGATTATATAATTTTTTTTTCAAAGAATTGGAAAACATTAATGGCGTTGGGCTGAACATGGGTGATTTTGTTAGGTTGGTAGAAAGGAAGGATTGGGCCAAGAAAGTTTCTTTTGGACTATTGGCTATTTGGGTTGAATCTCCATTTTCATATTTGCTTTATTTTAAAGAGTAATAAAAAGAGGGGATGTATTACCATGACTATTGAATATTTATGTTATTTGTTAAATGCAATAATGAAGTATTTGAAAGCATTGAAAACACATTGAATATGATTTTGTTGGATGTGGTTTTATGGTGATTTGTGTAGTAAGAGGGTGGTTATAGGACTGCGATGGTCTTCGTCAGGTTGCTGTAAGAGTATACATGTATATGTGCAAGATGAGCGCACATACGTACGCACGTACGTACACATGTATATATAATACAGAGAGAGAGAGAGGGAGAGAGAGAGAGAAAGCGAGAGAGATTATTATTATTATTCAAATACGAGTCACAGGCAACTTAAAACATGAAAGTTCATCTACGATGCAACCAAAATAGAATATGATCGAACCTTGCTATTTTTGTAAATCAAGATACATGGTTGAAAAAACCCTTGGACTATTTGAGCTAAAACTTTTCTGATATGTCTCCTAAGCTAGTTACTTTGTAATAACCAACATTTCTGGATGGAGTTAATTAAGTTAAGTTTCTGTTAAATGGCCTTTTTGTGAGAATATGAGGATTTTTGGGTTAAATGTGTTACTTTTGAAAAGTTTTTAATAATGTGGGCTTATACCATTTTAGGTATGGGCTTGGCCCAAAACCCTAGGTATTTAAACCTTAAACCCTAGAATTTTACCTTTTTGGGGAAAAAGTTAGTGTGTGATTAGTGTGTGTTTTGGAGAGGAGCTTGGAGCCATTTCATCAATTTCAAGGTCGGAATATCGTCACCGAGGTAAGATTCGATGCTCAATAAGTGTACGATTGCTAATAAAGGGTGTATAATTGCTTAGGGATTAGTTTGGGTGCAATTGGATCGAGTTAGAATCGATTTTTGATTGATTTTAGGCTGATTCCGGAACTGTTTGCGTTCTCCGAATCGGAATTCATGTTTTCCGAATCGGAAATCATGAATTCCGAATCGGAAATCACATTTTTCCGAATTGGAAATCAGAATTTCTGAATCGGGAAATTAGTGATGTCTTTGGGGTGTTTTGTTTCGATATGCCTTTCCCGAATTGGAAACCCAAGTTTTTCGAATCGGGAAATGGGCTAGTCAAGCCGTCATTTTGACCTTGTTTCCTTTAGAGTTCGGAAATTGAGTTGGACGTTTCCCGAATCGGAAATTGCCATTTTCCGAATCGGGAAATGGTGGATTTTCCGAATCGGTTTTTGGTAAGTCGGAAAAAGGGGTGCTTGTCCGAGTCGGATTTTGAGAGGTTTCGATTGTAGGGTTAGCGGAACCCCCGTGCTAAGTCTGCCTAGGGGTGTCATAGTTAGTGGGTTTTATTAAGCGCGAATCATAATACCTTAGAATCTTTACAGATTTAGTACGAGGAGGACCTGAGGTAACCGCGAGTCGAGTTTTGCAATCAGGTGAGTTTCTTTGCCTGAATAAGAGTGGGCTAAAATGTTTTAACTGATTTAAACTGCCCATACTGTTTTGCTAAATGTTTCTAAATGATGAACTGCCCATGATTTTATGATTACGTGATATGAATGATAACTACATTTAAAGCATGCTTAAAATGGTTATGACTGGGATTGTTTGACTGATGTGTTGCACTATGGACACTGGGTACCTTGGAACCTCGCGTTCCTTGGGAGTTTACCATTTGGTCTGATCCGCCACTTGGGGGTACCTTGGGACTATGTCCCTTGGGAGTTATTATCAGGCGACCTGGACTGGACCTGTCTTTCTTTGTCCGCACACATTCAGTGGGTTTTAACTTGATTAATGGCCAGCGGGCCGGAACTGTTTATAACCTGTTTTGGGGAAATTCACTAGACCTTATGGTCTAACCCTCGTTTCAAACTCTAAAATCTTTTTAGGGAAAGATCGTACACGTAGAGCCAAGGAGAAGGTGAGCGCTTAGAGTAGCGTAGCAGCCTATTTTTAGTACTTATCCTAATAGAATCTCAGCTGTGGAGGGATGTTCCACATGCATTCTTAAACCATTTACTTTTGAGTTGAGAATTCTAAGACTTATGCGTAATAGATCACTGGGAGTTATTGCTTATATGCATGTAATCATATTTGTTATGTTATTTTGGGTATCGGGGTGTTACATGGTATATCGTTATTAGATTGTCCAGTTCAGAAATAAGCTGTTTGCAAGCCGGTGCAACGATCTACTAAGGGTTGCAGCTCCAACAAGTTGAATAACAAATGATGACCCAATAATTCTAAATTAATTGCAAACACATGCCATTGGATCATGTGACCCTGCTATACGACTTGAAGTCAGGATCTTAGTTTGCTTGCTTTCATTTGATTGCCCCGATCAAGCTATAGCTCGTCAAACCAGGTGAGCAAGCACTTGTCAACTAAGGCATCGTATCATAAGTTGCTTTCCAAAGATCCCAAGATCCCTGGTTGTGGATTTGTGGAACATCAAAATGAATACCATGGTTGTCAAAATGTTTACATTCAATAATCATTGAGCTGTATCATATTTATATATAAAAAAATATTAAATTTTGTTCTACTTGCCTTATGTTTCTTTTTAATTACTAAAAATTGTGCATTTTCACACATCAAAGGAAAATTTTCACAAAACACGTTTACTATGTTCAATGATTAATGTCTGTATCTTGTAATTGACAATGTAACTCATGTAGGGTTATTTGTCACATTTTTTAATTCTTTTCCAGTAAATTCTAACTCAAAAAGTAATCGTTTAAAGATAACGAGTGTGAGGTGGACAATACAAACATGATAACTTAGAGTGCTTTATCAAATTACTCTACTTTTCTTTAGCCACCTCAACGACTATTATAATGGTGTTTTGTTCAAGAATTGTTGTCCAATATTTATGCAAAGATCTTTTTCTTGACAAAAATTGGAATGTATCTTCAACGCACTTAATAAATCACTTATAGTAAATGAAATTTCGATGATAACCAACAAGTAAGTTGAATATGAAATTTGAAACTGTGCTTAAGTTCTCTCAACTATGATGGAATAACATTAATAATGAGAGCGGAAATTTGTGTGATATGAGTTGTATAGTTATTAAAAATTTTAAATCGATAGCCAAAACATCAACTTATAGTCCAAGACAAATTTCCAATTTTGAGGTTTGTGGACATCTATATGGACACATATGGGGTGTTTGACGTTTGACTATTTGTGACATCTGATGGTTATGCACAATCTACTTAAGGGTGTATTTGATTTGTAGAAAGGAAATGAATTTGGGAGGATTTGAAATTCAAATCCGTTTCAATCGTGCATTTGGTTTGCAGGATTGTCAGAATTTGAAATTCTCTGATTTTCTTGAAATCCTTCAAACTTAGGATTTTGAAATCCCAAGAAGGTAACTAGGATTTTAAGGGATTTCGTAGGGTTTACATATAACAATGTTTTAAAATGTCTTATAACAAATTTGTTTTCTAAAATAAGTTAAATAAAAGATAATTTAACTATTTTTATATTTTAATAAATAACAAGAATTCAGATTTCAGATTCATTCCAAATCCTACAAACCAAACACACAAAAAGATTTCAAATCCTCTCAAATCTAAATCCAAATCCAAATCTAAATCCAAATCCAAATCTAAATCCCTACATAAAATCCAATCTATTCCATTTCATTACTACAAACCAAACTGACCCTTAGTCACACTAAAAAGATTGCAAATTTTATGTTGCAAATGTCCAAGATACCTTCGTTGTAGACATATATATTAGGTCCGAACATATCTCCTTGTCACAACACGTAATTCAACACTTTATCCATTTAAAAAAAACATCAAAAAACGTCTTACAAACTTATCATAACACTTTTAAATATGACATACCAATGTTAGATCCTATAAATTGCTATATATTAAAAAAATTGCTATATATTAAAAAAAATGTTTTTCCAACTTGAAAATACAAAAGATGTTTAATTTAATATCCATAGATGAACGATTCCATTATATAATATCAAATCAAACAACAGTTTTTCATTATCATTATCATTATCATTCTTGACCCCTCAATACCCTCAACCAAACGCCCCCTTAGTTCATTATTGTCAATTATTTAATAGTGACAAGTGGTTCCAAAGATGCCCATGCCGCACTAGTCTTGCAAGTTGCATTATTAATTTTTCTATTACTCATTATTCACTTATTTGGCTATTTCCCACTTAGATATATAAAAAATGGCTACTTTAGTCGGTCATTGCGATTTTAATTAGTTTTGTAATAACATGCTAAAAAGACAATTAAAAATTATGTCAACAAGTTTATGTCAACAAGTTTAAATTAAATGATACATTAGGGTTCGGTTTTCGTTCGTAAAATAAATACATACATATATAACATAAACATGTATGTATGTTCAATAACAAAAAAAAGTCGGATGATTAAAAGGAATGTTTCATGAATTTCTAAAGGTTAATATAGCCATTTCTGATCATCCAATCCATACTCCAATGGTTGTTCACATTTTTTAGCGACCAATAAGCCCAACCGAAGCTCGCACGTCCCCACACCTCTAGTTGAGCCTTTGAAAATCTCTGGAACTCTTCTTTAGTAGCTCCACTTACTTGCCATTCAGCCACCCATTCCCCTACACAATCACAAATTAGTCCATAATTTCATCAATTTAGAATTTGTCATGAGGTTGCAGATACATACCAACAAAAGTTAGCGGTCCATTTGTTGTCGTGATGGCTTGTATGTCAGCTGAACGATTTGTTTGGATAAAATCAATGTTCTCTTCTACGGTCATGCCATTGAAAATATCAGAATAGAGATTATAGTAATGAACATCAATGACAACGGCCGTCATGCCACTAGCAACAGGAAATAGCTCCTTTGGATCACCACCAAGTCGGTTTGAGAGAACCACAAAAGCATTGGGAGCATGCTTTCGTACAACTTTATAGCCGGCCTCATAATACTTGGTGAGTACGCTTAGTGGGACTCCTGGTGCACGAGGCTCGTTTATGAGCTCAACTGCATATAAACTTGGATTTTTCGCATACCTATATATAAAAATGCATCGTTTAATTGGGATTAGAAAAGAACATGTTCACTTTGTTTTGATTTTTAACTGTGGGTTTTCGAACGAGCTTACAACAGTATATTAGGGTGAACATGACTTATACCTGGCAGTAAAAAACTCTATGACGTCAACAGTTTGTTGTATTGTTTCATCGGTTAATCCCCATTCAACAAAACCATCCCTACTTGAGCTATGGTCCCAGCCATTTTGGGACCCGGGAGCAGCATGTAGATCCAGTATCACCTTCAGGTTATATTTCCTATTTCAAGAAAATAGTCTATTATAAATATATTCGTATAATTATGATAAGACAACTTAATCTTGACACAAACAAAGGTACACATACTCTGCCCATAAGAAGGCATTATCGAGGGCATGCAAAGATCCTCGTACGTATGGCTTAGGTGGCGTCGGATCACTAGCAGTCCACCATCCTACCGGAATTCTCACAGAGTTTAATCCACTGCTTGCAATGAAACTGAAATCTTCTTCTACTATGAACGTGTCCCAGTGATCCTAAAAACACGAATAAAAAATTATTTCAATTTGTATAATACCAATAAATGAATCTTATGATATCTTTGACTAAAATACTATATAGGTTTGAATTTAGGAATCTATGACTAAAATAAGATTGAGAAGTCAAAGCCTATGCTTTCGAAATTTATTGAGATGATTTTGACTTGTATTTTTGGCAAGGTTCCAAATAGCGCGAGGCGTGGCGTGGCGGCAAAGCCAAGCCTCAAGCCTTGGAAGCCACGGCGAGGTCGCGGCATTTTTGAATGCGTGACTTATGGCGGCAAATCTCTATATCATATATAAAATTATACACATTAACATGCGTTTTCCTACTATTATTCAATAAATAAATTATAATAAACAATTTAAAGCAAGTATATATCATAAACTAACAAATAAGACATTAGAAAGATAAATTACATCAAAATATTGTGTTACAAAAACCGCGCATTACCCCATGGCGTGCCTCAGGCATAACGTGGCGTGAGACACAAGCCTTAAGCCACGGCACGCCATGACAGCTGTTGCGGCGAGCTTTTTCGAACATTGATTTTTGGGCAGCAATTGATGACTTATTTTCAACAATTAAATGCTTTATTTTGTAGGTTAGTAGCCCTTTCAAATAAAAACAAAAATAAAATAAATCTTACTTTCATGATTTTTGGTGCTTTGGTTGGACCATAACCATTGGTCACTTGGTACTCCCCTCGCAATGTATCGACTTTGGTCATCTCGAAAACCGAAGGATCGTTGTCTCGCCATTGCCCGTCCCCGTTTGCATCGGCCGTAACCGAATCTTCGGTTTTTGCCTATATATTGTTATACATATGTAATTGAATGAAAACGACGAAAATCATCTTTTAAAAGTTAACACATATATGTGATAGTTAAATTACGAATTGGAGGAGGCAAAGAACCTGCAAGAATAACCCATTTGGTGCTTTATTCCGAACATGATTTGAATCATCAGACTTTCTAATGATCTCGAAAATACCAGATTTTTCAGAATTAGTTGAGACTGCAACCAAGTTGATTCCGTCAGAGTCTAGTCCAAAAAACTCTTTATTAAACACACGTAAGTGAAAACTGGTCTCGTTGATCCTCCACAACTACACAAAAAAATTAACTATTTAGTTAAACCTCGAAAATTGCCATTACAACGTAAAATTGAGTTGCCAAACTAATATAATTCAAGATAAACCAATAATTCACTTGTAAAAATATGTAATAAAAAATCCTTTATTGGCAATGTACTTACCCGAAAAGTTTCCCACCCGGAAGCAGATGAACGGTTTGCAACGATAATTGTACCTCCACCGAGTTCTGCACAAAGGAATTTCCCGATTGTTCTCGATCTAAATTGAAGTCCCGCTCCATCCTAACGATGATTTTATAATCAATTAACAATAAATTGGCATATGAATTGAAGTTTTAAGCTTCTTTTAACACTTTTAACTTGTTTTCATGTGCCAAAAAACAAGTTAACCACAACAAAATGCGATACAATAATCGATATCGAAAAACAGTTTCTGTTTTCGTGTTTTTTGAAACACATAAAGATTATTTAAGTGGATATTGAAAACAAACCAATAATTCTTTGTTTGGGATGGAATCAAAGAGTGAAGGTTTCATCCAGCCTTCAGCAACCAGCCATCCTCCAAGATTAACGGCTCTGATCATCTGATCATTATTTGAGTTAGGCTATGTTTGGCAAACTAGCTGATAAGTTAACTTATGACTGATAAGGTAGCTGGTGACTGATAAGGTAGCTGGTGACTGATAAGGTAGCTGGTGACTGATAAGGTAGCTGATAATAAGTTACGTTTGGCAAAAACTAGCTGATAAGGTAGCTTATGACTGTAAAAGGACAAAAAAAGACATGTTTGAAAATTAGTGGTGTAAGACTTAGCAAGGGTATATTTGGAATGAAAAAATAAAAAGTCTCATAAGTCATCAAAAGGTTGGTGAGAGTAGCTTTTCAAAAAGCTAACTTATAAGCTAACTTATGGTCATCCAAACATGTACCTGACTTATAAGGTGACTTATAAGTTAGCTTATAAGTCACCTTATTTTTACCAAACAATGCCTTAATGGTTCTTCCATTGCAGGTGATCAAGATGGCAAATACGGAAATGATACCCAAAAGTTGACTTTTTATAATTGATGTTTTCATTTTACTCGAGATTGACTATTAGTTATTTAATTATTTTATTTAAAAGATAAAAATAGAACAAAGTTCTTAATAGAAAAATACAAACATCTTATTAGAGAATTTTTAATAAATATTTTATATTTTTTTCTGTCTTTTATTAATTTTAAACGATGCCCGTTTTCCCATAGAAAAAAAAAAAGCTTTAGCATACCCAATTAGAGCAATATTTACTACTAAAAGCAAAGGTATTATAGACAACATAAATAGTTGGTAAACTATGGAAACAAACTTGATTTTACTAATGGTATTCTAACAAAAACAAGCATTTATAAAAAGTTGGTTGATAAAAGCTACTGACAATTTTTCGACAATCGTTAACGACGGCTTTCGACGGTTCCATTTATTGACGGCTTTTCAACGATTTTTCATCGGTTATAATTCAGACATAAAATGTATAAAACCAATTATCTTGGATTATACAAATATTATTATCACATATTGGCAATAAATGGTGCTAAATATGTTTTAATTATCTTTGACAATTTGACATATCTTCTTTAGTTGATTCTTATCATAGACCCATACCCTAATTAAATCTCAACTTCTAGAGCCTTTGGCACCCATCATTTGATCATAACAAAATTGGAATTTTGTTCTAAAAGTTTCCAACGATACCGAGTAGAATAGTCTTCCATTCATACTATAAGAATGTTTAATTATGTACTTTTTAATTTAAAAACCATTTTCTATTTTATGTTGGGTTCATAAATTGTATCATATTTTCTCTTCATAATTAGAGTTGACAATGGATAAGGGTATCCCTGTTATCCGTTATGTTTCGACCCATTGAATAAGGATATGAATAAAAAATTATATCATATTTTATGCAGGGTTTAATTATATGATCCGTTTTTCATGATAAGGTTTTATATTAAATTTTAGAAGATGTCTCCACTAATTAGATCCATTGATTATTTTAATAGCCTCCATCCAATAAAACAACCTACAAATTTTTGTTTCCATTAACAAACCTATATAGTATTCCTTTTAAGACAACAGGGTCACTAAATCTTACACTAAACACTAAATTTGATGTAAATGTTACCATTCACATCTCCAATGGGGTCACTATTTTTCACACTAAATTTAGTGTGATGAATAGTATCACACTATATTTGGTGTTACACTATTTTTTTACACTATTTTTAACACAACTTTTCAATGTAAAAATGATTTGGTGTAAAAAATAGTGTTACTCATTGGAGAAAATTTACTAATAACACTAAATCTTACACTATTTCTTACACTGCTTTTGACATTTGGTGTAAAAAATAGTGTTACCCATTGGAGATGATCTAATCATTTAGGACTTCCTTTTTCAATGAATTTTCATTTTTTTACTTTCTTAAAACATTAAACATTTATAAAAGCTTTAACATCTCATCTTTTACTTGACACTTAACCAATCCTATACATCCACAACTTTCACCAATTACTTACTAGACAGCGGATCTTGAAACGTCATGGTAAGTCTAAATCTTATATTATATTTTTATTTATTTTTATATTTAGTCATTTTTGTTTATTATGTTTAGCCGTGCCTAATTTACTTATTGAAGAAGTAATTTATACATTGCAGAAAAGATTAGTTTGGAAAAAATTGTAAAGGACCTTAAAAGTAAAAAAATAATCATGTTTTTTGAGTTTGAATATCTTTTAACTTTCATTGGTGTCTTTTTTTTTGTGATTTCTATAAATTATATATCTATTATATAGAAATGTATCTATGAAACTTGTGTTTGTTATATATTCGTATGAAAGATTAGGCTTGGCTCCTTGGCTTACAAAGCTTGTGTTTCACCACTGAGGATATGGATAAATGATTTTTTTCCCGTTATCTATTACCCGTTACCCGTTATGATATATATATATATATACATGTATAATTATATAAAGTTAAATATTCAAATAATTATATTATTAATATTTTTATTGATGGGGTTTACATGAACTTTAAAAACAAATATGGTAGCAGAAATAATGACAAGAATCATATAACTAAACCCAATAAGGAAAACACAGTAAATGATATTAACAACAAGAAAGAAAGAGATTGACGAACCTTTAATTTTAACACGTAATCGGATTGTCTACGTGAAGACCTCAACCACTTCGAGTCTAAAACTTGCTTAGGAAGGTAGTAACAAAAGGAGATTACCTCTAGTGGTTTGTACCCAATTTATCCAAGATTATTCTTATGAATATCCACCCAAGTGTGGCACGAGCACCCACAAGGAATGGAGCAAAGAGAGAAGAGAAAAACTTAAGTAAAAATACTTGAGTTGGTGTAAAAGATTTAGGAGCTACATGCTTCTATTTATAGAGGCAAGTTACTTAGTGCCAAAACAACTACTTAAGTTTTATAGATAACCCTTTAACTTTCAAAGAATAACCAATTGGCTCTTGCACTTTTAATTGGCACAAATTAGTTTTAAATTAATTCCAATTAATTCTATAAATTTTTTTACAATAATTTCTAATTAATTATTATCAAATAATAATTAATAAACTATTTATCTCTCTCTTAATTATTCTAATAACTCTTGGAAAATTGAGGGCAACCCAAAAAGACTCATGCTATTAATGGAAAGTCATGAGTAATTAGTTATGATTTTGGACGCCCATTCTAACATTTATAACGTTGTCGTATGTTAATTTATACTTTATTTGATTTTTATCAAGTAAAAATGATTTAAAGGTAAAAATATTAAATACACGAAAAATGTTGTCTTATAATTTCTATATTACTTTTGAAATATTTTAATTTGAATATGTTTTTGGTAATATTTAAATGATTACTAGAACAAATTACATATATAAAAACTATTTACGAACTTATATTTTACTTATATATTTGAGGTTTAACGATATTATTATTGATCAAAATAATTTTTTTTGTTTTACCATTTATCCATTACCTGTTTCGTTACCTACTCTTTTTAATAGGTAGGGTAGGATATGGATAAAAGTTTTTTGAGATGGATAATACCCCGTTTCGTTACCCGCTATTTTAATTGGATTAGATAACGGAATAAATCTTACCCTACTCATTACCAGCCCTATTAATAATGTTGTAAGAAACTAAAAAATTTATAATTAATAAAAAAATGCATATTTTCAGATAATTTTTTTTCACTATTTTACTCATTTTAAATGAACTGTTTGATTTTCTAGCCATTTTCTTGTAATAGTTTACAAAATTGACATCAAGTCCGTCAAATGCAGCTCCTCCATTAGCAGACCTAACTAAAAGAAAATTATATATATATGTATGTGGATTTTCTTTTGTGAACCAAGTATATGGTGTGAACTTTGTGGACCATTGATGATCACATGCCCGTTCCTGACAAGTTTTGGGCCCTGGGCGAGATGTAAATAAGGACCCATCTTGAGTACGAAAAAGATCATCAATATTCTGTTTATTTTTCACAAGAAATAGCATTGAATTCAAGAAATATTAATAATGCATGTAAAACCATTTTCAAAGTATTCCTAGATGCCAAATCAATGAATAATTATTTTGAAATTAATATCATCTACCATATCAATTTTTACACAATATCACCAAAAATATCCTATGATATAACTTTACTATAGAGATTGACATCAATTGAGGTCAAAATGTTGACTATCAGAGTAATACTCTATGTAAATCAATATAATTAATTTGATAAATCAATAACACTCTATCTTGTTTTAGAGATGGAGGTGTATTTAAGATTTATGAACTCAATATTGGTGATAAGGAATCAAAAATGCATTAAAAAATAATAGTAGTTACGAAATCTTAAATATAAATATAAGTTAGACTGTTTCGTAAGGTTAGTAATTTCTTCAAAAGATACTAGTTTTCTTATAATTAATAACATGAAATCTACTATATCTAACTAGATATATAGAATTAAGATAGAAGTAGTAATCAAAAGAGTCACTTTGGGATGGATGATAGAGAATATATCAAGGTTTTCTAGGCAAGTAATTTTAGACTATTGTACTAGATAAAAAAACATAGAGAAACTATAAGATGAATGACCAATTAACATTTTACATATTTTACTTTCCAATGCAATAAAATAATACAAGTTTAAGTCCTTAATATAATACAAAATAGTTCAAGTCCTATTAGATACTAATAAATTTATGTATTTTATTTACTAGTTTTTTTTACTACTATAATATACTAGAAAATTTCGGGCCCTTATTAATTTTGGGCCCTGGGCGTACGCCCGGCCCGCCCTCCCCAGGGACGGCACTGACCAATTAGATTTTTTCATGGAACTACCTAAATTAAATAAATAAAAAGGGAAAATCATGGACGGATATCTTGGTTAGCAGATGCATTTGGTGGACCTGATGACTATTTTGTAAACTTTATGAAAATAGCTAGGAGATCAAATCACTAATTTAAAATGGCTAAAATAATGGATTTCAATTTCAGATACGTCATTTAATTGGTTATTCATTTTTCATTGCACAAATTTAAATTGATAATTTTTTTATAAATCTAATAGTTATATTATAAAGCTTTTGTTTGATACACATTTAGAGAAACATTTAATTAATTTAAAACTTAAAAACAAGATTTTTTTTATTAATAGAGTGATTAAACTCATTTTAAAAAAAATGATGGCTAGAAAAGACTTTTAAGTTGACTTCAAAATATGTATCATTTTTTCTTATTTGATTAAAATATCATTAATTAATTAATCTAATAAAGGGTGTAAAATGAAAAATAAAGTTGTAAGAAAGACAAAAAAAAAAAAAAAAAAAAGACAAACCAAAAGGACTCAAATTGTAATTTACTATTTGATTTAATAAGACAAAAAAGAAGAAAAGACAAAAGATATCAACTACTCTTTTAACCATGGTTAGTCAAAATGACCAAAACTGAAATAAAACACAAACAATAGTGACAAAAGTTGTAATTAGTTTATAAGAAGGATCAAACTTGATAGTAAGTGTAAACCATAAGGACTAAAATTGTATTTTACTGTAATAAAAATGATGGAAGTTTTTGAATTTTCATTGAATTCCATAAATTAAAGAATTAATCCTTCATTTACTTAAGTGAAAGAATTGAATTTCACCTTTTTGCATACACTTTAACCAACATCACCTACCCGTTGCCCACCACAACCATGTTACTATTGTCATTGTCACGCCCCATCCACCACCAGCACACCACTCACAACCACCAGCCACCGTCCGACCCCTACCCACCCTCCACGGTTCACCTATACCTACCCTACCCACCGATTACAATGTCATTATAGTCATCACAAAGACTACCACCCACTAACCCTCGCCCCACCTACCACACCCTCTGAGTGACCACCATTCAATATTGTCGTCACGATGGCCATACTCTCCTCAACCCTATCACACACCCACCCATCGATCACCATGCCGATATGGTTGTCAAAATGACCACCATCCGTTTGGACCCACCCTACTACCCGCCCCAACCCAATCGACCGACCACCATGCCACTATTGTATTAACAACTGTAACACCCGCAATTTTCGGTTGTAATAACGACTCGTTAATAGAATTTGGAAAATAGAATTTTGGATCAAACCTTGCATTTAATGGTTTAGTATGTTAGAGAATCCAATTACGAGTCCAACGGTCCTTTCGGAATCGAAATCGGAGCTATAACGAAGAAGTTATGACCAAAACAGTTTTCGTCCTGAAAAGTGCAGCATGCTAGCGGCCGCTAAGATTTTGGTCTAGCGGCCGCTAGGGGGAGTTTTTCTTGGTTCTGTTGTCTCACAAAATTAGTTAGCGACCGCTAGCGACTGTCGGGTTAAATAGTCTCCTTCTTCATTTTGACATAACTTTCTCACCTCAACTCCGTTTTCTTTGGTTCAAATTGCGATTTTCTCCATTTTCCAAGCTCTTCAAGATCCCATTGTTGGTTTGATACTCAATATAACAAGACTTGAAAGCTAGATCTCCTCCACCTTCATCTTCTTCACCTCTTACCTTCAAAACCTCCATTGTTGGATTTTTGTGCTTCTCCATTTCAAGGGTTTATTCAAGATCTTACTAGGTGAGCTTATCTAAACCTTGTTGGGTTGTTTTAACCTATGTGTTAGGAGTTATAAACTAACCTAGAGTTCCGATTTACCTGATTTTAGGTTTTCCCACATTTTGACCTAAATCTTGGATTTGGGGGTTTTGGTTACAAACCTCAAGGTGAGTTCTCTATATGGTTTTAAAGTATAGATCTAGTGTTGTATGATGTAGTTATGGAACTAATCCAAGGTATTAACTCCTTATCAGTTTAGGTGTTTACTCAAGCTTTAAGCTAGGGTTCTTGGTGAAAATTGGGGCTTTTGGCTTTACGAGCCTCAAGGTGAGTTGTTAAAACCGTTTTGTTAAAACTGAGAGCACGTCATCTTGCTTGATTTACTTATATTGTTGGTCATTGTGAATAAACATGATTTTTGGATGAAATGCCTAAATTGTTAGGTTTAAGGATTGCCGTGAAACGAATGAGTAGCGATGCTTATATGTATGGCTTAACTTGGATTATCGTATACATGGAGTTGATTATTGTATGCTACTAATGCATGAGTTATATCCATGTGATTATATGATGAATGTATTTGTGAGAAATACGTGTTATTATGTATGACACGGAATGATGTGAAGGAATTGAATCCCGAGCATGTTGGCTTGTATGAAGTAAATGAAAGTATTGAGACTTGCAATAATGCTTTAATGTTATGGAGCACCGCCAGTCAAAAGGTGTGATGCTATTGGTCGCTAGTCAAAAAGTGGACCGGGATGTCACTAGTCAAAAGGTGAGTACCCATGTTTTTACGCAAACGTGAATTGGACAATGTGGCTCTAGTCAAAAGGTGTACACTGTGTCAATTTTTGAAATGAGATTGATTTAAAGTGGCACTAGTCAAAAGGTGTGCACTTTCAAGTTTACACGAGTTTGACTCAGTCTTGGTGGCACTAGTCAAAAGGTGCGCATCTATGTCCCTCGCCATTCGTGTGGCCGCGAATGTGCCTGGCCTCTGAGGTTGTCTATTTGAGTCTTCGTAGGAGGACGACAACGGGGTGTCTCGACTCTGAGGTGTAACTTGTTTGGCGAAAGTGGGTCGCTCCCACGGTTTTCAAAGATAAAAGATAAACCGGTTTAACATGATGCATTTTGTTGCTAATACAGTATTGGTCTCACGCAGTCTCCCGGAAACAGCTTGGTCTCACGTGAACCTAAGTTTACTTAGGAAATAAACAGATAAATTCAAATAGTTCTACTTTGTTTAGACGATCCTGTAACACACTCGAGCCACGAGCGTTCACCCTCGCGTCACGAGATCCTTTTTACAGACTTCGACCGTGATTTCGATGCTCGTTTTGAGTCTCTTCCAAGCTCCTTTTCTCAATTTCCAAATATCTCTAGAGATCTTCGTTAACGTTTGATATGATACATATCTTTATCAACAATCAATAAATTTTATGTGTGTTTGTTTAGAATGATTCTGTCACTGTAGATTCACACTATCAAAATACAAAGCACCATCATCATCATCATCATCATCTAGGTACCATGTGGTGGGGTTGCATGGCAAGGATGGAAGTGGGAGGCGGAGATGCGTATCAACATATGGGTCGAATCAAGTGCTCTATGTAGATATATGCATACACACATATATACATTTAGAGGGTGTTTGGATAAATTTTTTAAAAGTGACTATTAATGTATTGGCTTTTTTAAATGGCCAATAAGTTAAAATATCATGTTTGGATAATGTAAAAGGATTTTTCAAACGTGCTTTTTTGAGATGGCATGCAGGGCCGATCTTGAAGTTTTTCATGCTCATGGCGGAAAAACTAAAAAATGCCCCCAATATTAAAAAAAAACATATATTTTCATTGCCAAATCGACAGCCATCCTTGATACGGCTTCTATTAAATATAAAAAAGTAACACAATGTGGGATTTAAATAAAAACTTTGAGAGATAAGACATAACATATGCAACTTTTGCAACCTTCGGCTTATGGTGCATGAAAAGAAAAACTTACTAGAATTATATCTTTAGGCAAAAAAAACAATGGCATCGATTATTTTACCACAGTAAAGCATTTACAAAAAAACTTAGTTTTGATAGTGAGAATAATACTCATATAGCTTTAAGAATTTTAAACTTTATGACTTTAACGTCGTGTTCTCGAGTTTTTTAAAGGAATGAAAGAAAATGATTTCTATTATTTTATATAAATTAACAAAAGTGTGTTGTCGAGTTTTTTTAAATGAAAAAAAGGAAAAAATTTGGAGGAATAACTTTTCTCTTTTTATTTTTTCAAATTCATCATCCCAAATACAAACAAAGAAAAGTTGGAATTAGATATAAACATAATTTAAAACAATCTTGTATATGTTCATAATATTTAAATTATCACATGGAAAGCAAGTGTCAACTTCACTTGTAGCTTGACGGTAGAACACTTCTTTCTTAAGTCATACGTCCTTGGTTTTAATCTAAGTGCTCTATATTTTTTTCATTAACAATTGCTAAGAATATAGGCCATAGCTTGGCCTGATGAGTGTGATGCCCTGGGCTTGGCTGCTGCCCATGGCCCAAGCCATCACAGCCATGGGCCAAGACCGGGCCTGAAAGCAATTTTTGAAAAGTCATGACTTTTTGGTTTTGGCTTTTTGAGGAAAACTAACATAAAAAACTTCTCAAAAAGCTCATAAGTTAAGCCAACGCCCTTTTAAAAAATAACCTATTAGCTTATTTGCTTTTATCACCATAAAAGATAATTCAAACAATTATAAAAAACCCATTTTCTCACCATCATAAGTCGTGCACTTTTAATCAAAAGCACTTTTGAACCTCAAAAAACATATCCAAATACCCTCTTAATCTTAGAAATCATTTGGAAGTTGGAAACCATCGATCCAAATTTAAAGTTTGTTTCTTAATTTTATTTCCATACGACCTTCGGGCCGGGCATGAGCGAGGCTATGGGCCTGTAACGGTTTACATGGTCGAGAAGATTAGTCAGGTGTCCAAATAGATCCGGGATACCTCTTTAACTTTGGTCGGAGCGTGTGTGTATTTATCTGTCGTCCAAAAAAAAGATAGCCCCAACACCTTAGTACATTTTAGCAATAATGGAATTAAAATGTCCTCCTGCTAGCGTATGAGATAGATGGTTGTCTACTTTTAGTGCATGAGACAAGGAATAGGCATTCTAAGGATCATTCCGGAGGGGGATCGAGACCATCGGTGGAGTTGGTGGTTCTTGAAGATAAACCATGGAAGATGGTGTCATGGTGATGATGAGGTTTAAAGGTAGGTAAAATTGTCCATTTATTCAAAGTCATGATTATAGATTATTAAATTTTATTTAAAATAATTAAAAGTTGTCAAAAATTAATATTATTTGAGTAGATATGATATTTTGATAGTTAGGCCAAAAAATATATGATATTTGTATATTAAACATGATATTTTCGGTTTTAATAAAGGTATATATAAAATCCTAAAAAGATATTTAGTTGTAACTTTATGTTTTTTTATTTATTTAGAAATCCTTATAATAGAAAGTAAATTTAAATAATTTCAAAAGCTAATATGATATTTTAAAATTGTATTTTTTTGAACGACATGTTGGTGTAACGGAGTATTATCGTGCCACTATGGTACCAAGTCAGCTTAACCATCCAGTTTTCATTTAAAGGGCTTCACGACATCAGCTGAGATTCGAACCCGACACCCGTTCAGAGAAAATCCCCCACAATGGACTCCAGTAAAAGTCAAACTCCTAACCTTCATCATATGAGAACTATAACTCACGCATCAGACGAACTGAGCTGACCATCATTTACAATATTTCAAAATTGTATTAGATTTACCTTTTTCTTCGTTAAAAAGGTCTCCAAAACAAAGTGAAACAGAAAACACTAGTGTAAACATAGTGGTTGGAGATGATGACCACCCAACCACTAGAACCCCTATTGATTCTCTTTATTTCCCAATATGTCTTATAAATATTCATTCTTTCTATTTTAACTATAACCAAAATCAAACCCTCCCTCCTTTATTTTGGGCAATCAATCAACATAAAGCAACAAAACTTTCCAAGTCTATTCATTTGTGTTTTCTAACAAAATCTTAAACAACAACATGAATCTAGGCATGTTTACACTGAGTGAATTGATCATCTTTTTTGTTTCTTGGCCACTTCTTTTCTTCTTCTATCATTTGATTATTAAGCCAACTACTTCTTCAAAAAGCTTACCACTTCCACCCGGTCCATATCCGTGGCCGATCATCGGCAACTTCCTCCATTTCGGAACGAATCTCCACACTCGTCTGGCCGACCTGGCTCGACTTCATGGACCCCTCATGTCACTCCGGCTTGGCCAACAAATCTTGATCGTTGGATCGTCCTCCACCGTAGCTTCGGAGCTTCTCAAGACCCATGATCACACTCTTTCGGGTCGACCCGTTTCAAGATTCCTTCAAAACAGAAAACCAACCATTCACAACATGAATCTTGTATTCTCATCCGAATGCAACGATGGTTGGAGGACGCTGCGTAATATCTACAAATCCGAGCTTTTTTCGCGAAAAGCGTTGGATTCTTACGAGAAAATGAGAGAGAATAAGGTTATGGAGATGATGAAGTACTTGATTTCAAAGGAAGCTGAAGTTATAGCTATAAAGGAAGTTGCTTTTGCAACTTCTGTGAACATATTAGGTAATGCAACTTTATCTATGGATCTTGTGGACTTTGAGGGAAATGGGAAAGGTGGAAGTATTACGGATTCTTTACGAAAAATTGCGGAGTTGGCTTCGACTCCGGTGTTAGGAGATTTGTATCCGGTTTTCGGTGGATGGGATGTCCAGGGATGGTGTAAGCAAGTTATGCATATTATAGGAGTAGAGCTTGGAGATGTTTGGAAGGATAGTCTCCAGATGAAAAGAAATGGAAATCATAGTTCATCAGACCTAAAAGATTTCACACATGTTTTGATTGAAAAAGGCTTTACAGATCAACAAATTAATGCTATGATGGAGGTATCTCTCTCTCTCTCTCTCTCTCTCTCTCTCACACACACACACACACACACACACACTCACTCTCTCTCCCTCTCTCTCTCTCTCCCTCTCTCTGTGTGAGTGTATGCCTTTGTGTTAAGTCTTCTATGGATAAAGTTGTTTGTATTGATTAAAAATATCTGTTTAGATTGGGAAAGTTTTGGTTTATGATGACTTCTCCATAGATGTAATTAGCATGGTTTTTAATTGGGAGCGGTAGGTTTGAAAGTTTTTTTGGCATCCTCCATGGAGCTCCGTCTTGGAAGCTTTACTGGATAAGCAGCTTTCTATATTAATTATTAAGCAACTAAAGCAACTACCAAACTGGTTGAATAAGCTATGAGTCCCATTGAACTTATTAAGTTGCTAACAAACAAACCTTAAAATTGATTAGGAACCTGGGAATTGTTGGCAATGTAACTACAAGTGGCATATTCATCATGAATACGGAGGTGTTATTCATCATGGATGTGATTCAAAATGAATCACATCTGTATAACACATGTGATGCATGATGAATAACTCCTCCAAATTCACCATGATTAAACATGTTATTCATGATGAATATTAACTTCGAAGAGGGACATGTGGCGTACTACGGGTGGTTTTTAGGTTCCTAATCAGTTTTGAGTTTCCAAGAGAGCTTCCCTCTCTCTGTATATAATCTCATCTTTTAATTAGTTCATTCTCTTTGTTAGGAGCTATTTGCAGCAGGAACTGAAACTACAAGTGCAACCGCTGAATGGTTAATGGTAGAGCTTCTCAGAAACCAAGAACTAATGCAAAAAGTGCGAGACGAAGTTACAAAAAATATTGTGGGAAACATAGTAAAAGAGTCGGATTTGGTTCATCTTTCATTCCTAGAAGCTTGCTTCAAGGAAACACTTAGGCTACACCCTGCAGGGCCACTTCTATTGCCTCATAGAGCTATAGAAGCATGTGAGATAATGGGATACACGATTCCAAAAGATAGTCAAATAATGGTTAACGTTTGGGCAATCAATCGTGACCCGAACATTTGGGATGATCCTTTAAGCTTTAAACCTGAAAGATTTGTGGGATCAAAGTTGAGTTATAAAGGCAATGACTTTGAGTTCCTACCATTTGGGTCTGGAAGAAAAATGTGTCCAGGAGAAGCAATGGCTTCTAAGATAGTGCTCTTAACGGTTGCTTCTTTGATTTTGAACTTCGATTGGATCCTTCCTGATGACGTGAATCCTAACGAGATTGACATGGAAGAGGAAATGGATATTGCTATGCACAAGAAAGAACCATTGCGTGTAATTCTCAAGTGTCGTATGCAAGGCAAGAATTGATGTCATGGTTTCGGTTTGATCATGACGATAAGCTTCATTAGTGATTCGAAGGTTTTTATTGTAAGTTGTAATATTCTAATAAGATGTTGTATGTTTTCATATATGTATATGTAGTTGATTCCGCATAGGAAACCGATGGTAAAGATTAGTCGTGGTGATTTCAAAACTACCAAATTTTGGGCTTAAATCGGAATTCAAAGAACTAAGAAACTTGGTTGGAAAAATAAACCTAACCATCCGAATTATACAACCAAACTATAAAAAGATCATAAATAACCGATAAGACACACAAAAAAACGCAAATGAGAAACAAGAAAATTGACCATAATATAGAAGTGCCTTAAAACATGTCAAAACAACTTTTTTGGGCTTGAAAAACATAGTAGTTAACCTCAATAGGACATCTTACCGGTTAAGGTTTGGTGTTGGGAAAAACCCACCCAAGTTCGAATCCGGGGTGAGCAACCAGGGGCCACTGAGTATTAATCCTAGGAGAGTATGCTTTAGCTCTCAGTAAAAATTACCAAGGATGTAGTCTAAGCAAACCCAGATAAACCTTAACAAAATATTTATTGCATCTGTAAAACAAAGTCATGTATTAGAAGTTATGCGTGTTTAAACATGACATCTCTTGGCTCGATTTGAGAAATGTTAAGTGGGCCCACTACGCTTTATGGGGAGGTTCATTTAACTTTACATTTTTATGTTAAAGTATATTAAAAAAGTTAAAAATTTAATTCTTCTATATCTTATAGTTTCTTTTTGAAGAAAAAGATAAAGAGATGTCAGGTAGGTTACACGTTTCTCACGTGTATATTTACTATATTACATGAAATATATGAGAACAACTTTATTTTTAAATGACTATATAACAACTGTATTTTTAGTGACTATATAAATTTAAATATCATTTAGGTAAATAATATCTATTTTTATCAAAATAGCTTTTGATTTCAAAATGAATTATAACATTTAGCGGGGAATGGGCCCACGGTAGGAATACGAAAATATCAAAAAATTCTTTGAAATCGAAAATTTTTTAAATTTTTTTTAAATCAAGTAAAAAAAAACTTTAAAACTTTTGAAAGGGTTGATTTAAACTAAAAATATAGAGAAAATTATTTTTGTAGCCACTTAAAAAAACATAAATTCAATTTTAGCCAATCTCTTTCGAGTTTTCGCGAAATAGCCCACCAAGTCGCCGTAGGCAAAGTCGCCGGAGGCGACTCCCTATTTTCATGCCAAAAAAACGCCGTTTCCGGCGAGTTTGTCACCGCCGGCGACCAAGTCGCCCCACGTAGAGTCGCCGGAGGCGACTTCTTCAAACACCTGCAAACACCCCACAAGTCCCTGAAAATGTGAACAAGTGTTTAGAGCCTTTGGGTGTTTCTCAAGATTCGGAAAGCTTCGATTTTTCACAGGTTTTGAGCCCATTCTTGATTTGGGTTTTCTTGGTTTTTGATGTTTTCAATTGGGTTTTTGTTAATTTCTTGTTTTCTGCATTGTGTAATTTTGGGTGTAGATTCTTGATCAGGAAGAAGAAAATGGCGAAACCGAAGAAAAGAGTCTGATAACGAGGTTGTTGTTTACCGATTCCATTGAGAAATTTCAAGAAAATGAAGATGATGATGATGCTTCGTTATGGTGGTGTTTGTGAAAGTTTGAAGAAGTCGCCTCCGGCGACTCTACGTGGGGCGACTTGGTCGCCGGCGGTGACAAACTCGCCGGAAACGGCGTTTTTTGGCCGGAAAACAGGGAGTCGCCTCCGGCGACTTGGTGGGCTATTTCGCGAAAACTCGAGAGAGATTGGCTAAAACTGAATTTGTGTATTTTTAAATGGCTACAAAAATAATTTTCTCAAAAATATATTAGACAACTTTAGAGACATTTATGGCCACCCTAAAAGTGTCCCACTATAAAAAAATTCTTAGATCCGCCGCCAATGTCATATTATTTCTTTTTTAGTTGTCCTTTATATTAAAAAAATGCACACTTTATATGTTTATGCTAAGTTTTTCCGTTGGTCCATATTCAACAAGATTCAAGATGAAAATAGGGATTTGTATGAGAATCATGATAGGTTTGTCTATTTTAATAGAAAGCTTTCAAAGGGGTTACACACACACACCTTCACATCCTATATTTCAATAAACGACTCTCATGATCAAAGCCCTACGACCAAGTTTCCTTTACATAGGTGTCCAGTACAATAAAGCCCAAGCTATAAATTAAGCTATTAACAAAGATCACTGAACAGATTCAGTAATAATTTCTCAAGCTACAAATTGAGCTAAATATCTAACAGAATGAAGACAAGGATCATCATTATTTATCCGGTCTTAGGAGAGCAGGATCAATAGACATGTTGTAACAAACTCCCCCATTTAAACTCCTAATGTCCTCGTCAGACCTACCTAACATCTTTTTCCTTGTAATCGGCAATGTAGGATTCATCTAAGATGTTACAAACATCCCCCAATGACTCATCTTACCCGATGAGATTTGTCCCAGATACCATTTATAACTCCCTAAACCTAAAGCAACACACTAGCCCAATAATTTCCACTATGGTTTAAGTTATATTTGAAGTTATTGAGCCAACTTATTTCTTTGGGCTTTGAAATGTTTTAGCATTAGGGTTTTAGGAGGGCTCATTAATTCTTTCTTTTGATTTTCAGATCTCTTGTACAACTCATCAATGTACAACTCATCAATGTTATGCTACTAATCCTCTTAGAAAACCTCATCTTTACAAAGTGACGATTCAGAAAATTAATTCCCCAAATGACGATTCAAACTCCCGATTAGTGATTGAAGATGATATATGTATAAGGTCAGAGTTTGGATTTCCGTGTTAACACAACTACAACAAATCTAACCTATTGTGTCGACAAAGCTCGTCGCTAAATATGAACATTTCGTCACTAGAGGTCTATTGCGACAATTATCGTTGCTATAGAACTTGTGGCTTTTAAAATCCGTCGTTGTAGCTACCTATTGCTACAACATATCATGGCTAAGAACTAAAAGCTAGCCCTTTAAGTGGGTGGAAAAACTTAATTTTATACTTATAGCAATGACTCTTGGTCATTGCTATGCCTTTGTCGTTGTAGATGACATTTTCTTGTAGTGATCTCCACCGATTCACTCTCAATCAATCGCTCCTCTTGCGATTCCAATCAAAATAATGTTTTTGTTTTCTGTCTTTACTTCTGTGTTGATTTCTCTATCGATTCCATTACGGCTAGAGATCGAATTAACTATTTTCCTTTATTGATTTCATCAGATGTCATTTGATTTTGGTTTTATAATGTTGTGTTGTATTAGATGTGTTTTCATCAGATGTGTTGTATCTGATTTGATTGCTCTGCCACCCATCGTAGCCTCGGTGTTCATATCGGCTTCTTTAGGTGATTGTCTTCTCCATGTTCGTGTTGGGTTTGTTCTTCTTCTAATATCCTAGATACTACCAAAGAATGACTTTTTTCGGGAGATTAGCCGCCGATAATTTACTAACTCTATAGAGCACTACTCAAAGTTTAGCGGGTGCATTTTTCACACCAAAAAATTAGTTACAAAATTTACTTCAGTGGATACACAAGACCCTATCAACATGAATCGGTCCAACCCTGATGATATCAATTTACTTTTCACAAATATATTTCATAACCAAAGTTAACAATTATGCACCATCTATTTTATTTGTATTTTAGATAATATAATGAGAGTATGTTGTGATTTTATATTAAAACAAGACGTATGTTGTTATTTTTACTTAAAAATAACAAATTATGTAAAATATTAAAAGCAAGAAAAATGACTTATTATTTAATGCAATCTTTTATTTAGTATCAAATATTGTCTGGTGGGGGGGAGGTGGGGTTCACAATTAGAAAATTTTGGTTGAAATTTTACATCCAATAATTGGCTTTTAGCTTTTTCCATAAGCCTAAGAATTGGCTTTTGGCTTTTTACATAAGCCTAAGAAGCCTTCTCATTTTCAGATGGGTGTTTTTTTTTTCTATAATACTTTCTTTCATTCTAAAATTATTGTTCAGTCTTAGACTTTTGAAGTCTTTCTTTCTCGATTTTGACCTTAAATATTTTTGTTTATGTTATATAATAATTGATGCAAAATACATGAATGAATTATGTTTTTAATGTATTTTCATTGGTATAATTTTCAACAAGTATTAAATAACACAAACAATAATCGAGAAAGAAAGACTTCAAAAGTCAAAAGTGGACAATAATTTTAGGACGGAGTGAGTAATTAAAAGTTTACAACCTCTTGGTCAACGAATTTGCAATGTAGTGGTGGTGGTGTAGATGGTGGTAGCAAAGGTGATTGTGGTGGTTAACATGTGATTTCAATGTAATATCATATGTGATTTAATATAATATAATTGGTTACCATGTGATTTCAATGCACAATCATGTGTGATCACAAAAACATATGTGATTTCAATGGAGAATCATATGTAATTTCAATGCAAATTCATATGTGATTTGATATAAGCTGATGGGGTTAACATGTGATTTCAATGCATAATCATGTGTGATCACAAGATCATATGTGATTTCAATGCAGAATCATATGTGATTTCGATGTAAAATCATATGTGAAATCATCAATACAAAATCATACATAAAATATGCAAAATGGTGGCGGCGAAGGTGGTGTAGGGGTGGTAGAGGTGGTGTTGCTGCTGCTGCTGGTGGCGGCGGCGGTGGTGGCGCCGGTGGTGCTAGAGGTGCCCATGGTGCCGAAGGTACTCGCTGTGGTGTCGATGGTGTCAGAGGTACCGATGGTGTAGGTGGTGGCGACGGAGGTGGTGTAGGTGCCGGTGGTGCCGAAGGTACTGGTGGTGTGGGTGGTGGTGGTGGTGGCAGGGGAGGTGATGTGGGTGGTGCTGTTGCTCCTGGTGGTAGAGGCGATGGTGGCGGCGGTAGTGGTGGTGTCGCCGGCAGCGGAGGTGGAGGTGTTGGCGGAGGTAGGTGGCCATGTAGGTGGTATGGGTAATGTATTTGAAATATAAAAATAGATGACTAAAAATCATTCTCATATTCTCTTAAAAAGTTTTCATTGTCGCATGGTCCTTTATGTATATATTATTAATGATAGAACAATTTTCATAAAAAAGACCAATAATGGTATTTCATGATTCATGTTTTTCACATCACCCTCTATGTCCAATTTAAAATATAATCGTTTACTTAATTTACAATTAAGTTTTATTTGTAAATTTTTGTCTAATCGATCTCACAAAAACAGTTTGATCTTACTGAACTTGACTCTTATATATATATATATATATAGAGGAATAGAGGAAAGTTCAAATGTGAACCACTTTTTGGTTGTGAACGTGAGGGCAACCGAAACCGCGACACGTGGCGGAGACTAGTCAATAAAGGCGGCTTTGAGTGTGGTCCCCCCCTTTAATTCAATGCCCTCCCATGAATCGCGCCTAGTCATCCGCCGTGGACCTGACATGGCGCCTAGTCATCCGCCACGTGTCGCGCTCTCGGCTGTACTCATGTTCACAACCAAGTTCATATTTGAACCTGCCCCTAGAGGAATAATCCTATATATATATATATATATATGTATATATGCTCTCAATACACACCTTAAGACCAATCTCAACCGTCCATCTAGTCTTAATGGATATATGGATTCATAAATACATTGATAGTTTCCTATTATAAATGGCGATGATAGTTAATGAACTCTAATTACATTCTATAAATATTTAAATTATAATAAATAAATATTCATTATTTCCATAAAATGCACTAATTCATTGGTTTTTAAGGTGTGCAACAATTGCAAAGTGTGCATTTGATTTTCCCTATATATAAAAAAACTATTTTTTTTTACCAAAGGAGTGTTAGCCTAGTGGTGAACCTGAGTTCAAGCCCTTGGGGACGCATTCTGGAGGTACGGGGGCTTCGACCCCGGGCTGCATGCTTTAGCAGTCGGGCTTCGGCCCAAAAATTGCCGAGGATTAGTCTGGGCCCAATGTGGTCTAGGATACCTCTTCCAAAAAAAAAACTATTTTTAGTTGGTTTTCACGGGTTTTTACAAAAAAGTGGTTTTTATTTGATTATTCCTCGATATAGAGGAGCCTTCATGTAAAAACCATTGTTTTTTGTAAAAACCCGTAAAAACCGACTAAAAAAAAAATTTACGATTTTTTTCCATCAAATGTTAGAAATGATATGTTGTTTCACATATATTTTTTTTCATAAGGTGAATACCATCCATGAATTTGTTTCATAATATGAATAAGAATGTTGTATAATTTCGATTCATAATATGAATATTTTTTTTTCATGGATGATACTTACATTATGAAAAATATATATATGTGTAACAATAGTTAATATCATTGTATTTGATAAAAAAAATCTTAAAAAAAAAACTATTTTTTAGTTGGTTTTCACGGTTTTTACAAAAAAGTGGTTTTTATTTGATTATTCCTCTATATATATATATATACCTACATAAATAGACATAGACTTAGGTTCACGTAACATCAAGCTTTTTTGATGAGACCCACGAAATCATGACTTTAGATATGAAACTTTACAGGAAAACACTGTGAAGATAGAAGAATTCAAACAATCATAATGAAAAACACTGTGAAAGGTAAAAAAAATCCAATCCAATGTAAAAAAAAATCCAAACCTTCACAAAAAAAACACCGTAAAGGTAAAAAAAAATCCAAACCTTAAGAAGATTTTTTTTTGAACATTCACAGTGTTTTCACTAGGAATGTTCGATTTTCTTTTACCTGTTTTGCTATAATTTAATCTCGTCGGTCTATCACATTTCATGTGAACCTGAACCCATATAATAAATTATATGTTTATCCTTAGTTTCTTCCTATTTAAAGAGGCTATAAAGTCCGACATTATTGTATCAAATTAAGGTTGTATAGCTCGAAACAACACCATGAATCTCGAAACATTAACAGTGAAAGATATCATCATCATCATTCTACTGATTCCATTGCCACTTCTTTACTTCTTCTTTCGGTTGATAACCAATTCTTCGAAACAACCACCACTTCCACCCGGTCCATATCCATGGCCGATTGTCGGAAACCTCTTCCAACTCACAAACAATCCTCATATCCATCTCGCAGAGATGGCTCGAGTCCACGGACCACTCATGTCACTCCGCCTAGGCCAACGAACCCTAATCATCGGCTCATCGTCTGCTGCAGCCGAACACATTCTCAAGACCCACGATCACGTGCTCTCGGCCCGAGACATATCGCGAGCGCTTCAGGACAACGAACCAACCGTTTACAACATGAATCTTGTTTTCACAGCGGAATCCGGTGACGGTTGTAGACATCTCCGTAATCTCTATACATCAAAGCTTTTTTCAAGCAAAGCTTTGGAGTCTTGTGTAAAGGTAAACTTTGGATTGTGTTTATTATAAAAACAAACATTCGGATCAAAACAACGGAAGCGAAAGAAACACACACTCCTTCAGAGATATGGCTACAATTGAAACAAGTAACAATTAAACGAATAAATATAGAAGAGGGTTAGAAAAACCTTTTGATAACCTGGAAGATTCCAATAATATGAAGCTCTCTATCAGGAGCACACCCCAAAGATCCAGTCACGTAGTTAGCAAAATCACCCCTTTTGTTTCTTTCTTTACCATCGATCACTAAAGAATAGGGATGTAAACGAGCCGAGCTGAGCCGAACTAGACACTTATCGAGCTGAGCTCGTTTAGGATTTTTTGAGCTCGAGCTCAAGCTCGGCTCGTCTAAGATTTATGAAAATCGGGCTCGACTCGTTTAAGCTATGCTCGTTTAGGCTCATGTATTATTTTGATATATATCTTTATTAAAATTATATATAAATATTAAAAACTAAAGATATAAAATATATATATATATTATTATTATATATTGAGCTCGTTTAGGCTCGCGAGCTTAAACGAACCCACTCTTTGGAGCTCGAGCTCGGCTCGTTTATTAAATGAGCTTTAACTTAGGCTCGAGCTCGAGTTCAAGCTCGTTAAGGCTCGGCTCATTTACATCCCTACTAAAGAATAACAAGTATAGACTAATTACTAGTTAGTCCCTCTAGTAATTCCAAATTAACTAAAACACTTTTAACTAATTACTCATTAACCCTCTAAAAGACTACTATTGTTTATTTATACGACTGGACTTTGTGTACAACCCAATAGGCCGATACATTTTAGATCATTACTATTACTATTTTATTGTGTTAATGGGCATAACTCCAACAGGTAAGAGAGGAAAAAATAACGGAGATGGTGAAGTACATTGGTTCGAAAGGCGGTGAAAAAAGTATAATCATAAAGGATGTGATGGTTGTAACTGTGATCAACATCATGGGTAATATGTTATTATCCATGGATCTTGTGGACTTTGAAGGCAATGGTATTGGAGCAGGTATTATAGGGTATGCCAGAAGACTTGCAACTTTAGCTATGAAGCCACCATTGGCAGACTTATTTCCAATATTGGGTAGATGGGGTTGTGAAGACTGGTGTAAGGAGGTCATGCATATCATACAAGAGGAGTTTGGAAATGTTTGGAAAGATATCCTTCATATGAAAAGAAATGGAAGCAATGTTTCATCAGATGTTAAGGATTTCAGTGATGTTTTGATTGAAAAAGGCTTCACAAATCAACAAATCAATGCCATGATACAGGTTTTTCTTTGTTTTCTCCCTCTATCTACTTTCAAGTTTTCACTATAATAACGTTGACTTAGGGATTGTTTCGCAAACTAGATGATAGTTGATAAGATACTTATTATGTTTGATAAAAACTAGCTTATTAGTACGTTAAATAACCAGAAAGGGTATCTTATAATAGAATAATTAATATTAATAAGGATATAACTAGAAAGAACTACAAAAAGATTTGAAATGATATTTTAATTAGCGTTTCAATAAGCTGGCTTATAATATAGCTTATGGTTCATCCAAACATGTATTAGCTTATAAGCTAGTTTATTTTTGCCAAACACATCCTTAGACCCAGTTAATTACCCGTATTACAATAAATTTTTGTTTACAAGACATTAAAAAATAAAATGTTAATTAACCACTTTAGACTTAATTTATAAAATCAAAAGCTAGTGTATCCTAAAAATATTATAGGAAGTTTATAAGATGTCTTTCAACATCATATCAACTTTTTTAGGATGTTTTTATTATAAAAAAAGCGACATATTAGCTATATTTATATGACACATTTTCTCAAAATTGTTCTATAAAATAGTTAATACGACGTTTTCTTTTAAAAGCAACCTTACAAACTTGATAAGAGGCCTAAAAGTTGGTGACGTCCTATAGCTCAGTTTTCCTCTAGTGACATCCCAATAGAATACTTTATAGAATATAAGCCTATTGAACTAAAAAGTATATAATTATTAGATATTTTATATGACACTTTTTCAAATTGTACCGTATAAAATAGCTAATATATGCGACAATTTATAATATAAATATCTTAAAAACTTGTTAAGACGCCTAAAAGTTTCGTATAAACCTATTGTAGCACTTTTAAATATGATACTTTTTTTGTAGTCCTATAAATGATTTATTAAGACGCTTATTGTAGCAATTTTGTTTTTATACTATTGTAGCAATTTTGTTTTTATACTATGAAGTTCTGTCATTACCTAATCTATTTGTTCACTTCTTTTTTTGTATTTCAGGAACTCTTTTCAGCAGGAACTGACTCTATAACTTTGACCACGGAATGGTTTACTACAGAGCTTCTAAGAAATCAAGAAGTACTGCAAAAAGCAAGGGATGAAGTTATGAAAAGTATAGATGGGAATGTAGTAAATGATTCAGATTTGGTTCATCTTCCATTCTTAGAAGCTTGCTTCAAGGAGACACTAAGATTGCATCCTCCAGCACCACTTCTTCTACCTCATAAAGCTACACAAACATGTGAAGTCATGGGATACACTATTCCAAAAGATAGTCAAATATTGGTTAATGTTTGGGCAATCGGTCGAGATCCTAACATCTGGGATGACCCTTTTAGCTTCAAACCCGAAAGATTTATAGGATCAAAGTTGAATTATAAAGGAAAAGACTTTGAATACCTACCATTTGGTGGAGGAAGAAGAATGTGTCCTGCAGATGCAATGGCTTCTAAGACAATCCTCTTAACTGTTGCTTCTTTGATTTTAAATTTTGACTGGTTTCTTCCCAACATGAATCATGGTGGCATTGATATGGGAGAGGAATTGGAGATACCAATGCGAAAGAAAGAACCATTACATGTAATTTTCAAGATTCGTGGGCATGCAATTTAATCAAGGAGTGACTTCGTATAGGATCGGGTTTGAACAAGTAGATAATGAAGCTTCGTAATTAGTATTTTAAGTCTTCAATTGGATTATTAAGATGTGGTATGCTTATGGGTTTCCAAGAATAAGAAATGTTTAGTTTGAAAGAAGTTCATCGTAATTTGTCGTCTTAATTAAGAAAACTTGTTATATCTATGCTAACCGACACAACATAAACGTCTTATTAAGAAAACTTGTTATATCTAGCCATAATGGAATCGATAGAAAAATCTACACAGATATAACAAGTTTTCCATTACGTCTTATTCCATCAGATGTCATTTGATTTTGGTTTTATAATGTTGTGTTGTATTAGATGTGCTTTCATCAAATGTGTTGTATCTGATTTGATTGCCCTACCACCCATTGTAGCCGCGGTGTTCATATCGGCTTCTTTAGGTGGTTGTCTTCTCCATGTTCGTGTTGGGTTTCTTCTTCTTCTAATATTCTAGATGCTACCAAAGAATGATTTTTTTGGGACATTACCCGCCGATGATTTACTAACTCTATAGAGCACCACTAAAAGTTTAGTGGGTGCATCTTTCACACCAAAATATTACTTACAAAATTTACTTAAGCGGATACACAAGACCCTGTCAACATGAATCGGTCCAACCTTGACGATATCAATTTACTTTTCCTCAATTTTCACTTTAGACAAATATATAACTATTTTTTCATAACCAAAGTTAACAATTATGCACCATCTATTTTATTTGTATTTTAGATAATATAATGACAGGATCGAATATATCAATATATCAAGAACAGAAAACACAAATCAAAGAAGTTTGCGGAATAACACTTTGATTGTATTGAAACAATGAATTTGTAAAACAGACTTTTATATTGAATCACAAGTTTGATGATTACAACCAAAGCCCCAATCTGATTTGAACAGGCTCAAACCAGACGTGCACAACTTCTCTTATGCAGGGATTCAAGAACAATCTTGAGGCTTCTAATTCTAAACAAAAACTTATGAAAACTCGTTATGAACAAATAACATCCTACCAGCTATTTATACAAGTTACAGATTACAATAAGGAAAGTAAATCTATTCTAAATAATCTCCAAGATACTCGTATCTATCCCATATCTTCTCCAACAGAATTCTTTCCTTATCTTCATCTTCTTAGCAGTGGCAGAACAGAAACAGTGATAATCTTCAGCAGCAGTGATAATTCTGTTCCAGTAGTGGTAACTTCAGTACTGGCAGTGGTAAGTTTGTTCTTCAGTGTTAACTCACATACTAGTAGTGGTATCTTCAGATCAACTCTTCAGCAGTAGTAATCCCAAAGCTAGCAGTGGTAACTTTTCAGCAGTGTTAATCAGCAGTGGTAATCCTCAGCAGTAGTATTTTCAGACTCAACAATCTCCCCCTAACTTAACTTCTCAAACATGAGGAGCTAAGTTTGTGAGTCTGATCTTCAAGTAGGTCTTTATCTTTTTCTCCAGGAGTCTTGCAGATTTTGAAGGTTCACCACTGGTACTCAGCTTCACATTCATCATACACTGCAACCTTTGTACATCAAGTGCATCAGTGTCACATTCTTCAAGATAGTACTCCATGTCACCATTATTAACTCTCAGACTGTACACCTTGCACCTTTCATACCATCTCCATTCTATCACAGATTCACAGTTTCTACTCCTTACATCTAGAAGTCTGAATGGTTCAAACAACCAAAACAAACAATCTAGTGCAGCTTTCTTCTTTTCAGCTTGATCAGGATTGGTTCTTTCATTCACAGCTACATTAATCACTTTGCATCTCAAATCATACAACTCCTGCAGATTTTCTCTTGTACAAGCTTCTAAGATATTCATCCAGTCAGAATCACAGAGTTCTGAACCATCATCCATCCTTATCACATACCTTAGATCTTGGTCAACACCCCAACCTGTTACTCTCTTAGGTCTTTGCTCTATCATCTTCACATCAAAATACCTTTCATTCACCTCCAGCAATTGTTCTCTCAACCTTTCAATCAACTCCTTATCAAGATAAGAGAGATTTTCTTCTTTCTCTTTCACCTCCAACATGCTGTTCATCATAACTGGTTCAAAGTCATATCTCTTATCCACCAGAAAGTAGCTCATCCTACCTTTCTCAAAGTTCAATGAAAACACCCTATTTTCATAGGTGTTCCAGGAAATAACTCTTCCTTCACCAACACTGTCATTCTGATCTCTTTTTCTGTTTTTCTTCAGCTCAGCCTTGGTCTTTGAGAATGCAAACATCATCTTCAGATCTTCAACAAGTAATTTGGCTTCCTCAAAGTTTTCAATCTCCTTTGTACAAGCAATCTCATACATCTTCTTCAAATCAGCTCTTGATAGTTTTCTGAAAATTCCAAGGATGCTGGCAAATACTTCATTAGTTCCATCACTTCTGAACACCTTGAAATAATCAATCAGATTGTTCTCAAAGAATATCCACATAGACACATTAGAAATTTCTTCAACTTCTTTGGTCTTCTTCCCCTTCTTGGCAATTGATTTCTTTCTCTTTGGCTTGGGTGACTCAGCCACTTCAACCTCTTTACCTCTCTGTTCAGAAGTAGTGATTTTCTCAACTTTCTCATCCTCTTTCTCTGCCTCTTTCTCATCCTCTTTCTCAGCTTGTTCCACATCCTTCTTCTCAATTACTTGGACAGTAGTCTGAACAGAATCAGCCACAGTTTCCTTAGTCATCTCCACATCAACCTCAGGATTACCTTCAGTAGTAACCTGGTCTTCAATTTGATCTCTCTTTCTCTTTCTTTGAATCAATGCAACCTCCTCAGTTTCAACTTGTTGCTCTTCCATAGCTTCCAGATGCATTGCCTCTCTAGTGACATTGTACTTGTTCTCAATCGTTTCCAGATCCCACCTGGCAAAATATTGAACTGGCTTTCCAAGAGCACCAGACAAATATCTTACCAAACTCCTTCTCCTTTCTGTTACAGCCTTTGGAGTTGTTTTCTTTGTAGTCCGTTTGACAGGCTTCTTCTTTACTACTTCAGGTTCCTCCTTATTCCATTCTTCTTGCATCTTTTCAGCCTCAACTCTGTCTCTCTCAGCAATCCTAGCCAATTCTTCTTTTCTTTTCTTCTATTCTTCTTCTTCAATCTGCTGAATTAGTTCATCAGAAAGAATGGCTTCAGTTACAGGATCCATCACTGGCTTGAATCCCATCTCCTATCATCAGATTCATTCACCTTTTCTTCAACTATCTTCTCCTCGCCTTTGTCTTTTGGATCAACAAGGACTTCACCTTTCTTCTTTGTTACTACAGGTTCTTTGATAACTACACCCATGATTGGTGGTTTAACCTTAGGCATTGTCAAAAGTAGCTCAGCAATTGTAGCTTCATCCTCATTCACTTCCAAAGCAGTTTCAGCCCCTGTACCAGCTTCTTTCTATTCCTCCCCCTTAGCTTCAGTCTCCATCTCAACTGCAGGTTCATTCACAACCTCAGTTTCATCAACAGGCTTTGTTTTCTTCTTGGACTCCCCCTTAACTTTAGATCTCCTCTCCCCCTTTGTGAATGAGACCAAAGTGGAGTATCTTTTGTTAAGTGCTGCAATCTTCAAATGCATTGAGGCAACTAGAGAACCTTGAGACTTGATCTTGTTGAGCAATTCCCCTATCATGGCATCCTTATCTTTGATAAGCTGATTCTGTACATCAACTAGCTCTTCCAACAGATCCAACCTTTCTTCATGAGACTTGTGCTTCTCCTCTTGGATATGAAAGTTCTTATCATGAGCTTTCAAGTCCTTGGCATTGGCTTTGAAATTTTCCATCAATTCCTTTTGTGAGTAACTGCCCTCACCAGATTTAGGAGTGTTTACCTCCATTACTGGATCTTTGAGCTTTTTGACATTAGTCTTCAGCCTTGCTGAAGCACTAGATGCCCCCTTGGTTTCTTGGCACCTGGGACCTCCCTTTGATTTCTCAATAGGAGTTGCCGTGGTGGGGGTCTTAGCTATGTTCAAACTGTCCTGATGCACACCTTGTGCAACATCAGTAGTTTGAGCCTCACCAACCACATGCCCTTCTATCTCCTTAGAGGGCACCTTCTTTACACTTGAGTGGGGAATCACTCCAGGGGTGTCCCTTTGGATGTTTTCAGAAGGAGAGTGCTCCAACTGTTGGCTTAAAGGATGATTGGGCTTAGAACCAGAGGAGGAATGAGCTCCCCTGTTCTTTCTGTTATACTTTTTGAGTGTAGGGGTGGGGGTTGTATCAAGGGACTGAGGAATGGTATCGGTGATAGGTGTGGGTAGGTCATCAGTGGGTATGCTTGATTGTGAAGGCAACAAGCCTAATGCCTCACCTTGTGGATGGTTCACCCTCATCATTGTAGAGAACAATGGGGTGAATGTCTCATTAGAGCCTGTAGCAGGTCTCTTCATGTTTGAAAACACTTTGTTACCAAGAGCATGACTCTGATAAGTGTCTCCATCCATGGGTACATTCGTCAATTCCTTAGTAATAACTTCTTGGATAAATCTTGGAAACATGTAAAAAGATTTTACTTTGTCATTGTTGATGTTTTCAAGATTATAAACAAGATCATCAAATATCATTTGAGAAAAGTTAAACACCTGATTTGTGGCTAAGCAGACCAAGGCAGAAGCAATGGTACTACTAAACTCACCAAAACTGATAGTTTTATTTGAAAAACAATGTAAAAGGGTATGCACAAAGAACCTCCACTCAGGGCAAAATTTACCCTTAAGGTATTTTAAAGAAGTGCGAGAGCCTGTATACCCCATTCTTATAAAAGCATCCATGATGGTGGTAGTAGAGATCATAGTTGTACCTGAGTCATCCTGTAGATGTAGGTGTTTTCTGATTTTGGCCGGAGTAACAATCAGAGATTGACCACAGATTGTGGTCGAGATTCTTTTGACCCCTTCAAGTTCTTCCACCACCGCATTGGCCCAAAAATCGTTCTGATGCCGAATGTAGATAGTAGGATTGATGGTTGCGGCATATGCGATGTTGGATGATGCCAAGAAATCAAGAATGTCTTCAAACCCTTCGGAGTTGTTATCTTTGGTGAGATAACCAACTTTGTTGTGATCTTTGACGAAACACAGAGAATCCATGATCGATTACACAAGAAAAACCCTAGAACAGATGTAGAATCAGTACACAAATGAAATTTCAAGAACACAGATGCAGAATCAGTACACAAATGAAATTGGATGCAGAATCGCAAACGTTTTCAGAGCAAAAGTTCAGAATAGCCGTTTGTGAAAAAGGCGGTCAAGTTAGGGCTTTTATACTAAACTAATGAGCAGGGGTAACTACCACTACCAGAGGTAACGAACACAAGCAGTGGTATAAATCAAAAGCAGTGATAAGTAACACTAGCAATGGTATCCGTTAGAAGCAGCGGTAAAACATACAAGCAGTGGTAAGTATGCGTGTCACTTTAAAAGCAGTGGTAATATACCATAGCAGTGGTACCATATGCGTGTGAAGTTAAAAGCAGTGGTAATGTGCCATAGCAGTGGTAAATATGCGTGTCACTTTAAAAGCAGTGGTAATAAGATGCAAGCAGAGGTAAAAAGTGCTAGCGGTGGTATTGTGTGGATGTGCTAGCGGTGGTAATGTGCGAATGTGCTAGCGGTGGTAATGTGCGAATGTGCTAGCGGTGGGAATGTGCGAATGTGCTAGCGGTGGGAATGTGCGAATGTGCTAGCGATGGTAATGAGCAACACAAGCAGTGTTAAAGACTTAGTGATGAAAATTATGTTTAGCGATAGAGACACTGCTAGTAGAAGTAATTCCAACTAAGCAGTGGTAACATCATCCTGCGTTGTTTGATCAAACCAAGAACTTCTCCATGTATCTGCAACATTCACAAACTCATTAAAATACCAATTTAAAATAAAAATAAAAAGGAAGAAAATATACAGAGAAAGTACAAATAAAAGTGTAATAAAAAGACGGGTTATTCAGAGTTCATCATTCCAACACCTGTAACCAAAAATGTAAACCTGCCAACATCAAATGCTTTTGTGAACAGGTCTGCATATTGATCATCAGTGTGGACTTTCAGGACTTGAACTAACTTCTTTTCATTACAATCTCTGATAAAATGGTACTTGATCTCTATATGTTTGGTCTTGGAGTGCTTGACTGGATTGTTAACAATGCTGATAGCACTGTTATTATCAATGTAGATTGGTGTCTGCAAGAAAGAAAGACCATAGTCTTGCATCTGATTCTGAATCCATAGGACTTGTGAACAGCACTGAGATGCAGCTATATATTCAACTTCTGTTGTTGATTGTGAAACAGTGGTCTGTTTCTTGCATTGCCATGAGACCAGTCTTCCTCCTAAAAATTGACATCCTCCTGATGTTGACTTTCTATCCAGATTTGCTCCTCCATAATCACTATCTGTGTAGGCAACTAAGTCAAATGAAGAATCATTGGGATACCACAGTCCCAATCTTGGTTGGCCCTTAAGATATTTGAAGATCCTTTTGACTGCATGTAGATGAGACTCCTTGGGCCTAACCTGATACCTAGCACAGACACAAACAGCAAACATAATATCAGGTCTAGAAGCTGTAAGATACATTAATGATCCAATCATGGATCTGTAATGATGAACATCAACTTCATCCCCCTTAACATCAACAGTAAGGTGTTTATGAGTTTCCATTGGAGTGCTTGCTGGCTTTGCATCATTCATTCCAAACTTTTGAAGCATGGATGCAACATATTTGGACGGATTGATGAATATCCCCTCAGGCTTCTGCTTGACCTGTAAACCAAGAAAGAAAGTTAGCTCTCCCATAGAACTCATCTTAAATTTCTTGTGCATCAGTTCCTCAAACTCCTTGCACATATCATCCTTTGTAGATCCAAAGATGATATCATCTACATAAATCAAGCCCTAGGTGCTTGATGAAGACCATACAATGCTTTCCTCAACTTGTAAACTTTATCAGGGTATTTGGGATCTTCAAACCCTGGTGGTTGACTAACATACACCTCTTCATCTATAGTTCCATAGAGAAAGGCACTTTTGACATCCATCTGATAGACTTTGAATCCTTTGTAAGATGCAAAGGCCAAGAATAGCCTGATGGCTTCAATTCTGGCAATAGGTGCAAATACATCATCATAGTCTATTCCTTCCTCTTGAGTATACCCCTGTGCTACCAATCTGGCTTTGTTCTTGATCACAATTCCTCGCTCATCAGTCTTATTTCTGAAAATCCACTTAGTGCCAATCACCCTGTGTTCTTTTGGGAGATCCACCAAATCCCACACATGCTGCAGGACAAACTGCAACAGTTCTTCTTGCATGGCCTCTATCCAACTTGGGTCCTTCATTGCATCATGGGCTTTCTTGGGTTCTGTTTGTGAGAGGAAAACAGAAATCATGCTCAAGTGTGGATTGGGAAGGGATTTGCTCTGCTTCCTTGTAATCATAGGAGACTGAATGTCTCCTATCACTAGAGTAGGTGGATGATTCTTTTGAGTTCTTGTAAGATGCAGGGGTTCTTCTGGCAGATGTACCCCTAGATTTGAATCATTCACCTCTGGTTCTTGATCCCATTGAGGTCCCTCCTCTAAGGCAGGAATCTCATCAGTGGTCTTAGAGGATTCCTCAATTGGTTGCTCATCACTCTTCTCAGATCCAGGTTCTGTTTGATCATCTGAAGTTGATTCAACAATGGCACTAGCATCATTTGAGTCCACAAAAGGCATGGGAAACATAACAAATGTAGGACTTGTTTCTTTGACTTGCTCTGTACCTGAACCTGTATTCACTGTATAGCTCATATTCAAAGAGTTAGTTAGTGAATCAATATCAAATAACCAATTGGGACCACTTCCAGGTATGTTAGGAGTGTTCTCATTGCATTTGACATTGTCACTTTCTTCTATGATCCTTGTAGAACTATTGAAAACTCTAAGTACTTTGCTCTGAGAAGAGTATCCTACAAAAAATCCATCATCAGATTTGCTTTCAAATTTGCCTAAGTGAGTTTTGGTATCAAGAATTGTGCAAGGACACCCAAATGGTTGTAAAAATCCTATAAAGGGTTTCTTTTTCTCAAAAAGTTCATAGGGTGTCTTGCCTTTTGATTTGACTATAAGAACTCTGTTTTGGACATAACAAGCAGTGTTAACTGCTTCTGCCCAGAAAGTGATTGGAAGTTTAGAGTCAGCCAACATAGTTCTTGCAGCCTCAATTAGTGTCCTATTTCTCCTCTCAGCAACACCGTTCTGTTGAGGAGTTCTAGGAGCACTGTATTGTCTCTCAATACCTTTTTCCTCACAAAAGCTATTCAAATAAGCATTCTTGAATTCAGTGCCATTGTCTGATCTAATGACTTTTACCCTAAGGTTTGTCTTGTTTTCCACTCTAGTCACAAAGGGTTTGATCAGTCCATTTGTCTCATCCTTTGTTCTCAGAAAGTAAACCCAAGTAAACCTAGAATAATCATCAACTATCACAAGACAATAGGATTTCTTGCCTATACTCATCACATTGGTAGGACCAAAAAGATCCATGTGCAATAACTGTAAAGGTGATTAGATAGTGTTTACTTCTTTGGACTTGTGTGAGTTTTTGTGTTGTTTACCTTTGAGGCATGCTACACAATGATCATCACATGAAAATTCCTTTGCAGGCAAACCTCTTACAAGGTTGTTTTTGACAAGTAAGTTCATGTTTTTGAAATTCATGTGACACATCCTCCTATGCCACAGTGATGATTCACTCACAGATGCTTTTGAGAATAAACAGTTTAAGGATGATAAAGAAGAAGCATCTTCAATGTCCAAACAGTAAACATTATCCTTCCTAGGAGTCCTAAGCATTACTTGACTCTCATCAATTTTAAAACCAGGAGCAAGTATAAGACACTCAGTATCAGTAAAGAATACTCCAAACTTTTTGTCACAAACCTGAGATACACTTAGCAAGTTGTATCTCAACTGCTCCACATAATAAACATCATCAAAGGTCATCTTACCTTTTGATACCTTACCTTTACCACTAATCTTACCTCCAGTTGGATTATCCCCAAAGGAAACATGTCCACCTTCAAACTTTTTAAAGTCTTCAAGTAAAAACATGATACCTGTCATGTGCCTAGAGCAACCATTATCCACATGCCAAAGACTTCTCCTTCTTCCTTGGTTGCTCTACACATAAAATAAAACAGTTAGTGTCTTGAGGGAACCCAAGCCAATATGGTCTTGGGTTCTCCTTTATCATTAACATAATTGACCTCTGTCAATCTGTTGAGCTTTAAAAGATAATCTTTATTTGGGATCTCATGGCTGGAATATTTGGTTATAATAGGTTTTCTCAATGAAGACACTTCAGTGGTAACAGTGTTTGAGTTTCCACTGCTGTTATTGCTAGCAGCAGTGTTACTTTTCACACTATTAAAGCTGTTACCACTGCTATCAGAAGCAACACTGTTATTACCACTACTTGAAGAAGCAGTAGTATTACTGAGTGAAGCTTTTGGTACCCATTTAGTAACCAACTTAATAGACTTCTTTTCAACCCTTTTCTTTTGAACTTTTCTTTTAGGTTGACTAGATCTGTTTTGTTTAGGAACAACCTTTTTGTGTGTAGGTACAAATCTTCTAGCTTGATAACTGTGTCTTTGATTAAATGGATTGAAATAATAGTCTATTGCTAGATGATTTGTCTTACAACATATAAAGCATGGTTTTGGTCTGTTTATCTTGCTCAGATCAATACCATGACATTGTGCCCAATGGTTATTCCAGTTCCTTTTGTTCCCTCTAGGATGATTTTTGTTTTGAGACTGTGAGGAAGTACCAGGATCAACTACAGTCCTCTGAGTATAGTGGTCCTTCCTACTCTCTTTTCTAGTTGTCTCAGTCTTTCTCTCCTTACTCTTTTCTGATGTCATGACAGATTTCCCCTTATCTTTCCTAGTGGTCTCTATCTTTTTGCTAGGAATAAATGGCATACCACCTTTCTCATTGGTGAGAAGGTGGTTTTCATCAGGAATGGTCTCAGAAGTGCTTTTCTTATCAGATTCCTCCTCTGAGTCAACTGGATCTATTCTATCCAAACCTTATTTCATCTCACTTCTGTCTAAACTCTCAAGAAGATCAGTTGTGGGAGGAATGTAATTCTGATTGTAAGGAGGAGGGGTGCTATTGTAACCTATTCCCCTTTTTAAGTCATCAGTCACTTGTGCTCTAATAATTGACTCTAAAGCCTTAGAGGACTTTGAAATTTATCTAGGTCTTCTTTGGCTTTGGACAACTCTTTCCTTGCACTCTCCAAATCCTCCTTTTCTTTTGACAGTTTTCTCTCAAGCTCCTTCTTCTCCCACTTCCAGTAGTTATGATCATATTCAAACTGAAGTTCATTGGCTTTGTAGGCCTTAATTTGATCCTCCAGATTGTCAATGACCTTAACATACTCTCTCCTTTCTCTCTCCATCTTCTTAATACTATCACTCATGGTCTGATTATGATCCCTGTACTTTTTCACAGTTTCTAAACAAGAATCAGAACATAGATTAGAGGATACCTCAGTGGGGATTTCAGACTCCTTGATTTCAGCCATGAGTGCTTGATTTTGGACTGCTTCTTCAGCATGGTCACTCCAATCAAATCCTTGCCCTTCTTGTGAGACAAGTGCTTGTGAAGAACTAGGATTTGTGTTGCTTCCTCTGTTGTTGAATCTTGGGGCTTGGGAAGAACCACTTCCAGTGTTCTGATGGTTTGTGGTTCCTCCTTTGCGTTCTCTAGCAAAATGCCCTGGCTCATTGCACTTGTAGCATCTGACTTTTGACTTATCAAAGCCAGCCTTATCTCCTCTTTTGACATCAAAGTTGTTTCTCCCAGTTCTTCTGATAAACCTCTTCATCCTCAGAGTCAGCATAGCCATCTGCCACTTGATGTCCATCTCTTCAAGATCATCTGCATTGATTTGATCCAAATCATCATTGATCAATGATGATTTGACATGACTTGCTAAGAAAGCTTCCAGAATGATATCTTCATTGGTTTCCTGAGATGGATTAGTAACAGTTTCATTAGCAGCAGTATTATAAGTAGCAGTGGTATTATTAAAAGAACTAGGGTTTTCAGAAGAAAGTAGTACAGCATTGTGAGAGTATCCAATAGGTCTTTTCTTCTTCTCCACTTCTGCTTCAAAGATCCTGAGATCATTGTATAGATCTTCAAGTTCTTTGTCTTCAAGATCATCTCCTTGTCTGAAAGAAACAGTGTACATAGTCCATTCCTCTCCAAGAGATCTGAGGAACTTTCTATTCACATCATCTTTGTCCATCTTCACATCTACAGTTGCAAGTTCACCAATAAGCTTGTTGAATCTATCAAAGGTTTGAGTCATAGATTCATTCTTCAGAGATGTGAAGTTCTCATATTGCTGCTTCAGAATGGCCTTCTGGTTCCTCTTTGTGCTTTTGGTTCCTGAGAACCTCTTTTCAAGTGCAGTCCAGAGAGATTTGGCATCAGTGTATGTACTAAGTTGATGTTGGTACTCATTGGGAATAGCCAACAGCAAGGTACCTAAGGCTTTCATCTCAGTTTGCCTTCTTTTTCTGTCAGCATCAGATCTGGGTGGGGGTCTTGCACCTCCTTCAGCAACTACTTCATCAGTGCCAGGTCCGTTTTCAACAACCTCCCACATACCAAAGTCTGTGAGAAGCATGTATTGACGAATCCCGATTTTCCACATGTCAAACTCATTAGGTTTGAGCATGGGGACCTTTGAGACCAAGACAGTTTCCTGGGTATCCATTGTTTAATTGTTCTCTGTATCTAACAAGCTCTGATACCACTTGACAGGATCGAATATATCAATATATCAATAACAGAAAACACAAATCAAAGAAGTTTGCGGAATAACACTTTGATTGTATTGAAACAATGAATTTGTAAAACAGACTTTTATATTGAATCACAAGTTTGATGATTACAACCAAAGCCCCAATCTGATTTGAACAGGCTCAAACCAGACGTGCACAACTTCTCTTATGCAGGGATTCAAGAACAATCTTGAGGCTTCTAATTCTAAACAAAAACTTATGAAAACTCGTTATGAACAAATAACATCCTACCAGCTATTTATACAAGTTACGGATTACAATAAGGAAAGTAAATCTATTCTAAATAATCTCCAAGATACTCGTATCTATCCCATATCTTCTCCAACAGAATTCTTTCCTTATCTTCATCTTCTTAGCAGTGGCAGAACAGAAACAGTGATAATCTTCAGCAGCAGTGATAATTCTGTTCCAGCAGTGGTAACTTGTAACAGCAGTGGTAACTTCAGTACTGGCAGTGGTAAGTTTGTTCTTCAGCATTAACTCACATACTAGCAGTGGTATCTTCAGATCAACTCTTCAGCAGTAGTAATCCCAAAGCTAGCAGTGGTAAATTTTCATCAGTGTTAATCAGCAGTGGTAATCCTCAGCAGTAGTATTTTCAGACTCAACATATAATGAGAGTATGTTGTGATTTTATATTAAAACAAGACGTATGTTGTTATTGTTACTTAAAAATAATAAATTATGTAAAATATTAAAAGCGAGAAAAATGACTTATTATCCAATGCAATCTTTTATTTAGTATCAAATATTGTCGGGTGGGGGGAGGTGGGGTTTACAATTTGAAATTTTTGGTTGAAATTTTGCATCTAATAATTGGCTTTTGGCTTTTTCCATAAGCCTAAGAATTGGCTTTTTCCATAAGCCTAAGAAGCCTTCTCATTTTCAGAGTCTTTTTTTTTTTAATAATTCATCTCAAAATTATTATCCTTTGACTTTTCAAAATCTTTCTTTTTTACCTTGACTTTAAATATTTTGTTTGTGTTATATAATAGTTGATGCAAAATATATGAATGGATTATGTTTTTAATGTATTTTCATTAGTATAATTTTTAACAAGTATTGTATAACACAAACAAAAATATTTAAGATTAAAATCGAGAAAGAAAGACTTTCAAAAGTCAAAAGTGGACAATAATTTGGGACGGAGTGAGTAATTAAAAGTTTACAACCTCTTGGTCAACGAATTTGCAATGTCATGGTGGTGGTGGTGTAGATGGTGGTAGCAAAGGTAATTGTGGTGGTTAACATGTGATTTCAATGTAATATCATATGTGATTTAATATAATATGATTAGTTACCATGTGATTTCAATGCATAATCATTAGTGATCACACGATCATATGTGATTTCAATGAAGAATCATATGTAATTTCAATGCAAAATAATATGTGATTTAACATAAGCTGATGGGTTAACATGTGATTTCAATGCATAATCATGTGTAATCACAAGATCATATGTGATTTCAATGCAAAATCGCATGTGATGTCAATGCAAAATCATGTGTAAAATCATCAATGCGCAATCATATATAAAATATGCAAAATGGTGGCGGCGAAAGTGGTGTAGGGGTGGTAGAGGTGGTGTTGTTGCTGCTACTGGCGGCAATGATGGTGGTGGTGGTGGTAGCGGCGGTGGTGAGGGTGGTGGTGCCGGAGGTACTCGTTGTGGTGTCGGTGATGCCGGAGGTACTGGTGGTGTGGGTGGTGGTGGTGGTGGCGGCGACGAAGGTGGTATGGATGCCGGTGGTGCCAAAGGTATCGGTTGTGGTGGCGGCGGCGGAGGTGATGTGGGTGGTGTTGTTGCTCCTGGAGGCAGAGGCGGTGTTGACGGCGGCAATGGTGGTGGCAGCCTCAGCAGCGGAGGTGGAGGTGAAGGTGGTGGCGGAGGTAGGGGAAGTGGGTGGCCATGGAGGTAGTGTGGATGATGTATTTGAAATATAAAAATGGATAACTAAGAATCATTCTCGTATTTTCTTAAAAAGTTTTCATTCTCGCATGATCCTTTAAATATATATATATATATATATATATATAGGGGTGGGTTCAAATGTGAACCATGTTTTGGTTGTGAACGTGGAGACAGCACAGAGCGCGACACGTGGCAATCTGACATCCGTGGGTCAAGGCTTATTCAGTCTGCATAAACCCGCGGGTTAGTGTTATTCATACTGAATAAAGTGTTATGCAGACCGAATAAAGCGTTATGCAAACTGAATAAAGCGTTATGCAGACTGAATAAAGCGTTAGCCGCGGGTAACCCTCCCGCGTCAGAGTGCGACTAAGCCTTATGCATACTGCATAACGCTTTATTCAGTCTGAATGATAGCGTTATGCAGTATGAATAACACTAAGTCGAAAAAATTTCAAATTGCCACGTGGCGCGCTCTGGACTTTCCTCACGTTCACAACCAAAAAATGGTTCACATTTGAACTTTTCTGTCTCTCTCTCTCTCTATATATATATATTAATGTTAGAACAATTTTATAAAAAAGAACAATAATGCTATTCCATGATTCATGTTTTTCACATCACCCTCCATGTCCAATATAAAATATAATCGTTTACTTAATTTATAGTTAAGTTTTATGTGTAAAGTTTTTGTCTAATATTTCACAAGAACAGTTTGATCTTAGTGAACTTGACTCTTATATATATACATACATATATACATAGACGTAGACTTAGGTTCACGTAAGATCAAACTTTTTTCATGAGACCGACGAAATCGTGACTTTAGATATAAAACTTTACAACAAAACACTGTGAAGATAAAAAATTCGAACATTCATAATGAAAAACACAGTGAAAGGTAAAAAAATCCAAACATTCACAAAAAAAAAAACACTTTAAAGGTAAAAAAGAAAATCCGAACCTTAAAAAGAATTTTTTTTGAACATTCACAGTGTTTTCACTACGAAGGTTCAATTCTCACGTGAACCTAAACCCATATAATAAATCATATGTTTATCCTTAGTTTCTTCCTATTTAAAGAGGCTATAAAGTCCGACATTATTGTATCAAATTAAGGTTGTATAGCTCGAAAACAACACATGAATCTCGAAACATTAACAGTGAAAGAGATCATCATCATCATTCTACTGATTCCATTGCCACTTCTTTACTTCTTCTTTCGGTTGATAACCAATTCTTCAAAACAACCACCACTTCCACCCGGTCCATATCCATGGCCGATCGTCGGCAACCTCTTCCAACTCAAAAACGATGCTCATATCCGTCTCACGGAGATGGCTCGTGTCCACGGACCACTCATGTCGCTCCGCCTAGGCCAACGTACCGTAATCGTTGGCACGTCATCCGCCGCGGCCCAACAAATTCTCAAGACCCACGATCACGCGCTCTCGGCTCGAGACGTATCGCGGGCGATTCAGGATATCGAACCAACCGTTTACAACACGAATCTTACTTTCACAGCAGAATCCGGTGACGGTTGTAGGAACCTCCGAAACCTCTATACATCAAAGCTCTTTTCAAGCAATGCTTTGGAGTCTCGTGTAAAGGTAACGTTGGATTGTGTTTATTATATAAAAAAAGCATTTAGATAAAAACAGTGGAAATGAAAGAGACACACAATCCTCCAGAGATCTGTAAAACAAGTAACAATTAAACGAATTAATAAATATAGGAGAAGGTTAGAAAAACCGTGAAGATTTCAATAGTAGGAACCTCTCTATCAGGAGCACACCCCAAAGATCCAGTCACGTAGTTAATTAGCACCTGTCTTTCTTTACGATCACCAAAGAATAACAAGTATCAACTAATTATTAGTTAGTCCCTCTAGTAATTCCAAGTTAACTAAAAACACTTTTAGTTAATTACTCATTAACCCTGTAAAATCATTTCTCGTATATACGTGACTGAACTTTGTGCACCACCCAATAGACCCATGCATTTGAAATCGTTACTATTTTATTATGTTAATGGACATATCTCCAACAGGTAAGAGAGGGAAAAATAACGGAGATGGTGAAGTACATCAGTTCGAAAGGCGGTGAAGAAGATGTAATAATAAAGGATGTGATGGTTGTAACTATGATCAACATCATGGGTAATATGTTGTTATCCATGGATCTTGTGGACTTTGAAGGCAATGGAATTGGAGCAGGGATTAAAGGGTATGCAAGAAAACTTGCAACATTAGGTATGAAGCCACCATTGGCAGACTTATTTCCGATATTGGGTCGATGGGGTTGTGAAGATTGGTATAAGCAGGTGATGGATGTTGTCCAAGAGGAGTTTGGAAATATTTGGAAAGATATCCTTCAAATGAAAAGAAATGGAAGCAATAATGTTTCTTCTGATCTACAAGATTTCAGTGATTTTTTGATTGAAAAAGGCTTCACAAATCAAGAAATCAATCCTATGATACAGGTTTTTCTTTCTTAATTTTTCTCTTCAAATAAGTACTGACTCGGGGGTAAGAGTGTTGACCCGGGTGAGTGTTGTCCCAAGTAAGTGTTACGAGGATAAGATTGTTTACCAAATGTTTTTGGTAAGTGATTACCAACAAAAAGAAAAGACTATTAAACTATTTTTATAGTTGGATGTTAAAAGAAAGAGAGGGGAAAACAGAAGGGGCAAACATGGAATAATCAAATCTAACCCGGGTAAACATCATTTTGGTTCTGGCCCAGTCAAAGCTCGACCAGATCCTTGGTCAGATTTCGGTCAGAGCTCTATCAGATTCAGCAATGTTGACTCAGTCAGCACCAAGTAAACAGCCCCTTAGTAGCACGTGTAGACCGGCTATGTCAAACTATAATAAAATTGTGTATACAAGACATCAACAATAAAATTGTGTACATACTTACCGACGGATTTCCGACGGGGTTTCTTTTTGTCGCTAAATCTTGGATTACGTCGTAAAACCGTCGGTTTTTTATCACAAGTTTGCGACGGATTTTTCCGTCGGAAAATATGGTCGGAAATTCGATTTTTTTCTAGTAGCGAAAGCGTCCTATAAATTTGTTACATTGTGTTTAGATAGAACACTCCATTTTTTTGGTCCTATAAACTATGTTGTATATAAAAGTTTGTAGGAACCCTTAGACATTGGTGAAGACTTATAAACCCAATTTTACTACACTGGCATCCCAATAGAATATATACCTTATAGAATATAAGTATATTGAACCAAACTATAAAGCTTTATAACTAAAGATGTTAATATGTTTATATAGTGTTATTGGCCGTTTTATTAATCTTTTTTATGATGCTTCTTAAATAAAAACCATAATAATTAGCTACTTTACATGACATTTTTTCAAATAATGTCGTATAAAATAGCTAATAGTATAAAAACGTCATAAAAAAAACTTGTTAAAACGCCTAAGAGTTTCATGTAAACCTATTGTAACACTTTTAGATATGATGTTTTTTTTATTTAGTCCTATAAAGTATTTTATTAAGATGCTTAAGTAACTGAGGCGTCCTACAACCAATATTTTTATAGTGTTGATGTTTCATCATTACCTAATTTTTTTGTTCCGTTCTCTTTTTTGCATTTCAGGAACTCTTTTCTGCAGGAACCGACTCTATTACTTTTACCACAGAATGGTTTATTGCAGAGCTTCTAAGAAACCAAGAAGCAATGCAAAAAGCGAAGGATGAAATTATGAAAAATATAGATGGGAATGTAGTAAAAGATTCAGATTTGGCTCATCTTCCATTCTTAGAAGCTTGCTTCAAGGAAACACTAAGATTGCATCCTGTAGCACCACTTCTTCTACCTCATAAAGCTACACAAACATGTGAAGTCATGGGATACACTATTCCAAAAGATAGTCAAATATTGGTTAATGTTTGGGCGATTAGTCGTGACCCTAACATCTGGGATGACCCTTGGAGCTTCAAACCCGAAAGATTTATAGGATCAAAGTTGAATTATAAAGGAAAAGACTTTGAATACCTACCATTTGGTGGAGGAAGAAGAATGTGTCCTGCGGATGCAATGGCTTCGAAAACAATCCTCTTAACAATCGCTTCTTTGATTTTAAATTTTGACTGGTTTCCTCCAAGCATGAATCATGGTGGCATTGATATGGTTGAGGAATTGGATATACCAATGCGAAAGAAAGAACCATTACATGTAACTTTCAAGATTCGTGGGCATTAGTTTAATTAAGGATTGACTTTGTGTGTGGATTGTGTGGGATTGGGTTTGGACAATTAGATAAATAAGCTTCATAATTAGTATTTTAAGCCTTCAATCGAATTATTAAGATGTGGTGTGCTTATGGTTTCCAAGAATAAGAAATGTTTGATTTGAAAGAATGTAATTTGTAGTCTTAATTAGAAAACTTGTTATATCTATACTACCTTATACAACATAAACGTCTTAAAACTTTCATTGAACTATATATGGTTAATTATTGCACATCTAAAAATCTCATAATTGCAATAAGTAATGCTTCTTGAACAACTCACCAATGTTATGCTACTAATCCTCTTAGAAAACCTCGTCTTTACAAAGTGACGATTCAGAAAATCAATTCCGCAAATGACGATTCAATCTCCCAATTAGTGATTCAAGATGATATATGTATAAGGTTAGGGTTTGGATTCCTGTTAACACCACTACAAACAAGTCTAACCTATTGCGATGACGAAAGTCATCGCTAAATAACAACATTTCATCGCTAGAGGTCAATTGCGACTATTATCGCTGCTATAGAACTTGTGGCTTTTAATCCATAGTTGTAACTACCTATTGTTACAAGATATCGTGGCTAAAAACTGAAAACTAACCCTTTAAGTGGTTGGAAAAACTTAACTTGGTCATTGCTACAGCCTTTGTCGCTGTAGACGACATTATCTTTGTAGTGATCTCCATCGATTCACTCTCAATCAATCGCTCCTCTGGCGATTCCAATCAAAATAATTTTTTTGTTTTCTGTCTTTACTTCTATGTGTTGATTTCTCTATCGATTCCATTGTGGCTAGAGATCGAATTAACTGTTTTCGTTACTGATTTCATCGGATGTCATTTGATTTTGGTTTTATAATGTTGTGTTGTATTAGATGTGTTGTATCTAATTTGATTGCTCTGCGACCCGTCATAGCCTCGGTGTTCATATCAGCTTCTTTAGGTGTTTGTCTTCTCCATGTTCTTCTTCTTCTAATATCCTAGATACTACCAAAGAATGACTTTTTTCGAGAGATTAGCCGCCGCTGATTTACTAACTCTATAGAGCACCACTCAAAGTTTAACGGGTGCACAAGACCCTATCGACATGAACCGATCCACCCCTGATGATATCAATTTAGTTTTCCTCAATTTTCACTTTAGACAAATATATAACTATGTTTTCATAACCAAAGTTAACAATGCACCTTCTATTTTATTTGTACTTTAGATAATATAATGAGAGTATGTTGCGATTTTATATTAAAACAAGACGTATGTTGTTATTTTTACTTAAAACTAATAAATTATGTAAAATATTAAATAAAAGCAAGAAAAACGACTTATTATCTAATGCAATCTTTTATTTAGTATCAAATATTGTCGGGTGGGGAGGTGGGGTTTACAATTAGAAAATTTTGGTTGAAAGTTTGCATCCAATAATTGGCTTTTGGCCTTTTTCCATAAACCAAAGAAGGCTTCTCATTTTCGAGTGTTCTTTTTCAATAATAACTAGTTGATAAGCTCGGGCTTCGCACCAGGTTTATGAACAGTAGCTATCAACACTTTAACATATTTAAGTCAATATATTATATATGATTAAAATGTAAAATGAAATATAAAAAACTAAAAGATATAAAGTGAATAAATATTATAAGTTTAGGAGGCTGATATGTAAGTTTAAAGGTGGATATAGGATTCGGGTCGGTTGGAACGTATACATATTGTATATAATAAAATAAATACATGGAAAAAATATTCGATATTAGGCTCATTTCGATCTTATCGACGATACGATTATAATGACGAAGTTTTTTTTTTTTTTTTTTTTTTTTTTTTTGAAAGGAAAGATCCTGGCAATTTTATAAAAATAAAATAAAAGTACTAATACAAAAAGCAGACTAAGTATCCCACAACCAAGGGACACAAAGCCGCACACCAAAAGCATCAAAAGATACTAACAAGAGAAAAAAACCGATCCCAAGAAACTAAAGAAAGACAACACTAAATCTCTCTCTAACGGAACATCACTGCATGTCCTGCTCCATCTTTGTAGACACCTGCCTGTCAGACCATGAAACTTTCTTTGGTCTAGTGTTCATGAGAGTATCATTGTCAGATAAAACATCATCATCGGACGTAACGTCATCATCATCATCCCCAACATCAATCCTGTCCGGGAGTGTAAAACCACGAAGTTTGCCATCAGGCTCCTTCCCGAAAACTCTTCCCCACCTATCAATGAAGTAGTCCAGTTTCTGACGAGACCAAGAATTAATGATTACCGGCTCAAGTCCCACCCCTCGTTTTTCAACATAGCAGTCTACTTCCTTTTTATCCGCGGTCCACTTAGGATGTTCTTCCAAAACAGTAAACTGATTGGAAACTTTAACAGGAGTCCTTTCAGTCTTAAAAATAGGAGCCTTAGGAGAAGGGATATCATTATTAAGCTTTGTCTTTCCTTTATCAAGCGGGTCAATGGTAGGTAAAATAACTTTAGGCACGTACCTTTGGTTGATTTTGACAGCAACCTTAGGCCCCACTTTCAAAGGATCAACTGTCGGCTTGGGTTTCTTTTTCCTCTTAGGGAAATTGAACCCATTAAAACTTTATAATGACGAAGTTTGTTAACATTAAAACGTATTTTTTAGCACATTTTAGATCGTATCGACGATACGATTATAATGGCGTAATTTGTTAAAATTCAAACGTATTTTTTTAACATGTTCCAACCAATATACGATATATAAGTAAAACGTAAAATAAAATATAAAAAAATAAAGGTATAAAGTGAATAAATATTATAAGTTTAGGGCACTAATATGTGAGTTTGAAAATGGGTATAGTATTTGGGTTGGTTTGAGCTTATATATAGTATATAATAAAATAGCTACATCATAAAATATTTAATATTAGGCTCATTTTGATCGTATTGACGATACAAACATAATGATGTAATTTGTTAAAATTAAAACGTATTTTTTAACGTCTTTATGCAGTACACGATATATGATTAAAATGTAAAATGAAATATTGAAAAGTAAAAAGTGTAAAGTGAATAAATCTTATAAGTTCTAACTTTATGAGGCTAATACGTAGAAAATGGATATAGCATTTGGGTGGGTTAGAAGTTGGAACGTATATATAGTTTATAATAAAATAACTACGTCAAAAAATATTCAATATTAGACTCATTTCGATCGTGTCGACGATACGAATATGATGGCGTAGTTTGTTAAAATTAAGACGTATTTTTTTAAACGTTTTTTAGCCAATACACGATATATGACTAAAACGTAAAATGAAATATTGAAAGTTAAAGGTATAAAATGAATAAATCTTATAAGTTGAGGGGGCTAAAAATGTAAAATTAAGATGGAAGATGATGAAGGACGTGCGGGTTGTGTGGTGGGTCACGGGTGGGTTTTGGATGGGTTTGGGACAAAAAATGATTGAGAAAATAGTGGGTTTGGGTCGCAGGTCGGGTAGCGGATCGGAGCAGGTGCTGACGGGGCGGAGCGCCTGCCTTTTGTATAGTATTATAATTAAAAGTTTATAATCTCTTGGTCAATTTTGCAATTTTGATTTGAAGAGGGTAAAATTCAAACATTTGTTAAATTTTATGGATTGCATTTTTAAGAAAGAACATTGTAGTTAAACCCCAAATTAATGTTAGTGGTTGTGACGATTTATTGCTTACGTTTAGGTCCCAATTAATCAAGTCATGTTTTAACCGATTCTTTAATTTTTTTTTTATTGTAAATCATTAGAATCTAACTCATCCTTTCACTAGGTTTATATTTCATAGTACAAATTTTTCCAAATCAAAAAGAATGTTCATCTCCGTCTTGTCGAGATCCCCAAGTGCATGGACTACTCATGTCATCCACTCACTCTATTTCGATCAACCAAACGTTATTGTTAATTAGATCATCATCTATTGTAACTTTCAAGACTCTCAAGATCCATGATAATATTCTTGCGAATTGAGATGTAGCACAAACGCTTCAAGAAGAGACATCAATTGCAAACATATGAATATAGTATTATGCAAATGAATGCGACAATGGTTGGAGATCTACAAAAGAAAACCATTCAATAAGTGTTTGTTTTAGATTTAGTCCCAAGACCCCTAAGGTCATCCATCTATTAATTGAAGTGGTTTGCATGTAAAACATGTGCTCATTGTTGCATGCCTTATATAGGGTAGAGTTAGAATGTTATTTTTTCTAAATTGAAGTTCCATTTTAGAAAAGTAAGATGTATTATGATACTTTATGTTTTAAGAGTGTCATGCTAGACGTAAAACATTAACATAATCAACTAAGTTTATGAGTTTTGAAACTAAGTTTAGGGAATTCAAATAAATATTAGTTATAGGAGTTTGTTTTCTATTGGTCGCCTGTTTAAGTTTCCATAAGCCCATTGAAGATTTTTCTAACTTTTATCTCTAGAACTTCATGGATTAATCGATGTTATAACTACCATTACTAAAAAATTAGAGAAAATTCTTTCTAATCAATATTACACTTACAATTACTAAAAAACTAGACAAAACATACATAAATAAACCCAAGAGAGAGAATGATAGTTGAGGTGAAAAGGCCCAAGTTCAAGATCGAAAAGACAAGATGTGCTCTTATCTTCAACGTCTAAGAGTCTCAAAATCATTAATCATCTATGTTCCCTCTTTAAAAGATTCAAAAGATGAAATCATAGCCTAAAGAACCACTTAAAGGTACGATTGAAGAAGTTATGGCTAATTGAAATATAGCCCAAATCGGATTTTAAAGCCTTCAATTGTCCGGCACCTATGCGCGCATATGTACATTTTGTTGTTAAACTGCTCCTATCGCCCCCCCCCCCCCCCCACCTCCCCGCTAGCGACCCTGCTATATGACAGTGCCAATGCCACATTCGTCGGGCACTGTCATCTGGTGTGTACGAAGATGTTGCTCTTTCTACGACCCTAACATTGTGCCATCAGGCATTGTCTCCTAGTATTGTAGCCCTAACTATATTGAAACAATTTCGACTGTTTTCCCGATTTTTCCTCCTAACATTTTCTCAGTCCTTACTGATCGTTTGTAGAGAAATTTAGGGTGTTATATAATCAAACCGAACCATTACAACAAAATCAGTTATATATGACACTAGGAATTTCTAAATATTCTAAATAACAAATTATTTTGTATGGTTTAATATATAATACCAAACAATTAATATGTGTTTTATATACATTTGTTACAATAAATTTATATGTGCTTTTAGTTAAGCATACTAACAAATTAACTTTTCGGGCAATTTTAATATAAACTAGCATATCAATTTTTTATATAAAGAATCATATCAATATATTTGATGTGTTATGAAATTGAAAGAACAAATCTAAGAGACGTTCATACAATGACATAAATGCATCATTTGGTAAACCAAATGATAAAAAGGTACATAATTAACTAATTACGTTTCATAAGAGCTATCTAATAAGATTGTTGAAAAATGTAAAATGGCCAACAAATATTAAAACACTAGTTAATTTTAACATTACATGGTACATTTAATGTAATATGTTAACCTACAAAATTTTAATTTGATTTATTTTATGTATATAGTACAATATATATAATATTATAAAAACATGCGGATCATTTTCATTAAAAGAAGACCAAAGATTTTAATAAAAAAATAATTTTCTTTTGATTGATAGAATCATTTTCATTAAAAAAAAGACCAATAATGTTAGTCGTTCCATGATTCACGTTGCTCTATGATTATCTTTGATGACCAAGTTAATAAGTTACCTATTAACTAATAAGTTATATAATAGCAAATAAACTACTTGTTAGAAAAAATATGTTTGATAAAAAATGTCTTCTAAACATTTAAAATGACCAAGTCTGTCACACTCCGGTAAAGCGGAAACACGAGACGCAACAGGTATTTAGTACCGCACATTAGGATATATTAAACATCAACCATGACATTAAAACATAACTATGTGAGTTTACAATTCTTACAATCCATATTGAAAAAGATCATTATAAAATTAAAAGTCTTGTTATAAATCCATGGTTGATTCATAAGTGCGCTCGTTGATCTAAATCTCATTTACCTTCTTAATTCATGAAAACCATGTTAAACAAGTGTCAACTACAAGAGTTGGTGAGTCACGGGTTTTATATGCACGAAAAGATTTTATATGCAGAAAACTTTATCGCGTAACCACTGTTCAAATCAATCTTTGAATAATAAAGTTTGTGAGCAATTTCACAAAGAACAACGTACTCTATGATGTCTATGTGTTGAGCCACTACTAAACCTAAACAACATTTCAATGCCCCACGAACTACCTCAAAGGTGGTAGCGAACCACATGGGTAGAGCATTCTTACGGAATACCTCAGCAGTGACTGTTTCAAGTCACATGTGTAGAACGTGTATGACTAGATGCAATTCCTACTCGTTAGTCAAAGAAGTAGGTATGACAACCAAATAGCGTTATTCACATAGATCACAGACTCATTACGAGTTAATAGTAGTGGCTCAATGTTATTTATCAAATGTATAATATTTTTATTATTTGACGCTCATAAATCTTTCTATTCAACGATTGAATTGAACTATGCTCACGCAACAAAATTTTTCTGCATATCAAATGAGTGAAAGTCATGCTTAATGTTATAAGAAAGTTATACAATATGATGATATGTTGAGTAAAGTCCTAAAAAGAGCATCATTAATACATAATAATGTGATGACTAATTCTTGTTCAAGAGTGATGACAATCAATGCTCTTTTGTCAAATTAGGTGGATTGGTGGTACAGGAATGTGCTGGAGATTGCTGACTTTTGGGAAAAAATTCGAAATGCTGGAGAGGAAGATTAACACGCGGTTGTTAGCAAAGTGATTGGGGTGGCGTTTCTCAGCACGATGTGGAAGATGAGGAATAACAAGGCGTTCAAAGGAGAGTTTAAGAAGGACAATGAAATTGTTAGGGAGATTCAAATGGTTGCTTTTAATTGGGTGCAGTGTCGTTCAAAAGGTGGTAAACTTCTTAGTTGGGATAGTTGGTTGTGTAACTCGGCTAATGCCGTGGCCTCTTGTATCGCTCTAGTTTCTCGCTAGTTTCATAAAATCGCCTCTTGTTGTTAAAAAAAAATACATAATAATAATAATTATAAATATTTTATAATATAGTTAAAATAAAATTTTAATAATATAAATATATTAATTAATAAAAACAAGATAATAAATAAGAACTAAATAATATAATAATATATCACCCAAAAGAATATGGAATATACAAATCATATGTTGCACTTGTTTCTTTAAATATCATAGTGGCAAACTAAGGTTGTAGTTCAAACAACATGACCATGAATCTAGAAACATTAACAGTGAAAGAGATCATCATGATCATTCTACTGATTTCATTGCCACTTCTTTACTTCATCTTTCGTTTGATAACCAATTCTTCGAAACGACCACCACTTCCACCCGGTCCATATCCATGGCCGATTGTCGGCAACCTCTTCCAAATCCGAAATGATCTTCACGTTCATTTCGCAGAGATGGCTCGAGTCCATGGACCACTCATGTCACTCCGCCTAGGTCAAAAAACCCTAATCATCGGCTCATCGTCCGCCGCAGCCCAACACATTCTCAAGACCCACGATCACGTGCTCTCGGGCCGAGACTTCTCGCGAGCCCTAATTCATCAGGACAACGACGAACTAACCGTTCACAACACGAATCTTGCTTTCACTACAGAAGTCGGTGACAGTTTTAGGTACCTCCGAAATCTCTATACATCAAAGCCTTTTTCGAACAAAGCTTTGGAGTCTCGTGTACGGCTAAGAGAGGGAAAGATAACGGAGATGGTGAAGTATATCGGTTCGAAAGGGGATAAAGAAGATATCGATATAAAGGATGTCGTATCTGTAACTCTGATCAACATCATGGGTAATACGTTATTATCCATGGATCTTTTGGACTTTGATGGCAATGGTATTGGAGCCGGGATTAAGGAGTCTATAAGAATACTTGCAACAACTATGAAGCCACCGTTGGCGGACTTATTTCCGACGGTATTGGGTCGATGGGGTTATGAAGAGTGGTATAAGAAGATTGTGCATATGATACAAGAGGAGTTTGGAAATATTTGGAAGGATGTTCTTCAAATGAAAAGAAATGGAATCAATGTCGACTCATCGGATGTAAAAGATTTCAGTGATGTTTTGATTGAAAAAGGCTTCACAAATCAACAAATCAATGCTATGTTAGAGGTTAAGTTTTTCTTTCTTTTCTCTCTCTCTCTTTCTATCTCTCTTGAACTTTGAAGTTAAGAGACACTCCAACTACTATATACAAACAAATGACTTTTAGCTACAAAAATCATCTAGGAAAATTTTCGTCCACAGATTGTGACGGTTACGTGATGAATTACCTTTAGCGATAGATTTCCTGAGAAAAATTGCGTAGCTAAAAGTCTTCCATTTAGTAGTGAACAAAATTGGCTTAAAATAACGCCTAACATTATGTCTAAGCGTCTCATCTACCGTTATAATATGTTTATAGAATGCTTTTAGGCGACTTAAAGCTTTTTTATGATGTTTGTGAAATAAATAATCTTATTAGCTATTTCAAAGAAAAATATTGAAAAATGTCCTATAAATGTATTTTTTGTAGGACACTTATGTTTACATGACGACTTTTTCATATAGTGTCATATAAAATGGCTAACATGACACTTTATTACAAAAACGTTCTAAAAACATGTTAAAATGCCTAAAAATGTTCTATATATAAACATATTGTAACACTTTTAAATACGAAGCTTTTTGGTTTGGATATATAAACCTTAAACTCTATAAAGTATTATAATCATCCTACAAAACAAATTTTAGCAAATTTTAGGCAACCTCATCTTTTTGTACCCCCTTTTCTTTTGGCATTTCAGGAACTCTTTTCGGCAGGTACCGACTCTATAACTTTGACCACAGAGTGGTTTATAGCAGAGCTTCTAAGAAACCAAGAAGTAATGCGTAAAGCTAGGGATGAAGTTATGAAAATGATATCTGCAAATGTAGTAAAAGAGTCAGATTTGGTTCATCTTCCATTCCTAGAAGCTTGCTTCAAGGAAACACTGAGATTGCACCCTCCAGCACCGCTTCTTCTCGCTCATAAAGCTACAGAAACATGTGAAGTATTGGGATACACAATTCCTAAAGATAGTCAAATATGGGTTAACGTTTGGGCAATCGGTCGCGATCCTAACATCTGGGATGACCCTTTGGACTTTAAACCTGAAAGATTCATTGGATCAAAGTTGAATTATAAAGGAAAAGACTTTGAATTCCTACCATTTGGATCCGGAAGAAGAATGTGTCCTGGAGAAGCAATGGCTTCCAAGACCACCCTCTTAATTGTTGCTTCTTTGATTCTAAACTTTGATTGGTTTCTTCCCAACATGAATCATGGTGACATTGATATGGCTGAGGAATTTGATATACCAATGCGAAAGAAAGATCCATTGCACGTAACTTTCAAGATTCGTGAGCAGTTTAAGGATTGACTTTTGTTTACATGGGTTAGGTTTGATGGAGTAGATAATTAAGGTCCATAATTAGTATTTTAAGTATTGATGTTTAATCAAATTCTTAATTAAGATGTGGTGTGCTTATGAGTTTCTATTGTTGGGTAATCTTGATGGGTTAAGTCGGTTCATGGATCATGGGTTGTCATGGAGCGGGTCAACGGTTCATGGGTCAACGGATCACATGTAAATAGTCCATGTTTGACCAACTATCCATAAGTGAACGTTGGATTGTGGAAGAGTTGGTGAATGCTTGTTAGTAGGAGATAATGGTTGCTTTTTATTAGGAGATAATGGTAGCTTATTATTAGGAGATATATTTTGTATGTTTTCCTGATTTTATTCTTAGCATTTTATCTATTTAAGTTTGTAATTGCTTTTGGTTTTAATGAGAAGGAAAGAGGAGTTCCAAAAAGTTTTTTTTCTTTCTTTCTTCATACGCATTCTTCTTGAGTTTCAAGTTTGTTTATTTTGTTGAGACTTTGATTTCCAACATCTATGAATAAGAAACGATTGGTTTGGAAGAAATTTATCATAATTGTCGTTTTAATTAAAAAAAAACTAGTTAGTAATACCTTATAAAGCTTATTGTCGAAGTCTTAAGAATAACTTTAGTTGCACTAAGTACTGCTAATTTATGCATAATTTTTAAAATCTCTTAATTACAAGAAGTAATACTTTGTATCAACTCATCAATCATATGCTAGCACTCATCTCACAAATTATGTTTCAAGGGCGTTGTGTAATGTAATTGTGAAAAGGTTGGAAGATCTGTGTATTCGAGAGGTTTGAAGAAAGATAAAAAGTTTCGGCATCCAGGGGTCACGGGCCTACCATAGAACCCTGTTCAATAAGTGGAACGCATCAGCTGTCCACTGTCAGACATCACATACACGCTCTCATCTTCCGAAACTGATGATTCAGAAAATCCATTCCCCAAATGAAGATTCAAACTCCAGATTAGTGATTCATGAAGATATATGTTGATTTCTCTATCGTTTCCATTACGGCTAGAGATCGAATTAACTATTTTCCTTTATTGATTTTAATCAGATGTCATTTGATTTTGGTTTTATAATGTTGTGTTGTATTAGATGTGTTCTAATCAGATGTATTGTATCTTATTTGATTGCTCTGCCACCCGTCGTAGCCTCGGTGTTCATGTCAACTTCTTTAGGTGATTGTCTTCTCCATGTTCGTGTTGGGTTTCTTCTTCTTCTAATATCCAAGATACTACCAAAGAATGACTTTTTTTCAGGAGATTAGCCGCCGGTGATTTAATAACTCTATAGAGCACCACTCAAAGTTTAGCGGATGCATCTTTCACCCAAAAAATTACTTATAAAATTCACCTAATTAAGTTGATACGCAAGACCTTATCGACATGAATCGGTCCACCCATATATCAATTTACTTTTCCTCAATTTTCACTTTAGACAAATATATAACTATTTTTTTCATAACCAAAGTTAACAATTATGCACCTTCTATTTTATTTGTATTTTAGATAATATAATGAGGGTATGTTGTGATTTTATATTAAAACAAAACGTATGTTGTTATTTTTACTTAAAACTAATAAATTATGTAAAATATTAAAAGCAAGAAAAATGACTTATTATCTAATGCAATTTTCTATTAGTATCAAATATTGTCGGGTGGGGAGGTGGGGTTTACACTTAGAAAATTTTGGTTGAAAATTTGCATCCAATAATTGGCTTTTTGGCTTTTTCCATAAACCAAAAAAGCCTTCTCATTTTCGAGTGTTCTTTTTCTATAATAATTAAAAGTTTACAACCTCTTGGTCAACGAATTTGCAATTTTGATTTGAAGAGGGTAAAATTCAAACATTTGTTAAATTTTATGGATTGCATTTTTAAGAAAGAACACCCCAAATTAATGTTGTGGTTGTGACGATTTATTGCTTACGTTTAGGTCCCAATTAATCAAGTCATGTTTTAACCGATTCTTTTTATTGTAAATCATTAAATTAACTCATCCTTTCACTAGGTTTATATCTCATAGTACAATATTTTCCAAATCAAAAAGAATGCTCATATCCATCTTATTGAGATGCCCCAAGTGCATGGACTACTTATGTCATCTTATCAAAAAGAATGCTCATATCCATCTTACCGACCAGATTTTTAGCGACGCTCGTTTCGTCAGAAAACAGTCGGTAAAGCCGATTTCCGACTGTTTTCCGATTGTTTCAGCTCTCGATCAGTAAGTAGTGTCCATTTTAGAAAAGTAAGACGTATTATGATACTTTGTGTTTTAAGAGTGTCATGCTAGACGCAAAACATTAACATAATCAACTAAGTTTATGAGTCTTAAAGTTATCGTGTAAAGCACCCAACCTTAGGGTCAAATTCAAATAAATATTAGGTATAGGAGTTTTTTTTCTATAGGTCGCCTTTTTAAGTTTCCATAAGCCCATTGACGATTTTACTGACTTTTATCTCTAGAACTTCATGGATTAATCAATGTTACGACTACCATTACTAAGAAAAGTAGAGAAAATTCTTTCTAAACGATATTACACTTACAATTACTAAAAAAACTAGACAAAACATACATAAATAAACCCAAGAGATGAAATGATAGTTGAGGTGAAAAGGCTCAAGCCCAAGATCCAAAACACAAAGATGTTGGGCTTAAGATTCGACGTCTAGGAGTCCCAAAATCATTAATCATCTACGTTCCCTCTTTGAAAGGTTCAAAAAATGAAATTATAGCCTGAAGAATCACTTAAAGGTAAGATTGAAGAAGTTGTGGCTAATTGAAACAATAAAGCGGATTGTAGGGTTTAAGATTATGATGCCAAACAATTAATGTGTGTTCTATATACATTTGTTGCAATAAGTTTATATGTGCTTTTAAGCATACTAACAAATTAATTTTTTGGGCAATTTTTAATATAATGTACCATATAATTTCTTGATATAAAGTATCATATCAATATTTTTGATGTCATATATATGAAACCCAGAAAACAAATCTAAGAGACATTCATGCAATGACATAAATGCTTCGTTTGGTAAACCAGATGATAAGATAGATAATGAACTAATTACGTTTCATAAAAGCTATCTAATACGACAGCTGAAAAATGTAAAATGATCAACAAATATTAAAACACTAGTCAATTTTAATATTACATGAAACATTTAATATAATATGTTAATCAACAAAATTTCAATTTGATTTATTTTATATATATTAAAAACATGCGAATCATTTCATTATAAGAAGACCAAAGTTTTTAATAAAAAGATAATTTTATTTTGAATGATGGAATCATTTTCATTAAAAAAAAAAACAAGACCAATAATGTTAGTTGTTACATGATTCACGTTTCTCTATGATAACCAAATTAGTAAACTATGATGGCTAATAAGCTACTTGATAAAAAAAAAATATATGTTTGGTAAAAAATGACTTATAAACATGTAAACTAATTAAAAAAGAGCATCATTAATACATAATTAATAACAATTACAAATATTTTATAATATAATTATGATAAAATTTTAATAGTATAATATATTAATTAATAAAAATAAAATAAGAAATAAGAAATAAATAATATAATATATAAACCAAAAGAATATGGAATATACAAATCATATGTTGTACTTGTTTCTTTAAAGATCAAAGTGGCAAACTAAGGTTGTAGTTCAAAACAACACCATGAATCTAGAAACATTAACAACAGGAGAGATCATCATGATCATTCTACTCATTCCATTGCCACTCCTTTACTTCTTCTTTCGGTTGATAACCAATTCTTCGAAACAACCACCACTTCCACCCGGGCCATATCCATGGCCGATCGTTGGCAACCTCTTCCAGATCCGAAACGATCTTCACGTTCATTTCGCAGAGATGGCTCGAGTCCACGGACCACTCATGTCACTCCGCCTAGGTCAAAAAACCCTAATCATCGGCTCATCGCCCGCCGCAGCCCAACACATTCTCAAGACCCATGATCACATGCTCTCGGGCCGAGACCTCTCACTGGCGCTAATTCAGGACAACGACGAACCAACCGTTCACAACGCGAATCTTGCTCTCACGACGGAATACGGTGATGGTTATAGACATCTACGAAATCTCTATACATCGAAGCTTTTTTCGAACAAAGCTTTGGAGTCTCGTGTACGTCTAAGAGAGGGAAAGATAAGGGAGATTGTGAAGTATATCGGTTCGAAAGGGGATAAAGAAGATATCGTTATAAAGGATGTCGTATTTGTAACTGCGATTAACATCATGGGTAATACGTTATTATCCATGGATCTTTTGGACTTTGAAGGCAATGGTATTGGAGCAGGGATTAAGGAGTCTATAAGAAGACTTGCAATAGCTATGATGCCACCGTTGGCGGACTTATTTCCGACAGTATTGGGTCGATGGGGTTATGAAGAGTGGTATAAGAAGGTTGTGCATATGATACAAGAGGAGTTTGGAGATATTTGGAAGGATGGCCTTCAAAGGAAAAGAAATGGAGGCAATGTTTCTTCTGATCTAAAAGATTTCAGTGATGTTTTGATTGAAAAAGGCTTCACAAATCAACAAACTAATGCTATGATAGAGGTGAAGTTTTTCTTTCTTTTCTCTCTCTATGTATCTCTCTTAGAACTTTGAAGTTGACACTCTAGAAACAAATGACTTTTACCTATAAAAATCACCTTGGAAAATTTTCATCCACAATTGTAACAGTACGTTACGTGACGAATTACCTTAGCGACAGATTTTCCGAGGAAAATTGCGTAGCAAAAAGTCTTCCATTTAGTAGTGAACAAAATTGGCTTACAACAGTGCCTAAAATTATGTCTAAGCGTCCTATCTACCGTTATAATATGTTTATAGAATGTTTTTAGGCGACTTTAAGCTTTTAATTATGTTTCAGAAATTAAGAGTCTTATTAGCTTTTTCATATGAAAATATTAAAAATTGTCCTATAAACCTATCCTTTTGTAGAACACTTGTGTTTACATGGCCCTTTTTCAAGTAGTGTCATAGAAAATAACTAATACGATACTTTATTACAAAAATGTTTTAAAAAACTTGCTAAAATGCTCTATATATTAACCTATTGCATATAACCCTTTTAAATACAAAACTTTTTGGTTTGGATATACAAAAACATCCTATAAAAACAAAGTTTAGGCATCCTCATCTTTTTTGTACCCTTTTCTTTTGGCATTTCAGGAACTCTTTTCAGCAGGAACTGATTCTATAACTTTGACCACTGAATGGTTTATAGCAGAGCTTCTAAGAAACCAAGAAGTAATGCAAAAAGCTAGGGATGAAGTTATAAAAATGATATCTGCCAATGTAGTAAAAGAGTTAGATTTGATTCATCTTCCATTCCTAGAAGCTTGCTTCAAGGAAACACTAAGATTACACCCTCCAGCACCGCTTCTCCTACCTCATAAAGCTACACAAACATGTGAAATATTGGGATACACAATTCCGAAAGATAGTCAAATATGGGTTAACGTTTGGGCAATCGGTCGCGATCCCAACACCTGGGATGACCCTTTGGACTTTAAACCCGAAAGATTTATTGGATCAAAGTTGAATTATAAAGGAAAAGACTTTGAATATCTACCATTTGGCGGAGGAAGAAGAATGTGTCCTGCAGATGCAATGGCTTCCAAGACCATCCTCTTAATTGTTGCTTCTTTGATTCTAAACTTCGATTGGTTTCTTCCCAACATGAATCACGGTGACATTGATATGGCTGAGGAATTTGATATACCAATGCGAAAGAAAGAACCATTGCATGTAACTTTCAAGATTCATGAGCAATTTAAGGATTGACTTTTCATCATGTGGGTTAGGCTTGTTGGAGTAGATAATTAAGGTTCATAATTAGTATTTTAAGCATTCATGTTTGATCAAATTCTTAATTAAGATGTGGTGTCCTTACGGGTTTTTAAGAATAAGAAACTATTGGTTTGAAAGAATTTTATCATAATTGTCGCTTTAATAAAAAAACACTTGTTAGTAGTACCTTACAAAAGCATATTGTCAAAGTCTTTAAAACAACATTTGTTTCATTAATTATGTACTATCAATTTATGTGTAACTCTTAAAATCTCTGCATTACAACCAAGGTTCTAAATGGCGTAAGGCGTGGCGTGGCGGCAAGGCCAAGTCTCAAGTCTTGGGAGTTATGGCGAAGCCATGGCGTTTTTAAGGCGTGAAATTTATGATTCATATAAATTATTATATATAATATTATATGTTTTGTACAATCATTCAATGAGTTAATAGAAATAAACAAGTTAGAATTAAGTTATATACTAAAAACTAGCAAATAAAACCTTGAAAATGTAAAGAAAAATCAAATTTCGCATTAGAAGAACTGCACAGTAGACCATGGCGTGCCACGAGCTTAACGTGGCGTGAGACCCAAGCCTTGAAGCCTGCAAGGCGAGTTTTTTAGAACAGTGATTACAACAAATAATGTTTCGTATGAACTCATCAATCATATGTTAGCACTCATCTCACAAATTATGTTCCCAAGACATCTCATACATGCTCTCATCTTCCCAAACTGATGATTCAGATAAACGATTCCCTAAATAAAGATTCAAACTCTTCAAGAAGATATATATATAAGGTTAAGGTTTGAATTATCGTGTTAATTTCTCAATTGATTCATTAATTCTTGATCCATCACCTAACTAATTTTTTTTTATCATACATACTAAAGGCAAGTAGAGTTAGGCCATCCGCAGCCGTGCAGGTGATACCACCTGCACAGGCTGCCACCTCAGCGCCACATCAGCTTTACCACCACCTTACCATTATCTTACCATTTAATCCACAGCCGTATAGGTCATACCACCTGCATTATTTAAATAATAAAAATTGTATATATATATATATATATTCTGTATGTATATGTATGTGTGTGTGTTTTACCGCCTGTGAATGCTCACAGGAGCCTCCCCATACAGCTCACTCACCGGTGAGCCTCGGTGGTGTTACCGGCTGCAAGGGGCCGGTGCAGCCTCCCTCACAGCCGGGCCGCGGATGGCCTTATAAGTCATATAAATGTTTATCGAGTGCATGCATTTGTTTGAAGTTTTGTTATAAAAAATTTAAATTCTGATTTAGTTGAATATAAATGTTGATGTCATAATAGTGTAATTTGTTTTAAATTTTGAATATCATTTATATAAGCTGTATTTTGTTTGAATTTTGGAATATACTTCATATAATGTTTATTTGGTCCTTGTGGTATGTGCTTTCTATTGGATTTGGTCCTTGTGGTATGCACTTTCTATTGGATTTGGTGCCTCTATCAAATGCCCATCCAACAGATCCACTAAATCCGAGGAGAAAATGGTCCCCTAATTTGTTATTTTTCTCTATTTAACCTTTTTTATTAACCTTTTTAAATGAGGGACCAAAGTGTATACATTGAAAGTTGAAAGGTCAAAAACAAACAACACTTAGGATGTGTTAGGCAAAAATAAGCTAGATTATAAGCTAGCTGATAAGCTAGCTTTTAAGCTAGTCCATCCAAACATGTACCAGAAGCTAGCTTATGAGCTAGCTTTTTGAAACGCAACTTTGAGTAGCTTATGAGAAGCTTATTGTAGCTTTTTCCAATTATACCCCTATTAATCTTAATTATTAAATATACCCTTTTTGGTCATTTTACATACCCATAAGCTAGTTTTTGCCAAACATAATTTGTTAATAAGCTAGCTTATCAACTACTAGCAAACTTATCAATCAACAGCTAGCATATCATGAGCTATCTGTTAGCTTATCAGCTACCAGCTAGCTTATAAGCTACGCTTGCCAAACATAGCCTTAATATATAGTTATATTATTTTACTTTAAATTATATTTTACACTATATACAGACATGTATCCAAAGGATTTTCGTCCCCAACTTCCATGATCACAAAACTTTCGTATATTCTTCGGCCACAACTAGTTAACTCCGGCCACCGCTACCCCAAACCAGCCAGTTGGCCACAACCACAACCCGCTGCTACCTCCGTCTTAAGTTATCACCTCCGTCTCTCCTGCAACCCATAATAGTTCATAACCTAACCAAAACCACATACACACACATCTCTGAAAATATATACACACACATCTCTGAAAATATAAACACACACATCCACCATCTACCATCGTGAATTCGTGATCCACCCACCACCACAACGTTTGTTTTAGGGGAAGAAAAAAAGAGGGGGAATGTTGTGATGTGTTGAGCATCACCGTTAAATGGTTTTGCCGGAATTTTACCAATTACAAAATTCGAAATGGGATACCAAAGAGACAAGTCGCCGACAACGAGGGTGTAAGGGTGGGACGGAGAAAGGTTGGGAGGGAAAAGAGAATATACACGTGAATGGTTTTTAGTGAATGTGTTAAAAAAAACTCAAAGTTTGAGAATTAAAATAAAGAAATATTTGAAAAAACAAACATACCTTTAATGTTAACAGGGGAATTGGATGGTTTTTTGGTCGAGTGATCAAATCTAAAAGAAAATGCACACCACAATGATCAAATTATAATAAATAAAGTTTAAGGACGAATTCCATATAAATCAACATACCACAAGGACCAAATCCGTAAATTACTCAAAAACTAGTGTTCATTTTGGATGCTATGTGTTTTGAAGTCTACAGATGTCACCAAGGGGGTGTTTGGGATTGTTTATTTGAAACAACATATGGTTTTTATAAAAATGTTTATTAATTTATGTGATGTGAAATTAGAGTTTTACAAAAAAAATGTTTAGATTAACATACGATGGTACCAAAATATAATAAGCTGATAAGTTTTTTTAGTATTTGATAAATAAGTTAGAAGAGAGTAACTTATGAGAAACTCTTTGTTACTGGTGGCAAACATTTAATGTTTAAACCTTGGGTTCTATAGCATTTGAGTAGTCAATCTTGAAGTTTGGTTGTCTAATAAAATAAAACTCAGAAATCCTATATAGGAATGTGTAAAATTGATGTTGAAATTTCAATGAACTTTTAGATATTTTAAGATCAAAATATTGGGATTAATCTTTGTATAATATAGTATGAAAAGGATGGAAAATTGAACAAAAAAGTTCTGAAAGTGGCTTCAGGAGCTGTGCACACTGAACAGAGTTCCAACTGTTTCTATACATGGGCTGTATTGGACCTTTGGCCTGGATGGTACTGTTTTTAGATATGGATCAATGTTTGAATGGATTGGAAATATCTTTTGGATTGTATTATCTTAAAATAAAGGGTAAATTACAAATTTAGTCCCTGAACTTTGTAAAAAATTACGGTGGTGGTCCCTGCAGTTTCAATTTCATGATGGTGGTCCCTGAATTGTTGATTTGGTAATGAATTGGGTCCATCAATTTAGACGCCGTTAAAAATAGCTGTTAAGAAAGGGGTAAATGACTAAAATACCCCTGATATAATCTAACCCTTTCCTGATCATCTTCTTCGGCCAAAACCTCAATTCCGATCATCTTCTCCGGCCAAAACCTCAATTCCGATCATCTTCTCCGGCCAAAACTCGAAATCCGATCATCTTCCCCGGCCAAAATCCCACCTCAATTCCGATCATCTTCTCCGGCCAAAACTCGAATTCCGATCATCTTCTCCGGCCAAAACTCGAATTCCGATCATCTTCCCCGGCCAAAAATCCCACTACCAACAGCCACCTCCACCAACCACCAGCACCCAGATTCATACATAAATAACCAAATCCAGAAATCAAATAACCAAATCCAGAAATAAACAAACCCATATTCATACATAAATAATCAAATAACCAAATCCAACAATTAACAAACCCCAGATTCATACACAAACCAAAATTATACACAAACTCATATCATCAAAATTATACACAAACTCATATCATCAAAACCCAGAAATATAATTATACCAAATCCAAAAATAAACAAACCCAGATTCATACACCCACCCCACACAAACTCATATTAAAACACAAACCCAAATTATACACAAAACCCGTATCATCAAACACAAATCCTAAACTTGTCTTACAAAACCCTAAATTCAAAATAGAAGAATAGATGGAATGGTGGTCTCAGATCTGGAACTGTTGTTTTGTTCGTCGGAGAGCTATGGTCGCCGGATATGGGAGGAGAAAGGGTGCGGCTTGAACGGTGGTGTGAATGACCGTGGAGCGGCGGATCTGGAGGCGGGCGACGTGAATGGCGGTGGAGGCGTCGGCGGCTGTTCTTGGGAAGGGTATAAGGTTGCAGGTGGAGTGGCCGGCGATGGCATGGCGGCTATGGCGTGGCGACGATGGCTGTTCTTAGGAGTGGTGAAGTGGCCGGTGGTGGCATGGCGGCGGTGGAGTGGCCGGCGGTGGTTTGGTGATGAGAGAGTTTTGGGGGGTATGTGTTTGCAGGTTGGGGTATGGTGATGCTTGGGATATGTGTTTGCAACTAGGGTTTCTTGGGGTATGGATATGGGTTGAGTTATAAATGGTTTGGTTTAAATTTTAACATAAAATTAAAATATTTAGTAAAAAGACCAAAATACCCCTGAGTTAACATAGCTAGTTAACGGCATCTAAATTGATGGACCCAATTCATAACCAAATCAACAATTCAGGGACCACCATCATGAAATTGAAACTGCAGGGACCACCACCGTAATTTTTTACAAAGTTCAGGGACCAAATTTGTAATTTACCCTAAAATAAATAGTTTTTTTTTTATGATTTACAGTTAATATTTAAAATTAGTTAAAGGTATTATGAAACAATAGTATTTAATAACAAACTATGAATATGATGACATAATAGAAAAAAAAGGCATTTCCAAGTCACTTTATTATAGTTAATATTTAAAATTAATCCTTTCCAAAAAAAAAGTCACTTTATTAGGCCATCAGCAGCCGTGCAGGTCATACCACCTGCACAGGCTGCCACCTCAGCGCCACATCAGCTTTACCATACCATACCATTTACCCACAGCCGTACAGGTCATACCACCTGTATGATTTTTTAAATAAAATAATATAAATTTAAATACTATAAATTTAAATTAAAATTACATTAATATTAAAATTTCATTCAAATTAAAAAACTAATAAAAAATAAAAAATACAATAAAACTAATTATGAGGCATAGAATCCCACAAATGTTGAGATAAATCGCGCGAAGGTTGGCGTGCCTCTCTCGGTTTTTTACGAAGTTGACGTTGTTTGCTCATTCTTCTTCCGAGATCGTTGTCTCGACTTCGCTCGGTAAAACCGCCGTAGGATCAAAAGGATAATGTGAAAACCCTTCGTCTTCACGAATCATGTTGTGTAAAATTATACACGTGTACATGATTTCTTGTAATTTCCTTCGTGACCATACCCGTGCCGGTCTAGCAACGACGTGCCATTTACTTTTAAGCGTGGCGAATGTCCATTCGATGTCTTTTCTTGCCGATTCTTGACGTGTCGTGAACTGCAACCGTGGCACTTCCGTTGGGTACCTAAATGCTTTCACGAAAGTCGTCCACTCGGGATATATCCCGTCGGCAAGATAATACCCGTGATGGTAGTGTGTGCCATTCGCTACGAACGAACTATCGGGCGCTTTATTTTCGAATAAATCGTTGAAAATCGGTGATTGATTCACAACGATTATGTCGTTCGTGGCACCCGGAACCCCGAAAAATGCGTGCCAAATCCATCATCGTATGATGCGACGGCTTCAAGAATTACCGTCGTCCCTCATGATCACCTCTATGGAATTGACCCCTCCATGCGACGGGACAATTTTTCCATTCCCAATGCATACAATCTATCGAACCAAGCATGCCGGGTAAGCCGTGTTGTTGTTCATGCAACGCGTAGATAGCCTGAATATCGCTAGCAGTTGGCTTTCGTAAATATTGTCGCATATAGAGTTTAATAGTACCTTGACAAAAAAATTTTAGGCATTCCCTTGAGGTTGTTTCGCCCATCCTTAGGTACTCGTCCATAGAATCTGAAGAAGTCCCGTACGCCAATTGTCGGATAGCGGACGTACACTTTTGAAGCGGAGAAAACCCCTTCACGCCTCTTGCATCCCACTGCTGCTTGAAACAATCAAACTCTCTTTCAAGATCGGAAACTATCCTTACGAATAGTCGTCGACTCATACGAAACCGCCGTTTAAAGTCTTCGTCGTCGTACACCGGGTTATCCGAAAAGTAGTCGGCGACAAGTTTATCGTGTCCATCTTCCCGACCTCTATCTTTATTCGGCCCTCTCGGTCTAGGGTTCGACGGTTCCGCCTCTCCGTTTTCGATATATTGAATAATCAATTGCGTCGCTTGAATGGTGTTCGTAAGAATTTGATCCACGATGAGATCAAATTCTTCGTCGTCGTCGAAAGGATTCATTATTTGGAAGAATATGAGAAGTTTAAGAGAAGTTTAAGAGAATTTAGAGGTGAATAGGAGAAGTTTAGAGGTGAAAGAATGAGAAAATTTTGTTGGGGTTTGGAGGTATATATATAGATGTTAGGGTTAAAAATATAGTTGTATTCAAGTTTGGTTTATATTTGTATTTTGAGTAAAGTTGAGGGGAGCTTAGTGTAAATACCCTTGGGGTATATAAGCTTTTAGGAGAGTTAGTTTTTGCAAGGAAGAGAAGATTCGTATTGTCAGATCAAGTGATTGTTAGAGGAGAGAGAAAGTTAAGAGTGTGTATTGTGTTCATATTCTTCATATATAATAAAAGTGAGATTTGTGGTTGATTGAAGCTTCTTAATCATGGTGGATTGATATTCAGATTTAACAATAGATAAAAAGAAAAAAAAGAAAAAAAAATATATATATATATTACCGTTTTATAACGGTCAGAAAAGAAAAAAAAAGAAAAAAAAATTCAAACACAATCAACGGCATGCGCTCACTGTCCCCAGCCCTCACCGACACCATACCGCTGGTCCGCGGCGGTGTTACCGGCTGCAAGGGGCTGGTGCAGCCTCCCTTGCAACCCGACCGCGGATGGCCTTACCACCCAAAACCAAGAAGAGTCACACAAAAGATTTGGAAAAAGATCCTCAAAATGTTTGTATAAGCTATATCTATATTAAAACTTTATTTTTACTATTCCACAAATAACAGAATTTTGATTTTTAATAAAGTATTTAGTATAATTATTAGTTATTATATAAATAATACATACATGCATGTATGACGAACTTTACACTTATATCCATATTTTATGTAGCGGATTATTCAAAACCATTAATTAGTGTAAACTTTTTTTCTAAAATTTCCGTATATTTACTCAAACCCACATATATACATATAAATTGAGATTGAAATTTTAGTGACTAACATATTACAAAATTTAATTGTTTTATTGTCTACTTTGTACAAGTTAATATCTTATGGTATAGAAGAGTTTTTTTAATTTTATTATTCTAATGTTAAAACAGATTGATTTTTTAGCATGTGTTTTTTATTATTTCCCTTGTCGATGTTGATAACATCTTTTGTCCTCTCTGTAATCAAGGAATCGAAGCAGTCGATCATGTACTCTTTTCTGCGATATTTGGAGAAAAATGGAAGGTTGGTGGTAAAATCCTTTCTCGTCTTATCATTCCTTTGGAGCGGCCTTGATAGGTATACGTTCGTCTCGGGCATCGATGGTGCAACAAACCTGCCTCGAAGCAATATTTCTTATGGTTTGCTATTCACTTTGGAGCTTCCTGGTATATGAAGATCGATATATACAATAAGGTTACAAATAGGGGAGACCCTTTTGATATTATCGTTGATAATACATTTAGGAGGTCGGTGATTAAGCATAAAAAAATTGTAAAAACGTCACACTATATATGACGAATTTCTCTTCAATTGTGTAGGTCCTTTATATATTCAATTTGCTAGTTTCTAACTAACTTTTTAATATATTTCCGTTTACTTAAAAAAGTTACAGTTAGTTAACTAGTTTATCATTTAACAGCTAACCCACCTAGTGGCTAGTAGTAAGGAAATTACTTGAACCACATCCATGTTATTAGCCACTCTCAAAGAGTTTAAAATTCAAGCTTAATCAAAGAAAATAATATATATTATACAAATTCCTTAGTTAATATATTTTCAAATATAAAAAATTAAGTGGAAATAAGTTGGATAATGGAGTTGCATGTGTTCATGTGAAGTATGAGACGTGGCAACTTGAAATGGGCGGAGTTATTGAGGTGAATATTGATCAAATCCATGCATAAATTGGGCACTTTTAGTCGGAAAAACAAACATTCACTAAAAACTCAGAGTTTAATTGGCGAAATAAAACGACCCTTCAAAGCTACAATTAATTGTGGTATGAATTCTTCACTTTTATTTTTTGTTTCAAGTTTTTACATCATCTTATTTATTAGTTAGTTTCTAAAGGTGTTGGTAATGCATTTAACTTAATACCTTGTAAGAGACAAGGCAATAACCAATAAATGAGCATCTTATCTCAGTAATTAAGGATGAGACTCTTAGGCTGTGGGTAGCGGTAACCCGCTGGCTGGCGGGTTGAAAGGAGGGCGGCTTACCTACGCCGCTCATAGCGGCTTGTGTTGTGTGTTTAATTAAATGAGAGGGTTGGGATGATTCGGATACTAATCAGAGTGGGTTCCAGAGGGTTAATGGAAAAGTTGAAGAAAAGCTGATGTGACAGTAGGGTTGGGAGGGTTGGGTACTGATAGCTTTATCTTTACTGATAAGCTAGTGTTTATGGTAAAAATGTTGCATATAATGTCATTAATGGTGACTAGTAGACGTCTCCCCCCCCCCCCCCCCCCTAGCTATGTCATGTTGGTTCTAGCTTGGGTCATTTTGTTTTCAGTCGAGATTTTCTTTTGTATTTTTTTTAACGGCAATAAACAAATAAGGAGTTTTAATAAGCAATCATATATATATATTTTTTTTTTTGCATGCTTGGTTGCTTAAAGATCGTCCTTGTAAGATGCTTAAAATTATAAGCCGTCATATATAAACCATAAAACATCTTTCCTAAAAGTACTGTTATCATAGGTTTGTAAGACGTTTTTGGACATTTTAAACAAGTTTTAAGAACTTTTACAAACCCATCTTTTTATAGATTTTTTACGACACTTTTGAGAAGTGTCCTACAAACATCTTTTTATTAAACATTTGTGTTTATATGAACCAATGTTTGACATTAATGTATATATTTGTTACAGTTGTCTGATCACACTCAAGTGCCATATTAAGCCATGAGTCTTGGTACAATTACATTGGGAGAGATCTTCATTCTGATCTTGCTTCCATTGCCACTCCTTTACTTCTTCTTTCGGTTGATAACCAATTCTTCTAAACGACCACCACTTCCACCCGGTCCATACCCATGGCCGATTGTAGGCAACCTCTTCCAAATCAGAAACAACGCCCACATTCGTCTTTCCGAGATGGCCCAACTCTACGGACCACTCATGTCACTACGTCTAGGTCAACGAACCGTAATCGTGGGCTCAACATCCGCGGCAGCTCAAGAGCTCCTCAAGACCCACGATCAAGTCCTTTCTGGCCGAAACGTATCACCATTTCTTCACCACAAGGAACCAACTGTTATGAATAAGAATCTTGTTTTCTCAATAGAAGCCGATGAGGGTTATAGGCATCTTCGAAACCTCTATACATCGAAGCTTTTCTCGACCCGGGCCTTGGAATCCCGTGCGAAAATGAGAGAGGAAAAGGTAATGGAGATGATGAAGTACATTGGTTCAAAAAATGGTGAAAGTCTAGATATATGGGATTTGATGTTTGTGAATGTTGTCAACATTTTGGGTAATACATTACTATCCATGGATCTTTTGGACTTTGAAGGCAACGGTATCGGTGCGTGCCTTAAGGGTTCGATAAGGAAAATCGTAGCGGTAGCTTTGACGCCACAATTAGCAGATTTATATCCGATATTGGGTCGATGGGATTTCGAAAAATGTTATAAGAAGGTCATGTATATCATAGAAGAGGAGCTTGGAGGTATTTGGATGGATAGCCTTCAAAGGAAACAAAATGGAAGCAATCTTTCTTCAGATCTACAAGATTTCACTGATATTTTGATTCAAAAAGGCTTCACAAATCAACAAATCAATTATGTGATGGAGGTCTCTCTCTCTCTCTCTCTCTCTCTCTCTCTCTCTCTCTCTCTCTCTCTCTCTCTCTCTCTCTCTCTCTCTCTCTCTCTCTCAAATTGTGATTGCGAACGTGAGAACAATCGAGAGTGCGCCACGTGACATATTCAGACCGAATATTATGCATTATTCAAGGTGAATAATATTCTAGACTGGATAATATTCCGTCTGAATACAATATTATTTACCTTGAATAATGTGTAATATTCGGTCCGAATAATCAGGTATTATTCGGACTGAATATGAGCCGAATATGAAATGTGGTGCGCCATCGGTTGTCCTCACGTTTGCAATCAAATATTTGAGTTTCTATTTGAACCTGACCCTAATTAATAGTGTCATATAAGGTAGTTAATACGACACTTTTTTTATAATAACGCTCTTATAGAACTTGTTAGAACGCTTGGTCTAAAGTGGGTAAAAACACGTCTTGGCATGATTGGAGTTGTAATTTTCTGCTTTTGTAACTCGTCTTTTTTGCGGGCCTAGCACCTTGCTAGTCCCCGCGTGGTAAAAAAAAGAACTTGTTAGAACTCCCAAAAATGTCATATAGTATTACTACAACATCTTCAAATGTGACATTTCATTGTTTAATCTTATAAACCAACCTAAGTCTTATAAAGCAGTGTATTAGAATGTATGGACATTTTTGACCTCCTATAAACCCAGTTTTCTTGTAATGTCTTTACCACCGCAAACATGTTGACTAAAATGTTGACCCCCGTAAGGAATGAGTTGTTTGACTACGTGAGGACTTTACTTAATTAGCCGTTTACCTAAACGCAATGTTTGCATAATATTTATGTTATTTTTCTTTTATTTTTCAGGAACTATTTACGGCGGGAACTGATTCTATGACTTTGACTTTAGGTTCGTTTTTTGTGGAGCTTTTTGAAAACCAAGAAGTAATGCGAAAAGCGAGGGATGAAGTTACGAAAAAGATAGATGGGAATGTAGTACACGAGTCCGATTTGGTTCATCTTCCATATCTAGAAGCTTGCCTCAAGGAAACACTAAGATTGCATCCTCCAGCACCGCTTCTTCTACCTCATAGAGCTACAGAAGCATGTGAAATAATGGGATACACGATTCCAAAAGATAGTCAAATATGGCTAAACGTTTGGGCAATCGCTCGCGATCCCACGATTTGGGATGACCCTTTGGAGTTTAAACCCGAAAGATTTATTGGATCAAATTTTAATTATAAAGGAAAAGACTTTGAATTCCTACCGTTTGGATCCGGAAGAAGAATGTGTCCCGGAGAATCAATGGCTACCAAGACTCTCCTCTTAACTCTAGCTTCTTTGATTCTAAACTTCGATTGGTTTCTTCCCAACACGAATGCATATCAAAGATCATTGCAGGTAATTTTCAAGGTTCGTGAGCGGTTCTAGATTTGACTTCATGGATTAGGTGTGATTTAATGGATAATTAAGCGTTCGTCGTTTTTATTTTGAAGTATTTGTGTTAATCAAGTAAGATGTGGTGGTTTCATTCTTAAGAATTAAAAATGATATGCTTGAAGGAAGGTTATCATATAATTTGTCGTCTTAAAGAAACTCATTATGTTTTGTTTAAATTCAAGGTGTTCTTATATCTGTTTCTCCCTATATATGCCATCCCTTTTTTCATTTGGTATCAGGTGTGGCGTAGTGGTAAGTTTCTAAAGGGAGGTAGCTTCCATACGGGTTCAAATCCATGCATGCGCAATTGGTGACCACTAAGTATTAATCCCAGGGTGCATGTTTTAGCTCTCGATAAAAATTGCCAATAATGTAGTCTGGAAAAAACCCAAATAAACCTTCTAAAAAAGAATTTATTAGAATTATCTTAAAATTAGGGTCAAACCTATAAAATTTTAGGGATCAAAACACAAAATATGTTGATAAAAGATAAAGTTTATAATATAGAAAGCAACTATTTTTAAGATGTTATGGGGTCAAGTGACCCCCCAAATCAAAGAAAGAATCCTCCCCAGGTGATAAACAATAATTCTTGGAAACAACCACCACTTATATTATATCCTTTTACATTAGAATATTTACACGATTTAATCGTTTTATAAAACAAAATTTGTCACAATGTAACAAATGCTTATTAATTTACACATTTATTTCAGTTTTTTAAAGTCCCACATTCACTCATTAAACCAAAATTAACAAAGTGGATCATGAATCTTGCAATGATTACACTGGGAGAGATCTTGATACTGATCTTGCTTCCATTGCCACTCCTTTACTTCTTCTTTCGGTTGATAACTAATTCTCCGAAACGCCCACCACTTCCACCTGGTCCATTCCCATGGCCGATCGTGGGCAGCCTCTTCCAAATCAAAACCAATGCCCATATTCGCATTTCCGAGATGGCCCGACTCCACGGGCCACTCATGTCACTTCGTCTCGGTCACCGAACCGTGATCGTGGGCTCATCACCCGCGGCAGCCCGAGAGCTTCTCAAGACCCACGATCATGTCCTTTCGGGACGAAATGTGTCACCGTTGCTTCACCATAACAAACAAACTGTTTACAACATGAACCTCAACTTCTCATCGGACGACAATTACCGGCCTCTTCGGAATATCTATACGTCAAAGCTTTTCTCAACCCGAGCCTTGGAATCCCGCGTGAAAACGAGAGAAGATAAGGTAATGGAGATGGTGAAGTACATAGGTTCGAAAAATGGTGAAGAAGATGTAAATATAAGGGATTTGATGTTTGTAACCGCTGTCAACATTTTGGGTAACACGTTACTATCGATGGATCTTGTGGACTTTGAAGGCAATGGAATCGGTCCGGGTGTTAAGGATTCCGTAAGGAGAATTGCAACGTTAGCTTTAACGCCACAATTAGCAGACTTATATCCGATATTGAGTCGATGGGATTTCGGAAATTGGTGTAAGCAGATTGTGTATATCATAGAAGAGGAACTTGGAAGTATTTGGAAGGATAGCCTTCAAAGGAAAAGAAATGGAAGCAATGTTTCTTCTGATCTACAAGATTTCAGTGATATTTTGATTGAAAAAGGCTTCACAAATCAACAAATCAATGCTATATTAGAGGTTTTTCTTTCTTTTCTCTTTTTGTATCAATTTGATCAATTTTCAGAGTTAGAACTTAGAAGTTAGGACTTAAAAGTTCTCTTTACTACACATTGCTATAACAAAACTGAGTTTACACTTATAAACCTTATTTATTTTAGATATCCTGTAAACTCAATTTTCCATGGTATGTTTTTATAGAATAAGAGGCCCTTGGTAAGAAGGGATGATGTCTATAAACACATTTTGACCATAACCATGCCCTACCAATGTAAGAAAGGGGTTGTTTTATTACAACAAATGAGTTTATAACACATTAAAAAACGTTTTAATGGACCAAGTTTATAATACTCAATTTATAAGATTAAAAAAAATAAAATATTTCTAAAGACCTTGTAATAAACCCAAGTTTATTGTAGTGTTCTCCAACTCGGTTCAAGTGGCTTAGTCACACAACAACAAAATCCGATTTACAAGATGACAACAATTTCTTGATGTTGCAATAAAACCTTTTACAGGATTTAAGTTTATATGATTAAACAATAAAACGTTCTATTTAAAGGTGTTGAATAATATTTTCATAAGAAACGTGTTCTTATAAGATGCTTTAATAGTATCCTATGAGACAATTAATACGACATTTATTAAAATGCTCTTAAAATCTTTTATAAAGCCCAAAAAATGTCCTATAGTATTATTATAACATTTTAGATATGATACTTTATTGTTTGATTTTTTAAGTCATGTTTGGACATTTAAGACGTCCTATAAAGCCAACTTTATTGTAGTGTCTTTACCAAGGCCATGAGTAGCACATACACATTTGGTTTCAACCTTTCACTGGTACATCAGTGTCAAATAAACTTTCCATTATCCTACCCTCAATCCCTTACCAGCGTTTCAAATCCTGTACTTCAACCTTTCACACTCTTTACCATTTTTATGTATTTTAAATATAAATATAGAAGAAAGAGAAAGAGAGAAGGAACGAAGAGAGAGGGCGGGCATCATTGGGTTCATGAACCCTCCGCCAAAGCCACTCACTGAACCCGCGGCAGGCATACCACCAACCCGTGAAACCGCTGAACCCGTGAGCCTAGAAGTCATGCTACGCATGGCCTAAGACACACCACAAACATGTCAACAAAAATGTTGGCCCATTAAGGAAGGAGTTAGTTTTTTGAAACCGTCGGTGCTTCAGTAGGGTTTATCATGACCTAACCTTTTACCTAGAGCCAACGCTTATCCAATTTGTGTTGGTAAAAGGTCCCTTGGTTATTTACCTACTACTTATGTTATTTTTTCTTACTTTTCAGGAACTATTAACTGCTGGAACTGATACTATGACTTTAATAACGGAGTGGTTTGTTACGGAACTTCTAAAAAACCAAGAAGTAATGCGAAAAGCAAGGAATGAAGTTATGGAAAAAATAGATGGGAATGTAGTAAAAGAGACAGATTTGGTTCATCTTCCAATCCTAGAAGCTTGCCTCAAGGAGACCCTAAGATTACATCCTCCTGCACCACTTCTTCTACCTCATAGAGCTATAGAAGCATGTGAAATAATGGGATACACGATTCCGAAAGATAGTCAAATATGGGTTAACGTTTGGGCAATCGGTCGTGATCCCGAGATTTGGGATGACCCTTTGGACTTTAAACCCGAGAGATTTATTGGATCAAAGTTGAACTATAAAGGAAAAGACTTTGAATTCCTACCATTTGGATCGGGAAGAAGAATGTGTCCAGGAGAAGCAATGGCTTCCAAAACAATCCTCTTATCGGTTGCTTCTTTGATTCTAAACTTCGATTGGTTTCTTCCCAACATGAATGCTCCTAAAGAACCATTGCAAGTAACTTTCAAGGTTCGTGAGTAGTTCTTGATTTGATTTCACATATTGGGTTTGATTTAGTGGATGATTGAGCTTTCATTTTTAGTATTTTCAAGTGTTTCTGTTAATCAATGAAGTAAGATGTGATGGTTTTATTCTTGAGAAATAAAAAATAAAAAAAAAAACTATATATTTGAAGGAATTCTATTTTATTTTGTCATCTTAATTAAGGAAACTCATTATGTGTTTAATTTCGAGACTTTTTTATGACATACTTGTAAACATAATATCTCTTATACATCAAAACATTAATCTTGTTTAAGCTAACTTTGTCATTCATAATATTGTTACTTCAAAAGTAACCTCCAAAATATGTATGTGTATATCATTACTTTAAATATTAATTACCTTACATCTGTCAACTATTATATGTTTGCAAGAAACATTAAACCACACTTTATGCATAATTTGTTCATTTTAATATTTTGCCTCATTCGATACTAGTTACTTATCAATAATTAATGATGTGATGTTTTACCAAACATTATATTACAAGTTAAATATATGCTACCCGATAGACGTACCACATTGAACTTTAAACACTACAAATTTTCTGCTTATAAATTATAATATGTCTTTTGAGTTAAAATCACTTTACTAAATATGCAAGTTTCGGGTAGAAAAAAATATACCTAAAATGCATTAACTTACTTTTAACAATATGTGTTAAAACTACTACACGTTATTATTATATTTGACGTTTTCATATAAATTACAAGGTAAACGATGGGACAAATATGTGTTAAATAGTTAAAGTTTAAGGTTCGGTTCAGCTAAATTAAAGATCTCTTTTAAGAATATGAGAAATGTTGAAGTTACAACATGGGAGGCTTGTCATGCATGGTAGTGTTGGATTTGGGGGTGAACTTGAGTTAATGTGGGAGGTGTGATTATCTATCAATCATTGCATGCATGTTAGGATGAGATGCACCAGATCAATCACCGTATCAAATGTGATTTCTAAATCACTTGAGATTAAAAGTGATCAGGAACTCAATTCCACCACCTGGGTTTTTTTATGTTAATTTAACTTGTCACATAATTCTTGAAATGCTATAGTACTCTTAAATAAATAGTAAGAGAGAGGCATTTGGGTTGATAGATCCATGGATCAAGATTTTGGAGGAAAGAGATGTAGTTTGCATTTGCCTTATTCACTTGTCACCGAAATTTTAAAAATAAAAATCCCTTTATTAAAAATACAACCATTTGTGAATGGTGTACAAGCTCTAAAACATATTGGTATGTTGCAAATTTACAATAAGTTGGTGTTTAATTTGACAAACTAACTTAATTAAGATGATTAAGTGTACTTGTTTTACCAAACGTCATATAAACTCAATTTTGTCGTAACAAGTATAAGTAATTATTTTAATTTTGTTGTAATTAAGTAACTTAATTAAGATGATTACTTGTACTTGTTACAACAAAATTGAGTTTATATGATGCATAAAATAAAAAAGCGTCATAATAGGGTATTTTACAGGACGTTAGTTTACAGAATCAAACATAAAAGTTTCCTATTTAAAAGTACTACAATAGGTTAATACGACACTTTTGAACAACATAACAAGTTGGGTGTTTTGCTTGAATTATACGTATTTTTTTTATCGAAAACCAAGCTTTATTTAAAATAACCGCAAGCGTACGATATCGCGACGTAGCATACGGGTCGAACACGGGGAGAAAATGGACAAATCAAAGTGTTGCATCTCTAATTCACAAGTTATGCGTATTTCGGTTTTCAAAAAGATTGATTTCTAATCTAACAAAGAGTAAACCTACACAACTAATCAACAAATACCAAAACTACCTAAGCTAAACAAGTACAAATTGAAGAAGAAAATAAAATGCTAATCTACACTATCCTATCACATAAAGGGAACAAATGAACATTCACGAAACAAATGAACATACACGGACAAACATGGAAAAGAAATGTGAATATCGTATCCCGATCATTTAAGTGGACACTACAAAAATCTACTCTATTGCGACCACAAAAATAGTCACTAAATGTCTGATTTTTGTCGCTATTTGTCTATTGCGACTATTTTCATCGCTGTATACTCTGTCACAATAGCCCCGTCGCTGAAACTCTTTTTAGCGACAAATTTTAGTCACAGTAGGTCTAAAAAAACACTATTTTTAATACTTTTAGCGACGACTTTAGGTCGTCGCTATAGACTTGGTTGCTATAGAGTGAATTTTTTGTAGTGGGATTCCGGAGAACAAACATCTAATTTCTCTTCCGAGATGACTAGACCGTTTCCATTAGAAATGTGATTATTTCCATATCAATTCCTACGAAAACGTTATCTGAAAACATTCCAATCAACGATCGCATCTATCTCTATGATGCGATCGTAGACTCTCAATCAGTTCACCGAACGATTAATGAACATCCGTCCAATTAACCTCTTGTTTAATAATCATCATAAACCTTCGATGTCATTAGATCGGCTAACTTCCATTAAACAAATCATCTTCCATCGATAGTTCATTTTTGACTATGAAATGCAACCAATTGATTAAGACTTAATGATCATGATTCGATACTCAATTTCTAACCATACACAATCAATTAACCTAGATATAAACTAAAACACATATTAAATTTCTAACCTAACAAGATCCAACTCCAAAATTGGCAATTGAACTCAACAAACATCCAAATTCTAATGAATTATTCATATGATCTAATCTAAATTGCATAAAACTAAACAATGAAATCAAAGCAATTGAATAACAACTAATGAACATTAACACAATCAAAAACATATCAAAAACAACATGCAATCAACAAAACAAACCACAACCTATCTAATCAACTAGATCTACACAAATTGAATGCAAGAATTGAAGAAACTAAAACTATAAGTGCAGAAAATAAGCAACAAAACATCAATTTCATAGATCTACCAACATCAAATCCAAATTACAAAACTAACAAAAGATAAGGAAGGAATGAGATACTAGCTCAAAGATGTAAAGGATCCACCATGGAAGATTAGACCACCATTGATGAAGAGATTCAAGCACTCATCCAAGCTTAGTAGAGATCCAACCCCAAACTATGAAACCCTAGCTATTTGATCTAAATTCCCTCCACAAAATCTCAAAAAGTTCTTATCAAATCAAAAACTGCCAAAACGAAGGTCAACCAACAGTATTTATACCCAAACAAAGTCAACAACTGCCAAAAAGAGAAAAATGACCGCGGGATTGAGATTGCGCCGCTAGCGATCGCTAGCAAGCATAGCTAGCGATCGCTAGCTATCTGAACTTCACTTTCTTCATTTTTTTTTCTTCTTTGCTTCCCACTTCCGGTCCATCACGCTCACTTGTCCACTTTCACGCGTCCTTTCCACACTCCTCCTTATCGCCTTCACCACCATTCTCGATCATCACACCATCTCGAACCGCCTCCTCTCCATCGTCTCTAGCCTCGCCACCGATATCACCAAATTCCTACAAAACACGCTCAAAACATCCAATTAAAGCACCGACGATCACTCAAACACACTTCCGACAAAAACATGAAAAAATGAAAATAAAATGCATGAACTACAACACTAAGAAAAGAAAATCCCTAGAAAAATGCATGATAAAATGCGTGAAAATTAACCCAAACATTGGGCATTTTCAAAATAAAATATCGTATCAGCTAATTTTATAGAACACTTTTGAGAAGTATATATATATATATATATATATATATTATACACCATCTTTTTAGAAAATACTTGTGTTTATAAGACAATTAATAGAACGTTTTTTTAAAGGGTTAATTACATGGGTATGTATCGAACTTGTCACGTTTTATCATTGTATGTACTCAACTTATAAACTTATCATTGTATGTATCGAACTTGCTAGACTTGCCATTGTATGTATCCAACTTTATCAAAACCTATCATTGAATGTATTCTACTTGTCACGAAAGTGTATTGAACTTGAGGTTTTGATAAAGTTGGATACATACAATGACAATTTTAGAAAGTTCGATACATACCCATGTAATTAACCCTTTTTTAAATGTTCTAAAAAACTTTTTGTGACGCCCAAATACGTTTTAAAAACTTTTGTAACATTTTTAGATTTGACGCTTTTATATTTGGTCCTATAAACTAGTGTCCTATAAAACATTTTATTATGACGTTTTTTTATTTTAAACATTCTATAAACTCAATTTTATTGTACCGATTGCTAAATATTTAGTAAATAACGGCCATACATTTTATTTGGTCTAAATTTTATCAATTATAAGTAAAAAAATAGCACATCTAAAAGATTATGATATTTACCCGTCTCTACTTCTTCTAATTATGGAATTATGAATCATTTTTCCAATCGATAATAACACAACTTGCAAAAAAATAGGACAAAGGGCCAATATACGGTCATAATCATGTACTTTTACACGCACTTTCTTTACTTATTTCGGGAGATAATCAATTCGTCGAAACAACCCCTACTTATGATAAATAAATAAAAAAATACTAAAAAGCTTATAAAAATAAATTGATCGTTAAATCAGTCTTCTCCTATCCAATCATCTCTTATCATGTTTTATCAAACGGTGAACACTTGTTTTATTCTGTCAAGTCCTGTTTTGTTTTTGTACCAAACCCAACGTGATGTCTGACATTAAACATTTGGACGTTTTAGCATCCTATAAAGTCAAGTTTATCATAGTGTCACAAATGTGTGACATTGATCTATAAATTCATTTTAGTTGTTTGAATGTTCTAAGTGCCACATTAAAATAAAACCGAAACAAAGCCATGAATCTTGGAACAATTACCGTGGGAGAGATCTTCGTTCTGATCTTGCTTCTATTGCCACTCGTTTACTTCTTCTTTCGGTTGATAACCAATTCTTCGAAATACCCACCACTTCCACCTGGTCCATTCCCATGGCCAATTGTAGGCAACCTCTTCCAAATCAAAACCAACACCCACATTCGTCTTTCCGAAATGGCCCAACTCCACGGGCCACTCATGTCACTCCGTCTCGGTCAACGAACCGTGATCGTGGGATCATCACCCGCGGCAGCCCAAGAGCTTCTCAAGACCCACGATCATGTCCTTTCAGGCCGAAACGTATCACCATTGATTCACCATAACAAACCAACTATTTACAACATGAACCTCAACTTCTCATCGGACGACAATTACCGGTATCTTCGGAATATCTACACGTCAAAGCTTTTCTCAACCCGAGCCTTGGAATCCCGTATGAAAACGAGAGAGGATAAGGTATTGGAGATGGTGAAGTACATAGGTTCAAAAAATGGTGAAGAAGATATAAATATAAGGGATTTGATGTTTGTAACTGCTACCAATATTTTGGGTAACACGTTACTATCGATGGATCTTGTGGACTTTGAAGGCAAAGGAATCGGTGCGTGTGTTAAGGATTCTGTAAGAAGAATCGCAATGTTATCTTTGACGCCACAATTAGCGGATTTATATCCGATATTGGGTCGATGGGATTTCGGAAATTGGTATAAGAAGGTCATGTATATCATAGAAGAGGAGCTTGGAGGTATTTGGAAAGATAGCCTTCAAAGGAAAAGAAATGGAAGCAATGTTTCTTCTGATCTACAAGATTTCAGTGATATTCTGATTGAAAAAGGTTTCACAAATCAACAAATCAATGCTATGATAGAGGTTTTCTTTCTTTTCTTTCTCTCATTATTTGATCAATTTTCAGAGTTAGAAGTTAGAGCATCCGTAGTCATGAACCGATTCAAAGGTTCATGACTCTGCCACATCAGTTTTTTCTCTCTACCACATCAGTTTTTTCTCTCTACCACATCAGTTTTCTTTTTCCTACTCATTTTATAAACCTTTTACTCTCAATCATAAACCGGTTCATAATTTATATTATAAAAATTACAATAATTAAAAATACCTACTATATTTAAAAGACAATGACTAAAGTGTATAAATAGCTAGAACTTCTCTTTAATAATTAAACTTTACAATAATAAAGATGATAATAACATAAAATCTATAAGAATAAATATAAATTGTAATAACATAATAATAAAAACCTTAATCATTAAAAGTTACAATACCTAAAATTTAATTTAATAAGCAAATTATGATGCTGTAAAACAAATTGTTTCACCTTAAGATATATCAAAAGCAATAGCATTAAAAACTAAAAAGAAATTCAATTAATACCATTTTAACTAAAAGGAACCCACCAAAGGAGATACAAACCGGTTCTAAACCATGAACCTTTCTCATTCCACGTGGATGAGAATCGGTTCTTCTCTATGGCGCCTAAGTAAATTAACATTACAATAGACATTATCTTTATAAAGACGTTTTTAGACGCCTTAACAAATTTTTTAAAGAGTTTTCAAAATAAAGTGTGTTGTTAACTATTGTATAAGAGCATCTCCAACAGCATTGCTAAACTTTTTTCTAAAATCTCTAAAAATATTTTCTATCATATCCAACAGTTTTGCTATTTTAGAGAAACAATCATTATTTATATTATTAAAATATTCAATATATTTAGTATTTTAATAAAAAAATTAACCAACTTTTAAACAATTGGTGGGATTGATTAAAAAGTAGTTTCTCTCTCCTCGTATACAGAGAAATCTCTAAATTTAGAGAAAACATAAACTTTTTCTATTTTAGCAATGCTGTTGGAGCATTTTAGAAGAAAAAAAACACCAATTTTTCTATTTTAGCAATGTTGTTGGAGATGCTCTAACAACTTTGATAAAATAGGGAAAAAATTGGTTTTTTGTTCTCAAAACTTTTGTTAGGTTTTATCATGACCTAATTAACCTTTTACCTAGGGCCGGCGGTTATCCATTTGTTCTCTAAATTTATGTATTTACCCATTACTTGTGTTCTTTTTTTTTTTACTTTTCAGGAACTATTTACAGCCGGAACTGATTCAATGACTTTAACCACAGATTCCTTTGTTACGGAACTTCTAAAAAACCAAGAAGTAATGCGAAAAGCGAGGAATGAAGTTATGGAAAAGATTGTTGGGAAAGTAGTAAAAGAGACTGATTTGGTTCATCTTCCATTCCTAGAAGCATGCCTCAAGGAGACACTAAGATTACATCCTCCTGCACCACTTCTTCTACCTCATAGAGCTATAAAAGCATGTGACGTAATGGGATACACGATTCCAAAAGATAGTCAAATATGGGTTAACATTTGGGCAATCGGCCGTGATCCCGAGATATGGGATGACCCCTTGGACTTTAAACCCGAGAGATTTATTGGATCAAAGTTGAACTATAAAGGAAAAGACTTTGAATTCCTACCATTTGGATCGGGAAGAAGAATGTGTCCGGGAGAAGCAATGGCTTCCAAGACAATCCTCTTAACGGTTGCTTCTTTGATTCTGAACTTCGATTGGTTTCTTCCCAACATAAATGCACCTACGGAACCATTGCAAGTAACTTTCAAGGTTCGTGAGCAGTTCTTGATTTGACTTCATGTTTGGTTTTGATTTAATGGATGATTAAGCTTTTATTTTCAGCATTTTGAAGTGTTTGTGTTAATCGATCAAGTAAGATGTGGTGGTTTTATTCCTAAGAATTAAATAAAAATGATATGTTTGAAGGAAATTTATCTTATGATATGTGAGATATGATGAAGGTACATGTGAAGATTGTTGTGGCGGATTGGTTATTGCTCGGGGGTTCATATATAGCGCCCTAACCGAGTTCGAGTCTTCCCGTGCGCATGTCTGGGGACATTTAAGTGGGCCCATGTTTAGCCTCCAAAACTGCCGGGGATTAATCGGGTTTTGGCCCGGACACCCTTAAAAAAAATTGTCATGATACCTATGAAGATAACTTATATTGTGTGAAAGATGATGTGAAATACACAGATTTGAGATTTATGATGGCTATACAACCTTCACACGATAAGAAGATGGTACCTTCCTATCTAGAGTATAAAGAAAAGAGGAAATCGATATGAAAGAACTAAAATTTGGTTAAAAATATAAAATGATAAAATTGTTTTACCATGGATGAAACTTTAGATTTCTTTTAATAGATACCAAATTATGAACCTTTGTAGATTAAAATCAAAATTGTCGTCTTCCAGTGCTGTAGCGGATTGGTTATCGCTCGGAGGTTCATAGCCCCCTAATCGAGTTCGAGCCTTCTCGGACACCCTTAAAAAAATCAAAATTATTAATCTCACAACCAAATGTATATATAGTTTTTCATCATGTGTTTTAAGTGCACATAATAATGATATTTAATGTGGAAATGATATCTCTATATTATTAACTAGTTTTAATCCCGTGTAATACACGAGATAATTTCGAAAAATTAAGTCATGCCAAAAACCTTATATTACAAATATGAATTGTTGTGCTATTGATCTTTTAACATCAATATTATTTTCTATCAAATACATTAATTATATTAAAAAAAGTACAAACTTTATTTATTTTTAATTTAATTCAATTGATATCAAATTATCAACAACGAAAATATAACAAAGACATTTTATAGATCAAACTATAAACTATCTTTGACTTTAAAATGACGTTAATATACTTTCACATATAAAGAGAAAGGTATACATACAAAAGTGTAATTGGAAGAAATATAATAATGGATACGTTTAACATTAATTTGTTATAAAAATATTAATTAACTATTATATTAAAACTCAATGATTACCTTCATTATGTTTAAAATGAAATATTTATTTTCTATTTGATGACGTTTATCAATTAGTTATATGAATACAAATATAAATTATTATATAATGTGGAGAATAAAACTTAGTTATGCTTCTACTGATGTAGATCAAAAATCTAAAAAAAAATCAGGAGAAAATCAAACCATATGATTTAGTTCATCATAAGAAAACAATCACACAAATTTTCTTACCATTCTTCAAATAATTGCAAAAACAAATAATAAAATAAATTTTATGTATGAATGTTCTTCGAAAAAATGGTTGACGAACTTACCTAAGACGTTTGCAAAAAGAGTAATGGGGGAACTTGAAAAATTAAAATGGAAAAGGTTGAATCTGCTTAGTATTTAAATATCAATTTAGGGAGAGAGATAGAGATATAGATGACTTCATACCAATAGATAGAGATAAAGTTTGTTATATTTAATAGATAATTTTGAATTAATTTTTTAATAATTTTAAATTTTGAATCAGTGTCATTTTAAGGAGAGAGATAGAGATATAGATGACTTCATACCAATAGATAGAGATAAAGTTTGTTATATTTAATAGATAATTTTGGATTAATTTTTAATAATTTTAAATTTTGAATCAGTGACATGTGTCAACATATGACACATGACACATATGCATATGATGTGGCAATGGTTCACCAGAGCGCGACACGTGTCAATGAGTTACTCAGAGCGCGACACGTGTCAATGAGTTACTCAGAGCGCGACACGTGTCAATGAGTTACTCAGAGCGCGACACGTGTCAATGAGTTACTCAGAGCGCAACACGTGTCAAATCAGTTACTCTTTTATTATATATAGATTAATGGCATTTCCAAATTCTGTCCCTTTTTTATGATTTCGTCTTTCTAGATCTATAATATAGAGGGAGGTTAATACGAAAAATATAACTTTTTAAGAAAACGAGAGAAGCAATCGCAACCACTCATCTCGGTCAATAAAAGCGGCTTTGACCGGTCCCCCCCCCCCCCCTTTTAATAATCTCTACCCTCCCATGAATCGCGTCAATCCTCTGTGATCACGTCCACCGTAACCGCAAGATGAATGGCCGAATTGCTTCTCGCTTTTTCTTAAATTGACATGCTTTTCATTTGAACCTTCCCCCTATAATATAATTTCAAAAAGAAATTATTGTAGAATTGTGTAAGCACAAAATAAAATTATGTTGGTTTGACATTAGATCTTTCTCAATGTATATAAAGAAACAAACTAAGCTTTGTAATTGAGGAGAATGAAATATGGTAAGATATATGAATCTTAGCTTGCGTTTGATTGTGGGAAAGTGTTTTTAATTTTTTAGAAAACGTTTTCAGAAAATGTAGTTAAGTTTTCATTTCAATTTTCTATGAAAATTTTAGAAAAAGGGTTTGGTTGAAACGATAGGAGTTTCCATTTTCCAATTTAAAAAACTAGAAAAGCATTTAGATAATTTTGGAAAACTACTAAAATCAGTTTTCTTGGAAAACTTTTGAAAACTGAATGAACCAAACGTGTTTTCTACAATTTTATTTCCCTCGAAAAATTTTCTTGAAAACTGGAAAATTTTCCACAGCTAAACGCACCCTTAGTTGTTCTAGACTTTCAATTCTAGTGAAAACGATTTCGATATACCACTAACGACGTGTAGCAATCATAGTGTTTGGTATGCACTTGATTTGAAGAGTTGCAGTGACACTGTGTCGACTTCTATAAACCTACATGTTTTTCCGCTATTAACTTTTTTTTAGAGGGCAAAGAGCAAGAAATTTTATTAAAAAAAGACTAGCAAGAAGCTAGAGAGTTACAAGAAATTTTTCCGTTATTAACTAGCGATGGTAATTTACTCACCAAGAGGAAAAAAAAGATTCCATAGGTTAGAAGTACATATAGTTATGCACGGTTTATAATAACTATTAAATGGAATCATTGGGTTAATTATATAGTGGTCTAAATTTTGGAGGAAGAGATGTAACGTCCATTTGCCTTATTTCACTTGTGACCAAAATCAAAAAATTTCCCATTTATTAAAAATGCAACCATTTGTCTCGACGGGCCATGAGTTATACTTAATTGCTCTCCTTGTCAATGTTACCCAATGTCACATTAGTTTTCCACTATATTACTCAAAGCTATTCAAAACATAAGTTATACTCAACCCACTCTTATTTACACTTTTATTTTATTAAATAATAAAAAAAATTAGAGGAAGAAAGAAGAGAGAGGGGGGTGAGGGGGGTAGGGGGTAGGGGATGGGGTATTTACACTTTTATTTTATTAATACTTCATATGCTCTATTATGACGTTTATTTATTTTAGGGTTAAGTACATGAGAGTGTATCGAACTTGTCACGTTTTATCATTGTATGTACTCAACTTTAAAAATTACCGATTAATGTACCGAACCTGCAAAAACTGTCATTGTATGTATCCAACTTTATCAAAAACCTACCATTTAATGTATCTAACTTGTCACGAAAGTGTATCCAACTTGTCATGAAATACATTAAATGACAATTTTAGCAAGTTCGGTACATTAATCGGTAAGTTTTAAAGTTAAGTACATACAATGATAAAACGTGACAAGTTCGATACACTCCCATGTACTTAACCCTTTATTTTATGCGTCCTATGAACTCAATTTGTTCAAGTGTGATTAGATCAAGTTTCTTTCGATGCGATCTACATTGTTTACCAAACGCTTACCATGTAAGCATTACTTAGTCACTTATCTTATTTAATTTGTAAGCATAGAAATACCCGATAATCTTACCCGACAAAACAATAATTAGAGAATATTACCCGATAACTAAATGTAGTAGTTCTTACCCAATAAATGCTTATATGATACATAACTTACCAACACCACATTTTAGTAGTTGAAAATATCACTTGCTAAGGTAAATAAAAATGACTACTTATTTAACAAAAGCCCATAAATCCTTATTTGGTCTAAATTTTATCTATTATAAGTAAAAAGAAAATAGCACATCTAAAAGGTTATGGAATTACGAGTCATTTTTCCAATCGATAATAACGCAACTTGCAAAAAAGAAGACAAAGGGCCGATATAGGATCATATTCAAGTACTCTTACACCTACTTTCTTTACTTATTTCGGGGGATGATCAATTCTTAGAAACAACCACTACTCATGACGATAAATAAACAAAAAAAATACTAAAAAGTTTGGTCATTAAATCAGTCTTGTTCTATCCAATCTTGCCTTGTCATGTGTTATCAAACGTTGAACAGTTGTTTTGTTCTGTCATGACTTGTTTTGTCTGCATACTACTACCAAACCCAACGTGCAGTGATATCTATGTCTGACATTAAAACATTTGGACGTTTTAGCGTCCTATAAAGCCAAGTTTATCATAGTTTCACAAATGCTTGGCATTGTTCTATAAATTTATTTTAGTTGTTTGAATATTCAAGTCCCACATTTACTCATTAAACCGAAATTAACAATGTCGATCATGAATCTCGGAACAACCGCCGTGGGAGAGATCTTCATTCTGATCTTGCTTCTATTGCCACTCATTTACTTTTTCTTTCGGTTGATAACCAATTCTTCGAAACACCCACCACTTCCACCCGGTCCATTCCCATGGCCGATCGTGGGAAACCTCTTCCAAATGAAAACCAATCCCCACATCCGTCTTTCCGAGATGGCCCGACTCCACGGACCACTCATGTCACTCCGTCTCGGCCAACGAACCGTGATCGTGGGCTCATCACCCGCCGCAGCCCAAGAGCTTCTCAAGACCCACGATCAAGTCCTTTCGGGCCGAAACGTATCACAATTTCTTCAAAACAAGAAACCAACTATCCACAATATGAACCTCAACTTCTCATCAGAACCCGACGATGGTTACAGGTATCTTCGGAACATCTACACGTCAAAGCTTTTCTCAACCCGAGCCATGGAATCCCGTGCGAAAACAAGAGAGGATAAGGTAATGGAGATGGTGAAGTACATAAGTTCAAAAAATGGTGAACAAGTTGTGAGTATAAGGGATTTGATGTTTGTAACTGCTGTCAACATTTTGGGTAATACATTACTATCCATGGATCTTGTGGACTTTGAAGGCAACGGTATCGGTGCATGCCTTAAGGGTTCTATAAAAAGAATCGTATCGTTAGCTTTGACGCCACAATTAGCCGATTTATATCCGAAATTGGGTCGATGGGATTTCGAAAACTGGTATAAGAAGGTCATGTATATCATAGAAGAGGAGCTTGGAGGTATTTGGAAGGATAGCCTTCAAAGGAAAAGAAATGGAAGCAATCTTTCCTCAGATCATCTACAAGATTTCACTGATATTTTGATCCAAAAAGGCTTCACAAATCAACAAATCAATGCTTTGATGGAGGTTTTTATTTCTTTTCCTCTCTCTCTATTGATCGATTTTAAGAGTGACTAGTCAAGATATCTGTCCTTACAACAAAATTGAGTTTTTATACGATTAAACAAAAATGGTCTTATCTAAAAGTGTTACAATAAGATTATAAGACTTTTTTTAGCGTCTTAATAGTTTTTTAATTTGGAACATTTTTCAAACAAGATTATAAGACTTTTTTAATTAGCATCTTAACAGTTTTTCTGGAACATTTTTCAAATAGTTAATTAATAAGATAAGTTTGCAACAACACTATCTTATAAAACACTACTTGAAAAAGTGTCAAATAAACACAAACGTCATTTAAAAGATGGATTTACAAGACAATTCTCAAAAATATTCTCTAAATGTAGATAATACGATACTTTATTTTGAAAATGTTTCAAAAAACTTATTACAACGCTCAAAGGTGTTACCATGAACTCTAAAGGAGAAGACTTTAAATTGTTGACCCAGTAAGGAAAGAATTACTTGTTTGATTCGGTGAGTGTTTCGGTTAGTGTTCCATGACCTTACCTTTTACCCAAAGACAACATTTATTCATTTTGTGTTGATAAAATATCCCTTTGTTATATACCTCATACGTGTATTCTTTTTTCTTACTTTTCAGGAACTATTTACAGCGGGAACTGATTCTATGACTTTTACCATAGAGTCATTTGTTGCAGAACTTCTAAAAAACCAAGAAGTAATGCGAAAAGCAAGGAATGAAGTTATAGAAACGATAGATGGGAATGTAGTAAAAGAGACAGATTTGGTTCATCTTCCATTCCTAGATGCTTGCCTCAAGGAGACACTAAGATTACATCCTCCTGCACCACTTCTTCTACCTCATAGAGCAATAGAAGCATGTGAGGTAATGGGATACAAGATTCCAAAAGATAGTCAAATATGGATTAACGTTTGGGCAATCGGCCGTGATCCCGAGATATGGCATGACCCTTTGGACTTTAAACCCGAGAGATTTATTGGATCAAAGTTGAACTATAAAGGAAAAGACTTTGAATTCCTACCATTTGGATCGGGAAGAAGAATGTGTCCTGGAGAAGCAATGGCTTCCAAGACAATCCTCTTAACGGTTGCTTCTTTGATTCTAAACTTCGATTGGTTTCTTCCCAACATGAATGCACCTAAAGAACCATTGCACGTAACTTTCAAGGTTCGTGAGCAATTCTCTTGATTTGATTTCATGGATTGGGTTTGATTTAGTGGAATATTGAGCTTTCATTTTTAGTATTTTCAAATGTTTGTGTTAATCAATTAAGTAAAAAAATGATATGTTCGAAGGAATTTTATCTTATCTTGTCATTTTAAGGAAACTGTTTTATGTTGTTTAAATTCGAGATGTATTAATTTATGACATACTCGTGAACATAATATCTTTTATACATCGAAACATTAATGATTAATCTTGTTTGAGCTAACTTTGTCATTCATCATACTATTATTTACATCCGATCTACGTACCACCCTCAACCTTAATTAATACAGTTTTTCCTTTTATAATAAGTCTTTAGGTTAACTAAACTTTACTAAGTAAGTTTGGAAAAGGAAAAAATACCTAAAATGCATTATATTACTTTTAACAATTTGCATTAAAAATGCTACACTTGATTATTGGATTGACGTTTTCATACAAATTATAACGTAAATGGAGGGACAAGTACGTGTTAAACAATCAAGTTTAGGGTGTGGTTCAGCTAAAAATCTCTTTTAAGAATACGAGAAATGGTGAAGGTACAACATGTGAAGATTGTCATTGTTTGGTTCGGTTTTGGTTAGAAGTTGAGTTAACATGACAACCATGAAAAGGGATTATGAATAGTTAGATTCATATTAAGATGAAATGTACTACGATACACCAGACCAATCCCCCTATCAAGCACAACTGGTAAGTGGGCTTGATTTAAAAGTGATCAAGTGTTATCAACTTCTTATATTTTTTATCTTAACTTAACTTCTCACACGATCGTTCAAGTGTCATGGTAGCTATTAAAGGATGGTAAGAGAATCATTGAATTGCCTATGGAGGGATCGGAATTTTGGAGGGGAGTTGTTTTTTAAAGAGGCTTGAAATCTGATTTTACTTCTAAAAGATATATGAGGTGGATGGTGCATATCTTAAAATCTCAGAGAATGGTAAGAGGTTTTCAAACATTTTCTTAGAAATAAAACAAATAGTATTAAGTCTGTAAACCTCTTAAATTTTCAGACTTGAGAGATTTTTAAGAAATATGTTTTTTAAAAACAAACAACCTTGTAGTGTATAACTTTGTCAACTTATTTGGTCAAATCTGATAACATTTCATTCTAATTCTTTTCAGATATTGATAGATTTCATTCCTTTATAGATTATTTTGCAAACCAAACACTCCTTAAGGCTATGCATAGCAGAATTATCCCAACCCTCTCAACCCCACTGTCACATCTGCGCCACATCAACTTTTTCATAAACCCACAATAAGCCCTCTGGAACCTCTCTGTTTAGTACCCGAACCCTCCCAACCCTCTCACTTTTTTATTATTTAATTAATTAACACACACCACACACAACAACGGTTATGAGCGGTGTGGCCACACCGATATGCCTGCAGCCCGTCGCTGGTGTACCAAAGGTTGCTCTAGCGTCAGCCCGCCGGCTCCCAACCCGCCGAGCGCAGCTGCTTGGTACGCATAGCCTAAGAATTTAAAATTACAAAACAAGTTAAGTATGTTATGATATAATCGAGATAGTTTATCAAATATATACCGATTAAGTGTTTACCAATTTACTTGCCTTAGGGGCAGTTTAGTAAACATTTACCCGGTAAGCACTTATCAAGTCATATTACCTTAACGGAAACATATGACAAGGATCAAGAATCTTACCCCTGTAAGAACGAAGGCAATAATCAAAGTCTTACCTGATAAGTGAGGGTCGTCATCTTTTATCATAATTATCGTTTATCGGGTAAATTATTGTATACAATACCGTTTTCATAAACTAAAATCTTACTTGATAAATAAATGATGGTGTCCAATTTTGTTGATAATTACTTGTTTAGATAAATATTTTAGATCTCTATAGCAATCAATTTTGATGATAGTAAATATGACCCTCTAAAATAACAAATGTAATTTGGTATTTGATAAATAAATATGGTTAGATATTTGGCAAATAACGGCCCTTATATTTGGGAATTTGCTAAAATGGTCCAAATACATATTAAAGTTGACTTTTTGATCATTTCTTTTCTAACTTTACGAAAATAGTCATCAACTCCGTGATAATAAATCTGTGATCACGAATTTTGATCAATTTTGTAAAAAAAAAAATTAGCATCTGAGGTAAATCTGTGATATCACGGACTCAAGGATTATCAAGGAGTCACGAATTCGTGATTTAGCTATATCAAGGTGTCACGAATCCATGATTGTGGCTATATCAAGGAGTCACGAATCCATATTTTGGTTATATCAAAGAGTCACGAATCCTTGAATGTTGAGTCCATGATATCATGGATTAATGTTGAAATTTTTTTACAAAATTGGTCCAAATCTGTGCACGGATTTATTATTACGGAGTTGATGATTATATCTTATAAATTAGAAGAAAAATGGCTAGGATGTGGATAAGTGGATTTCTTAATGTATTTAGACCATTTTGACCAAATTCTCCCTATATTTTTATTTTTTCCTAAATTTTATCAGGTTCTAAGTACTTGGAAAAAAAAGTTATATTTTTTTTTACCTTTTTAACCTACTCATCCTCCTATTCACTTCATCATTTGACATGTGTAATGCACTCATTCTCTATCTTCATATCATTTCTAAACTTTAACACTTATCAAGTGACGAAATGAGTAGAAAGATTAATAAGTAAGATTGGTAAGAAAAAGGGTAAGAATCACTATATCCCTCTTTACCCTATGATATGGCATTGTTTTAAACTTTTAGGTGGTCCTAGCTATAAGTAAATTGACTTTTTATTTTAAAAGTATATATTCTCAAACTTTTAGGTTAGGTGTATTTGATTGTTATTACAGGTGTAGAGGTATTATTAAGAGCATCTCCAATGCTAGGTTCTTACAAGCAAAAAGTGCAATTGCTTGTAAAAACTACCATTGTGGAGAGTTTTTATAAGAACCCATTTGCTTATAGGTTCTTATTTAAGAACCTTGGTTCTTACATTGATCATTGGTATGAAATGACATATTACTAGTTTTTATTTTTTCTCTTAACTTTATAATTATTAAAATTGTGTGTTTAAAAGATGCATGGGTCCTACAAAAATAGGTTCTTGTAAGAACTACCATTGTGACATTTAATAAGAGTTCTTGTTTTAATTAGATGGAAATGAGATGGCAATAAAAAATTCAAAAAGGAGGTTCTTATAAAAACCTCCATTCAAGATGCTCTAACAACACCCTAAAAATATATATAATTTTTCTAACTAAAATTACAAAATATTTCGCCGGGAATAACGCAACTTGCACAAAAAGAAGACGAATGGGCAGATCATAATTATGGACCCATATACGCCCACTTTCTTTATATTTTGTCCGAATTTTAGCTTCACGCGCTTCTATCTAACGCGCCACCAAGTACCACCAACATATAAGACAATCTTCACCAACACGCGCCACCATCGCGTGGCTGTGTGCTTTAATTATTATAGGGGGTTGCTATATGCACCCAAAAAGTGCATCAGGAATTGAAAAAGTAGCATCGGGAATTGAAAAAGTAGCCTTTGACGTTGACATGTGTGTGTATGACGCATTCACTTTTTGGGTGCATTTGGTAAAAAGTCGGGTGTATTTAGCAATTGCCTTATTATAAACACCGCCATCTGCCACCGACAATGGCCAGCTGCTTGTTCTTTTCAACAAATCACATGCATTTGCTGACTAAACTATCACTAAGTTAAAGACCAGTCCTCCCATTTTCAACTTATACGAATTTAGTCCTCCTTTTGCTAAAATGTTACGGCCAAGTAATAACGAATTTGATGGATCAATACACTCGTACTGGTAAATGAAACATATAATGAATTACATGTTCTACTCTTTATAAGTAACAACTTAAAAGTTACATATTTTGCAAGTTTTTATTTCATGTTACTTTTTTTGATTAGTGATTATAATTAAATAATGATAACATTATTTTAATTCATAGATATTTTAGTTACTGTTTTAAGGTAAGGTAATTTCTAACATGATGCAAAACCTGACATGAAGATAAACCAATTTGGGTTGAGTTTTCTAACCGATGAACCTGTCAACCTATTTATTTCGCATGTCGTGTATGGATTGGTATATGGGTTTGCGAGTCAAACCTTCCAACCCGTTTATCTTTTTAATTATTTTTAATGTATCAAAATTTTATTATGATTTTTACGTTTTAGTTTTTCAATTTCTATTTAGCGCCAAAAATCACTAAATTGAATTCTGTTTTGATTGTATTAGAAGTTTTGTACTAGATTGTATTTGATCCACCAACCCACAAACTCATATAGTTAAGCGGGTTGTGTAGGTCGTATTCGGGTTGATGAGTTGCGGGTTATGTTAAACAGGGTGTGTTCGGATTGAGCTTTTCTAATCCACCAATGCAAAGACAACAAATTGCCCCCCATATTTTTGAAGTGCTCGAATTTAAATTATGAACTTATGAAAAACAACACTAATAACTAAATCTAGAAGTCATGGACGAAGCTAGGACTTTTTTCAAATGGTGACATCATGCAACTATAAATAACATATATAAAGAAATTTTTACAAAATCTCTATTGGTCTGGTGGTTAGTTCATTGTTTTTCAAATGTGAAGTCTTAAGTTTAATTCTTGGTACAAACAATATTTTTTATATAAACATAATAAATTTGAAATTAAAAGCTAAAATATAGGAAGAATGTTTCTAACAAGCTTTGAACCATGACCTCATGTTTAAAAAAAAAGTAACTAACCAACTCTATCATAGAAAACTTTTGTCTTCAACGTAGTTTCAAATATATATGATAACACACAACAAATTGATACAGTATCACCTTTCACGACACTATAATTTTTACACTACGAAGGAGGAATGAAACGCGCGTGTCCTTCTTTAGCTCCATCCCTTCTAGAAGTGTAAGGACTAAACCTTCAAAAACCATAACCATACAGACACTATCGTAAATTCAAACACTTATCATGTACCGCGATACACAATATCATTTCCCCCATTATCATTTCACCGATCAGTGGTGCAAAACAGCTCACTCTTCTTTCCCTCTATATTTGCTTTCTCTCATTAACACACAGTTCACCGAAAAACACACCAACAATGGCGAAATTAGTGCTGATGTTGGCCCTATGCGTGCTACTTCCGGCGATGATCAACGCCGGCCGTCCGATGTCCCGTCCTTTCCGTCTAGAAGGCAGAGTGTACTGCGATACCTGCCGTGCCGGATTCGAGACTTCCGCCACCACTTACATTCCACGTATGTTTCTATGTGCATATGCTTTTGTTTCCTTCTTCTGTTAATAGATCACACTCGAAGGATGTTTAGTACATAATTAGGAGTTTATGATGCTTTTTTTTGGTCTATTTATCGAAATAGTTTGTAGATTAAGGTTTTAGAAGATATTTTGTTAATATATCACACACAAATAGGATGTTTAGTACATAATTAGGAGTTTATAATGCTTTTTTTGGTTTATTTATCGAAATAGTTAGTAGATCTGTGTATATTAAGCTTAAGGTTTTAGAAGATTTTTTGTTAATAGATCAGACAAGTAGGATGTTTAGTACATAATTAGGAGTTTATACCAAGGTTGTCAAACTCGCGATCAAGCTCGTAGGCTCGTACGAGTTTACGATCCTAGCCTACAAAAACTAGCCGGCTCGCTTATAGGATCGTTTTTAGGTAAGCTCGTGTAGGCTCGTAGGATCGCATCGTAAGATCGTAAGCTCGGCTCGGATCGTAAGATCGTGCAGACTATGTTATTTTAAAATTTTGGAGCTATTTTGAGTTTTTGACTATGTTATTTTGAGGATTGGTAAGAGTTAAGACTTATGACTATGTTATTTTGAGGATTGTTAAGGCTTAAGAGTTAAGACTCAATACTATGTTATTTTGAGATGTGGATGTATGTTATTTTGGATGTGGATGTATGTTAATTTGAAATTTAGATGTTGAAATATGGATGTATGTTTTCAAAATTTGAAGTAGAATCTGATAAAATTTATACTGACTTGCAGTAGGTAGAATCTTACGATCCCGAGCCCGAGCTTACGATCCGAGCTTGCAAAGACAAAAACGATCCTAGCTAGGATCCCGATCTTAACAACCTTGGTTTATACTGTTTTTTTGGTTTATTTATGGAAATAATTAGTAGATCTGTGTATATTAAGTGTAACACCTTAGGCGTATCCCATATCGAATGTTTAGTACACAATTAGTAGCTTATACTGTTTTTTTTGGTTTATTTGTCGAAATAATTAGTAGATCTGTGTATATTAAGTGTAACACCTTAGGCGTATCCCATGTCGGCCGTGGTCAGGAGTGATGTTAGGTGTTATGAGTAATATCTTGGTCTTCCTAACAACAACGCGTTTTGAGGCATAATACACTTGGAACGTTGCAGTTAAGCGTGCTAGTAGTTTATACTGTTTTTTTGGTTTATTTATCGAAATAATGAGTAGATCTGTGTATGTTAATGTGTATATTGTTAAGGTTTTAGTAGATCTGGACTTGGATTGGTGTTTTTTTAGATGTAGTGTTTGTTTTTAGAGTTTGTTTTTTGAAAACTGATTTGCTAAAAGCTGCAAATGTGGAGTGGAGTTATGAAAAAGAGCAAGATAATTAGTAGATCTGTATGTATTAAGGTGTATGATGTTAGAGTTTTAGTAGATCTGAACTTGAATTTGGTGTTTCTTAGAAGTAGTCACTGCTTTTAGAGTTCATTTTTTGAGAACATATATTGGAGTGCTGAATTAGGGATTTACTAATCAAATTTGTTTTTTAGCCCTAATTTTCTATGATGTTGTTGTTGTTGTTATAATACATTGCTATAATTTTGATTCATGTAATATGAATTTTTTTTTAATTTATGCCAAAACTATTTGTTTCAAATTTGCAATTTTGAAGTTAATACTGTTGAGACTCAATAGGTGAAAAGCTGAAAATGGATCTCTTTGGAACTAAAGTTGTATTATTAAATATTAACAAGGTTGAAAGGGTAAGACTTGTTATTACTAATTAATATATTTTTTGTTACTTAATAATTTTATAATAGTAAAGGTGGTATTATAATAAGGGGAAGATTTAGATTGGAACCTAGTCAACCAACTAAGCATTTTTTATTCAGGATTGCTGATATTGTCTTATATATTCATGGAGTAATATCTAGATCATGGGTAGTCAGTCAAGTTGCTCATGTACCAATATGATACTTATACTAGTACAATTTGATTTCGAACGTAAGAGTGCACCGGAGTGAACAAAAGGATATGAATCTTGCAACACGGATTGTTGTAGTGCTTAGAGCTTTTGTGGGTTCCTCGGTCCATATATTGCTAATAGCTGATAGGTGTTGATGAGAAAAAGCATCAACCGCAATGAGAAAAGTACAATTTTATTAAAGTATAATTCCCGGGCGATAGATCGTGTGAAAGGTTAATGTGAGAAGTGGATCTAAATCCTTGATCACTTTTAATCTCAAGCCCACCCATGAACGGCGCTTGATATGGGGATTGATCTAATGCATCTCATCCTAATGTGCATCCAATGGTTGATAATCACTTCTTACTGGAAGCCAACCCTGTTACTCTCTGTAGGAAGTTATGAACGTCTAACCAAGCATTACTTGTTGGTGGTTGATATGTAGGTGCTACGGTTAGGGTGGAATGCAAGGACAAGGCACAAAAACTTGTTTATAGCATGGAGGGAACAACCGACTCCACGGGCACATACCACATTCTCGTGAACGAAGAGCATGGAGCAGACGAGACTTGCGACGTGGTTCTTGTGAAGAGCCCAATGGGCGGCTGCAGGACAGCTGACCCAGGCCGTGACCGTGCCCGTGTCGTTCTCACCTCCTACAATGGCATCGTCTCCGACAAGCGTTTTGCCAACGCCATGGGTTTCATGAGGGACGAGGTCATGTCTGGTTGCACAACGCTTCTCCAATCACTCATGGAAGAAGAGGATTAGAATCAGAAAAGTTATCGTCTAATATGTTTATTTATGGTGGATTTGAAGTCTAATGTTCCAACTTTGTGTTATTCTTTTGTTTGTTGTTGATTATATGGATTGGAGATTATTGTCTGTCTACTAGTATGGAGGATTCGTGTTTATGACTACAATACTATTGGCCTCAAAAATATTATTCTTCTGGTCTGTTCCTTTTCTTTTTTTGTGAGTTTTGGTTCCAAGTTAAAGTTCATTATTTGTTGATTGTCTATGATTATCACATGTTAATGTCTTATGAGACCATGTGTATCCAATCCTTTCATCTCTCCCACATCAGCTTTTCTCCAATTCTTCCATTAACCCTCTGGAACCCTCTTTGATTAGTACCCAACCTTCTCACACACGACACACAACGGCTTCGCTCACACCACAATCGGCTACAGAAGACCGCTCGTGCTCTCAACCCACCCAAGCCGCTGCCGGTGTACCGGTAGCCCGCCAGCCCGACGGGTTGGAAGCCGCTCAAAAAAGCATGCCGTTACGCACGGCATAAGGTTGGGACCATCATCAATCTTGTATTCATGTACCTCTGCATGCCTTTTGATATCATCGGGATTGAAATTATAATACTTCATGAATATGAAGATGATTGGAGGTACTGAGAATAAATCGTTGTTTATCAAGCACGTACTGATATTATTTACTTTATTAATTGAACATGAGTAAGTTTAGAAGCTTACCCATGAATACGAAGGTGATTGTATTTTGAATTCTACCATAAAGCATTACCTTTTAAACTAATTATTCTCGTCATTTATTTTTTCGCTCACATGTCATATTTGAGATTGCATTGTTTGCGTACACGCAAAAGAACACTTTCAAAATGGTTTTAACACCTCTTTAGTTTCCAAGCTTCTCTTTTCTTATCCACTCTCAAAACGCCTTGTAATTGACGATCAACGCTCTGCCATTGTCGCCTCCTCTTGCCTAAGATAAAATGATCCGACTCCTAGCTACAGAAGTATTGCCCGTTACATCAGCATGCATGATGACTGAAATAATGCTTATAGTACCTATAGAAGTATTACTCATTACATCAGTATAGTATACCTGTAACTTCATGATTTTTTACGATGGTTATAACAAGAAAATTGAGTAGCAATTTTTCTTATTATGCTAAATGAGACCACCGAAGGAGAAAAAATAATGAGTTACCTCTTGAAACCACAATGATTTATTTGTAGTTTGCACATTTTGATCTTCAAATGTTTCTTCCAAAAAGTGTGTTCTGGCGGAGACATCCAAACCCCGGGTCCCCATTGGACCGACGCCACTCTACCTCCATGAGCGCGTCCCTGGCAACCCTCTGTCCCCGTCTCTCGCAGCCAGTTGGAATTAAACCCAGGACTGTATCTTCCAAATAGTCCCCAAACTGCGAGCCCCATAGGCATTTGCGAGGTGGAGGTACCCATCAAATATTGAGCAGTGCAAGGATTGAACCCATGACCTCAAGGAAGCCAAGGGACAATCTTACCACTAGCCCAACAAGTTTAAGGTTTGGCATTACAAGCTAGGTTTAAAAAAAAAAACTGAATATTTTTAATTCATAGAATGGTGGTGATCTTATATAAACGTGTTAGTTTAAGAGATATTTATTATTTAAAAGTCAAGTGTCTAATTGCATATGGACCAAAATTACTAGAAAAAAAAAGTGTATTTTATTTATTAATTACTTTTATTAAAATATTATATACAAAAAGGGGATGTAGCTCAGATGGTAGAGCGCTCGCTTAGCATGCGAGAGGTACGGGGATCGATACCCCGCATCTCCAAATCTTTGGCTAACATTTTTATAATTTTCTTTTAATAAATTACATATTTGGTCCATGTGGTTTACAATAATAGCACTACTGGTCCTTAGTTTAAAATAATTATGAAAATAGTCCCTATAGTTTACATTATATTGCACCATTGGTTCCTATGGTTTACACTATATTGCACTATTGGTCCGTGTAGTTTACACTATATTGCACTATTGGTATTTGGTACTTATGTTTTACATATTAATTTCACATGGAGTTAGGGTTTGAAGACCAATAGTGCAATCTAATGTAAACCACAGGAGCCAAAATCTATAATTATTTTAAAGTAGGGACCAATAATACAATTACCACATAAACCAAATATGTAATTTACTCTTTTTTTTAGTAAATTAGGATTAGCAATAAAATCCCTTGTGGTTGATTAAATTTTATATTTATATGCTCCTCTCATATAGTTTTTCTTTTAACATATGAATAATTAATGATAATTATTTTAATTTAAAAAAAAAACATATCCTATTCACATTATTCTTACCCTACTCAACCTATTAGTTGAGGTTAGTTTTTTCTATTTATATGTGATTCCTAAAGCCAATAAGGACAATTAAGAGATTCGAGATTCAATCTTAAAGAAAACTAGTTGATGATATTTTTCTTTTTGAAAAGCAAAACCTTCTAACTAAAAAGGTGGTGACGATAATGGATGAAGTCCGTGAACGAGTTGAAGACAACCATCGTGGACAAGTTAAGACAAGTTCAAAAGGTGACAATAATTGGTATATGAGTCTAAAATGATTACTATTTGACGAAAACATTTATGAAACGCTAGTTATTAAGTTGGTTTGTGCTTCACAATTAGGTTGGAGGAATTGTCGACTCTCTTAAATACAACAAAATGAGGCAAGTGAATTCCACACGAAGTGGAGTCTTATGTACATAACTTATTTTCTACCTCATAAAAAAGATTGCTTTTATGAAACTTCTGCTTGCAAACAATTATGTGAAAAGTTTTTGCAAAGAGTAAGACTTATAAATACAAGAAAATTGAGGAAACAAACTTTGCAAACAAAGAACATACCACATCAAATAAATAAAATAAAATAAGATTAAATAAATAGAGCAAATACATACATTCATTCTACAACATCAAATATGATTGGAACAATGAGCATTGAGAACAAAAGGGAAAGTAGTAGTCAACTAGACAACCAATTATACAAATGACTCAAAAGATCCGTTCTTATAAGAACTTTTACATAAGCTATCCCTGATTCATATATTCTCTCTATCCCTCCCTCACTCACCTGCTGCCACTCCTACCCTACTTCCTCGACCACTATACCCACAAGTCCTAAAACAAAACCTGCTACCTTAATCTTGGCTCTTCATAAATATCTAAGGTCGTATCTTTAAAAATGCCTAAAATTGACATGTCAAATCTTGGTTGTTCGTCCCACATCTTCCTCAACTACCCCTTATCCTTATCTCCTAGATCGTTGCGTTATTTACCCTCCTCATCGATGTCGTCAAGTATCTCTTGCAAACATGTCCAAACCATTCAACTTTCCCTTTCCCAAACCACTACAACCAGCTTTACATGGTAGACCTCGTTCGGAATCTTCTCTAATATAGTTGAAACCACAAGTCCATCTGAACGTCCTCATTTTTGCCACTTCAAACTTTCTTTCTAAATACATTACAAATTCTGCATTTTGGTTTTAACGACACCTTCTTGTCCTACAACATTTGTTGACAACCCCCCATTTTACTCATTATGCCTTTACATAGCAAGTGTAACATCATCATCAACCTCTCTCCTTCGGAATCGTGTAACCTACATACTCGAAATTGTATTTTTAGATCATTCTCTGTTCTTCCAACTTCCCATCACTACCCGCTCTACTACACTTAAATTGTAACAGAGATATTTTTTAAACGATAGTTACCTTGTATTCTATACATTTTGTACAAATATGACATGGACACATTCGATATTTTTTTAAATAATATAGGATATAAACTGATAAATAATATTTTTAATTGATAATTCTAATACAAAGACTATTATATATAGGGTCAAATTTGATTTTGAACATGAGGACATTTGAGAGCATGCCACTTGACATACTCACTCTGATAATCATGTATTAATTCAGAGTGAATAACACATAATTCAGTGTTATTCAGAGTGAATAATACTAAACGTAGTGCTCTCTGTCCTCATGTTCGCAATGAAATTTGAGTTTGCAGCCGAATTTTAATCTTTATATATATATATAGAGGCAGTTTTATATGAAAACACCCTGTATTTAAAGAAACAAATAAACGCTCCTTAACATCACATATGATGTGAGTCCCACATAATATAAAAATCATATATATTTCAATAGATCTTACCATTGAATCAAATATGATTTTATATTATAAGAACATCATATATGGTTTTAAAAAAGTTCCTTTATTCCTTTAGATACCAAAAATTCTCATTTAAATCTAATTCTATGTAGGGTTAGTTTATTATGCAACCCACTAAAAGGTTACAACCCGTACAACCTTCATATAAACCATTAATTTTAGCCCATTATTTATGATTAATTACTCGATTCATCAATGATTAGTAATTTCATGCAATAATATTACTTACAATCCATATCATTTTCATTAAATCCATATTAGAACATTAAATGCATATTATATCATGAAAGTATGACTTTCATGTGATGCATCTCATAATTCGTCATATGCATCGATATTTGTTGCTGAAATTTGATGAAATGAAATCATGAAAATACATCTAGAGAATCGATAAGAATCTATATAAATGGGCTAAACGAATGGTTTAAGTGAATGTTGTACGAGTTGTAACCTTTTAGTGGGTTGCATAATAATCATCACCATTGTATGTATGTATGTATCTATAATAAATAATATTTACAACTATTTGATATGGAAAATAAATAGTTCCTCCAACCAACCTACCAAGCCACCCTTGATGCCACCTACCAACGTTTAATTTGTTCAAAAGAAATGTGCCAAAACATAATAGTCTTCCACGTTTTCGCCAACTTGAAAAACCCTTTCGATTTCTTCAAAGCAATCAAATCAAATCGCCAACTAATTATTCTCCATTTCATCGATCACCGAATCTAAAATTCATCTTCTTCTCCGTCAATGCTTCATTCTTCTTCCTTGTAATAAACCCCCAAAACCAGTTCATTTCGCATTATAAACAATGTAAGATCTCTCTTTCTCTTTCTCTCAATTATCAACATTTTTACAACTCTTTGTTTTGTTTCATAATCAGGTGAATCGAATGTGTATGTTGTGTTAATTGGTTTATAATCGTTATACGTTTCATCTTATTAGGTTTTATTTGCTGTTTACATTTCGATATATATATATATATATATATATATATATATATATGAAATGATGCGCATTTGCTTGATTTTGATTTTGATTTTGATTTTGAATTCGTTGTTTGTTCGTTTGTGTTTGCTATATGAATCTTCATAGTTTCTTCAACTTATGATTTGATTGATTAATTTGTGCTGAATTAGTGTATTCCTGTTGATTGATTTAGTAATTCTCTGTAAGATTACAATTAAGAGATGTGTTGTTATACTTTTGATGTCAAGCTTACTACTTTTTGAATGTAAATATATGTACTTTATTTTAGAAAGGTTCATCTAGGCAATTTGGTAATTAAAATACGGCCGTCTGAGACTAGTATGTCTGGAATCAAACCCTGGGTAGGTCCGTAGGTGGGATATTCCACCACATCCCCCTCGCACCTCAACCAGTACGCCACAACCCCTTGTGGTTAAAATAAATATATGTTACTTTGTTGCAGATTTATTAAGAGTTAAAGATTACGGTTATCTATTTCTAATACATGTTATGAAGTTTAATTTCAGTAGCAAATAAGAACTTTATGGAAGTTTAGAACCATAGAGAATTGATGTTGAAAAGTAGCAATTAGTCACAGTATATCTCTTGGAAGTTTGTTTTTGATGAATTGTTGCTATACTTGTATAATTTGTGTAAGATTGTATAAAAAACATTACTTTTTGATAGTTTGATACTTTGAATTTGAGTCAAATAATGTGGGATAAGTTTCTATTCATTTGTGATCTGCAATTGATTTGTGATAACTTTTCACAATAGAGTTTTGCATTGACTTTTTGTGGACAGTAAAACGAGTCATTTGTGGATTTAAACTGGAATGTATCTCTAATGTCTACTAATAAAAACATTTGAGAGCTTGATCTAAAATGAATATTTGTACTCCATTCATCAATCCCATAAGAATTGCAATGTTCTGCTGACATATGCTTCAATGATACCATTAGTCAAATATCTTTGCATCACAAGATTAGTAAATAAGCACCATGTAACATGTTGGATGCTTTGCCTTCTTCCTGAAAAAATCGAATATGTTAACAAACTACAATAACATACTCGTTTTTCTTGATTTTCAGAATATGGCTGCAACTGCTTTTCATCAAGTCGTTGGTAGTTTTCAGTCTCATGGACAAATCAGTAACTCTGCTCTTAATTACGAATGCGGAAATATTTCCATGAGGTTGATCCCAAAAGGTTTCAAGGCGGTTATTGGGCTACCAAGAAGAGAACCTTCTAGAAAGAGGACATCCGTTTTAGTACAATCGTCTTCTTCCCAGAAAACCGTATACGATCCAGCGTCAAGCCCATTAAACAATGCCTCAAAGGAATCTCCTAAGAAATCAAGTACGATATCTTGCTTCAAGCATAGCATCATGTGGACGGAAATCGATAACTTCTGTTTGTTTTTAATGATGATGATGGGCAAATAAGTAATTCTAAAAGTCTTGTTTGTTTCAGGTGAAGCTGCTTTGATACTGATTAGGCATGGTGAGTCTCTATGGAATGAGAAGAACTTGTTCACGGGTTGTGTTGACGTGCCATTGACGAAGAAAGGTGTGGAAGAAGCAGTGGAAGCTGGTAAGAGAATTAGCAATATACCCATCGACATGATATATACATCTTCTCTCATTCGTGCACAGATGACCGCTATGCTCGCCATGACTCAACATCGCCGCAAGAAGGTAATCACACACACACACACATCATCCATACATATGCATATACAAGGGCAGGTTTGAATGAGAAGCATGAATATTTTGAGAACTTGGGAACCAACTTTTTGTGTTTTATATTCTTGATGAATGACGCGATAAATATTCACGATTATTCATCATGAATGTTACATAAATATTTGGATATCTGGTTCTCATTTCAACCCTCCCTTACATATACATGTGGATATATAGGGTGCTAGAGAGCTTCTTTTGTGTTCTTAATGAGCATTGTATGTGTGGGAGTTCCACATCAGCTAAGCAAGGACCATCAAAATTCAAATGCATAGGGGAGCATCAAATGCAAACCACTCTAATTTTACAGACAGTTGATTTCATTGGTTAAGTTAATAAAATTGGTTCATGAAATGGTTTCATATAATTATTTTCTTGATGGTATTGTTTCATATATGTGTGTGTGTGTGTGTTTTATGTACAACTGAAATCTTTTCATGTATTTTTCTCATTCTGATGAAATTGTTTCATGTATTCTCATTTTGATGAAACTTTTACATAAAAAAGAACACACACACACACACACATGTGTGTGTGTATATATATATATGAAACAATTATATCAAATTAAAGAATTTCATGAAACAATATCCTTAACTAATAAAATCGACGATTTGCAAAAGTAGAGTGGTTTGCAAATGAAACTACCCCTATATGTGTAGGCATTTTCCCTCTTTGTAAGGGCTCTTTTAGAGAGAGATTCAAAGAAGATCCACATATCCTATCAGTATGCAACAAGTCCCATGCATGTTTCAAAGAGGTTATTTTAGTGGTTCGGACCTTATGACCTTAAAATCAGAAAGGAGTAACCTTATCGGTTGCTCAAAACATGATCCTTTTCTGTTTGTGATGAATACCAACTTCATAAAGATCGAACTCTTTTTGTAGGTACCAATTGTCATGCACAACGAAAGTGAACAGGCGAAAGCCTGGAGTCAAATCTTCAGTGAAGAAACCAAAAAACAGTGTATCCCAGTCGTCACAGCTTGGCAACTAAACGAACGAATGTAAGCATTTCAAGCCATTGTCATGCTTACATTCATTTTCTACAAAAAAAAAAAAAAACTTCATCCACCAACATTAGTTTTTCTCGTGGGCATTCAGGTATGGAGAATTGCAGGGTCTAAATAAGCAGGAAACTGCAGATAAATATGGAAAAGAACAAGTTCACGAGTGGCGTCGTAGTTTCGATATACCTCCACCAAATGGCGAGAGTCTGGAAATGTGCGCTGAAAGAGCCGTTGCATACTTTAAGGAACAAGTAAGAATGACGTTTTGTATTCATAAACCACAAATGAATGGTTTTTCGCTTGTTGATCCTTGACTCGACCTTCATTGTCATACAGATCGAACCGCAACTTCGAGCTGGAAAGAACGTTATGATCGCAGCACATGGAAATTCCTTGAGGTCTATCATAATGTATCTCGACAAACTAACTTCCCAAGAGGTACGATTTTGTTCTTACACATTATGTCCTTGAAGTCAATGTTTGACTTTCAAGAGTCAAATGGATGATAAGTAATGTTTCGATTACAGATAAAAAGGTCGATACCCATATTAATGTTTCGAAAAGGATATTACATTGTGAACATATTGAGCCAAAAATTAAAAGACACCGCTGAACGTTTTAGATTTGGAAAGTAAGAGGTTTGAAAGTCAAAATTGGGACCCATTTGGAGGTGGGGTTAGGAGCGTGATGTTCGCTGAGAATAGAGCAGTTGTTTCTATAAAGACTGTTTTCTACAAAGTTTAGGCTTGCATTAGCTTTATTCTTTTTGGAATCTTGAAAATTATTTGTTTTGTATTGGCAGGTTATAAGTTTGGAACTATCAACCGGGATACCGATGCTTTACATCGTGAAAGAGGAAAAGTATATCAGAAGAGGAAGTCCGGCAGCACCCGATGAGGCTGGTGTTTACGCTTATACCAAGGTACATACTGCTTAGCATAGTTTTGTTTCTTGAAATTTGGGAAACCATATTTTTTGTCGTACATTACTAGAAATAAGCCCTAATTTGATGCGGGTTTTTATTTGTTATGCAGAATTTGGCTCGATACCGTCAAAAGTTGGATGAGATGGTACATTGATGAAATTACAGAGTTCGAAATTTGTCGAAGAATCCTTTCAAGTTTAAGACAAAGGGTGTTAAAAAATGGTGTTTTCAAAGGATCATCTATGTATCTTTTATAGTTTCATAAAATACAGGGTTTGTTTTCTACTATAATGTTTTAGTAGATAAGGTTTGTCACTTGGATTATTAGGCTACTCGCACCCATGCTCTCCAACCCTCTCAACCCACTCACTTTTTGAATGCCACATCAGCTTCCACATCAGCTTTTGGTCAACCATCTCTTTACCCTCCCATAACCCTCTACAACACACACCCAACCCTCCCAACCCTCTCACTTTTCAATTTATTTTATTTATTTCATTTAATTAAATAACATTAATTAAATAAAACATGTAATTAATTAATTAATAATAAGATTAATAATTAATTAACTAAAAATTAAAATTACATAATTAAATTAACTAAAAATTAAAATTAAACATTACATAATTAAATAGAATAAACTAAAACATTAAATAAACTAAAAATTACAAGCCATATTTGGCTTTGATCTCCTCTTTTCGTTTCAAAGTATCGAAGAGCTTTTTACCCCGGAGATGGTAGTGCGGGGTGGTGTAAAACTTAATGTCTTCCTCTTCTTGGGTCGTTGGTGAAGGTTCTTCATCATCGGAAGTGTCTTCCTCTTTTACGGGTTGGTAATTGGGTTGGTAACCGGGTACAAATTGTGGTTGATAAGGAGAAGGAAAATGTGGATTAGGCCACGAAGGAAACGATTGATAATCGGGTGGAGGAGCTTGTGAAGAGCTCCCGGGTTGATTGGGTTGTGAAGAGCTCCCGGGTTGAGGAACTTGAGGATGAGTAATTGTGATCGAAAAACCTTTCGGCGAAATGTCGAGATTGTAATCGGGTGGATATTCTGGAGGGAACCCGGTATGCGTAACGTCGACTTTGAAAGAGGGCTTCGAAGGGGTCTCGGGTTCCGCCCGACGTTTACATTTCGCGCGCCGTGATGAAGATCCAAGGTTTCGATCGTTTGGATTCATCGTTTGAAGAGTGGGAGGTTTGAAGAATTGGAGGTTGTTTGTGTGAAAAAAGAGTTGAAGAATTGAAGGTTGTTTGTGTGAAAAAAGAAGTTGGGTTAAATGAGTATTTATAGGAGTAAAAATTGAAAAAAAAAAGTAAAAAAAAAAGTAAAAAAAAAAAATTAATTGTGATGACCGTTGAGAAGAGAGCCGTTTGCCAACGGCTCTCCCAACCCAAAATGCCTTCAACCCGCCGGCTTCAAGAGGTGGCGCACCCAAACCGCACAACCCGCCGGCTTAACCCAAATCAAACCCGCACCGAAGCCGCTTTGCGGTGCGAGCAGCCTTAGGGTCTTGGATTGTAACTTTATTTAGTAAATGTTTGGAGGTCACTTTTTTTAAGAACATAGTGCTTATATACAACAAAACTTACAAATACATAACTTGAGACCATTAGCCTCCACTTGGTTCTACTAATGTGTAAGTTGTTGTATAACATATATCTCTAAAGCAAAAGCTAAAAAGTATACATAAAAATAATTTCACATATGAAACAAAATGCATTGTAAAACATATATAGTTTGATCAATACATTTGATATAGTTTAAAATGAAAAAGAAAATATTATGTGAAGCAATATCTCAAAATAAAAGTTCTCACCGTTATCATAATTACTTCTCGTTTGATTACTCCCCGTTCTTATAACGCCCAATAAAGTAGTTTGGTCGAAAGCGAGCAAAAAGGGACGAACGTATAGTTTATAAATATAACAAACTATGGCTACACTTTCCCTTGAAGATGAATGTGATCCGAACCAGAACAAATTGCGAATTTTGTGGCTTGAAGTTTGCACGTTCTATAGAAGAAATCCTTCAGTTTTGGCATAATATAAAGCTGCTGCAAGTAAGATGATGAAGAGGAATACGATCCATACACTCACTCCGCCTGAAAGCAAATGTAAAAGAAACGAAAAGAGTGGTAAGCATAAGCGTGAACACATAAAAATTATTAACGATAACTCATCATTGGTTTCAACCAAATTACGATTAAGGTTTTAATCCAATGGCTATGATTTGTGAATACTAGGAGCATTTACATTTATTTCTATCATTACTAAAGGTTTTAGGCATGCAGACTTATAGTTAGAACACTAATTTAGTTGAGAAAACCACTGTAATTTTCATAGAATGGAAGGAATAGCAACAATAGTTCACAGATTGTGAGAGGAGGTAAAGAGATGCACACCGTTTTCCGCTGTTTCTTTTATTAGTGTCACTCTTGCACTTGAATCTAAAGATGCAGAAGCCAACACCCTGTATTTAAACCAACTCGATTAAGTGAGATAATGTTTCAAAAGCAATAATAGTTAAGCCTCAAGGGGATGAAGTGAAAACCTCATCTCCCTGTGTTTGAGTCAGGGCCCTGCCAAAGCTCATGGAGGTTCACTTGTGATGACTCGTGATTGCCCACAGGCATAGGTGGTGTGCGTAAGCTATCCCCAAAACCCACGGTCACCCAAAAAAGAAGTGCTGGATGAATAAATAGAGAATAAACCTTGAATCATCAGAGAATGTAAGTGCTGTTACAAGTCCCATATGTGCTTTCTTTACTACAGTCTGTACCTTCATGCTACTTGAATTCAAAATATGAATATCCCCTTCGATTGTACCACTGCCGTTCCCATGGAAGAAATTAGTCAAAGAAAAAGATGAAAACACTCGATGAAACGTCTATTGCCAGATAGGAAATGTTGAATGCGTTCTTTTTTAGACACAAAGAGAATTATCATGCCCTGGCTGCGGTGATGAATAAACAGAACAGATTTTGAAGAAGATATTATAGCATTAGGGATTTAGGGTTACTCCCTCTGTCCCAAAGTGAGTGTCTTCTATTTTAGTTTGTACCAAAACAAGTGTTCACTTTATAAAATAAGTGACTACTTTCCAATTCTACCCTTAATCATGAGATTGAGCAATTCATTACTCCCTCTATTATCAAGGGTAAAATCGTAATTTGGTTAATTAAAACAAAAACACCAGGCATGACCTACTCGGAATTAGGGTCTGGGTGTAAGATGTTCGCATACCTGTCATCTATCCGCAAAAAAATCATCTATAGGTTCTTTACCTCAGATATTTTATCAACTTGGAGACTAGTAATCATACTGACAGAGTTGAGAAGAGAAGTAAACTCTTACATGGCAAGGAGTTTCCCATCATTTGATACACCGAAGGCAGAAATTGGGTCTCGGACTATGTGCTTTGAGCTTATCCGCTTCCACGTTGTGGTGTTCCACTTCACTATACTTCCTCCTCGATCTAACCAAGTTAAAAAAATCAATGTCATTACCATACCCCAATCCGAAATAAATGCAATGAGTTCCTTTTTTATGATGTCTGAAAATATATGCAACATTCTATCATTTTGTAGAACCTTGGTCAGATACCTCTTTTACCCATCAACGATAATCATAGAAAATAATTAGCATGATTCTGGGCTATAAGGTTTTCCATCTCATCATTTTTAAATATTTGACTAATAGTCATAACACTTCATGAGCTATGTGTTCAGTCATCAAAAGTTGCATTTATTTTCACACAAACTGCGTATTCACATTTATCATGAAAGTTTTTGACATAAAAAATACAAACAATTAAAGTAAAGAATGAAACCTTAAAGAGATAAAGCGATAAAAGCATAAAGTAAAAGAAGGTCAAGTAGATGCACCTCGCATTGCAGTGATATAAAGAACTTGATCGTTTTTGCTATTTTGTGAGAACCTACAAAATCCGAAAATTTCATCCTGAATGGGACATGTGATTGAGATTAGTATAAAGTATAAACCAAGCTTGGTCTTAAAAATATAAAACATGAAGAAAATATATTTAGCAGCCTACAAAGGAACCTAACTACTTAACCGTTGAACTAAGATTACATGGCAAATAGATAAAATACCAAGGTTACAGAAGTCGTTAAACCAGGAGTGGAATAATATCAATGGAATTTAAAATATGGCAACTTCAGTAAGCAAAATAAAGCTTGAACATCTTCTGAAATAAAACTTCACAAGTAACCAAACACATGTGCATGTCCATTAAGGATAAAGTCGTCATTCAATTAATTAAAAAATGTAATAACACTTCTTCAACTTGGTGTGTTTTTTCATTGTGCACATTTATTTTGGGTTGAAGGGAGTCTGTCCTTAGAAAATACAAATTAGTGCTTACATTTTCTTTAGGTAAAGAGGCTTTGGCCATTGCCGATGAGATATCCCAGACCCTACCAGGGCCACTTCCTACTGAGACCAAAAATTTCCGATCAAGACTGCAAGACAGATAAAGGCCAATAACATCAGATAACAATCATGCAGCATTTGAGTAGAATATAAGCCTGATTAATTAGCAGCAATTATCTCAACCTGAAATCTAAATTCTTCACAGATGTATGAGCTTTAGGTGCATCAAGAACTAATTCCATGCTAGGCCACTTGAACACCCTCAATGTACCATCCTGTACTTCACCATAATTGAATGATTAAAATCCATATAATTCCTCAAATAACGGATATCACAATAAAGAATCTCAATTATTTCGAAAGAAATCCTCTAAAACTAAACACAAAAGCAACAAAAAGCATGGTTATATCTTTTAAGTAAATTTTCAAGCATCTGCTTTCATAAATAGAGATAATTATATTTTTATTTATACATAACTTTATCTTTGTTATTGACAATACTATCGCATACTCCAACTTTAACAAACGTATGTGTGCAAAGCTAGTAAGCCTAGAATGAAACGATCATGCACCCAAAAAGAATGAGTGAAACGGAGACTAAGCAGTGTTGTAATGATATTCAAAACATGTGCAAGATTGGCTCTACCTCACCACCAACCGCAAGTAAGGAACCATCATGGCTAAAAGTAATTGCCAATTGTTGTCCAACATCTTCCAATTGATCAAGCACTTTTTCAGACTGCTTTAGACTCAATTTGGTCACATCTTCATTCCTGATTGTATCCCACTCAAGCCATCTACACAACAAAATATGCAACGATACAGTGTAACAACAAAATAAGCCAGTGACACCAAAGACAATAATCCAATGGAAGTTTGTACATCATTCTCATTTCTCTACTTTGCTGATCATGGGCCAGCACAATACTTGGATTTAACCTCCCACACTCAAACAAAGGGAATTTCTAGTTCAATATTGTGTTTCCCAAAAAGCCCTTGGACAATAGGTAGCCTGCATGCATGCCACCTGATCAGGCTGAGACAATGATGCATACAAGCATGCTAGAATTATGCTTTTTCCATAAAACTGCCAGGTGGGGCATTCATGCCAGCACCATAAGGTAAAAATGAGAACAAATAATGAATATATCACATAGATGGAAATTATCCGAAAATAAATTTTAACATCTTTGAAGTAGAATAGACTATCATTCAATGCAAAATTTATATATAGAAAGAGACACACATGAATTTGTTTGGATTATTTTAAGATATGTCAAGATAACCTAAGCGAAGTGATGAACCTTAATTCTGATTTGAAACCAATCATGGCGAAGTGTCAAGGAATCTCACACAGTAGCCAATGCAGATCAAGTGTTTTGCTCTCAAATCTCTAAAGTAAAACATCATTATTGAAAATATTATCTATAATAACTATTGCAGAACTATTACTTGTTTCTAGGGTGCCCTTACAGACTCATGGACCCCATAGTTCAGAATTACCTGCAACTTTTCGGTAACGAACATATTACACCTTCTCCTCCGGGGTGAACAGCCATTCTGTAGGGAAGATCATCGCCAGTTCCAAGCCTGTCCACCTTATAAAGAGAGTCTAACTGTTAAAAGGTTTCTCTTTTCTATAAACCATAATCAGGTGCAACATCAAAAATTCAAAATGCACAACAAAGTTGTCATAAATATGTTGGAACCCAACCTATGCTAAGGTATGACCATATTAATGATAGATGTCTAAGCAATTAGTCGGTAGGACCATCATTTAGCTTTGTCAACGCAGTTACCGAATCCCTACAATAACATGTCATATTTAGTGGGAAGGATAGTATGCGGATCACATTTCTCAGATGAGGGAATCAATCTTCTTTAAGTAAGCTGGTTCTCCTGATAAAAAGTTTTCACATTTGTGCAAAATATACTTTTTATATTGTCCATAAGTTTGAATAGCACAAAGCAAAGCCCTGTTATGATAAAAGCTAGTAAAGACTAAACAGATAGTCGGCATAATTTCTGAAGTAACTCTCAAAACAACATGGATAATGATCTTATTGCAAAAAGGAACTACAACTAGACTTATTTCTTGCTCATTTATCAAAGACAAGAACACTACATGTTAGAAAACATTCAAATCATATCTTGATCAATATATCTCCTAATAGGTAGCTTAACAATAAGTTCACAAGCCCATCTTAGGATTCAAGGTTCAATGGTCAACTTATTTTTCACCTAAAGGATTTCAAGAACTACTTAGTTCAATAGGGATTAACCATTGTCACAATGTTATCAACGTACTTTTTTTGCATAAGGTTCATCTATGCTTCACCTAGACTACATCCTTGGCAATTTAGAACTGAAAATTAGGCTGTCTGAGACTAAGCTTGGCCACAAGATGCGCATAAACGGATTCGAGCCTGGAGTGAATCGAAATACCATCCACATCCCCCGCAGGCCTTACCGCTACGCCACAAGCCTTGTGGTTATCAACGTAATTTTCATTGCTAAAATGTAGCAACTTTTCCTTAACCAATCAGTTATACCAATTTTTGTAGATATATTAAAAGAGTATAAGCAAAACAGGAACTCACAGGCTGATCAGAAAGCGAATTCGAGGTAGAATCGAAAAGCGAGATAATGAGGGCATTAGGGATGCCACTTCGACCTTCACCGCCACCACCGGCAAAAATCACATAATTCGATCCACCATTAACGGAATCCTCCCCTTCTTTATCAGAAGATCTGATTGCATTAAGTGGAACAAATGAAGCACCATATAGAGGAATTCCATACTTCTTACAGTTATCCTCCATCAACCTAACCAAATTTACACTTGTATGACCTAAATTAACAACAAATAGAGCAATTATCAACTGAAACTAGCTTCTAAATCAACTTCAAAAACTGAATCAATCAGTCAACCCTAATCTACATTATCGATCAATCTAAACAGAATTGTTGCAAGAAATCAGTAAAAAAAATGGATCAAATATCGAGATAACATCAAATATCGATTTGAAAAGATAATCAATTTACCTAATTGACAGCTTGCTGAAAATCGATTGACTCTTGAAGGTCGAAATATTGAAAATGGAGTCCAAAGTGTTCACAGAAAACTTCTATTATTCCATCTACTCTACCATGGACCTGCCCTGTACTATTGATCAATTGGCAATATCAGTCCCTATCAATTCCAATCAAGGTTGTGTTTGGCAAACAGATGATAAGCTAGTTGATTAGCTGATACGCTAGCTTATGAATAAATTATGTTTGGCAAAAACTAGTTTATGAGTATCTAAAATGAACAAAAAGAATATATGAGTGTATGTCAATAATGTTAATAAAGGTATAATTGAAAAAAACTACAAAACACGTCTGAAAGACTACTACGTCTAACGGTTCGATAAGCTAGTTTATTTTTACAAAAACACAACCTGAATCTAACATTTTATTAGTCACATGATATAAGGCAATATTTACTATAAATATTTTCCCAATAGAAAAACAAAATGTGCCCAAATTGATATCATCTTATTTGTGAAGTTGATGATGTAAAAGATAATTTTAGAAGGAAAAAAAAAAACTTTTTCATCATATACCTAGATCCAACCATTACTATTAAAGCGTCTTTCCCACTTGAGAAAAGGAGTTATCTGCGCTCGTCCGATTGACGATGAAGGGGCCCTTCTCGCTTAGTGGAAAAAAAATAATATGCATTGAAACGAGTTGTATTTAGAATCAACATCAAAAATATTTTGGTTGCGTTAAATCTGAAGGACATAAACCATAATTTCAGTAGTAATGGATTTAAATCTGAGACAAAAACCATAATTTGAAAACACATGGACAAAAACAGCAATTTTCAATAAACCACAGGGTAATAAAAAAATCTATAACCAACTTATAAGTTCTATATAAAATATATCATTTTTATAACTTGGCTACTAAGTTTTATAAAAAGAAAATGTTCACATGGCAAAATTGTCATGTAATCTATTTGTTTTTTTATTAATATTAATCATAATACAATGTGAATGTTATACTCTTGGTCTCCCACAACAAGTGACCAAGACCCTTCTTCCAACACCATTAACCCTTCTTTGTTAGCCCTACCAAAATGCTCACAAGGCTTCACAACAAATTCAACTTCACCCTTTTCCCTATCTCCTAAACTCACTCTTCGAAAACCCGCCAACTGTTTGATGAAATGTCCACTCGACTTTGTATCATCCCGCCTCGCAAACAATAGCACGGTGTGATTGCCCGCCCGCCCGTGATTCTCGACACCAACCACCACCGTGAACTCTGCTTTCTCGCACAAGCCCGTTGCCATCGCGGAAAGTGGCATGTAACGAGAGGGTGACACTTGGTTTGAGCCCAGATGAATCTCGTTTGGGATACGGGAGACAAACTTGTAGGAATGGGTCGAGTAACTAAGGCCGTATCCGAACTCGAAAACCGTTTTGCCGGTGTAGAATCGGTATGTACGACCAGGATAGCCGGTTGACGGGTCGGGCCTCATTCTCATATCGGTCATTGGCACGTTTGCAAATTCTTTTGGATACCATGTCATTGGTAATCTTCCTCCTACAAAGACATTAATTCCATTATATGACTTTGACTTTTAAGTCAAACGATCTACTTTTTCCCATTTTGACCAGTAACATGTTGATAACATGTTGATCTTGTAATATGTGATGACGTGGGTATTAACTTAACAAGTATTCACGTCAATAAATGTTACAAGATCAGTAGGTTAACTTAACAAGTATTCACGTCTTGTTTTATTCAGTTTTATCTTGTTTGGTAGTTTTATCTTGTCCGGATACCAAACGCACTTCAAAAAATTCAAAGTTGTGATTAGTGATGGCCAAACGAAACCGAACCGAACCGAACCGATGGGCTAGCCCGAACCCGGCCCGTTGACCAACCCGACCCGGCCCGAACCCCGGTCAAACCCGGGTCTCAGCCCGCGGACCGGAAACCGGTCCGGAAACCCGGGCGGAACCCGGCGAACCCGGGTTGAACCCGAAACCCGGGCCGGAAACCGGTCCGAATCCGGCCGGAACCCGGGCCCGACTCAACCCGGGTTTGACCAAACCCGGGTTTGACTTTTACTGTAGCAAACCGGATTGGTCAACGACCCGGCCCGGCCCGGCCCGAACCCGGTTTTTGGCCATCACTAGTTGTGATCTTACCTGGATTATGGTCACCAAAGATGATTTCAGCAAGAGCAATACCACCAGCTTCACCAGGGTAACCAGCCCACAAAATGCTCCCAATTTTTGCATCATCCTTTGCAAATGAAACATCCACAGGACCCCCACAAACCAACACCAACGTAACCGGCTTCTTTGCGGCTCGAGCCACGGCCGACACGAGAGCCGCTTGCTTCCCGGGAAGACCCAAGTCGACCCGATCAAGCTTCTCCCGTTCTTGACTCTGATCCAAACCCATAACCAAAATCACCCGATCGACCGCTTTCGCCACCCGAACAGCATCATCAACGGCTATAGCCGTGCAGTTCACGAAATCCACACACCCCTGGTGGAACTGCGTGTTTTTTACGTAGTTTTGGATCGCTTGAAGGACCGTGACGTTTCTACACGCCTCGCCCTCGTAGTTTCCGAGCAACGTCTGCGTGACGTTGGCGTTCGGGCCGATGACGGCGATGGAAGCGGTTTCGGTTTTCGAAAGCGGGAGGAGGCCGGCGGAGTTTTTCAGTAGGACGATCCCGTTTCGGGCGGCTTCGAGGGCTAGGTCCTGGTGTTCTTTGGAGCAGACTTGGTCGGTCCCGAGGCTGCCATAGATGCCGGTTTTCGGGTTCCCGTCGAACAAGCCTAATCTCATTCTAACGGTGAACAGATTCTCTAGTGCTCGGTCTATTTCCGCTTCTGTTAACTTCTTCTGTTCGACTGCTGATTTCGTGTATTTTTTCAAATACGAACCGCAGTTTACATCCATCCCTGCAAGAAAAACTCGTTAAGCTCACAGGGACGGACCAAGAAAATTTTTCAAACAGTTGCACCATTTGACTATAAGAAACAAATATAGGGGTATTTCGCACAAGTTTTATGGTACAACCCAATAATACATTACCAGCTTTAAGAACACTAGCGACCGCATCTTCGGGTACCTTCGAATATCCTTGAACATCATGCATAATGGCAACTGCATCACAATCAGATGCAATGTACCTGTGATTGATTATAGAACCAAGTTAAAACAAAAATAAATCTAGAAAGACAGAATCTTGGTGCCAAAATATGTATATTTGGCATCAAGATTCTGCCTTTTTGTAGATTTTTACGGAAATCTCGATTACCCTTTAAATCCCCAAGCGTCACGAGCTGTTTTCGTTAAAAGATTGTAATCGGCACAATTCGGTAAACCGTTGACTCGATTATAAGCACACATTATTCCACTGGCCCGCCCTTGTTGTACACACCGCTGAAATGGCGGTAAGTACGTATCCGCTAGATCTTGTTGAGTTATCTGCACACACAAAAAAGTACAAGCATCAATGCACGAAAAACGTGCTAAAAAAACTTTGATTGTACAATCCGATAATGCACGAGGGAGACTTACATTGGCGTCGAAGTTGTAACGGGTTGCGTTTTTCCAGTTATCCAAATCGTTGGCGATGAAATGTTTGCAGCAAGCAGAGGCTTGAAGTTGGTCGGAATTGGGGTCGATTTTCCCGCCTTCGAAACTATCGCCTTGAATCCCTCTGACGTATGAAACCGAATAATCTCCGACGACCAACGGGTCTTCGCCAGGTGTCTCTTGTCCTCTTCCCCATCTTGGGTCTCTTAAGACATTAATGTTTGGTGCCCAAAATGTTAGCCCCTTTGCTTGACCTTCATTGTACATTGCTCTTGCTTCCCTCCCAATTGCCTACATATGCAATTAAAAGAGATCTCGGTTTTTCGTTTCAAGAAAAAACCAACGAGCCCAGTATATTCCACCTAAAGGTGGGGTCGGGAGTAAGATGTATACAAACCTGACTGGTAGTTTACATAATACATTTCTCTAAAAACATGAGACTAGAAATATCCCTAGTGGTATCTTAATATCTAATGTTGCTTTTCATATTTGACTAAAGGTCAACCATTTATTTAATTTTGAGCCAAATCTTACTTGCATATGTAATGACTAAAGGTCAACTATACATACATACATGTACACACAATCAAATGGAACCTAATGTTGCTTAATGCTTACATATCTATGACTAAAGGTCATCATTGATCTTGATAGTAAGATTGAAAGTAATTAAGAGGTTGTTTACCAAATGCTTGTCCTAATAAGCGCTTACCAAGCCATATTACCATACAGATACAGATGAACATGCAAGGATCAAGGATCTTATCCGGTAAGAACTATAAGGACCAAAAGTCTTGCCCGATAAGTGAACTCTTACCATAGTAAGTGCTTACCCGAAAAATTGTTGCATATGATACAATTTTGTCGGATGATAAGCTAGTGCAACCATAAGCCAGCTTATTAATCGGAGTAACATTTTAGTAGTTTTTCCTAGTTTTTTTTTTTTTTTTAAATTATACCCCTTTAATATTAATTATTATACCCAATATACCCTTTTTATCTTTTTACATACTGTCAAACAAGCTACCATATCAACTACAGACTAGTTTATTAGCGAGCAGTACTTATTAGCAACGGGCTAGTTTACTAGTGAACGGATAGTTTATTAATCAACCAGCTAGCTTATCAGCTACCACCTAAGGTTGTGTTTGGCAAAAATAAGCTACCTTATACTTATAAGCTAGTCCATCCAAACATGTACCATAAGCTAGCTTATAAGCTAACTTTTCAAAACTCTACTTTAAGCAGCTTTTTAGGAGCTTATAGTAGTTTTTTTTTCCAATTGTACCTTATTAATCTTTTGTGGTCTAGCTAACTTATCAGTCAATATTCAGCTAGTTTGACTTCCCTATTTTCTGGTATTTGACCACCAAAATAAGGTCGGGTTTGACTTCATTTAAAAAAAACCTTTGACTAATAGTCAACTATTATGTAATCAAATTGGTTGACTTATATAAGTAGTAGTCAACTATTAATCTAATGAAAAATGTGAAAAAAAAGGGAAAGAAGAAGATTCACCTGACCAATTTGGTACCATAGACGTGAATCAAAGGAAGCAGCCGTTAAAATGACTTGAGGAAACATAGTGGATGCCGTTACGGTTCCGTTAAATCTAACGCCCTTTCCGTGACGAGAAACGCCGTGCAACGCCTCCGACCACCACTCGTAGGCGGAGATCCCGAGGCGTGGGATCGCCGGCGCTCCGTTCACCAGCTGCAACACTTTCTCGTCTAAGGTCAGGCGCGAAACGACGTCGTTAGCGCGCCTGGAAATCGGTAAACTGACGTTGCAGAACGGATATGGTGATGATGATGGTGGTGATGTTGGATCGCATGAAAATGGAGGCTGAATTGAATCCACCACCATTATCATCATCAACAACATTAGGCATTTGATTAGTGAAATAAGATGGATTTTGGTGTAAATTTTCATGATTATGTGTTGAATTTTTGAAAGTGAAATGTTGTTAATTATAGGTAGAGAATGGGGGGATAGATACAGATATAGATATATAGATATAGAGATGAGTGGGTGAGTGAGTGAGTGAGTGGGGATAAAAGCTTTTCAGCAGGCTCTCTTCCCCAACATGGAAGAAGAGTCATGCGCATCAGTTATCACTATTTATATATTTGTTTCAGTTAGTGGAAAGTTTTTTGTTGTGAACGTGCGGACAATCAAGAGTGCGATACGTGGCGGCTTTGAGTGTGGTCCCCCTCTTTAATTCAATGCCCTCCCATGAATCGCGTCTAGTCATCCGCCGTGGACTTGACGTGACGCCTAATCATCCGCCACGTGTCGCGCTCTCGGTTGTCCTCACGTTCACAACCAAAAAATGGTTCACATTTTAACTCACCCCTATTTAATTATTCTCAAAATTTATATTTCGATAGTTAATGGTATTTGATATCATGTACCGAATATATTATTTATGTATAAAATTTTATATTGTATACTAAATAACTATATTTAAAGCATGAAAGCATGTATTGTAGTTTTTGAAATGTTTTTATTTTAGTGAGGTTTTTTAAAAAGAAAAAACCTTATTTTGATACGTGTAAAAGGTTTTTGTCATAGCTCGTAAATGTACGGCATGTTTTTTTAAAGGTTTTTCGTATTTAATCAGTTTTAACTTCATAAAAGTCTCATATTAAACAGCTTTATTTCTTAATATATGTAAGTTCTCATATTTAAATTTTATTATACATTAATAAAAATACATAATTAATGCAATAGTGTTTTCTCGGTATAAATAAATATGTATTTGTATTTATTTTAATGTATTTATTTTTATAAATAAAAATATAAATGATATTAAGGTTATGTTTGGTAAGCTAGCTGATAGCTGATAAGCTAGCTTATGGACAAATCATGTTTGATAAAAACTAGCTTATCAGTATGTGAAATGATTAAAAAGGACATCCTTAATAAATAGTCAATTACAATTATTTTATAATATATGAAAAAGAGATTAACAAAGACATCTCGTTCAAAAATCGATGGAAGTTTTCAAACGAAAGTTGGAAAGGGTGTTGGTCTTGGAGATCCGATATTCGTGGTCGCACCTTAGAGGATCTCCACAATTTAGAATCCTTGCTGCTCAGTTCGAGGTTTTCAACATCGGGGAAAGATTTTTGGGTTTGGGCTCCTGATACAAATGGAGACTTTTCAGTTCGGAAGATGTATTCGTTCTTTCTTAATAACCGACATTCTATCTCACTTCAAGCTCGATGTAAATGGTCCGCCTTCGTTCCTCTCAAAGTAAACATTTTTATTTGGAGATTGTTCCTCAATGGGCTCCCTACGAAAAATAACCTGATCCGCAAAGGTTTAGAGATACAGAATCCATACTGTGTTATGTGCAATTCGGGGCGGGACGAGGTGGATCACTGTTTTTTCGGTGCCCGAAAATTGACGGTCTTTGGCGAAAAATCTGGAGCTGGATGGGTATGACCGGACCCCGTTTATCTTCATCAGAGGACCTTCTTTCCAGAACTTTCTTTCCTTCGTCTAACTGGCGACGTGCAAAAGGGTTCGATGCTATCTGTTTGGTTGCGCTTTGGAGCATATGGAACTGGAGAAACCGCCTCTTACACACTAACGATCTTCAAGTTCTTGAGAAGATTAAGGAGGAGGATTTGTTTCCAAGAGTGATGCAGCAATCTGCTTTCTGGGTCAAACATAGAGGAAATTTGGGCTTTAGCTGGGAGAGTTGGATTGCCTCCCCTTTGGATTGTTTTATTTGCTAGCCTCTTGTTTTTTCCTTCTGTTCTTTTTTTGTTGCCTCTGTCTCCTCCTGGGAGTCTTTTTGTTCTCTTTTGCTCCAATAAATCTGCCTTGCTTTGCTTTTAAAAAAAAATTAAGACAAAATTCTAATAATATAATCAAAATAAAAATTTTAAAATATAATATGTTAAATAATATAAAGTTGACTATTATTACTATTAAATATAACAAAAATAAAAATAAATTGATCAACTTAACATAACTTAAATAGATAATAATTTAAAAAGAAACATAATTAAAAATTAGATATAAATATTTTCTTAATATAATATTTAACATGTTTTAGTTATATAATATTTTAATAATTATTATATTTATCTTTTGATAATTAAATATATTAAATAATATATAATATAATTAATAATATTTAAAAATAAATAATTTAATTTAGTTAATTAAATTTAACTATTAACTATTAATATTAATAAGTAATATATAATATATAATTTTAATTGATAATAGTTAATTATTAATAAATGATATATTTGGAAAAAGTCACAAAAAGCTACTCGTAAGCTATTTTTGGTCTTATCAAACATGTATACCGAAAATAAGCTAGCTTATAGGTTAGCTTATAAGCTAGCTTATTTTTACCAAACAACGCGTAAGTAAAAATGATGGGTGAAAAGTTAGAAAAACATTGTGCCCACACCGCTGGGTTATGAGTGTGGTGTGTGTGTGGTGTGTGTTAAATGAGAGGGCTGTGAGGGTTCGGGTACTAATCAAAGAGGATTCCAGAAAGTTAATTGTAGGATTGAAAAAAAGCTGATGTGAAAGTTGATATGACAATAGGATTGAGATGGTTAGGTACTGGTAACCTTAGAGATGCTCTTAGGCCATGTGCTGTGGCATCGGGTAGTATCCGGGTAGTTGCTACCCATTGGGAAGTTTAAGTGAACACCATAGTGGGTGTCTTCGGGTAGGCATGCTTCGGTTTCATCAAGCCGAATGCTTCCACCCCCACCCCCCACACCCCACTTCTCTCTCTACTTTGTCTCTATCTGTCTCTTCTTTTATTATTATTTTTATTTAACTTTTAATTAAATGGTTTTGGGTTGATAGTGATGAATTGGATAATTTTGGGTAAAATAGTGGAAAACTGATGTGGTGCTGATGTGACAATTGAAACCATTGGGTTGCAGTGGGTCGATTGTGTATGGCCTTATCAGAGCATCCACAGTGGTGGAACCTCCAAAAACCTTACTTACTTTATTTTTTCATGCCACGTCATTGTCATCTCAACAAACTAAGAACCTCCTAAAAACTCTACAATGGAGATTCTTACAAAAAACTCACTTTCTTTTTCTTATTTATAATATAATTTTTATTTATGTAAATGATTATATAACCGAAAAGGAAACTGCTACAAGAACCTGGGTTCTTGTTCAAGCACCTGGGTTCCAGTAAGAACTTGTGACTAGGCAAGAACCTCTGTCCCACAGTAGAGGTTCTTGTAAAAACCCCATAAAAAACCTCACGAAGAACCTCCATTGTGGATGCTCTCATGTTCTCGAGTTTTAACAAGGAAGGAATTCTTCCCTTCCAAATCCCTCCATTTTTAAAATAATAGGAATTAAGACAAAATAATCGGAAACCCCCTTTACAAATTCCTTCTCTTTCTTTCGTTCTTGACTTCTTTCTTTTCCGTAGTTAAACAAATTTACTGTTTTCCTTTCAAATCCTGTATTTTCTTTGTAACACCTATCAAGCGCACCACAATCGATTTTAGCTAAACAAAGATTGAGTTTGTATTTGCGCAGGGCCCAAACCGCGTCTCCACGACCAGGGTTCCTCGTATCAGCAAACCCTAGCCGTTCATCTTCAGGTACCCCCCCCCCCCCCCCTTTTCAATCTTTTTTCTTTTCATTCATATGATTAGTATGTTTTCTTTTGGGACATTTATGTGCCTTCTTTGATGATGATATTAGTTGGGATTTTGGGGGGTTTTGCTTTTAACTCACCTAAAAACATGAACTTTTGCTGTTACTTAGATTTTCTTTCTCTTTCAGTTGGGATTAAATTAGTTGGTTTTGTGAGGAGTTTGGCCACCATAGGATCTAGAATATCATAATTAGCAAATTGGTATCATAAGAGCCTCACAACATACTTATGCATAAGTTAGCCTGTAGTACATCAATGCACATTTTCTTCTCTTTTTACCATCCATTTGCTGTTTTTGTATTGTTTACCTAATTCATATGTTTTTGTATGGAATTTAAAGAGATGTCAATCAAACAAAAGCGTTTTCGACTCTCCCGTGTTTTCTATATCATAAACTAAAGAAACACCAGATTAGGTCGAAACCGATTGCATATTGGATTGGTTTACTGTAAATGGAACTCAATTGGATCAGTTTTATGGTCACTCTTAATTGATTTTCTCAAATTACAATCTTGAAAAAAGATGCTGAGTATACAAGAGAACACATCATTGTTCAAAAAGTGGTAAAGGAACAAGAAAATTTCATCTTTTTCAAGCCAAATAAGTTTTTATGCTACTGGTTTATTATCCTGTATATGTTAGGCAGCTTTCAATAAATAACAAAGCTTGTTTCATTTTCTTAATTGAAGCAGACTGGTAGTACCATCCGGAACTCTTCCAAGTAAAATATGGGTACGGTTCTGCTCTTCTGGCTTATAAATATGTCGATTGTTTTGAATAATTAAAAGAATGATATTTTATTTGTGGAGCTACAGATAAAGATTCGGGAAATAAATCTCGTAGAGAGAGAAGGAAAGAAGCCCGACTAGAGAAGAACAAGAAAAAGTTTGACTCATGGGTTCAACATCATGTATGAAAAAGATTCTTGAAAGAAATTTTCTTTTCTACATACATTTGATTTTCTTATACTAACATGATTTTCTGTGTTGAATTACAGCAACTTCTAAAAAAGAAAAAAACAAGCAACAAACAGAAGGCCGAAAATGCGCAAAAGAACGCTCAAATTGCGGAAGAGAAAGAATCGATAAAAGAAGATTCTAGAAAACCAGTAGAAGCTTCATCACCCGACACTTTAAACGAGACCATTTCTTCTGAGGATGACTCGAGACTGCAAAGACGACTTGCCAAGAAACTCAAGGCGAAGGATAAAAAGTCACGTGAAGGGATTCCGCCTGCTTCCGAGCCGTTGGAGACGGAAGGGGGAGAAGCTTCTAGAAGCATCGGTGCTTCACGTAAGAAACTTAAGAGGCGCGTGTCATCACAAGATGATATCATGACAGATGGGGACCAAACTAATACGGTTTCGAGAAAAAAGAAAACGAAGTTTGAAAAGTATTTGGAACTGGACACGCAGAACGGCATTGCTTCGGCAAAAGAGGATCTCGCTTTGGAACGGAAACTTGCGAAGAAGCTCAAACTGAAGGGAGGGAAATTACGAGGAGAAGATGACGAGCTCAACATGTTATTCGAGGGGATTTCATCTGTATTTGATTCTTTAGAAACCGGAGAAAATACAGACACGGAAGAAGCTTCCGAGGCTGCCGTTAAAAAGAACGTTCCGAGGAAGAAACGCAAGAAAAATAAGGGGGACACCGCCGAGATTGAGAGTGAGGATGTGGTTGAAGGATCCGAGCCTGAAATGACTACGGGTGCAGATTTGGATTCCGAAAATACCCTGCTCAAGCGTCATCGGTAATGGAAACGCGTGCAAAGTACGTGCCACCTCAGCTAAGATCTACATCAAGAAATGAATCGGAAGAACATTCTCAACTTCGCAAACGTGTGCGGGGTATGCAAAACGGAGTTGTTTATTTTATTTTATTTTATCGATACTGGTCTAGCATCGTTTTCTTGATGATACATTAAAGATAATGATTTCTTGTTTAAATCTCGAACTGGTTTCAGGTCTTTTAAACAGGCTGAGTGAATCTAATGTGGAAGGAATTACGACCGAAATGTCCACAATTTTCCAGGTAAGCTTTCTAATTTCATATATATAATCTCTAGAAAAACGATGAAGTTAATGATTTTATTGATCAAGTAGCTTTGAATTTCTTTTAATGATGCAATGAGTTAAAGCTCTATATGTTTGTACTTTTATTTGGTGGAGGGAAGTTCATTTGTAAACCCAAAAAAGGGTATAAACCGTGTGAACTCATAGTTGCATAGATTAAATTATTGAAATTGGTTCATGAAGTTGTTTTATATGATGAAAATGTTTCATATACTTCAATTTTTGATTATTTGTTTCATATTTCGGTGTTTTTTATGTGAAAATAAAATTGTTTCACGTTTTTTTTCTCTTCTTATTCCTATGAAACCTTTTCATTTCTACATTAAAAACAGCTAAATATGAAACAATTTCATCAAAAAATGAAGTATATAAAATAATTTCATCATATTAAACAACTCCACAAAAGATTATTCATTGATTTACCTGTGCAACCATGAGTTCACACGGTTTATATCCTTTTTTGGGTTTACAAATGAACTTGACTTTTAACTGGTGTATAACATATGGTAATTATTTTGTCCCTTTTGCTTATTGTTTATTGATTTGAGGCCTAAGATCGATGGTTTCAATTTGGGGTTTTTTTAAACTTGCAGTCTATTGCCCGTAGCGTTGGTTGCCAAATTATGAGTGAAGAAATTTTGGCATCATGTTCGCGGGGACCACGTGGCAGCGAACAGTTGAGTCCAACTTTTCTGCTCTCGAAATCTTATTTTTTGCATCCATAATTACGTTATTTCTGTTGGTATTTATTTGACGCAATTATATTTGTATGCATAGATATGCTGCTGTTTTTGCAGCTTTGGTTTCTGGTTTGGCTTGCTTGGTTGGGATCGACTTTGGTGCAAAGCTGCTTGCCTCACTTGCAAAGTGTTTCGAGGTTCATTTCTGTTCTCGAGAGATTTCTTTTTAAAAAATTGAATTTAGCTTTATATGCAGTCCGCATAATGAATTTGGTTTTGTTACAGATGGCTGCTAACACCACGTTTCGCATGTTTTTTTATCAGGATGAGTACGTAAAAGAAGACAATCTCTCTTTGCGGAATCTAACTCTTCTTCTCTCTTATTTATACATATTTGGAGTTTGCTCAAGGTTAGTTACTTATGTTGAATTACTAAACTGCCCATTTTTTTTGTTCCGCCAAGATTTATAAATTACTAAACTACCCATGTCAAATTAAGACCCTAAAACTTTACACAGTTCTTTAATCTCTGGAAATTTCGTACTAGAGATAAATGTACTTTGTCAAACCAATTGTGATTTTCATGTTTCAGTTGCCTTATTGATGCTACCTTTTCTATTTGTCTTAGTGACTTCTTTCTAATCTTTTTTCAGTGATTTAATATATGATTTCATGATGATGCTGAGCTTGCGGTTGACCGAGGTTGATGTTTCCACTATCTTGACAATTCTAAATTGTAAGACTCTTCATTGTTCTCCGGTTTCACTTGTTTCTTGCATTACCCACGCATAGCCATTCATCTGGACCATATGCACTTGTGCATGATAAAAGTAATTTGTAATATGCACACGTGCATAAAAACCAAAAAACATCTTAATTTAGTTCTATGCACAAGTGTGCATGGTCCAGATGAAGGGCTACAAAGGGTGTTCCTCAGTTTTCTGTTTTTTTTTTTTTTTTTGAGGTTTTCCCTTGAACCTGACCCTATATACAGTCAACTGAGTGGTCTAAGTTTACTAGTATATCGGTATATGTTACTATTTGCATCTATAGGTTCCGGGATGCGGTTGAGGAGTGACGATCCGGCCACCATGAAAAGTTTTATTCTTAGCATCCAGAACAAGGTGACAGAACTTAAGGCTGCTGCTGGAGATAACCAGGCAAAGTCGAGAAGTAAACGAGTATGTATTCCATTCATATTTATGAGAAGTAAAAGATTACCATCTCATCTCATTGATCAATATTTACTTTTTATCAATTTCTGCTGATTTTAGCTTCCGTTGTAACCTCACTTTCAGATGGAGTTCATGCTTGAAACCGTAGTTGACATCAAGAACAACAAAAAGAAGACTAAAGAGGATACCTCACAGCATACCCGAATTAAAAAGTGGCTTCAGAAGGTCATTATAATTATATATATATATAAGGGTGGGTTCAAATGTGAACCACTTTTTGGCAACGTGAGGACAGCCGAGAGCGCGACACGTGGCGGAGACTAGTCAATAAAGGCAGCTTTGAGTGTGGTCCCCCTTTTTAATTCAATGCCCTCCCATGAATCGCGCCTAGTCATCCGCCGTGGACTTGACGTGGCGCCTAGTCATCCGCCACGTGTCGCGCTCTCGATTGTCCTCACGTTCACAACCAAAAAGTGGTTCACATTTGCACCCACCCTTATATATATATATATATATAGGGGTGGGTTCAAATGTGAACCACTTTTTGGTTGTGAACATGAGGACAACCCAGAGCGCGACACGTGGCAATCTGACATCCGCGGATCAAGGCTTATTCAGTCTGAATAAATCCGCGGGTTAGTGTTATTCATACTGAATAAAACGTTATTCAGACTGAATAAGCCTTGACCCGCGGGTAACCCGCCCGCGTCAGAGTGCGACTAAGCCTTATGCATACTGAATAACGCTTTATTCAGTCTAAATGATAGCGTTATTCAGTATGAATAACACTAAGTCGAAATTTTTTCAGATTGCCACGTGGCGCGCTCTGGGCTGTCCTCACGTTCACAACCAAAAAGTGGTTCACATTTGAACTTTTCTCTCTCTCTCTCTCTCTCTCTATATATATATATATATATTCTATATGACCTATCATAATCTGAAAATAACACTTAAACTTTGCTTCTATTTTTGCTTGCTTGTAGTTGCGGGTGGAAAGTATTTTACTTCGGGGATTAAAATGGAGCAAACTTATTGACCCTGACAAGAAAGGGCAATGGTGGTTATCAGGAGACATGGTATCTACTACCGATAATATCGAAAACGTTGCCAAAAAGATCGATAGAGAGAGCTCGGAAGCTCAGAAAATGCTTCAGCTTGCCGCTGGACAAAGAATGAACACGGATGCAAGAAGGGCAATCTTTTGTATAATAATGAGTGGGGATGACTATATCGATGCATTTGAAAAACTTTTGAGGTTGGATTTGCAAGGGAAGCAGGTATCTATCTATATAAATGTTCACACATTTTTGGAAATTCGTAATTGTTACACTTTTTTTAATCAAGTTAATGACAATTTTACCCTTGAAGTAGAGGAAGTAATGAATTTCTCCGTCTTTTAATAAAAAGGGTAGAATTGGAAAGTAAGAGTTGCCCTCTAAGGGGTGTTATATGTTCATCTTACATTATGTTTTTTGTTATGATATTGTAGGATAGAGAGATCATGAGAGTGCTTGTGGAGTGCTGCCTGCAAGAAAAAGTATTCAACAAGTACTATTGTGTTTTGGCTTCAAAGTTATGTAGCCATGATAAGAACCACAAGTTCACATTGCAGGTATTTTCACTTCTTTTTTTCATTCTTATAAAACGTAACCAAAATGAACCCAGTATATGTCATCTGGAGGTGGGGTCTAGGGAGGGTAAGATGTATGCTGACCTGACATCTACACAAAGAGCAAACTTTGTGATGGTGTTCCAATGTGACATTTGGAACAAGGCTCCAAAATTCTTGTAGCCCAATTCTACATGTTTTAGTCTTTACTGAATTAGGGTCAGGTTCAAGGGAAAACCTCAAAAAACAGAAAACTAAGGAACACTCTTATAGCCCTTCATCTGGACCGTATGCACTTGTGCATAGAAGAAACTTGTAATATGCACAAGTGCATAATGCACACCCGCATAAAAACAACTTAATTTACTTCTATGCACAAGTGACATACTGTCCAAATGAAGGGCTACGAGGGTGTTCCTCAGTTTTCCGTTTTTTGAGCCCCTATGGAATTAGAGATGTATAATTTTTAGCCCAATTATAATGCAGGCTTCTACTTTTTTGCCGATTTGGCGATTCCCTTATCCAGCTTTTAAAGAGTTATTCTATTTAATCCCTTCGATCTATAGTTTTTGTACAAGTGTACCAGGTCCAAAAAAACTCAAACATCTTTGTTTTATCTAATCATTGTTTTCTTTTTCAGTACTGCATATGGGATCACTACACCGAACTAGAATCAATGCAGCTGATCAGATCGATGCATTTGGCAAAATTCGTGGCGGAGATGGTGGCGGCATTTACGCTCTCCCTAGCAGTCGTGAAGAAGGCGGATCTACACGACACCACTCAACTCACCTCTAGGAAAATCATGCATTTCAAGATCTTTTTCGAGGCCGTTTTCGAGTACCAAGACAATGTGGTGTGGAACGTATTCAAGCGGATAGCGGGTTCCGACCAATACGAACCCCTTCGAACGGGAATCAAGTTTTTCGTAGAGAGGTATGTTATGGGCAGTGACAAACCATTTGCAGGGAAATACAAAATTGCCAAGAAAGCCCTTAAGAGTGTTGAAGAGGACATTTTTTGAGCTAAGATGCACCAATTTTGAGCTCAATTTTTTTATTGTATTGAATTGGGTGCACAAAATTTTGTAGGTAGGGGTACAATTTATTGTGGGATTTTTATATTTGTCTAATGTTTATGCTGATTAAGATTATTTCTAATGAAAGTTTTTGGAGGGTGTTTTGGTAAAGTTTTTGGTTATATGGACATGTGATTCTTTAAAGTAAAGGACATGATGATCTTGGGTTAATTTTTTGATTTTCTCCTATACTTTTTCTTTTAAAATAAAGTTGGTAAGAGTTTGATGATAAAATTCTTTTTTAGATTTAAAGAACTTTCTCTAGATTTGTGTAATTAACCTAAGAGGGTTGGTGAAGAACTTTCTAGATGTTTGTGTAATTAACTTAAGAGGGTTGGTGAATCCTAAGTTAGGCTAGGGTTGAGTTGTCCTTTGTCCTTTTTTTATATTTTTTGGGACTTCGGTTTCGGTTTGTTAGTTCACTTTTGGTAGATTACTTCTAATTCGTTTTCTAAAAATTTGATATTAACATTCATGTTTTAAAGTTCGTCTTTCAAATGTTCTTCTTTCTTTTAAAAGAATGAACAACAATCTTTATGTTTTTTAACGTAGTATATTTAAGCTGTAGGTCTTCATACAAAAACAATTATTTGATGCTTCATGTGAAAGTTAGATTTATATACATCTTGCGTTCCCAACACCCTACCTTAAATATATGCTAGATTTGTTGCATTTGGTTTTTCTTAAATCGGTTGTTTAGAAAGATGATTTTTTGTCATTTCAGTGAGAAAAATGTTTAAAGTTAAACAGTTAGAATGCAGAATAATAATTTATTAAAAGTATTGAATATTTTTAATATATAATTTGTATTGGAATTGTTCTTAAAAAAATAAGACCGTTGAAATGGATGTAACTTTTTTTAGATGTCTTTAAATTTTTATTTAAAAAATTGTTAAAAGGTATCTAAGGTTTCAAAAGAGCACATTGTTGTAGATGTTCTAAACCATGAATTAATTCTAAATTAAACTCAAGATGTTAATAAACTATAGGCTATATATTCTATAATTTCTTAAATAAATAAAAAAGTTACAATGGGCGCACCTCTTTTTGTTATTATGGGTATAATGTCATCTAGTCAGTCATTAAATGTACTTAAAAGATTATTTAATAAGCTAAATTGACAAGATATACTACTTAATTCTAAAAATAATGTATAAAAATATGATAAATTATTTTTAGGATAAGTTTTTTTAAGCCAAAGTCAAGAAAACATTAACGTGGAAAACAAGTGTAGATGTATGAGATGAGGTGATGGTGGATCCCACATCTCCATAAACACTTTATATATTTTTTTTCTCTATAAAGTTTCTTTTAAGCATAAGTCAACATAACACCATTTAAATTTAACCAAAATAAAGTAATTGGCCTTGTATTTATTTCAAACCCACAAATATGTTTCAGCCGTCTGTGTAAATCAAAACCTCATAATTTTTTAGAGTAAAAATTGCAATTTTGGTCCATGTGGTTTGTTGTTAATTTGTTTTGGTCCTTACACAACTTTTATTGCAAGAAAAACCTCCATGGTATACGAAACTATTTGGTTTTGGTCCCTTACGATAAAGAAAGTTAAATTCCATCTTTTAAGTCCTTCATATGCCTAACACATAAAGGTAAAGTAGTCGATTTATCTCTAAATATGAGATGACAATGACATATAATGAGATAGTTTTTATAATTTACTCTCATGTTTAAGAGATACATGTCTATTTTTATCTATATGGAGAGTTAAAGGATAAAAATTTGCTTTCTTTAATGAAAATACGAAAACCAAACATTTTTGCATACTACAAAGGTTCTCTTGCAACAAAAAAGTTGTAAAAAGCAAAACCAAGTAAAACAAGATACCATAGGGACCAAAATCGTGCGACGATAAGGTTTGTTGTAAGTGTGCTAGTTGGTTCTTTGACGACTATAGTGGACTAATCAATTCTTATATGTTGTTAAATACACTTTTATTTACTATTTTTTTTTTCTAAATACATATTGGCTCTTAGAACTTTCGTCAACCTTTTAGAAATCAGGTGCCTTGGGTTATTTGAAAGGCAACATTATGGATAACTTGTTAATTTGTCTAAAAGGGATAGGAGTTCGATCTTTTGAAAAGCGACACTCCTTCTGATGTAGTCTTCGTAAACATCCAAATTCACTCCTTTGAATGGATAAAACGCAGATCGAGATCACAGCCTATGTCTTGGAATAGTTGGATTGATTCGCCTTTAGCCTGTTTTTCGATGTAATCTACCCTTTGTACTGTCTTCTTTTTGCGTGCTTTTCTTTTAGGGGGATTCTATTGTTTTGTGTTCCCTTCTTTTCTCCTTGTTTTGGTTGTCGTACTACATCTCACAGACCTTTCCTCATGGTTTATAGAATTCACTGCTTTCCATTTATAATGAATGATTTTTTTCTTGAACGACAAGAAAAGGGAGACTAGAGAAGGGCTTCGGCAAAACCATCACCCCCAACTAGCGACCCAACGATTTATTAAGAAACCGGAGAACAAAAATAATACAACCAACAAAAAAACAAGGTCTCCGAGACGGAGACAAGAACCCCGAAAACAACTGCAAAAAAACCAAAACCTACTAAGTCAACAAATCCAAGAAAGGGGCAGATCTCCAAGAAGCCCAGTTGGTCATTTTCTTCCCCATTCTGTTGGAAATCCAAAGCCCCGCCAACCTCTGAACCACCGGGAAAAGATCAGCCTGAGAAATTCGATCAATTTCTTCCGCCTTAGCAAAAAGAAGCTTGTTTCTCCAGTTCCAAATAGACCAAATTGCTATTAAGCAAACCGACTTAAAAATACCATTAACTCTATGACTGTCAGGAGAAAAGGGGTTGATTTTTCCAAAAGAATCAACTGATTCGAAAGGCGGCTTTGAAATACCCCACCAACTAGAAATCTTTCTCCAAAAGCCATCCAATTTTTCACACACGAAAAAACAGTGGTCCTCGGATTCTGGAGATCTGTTGCAGAGGACGCAATTGACTGAGGGGACAGATATCCCTCTAGCAACGAGATTAGATCTGGTTGGTAAACCTTTATTGAGGAGTCTCCATAAGAAAACGTTAATTTTTTTAGGAATAAGAGAGTTCCATTGGAAGTCTGAGTTGACCGAGGTACCTGCTTGGAAGTTATCTTTGTTAGGATTATGTGCGAGACAGTAACAGGTTACCGTGTCCAATGTTATAAGACACTAGTAGGTCACACCGCTGCACACCTAATTGAGAATTTGTATGAAAGAGATGAGAAAAGAAAGAGAAATAAATAATTATTAGTTAAATAATTATTTAATCAGTGAATTAATTAAAGGATTAATTAATTGAAGAATTAATTAATTAAGGAATTAATTCTGGATAACCATAAAGGGAATTATGATCAGGTTAAATCACTGCCTTATTTTATCCTATAAATAAAAGGGTTAAGGTTTTGAAAAATCAGTTGATTAATCCCACGAAAAACCCTCGCTCTCTCTTTCTCCCATAACCGTCGATCTCTCTCTCTCTCTCTCACATCGGTCGGAACTTTTTCCGATCAGTTACGGTGGTCTAGCAACCCTCTCACGTGGTGTCAGTAGTGGTGTACCCCCTGCCAGCTTTCCGGAAGTTTATTCGCAAAAGGTAAACCAACATACCCACTTGATTGTATCTGTTATGGTTTAAGATGGGTCCGGGTTTGGGAATCGTTTTTGTTATCCGCTGTGCACCGTTAGTGCCTTCGGTTCCCCAAACAGTGGTATCAGAGCCACTTCTTAAACCTACAGATCAGGATTAAACTGTTGTTTGCGATAAACTGTTTTTTGGATTAAGTTTTTGTTAAAAATTCGATTTTTACCTGTTTATATTAAAATTTGGATTTTTATCGTTTTATCACACGAACCGTATTAATCGACGGTGGAACGACGGCAGTTAGCCGAATCGAACCACCAGATCGATTAAAGGCCATGGTGGTGGTGATGGTGGTTTTAACACCGCTGTCCGCCGACGGTTGCACCGCAAAACCACCAAGACCGCCGGCTGCCTCGCTAGGCGGCGGCGGTGGCCGTGTCTTTCGATCGCACAAGGCGATGGTGGTGGCGTTAAAAGCCGCTGCTGTCGCCGACGAGATCAGACCGCCGGTCGACAGCCCCTAGTGGCGGATCGATGGCGGTAGCGTGGTTGTTTATCCCGCCAAGCCGCCGGCTGCCTTACGGCCACGCCAGGGCGGCGGCGGTGATCGGTTACACGAATCGCCAAACCACCGAATGGTGGTGGCGCTGTTGTTGCCCAGCGGTGGCGACGGCAGCGTAGTGGTGGCAACGGCTTTGGCCGTTTTGTCGCCGGACAAGCCACGAACCACCAGGCCACACGCCGGCTGCCCTAAGGCCGAGCCAAGGCGGTGGCGGTGGCTGATTGTTTCCGCGATCGCAAGCCGCACCACAAAACGGTGGTAACGGCGTTTGTTGTTGGTGATGGAGCCGTCGGCCACGGCGGCGATGGCAGCCTCGGCTGCTGTTGTCGTCGATCGGCCTAGCGGTGGTGGTGGTGGTGACATTGGTTATCGCTGCTGCCACCGGTGGCGTTTTCGGGAAGATTGCCGACGATCGGCGGCAATGGTAGCTTCGGCTGCGTTGTCGTTGATCACCGGTAGTAACAATGGTAACCGTTTGTTATTTTGTTGCTATCAGTAATGATAAAGGATAAGTATTTCGTGTGGATAGGGTCGTTTTGCCCGATAGGCTAAAACCCCAGATAAAATTAATTTTACTTTTTACCCTATAAAATTAAAATTAATATTAAGTAATTATAAAATCAGTTAGGTTTTATAATTCTGGTTTATCGTAACTGTTTTTTTTTAGTTTAACTGTTTTGTTTAAACTGTTAGTTGCGAATGTCATAGCCAAGCCCTAGACCAGTGTTTGTGTTTCGTCTTTATATCGTTGTTATTGTACTCTTTTTTTTTTTTGGTACGGGAGGCCTGCGTGCCATTTACAACCCGATCATATGTAATCTTAAAATTAGTAAATAAGAACTGAAGACGGAGCCAAGGAGACAAACATGGAGCTTGGAGCCAGTGGGAGCACCGAGAAGTTTTTTTGTCCCTTAGGAATTGGACCGTCGTTTTGCGTTGGCTCACAAAACGACAATAGTTAAGGGTTTTTGACTATGACATGTTATTTAAACTGCGTGGTTGTTTATTCAGTCTGCGTGGTTGTTTATATTTAATTGTATTACGTAGTCACGTCTTTTAAATTAAATATAAAAAAAGGTTTTAAATTGGATAAAATACAGTTTGTGTTTAAGTCCAAAGTTTTTGAAAAACTGGCATTTTTGACCCTTGTTAAAATCATAGATTAGTAAGTGCAACCCACTTTAGGGACACCTCCGGTGTAAGGTACATAGGGCGTTGTAAGTGCACACACTATGAACGTCCGTGTTCAAACCGAAACTAGAGGGAGATAAAACTCTGCGAATTATCTCCGGGTGGTACCGGCCAGAGTTTGTCCAGGTCCCGGGTGGTGCAATCTATTTTGGTAATTATTTATTCACTGGGTGGTACCAGGCCAAAATGCACTAGAGGGACTAAATATGCACGGATTTTTAATATCCGATGTCCCGACGATCTAGAAGTCGTATTTTCAAACAGGAATACGATTGGTATAGGATATACCTACCATAGATCGCATGAGTCGGTTTGACATGATCACATGCTTCCCGACACATGTGAAATATGGATTCTAGTCTAATAAATTTATTTTAAGGGTAATAATTTATTAGAATTATATAATTATGAACTAAATTGGAATTTATATTCTTCTGTAGATGTCTCCAATTAGCATTCCGTTTTATTCACCTGAGGAATCACTTCGCCTTATTACGGGCAAGTGGAAGCTTACGGGCCAGAACTTTCCAGTTTGGAAGTTGCATTTACAGAATGTTTTGAGTGCCCAGGGTAAGCTTTATGTGATCAATAAGCCCATGTCACGACCCAAAAGCAATGCCCCAGAAGAGGAATTTGCTGAATATTTCAGATTCATGGCAGATGAATCGGATGTAATGTCCATTCTAGTTTTCTCTATGTCACCCGAGTTCACGGGAGACTTAAGAATGAAATTCTGTCACGAGGTCGTAAGGAATGTAGAAAACCAGTTAGGTTTCTACAAGCACACGGGCAAGCTTTTGATCATGCAAGAGATTCTCTCCCTGAACCTACAGAAGGGTCAGTCAGTTAAAAACCATCTTATTGAAATGAGAAGGCTTTTTAAATGTTTATCACGTCTGGGGTACAAGATGACTCAGGAAGAGTTAGTGTACCTCATGTGGTTCTCCCTCACAAAGGAAGTTCAGGACACAGCTAGTGCCTACATGAAGGAACCAAAGAACGACGTGGATAAAGTTCATGAAGACATACTGGCCAGTCTAGAGCCAGTACCCGAACCTGCGAATCTCATGGACACTGATATAATTGATGAGCTGGGAGATCTGAGTTGCCCAGAATGCGGCAGCGAGGATATTTGCGAGCACTTGATGAACATCGACCAGATGGATATCGGTTTACCCGATACTCCAGGTATCTTTATGATAGATTGCTTAATCACTTCTTATGAATCATGGGTAATTGATACAGGCAGTGGTAACCACATTTGTAATCATTTACAGGGATTCACTAGAAGAAAGACTCTAAGGAAGGACCGTTCGAACCTACGAGTTGGCGAAGGCACTCCGTTGATTGCTGAAGCCGTGGGATCTTATAGTCTTAGTTTACCCTCGGGTCTAGTTTTGGAACTGGATAATTGTTATTATATTCCAAATATGATTAAGAATGTATTGTCTTTTGATTTATTGGTAGACCAAGTCTTTTATTATAAATATTCTTATAAAATGATTTCAGTCTTTAAAGATAATATTTTTTATTTTAAAGCTACACCCGTAGATGGTCTATACACTGTAAATCTTAAAGACAACAATAGTGAAATCTATCATATAAGTAAGCGATCCAAAGATATTGAGGATCAGACTTACCTCTGGCATTGTCGTTTAGGCCATATAAACAAGAAACGCGTTGAACTACTCCTAAAAGGAGGTTTTCTTGGCAATTTCGACTATAAACCTTTTGATAATTGCGAATCTTGTTTATCTGGCAAAATGACAAAGCAACCTTTCAACAGTGAGAATGAAAGGGCTACTGACTTGCTTGAAATAATCCACACAGATGTTTGTGGACCTTTCAGTCATGTAGCAAGAGGAAGATACCGGTACTTCATTACCTTCACTGACGACTTCAGTAGGTATGGTTATGTCTACTTGATGAGACATAAATCTGAAACCTTTGAGAAATTCAAGGAATATCAGAATGAAGTACAGAATCTACTTGACAAGAGGATCAAGTTCTTACGGTCAGATCGTGGTGGCGAATATCTCAGTGATGAGTTTGACAATCATCTGATGGAGTGTGGGATTGTATCCCAACTTACACCTCCGTATACACCTCAGATGAACAGTGTATCAGAAAGGAGAAATCGTACATTGCTTGACATGGTACGAACGATGATGTGTCATTCTTCGCTGCCAGTATCATTCTGGGGACACGCGCTCGAAACAGCAGCACACATACTGAACAAGAGCGCCAACAAAGTCGGTAGAAAAGACTCCATACGAGTTATGGAAGGGTAAGTAACCCAACATATCTTTTCTGAAAATTTGGGGTTGTGAGGTTTACGTCAAACGACCTACCTCAGAAAAACTCAAACCCAAATCCGACAAGTGTTTCTTCGTTGGATATCCCAAGACCACCGTGGGATATTATTTCTACAACCCTGAAGAGAACAAAGTGTTTGTTGCTCGAAATGGAAAATTTCTGGAAGAAAAGTTTCTCAGTTTAGAGAACACCAGAAAGGATGTAGATCTACAGATAGTAGACGAAGAAAGCACTACACCAGTTGTTGAGCCAGATATTCAACATAACAATGTTGAACCTCAATCAGAGCCGGTTGAGGAAGTGCAAACACAGGACCTTCGCAGATCCAGTAGGGTAAGACAAGAACCAGATAGGTATCTTGGGTTCCTAGTCTCTCAAGACAGTGGAGACTTAAATGAACCAACATCCTATGGAGAAGCTGTGTCAGGCAGTGAGTCTGAACAATGGCAGGAAGCCATGAAGGCCGAGATGCAATCCATGTACGACAACCAAGTCTGGGAGTTGACTGATTTGCCACAACACTGTAAGGCTGTTGGACGCAAATGGGTTTTCAAGAAGAAAACCGACATGGATGGGAACGTACACACCTTCAAAGCCAGACTGGTTGCAAAAGGATTCACGCAAACTCATGGTATTAACTATGATGAAACCTTTTCACCAGTGGCAATGTTGAAGTCAATTAGGATTCTTATGGCCATCTCAGCGTACTTTAATTACGAGATTTGGCAAATGGACGTCAAGACAGCCTTTCTAAATGGAAAGTTAACAGAAGACGTCTATATGGAACAACCAGAGGGGTTTGAAGATCCTAAGAATCCTAATAAGGTGTGTAAGCTACTAAAATCTATTTATGGATTGAAGCAAGCATCTCGAAGCTGGAACTTACACTTTGATGAGCGAATCAAAGAGTTTGGCTTCGCTAAAAGTGAGTTCGAGCCATGTGTTTACACTAAGTTCAGTGGGAGCATAGTAACCTTCCTGGTCTTGTATGTAGATGACATACTACTCATAGGAAACGATGTACCAACTTTACAGAGTGTTAAGGAATGGTTAAGTAAATGTTTCCAGATGAAAGACCTTGGAGAAGCCGCTTATATACTAGGTATAAAGATCTACAGAAACAGATCTAAGCGGCTTATCGGACTTAGTCAGAGTACATACATTGACAAAGTACTGAAGAGATTCAGGATGGATGAATCCAAGAAAGGATTCATTCCAATGCAACATGGCATAGTGTTAAGTAAAACACAGTGTCCTGTTTCTAGTGAAGATCAGGACAAGATGAAATCGGTCCCATATGCTTCTGCAATTGGATCGATTATGTATGCCATGCTATGTACTAGGCCCGATGTTGCTTACTCAGTAAGTGTTACGAGCAGATACCAACAGAATCCGGGTGAACCCCATTGGGTGGCTGTCAAGAACATTCTTAAATATCTGAGAAGAACGAAAGAAATGTTCTTGGTCTTTGGAGGTACTGAGGATGAAATTAGTGTCACCGGATACTCTGACGCTAGTTTCCAGACCGACAGAGATGACTTCAGGTCACAGTCAGGGTACGTCTTTACCCTAAACGGAGGTGAGATCTCATGGAAGAGCTCGAAGCAGGACACGATTGCAGACTCAACTACAGAAGCAGAGTACATTGCAGCATCTGATGCGGCAAAGGAAGCTGTCTGGCTAAGGAATTTTCTATCGGATCTCAGAGTGGTTGCCAGTATCTCGAGACCGATCGATATATTCTGTGATAACTCAGGAGCCGTGGCGCAAGCAAAGGAACCTAGAGAGCATCACAAGTCAAGACACGTGCTCAGAAAGTATCACCTCATCCGAGAGATCATTGGAAGAGGAGATGTAAGAATATGCAAAATTCCAACAGAGGACAATGTCGCAGATCCGCTGACAAAGCCACTAGCAAGGGTAAAGCATGAGGCACATGCGAATTCCATTGGGATGCAGTACCTGGAAGCCAGTAGCTAGTACTTAGTTTTTAATTATTACTATAGTATAATTTAGAAACAATGTAATCATGTAAAGTTTTTATTTCACAGTGTGTTGGAAATAAATGGAGGTTTTATTTTCATGATTGTTCTAAATTAACTATTTTTGCATATTCAACGTATCCGTGATTTTACAAAGTTTTGTATGAAATCTAAATTTCCGTAGCCACTTATTGAAATGGGAATTTCAATAGGGAGTTTAACGCTATTATAAATACTTGATGATTTATTCAAAGTAAAGAATAAAAGCACAAGTGATGTGACCAAGTATTTATAGATTCTCATCAGAGTGTTTGGGTATTGGAAGTGACCAGTAATCAAGTTTGCTTCATGGAGCCTCAGTCATAGGCACTGACTTGATAGGTTGTCCTTTGACCTGAGATACTTGGTTTGGGAACACGAGGACGACTGTACTCTTAGCACGTACTAACGCTGCACCGTAACAGGGTGGCCATACGGGACGTGACTAGATGCAGCGGAAGCCGTGGATCCAAATGCAAGTAGTCAAGAAGGGATTTGCACCTCTTTCAAAAGAGAGATATTTCCGGGCCCCTTGACGATTAAGATTAGCAGAAAACGCGTGGCCACGCTCGGATAGAATAACAGGGGTTATTTAGTAATATCCGTTACTGCAGGCAATCGAAATCAGAGTCAAGAAATACTTGATCTTAAGAAATGAATCCTCCACTCCATGTCTTAAGTCACTTTAGAAATATCGTGTGCAAAAGGAATGAACCTGTGTACGAATTCAATTGAGAATTGTATCTCTGGATATAAGAGATCTTATAACCTGGTTAACCTAAGTGTCTGGCTAGGGACCTCCTTAGGCTAATGGTAACAGACATAGTTACATGTCTAGCACAAGTGGGAGTCTGTTAGGATTATGTGCGAGACAGTAACAGGTTACCGTGTCCAATGTTATAAGACACTAGTAGGCCACACCGCTGCACACCTAATTGAGAATTTGTATGAAAGAGATGAGAAAAGAAAGAGAAATAAATAATTATTAGTTAAATAATTATTTAATCAGTGAATTAATTAAAGGATTAATTAATTGAAGAATTAATTAATTAAGGAATTAATTCTGGATAACCATAAAGGGAATTATGATCAGGTTAAATCACTGCCTTATTTTATCCTATAAATAAAAGGGTTAAGGTTTTGAAAAATCAGTTGATTAATCCCACGAAAAACCCTCGCTCTCTCTTTCTCCCATAACCATCGATCTCTCTCTCTCTCTCACATCGGTCGGAACTTTTTCCGATCAGTTACGGTGGTCTAGCAACCCTCTCACGTGGTGTCAGTAGCGGTGTACCCCCTGCCAGCTTTCCGGAAGTTTATTCGCAAAAGGTAAACCAACATACCCACTTGATTGTATCTGTTATGGTTTAAGATGGGTCCGGGTTTGGGAATCGTTTTTGTTATCCGCTGCGCACCGTTAGTGCCTTCGGTTCCCCAAACAATCTTGAATCCTTAAAGCCAGCTCCTTTGAAGAGAAATCCCCATCTTTGCTCCAACTCCACTTCCAACGATCTATACCTTCAGCAAGAAAACCGGTATTCTGGAGAAGCAAGATTAAATCATCAAAATCTTGAGACGCTCTTCCCATTAAACCCGCTCGCCACTCCCAGCTCCCGACCCAACACCCATTTTGGATATTCCACCTATCCTTAAACTCAACCTGTTTATTGACTTCAGCTGCGTAAAGTCTAGGAAACAAGGACTTTAGACAAGCTCCTCCCCCCACCCATGGGTCATGCCAAAAGGAGGTCAAAGAACCGTTAGCGATATATTTGACACAGGTTAATGAATGATTAACTTGATTATGACATAAAAGAGAGTGATATATACCACCTCTAAATGTTTCATAAAAAAGAAGGTAACAATTACATAAATCATACCATAATTACTATTGATCTTAATCAGACTAATTAATATAATAGGAACAAACCCATTATGGGGTATACAAGGACATCTACCACTATTTTATTGGTCGTAGACTCGTCGTGTTATAATTGTAGGGTCATAAAAGGTGTCATTGCATTCTTTTGTCTGATGCAACCGTATATTTTTAAAAATTACAATAATAACACATGTTTCTATTGGTAGAGTTGGTTTACACAATCTTCTTTCATTTCATGTGGTTCAAATTCCCTTTACATAATTTTCTTAGGTTTTAGCTCTTAATTTTAGGTTTATTATGTTTTCTGAAATTTTTGTTGATAAAAAACTCGAATACATGACACATGACGTCACATACATAAAGCATAAAACTATTGGGTAAGTCGATAACAATTTTACAAAATAATCCGTAATTTTATTTATAATCAAATAATAATATCATTTAAATAAATTTCTAAATCAATCTTTATCATATTAATAGTAATTTGTGACAAAAAGACAAGAGGGGGAACTTTCCTCATCCATTACGAGTAATCATGTTGAATAATTTAATAAAAACAATATAATATAACAAAAAAGTTATAAAATGTAACCTATACTTTTTTACTAGAATATATATAATTAAAGGAATAGAGGAATATTATATATATATATATATTTGAAAACAGAAGAATATATATTATTATTTATCAATTAACCATATGTTTATTAAAAATCATGACCATGTTAAAAGTGTAGTAGCCTTTGGCACAAGCTTTGAGCCAACATTTGAGAATGAACCCAAAGAAACAAATACTAAACATTTTTGCATTGCAACCAAAATCTAAACTTAAAATGAGTTGTTTTATGCGATGGTGACACCTTTCTTTTTTCTTTTTTTGCAAATTAATTTGCATTTTTTTGGTCCATCTTTATATATATTAAATTAGGAAATATCATTGTCTATAAAACTCAATTTGTTTATAATAAGTAATAAAATATGTAAATAAACGTGTACGCGTCTTCTCCGTGGTTATTAATTTGTTTTATCCGATTTAAGTATTAATACCTTGTTTCTAACGTCCTTCTAATGTCAATTCATTACGTGACTATTTTCCGAACTTATTTATTTAGTCAAAATTAAAGGGTTTTTTTTTCTTTTATAAATTGGGTTTTTGTGCTAAGATTTTTAAATCACAATAATAATGAATTGGTTGTTGTTGACTTGAGCCTCCTTTTCTTTTTTGTTAGATAACGTTAATGAATTTTAAAACACGTTATATCACATAAACTAAACATTATTACCTTTCTGACTAAATCAACCAGAAAGTTCCTTCCTTCAAGTCATAAAAATTGATACGTTTAACCAACGCCTATTTTAAGGGAGCTTCTCGAACCATTTAACATCAATTTGTTGTATGATTACTTATTTCTTTTTAACAAGAATTTCAAAAAGCTAGAGGTGACTTGTTATGATGAAAACTTTGAGGTTGACATTGCCTCCAATTCATTTCTAGCTTGGTGTTTCTAGATGCACGTTTTTTGGGAATCTAATAATTTTGAGGGAAAAAGGTAGTTTGGAGAAATCGGTATATTTTGAGGAGGACGATTATCAACATCTTTTTTGGTACAACGTAATTTAGAGTAAATATGATATAACGTTTTTTATAGAAATTTACCACTACGTGACTACGTGTATCATTCAATCTTTTTTGTGTGTTCCGTATATGCATGAAGGTTAATTTTAACATTTTATGTTCTTTCCCGATTCATGTTTTTAATGTGTTATTGTTCTTAATTTTTATGGTTAACGTATGCTCTGAAACTTTAAAACAAAACAGAAAGTATATAAACTTTTATTTTACTATTATTGTTGTTTCATCATCATCATCATTATTTTTAAACGACCAGCTAACATACACACACACACATGTTCCCGAGGTATCCGGGATCCAAGGGCACCCAACTAATCCCGTCGACCACGACCCAACCCAATTAAGTGTACCACTATGTAGTAGGTCTATGATCTGGATATCGCCACATGCTCTCTACATGGTTCAATCCTGAGCAGTCAGGGATACCATCCACTGACCCTCAGAATGTTACCTTACCATTGGACTAAACATATTTTGATATCATTATGATCATTATTATTGTTGTTATTATCTTTTGAAATCTTTATATTTCTATTATATGTTATCATTTTCATAAAGCATATATACAAATGTTTTAAGCTTCTCATAATAATAATAATAATAATAATAATAATAATAATAATAATAATAATAATAATAATAATAATAATAATAATAATAATAATAATAATAATAATAATAATAATAATAATAATAATGATAATGATAACAAGCTGGAATTATTATTATTTTGCTTGCTCGTGCATAATTTAGTAGGCATTTAGGATGTATAATAAGTAAGCAATGCCACATGATATAAAGGTCAAAAGTTGACTTTCTAATTTACTTAAAAGGAAACTCAAATTGTAATATTTAACTTTAATATTTAAATGCCCCATCTTTTACATATTTATAAGAGAATCAATCTTATTTTCAAAATATTAATCAAAGTTGACAAAACAACATATGATTAGTTTACAGATAAATTTTACATAATAACTAATTATCTGGTTTTTCTATAAATTATATATAAGTAGATTATCAAAGGTTGTAAAAAGTTATTAAATATATTAGGCAACTTTTCTAGTTATTTATATAGATATATGTGAAAAATGACTACTTTACATCTTAATTTGGTTCTAAGTATGAACTTTAGAAAAATATGAAGAATTTTAAAGAAAACATAGTACAAAATTCAAAGGTATTTGTTTAACATTATAAAACTTAATTTCTATGTAAACATGTATTGTATCATACACAAACTCATGCTTTTTAACCCTTTAAGAGTAAGAATGGAAAAGAGGCAAGTAATGGCTGGCAAGGAGTTAATTTTTTAAGGTAATGTTAAATCTAAAGTTTTTGATCATATCACATAATAAGATAACATATATGCATATATGTTAAAAGCATAACAGGCTAAAAACCTAATCCTTTAATGATTTGAACCTAAATTAAAAGCATTAATAATTTGAACCTGATTTAAACGATTTGGGCTATAGCTTTATGCAGATTGATGAAATGTGCCAAACACACGTAAAATTGGGTCATGGAAATTTGAGGGCCTTATTTAAGATCTCATATTTAACATGTTTAAGAACGACCTCAATAGCATGGAATGTTTCTCTCTTTCCACCGCTACTTTTACTCCCCATTTATGCTCCTATCAACGCCCTGTCTCCAAAATCCATGATGGATACTGAAAACCAGTCGAGTGCCATATCAACGTCATCGATCCTGAACCCGCACTAGACATGTAAATCAACTCATGGCCAACACGCTACCCACTAAGTTAGGGAAATCCTCGCCGTCCCATAAGTTAAATTTCCATTTATATTCACGAGTAGCCGCCACCCTCCCTTTATGTAGCATAGATAATTTTTTGTGCACCATTGTCGATGGTCCTCCTCGTCTCTAGAAACCACAAATGACAATATTCCCTGTTGTCACCCTCTTGTATACCAAGGACAACCTAACCTCCCTGCACTATCGTCAACGATCTCCCTTTTCCTTGTGCATCACTAGTGATAGTCCCCCACTCTGCCACTCGGCCACCCCCTCAACAAAAAAAATTGTCCCTTGTCCCTTTCCCTTTTAGCCTTTGTGCCCTAGTCTTCTTTAAACTCTAAATTGAGTTTTATATTTTAATCATCAAATAAACTTAGCCTCCCTCCCCTAGTCTTTTTTAAACTCTAAATTAAGTTTTATATTTTAATCATCAAACAACTTAAGCTACATGCATTCTTGTCATTTTCGGTATCATGGCATGAATTTGAACAATTGAGTGGTCTTTATTGAGAATTTTTATATAAAAATAACGTTTTACATTGACCATGATTATCCGAGCTCGTTTGCATGCACCACGACTAATCCTAAGAAACCTTGATAACAACCAAAAAATCCCTATTAACCATGGAAAGGCAAGAACATAAGAAAAAGAGAAACAACATTTAACAAAATAAAATTAGGATTTTCTAAATAAAAAATGGTACAAAAGCATTAATAAACTAGGCCCCGTCTTGGTTGTAGGATCAGAGTGGATTGGATCTATATGGATTTGAAATTAAATTCCATTTCAATCTCATATCTAGTTAGAATTATTTATTAGATCCCATAAATATAAAATTTTAATTCATACGAGACGTTAGTATTTCATACGTCAAAGAATTAATATGTAATAATGTTTTATAATATGTTAAAAAATATTTATTTTATAATACTCAATTAATCATAATGAATCTTTATAATCTTTATAATTATTTATAATTTATTTTTATATATTATTTATTAAAAAACATAATTTAAAAACCTTAAAATTATTTCTTGGAACTTTAGACAACCAAAATTATTTTGAGAAAAAATGTTTGTAGTGTTGAAGTGCAAAACCAATAATAGACCACGTGCAATGAACGTGCTTTTTGATGGCATATTCTCGGCGTATCCTCAACGGTTGACTAATTAACTTAACCATGGTTCATTAAGATAATTTAATAATCATTGTTGTGATAGATTAAGCATTTAGTTTTATATTTTTTTAGGGTATATGAGAGTTTGCTCCGACTAAGCCTGACATGATTTACATATAGCTAAAACATGTTGCCTTGAGTTAATCCCAGTGGTCAAATCTGAAAGCGCTTGGATTCGAATTTAGGGTAGAAGGGTTAACAAGTCACTTTCCCCACAAATCTAATTATCTAAGATATATTTTTTTTTGATAAGGTTCATCTAGGCTTCGCCTAGACTACATTCTTGACAATTTTGAACTGAAATGAAAATTCGGCCGTCTGAGACTAAGCCTGGTCACAAGATGCACACAAAGGGATTCGAATCTGAGTGAATGAGATACCATCCACATCCCCACCGGCATTACCGCTACGCCACAAATCTTGTGGTCTTAAAATATACTTATTGAAACGATTACTAACCCAACATTTAAATTATCACCTAATAAAAATAAAAATGAAGGAAAATTTTAAGTTAAATCTATCTATAACTATTAAAAAAATTAATATTAAAATTTTTAAAAAATATATAAGAGGAAAACTTGAAAACTGTTGTCCATGAGAATAAGCCAAAATTAAAAAAATAAATGATTATCGAGGATTAAAAAAGTTATAAGTATTGTATTAAAAACTATATTAATAATTAAATAACTTTTTTTTAATCGAATCTAGAGATGCATGTGGCCGTGAACCGTGGTGGTTCAGGAGCCCTTTCACCTCGACGAAACAAATATTCAGGAGCTTTTCTTGAATTTAATAAAGAAATATTTTGTAGTTTATATGCTTATTTTAATGTTTAATTATCATATTATTATAAAAATGTCCCTTATATTTCTCAAAAATAGTATTTATTTTGTAATGTAAATCACATTTTTTTCCTCCCATCACTCAGAGACTTCACATTTCTTTCATTTACCATATGCTCAATCTAAAAAAGTAATACTTTAGATTTTATAATAAATAGTAAAACTATCATATGAAATTTCAAATTTTTATTTTTCCTAAATAAAAATTTATGAAATTCTTACTATAGCAAAAGCTTATGGAATAGGATGTTAAAAATGTGACTGTGAAACCAAGCCTTAAGTCATAGAAGTCATGATTTTTTTTTCAAGACATGATTTATGATGTTAAATTATTCATTCATATGTAATATTTTATATAAAAACATATGTTTTGCACTTTTATTTCAATAAGTCAATAATAATAAACAATTTATATTAAGTTATATTACAAACTAACAAATAATACATTAAAAACGTTAAGAGAAATCAAATATTGTATTAAAAAACCAGTGCATTAAGTCATGACGTACCACAAGCTTAACATTGTACGAAACACAAGTTTTGTGTCGTAACACATTATGCCAATTGTATGATGAGTTTTTTTTAGAACAATGATCAACATGTAATATTATAGCAAGCATAAGGCAATGCGTAGCATTGACGGGTAAGGGGATGGGTAGAGGAAAATTTTAGCGGGTATCAAAGGTTGGTGGTACGTTCCTACCGAGTATGGTGGTGGGCTTCCAAACCCTCCCAATCCTCTCTCTCTCTCTCTCTCTCCTCTCTCTCTATTACATATAATAAAAAGTTCAGAGAGTGGAAGAGTATCAAATGTTTGCGATACTTTACTTGAGGATTGAAAAGACAGGATGAAAAAAGCTGATCTAAAGCTGAGATGACATAAAATATTGAAGTTATGAAAGATTGGTGCTACAGATTACCTAAGAATTAATATTTTTGATTAACATCCGTTTTTTAATTTTTGTATTGTTTTTTTTTATAATTTTAAAATTAAATTTTTAATAATAAATATTTTTTTAAATTATATTATATTACGTGGAAATGTGAAACCTAACTTAAAAGCAAGACCCAGTCAGAGTGCATTAACTTTAACGGCAGCAGTTCCGTCAGAAATGGCTACCTGTCGGCAGCTACAACACGTGTCAGTTGCTTATTGGTGGATCTACAATACACGGAAATTGACACATAATTCCAAAAACAAATAGCCAAGTTAACTTAACTACATTTTTGGTCCCTTTGGTTTACATACAACCATAGAAATCGTCCCTGTACTTCAATGAAGAGAAAAGAATAGCCATTATAGTTTGCATTTTGTTTTGAAAATGGTTCTCTACTTATTTTGTTATAAAATTGTTGGTTAAATGCAGGGTTATAGATGGTGTGAGGCATGGCGTGGCGGCAAGGTTATAAGCCTCAAGCCATACGAGTTACGACGTGGTTATGACGTCTTTCAAAGCGTGACTTAAGACAACAAATATATATAGTATATATATATATATTCAGATGTCTATGTGTCTTGGTGTATTGAATAATAATAATTAAAATTCATTAGAGCTATAAACAAAAGAAGACGTACGTATTGATTATTTGATAACAAATATACAGAGCTTATAAAAACGGTTTCATAACCCATGTAAAAAATTACATTACGCCTTAGAACCCACAATAACAAGTCATAACCCGCTTATAACCCGCCACGCCTTATATTAACGTGGCGGCAAGGCCGCACCATAACGCGTTTTTTAGAACATTGGTTAGATGAGAAACATTTGATATTTTCACCCCTTTTTTGTAATAACTTATTTTTTAATTAATTAAACTTTAATATACAAATGCTCAAAGCATGGTGCAGAACCCATTTATATACACATAAAAATATGTACACTCACGCTTGATAAGCATACAAAAGAAATCCATAGACCTTGAATTAGAAGGTTTTGGTTTAATGTGAGTTTGGTATTTGAAGCTATTTCAATGATTTTATTATTCATGTTCATTTGTTTTGAAATTCTTCTGTTTGTATTTTTGTCATATTTAGGATTTTGATTTTACGCATTTGTGATGGTGATTAATAAAACATTAAAAAAATAAAGAAAATGACCAAGGCGGTTCTCCTTTAACTGGATTAAACTAAAAAAAATATTGGTCATTAGCAAAAAACATGAAAATCAAGAGATTTTACAAGCATGGAAGTCTCATCGATAAATTTGAAGTTAATAAAGTTCTAGAATGAAAATAGTTAAAATAGACAAAGTTTATAGACCATTACTCTTAAAAATATAGACAAACTTAAAACTCATCGAGATTCTCCTTTTCGTTATTTAAACTCATTTTACGTTAACAAAAGAACTCTAACGATTCTTATGGAGAGGGACAAAAACGGTAACCGGATAGCTACTAATGTAATTATTGAAACCAATTAACTAAAATCAAACTTTCACCAAACCACAAGGATCAAAAATGTAAGTTACTCCATAATTTTTTAAATCAATTTTCTTTTGTTGTTGTGTGGGCAAGTGGCAAGGACCAAATAGCTACTAATCTATTTATTATGAGATTAAATTAACCATGGTTAGAAATGATGGGTTAAATCAAAGTGGGCTTCACCTCTATAAAACACAACCACTTCTCCACCATCATTCTTCATTCCATACACAAAAGGTGAGGTTGAGAGTCTACTTTTCACACACACCAACACACACTAAATTCACACACACTTTCAAGATTTCTTGATTTTCTTAAATTTTCTTTTGTAATTCCCCCCTCTGAATCTCCCCACTTCTGTTCATCCCTTTCTGTAATCATCTGTCTTTCAAACAAAAAAAAATTACAATTGATTTGGGTTTGTTTTTTTTGAATTTCTTGTGAACAAAAAAAGCAAACTTGATTTTAATTTTATTTTTTTCTTCTTTAAAAAAGAGAGAGAGTCAGGTGTTTTCAGAATAGAGATCCAGCCTTTTTATTTGGGTTCTATTTCTAATTTTCTGTAAATTTTTATCTTAATCACACCTTTCAGGGTTTATTTTTGTCCCAAAAGGTTGATTTTTATAATTTTTTTTTTTAATATTTGGAGAAAAAGGGTTTGATTATTTGTTGAGAACCCCTCTTTTTTCCCCTTAATTTTCCTGATTTTTTCTTGGGAAAATCTTGGAATTAAGAATTTTCACCTGTTTTTTTGTTGATTTTGTAAACAAAAAAAGGTGGGTTTTATTTTTATTTGATTTTATTATTTTCTTTGAAAATTAAAAAAAAAAATGGCTTCAGCTACAATGGAGTTTTGGAATATTAATGATTTTCAGCAGAATTCATCATCAGGAGGGCTCTTTGGTGGTGAGCTCATGGAAGCACTTGAACCTTTTATCAAAAGTTCTTCAGATTACCAAAATACCCTTCCTTACTCTTCCCCTTCCACTTCTTATCCATACCCTTCTTCGTCTTTTTCCAATTCTTCTTCTCCTTCTACGGAACCCGGGTTGTACTCAGATGGGTACAACCACGGGTTCCTAACCCAAGACCTCTTTGGTGAGTTGGTTCAACCTGTTGTCGGGTTGAACCAGCTCACCCCGTCTCAGATCCACCAGATCCAAGCCCAAATCAACCTACCCACCCGAAATAACTACCTAGCCCCGAAACCCGTTCCCATGAAGCAAGCCGGGTCGCCTCCGAAGCCCACGAAGCTTTATCGGGGCGTGAGGCAACGGCACTGGGGTAAATGGGTCGCGGAGATCCGTTTACCCAAGAACCGGACCCGGCTTTGGCTGGGCACGTTCGACACGGCCGAGGAAGCCGCGCTGGCTTACGACATAGCCGCATACAAGCTGCGTGGCGACTACGCGCGGCTCAACTTCCCCCACCTGCGCCACAACGGCTCCCACATCGGCTCCGAGCTCGGCGGCTACAAGCCGCTCCACTCCTCGGTCGATGCCAAGCTGCAGTCGATCTGCCGGAGCCTGGCCGAGGGCAAGAGCATCGACGTCGGCAAGAAGCGAGGCTCACGGCGATCGGCTGCAGCTAAGGCGGCGGCCGAGGAGCCGTCCGAGGCCGTGAAGGTCGAAGGCTCTGAGAGCTCCGGCTCCGGAGGCTCTGACCTCGGCTCACGCGGCTCCTCGCCTTTATCCGAGCTGTCGTTTCCGGAATTTACGGAGGAGGACGGCGCGTGGAGCGCGTCGGATGGCTTGTTGTTGGAGAAATACCCGTCGTATGAAATCGATTGGGGTTCTATATAGTGTACTCGTGATATCTGTAGTTTAAGTTACAACTGCCAGTTGTATTATTATTATTGGAACTGGCGGTTATTTGTTTTTTTATTTTATTTTAGAGGGTATATTTTGTAATTTGTAGGGTGTAGAAGGGGTTGTTTGTAAATTTAGGAAAGGGGAGCTGCTGCAATGGAGTTTTTGGCAATTGCAGAGAAGCTTTACTTCTTTTATGTAGTTAGTGTTTTTTTTTAATTAATAATAATTTCTTAGGTTTTTTATTTTGTAATTTTATTTTGAATTTTGGAATTTCTGGCTTAATTATGTTGTCTTCCCATTGTGTTAATGTTGTTGTTCTAGAAATATTGTTACATAATTCATAGAAACTATTTAAACACAAAAATAACAAAATGTTTACAAAATCAAATAAAAATAATATTTTTGGAATATGGTAATTTGGAAAATTAAGAAAACACAATTGTTTACATGTTGATTTATTTACAAATTTAAGGAGCAAGAATCCAATTAAGTGTGTAGATCTATGTTTGAATATGTATAAGTATTGTTTACGTTTAAATTTCTGTAAGTATTTCATTTTTTGAGCACCTAACCTTTCGTCTTCTAAACAATAGTAGGTTCTATCATGATCGCATAACGATATAACAATTCTTTTTAAAGTTATTAAGGTGCGTAAGTATATCTCTTTTACATTTATTTTGAGCAAACAATACAACTACAATAAGCAATCGATAGGCATTCAACATTCATTTGTTAGCTATGATCATGAAATTAGTCGGTAATTAACTCGACCTCAACATTCATTTGTTAGCTACGGGTGAATCTTTTTGCTAAAAATTGACAAATATATATATCTTCAAAAATATTGATTGTATGTACAAGGATCAAACGAAAAGACGATAAATTTCCAAATCATATCTAATATCAATGCTTGACCAAGTCGAAAACAATCTTTACCATGTGATTTTAGTTGTAAGCATATGCGATCTTGAAAATTTTTGACTTGTTACAAATAAAACCTCTTTTTGGTTTTGATTAATCCCGTCACTCTATGTGTGTATGTGTATATATATAGGGTATTTTTTTGTAGAACTTTGTAAAGCTTGTCAACAATTTATTTTAAAAAATAATTAATGTTTATTTATTACTATTTGAATATTTATGGAAGATGATTATAGCTAATTATTTATAATAAACTTTTTATATATGAAAACAACTGACATTCTGTTTATCAAATCAAATATTTCTTAAACTAGATGAACAATTGAAATAAATTTACAAGATTTACATACGATTTGAATATATATAGGATAGAAGATGATTATAGCTAATTAATTATAATAAACTTTTTATATATGAAAACAATTGACATTCTATTTATCAAATCAAATATTTGTTAAACTAGATGAACAATTGAAATAAATTTACAAAAGAATCCAAGCATCTTTCTCTCTCTCTCTCTCTCTCTCTCTATATATATATATATATATATATATATATATATATATACGCAAATGAGAAGTGCTAAAAAATACGAAGTAGATAATTGATCTCCACCACTCATCCGGTCAATAAAAGTGGCTTCGACCGGTTACGGTGGACGCGATCACGGGGATATCGCGTCAATCCCCCGTGATCGCGTCCACCGTAACCGGTCGAAGCCACCTTTATTGACCGGATGAGTGGTGGAGATCAATTCTCTACTTTGTATTTTTTTAGCATTTCTCATTTGAACATCTTTCTCTCTCTCTCTCTCTCTCTCTCTCTCTTATATATATATATATATATATATATATATATATATATGAAAGTTCATTTGCAAACCCTAAAAAAAGGGTGCAAACCGTGAAAACTAATGGTTGCATATGTAAATCAATGAAAAATCTTTCGTAGAGTTGTTTAATATGATGAAAATCTTTCGTATGCTAAATTTTTTCAACTTTATGTATATATATATATATTGAATTTTCTTTCCCACTTGTCCTTTCTCCCCCACAAATGGATTCCAATTTCAACTTTGTATGGGACATGTTCACACTATAAAAGGCCAAGAAGGAAGAAAAAGACGTTTGGGAAGAAAAGTCATTAAGAATCCCTATCTTCTTCATCTTCTCATCATCACCCAAATATTTTTCATTTTTTTAAATCAAATAAATAGTGAAAAGATAAGGTATGAAAGTGACTGCTAACTTCTACCATTAAATGACAATAATTATTATCATCATCATTTATTTATTTTCAAAGAAATCTTGTAAGCTAAGTTGCACGGAAACGGAAACGGATACGGGAAACGGAAACGTAACGGAAACGGGAAACGGCAAATCTCAAAAATTCAAGAAACGGAAACGGCAAAGAAACGTCAAATATAAATATATAAAAAATATATATATTAATGAAAATCCAACCAAAATAGATATATATCCAAACATTCAAAATCTTTCAAAGGTGATTAACTATCAATAATCAAATCATTCTCAAAATCCGGTTCATCTAGTGAGAGATCGGAATGAGAATTGATTATTTGAATGAGATGAATGAATAGCCCAAGCCCATTATTCTTCAATTTTTTTGAAAAAAGCCCGAAACTCCCCGGAAACTCCCCCGAAACTTCCCGGAAACTCCCCCGAAACTTATCAAGAAACGTTTCCGGAACATGAGAAACGTTTCCAGGCGTTTCCATCGCGTTTCCGTTTCCAAAACGTTTCCGAAACGGGGACGGCATGTTAAACGGAGTTTCCGTGCATCATAGCTTGTAAGACAACACCTTTGTTCCATCAAATATTCACAAAATTCAAACATATCATCATAATATATATACTAAACTAAGGTATTTACAGAAAATCTTTAATGGTTTACTGAACCTATAACATCCAAAAAAGGTAAGGTTAAAATTAACATTTTATATTTTTTCTAAAAATAATATTTGGTAGATAAGATAACTTGTGGTTTAGTGGTTTTAAAAAACCAAGAAGGAAAGTGGTTACCAACCCCACCAAAGTAGGGAAAGAGCATTTATCCTTCCATGTAGATTCTTGAATTCTTTATTTGTTCTTAGGTTTTTAAAAATATTTTACGTATCATAATTTATAAAATATTTACTATTTTTTTCTAAAACAAACTTATTGAACAATAGATAATACTTGTTACAATTGGGTTTTGGTAATAAATCAATTTGATGAGAAATATATCAATCAATTTGTCAACAGAAGTTTACATAAGGTAGCAAATGTTAACGTTTCATGTTAATTTATTTCTAACTGTTAAACATTTTCATGCTAATTTATCTTAATATTTTTAAGCATGAAGTTAGCTCAAACGGCACTAAGGTTTGGAGATTTTCCTCAAATGTCAACGGTTCAGTCCTCCAAGGTTGCTGGGAATATTTCTGATTATTTTTCAAGACCCTTGCAATTAATCGAGGTATGCCTAAGATGATTCGGACACCTACTTACTAATAATAATAGAAAAAACTAGTCGTTCACCGCTTCTTTACCGTTTTCTTAATTTTTTCTATTTTATATGAGAATTCAACAAAATGATTTTCTATAATAAACATGTAAATAAAAAACCCATAAAAGAATAAAAATCATTCAACAACGGTTTATAATTCATGACAACTTGACTTTATAATCGAATCATTTAATTTTTATCGTTGAACTATTTATTTGGTATGATAAACATTTTTATGGTTATTGGAATAATTTTGTTAATCAAGTGGGGTAAATCACTTTGCTTTTATAATTCAAAAATTGCGCATTTTAAGGAGGGTTTTTTGTAGTTATTGTCAAACAAATTGAACGTTGATTGAAGCTAAAGCAAAGTCGTTATGGTGGGGAAGGCCTTTTCAATCAACTTTTAATAATCACAAATTACATCCATAATTCCATATGCCAAAAGGTAAAAAGTTTTATTGTTTGGTATTAACGCGTAAATAGTGGATATAATGACGTCCATTAGTTAAAATATGGGATTATAATTTGATGATGTGGTATAATAACATCATGATAAATGTTAACACATACACACATAGTATATTTGTTCTTCGTATATGTTTGAAATCTACTCGTCTCTCATTTTCTCTTTTTAAACTTACGTTTTGCATCTCTAAGGACCCGATGCACTTAATTAGTTACGGTCTAATGACCTCTATAACTTATAGCAAACTAAACTCGGTTTAAACAATAGAGCATACCATTTCTCTATTTCTAAAATCTCACTCGGTTAGAAAAGAGAGCTAAGGTTGTCTTACAAGGGACTGAATGACTATTTTATAAGGTGTGTTTTAGTAACCCATGAGTCAAGATCTGGTGTGCGAGTGAGGATGTTGGGCTCCCAACAGTGGTGGAATTTAAGAACCCACATCAGTTGGGGAAAGAAACTTATGTTGTCTTATAAGGGATTGAATATCTCCTCTATCAGATTTGTTTTAGAAGCCTTGAGTCCAAACGTAGACACAACGAATGATATATTTTCCATATCATTAGATTAACGAATAATAAGTCTGATAAAATAAGTTTCACGGTGTATTTGGTAGACATAATACTTTGCACATAATGATGCATGGTATATTTTGTCTACATGTTTTATCCCCTACATCTGTTTTCTTTTATCATGATAAATGCGTTTAAAAAACATTGTTTTCATAAAACAAAAACAAAACTTACCTTCGAACAAAAATATATATACTACATGATGGAATCGAAAATACAACTGCAAGAAGAGTTGAAGAGAAAAAACGGAAACAACAATGACTTGGAGTGTACATCTGTAAACCTTGAGTTCCATGCTTGTAAGACTCAACTTTGTTTACGATGGTAAAATAAAAGGCGTGAACTTGGAAAAGATCAAAATTACATGGGTAAAAACGAGTAGCGAAGAGATCAAAAGAATGACAAGATGGATGCATTGCAAGGAAGGTGCAATTCTGTTCACTTATTTAGGAATACCGATAGAAGACAATTATCTAAATGTCCTAATTGGAAGTCAGAATTTATTTTTTTCTAGCTATTTAAGGGCCTCCAATAAAGTAAGTTATCCAATCTTTGGAGAGCATTAGGTGCCATTTGTTTGGAGGGACTATAATTAAAGAATTCTTTTTTGATGAGTTGCTTTGAATAAAGTCTTAACCAACAAGACAAAACTAGGCTAGAAATAGATAGTGTAAAAGCGTTAAGTCTTGCTATGTTGGGGAATTATTGGTGGCGCTTTTGAACGAACATATATGCAACTTGAAGGGGAATTGAGACGAGTCTTTAAATTATAGATATTCACGGGTCAGATTTGGCTTTCAATTATAGATATCCACGGGTAACCGATCTGAACCAATATGTACTTAATAATATTATATTTAAACAATAGTGGATATTTTTAAACAATAAAACTTACTTTAGCTTGTTGTTTTTGGATTATTTTCATGTATTTGTTATGGTGAAAGTTAAGGCAGATGGACGTTGCTTGATGTAGGACGTGTGGACGGTTGTGAAACAAAGGAGCCTAAGAATGCTACAGGAGGTGATGAAAGTGATCTACATGTAGGGGTGTTCATGGGACGGGGGAGGGGGGTAGGTAGTGAAAAGTTTGAGAACCATATGTATGTGGCGGGTATCTAATTTTACTATCAGAAACTGGAGCGCACAGAGGCGGGTACCCGCCCTTGTCACCCTTGAAACAGTGTGTGCTCGAAGGTTTGTTATCTATAAAAGAAGCCATTATAACAGACTTTGTTCCCATGACATTTGTTATGATATCTAAACAAGTGGAATTGAAATGTTTTACAAGAATGCTGTTTCTTGATGGCATTCAGATGAGCTTTCCAATCTCCATCTTCTTCCTGATAGCTTGTTGACCATGATATATAAACGAATCTAGTATTCCCGAAACCGTGAAAACACCTGAATAAATAATTCCCAATTTGATCAAACTCGATATTTGTGACATGTAAAACCCCAAACTACTCTGCAAAAAAGACCGTTTGCCAATAGAAAGGAGGTTCCAATATATACACACGATAACTGGCCAAAGTCTAGCCAACGTGAGACTCTAACAATAATAGACTTTGATATCGTAATTCTCACTTCTACTTTTTACCATGCATGCATATGAAATTATGAACAAACAGACATTTTTTTTTACCTCCAACAATAGCGCAGACATTAGTCAGGAAGTGAAAAAATGAAACATGCTCCTCTGTGAAAGTAACCTGCAAAAGAATTCTTAGATTTTATAAAAATAATTTTTCTGTAGAATTATAAAAAAAAGATTGAAAAGCGGACCTTGATCGGTGAAAGTTCATAAAAGAAGAAAACTCCAGGAAGAGTCTGAAGCTGCCCAACTTCTGCACCTTTGAAGTGTTCAGTTACGGAGAACTGGATTCAAAACCGAACCTTGTGTGTTATTTTAAGTATAAAAGAAAAAAACAACAGTAAATATGATTATAAAGAGAGGATGAAACCTGGTTTGATTGAATTCTGTGTTCACTAACATCGGTATAAACGGTTGGTACAACCTGATGAATGAATAATTTCTGTTATGTATTCCAAGAAACAATAAAAAGCTAACAAGGATTTTAATTTAGAGTTTCATTTGTTTATACCATTTTCCTTCTTTAAGTTATAAAAATTCAAGGGAATATTCTTCTATTACGTACGTAGAAAATGTGAAAAACAATGGTAACCAAGGATGCAGAATATGTAAACACCAAATATATATCAAATGTCATGTGTTGAACATTTACCTTGAGAAAATACTGATACATCCCGCTCGGGGTTTTTTGTGTCCACCGCACACTACAAATCAACATAATTGAAAGGGATGAGGACAACCCAACATAGAAGGTGTTTCTAACAAGACTTGAAATGAGAAAAGTGACATACCCGTCAAGGGGATTCACCACACCCGGAAAATAATCTCCATACGCTAACTTGTTAATCCTGTGGCTTACCTGTGCTAAAAAGAAGTCATTTATTATTATTACAGGATCATTAGTGACATGGCAGCTTATGACTTATGAGTGGCAAATATAAATATATTCACTATCCATAACTACAACAAAATAGAGAACGATTATATCTTACGTTAAAACTATCTTTCTGAAAAGCTAGCAGATCATGAACATGCATATTTGATTGTTGAAAGCTTTTCCCTGGTGCAAAATGAAAATTTCCAGCCACCTTATTGACATCCAAGAATCCATATATATTGCATCCTTCACCTTCTTCGTCTTTAATCCTTTGTAGGAACCCTTCCCTTTTGCACTGGGGGAACAAAGGAAGCAAGAGACCGTTCAGTTCCAATTCATGGGAGACTCGTTAAGAAAAGGGTAAGGAAAATTTAGTGGTGATACGTTAGGTTTCAAAAAAGTTCATATTTCTTTTATGGTAGATTGAAGATGCGGTAAGTATGGAAAGAGTTAGAGCATGTTTAGAGACTTCCATCAGGATGGAGAGAGTGATGATGAAATAGAAGAAAACCAACTAAATAACCTCATTGAAATCTTTTGATGCCAAACTTGAGCTAGAGAGATAGAGAGATGACCTGATCTATCGAATCATAGGCACACGTGTGTGCATGAGAGATAGAGAGATGACCTGATCTATCGAATCTGGATCTGACATTGACCAGCCTTTCTTCCTATATGCTTCACGAACATCTTCACAGGAGTTGCAACATTCCTCGTCTGACTGCAAAAAGCAGCCATAATGTGACAGAGTTTATGCATAACAATTGGTTGACACTTATTAGCAACTTATTTTCTTCTAGCATCCAATTTGATGGAAACAACATAATCAAATAGAGATGATAAGAGCTCAATGATTGACTGATTGGTTATTTATTTACACACACACACAAAATAAAAACAATTCCTGTAAATGCAAGATCAACTAAATACTTGACCTCACTAAAGCTTGGTACTAATAGCGGTGTGAAAACCGCAATTTGGAGTTGGGCTTTCAGTTAGGCTTCCAAAGGGTTTCGAAAAGTCAGTTAGGGGATTAAGCGCTAGGGGGATGATTTTCTTCTGTTTGTCTTCAAAATAGATATTCTGTTATGTATACATCATACATTATTTATATTGTAATTATCTCATGAACTGCTATTTGTGGACCGCTATACCTCTGCTTTACAATTCTTTTTGATAAGGTTCATCTAGGCTTCGCCTAGACTACATCCTTGGCAATTTGGAAATTAAGTTTCGGTCGTCTAAGACTAAGCCTGGCCACAAGGTGCGCACGCCTGGACTCGAACCCGAGTGGATGGGATATTCCACCACATTCCCTGGGTCTTTTGCCAGTACGCCACGCCACCACCCTTGTGGTTACCTCTGCTTTACATTTGGGATAACTGCTATAACATATCATGGTCCTAACAGCTATTTTAGATTTTGATCTCTGTAACAGCATAGATCATGGATGAATTAAGTTTTTAAACACTATATGTCACATTGAGAGAAACCAATACTGTATACAAGAGCCTAGTCAGAATTCAGAAAGATACCGCTTGTGCACCATAACATGAACCACAGTATGTCTCGTTGTGTTCAAGTCTGCCACCATGTCTTTGCAGAGGCTTATCAATCTGTTGCTCTCAATAAACAACAAAGCATGAGACCGTTAGATAAATATGGAATTTATCTTATATTTTATGATCTTTAAATGAACTATTGCAGATAACTAAAAACAGTCGACTTTTTGGGCGTATGTGATCGGATAATTTAAGAACAAAATCATAACCAACCTTGGGAGCTCCAATACCATCTCGTCTCAAATCTATGACTTTACCATTAGTGTCAATTCGCTTTTTAAAAATGTCATGTTTCTGCAAGTATACATGAGATTGTAAGCAGGGCCGGTCCTGAGGATTTCCGTGCCCATGGCGGAAAAACTAAACAATGCCCACAATATAAATAAATGTGCATATTATTTTTGTATGACTAGACATAACACATTAACATATAACTCGTACAACCTATGTCTTACAGTGTGTGAAAGGAAAAACATACTAAATCGATGTCTTTAGGCAAAAGCAATGATAAAAGTTATCTTATCACAATAAAACAATTACTAAAAGCTTAGTTTTGATACTGAGTGAGAACAATAAATCATGCATCTATCAACAGTGTTGTGACGGATTGGTTGTCCCCCGGGAGGTTCATAGCGCACTAACTAAGTTCGAGCCTTCCCGTGCGCATGCCTGGGGACATTTACGTGGGGCCATGTTTAGCCCCCAAACGCTAAACATGGGGACATTGCTAGGATTAGTCAGGCTTTGTCCCAAATGCTCTTCCAAAAAAATAAATAAATAAATCATGCATCTTGACTTATGATAGTCTATAAACATGGCTTTAAGAATTTAAACTTTATGGACGTAAAATTAGATATAAGCAAAATAAAACATATAATTAAAAGACTTATAAAAGACTAATCATCATCATCTAATAAAATAAAAAATAAAGAACTTTATGAATCAAAATTTTATACTCTCTTTTACTTCAAACGATTGTGTGTTAAGTTTACTACTGAGTTATAGATTAATATTTAAATGCTAGACATACAATCAAAAAAGTTTCTGTAGCTTGGTGGTGGAACGCCACCTTTATTACCATGGGGTCCTTGGTTCGAATCCAAATGTTGTATTTTGGTAAATATTATTTTTCTCAACTCAGAAGTGTGGGCCTGGGCTGATGCCCTTGGCCTGCTGCTGCCCATGGCCTGCGCCATCATAGCCATGGCTCAGGGCCGGGCCTGATTGTAAGCCACTACACAAAGAATGGTCAAAGGGCGCAATGGTATAAAATTTGATCAGCTATGCATCAATACATTCTAGAATTTCTATATCTATATTCTCACATAACATTTCAATGAGCATTAATACTACCGTGTTTGTGGGTTTGATACTTTGATTTAAAGTAAAGATCCATATAATATATGTCAATACTCATAATTTAACCAAATCACACTGTCTAACATACTAAAGTATGTACATATATAATATATTCACACACTCATGTTTCGTTGTGAAAGTTAATCAACCAAATGCAATAGAGAAGAACTCAGAACTTCACACTTCTTGTGAGACCCAACAAACTCAATTGTTCTACACTACTTTTTAACTTTATCTATATATATAGGGTCAGGTTCAGAAGAAAACCTTGATAATGGAAAACTAAAAGTACACTTTAGGAGCCCTTCATCTGCACAATATTCACTTGTGCATTCAACTATACGAGTACTTTGTAGCAAGCACATGTGCATAATGCACACGTGCATAAAAACCAAAAGCAACTTAATTTATTTGTATGCTCAAGTGCATACCGTCCAAATGAAGGGCTACCAAGGTGTTCCTCAGTTTTCCATTTATTTGGTTATAGAAGGATAATCTCCTCATATTACGAAAAGTCGAAAAACAAAGTGAAGTTGCACATAAGCCAAACAATTAGAAGAATCCATTTCCTCGTAATACTGAAGTAAAATGAACCACATATTTGATTAGTAGATTTTTGTGTTATTTGTGTTCCATCTTTTGCTTCTTATGTGGAGGTGGCTGGGTTGGGGAATGGGGATAGTTGTCTGCATGGCCCATTTTTGCACATAAGTGGAATATACAAACTCAGACACATACACTTATTGCATATTTGAGTACCAATTACATAAACCTTATTGCATCCATGTAATACACAAACATATAACACAGAAGGATGATGTCAAAGGAAAGAGGAGAGCAAAAAGGGGTGACTGAAAAAGTAACTGATAGAACAACAATCTCCCTGGATACATACAATATCAAGATGTTGCTCTCCACTGATATCCATAGCATCAAGGCTGAGTATTGAACATGGAAGTGCTGGAAAAATGATATCAAACTGCATTTTCAGATAAAATAAAGGGGAATCATGATTAATACAAAAAATAATATATAACCCAATTCTAGAAGTTGAAATACCGTATAACCATAATTGAGAAGCTATACTGAAAAGAAAATGCAACAACATTGATTCGTAGTCGTTCTCCTCTTAAGGTATCTACTGTTAGCTTTGTTTCAGTTACGGAATGAAGATATAATCCTGCAAGCAAGCAAGCAGACGTACATTAGATAATGAATGTAAAACAAGTTGGTACTAGATCAGTAGTAGCATTTGTTTCAGTTAGATCCTTCAGGGAAACAAAGTGGAATGCAAAAAAAAAGGCAACAATATTAGTCTAGATGAGCAAACATGGCTAAACTACCAAAGATAAGATACCATGGATTTAGCATTACCATATGAAAAACCTTATGCCTTTAACATTTAAGTTCAAAGGTCCGCTAAAGCTGATCATAAGTTTTCACACACGAAAGTTTCATAAACTTGTGAATCCACAAGAACAGAGATAGAACCCCTTCTTAGAACAATCTGCACATTTCTTATCATTACATCATACGTTCTAGGTTCTATCTTTACCCATACTCCAGTTAGGCATTACTTTTAAATATCACCAGACAAGTCAGCACATATGAGTAGTCTTAATACATAAAATCAAGGTGGCGTCTTCTTCACAGTCATGGTAATGATACAATCATTGGAGTAGGTTACAAATTAACACATAGTAAAGGATTCCAGGCAACCAAAGGCACACACATTTGGCGAAAATTTTGCAACTTTTGTGGATTGATTAAGCTATTAAATATCAAATTCACAATTGCTACACTAGAAATCAAATATAAGCTTGCATACATCATTGCACTTCCGCTTGACACCTATCGTAATGATAAATAACTCGTCTCTCCCAAACCTTCTCTTGAATTCTCAAACTTCTGTCGCTCCATCTCCGCACAGGCAGAGAACCCATCGCTAAAACAATGAGATGCTTAAGATTCTAACAGACCGGGAGGAATATAATCAAGGTGAATCGCCTTATATTCCTACTATAATGTGTTTTTGATTACTGATGAACAAACACTACTTGATGCATTCTTAAGTGAGCAACTAATGACCATGTTTAACAACTTGGATCCATTCCTTTGGCATTCGACAATTTCGAATTTTCCATGGTCCATAAACACTTTTTAGTTACAAGTGATTACAAGAGAACTAATTGAACTCAATCACACTCTTTAAAAGAGATCCATTTTGATTTCTAAAGTTCAACTTAGTAATTCACTTTCGAATGCAAAGTCGATCGATTCCGTTAACAATGTGATATAATAATAACATCATTCTGTTTGTAGCATATGTCAAAACTTCAATGATATTGACATTTTTGTTCTCTTACATTCCAAATTCCAAACTGTATGATAATAATCACTTACTAATCAATCATACACTTTATAAACCTAACTTTTTAAACACAATATCAACAACTATCAAATCATTTTCTATATCACACTATCAGCCATAAATCAAACAATAACACAAAACATTAATAAACACAATCACATAGCCATAAACAACTCACTGAGCTCGGAGAAGAAGAGCAGAAGCATGAAGATGGAAGATACAAGAGTGATTATACCGCCGGAGATTGTTCTACTGGAGAATTCCTCGTTGACCTTAGGGTTTGCATCCAGATTCCGCATTTTGTTCATTAATTTTTCCATATTCTGAAAAATCTATAGACAAAAATGCACTATCTATCCTAGAAATACATCAATCGATTTCACGAATTTTTGATTTTAATTTCAAGTAAACTGTTTTTTTTTTTTTGTGAAATCGTCGGAATCTGATTTGAAAAAATTGGAATCGCCGGTGAACGGAGTCGCCGGATATTCCCGATCGCCGGAATCGGGATCAACGATCTGCGAGTATGTGACGTTGCAAATCGATATCATGAGATTGGGCTTGGTTTATAAATAATAATAAGCCCAATTTTGTGGGCTTATAAGCCCATCTATGGGTGTGTATATGAATGTATGAATTATGAAGGCGTATATTCATACTTAAAATTTTATATTCATTTTTTTTACTGCAGATAAACATACACGCTCCGATCGAAGTCGAAAAGGTATTCCGGATCCATTCGGACACCCAACTAATTCTCTCGACCATGGAAACCGTTACCAGCCCATAGTCTTGCCCATGCTGTGCCCAAAGGTCGACCCATGAACTGGGGTTTCGCCTCCTGTTCCCCCTCCGAATCAAACCCAAGTAGACAGGGATACCATCCACTGCCCCCCTCATGATGTTACCGACCGTTGAGCTACAAAGAAATTGACAAATGTCCTTAGTTTGTGCATGGGGGGATTCAAACTTAGGTGGGCACTATGTACCCTCCAAGCACTAACCACTCCACCACAACACCTTGGACAAAATTTTATATTCATATAGTCGTACTTAGGTTAATCACTTAATCATGTAATCTAACTCTGATTATAACCATAAGGTTGTGGCGTACTAGTTAACGCTTGTGGGGGAAGTGGCTAGTTAACCATTCTACCCCAGGTTCGAATCCAGGCGCTTCCAGATTGTGGCCACTGGGGATTAACTGAGGACAGCATGCTTTAGCTGTCGGTGAACCTTGCCGGGATTAGTCGGGGCAAAGCCGCGGATACCCTTTCAAAAAAAAATCTAATTCTGATTATATAAACTTAATATAAATAGTCACCCTTGAACAAAAGGCAAATTCATTGAAAAATATGAATATAAAAGCTCTAACCTGGATATCAACTTTGGCTTGGCTCAAGCCCGGTCGAAGAATCGAGGCCTAATGAGGTCGAAGTTTGGTTCGAGTCAAGCTAAAATGCTTGATCGATCTGAAATTTTAGAGGCAAACCTAGCCCTAGACCAAACCTAAAAAAGTCTCACTCAAATCTTAAAAAACCTGATTAAACCAAACAAACTCAGTTTAAAAGGTATGGTCATACCTTTTTATCAACCCATTGGACTACAACTCTAAATAGTGGGTTTTGTTTTTCACGAAAAATGGGCTTAGACAAACTTGAGCCCAAAACATTTTGGGTCTTGTACATCTCTAAGGGGTCTTGTGGTTGGTTTTTCGTTAAGTTTTGTTTGGATAAAGTTGTTTGTGTTGATTAATCTCTGTATAGATTGAAAAGGCTTTCTTTAGGGCATTTTTTTTAATAAATCAAAGGACTGTGTTCTTTGACTGGAGGGTAGGTTTGAAAAAAAGTCGGCTTTCTGCAAAAGTTCCCTCTTAAAAGCATACATAAGCCATTTTCTATATTGTGAATTAAACCACTATTAAAAAATCGAGTATAGTTGTTTGAATAAGATACGAGTCTTATTAAGCTGCTAACAAATAGACCCTTACTTTGCAACTATAAATATTACAATATCAAAACTAAGTTGACATTTTTATTGTAAAATATGAAATAACCTTTTTTAAGGCATAACATAATCAGTTAACTAAATAATACTAAATGAGTTCTTAGATCATTCAAAAATTCAAATCACTTTTATTTTATCTAACACCTTGTCCATGATATAGAAAATAGTATATAGTTGACTAAATTTCACTTCATCTTCCTCTATCATCTTGTCCTTGATCAAACAATTCTAGTATCATATCATATCATAACATAAAGAATCCAATCTAGTTTTGATTTTAGATTCACCAACAAAAATAACATCTAATAATAGCCTTAACAATTAACTAAATTATTGGCAAATAAAAAATAAAATCCCACTCTATGTGCTCAACCTCCCAAATTATTGATCCCAAACCAACTCTCCTCCCCCCACTCATCCTCATCCACCATTATCACCACCACCACCACCGCCGTCGCTCATGGAGGAGAGGGGCCCTCCCTCCACTTCCATCCAAGTCTCCGGCGACGACGACAATCCCAACCACCGCTTCCGTCACAACAACCTCCACGACGTCCGTCCTGGGACCTACGTCGTCCAAGTCCCAAAAGACCGAATCTACCGGACCCCGCCCCCCGAAAACGCCGCCATCGCCGAACGCTATCGTAACGCGGCCCCCAAGAGACAATCCGGGTGCCCCCTAAAGTGCGTCCTCGTCTCGATAATCATCCTTCTCCTCTTCTTGGGCTTCGTTGGCGGAATCGTGTTGGCCGTGGTCAAGAAAGACGACCCTCGGTTTCGGGTGAAACACGTCCGCGTGACCACGAAAGGAAAACCCCGACAACAAAAGCACGAGTTCGACATCACGTTGGCGTCGAGAAACCCTAACGCTCACACAATCATCGCGTTCGACGATCATGGGAAGAGCTCGTTGTCATTTAGGAATAAGAAGTTTGCGAATGGGGATTTTCCGTCATCGGAACAAAACCCTCAAAACTCGAAGGACGTGAAGCTAACCCTAATGAGTCCCGCGAAAACGAAGCTGCCATCAGAGATCCAGAAGAGCATCAACGGGACGGGGAGATCGCGGAAACACGTGGACATGTCCCTCGAGTTTAGGGTTCCGGTGAAAATGAAGGTCGGGCCGTTGGAGATGAAGAGCAAGACGATATCGATGTTGTGCCATTTTAAGGTAAATAGGTTGGCCAAGAATTCAAAGGTGTTATCTCAAGATTGTGATTATTCCACAAGAGTTAATTAGTTAGTTAGTTAGTTAATCTAGGTAATCTTTTATCAACAAAAAGGTTGATACCAGCAACCCTAATCGGCCCATAACTGACTGTCAATTTCATAACGCGGGGAATATACCTGACTCAGTCAGCAGTTGTGGCTACGAGGGTGCCCGGGCTCAAACCCGAGACCAATTAATCTAGGTAATTAACCAATTAATTAAGTTAATTAAGGAGGTAGCCATGGCTGCAGCCACTTGATGGTGCTAGACGCATGCATGCATGGCTGCAGTCACTTGATGATGGTGGTTCGATGGTGGTACTAATTAATTTGACCTCAAGATTTCATTAAAAGTGCTAGGGTTTACAAGTTTATTGTTTATTTATTTTTTTCTTTTGGTTTTTGTTTTTGTTTCTTAGTGTATAGTAAGAGATGAAATGTTGGAATGTTATTAGTTTTAGATATGTATTTGATTTGTTCGAATATTAATGACCTACAATTGGAATAGTGATGGATATCATGAATTGTGTGAAATTATTAGTCATTTCATTTAGTTATTCTTTTAGCAGAAAGACTCAATAATCAACATATACGTTTTAGTTTACACAATATGGAGTTACTTAATAGAAAGATTTGAGCTCATATATATATATATATATATATATAGGGGTGGGTTCAAATGTGAACCACTCTTTGGTTGTGAACGTGAGGACAACCGAGAGCACGACACGTGGCGGATAACTAGGCGCCACGTCAGATCCACGACGGATGACTAGGCGCGATTCATGGGAGGGCATTGAATTAAAGAGGGGGACCACACTCAAAATCGCCACGTGTCACGCTCTCGGCTGTCCTCACGTGTCACTCATGGTTGCACACGTAAAATCAGTGAAATTGATTCATGGAGTTGTTTAATATGATGAAAATGTTTCATAAACATCAAATTTTGAGGAAATTGTTTCATATGTTGGTGTTTTTTATTCATATGAAACTTTTTTATCGTTTCTATGAAACTTTTTCATTTCTACATAAATAAACACCTTCATATGAAACAATTTCATCACAAAATTTAGTATATGAAACATTTTCATCATATTAAACGACTCTATAAAAGATTTTTCATTGATTTACGTGTGCAACCATGAGTTTGCACGGTTTGCACGTTTTTTATGGTTTGCAAAATAACTTCCCACTATATATATATATATATAGTCTTACATTTTTTAAACTAATATATCATTTGTCGCTTAGAGTTGGGTTTCGGTGATAAGTGTCAGATTTGGTGAGAAGCGTGAGCAGTGGTTATCAATCGTTGGATGAGAAATAGACGAATATTAGAATGAGATGCATCGAGATGCAAGAATCAAATTTTTTGAACGGCAATTTCATGAAACCGGACCTAGCAAGACGCTAGGACCCAAACAACAAAACAGCTACAAAGGGGACGCCGAACAACATCAATCAGCCCAAGAAAAATTCCTATTGAGGCTACTCCTACTACGAAACCAAAAAAGGCCACCGATTGAATCTCGATAGCGATACAACCGGGATTAGAAAAGCCGTTGTTAAACAATTAAACCCCCATTTGTCGCCTTCCAAATAACCCACGAGTAAGCTTGCACTACGACCTCTTTTACAACCGCCCATTTCCGATTATGATCCTCGTCCCCAACCGAACACAAAAGGAGTTCCTGGAAGCTACTCCTGCTTTTCCACCATACATTCAGCAGTCTCCTATCTTCTGTCAACTTGCCGCAACGCACATGATCAATTTTCTTTTAAGCACAATTCATGGAAGGGTATTTGATTAAAAGTGATCAACGATTCAAAAGTATTTCTCACACTTCTCACCGTAAATAACACTTCTCACATGATCTCATGTCTCATCACTTATTTGTATATATGTTCAACGAACAACTTATAACAGGGGTTTCAGCAACGACTTTTGTCATCACTAAAAGTCATAAACGACTTATAGAGACAAATATTTGTTATTGTTAGCATATCGTTGTACTTCATAAAAATATGAATAAGTTTTTAGTATAAATTGTTCATTGTTGTATTGTTAATCAAAAAGGATCTATGAGTGTGCTCTTATCTCAATGAACAAAGTATTATGTTATTCTTTCAAAATCCTAATGCAATGTACTAATGATTGTTAATTGCCATACTTGACTTGGGTTGGCATTACATTTCCAAGATCACATATATCTATGATTCTATAAATGGAAACTTCTCTTTTTTTTTTCTTTCAAGAAAAAGTTGTAGATTTTGATGGCATTAATCTATTTATGTTCATTCTAATTTTAGAAGCATCTTGAATTACATAAGAGTCTTATATATGTACAACATTGAAAAGGTTAATGAAGATATCTAAATACAATGTATCTATTTAAGGATTGCAAATATTTATTGTTCGTTACCATTTATCAAAACAGTTAGGTGGCGTTTGTTTTTGAAGAGGGTAAAAGTGCTGTGTGCTGCGGACCACATCTGCAGACCTCTGTGGCAGAAGAGGTGGTCCCAACCTCTGTAGACTGCTGTGGGAAAGACTGTTTGTTTTTTACATCTGCAGACACAAAAAATGTAATTTATATAATTTATTTTTTAATCAGGTTAACAATTTTTTTAATAAAGTCAACAAAGAATGTATAAAAAAATGTATAAAAAAATAGATAAATATGTATAAAAAAAATAGATGTGGGGAAAGATAAAAATGTAAAAAAAAAATAGATGTTAAAAAAATAGATAAAAATGTATAAAAAAATGTATATGTTAAAAAAAAATGTATATAAAAAAAATAGATGGGAAGCAAAGGAATTGGAAGTGCTGTGGGGAAAAGCACTTGGGCCAGTGCTGCGCCAAGAAGCACACGGACAGCACTTGGAAGTGCTGCGGGGAAAAAAAAACAAACAAGCTGCGCCAAGAAAGTGCTGCGCGTGTGCTGCGGGGGAAAGCAAAAAGAGGCTCTGAAGCGTTTTTGAAGAAAAACAAACACCACCTTAAATGGAGCTAGATACAGATAACCGAACCCTACATAAATAAAGAATATCATAAAGAGTATAGCCTATAGCTCATAAAGTGCTATTTGTCTTTAAAAAGACACGATCATAAAAAATATGTTCGATTGACTATTTAATCATGTCCTTTACTTTTACTAAAGTGAAAGTTGAATATTAATGAGTAATTAATGCCATTGAAAGTTTTTACAATTTGTGAGCATATGATAAAACCTATTAGGCCGATGTCGACCGGCAAAATTAAAAGAACTCATATGAATATGATTTTTTTTAACCTAAAGTTGTGTGTGGGGTTTCATCATTAATAATTGGTAGCAATGTTTTCTTTAGTGCACGAAACAATCACATATGAACGTGATAATGATACTATATATTGTTGATCGATAAGGTTTTAGATAGGGTGTTTCTATTTAACTATATATATACCATCCAATTTTATGATTTAAAGCCGAACTAGCTAGACCTTCACATGTCCCTAATCGATCAATCATGATCAATTCGGTTAGTGAAACATCACAAAATTTGATTGAAATGTTTGAAAACCAGTTGATCTTTTTATGATGTTGATATATATATGGTCAAGATTGTTAATTTAGACAACTAGAGTGGGGATATGCCACCAAAGCTTTACAGGCTGTTGAACTAAGCATCTCCAATATATATGTATATATATAGAGAGAGAATGGTTCAAGGGAAATCCTCAAAAAATGGAATATTGGGGAACACCTTCGTATCCCTTCATCTGGACCGTATGTGCTTGTGGATATAAGTAAATTAAGTTTTTTTGTATGCACATGTGCATATATTATAAATGACTTCTTCTATGCACAAGTGCATATGGTGTAGATGAACGGCTACGGGGGCGTTCCTCAGTGTGTGTGTGTGTGTGTGTGTGTGTGTATATATATATATATATATGGTCAAGTTTAAGGAAAAACATCAAAAAGGTGAAAACCTAGGAATCCCTCGTAGCCCTCTACCTGAACTGTATACACTTATGCATAGATGTAATTTGTAATATGCACAAGTGCTTATGCACTTGTGCATAAAAACCAAAAACAACTTAATTTACTGTTATGCACAAGTGCATACTGTTCAGATGGAAGGCTATAAGGATGTTCCTCACTCAGTTTTTCGTTTTTCCCTACATAGAGAGAGTGATTTAAATATTGATTGTTTGATAGGATGTAACATATCTATATCTTCTTAATAACAATCAAAATATCATAAAAATTATACATCTTTTGATTTTTCAATATTTCTTGAAACTCTCACATCTAAAAAATGATTTGTAAACCACCAAGGTGTGGCGTAGGTAAGTTCCTAAAGGGTAGTAGTTCCCACCTAGGTTTAAATTCATGCGTGCACAATTGATGGCTACTGAGTATTAATCCCAGGGGAGCATGTCTTAGCTCTCGATAAAAATTGCCAAGGATGTAGTCTCGACAAAGCCTAGATGAACCTTCTAAAAAGATCATATGTAAAACTATATACGGTATTATGCAAGGGAAGGGACAAGTACCCCTTGGCCATCCTCATGTGCAAAAGGAACAAGAAAAGAAGTATAAAGATTGAAAGAAGTCTCACTTTTAAAGCAAAGATATGAAGTGGGTAGAGGGACCTATCAACCATGCTCTCAATTGCCTTTCCTTCATAATTACTTGCCCACTTTAACTAATCACATTTATTTATTTATTCATTTTCAGTTACATGATTTAATGTTAATATTTATTATAGAAGACAAATTGCCCTAAATTGCCTCAAGATTTACTACCTGACCAAGAAAATAACCAAGGTAGGCCCCAATGCAAAAAAGAAATAACTTTCTTCTTTTACTATATTTTTACACTAGGTGTAATGAAAAAGACAGTGAATTAAAACAAATTCAAATATCAAAAGATTAGATGCATGATATATCTTGAATGAAAATCAAAATCAATTTATTGGAGAAGGTGTGTGTGGTCATTAATTATATAAATTTAATCGGTTGTTATAAAAACTTATATAGTAGTGGTGGATCTATATATACATGCATGTACACACACAGAGAAAGGATGGTTGAGCATAAAAGTTAAGTGTTAAGGTCTACATGCTTAACAAGAATTGTTTACTTTTAACTAATATTTATTTATGAGTTGTGTTTTAAAAAGAAATTATTGATTTAGTGTATCATATTAATTAGTGTAAAAGATTGTGTTGTTTTCAACTAGGATTGATCCAATGTTAAAGATTTACTCTTACCATTTTTACTTAACTTTCGTTCTTATTGAACCCAACCTTATATACACATACCCATTATAATTATACACACACATATAGAGAGAGGCAAGTTTAATTAATTGCAAACTGATTTTAGGCTGTGAGCAGTTGGAGGGTGAATAGTTGCAAACTGATTTTAGGCTGTTACACATATTGGTGGAATCTTGGTTTACAAAGTTTGCACAAATTACACAGTTCGTAAGATAAGAGGACTCTATATATGTGTGTGTGTGTGTGTGTGTGTGTGTGTGTGTGTGCGCGCGTGTATATATATACATGTATATAGGGAAAGTATTAAATAAAAACCATGGAATTCAAAGGAGAACAATATCTATTTAAGAGAACAAGAAAACAGTTGAGTCATAGATGATGTTACACTACCTAACATCAAGTACAAAATCACATTTGATTCACATGACTATGCTCTGCAGTCTGCAACTTGAAGACACGAGGAAAGTTGTTCGTACACCTTTTTATGGTAAATGTAAAATCATGCATAATTTTACTCGTAATTTGAATGTTTAATATATTTTTTAGATAGTTAACATTCTCGTTTGATTATTCTTTTATATATATTATATGCATGCATCTCTTGAGAAATTGTCACCAAGTTGATAGCATCATTAGATCATAAAACAAAGCTAGTGGCCATCATCACACCTTTCCCCTTTTATCCAACTTTCTTTCCTTTTTCCTTTGTCTATTTAAAGTTTTGAGTTGGGCAAAAATTAAAATAAAAATAAAGTTCTAGGGCTAGCTAAGATATAAATTAAAGTAGTACACTTGTGAAGTGTGAAAACCCCATTCCAAGATATCAAAAAGCATCCTCCTACACCCTCAACTAATTTCACCAAAAACATTTATTTATCAAAGCAAACATTGCCTCTTTAAAGAAAATTATTAGATAGCCAAAAGTGGTGGTTGCTTCATATAATTTATTAAATAGTTCTATAGAAACCCCTTTTTCTTTAAAGAACACTCATACAAATACCCTCTCAAACCACCCTTATAATATCATCATCAACCAACAAGAAGGTGGTGCAAATTAAACCAAAAAATAACACACATTTTCTAGAGAGAGAAAGAGAAAGATCAAAGATGATTAGAAGAGAAGGGAAAGGACCTCCTTCATCAAGAGATCTTTTGGTATGTTTTCCCACAAGAGCTCATCTTACATTGATGCCAAAACCGGTTTCGAGTCCCCGCCGCCACCTCCGCCACCTCCACCACCACCAGAACCACCTTAGAAAGTCCATGAGAGGCGGCGGAGGCGGCGGTGGCCATGCAAGTCCATATCTAAAGCAGATGGGTTCCGAAAACTTATCCGAACCAACTTCCCCAAAAGTAACGTGTGCCGGCCAGATCAAAGTTCGACCGAGAGCGTGCAAGAATTGGCAGACGGTTATGGAAGAGATCGAAAGGATTCATATTGGTAGAAAGAAGAAACCTAATTGGGTGGAAGGATTAGGGTTTAAGAAAGAAGTCATGCATTTCTTGGCTTGTTTAAGGCGGATTAAGTTCGATTTTCGTTGTTTGGGGTCGTTTTCGCACGTAGATGTCATTTCGGACGATGAAGATGAAGGCAATAACGATAAAGAAATCGATCAAGATCAAGACCATGACGACGATGAAGAAGTTTCGTCAAGAACTGTGTTTTCGAAATGGTTTATGGTGCTACAAGAGAATACTAACAATAATCAAGATTGTGGGGTGTTTTCGAAAGACGAAAAGAGTTTGAAATTGGAAGAAAGTGAAGATCTTTCGTGTTTGCCGGTAGTACCCGCGAATGCACTTTTGCTTATGCGGTGTCGTTCTGCTCCTGCTAAAAGCTGGATGGAAGAGAAACAAGAAGAAGAACAACAAGAAAAACATGATGTTAATGATGCTAATGATGATGGTGATGATGATGATGGTCATGATGGGAAAGTTGAAGAAGAAGAACATGCCTATGATGATGATAAGAAGATGGAAAAGAAAGAAAAGAAAAGGAAGAGTTTGATGGAATTAATGAAAAATGATCAAAGTGAATTTTACAAATTATCAAGTGAAGTTGTTAAGGAAACATGGGTGATTGGTGGAATTCACAAAGATCCATTCTCAAGAAGTAGAAGTTGGAAAAGATGATAGATTGATCCATCAATCTTAATTGTTTTCTTACTTTCTTTTTCTTGATTATAACTTTGTAAGTATTTTGTTGATAACCCTACCAAGAACAATGTTGTATCAAGTTTACAAGAGATTAATAATTGTTTTGATGGTAATTAACTCTATGTTATATATAGTTAATATACTTATAGGGAGGTTTAAAGGAAAATCTTAAAAAACAGAAAACTAAGGAACACTCTCATAGCCTTTTATCTAGATCGTATATAGTTATGCATGAAAATAAATTAAGTTGGTTTTTATAAAAGCTTCTCTAGCCTATTGGCAAGGTAACATCCAGAGGGGGTCAGTGGATAGTATCTTTGACTACCCGTGTTTGAACCCCTTAGTGGGTTGGCTAGTGATCGACGTGGATTAGTCGGGTGCCCGAATGGATCTTCGATACCCTAGGAACGTGTGTGTGTGTGTGTTAACTTGCTGTTGAAAAAAAAGTTTCTTTTTTGGTTTTATGCATGTATGCTATCGTATGCATATTACAAAGTATATACACACACGTGTATACAGTGCAAATAAAAGACTACGGTGTTCCTTAGTTTTTTGTTTTTCTTAAGGTTTCCCTCCAACATGACCAAATAATTTTATAGCTATATATAATACAACAATTAATTATATATTCTGCAATATATATGGTGTATGTTATGAATTTCATGATTGCTTTCTCTTTATATATATTACAACCCGTAAAACCCTCATGTAAGAGGTTATTATGGAACCTATAAAAAGAATACAAACCGTGCAACCTATATATAAAAGTAAGAGATTTTAAAGGGAGATGGGAGTGGGTATGGGACCAATTTGCAACCTATAAAGTTCAGTCCATAAGCAAATTAAATGATTTACTATCCTTGCTTCAAATGGTGGTGGCTTTTGGATGACAAGGGAGTTTTCTCAATGAAATCTTTAAAGAATCGAGTAGAAGATCAAAGTCTACATGGTGATAATCTACACCTAGAAACATGTTGGAACAATTTGGTCCCTTCGAAAATTAACATTTTTGTGCGGTGCATCCTTCATCATCGTCTTCCCGTTCAAGTAGCTCTGAACAACCGAGGCTACACTTTTCCCAGTTTGTGAAGATGCAACTGAAACAATTGACCACATTGTCGTACATGCAAGTTTGCTAACAAAATTTGGACTTTGATTTGACATTGGTGGAGACTGGAGACTCGATACAACTACTGAAACAACAACTATTGAGGTCTCACATTTCTAAGGATGCGATCAATTTTCGCCTAGGCTAAGAAAGATTTGACAAGCAACCATTTGGGAGTTACGCAATTCGAAGACACCGCAACAATACTGTTTTTTTTTTATAAAAGACTCAAAATGTATAAATTCTTACTTGCAAAAATACAAGTTTATACTTTAAATGGGTGTCAGGAAGACTTTGCAAATACTCACCATTAACACCACATCATCTCGGCCCCTACATCTAAATGTGGAGTATTTTAAAATATAGATATATAAAGTATGAATGAGAGGTTTCATAAAAAGATATTATCTAATTAAAATTTTAATCTCTTAAAAGAAAAAAAAAAGATGTTATCAAAGTCTTAAAATATGAAAATTGATCTATTTGTCAAACAAATTTAATATATTATAAATATATGATGAAATTATTAATTATAAATGTTATATAATGACTTTTACATGCAAATGGGTTCATAATTAGACAATAACGTTATAATAAATTATCCTTTAACTTTTAACGATTTTAACCAGTCACATTATTTCGATTTTCAAATCCTCATAAAGAAGTTTATAAGCATGTTCAAAATGTCAATTAGTGAATGATTGATGGTGATTTTATAAAGAGAAACATTATTTTCTAAATGAATCGGACAAGAAGAATCTTGTTTTATGAAGAAAAAAACATAATTGATTGCAATCGTACGAGCTAAAAAATATAATTACAACAACTTCGAATAAGAAAGTAATTTAATCGAATATTTGTCGGAGTAAAAAAGATTAACTTCACGTACACCCATTACTACATAAAATGCAAGTTATTATTATACTATTTGCTATGAAAGAGAAAGGTTAGAATCTTTAAACAATATGTTTAATTACCCAAAACTTTTTAATCATTAATTTGGCATGCAAAAAAGCTAGTATTAAATTATCCTTGGCAAGATATACAAAGGAACAATCCAATTTTATAATCATTGGGCAAACAATAAAAAGAAGGGTGTATGGTGCTAGTAATTATTGCTAATAATTAGTTGCTTAAACTTTTTCTATGGTTATTTTTCAATACTTTTTTTCTAAATTACATAATATATTAGGTAGAATATATGGTCTACTTTTGAAAGAAACTCAAGTTATCATGATTCATGAATCGAATTTTATTTTTATTGGGACTATATAATTAATTATTTTACATAGCAATACTCATACACATCCTCCCCTCATTTGAAAAAACTTAAAACTATTGACCTTCTATCATGTCGGTAACTAGTGATGGCCAAAAACCGGGTTCGGGCCGGGCCGGGCCGGGCCGTTGACCAACCCGGTTTGCTACAGTAAAAGTCAAACCCGGGTTTGGTCAAACCCGGGTTGAGTCGGGCTCGGGTTCCGGCCGGGCTCAGATCGGTTTCCGGCCCGGGTTCCGGCCGGATTCGGACCGGTTTCCGGCCCGGGTTTCGGGTTCAACCCGGGTTTGCCGGGTTCTGCCCGGGTTCCGGACCGGTTTCCGGTCCGCGGGCTGAGACCCGGGTTTGACCGGGGTTCGGGCCGGGTCGGGTTGGTCAACGGGCCGGGTTCGGGCTAGCCCATCGGTTCGGTTCGGTTCGGTTTCGTTTGGCCATCACTATCGGTAACCTTCTAATTTGAATCACCTTTTATATATGTTTATAAATCATTAACCTTGTCCTTGTGTATATACGTGTGCACACTAGGGGTGTGCATGGTCCGGTTTGGCCGGTTTAAGCTTAAAATCTCGGCCAAACTGGTACCCCCGGTTTGATAATTCTTCAAACCAAACCCGGCCAATTTATTGTGCCAAACCAAACCGACCAAACCACTATAAACCGGTTTGGTTTTGCCGGTTTGACCGGTTTGACTCACTTTTATCGGAATTCATAATACTACTAATAGTGCATAAGAATAACCCAATATAAAGGTAAAAACTATAAAATTTAAGAGCATAACTCAAGTTTGTTGCAAAAGAAAAACCAAATCTAGAATTTTACAAAAGGAAATATTTAAAATCCATAACTCAAGTTCATCATCTGCGTCTTGTATATTTAATAATATGCAATAAATATAATAATATAATTATATACACACATACATATTCGGTCCGGTTTGGTTTAAACGGCCGGTTTTGTCCCTAAAACCACAAACCAAACCATATTAACGGTTTATAAAAAATGTAAACCACCGGCCCAAATAATGATGGCTAAACTGGCCAAACCGACAAAATTGGTTTGGTTCGGCCGGTTTATCCGGTTTCAACCAAACCGTGCACACCCCTAGTGCACACATATGATATATACACATATATGTATATGCATACAATTTTCGTTTGAAAAGTTGAGGTTAACTTACATGAGACGTGTGATAAATTATTATCAAACGGTGGATGAGAAGTGAATACACATTAGATTAAGATGCACCGAGATAAAAATGCAACAAGATGCACCAGATCCATTTCCTTCTAAAGCACAATTCATGAAAGGAAATGAGATTAAAAGTGATTAACGGTACAAATCCACTTATCAGGTTTCTCACATTAATCTCAACTCATCACACGATCCTTCGCCCGTACATACATACATTCTTACATAAATAAGGTACATATGTTTTTTTTTTTGAATAAACATGAGTGAACAAACAACCCTAAAAAGCTAAGACAAAAGATTGTGTGTGTTAAGGTGAGAACTAAGAAGCGTAAGAAGTGATTTGAATTCTTGATCATTTTTAATCTCAAAACAACCTATGAATTGCACTTTAGAACGGAATTAATCTAGTGTATCTGAGTATCTCATAAGAGTGCTCATGGGTTGATTGAGTTGAAGACATTTGAACCCAAGCCAATGTTGGTAGTTTAAAGTTTTCAACCCAACCCAACCCATTTGAGTTGGTCGATTTGATTAGGCTGGTTAAATTGTGTTTAAACAAAGTAAATCAACATTGTTAACATAAAGATAAATGAAACACTCCTTTGAAATAAGATAATTGAAAAGAATATATGAGTTCAAAAATATTTAGCCATTATATAATTTTCCAATGATATTCTCTTATAAGTTCCATTGTTCGTTTTTGCTGAGCCTTTTTTGGTAACCCATACATATCAAAGAAAATACAAATAGTTTTAGAAAAGTCGTTAAAAATTCATTGGGTTATCGGGTTGGCCAAGTTATTTTGGGTTATTTTGGATTGAAACATTTCGGGGGTTAGGTTAGTGAGTTGGTCTTTTTTTAGCATCCCTAGTGTTTCATTTGTGTGGATCTAGTATTCTCTTCAATTACGATTTGATTCAATGATAAAGATTACTCTTATCATAACTTTCATTTTGAAAACAATCCAACCACTATATAAAACCCTAATCATAACCATGTTTGAATTACTTTTACTCATAAACACTAAGAAACTGCAATATTTAAAAAGAGTCTCACAATGATATGAAGTGTTGAAATCAAAGAATTTGAAGCAATTGATGACCTTGAAACATAATGAAGTAATAGATTTACATTGACGATTTTGAATATGTTATTAAGAATTTGCTAACATGTAGCTCAGTTGACATTGGATTAGGTAATTTTGCTTAAATATAAGATATGTCTTATGTTCGAACCCCATCCCCCCTTTGCACGGTTGCTACCCTCTAGTGTCCTTGAAGATGGATTCTATATATGGTCGACTGAAATTGTCGATAATTAACTTCTACTTTTTTTCCTTTTTTTCATGAAAATTGACTTGAAAATACAAAGTAAGGGGTTGTTTGTTTTAAGAAAAATACCTTTTAAAATCTCTAAACATGAAAACTAAAAGGTTTGGAGAATTAAGATTGTTTGTTTTCCTTTAAAACTTTAAAAGGTGCACTATTCATCTCTTATTTTCTAAAACTTCAAAAATTTTAAAAACAAACGATCTAATTCTTTTTTGCTATTATCATGCATTTGAAATGTTGGGCCAAAAATATTAAGTTTTCTAGAGCTTGGGCTTAGCCCCATTTTAGTCATATAATAATCGAGAGCCCATGGGCCATGGGCATCCCTAATACTAATTGTATTTCTATATTTGTTTAATTATATATTTATTAGCAAAACATTATCAAATTTTTAAATGTAATTTATACTGCTTGTTTAATTTTAACCAATATAATAAAATAGCTAACCAAATTTGAGTTTAAAAAATGACTAAATTTATTAATAAAATATTAATCATGTCAATTGTTATTCACTGTCTAAATGTCTATATAAATAAACTCAAACAAAAGATTATATTATATATCATCGAAAACAGGGTTTAAAGGAGAGATTTACGTAAAATTGACTCTTATCCTCAATAATACAGTTGTTGTTTCTTATAAACATATGGCTAATGCTCATTATTACATAAGTAATTAAATGAAAATTTTGTAGAACTAATATGATTATAAGAAAAAAAAAATATGATTATAAGAATAAAGATACACTATTAATAAAATATTATATTGATATTTGATATTTTAAATTATTAAAATACAATACAAATTTATATAATCCAAAATTGCCGTCTAGAAATTAATTTATCAATTTCTGTCTCACGACACATTTTTTTCATTTCTGGCCCGAGAATCTTATACGGACACAAAAAAATGGTTAATATGACACTACGTTAGGCTCCATAAAGTAAAACAAAATTCACAACTACACGAAAAAAGAAATCAGATAAATTAAACTTGAAAGGGATCAGATTTTGGAAGAAAGAAAAATGCTTCATTGTCAGTTTGGCACTCCGTCAACATTTCCAAAACTTTCTTCTCTTGTTCATGTTTTAAACTTCGATCAGAAAACCTCCAAATTCTTCTTTGTTAGAACTGTCAATCAATTTTACAAACTTTGCATCGGCAAGATGTTGCTTCTCCAATTGCATTTGAGCTTCCAAAAGGGCTCGCTTCACTTCTTTGTCTCCTCGTGTTTCTTGATCCAATACCTCATAATCTTGAATTGCAGAGTCCCATCTTTCCAACTGCAAAACAAATCAACGATAGAACAAAGAAAGTTACACAATGAGTTGGTCCTAAAACTGGCCTGAAATAAGTCAAGAAAATAACCAAATGCTAATGGGGGCAACAAACCCAATAGTACCTAAGATACCTACTAGAATCTAGCCTTCAAATAAATTAGTGATTAAAACCTCATCAAATGTGAAAAGTTAGTGTGCATGTTTGTAGTATATAAATAGTATATATTTCCAGAATAGTTGAAATGTATTATAATTCACCTTGGCATTGCATTCAGCTCTTCGAAGTCTAGCCTTGGTGTATGAAGGTCTCAAATTAAGAGCTACGGTACAATCTTCTACTGCTTTTTCAAACTGGCCTAGTTTATAACGACAAGCAGCTCGATTACATAGCAGTACAGAATTGTATGGTTCGTGCTCTAGTCCTTCACTATATACATTACACGCTTCAGTGAATTGTGATCCCTTGAAAATCTTGTTACCCATGGATCGAGCTCTTGCCAAAGCTCGAGTTTTCCTTGCCACAATAAAAACCTCCTCACTTGGATCGATCTCAGATGCACGTAGCACAATACTCACCGCCTCTTCAAACCTATATCACATTCACATGCGAACTTAGTATGATTATGCATGTAGGTATGAATTATAAACAGAGATTTTTAGTGTTTTTAAACAAATTAAAAATCACTTGTCCTATTCCACCAATCAAATGAAGAAAAATCATTATTTTATTTAGTATAAATTTATTGACTTTACTTAGTAGTTTATTTGGTTGCTAACCTTCCCGAAGCCAAGTACACTTGTGCTTGGATTGTTAAGAAATTGGCGGTAACCGTTGATCCAAATAATTGGGCAGATATACTAGCATCCATAACAGGCGCATTTTGAAATGCAAAATAAGCTTCGTCGTGTCTATGGAGATTTAGTAATGCCTCAGCTTGCATAGCATATACCTTACAACACCAAATCATTGAAACATATATAAGTTTGACTTTTAATGGTTAAACTGTTACCATAGTATGTTCATAATAAGTAAAAGAATACCTGAATAGATGAATCTACACCCAAAGAAAAGACAAATTGGCTTTCTTTTAATAATATCTTCCAGCTTTTCGTTTTTTCGAGCCTCCAAACACGTAACGAGTTGTGCTTTAACCGCTTGTACCTTACCAAAATCGAGTCGTTCGGCTTTTTCACCCGAACACTTATAATGACATAGAGCTTTCTCTGCTTCCCCGAACCTAAAGCATACAATTTTATAAAGGTTTAGATAATCATGTTCTCAAATTTGCCAAAAAAGCAAAATCGTGATGCAGTGTGCATTATTGAATTATACTGTAAAACTCATTAAAGTAAAATATATACGGGTAACGAGATCATAACAATTCGAAATTACCAAATTAATGCATCCTTAACCGATTCTCTAAAATAGAGAAAATGAATGTTTTTTTTCTCTATAATGTGCTCTAAAATAAAGAAAACATGCAGAAAAAAACTCTAAATTTAAAGAATTCTTTAAATTTTGATGTTGAAGGAAAATAATGATTATTTTATTCAATACTGAAATTGAATTGTTTTTATTTTATATAAAGATCTTTAAAGTGTATTGATATGGTAAATTAGAAAATATTATACTAAGATAAAGTAAAATAGAAGCTCTGAATGTAATTCTTTTTAGAAACTTACGATTTTCTATTTTAAAAAAATTATAGAAACTTTATAGAAATACTCTTACTAAATTGTATGACATTAACTCATCTATGCAAAAACATGATTACCGTTATAACCAAAAGTCATCAATAATGCCAAAAACAGAATGACTTCATATTGTTATAACAATAATCATGTTCTTACATTGGCGACTTGTACATTATATTAGTACAAGTCACCGCTACAAAAAAAATACCTGAGATAGAGAGACGCAAGTCGGTAATGAGCCCGATGATACGAAGCATCGATACGAATCGCGATTTTGCAATCTAGAATTGCATCAACCAATTTTCCTAAACCTATCAATGCCGCACTTCGGTTACTATAATAACTAGCGATCGTCGAATCCCTCCCAATTGCTTCCGTATACAACGCGATGGCCTCATCGAACCGACCCTCTTTGTATTTTTCGTTACCCAAGTTTTTAAATGACTCCGGGTCCCACTTCTTCGCCGAGTTTCCGTAAACGTTTCCTAGTTTCCCGTAATTTTGCGCTTTTTCGGGTTTTTTCTTCATTAAATTCCCCAAATGGCCCGGAACCATAACATGGTTCGACGAGGCCCGATACGTCGAACCATTCACGTTCGGGTTCGGTTTTCCACGGACCGAGATTCGGACACTCAGCTCGCTCGACGTAAAACTCGGCTCTTTTCGAAGCTGTTTCGTGTACGCTATATTGGTCACTTGTGAAACACTATATAATGCGCTTTTCGAGAGAGAGTCGTCATACGGTGATTTTACCGGTTTACCCCTCACGGCGGCCGGTTTTTTCGCGGTGGCCGGTTTTTTTACGGTGACGGTGGGCGGTTTAATTTTGGGTTGCGGTTGCGGAGGTGGGTTTTTGGCAATTGGGTTTTTCGAGAAGCCGGTGTATACTATCTCTCCGGCGCCGGCGGTGGTGGGGCGGCGGTGGGTTTTTTGAGGTGTTTTCGAAGTATGGTTGCCGGAAATTTGGGTCCGGCGGTGCTCTTTGGAGGCTTCAAGACGTGGCACCGGTGGCATTTTCCGGGGACGGTTGCCGAAAATAGCTCCGATGAAGCCGCAGCCGGTGTCTTTTCCGGCGAAGTGTTTTGGCGTTTCAGCCATTTTTGTTAAGCTTCTTATGATGGAATTGGTCCCCAATATTTGGAGAAATGGTGAAGGCATTTATATAAAAAAGTGGATGTGCTTAAATGGGTTGTATGTTGTGCATAAATAGTTGTACGGTGTGTATTATAGGGGACATTTTTTAATTTTTTTTGTTTAACATCGATTTCATCACTAGGGAGTATAAGACTATCCACAATCACAATCTCAACCAATCCAATCTCAAATTAAAATATTACTTTCTCTCTCATCCACCTCATAATATTCAACTACAATCCAATCTCAAAATTTTCACACTCCAACCACAATCTTCCACAATCCAATCTCATCCATTATATTGTTTTATAAAAATCTATATTTTTATTTTTTTATACATATGATGTTTAATTTTCAATTCTAAATATAAAAAGTAGATTAAACGAATGAACAAGATAACAAAAAAAATTGAAAAAAAAAAACTAATATGATAGAAGTATATTAATATTGGTCTCTATTTGTAGGGAATTGAAAACCATGAATTTTGGTATATTTTATACCTTATGATTATTTTATAAAAGTAGAGTTTTCTATTAAATAAGTTTTGTTTTTTAAAAAGAATGCTAACCTATGGAATGATGACATGTGGCAAATGAAATGGGATTTAAGTTGACAATCTGGGTTCGTTGGATGACCCAGATCGGCTGAGATCGATTGCATCTATTTTCTTTTTTCTTTTTTTTTAAATAATTTTTTTGTCTCTTTCCTAAATCAGATCGCTTGGGATCATGACTGTGGGTGGTCTAATAATAGTTAAGGGAAATTTGAGCATTTATGCTTATTGAGGCTAGAGGTGGTAAGAGGGGGACAATAGAGGACTCGATTGGCTAGAGGACTTTCATGGTGCTTAGAAGGAAATAAGCCGGTTCTTGTTATTGTTAATTATCTAACCATAAATCATCCTACAAAATCAAGTTCCCATTGTCGTCTATTCGCGGTCATTTTCGTCACTTTGGTAATTCCATATAACATATGCATTTGTCTTTGAGCAACTTCATGTGGTTCACCATCTATTGCTCATCATTTCCTTTTTGTAGTTCCTTAAATTTTCATATGTATTTATGTAAAAGCCCTGAACTTCCGATCACACAGCTTAAAGTGCAACATCCACACTTGATGATGCATGATGAACGATAGTTTTAACTTTGTTGTGCCTTTTATTTGTTTGAAAACAAAATTTGTTATCTATCGTTCATCCTCATTGATTAGAAATAGGCAATTTAAGTTTCTACCAAAATAATTGTTGTTATGTTTCCCCAATTTTAAATATCGACTAGACTTTGGAGGATGCCTTCAAAGTTACCAGGTGTTTTTTAATCATTTATGAGAAATAGATAGGACTTGTATTCTAGGAACAATGCAAGCTTAAACGATATTTCTCTAAGCATAGAAACTCAAATTTCCCTTTATTGATGTGTAATCTCTTTTTTCTTCTCTAATTCATAGTTTTTTTAACCATCAATTTAATTTTCTATCTTTTTTCAACAAATTTTATTTATGTTGTGTTCGTTCGTATTGAGAAATAGAATAAAAGATAACACAAAAAACATTAAAACATGATGTCGAAAATTATCAAAATGATTGGTTTGCATGTCATATCCATAAAATGACATATATAATTATATATTTACATTTTTATACAGAAATTAATTCGATTTATTATGTATCACATTTATTCTGATTCTAGTTATTTCTAGATTGCATCCGAATACCATATCTTATCTTAGATTAGAAAATATAATTATATAATACAAAAAGTTTGGCCATTAGCAAAAGTGCAAATCCAACATAATTATTGCTCCAATTGATAAATCCTCCCATCCAATCACAAAGATTACAGACAAAACTAAATTCTAAAATAACCCTTCTTTGAATAAAATTATAATAAATATGTATAATTTTAAAAAATATTTGTAGACAACTTTAAATTATATAGAAAAATATAATATTAATATTAAATGAGCAGTGCCCCACAAGTATCTTAATCAACACTAATCATGATTAGCTATGTAAGTTTTGAGTGGGAAACACCCATATTTGTTGAAAAGGTCCAAATGAAATTTCCATGACTAAATGTGTCCAAAAAGCACAATTCTAAATTGATATTTTCCCTATATGCAAATATACAATATCTTTTAGGCTCAAACTATTATTGATTGTTTTGTGGACCAAAATTACATATAAAGTGTATTTTTAATAATTATATTTTTAAAAAAAATTCTAATATTCTATAGGCATATATCTAATAAGCAAAGTAATCAAAAGGTAGGCCGACTTTGAACACAAAACGTTAACAATAACAATAGCATTACATTAGATGGATTAATCACTTAAAGTGTGTATATATATATATATATATGAGGATTGAATGCTCTTTTACTCAGTTTAAATGAGGATTGAATGATGTATTATTCAGTTTAAATGAGGATTGAATGCAGTATTATTCAGTTTGAGTAATATTGAATGTTGTATTATTCAATAATACATGATTATTTAGACTGAATATGTCATGTGGCGTTCTCTCAGATGTACTCATGTTCACAATGAAATTGGAGTTCGCAACCGAACTTTCATCTATATATATATAGATGGAGATTCAATGAAGAACCTAAAAAACGAAAAACGGAGTAACACCCTCGTAGCCTTCTATCTGGATCGTATGTACTTGTGCATATCAGTAAATTAAGTTGTTTTTTGTTTATATGCATATGTGCATATCACAGATTACGTTTATGAACAAGTGTCAAGTGCATACAATCCAGATGAATGACAACGAGGATGTTGCTCGGTCTCCCATTTTTTAGGGTTTCCTTTGAACCTGTCCCTACATATGTATGTGTGTGTAATAGGGGACAAAAAAAGGCTAAGGCCATGAGGACCAATCTAAACTATAAGATGATTTTGAGCTGAAAAGGGTAATATCGTCATTTGGTAACAAGGAATCACGTGATTCATCAAGTGAATCTAAGTTAACCTGAGTTTCATCTGGTGAATCAACATACAGATTCATTCATCAGGTGAAACTCAAATCCACCATATGAAACATACATACTCATTCATTAGGTGAATCTCACATCCATCATATGAAACATACATACTCATTCACCATATGAAACATACATACAAATTCACCATATGAAACATACATATTCATCATATGAAACATGTATACCCATTCATCCCATGAAATATACAAATTCACCTAATGATTATTTTTTTTGAACGGCAAAAAGGAAACTCAAGGAGGAGCTTCGGCATGACCATCACCTAATGATTATGAATTGTACTCTTGTCATATTCTATATAAAATGTATGTCGATACACAAACATAACAAAATATTTATATCTATTTTAATCAAAATCTAGAAACAACTTTATAAAAAAAATAGTATCTAAAAATTCTAATTGGTGAGAATCCATGAGATGATTGAGAATGAAAAATGAGAATCTAAAAAGGGTGGCCAAAGCCAAAAATGGGGTCAAACAAAACAATTTTTTCTTTTAATACCAAAAAGGTTCTTGGTGTCTTTTTAGCAGGCTATGCATTACTACATTTGACTATATATATTTTGTAGTCCAATTAATCATTTGAGTTATAAACTTATAGCTAAAATTTCATATATATACTTTGGTAACACCAATAAATCCGGTCGGTGCCGGCATTCCAAATCAACTTTTCAAACCGGGTCATTTGGTCTAATCGGACACCACAAAAAACCAGCCTTGGGCGGCAGGCAAAACACATTTCCTTTTTTTTATTTTTGTTTTATTTTGATTTTGATTTTAATTTTAATTTTAATGCCCGCCCAATTAATGCACTAGTGTCACAATCGTATATATTCCTTTGATTTTTTCTTTGATAAAATTTGATTTAAAATGCAATGATATTTGATTCATTGATTGGGGCATGCAATTTGGTTGTTTGGTTTTAGTTAAATCATCGGTTTATTTTGTGTATAAAATTATAAGGTTGATAATTAGAATAGTTGGGAGATGTTGAGTGAACAATGGTGTAGACTTGGGGTTGTCTGACAGTTGGTGAATTGTTTGGTGTTGGACAATTAAGTGTTCAAAATGATTGATAGGCTCTTATAAAATAATGCAAACCGGAAATATGGTGGTTTGGTAATTGTTGAGAATTTCATCAATGGAAATATTAAGAGGTAGTCCCTAACTAAAATTCAGCATCATCGATCAGATGATGATTTATATTGTGGTCAAGGGGTCATTCCCTTGGTGGATTCCTATGTGCAACGTCTCTAAGTCCTATTCAAAAGTCTTTGCTTCATGTATAGAAAATTTTGATTCTGAAGTGCTTAGAGCATCTCCAACAGGTTTGCTATAATAGAAAAATTGATGTTTTTTTTTTCCTAAATTGCTCCAACAGGTTTGCTAAAATGATTGCTAAAATAGAAAAAACTTGGGTTTTCTCTAAATTTAGAGAATTCTCTAAATTCTCTATAATAGGAGAGAGAAAGTATTACTTTTTATTTTCCACCAATAGAATAATTTGATTGTTTAATTTTCTTTTTAAAAATTCATTGGAATAATAAATGTAAGTATATTTTAATAATATAAGTGATGATAAAATCTCTATAATAGAAAAGCTGTTGGAGATGGAAAAATAAAGTTTTAGAGATTTTGACATTTCGTTTGTTATTTTAGTAAAATTATAGCAAACCTGTTGGAGATGCTCTTATGATTTAGAAGCTTATGACTCAAAAGATTATGACTCTAGTGAGGTTTTGACTATGAACATCTATAGGCTTTGAAGTCCTTAGTAGCCTTCCAATGTTTGTAACTTTTTTAACGGCAAACTAACATACTCACACGTTCTCGGGGTATTTGGGATCTAAGGGCACCTAACTAATCTCGTCGACAATGATCCAGCCCAATTAAATGTACTACTATGTCGCACGTCCATGATATAGATATCACCACATGTTTTGATATTCAAAATATATTACTATTATTATTATTATTATTATTATTATTATTTACGAGTTATAAAATTATTATATTTATTTTAACATGCTTTTTGATAAAAATTAAATCTTTATATTTGTTTTTGTCGATTGATTGATTTTTATTTCCCGACAAAATATGTTTTTGTTTTTATTTTAATAAAAATAGATGGATACCAACCAACGGACCCGGCCGGATAAACCACGAGATCCGACTTTTGACCAGCAAAAAGTCAAACTTTGCAACTACTATTTTGTAATTTGTCCTATCTATCATCGTTCTTTGTAAGCTTCTTTAATTTTAGAGTAAATTACGGATTTGGTCCTCGTGGTTTATTGGTTTTTATGGATTTGGTCCCTAAACTTCACTAATTATGGATTTGGTCCTCGTGGTATGCATTTTGTTTTGAATTTGGTCCCTAGACCAAACAGCCATCCAACATGTCAGTTAAACTCAAGGGCATTTTTGTCCTTTCATTTTTTTGTCTTTTTATGCCATCATCACCATCTCCAATATTAACCCACCACCACCATCATCACCATTAACCCACCACCATCATCACCATCACCACTATCACCACCATTAAACCACCACCACCACCATCATCACCATCACCATCACCACCACCACCATTAACCCACCACCATCATCACCACCATTAACCCACCACCATCACCACCACCATTAACCCACCACCACCACCACCATTAACCCACCACCACCATCACCACCACCACCATCATCATCATTAACCCACCACCACCATTAACCCACCACCATCACCATTAACTCGCCGAAAAAACGTGCTCGGTGGAAAAACGTGCACAATGTGTGTGTGTCACCGGAAACATCATTTTCCCCTCTCTCACTGTGATATTTTCCACACAGATATATATATATATATATATATGTATAATTTTGGTTTTTAATTTTATTTTATAATTAATAAAAAAAATTAGGTACGACGTGGCATAATGTAATTGGTTTAAAATAATTGGATTTATTTAAAAAACAAATAACAATATAAAAATATGAAAGGACAATAATGCCCTTGGATTTAATTATGGATGTTAGGATCAGGGACCAAATCCAACAGATATAGCATACCACGGGGACCAAATCCATAATTAATGAAGTTTAGGGACCAAATCCATAAAAACCAGCAAACCACGAGGACCAAATCCGTAATTTACTCTTAATTTTATGAAAATATTCATTTTATAATTTAAAGCAAAATATTAAAATAAATATATAAACAATAGCATAGAGGCCATAAGTATCGAAACGATTAAATTACACCAATTAGAATGAAAATAAATTAATTTACATTATTTATTTTTAAGTTGGTAACTAAAAATCATATAGTTTTGTACGAGTGAAATTACATTTAAATGTTTATAATTTAATATAATAAAAATCATGTCTAGCTCAGTGAAGTTAAGGACGGTAACATCTTGGGAGGGTTGTAGATGGCATCCCAGTCTAGCTATCCGGATTCGAATCCAAGGGAGTTAATTTTAAGACATGAGGAGTATCAAGTCCTTGGGCTGATCCAGTCATAGGCTGGGCTGCCCTCCTACCCAGTCAAAACTGTGGTTGGGCTCTAGGTCCAGCGTAAGCTAGGCCAGGACAGCGACGGATTAGTGAGTTGCCCGTGGATGCCCGATACCGCCAGGGAGGCGTACGTACGTGTATGTGTTTGTGGTAGTCGTTCATTGGTTCGATGCTGCTATGCATTTCAAAAATATAATTTTGAATTAAGCAGTTTTATTTTTAAATTTCTTATTATTATTATTTTAAAAGAATTTTTTTTTTTTGTTATTACCATATTTTGTTATTATCATATTTAATAGATTAATTTTTGGTGTAATCATTTAAATTAGTTATAAAATTGAGATTTGGTGATGCTGGAAATATACAAAAATGCAAATGGAGGGTAAAAGTAGAACAAATGTGTAGAATGAGCAAAGTGTATGCAGCAATTGCGTTATACGCAAAGCTTCATTTAGACTTTTTCACACATGATCCAATTATCTCTTATCTTCCTTTATCGGTTTTCCTTAAATAAAAATTTCAAATATTTGTGTATTATAATCGTTCCAATTATAGGTGGATCCATAATCTTTTTTAAGTGTTACACTCTCTTCTTGAGTGTTCCTTTTCTTTCCCGTTCAAAAAGAACAAATTAACTATCATAATATATCAAAGCATTTGTAGCTCGATGGTAAGGTAATATCTTGAAGATTAGTGGATGATATCCTTGACTACTCGAATTTGGACCCCGTGGAAAACATGTGGTCATATCCAGATCATGGGCCTATATTGGTACCTTTAATTGGGTTGGGTCGTGATCGACGGGAATTAGTCGGGTGCCTTTGGATCCCGAATATCTCGGAAACGTGTATGTGTATTTACTTGTCGTTTAGAACTAAATAACTATCATAATATAAAATATAAAATTATTAAAAAAAAACGATTTTATTAAAAGCAATAAACTAGTTACTAACAAAAATATACAAAAACATTTATCACAAACATAATATTCAATATTGAACTCGATTTGAAGATACCGACAAGACCTTTCTAACTTCTAAAAAAATATATGTATTTTTTAGTATAGTTTTAGCTAACAGTTTATTAATTATGTAATATGATATGGTATAAAATGAAAAAGGAAAAAAAGAGATTGTGAAATAAAAACCTGAAAGTCTTTAAAGGGATGAAATCATAACTTATAACCATTAATTTAAATGGAGTTTTGCCTATAAAGTTTTCCTATATGACCCCTAAAATTTTTAACTTTAGCTTTATCCTAAATTAATTTATGGTTTCACAACTTTGTGATTTCCCATGTAAGAAACATAAAAAATTATAATCCTAATGGGGCAGCCTACCAGTTAAGGCTTGGTGTTGGGGAAAAATCCACTCAAGTTTGAATTCGGGGGTGAGCAATCAGGGGCCACTGAGTATTAATCCCAGGGAGCATGCTTTAGCTTTCGATAAAAATTAACAAAGGATGTAATTTGGGCAAATCCAGGTGAACCTTATCTAAAAAAAAACATAAAAAATTATACATCATAACCTTTAAAATTTTATGGGTGCATATGCAACCACTTCCTAAAGAATGGTTCATCTTGTTCCAATACAAGAAATTGATAGTTACACCATTCATATTATTTTAGCCTAACAGAAATATCATAATGACATTCATTATCGTTTTACATACTACCAATTTTTGAATAATAGTTCTTAGAGTGAACTATAGTTTTGGCCTTTAGGTTCAGTGATGAGTTTTTTTTAAACAATTTATAAATCACGACATAAAAATGTACATCACATAAAAACGTATAAGCTAAGAGCCAAGCCAACAGAATCCAGTCATCCAGGAACAAAATAGCAAGTAGAAAAACATAACCAAATTACAACGGAGAAAACAAACCAACAAGCCAAAACTACACTGTCGTGCCCATAGCCAAACTACAACGCCTAACTATAGCCAAACTGCAGCAACTAGGTGGCACCACCATTGCCCAACCGAGCAACTACAATACATAAACCCAACCTGAACGGAGAGCCTTCGCTGGTTTCATTTAAATATAGTCTAATGACATCATCAGCCACATATTCCAATTCGTTTTTTGTTAAGCCTTCTATTTTTGATCCACCCAAAACTACAAAGTTGAAACTCAAAAAATCTTTTTGCCACATTCATTTTTCCCCTTTGAAGTTTACTCGATTTCGATGGGACCAAATAAGGTATAAAATGATCCACACCACTAGTGTCCATATCTCCTTCTTCTGCTAACTTGCGTTATTTAGAACGTCACTTAGAGATTCTAATCGCCCGATCTCTTTATCCCACCATTGAAAAACATTCAACCAAACTTTGTTTACCACTTGGCAAGAAATAAGCGCACGATCGATTGATTCCACTTCGTTGTCGCAAATGGGGCATAAGGTTGAGTGTAGATCCACCCCCATTCTATCTAGCACTTCCAGGCATAGTTATGCCATCAAGTCTTTGGCCTGGTGGTAGGGAGTTTTCCATATGATGGGAAGGTCTCGGGTTCGAGCCTTCCTTGAGGGTTTCTTCCTTGGGGTTAGTCTCCTCTTGGGAATATTCCTTTGGAGCAGGTGTTAGCAGCCCTACCGATTTAATTAGGGGGTGTAGTGGAGTGGATTCGAACTCGGGGCCCGGATCACTTGTTCGCAAGATCAACCGGGTTCGAATCTTGTGCCTCTACCGCTGAGGCGAAGCCGTTCAAAAAAACCACAAAAATGCCAACTTTTATCGGTATCAGATTTAGCCACTTCGTCTCTATCACGTTTTACGTCATTCCTACATGTGCTTCCTCAAGAACCCTCTGAAAATCCTGTACCGTGGACCTCTCACCCGCTGCCAATATTCACTTACATTTGTCACTATTACCCAGATCGGGATTTTCTCCCTTCAAATGTTTTCAGCAGCCCCTCCATCTCTCCCACCTCCTTTCCTCAATATTCCCGTCTCCAATTCCATTTCCACAACCAATCACCCATCACACCACTCTCCTCTATCGATCACAGTAACTCTTTTTTTATCTAATTCCAACCAAAGTAAGCGCTTAAATCGATCCCCAAGTTCCTTGTTATGGACCTAAAGATCCTCTTAAAAACGTGTCTTTACCATCCCCTAACTCTACCCCGAAACTTCATCTGAAATCTACCCCCAACTTCTCCACTTTCTTATTGATTTTGATTATGTTTGACCATACCGAGTTCCCCTAACTACTATCAAACTATCCCGCAAACCTCCATCTCGCCCATAAATACTTTGAACTACTTTTACCCACCACCCATTTTTATCGTTCAAAAATCTCCACGACCACGTCCCAAGAAGGTGCCCAATTTGCTAATTGTAAACTACCCACTCCCAACCCACCTTTGCTACGATCCTAAGGATTGTTTTCCCATTTTACCCACGATATGTCTTATCTTTCACTTGTTTCTTTACCCGGCCTCCTCCCAAAAAACTACTCCTCATACTCTCGATCTTCCTAATCACACCTCTTGTCGAAACATCGAGAAAAAGTATAGGGACAAGCTTCCAAGAACGAATTGCACCAAAGTCAACTGTCCAACGAAAGAGATCATTGATAAAAAAAATGCAATTCAAAAATCTATATATATAAAAGGAAGATGTTGGAAGGATGATGTGGCATATTGTGGGAGTAGGATTTGCCTAAAGAAATTTTCTCATTGTTTTGATTTTTTTTAATAATTAATGAGTTAATGACTATTATACCCCTTAATTAAAATTTTGCATTTTACTATAAGAAGACTTATTTGGTAATTTAACTTACATTTTAATTAATTAGCTTTACCTTTCAAATTCTATAACTTCCTATAAACATTCAATTTAATCTCTTCATTTTCCAATTTATTAATTAAAGAAAAACCTACAACACAATCATATATAAACCACAAAGCTCCATCAAAATGTATTATATCAACACCTTTATGTTCTATAAGAAGCCTTCCTTTGAATGTTTGTTTGTTGTTTGTCTTTTGACAATTTATTTTCATCAGTAATTTTCAATTTTCGTAAAATTTTCAGGTAAGGTAACAATTTTTATTATATATTTTATGATTTATGTGAGTTATATGTTGTTTTTGTGTCTATATGTGCCAAAAGGTATATATAAATAATATTCGTATATTTTTTTTTGTATGTTTTGTGTACATTATGTATTGTTTTTAAGATAAGTTTTTGCTTTTTTTTTCGTTTTATTCATGATTGTCGCATTCGTTTTTTCCCTTATACTTCCTAATTGAATTTTTTTTTGTCGATACTATAGTTATTTTTCTTCCATCAAAATTTCAAACAATGTTTATGGTTTTGTGTATTATATATGATTGTTAACAGTTTTTTGAGTTTTTTTGTTGGATTTTTTTCACAATTGTTTTTTTGCTTTTCTTCCTTCATGTCTTCGATTTAATATTTATGTTGTACAAATATTTTAAGTGAATTTTATTTTCACAATTTGTTGTGCTTATATTGTTGTTGGCAACGATCAAACTCCAAGGTATGATCCATGTGGTTTTTTTACTTATGGTTTTGTTGTGGATTTTGTTCTAATTCTTTTATGCTTTCATAATTTCTCAATTTGTAATTTTATAAGAAAAAACATTAACAATAACATGACATTTTCTAAGCATTCCAATCTCAAGTTTCTTATTTTTCCTTAAAATATTCCCTTTTTTGATGTTCTTAACAAAATATTCAATTAATTAAATTTTTTATATTTTTTATTTCATCTAAATTTTCAAAACTTATTCTAATTGTTACCTTTGTTTTTTCATTTTTATATTTCCTAATTGATATTTATGTTGATACTATAACTTTTATCTTTCATTGAAATTCAAATAATGTTTTTAATTTGTGTATATTATATATGATTGTTAATAAGTTTTTGAGTTTTTATTTGTAATTTCTTTATAATTGTTATTTTTAATTGTTTTATTGATATTTTCTACTTGATATTTTTGGTATACAAGTGTTTTAGTGGGTCTTTTTCTTAATTTGCATTGTTTATATTGTTATAGTTTTATAAAAAAGAAATTGCTGACAACAATCAAATTCTTATGTGGTTTTTTATGCTATGTTTTGTTGGGATTCTCTTCTCATTTTTGTATATTTTCATAGTCCCTAAATTTATTTATTTTTATTAAAAACCACTAACAATGAGATGACATTTGTTAAACATCCTAATCCTAATTTTTTATTATTTTAAATATACTAAAATCAATAATAAAAAATGTATGACAATAGAATCAATATATATAAATAAAATTAGAATCAATATATAATTAAATACTTATTATCATAAATTTTTTTAATAAATGAATTATTTTTTTACGAAGGATATTGGAAGTATGATATAACATTCTATCTATTGAGTATTTGCCTATAAAAGTTCTCTTTTTTTTTTGAATTTTTTAAATATCAAATAATCTAAAGACTTTTCTATCCTTAAATGAAAATTATATTTTTATTTTTTATTATATACAAGGTCTCTTTGATCAATTGACTTAACAATCAATATATATCTTAAAAGTAAAAACCACAAGATCCTATGTGGCATCACCTAAGGCCAAGAAGCCTATTTATCTTTTTCTCAATTTTTTGATTTTTTTAAATGATGGATATGTAAAAGACCTTTTTGCCCCTATATGAAAAATGTGTAATTCATGTTAAATCGGGTTCTTTTTGTAATTTTGCATACCCAAGTTTAAACCACCAAACTCTTGATTTGTCTTTTCATTTACTTTCTTTTATTTCTTAATAAATTTGGTTTTGAGAAGTTACAATAATAAATAAATTGAAATCCTATAAATTCTTTTGATGATGAAGAGAATAAGTGAAAGAAGACATAAAAACTTTTAAATAGGTATGTAAGTATACTCTTCAAAAAATGTGATTTGTTATTTCCTATTTTTTTCCTTCATATTGTTAGATTTGTTGTTATTAAAAGACAATTGTGATTACTTTTGAGTTATATAGACCCTTTGATGGCGATGAAGAAGATGAGGGTTGATGAAAACCCTCTAAAATGTATGTAAGTATATCCTCCAAAAATATGATTTGTTATTACCTATTTATTCTTTTTCATATTGTTGAATTTGTTGTTATTAAAAGAACATTGTGATTATTGTGAGTTATATAAATCTTTGATAGGGATGAAGAAGATGAGAGTTGATGAAAACTTTTAAACATGTATGTAAGTATACTCTCCAAAATATGTGATTTGTTATTACCTATTTATTCTTTTTCATATTGTTGGATTTGTTGTTATTAAAAGACAATGGTGATTACTTTTGAGTTATATTAGATCATTTGAAGGGAATAAAGAAGATGAGATTTGATGAAAACTTTTAAATAGGTATGTAAGTATATATACTCTCCAAAAATATGATTTGCTATTATCTATTTATTTCTTTTTCATATCGTTGAATTTGTTGTTATTAAAAGACAATGGTGATTACTTTTGAGTTATATTAGATCATTTGAAGGGAATGAAGAAGATGAGATTTGATGAAAACTTTTAAATAGGTATGTAAGTACATATACTCTCCAAAAATGTGATTTGCTATTACTTATTATTCTTTTTCATATTGTTGGATTTGTTGTTACTAAAAGAACATTGTGATTACTTTTGAGTTATACGGATCCTTTGACGGGAATGAAAAAGATTAGAGTTGAATTTGTTTTATTTCATAACAATATTTGTTTCTTACATGTGGCAATCATAAACAAAGTGAAATCCTACAAAAAAAAATTTGATGTGGATGAATAAGATAAAAGTTGAAGAAGACATGAAGATTTTAAAAAGATGTGTAAAATTATATTTTTCAAAAAAAATGTTTGTTATTATCTATTTTTTTATTTTTTTCATATTGTTGGATTTGTTGTTATCATAAGATATTTATTACGTTTAAATTATATATATTCGAATAAAAGTTTGATGTTTTGAGATTATAAGATTTGATAATTGATAATAATCATTTATACGTGACTGATAATTCGGTTAAATTTTGAGTGTCTTAGAAAAATATATTGACATTAACATTGTAATTGTTGGGATAATTTATGAAGTATATATGAGTTCATCCTTAAAAAAACATCCAAATTCTTTTCATAATCAAAATATTTTTCATTAAAAAATGCTAATATTTGTTTTGTAACATGCGAATTGCGAAATGTTTATTTTATTTCTAGGTTCTTAATTTAACTTATGGGTTGTTTTTTTACAAGTTCTTAACTTAATAGTATACAATTTTTTTCAACAATTTTTTTTTCAATTTACACAACAATTAATAAAAATAATTTTGTGTCTTTCTTTCTATCTACATAACAATTAAATAATTTTTTCATTTAAAATTTAACATTTAGTTATCATTATGTTCTATTTATAAAAAAAAATTAACATAATTATAAAACATTTCAATTTATTTTTAGACCTTTTTATATATACAAGTCTGTTTTATTCACAGTTTATTTTATTAGTTTGATAATCAATATATATTAAAAATTGTAGCTTTATTTACTTTTGTTACTTATTTACACAACAGTTAATACATTATTATCGATATATTTATTATAAAATATGCTAAATGAATATATGTTGGTATTTTAATAGTGCTATTATTTTGATTATTTATTTACTTTTTAGTTTTTTAAATATATATATATATATATCATTTATTTGTTAAATATTTATGAACTTTGTAATTATAAAACTATTATACTTCATTAATTGATTTAACCTTTTATATTTCTTTTTAATTATTATGAATTAAGAGGTATATAAATAGCATATTTATGGTAATTTAATGCATATAATTTAGTATACATGATAAAAACAATTAATGAAAATGTTTGATCATATTTATATTTTTTTCATTCTCATTTTAATTTATTTTTAATTTAAATTCAACACGTTAATTTTTAAACAATGCAATTTAAGTTTTCTTATTACTTAACAATCAATATAAATTTTAAATATTTATTATATTTTATTTCACAATTAATATAATCGAAACTATTAATATTGCGATAAAAGATATTTTGAATTATTTCTCTCATCAATCGGAGAAACCTATCATTGGTAAAATATATTATTTAGTTTTTATTGAGAGAAAATTTTGATTAGAATGTGGTTAAGTTTAGTTTAACATAATTTGTTAAGTAGTTACTATTAAAAAAAAGTTAAAACAATTAATATATTGATATTGTTTTAAAACTAAATATTTTTTATGGATTCAACATTATACATTTTTTGTCATAAATTATTATAAGGAAATTATCAAAAAAAAAAAAAAAAAAAAAAACAAATCCATCCCATAAATGAGAATCCTCCATTAGTATTTTTCTATTTTCTTAGAATTTTGATTTTTTTCTAAAATAAATTGGTTTTGATGTATAGATGAAGCATTAGTGTTATGTAAGTTGTCTCACGTTGATAGAAAAAGTTATATTGGAAATGACTATAAATCAATAATTTTATTTGTATACGTTTTTAATTCAAAATTTTAAATTAGTGGTTTTTCGTTTATTACAAAACAATTATGACCCAAGTTTAGTGTTTTTTACCGCAACATATTGATTAAACAATCAATATCTAAACATAATTATTTTTATGGGTTTATTCATTTATTTGTTTTTGCAAAGTTAATTATGATTGCGAATCAATACTATTATTTTATATATGTTTATAATTCAACTTTTTTATCAAATAGCTTTTTTTTTTGTAAGTTAACTGTTAATAGGTAGTAGCTTGAATGTTCATTTAAATTTTGATTAGATTATGGGTTCAATAGTTAGTTATTGTTTATGAAAAAGATTTCATTCAATTGTGAAACCTTTTATTTATTATTTGTATGTAAACTAAATCAATATATCAATAATTAATTATAAATCAATTCATTAATTCATATATACATTAAAAGAAACCAAGAATATTACATAGCATATATTGATCAAATGATGAATTGTGATGATTTTTTTCATTGTCCCACATGCACATTGACGAGAAGAAAGAAAACTGAAATTGAAAATGAGTATATATAGAATAAGGAGTACCTTGAATGTTCATGTGAATTTTGATTCATCTATAAGTTGAATAGTTAGTTTTTGTTTATATGAAAAAAAGATTTCATGCAATAGTGAAACTTTTTATTTTATTTTTTGTTTTGTATAAATTAAAGTTATATGAAAGAATCTCGAATATATAACAATATTTATTTGACAAATGCAACAAACGACTGTGTTAATCTATAAATTTTTAAAGAGTTACTCACACTACCGCGCAACGCGCGGTTTTGACACTAGTTTAATTAGTTTAACTTTCATATCATTTAACTTTTAAAAACATTTATTTTACCCTTTCCACATTCTCATTTATTAATTAAAGAAAACCTACAACATAATCATCTATAATTACAACCTAATTAATATATAATTAAGTATGTGTTATTAACTCTCACATTGATAAATTAATAAATACTTATTATATTTAATATCATTAATAAATAAATAATAAAGTTAAAAAATTACAAGAATCGGTACATATAAAGTTAAACTATAACCAAACTAAAAGATATCGGAATCAATTAGCAATAAATGAAAGAATATATATATATGTGTGTGTGTGTGTGTGTGTGTGTGTGTGTGTGTGCGAGTTCAAATGAAAACTCAATTTTCAGATTCACCTGAAAATAACAACTTACTACAATTAATAATATATTCACCATGCAATTTTTTAGTTAAAAGTTTAGAATTTGTAATATGGATCAGTGTGATCCAATACTTTATAAGTTAGAATTTTCTATATGGGAGCCTTACGATTACTTTCTAATTTCATGTTGTTTTCAATATTAAATGAAGGTTCAGTGCATGTTATGAAAAATTAAGTTGATTATGATTAATGAAAAGTATAGGGTTGTTAATTCGAAATTAATCATGTGAATAGGGTTGTACTTCTCCCAAATTATTGTGTTATGTTTTGTATTTTATTTTATTACTTGCTAAACCCCGTTGTTCTAATAAAGTAGATATATGTGTAGACATTATTGAATGTTTGGCACAATTTGGTGATCTTGAGACAATTGATGGCGGTTATACAAAAGGGATTTGGAAATTATTTTGGATAATTAAATTTGTTAAGTAGTTATATACAATTTTTAACATTTTTAACCAAAGTTTTAATAGAACATATCACTTAATATGACATTCTGATATTCATCTTTGCATAACTCGATAATTTGCAAAGTTACATTACACGGATAACTTGGTGAGATTGATGAACATTCGATTGAGAATGGAACACCCCTTTGATTTATTTTCGTTGCCTCTTAAGCATAAAGTTCCTATTAGAAACTCTAAGGAATTTTTAATTGTTTCCAATTTGTATATTTTCAAAATTTTCTATAGTTAATAATAAATATATATGTGTTATACGTTCGTTGGAATATAATAAGTTTTCATCAATTTCTCTATATCATAAGTTGGCATCTTAAAAAAAAGACTCTAATTGATGTGTTATTAATTTCCTAATTCAACATTAGTTTCACAATTTCACATGTTTGATATAACATTGATATATACAACAATGGTTTAAACTAATTAACACAACAACATTTTAAAGTACTCAAAAGTAGAAGAGTAATGTTTACATTTTTTCTCAAATATTAAGAAAACTAATTACCCAAGTAATTTTAAAATCCGAAAACAAATATTAAATTTTATCATTATAAATATTACATATAGATTTGTAACACAATTTTTTTACATTAAAAATGATGATAGATTTTTTTTTTAAAAATTCCGGAATGACTTTTACATACCGCGCAACGCGCGGTTCGGTCCCCTAGTATAATGTAATTCAAAAATAATTATTCTTTCTTCCAAATATTTAAATTTTTGATTTTCATTGATAAAAAAAAATTCCATAAGTAATTTGAACTCCAATTTAGTAAATCTCTCTCTCCATTCTTTATATTTTGAAGAAGATCTAGAAGAATCCCTTTAAAACAAAAGTTCCATTTTTTTGTAGATTCTGTCTTTAGAATTTAGATGCTCTTAAAACAACCTATTAATGTCCATGATCTTAAACAAAGAAACAATAATATTCCAATAAACCCAATCAATATCAGCCCAACCTTTTAAAATATACAGCCCACTTTCAATAACCATATGGAGCCAAGTAGTAACTTCAGAATGAATGAATGATGGTCCATCTTTATAAAATGGTCCACAGAATGACAGAAATAACAAAGCTAAAAATAGGATTTTTCAATTTTAGTTCCTAACATTTGTAATTTTAGGTGGATATTATCTTTGAACTTTAAAATTTCAGATTTGGTTTCTTGGGTTTGTCAATTCCAACGGTTTTGTTTTTTCGTTTAACAATCGTTATTTCTTTGGTTAAATGACATGTATTTTGATCATTTTAAATATTTTCTTAATTTATATCAGAATAAAAAGTTCAATTTTTAAATATTAATAACTATTTGTTAAAGAAATTCAAGGTAAAACGATACAATAAGGATAATGCAAGGGGTTGAGTAGAGAAAGTGATACCGCAACCATTATTTAAAGTGATTCATCAACTTGGCTAATCAGCTTTTGAAGACACTTGTTGAGACAGATCCAGGATAGGTGTTCTTTGTGGTAGAACACAAAACTAAGTACAACGGGTTGTATATTTCTCTTGCTTTTGCTAGAAGAAAGAGTGGATCATTAACACTTAAAAAGAGAGTACTCACAAGATTATGGATTTATAAATGTTAATTACATTTGTGTAATCAAAGTGATACTTGGATGATTTTGGTTAGTATAATGGGTTTGAATGCTTGTTTTAAACTTCAATAGCCAAAGATATTTCTCATTTAATGTTTCAAGACTTACTTTTAATGTTAGGATAGAATCCGTGCTTTTATACTGAAAATTTTCAAAAACGGACCTATGTGGGCATCCGTATTGAGTATAAAACGGACGTCTGCGTTGCATTTTCCTAAGAAATAGTTATTTGAAAAAGACATGTGTGTCAAGGAAGTTCCAACATGGACGTTCGGATGAAACAAGCGGACGTTTGCATAGTGCTTTTCCAACTAAGTGCATTTGATGAACCAACAATGCATTAAATGTCATACCATTCCAACACTCAACACATCTTCTTTCTGAAGATTTGAATTTCTAGACAACATGATGAAAATTAAGTCTAAGGCAATTATCTAACTAAGTAACGCTCACACCCTTTGCTAGAGTTTTTTACATGATACTATCTGTAAATGTTTCTGTTCTATAAAAACGATGGTTAGAACAAACTACAAAAGGTCTAGTGAATTAACTTTAAGACAATAGTCCACTCTAGAAAAACAACGGTTTAAAATCATAATTGAAAACAACAAGAATTCACACTAAGATATAACAACACATACTTTAGCAAATGTCGCACACTCGTGGCCACACACATCTGCGAAGACAAAGTAATGTATTCAACATTGAAATCATCACCTAAAGTAATAGTTGGATTTAATTTGTTAATAATTGTCATTTTGGTAACAGTCCAGTAACACGTTACTTATAGTTATGATATATAGTCATTGGTAACATGATAAGTTCCCAATGGATCGAAGATTACCCATTGAACAAAGAAAATAAACAATGAAAAGGTTTCATTGAAGGAGAACTTAGACGGCATGTGTATGGGTGTGTTTTAGAAAGTTGGTCTTCGGTAAAAATAATAAAATTGCCCCTCACTTAATTAAGCCAAGGGTGCAATAAACAAAAGTTAAGGATTACTAAGGCCATCCACTGTGGGGTGTTTAAACACCTCGGCAAGGAGTGTTTGCCGTCGGCAAACCCGATGAACACCGCCGTGTGTTCTCGGGTAGCCTTCGGCAAAGAAAGGCTTCGGGTTTCCCTTGCCGTTGAGCAACGGCTCTAAACGGCTATTTTTTTTTTATTTTTTTTTTAATTTTTTTTTCAATTTCATATATATATATATATAACACCTAAATTCTTTCTCAATCACTTCTTTCTCAATCTCTCTCTCAATACTTCTTTCTCAATCTTTCTTCCTTTCAATCTTTCTGTCTCAACATTTCTTCAAAAAATGTCTTCATCGTCATCATCATCCGCATCATCTTCGTCGATTTACCACCCGGATTACGATTACGACGTTGACGACATGTTCGACGTCAACGAATTGGCGGCCGAAGAAGCCATAAACGAAGCGGTTAAAGTAATTCTCGAGGAGGAAGCAACTTCGAGTCGGCAAACGAGGAGGCCGCCAAAAAATCGAGATCGTGTTACGGCACACGAGAAACTTGTTAGGGACTACTTTTCAGATAATCCGGTGTACGATGATAGAGATTTCGAACGGCGGTTTCGTATGACCCGACGACTATTCCGTAGGATAGTTGCGGATCTTGAGAGGGAGTACGAATTTTTTAAGTGGAGTGAAGATGCAAGAGGAGTTAAGGGGTTTTCTCCGCTTCAAAAATGTACTTCTGCTATCCGACAATTGGCGTACGGTATTGCCGCCGATTCCACGGACGAGTACTTGCAAATGTCCGAAACGACATCAAGGGAATGTTTCACCAATTTTTGTCAAGGTATTATACATCTTTATATGCGAAAATATTTACGAAAGCCTACCGCAAATGATGTTCAGTCGTTGTTCGCATTGCATGAGCAACAACACGGCCTCCCCGGCATGCTTGGTAGCATAGATTGTATGCATTGGGATTGGAAAAATTGTCCCGTAGCATGGAGGGGTCAATACCATAGAGGTGATCATGAGGGACCGACAACTGTTCTAGAGGCGGTAGCATCGTACGATGGTTGGTTTTGGCACGCATATTACGGAACCCCGGGTGCCACAAACGACATAGTTGTTGTAAACCAATCACCGGTATTCAACGATTTGTTCGAAGGCAAAGCACCCGATAGCTCGTTTTCTGTGAATGGCACACAATACAAACACGGATACTATCTTGCGGACGGGATTTATCCGAAGTGGACCACTTTTGTCAAAGCATATAGGTTTCCAGATGACGCCAAACGGATAGCGTTTTCGGAGCGTCAAGAATCGGCTAGGAAGGATATCGAACGTGCATTCGCGTTACTTCAAGGAAAATGGCACATTGTTAAGTATCCGGCACGAGCGTGGTCAAAAGCAAAATTAAGGTATACAATGTACACGTGCATAATATTGCACAACATGATTCGGTAAGACGAAGGCTTTTCAAATTATCCTTTTGATGAAAGCGAGGTGCCCGTTGATGAAGTAGATATATCCGAACAACAACGAGCGCAAAACGTCAACGAAGTCAAAAATAGTGAAAGACACCTCAACCTTCGAGCCGATTTAACGGAACACTTTTGGGCATCCCGAAATTAATTTTAATTTTAATATTATTGTAACGTTAGTATTTAGTTTAATTTTAATAATCATTTTAATTTTAATTTTAATTTTTAATATTATTTTTAATGTTATTAATATTATTTTTAATGTTATTAATATTATTTTTAAAATTAATTAAATTGATGTAGTTTAAACAGTGGGTCGACAGTGGATGAATTGGGTAGTTTTGGGTAAGATAGTGGAAAGCTGATGTGGCGCTGATGTGGCAGTTTAAACAATTGGGTTGCAGTGGCACGACAGCGGATGGCCTAATACATTTTAGTTGGTTTGAGGAACTCAACCAAAATGTGGCAATACCATATAGTAATTCTCTCAAAGTTTATGAAAATATTGTCATTAGAAATTGAAATTTAAGATGATGAAAATGAAAACATTTTAAATTTCCCAAATGCAATTTAAAATTATAAAAAGATTGTCCTTTTCAATGAAAACAAATAAATGAGGAACTTGTTTTAATTAATTATATATTGTAGGAATTTAGATTTTTGTAGCAGACCAAAATATGGTTGACCTAATTTCACTTCTAATTAATATTTAATTTTATAGATGAATATGTATATTGTATTATTGTTAAAATAAATATAATACAGCTATGGAATAAAATAAAATAAATTTAGGTTTAATATTATATCAGTACTAGTCGAAGCTTCCATTCTTCTGATGCAAGAAATTCAAATTAAGATTTTATTTATTTAGCAGGTAAAGATGTGGGTTGCTTTTTGTAGTTAATTATTCACAAAATAAACCGTATGTACTAAAAAAAATAGGGTGATTTGAATGTATTATTATTTTTCTCCCCCATACTATATCATTAACATATTAAGACGAACGAATTTGATACTATGAAGAATAGTTTATTTTTTCCTTTGAAGATAGATGAATTTTGAAGGATTATTTAAGCAAAGGGAAGTTTCAACAAAAAGTATATTGTGTTTATATAATATTTTTATGAATATATATATATATGTAGAGAGAGAGATGTAATAAATAAAAACAAATTGATATTTATGAACAATGTTCATGGTGTTTCGCGGTGGTTCTTGGTTCGTGGTAGTGGTAACGAGTTTAGTTTGTGGTTCGTGGCAGTGGTTCAGTGGTTGCGGGTTTAGTTTAAGTGGGTTTAGTTCAAGCTTTGGTACGGTTCGGGTTTTAGTTGGGTGTTTTTGATGATTGTGGGTTCGGTTAAAGTGTAGTTTGGTAGTAGTGGTTTCGGTTCATGTCTCGCGGGTCTAGTTGTTTGGACCTAGTTTTAGGTGGGTTTCGTAATAGCTTTGTAAGAAGCTGATCAAGGTTGAGTCTTGCAACCTGGGAATGCTTGGTGGTGCAACTAGTTGGTTTTAATAAAATTGTTGTCTTTAAAAAAAAAACTTCTAATACCTATGCCGTTATTGCAACGATTATGTTATGATAATGATATAATTTTATTGTGATGATAATCTGATGATGATTTGATAAATCTAAGACTTCTTATGATGTATTTTTTATTATTATAATGATATATTAATTGTGTGATAATGACGTGATAGTGGAAAAGCAATGATGTGGTTTGAAGTGATCTGAACTATCGATCACTTTTAATCTCAAACTCATCCCATGAATTATGCTTGATAATGAATTGATCTGATGCATCTAATCCTAATATGCATACAAGGTGACTATGCAAACCTTTCAACAAAATTGGACAATAGAATAGATTAATACATAGAGACATGTATGTGTGTGTGTGTGTGTGTGTTTGTGTTTATATGTGTGTATATATATATTTTCACACATATGTATACACAGAGATTCAAAGAAGAAAGAAGAAAAAGTTAAGAATGTACAAAAAAAACATGGTTTATATGTGAATCATTGGTAAAAGGGGATATGAATTCCATATATAACTTCATTATGTAAACATTTGACGAAAGTGTAGGAAAGGCAATATGATCGTTGTTGCAAGAACTGTTAAGAGCTTGATTTAATAATACAACAAGCTTAATTATCACATATAACCAAAAGATGACCTTGGAATAGGTGTTGGAGCTATGCTATAATATAAAAAGTAACGTTATTAAATGCTTTAATGTCAACTAAGATTGAATAGTTAAACCGAAAAGCAATTAAGATCATATTTAGGCCCACTTGGACCTACTACACAAAGGCCGAGACTCGGGCACGATATAACCTTTTCAATTTACAGGTTAAAAGAAGACAAATATATAAAACAATAAATACCACAAATGAATTAAAACCATAGTGTGGGCTCAAAAAATTAAGCCGTATAATTTAAGGGAACAATAACTACAAGTGCCTATCAACAATTGTAGTGGTATTAATAGCATTTTTAACATAATTAAAGTGAAATAAAATAATAAATAAATTGTTTTTAGTTAGAGAAATAAAAAAACACGATTATGTTCTAATTTGTGGTTCATGATGGTTGACTACCATTGATGGTGATTGAATGGGGAAGATCCACTATGGTGCATAATGTGGTATAGATGAAAATGTTTACGATACAACTTTGTATTATTTGTTAGATAGGACTGCATATTTCTTAAAACTGTAATAATAAGATAAGTTTTTTCTTATTAGAGTTGTTTTGCAACGTGTGTTCCTTTTGTACCATTCTCATAGTTTCTAACTTTTGGTTTCAAGTTTATGATGTTTCATAAATAGATAGATTGAGATAAAAACTTGAACCCATGAAGTCACATAGCAAACAAGAAAGAAAGTAACCAAGAGACAAATAATTATTATATATATAGTTGCATTCAAACAAAAATGTTATCAATTTAAATAAACACGAGAACCAACAAAACCATATATATTATTTTGTGAAAAAAGTCATGCAAACGACCTTAGCCGCGACTTAAGTCGTGTGAATCATATATGATTTTATTAGTTTGTGTGTTATTTAAAATAGCTATTGTTCTCGTTTTATTCTCTTTCTCTCTCTCTCTCTCTCTCTCTCTATATATATATATATATATATATGGATGAAGAGGAAAGTTCAAATAAGAACTCATTTTTTATTGTAAACACGAGAATCACTAAAATCGCGCTATGTGGCAATATTCACACTTAATATCATGCATTATTCAGAATGAATAAAGACGCCTAAGCTTTATTTACTCTGAATAATGCATGATATTAAGGGTGAATATTGCCACGTGGCTTAGTTTTTGTGGTCCTCACATTTACAACCAAATTTGAGTTCACATTTGAACTTAACCCTATGGAGAAAACTTCAAATGTGAACCTATATTTTACTGTGAACGTGAGGATCATTAAGATCGCGCCACATGGCAATATTCACTTTGAATATCATGCTTTATTCAAAGTAAATATTGTCATGTGGCGTGGTTTTAGTGGTCTTCAAGTTCACAAACCAAATTGACTTCTATATATGTGGTTAGATTCAAATGTGAACTCAATTTTGGTTGTGAACATGAGGATGAATTTCAGCCACACATCTTTGGTTACGGTGGATACGATCACGAAGGATTGATGCAATTCATGGGAGGGTGGAGATTATTAAAGGATGGGACTCGGTCAAAGACGCCTTTATTGACCGGATGAGTGACTGAGAATTAATATAAAAAATTTGAAGTTCGACATGTTAATTGTATCACAAACCCACCATGGTATTACAACCTTCCTTGTCCACGGCCCCACCATCTCTACCACCTTGTCAAAAACGTTAGAATTTGACCAACTAAAAAGACATTTTGACAAGTCTTCAACTTATATATATACCATTAATAACGTTTTTTTGGCATTTTTTTTCTTTAATTGATTTTTATTTTATTTTTAAAGTTTAACTTGTGCATAATATCCCATATATGACTACAAACTTGATTTTTATTAGGAAAAATTAGAGTAAGTAGTAGGTTAAAAGCAAACTTGTATATTTTTAATAACACATATATGTATTAATTTTCAAATAAAGATCAAAATAAAGATTTGTAGGCATTTATTCAATATTTATAGACAAAAATCACCACTGTAACTTCTTTTAAGGATAACCTTCCTCTCCATCAAAATGGATGTATGGTAAGACTTCCACTACAAAGCCGCCAGTAAATAAATAGACCAAGTTTTCAACGGGTTATCGATAAAATATTTATTTATTTATTTTTGAATGATAAATAATTTTAACTAAATAAATTTTTGGTGAAATTTTGCTAAATTTTAATTAATTATTTGTTAAATTGAAACCGCTCAGTAATCTATCGATATTTTTTATTAATTAAAATTAATTGCTATAGTTTTAATTCTTGATTTTTTTTTAATTTTTGAGGATTTCCAAATGATCTTTTTCTAATTCTTTTTATAAAATTCTTTGTAATCTTATAAAAAATTTGAGAAAAGATATATCTAAAAAAATTTGAAAATTTAAAAATTAAACGTGCCACTAAATTGTAAAAAAAAAAAAAAGTTGAACTAAAATATATTACAAAATAATTTTAAAAATTACCTATTAGATTTTAATTTTATAAATTTTAACTAAAAGTATGCCAAAAGTATGTTTCCCTACAAATTCGTGATTGATTTGTTCGTTGGAAAAAGACCATTGCTTAAAGGCCTTTGATATAGTCTTCGGGATTACCCACGGGAATGGCATGCGGTTTCATGGCTACGGTCCCATGCGGGCTTTGATGTCGGGCTTGACCACGGGGTTGGCAACCCTTGGCTACACGTTCGAATCTCTCCCTCACACTCATTCTTTCTCTATTAAATAAGAAACCTTGGTTCTTATTACGATGTTTGGTTCTTAAACCAAGGTTTCTTATTTAAGAACCTAGTGGAGTTTGATTTCTGAGCCCATGAGTATCACAATAATTCATACCCTTTGAACTCTGATATCATCTCAGCGTCACATCAATTTTTCTCTTTCGTACCATCTGAGCCTTAAAATGGAATACCTCTAACCCAATCTTTACCGCACATTTTTTTATTAAGAGAGAGAGAGAGAGAGAAAGAGGAGCAGCTTCCATCGGGTTTGAAAACTTGTCTTCCTTACCCACGTATTATATACCATTACTTTTACTTGTAAGAACCTTGTATTGGAAATTCTATAAAGTTCTATATCGTTATCTGTCTTCCTATCTCGATCCTTATTATGTACCATTGATAAAGTAATTGAACCGATAAATTGCTAATCAAAGTAATATCCACCACCTCTAATTTTAATATTTTTAATATAAAATATTAAAAAAAAAAATTAATATTTTTAATATATGTATACAATTGCACCTTAATGAACCCCAATATATACATACATACTAAGAAAAATAATAAGTTTATTCTAATATTTTGAACCGTTATAATTGACGCATAATTTTTAAATAATAAATACTATTACACAACATATATATATATTTTATTAATAAAATCCTACAATATAATAAAATCACAAAAAGAACCATTAGAAAAATCTAGCATAAAAATCCATTCTTTCTTTTCTTTCTAGCTTTCCCTTTCCCTTTCCCTTCTCCTTTCTTCTTTCTTTCTTTCTTTCATTTCTTAAACTCCTTTCCAACCACCCTCCAACCACCACCCACCACCACCACCACCACCACATGGACTCTAGCAACAGCGGCAGCTTCCAATCCTCTAGCGGCGGCGCCGGCGGTGGCGCCACCGCCGGAGATAATGAAGAATATGATTCAAGAACCCATCCCTCCATCTCTTCCTTCTTGAACCCTTCCACCAACTTCAACCCTAACCACCACCATCTCCGGCCACCGCCACCGTCCCACCACCACCACCACCACCCGCCGGCCACCGATCACACCCCCTTATTTGACCCATCTTTTCCACACCCCTCAAACCCAAATCTTGATCCCTTCTGGCCCGGAACCATCCGACCCGACCCGAATCCGAACCTAACCGAATTCGGGTCGACCCGAAACCTCACCACCTTCGATAATTCCTACATCAACCCCAACCCATCTTCAAGAATGGATCCGAATACGAAAACGGGTCGTGGGTCGGATCATAACCAAATAGGAGTAACCTTAAAGAATCCGAAGAAACGTACCCGGGCTTCCCGGCGAGCTCCGACCACCGTGCTCACCACCGACACCACCAACTTCCGGCAAATGGTCCAAGAATTCACCGGAATCCCCGCCGCCCCTTTCACCGCCGGCGCCCCCTTCTCCCGCCGCCTCGACCTCTTCGGCGGCGGAGCAACGCCGCCGTCGTTCCACCCTCTCCGGCCGGCGGCCCAGAAACTCCACCACCAGCCGCCATCGTTTTTGAATTCCATGATGGCCAATAATAATAATAGTAATATTACTAATGCGACCACTAGTTCGAGTAATTACGATTTACCCCCTTCGGAAATCCAGGGGTTTCAAAAACAGCCCTCGACTTTGTTGGATTTGCAGAACCCGATGTTGTCGTTCCAGTCGCTTTTGCAAACGACGATCGCGCAGCAATCGAGCGATTTGAGCGGGTTTCCGAGCGGTTCGAAGAGGTGGAGGGGGGAAGATGGGAAGGTGGATGGTTTTGAGGGGGTGATTGGTAATTCTTCAAACATTGGGGGGTCAAGGTTAAATTCTGGGTTGGAGAATAATGTTGTGGTTTCATCAAGAAGTGGTGGTGGTGATCAAGTTCAAGGTAATGAAGATTCATGGATTTGCCCTTCTAATTAATTAGGATTATTTTTTTGGTTATGTAATAGTTTGTTGATTAATTATCTTTTACACAAAATTATAATGTGCTAAGTTTATGGTTAGTGCCTTCTAAATCCTTTAACTATATATACACATATATTCATAGGCATGAGATCACGTTAGAGGTGTCATTTGTTGTGAGAAGTGTTAGAAGTGTTTTTAAACCGTTAATCGCATTAATCAAATACCCTTTCATGAATTGCATTTTAAAATGGAATTGCTTCGGTACATCTTATTTCAGTGCATTTCATCATAATATTCGTTCATTTCTCATCTAATAGTCAACTATTACTTCTCATCGTATTTGACAATTTTCATTGAAACCCAACCATATAGGGTTTGTTTTACGTTAGGACAGTCTGTTTTCATGAGACCACACAAAAATACACTAAAACCTCACGATAAAAAATATTGTGAAGGTATAAAAAACATGAAACCTTCACATTCACATCATAAACACCATGAAGGTTTACCTTCATACTATTTTGTTTTTGTTCTCCGGTGCTATTTATATGGTTTCTAGAGTCTCACCAAAACAACATCATCTCGTGTTATCCCATGTCTATATGTAAGTAGGAATGAACAAATAATGTTTTTTAAATTGTTGCACTATTTGACGATAAGGAAAAAACTGTAGGGTACTTTTAGGAAATCGCTATTGGTCTATTGGTCTATTGGTCTATTGGTTAGTTCATTGTTTTTTACATTTGACGTTATTTGTTAACGTATTTTATTGCAATTTTATTTAGAAACATAATACATCTTAAATTAAGGGCTAAAACTAATAAAATGAAACTAACGAGATTCAAACGGGATTTGAGGTGTAAGAAAAGCCTTCTTAATCAACGTTACTAAAGGAAACTTATGTCTTTGTTATAGTTTCAAAATACATATAATGACAGACAAAATATTGATATGATGACATCTTTCACAATTCTATAACTCTTTATACTGTAACGTAAGAAGCAAATAATGATACGTGTCACCATAAAAAACCCCAAGGTCCGTCCCCATGTGGTCGTGTATATGTATATAATTATATATGTATAATGTGTGTATAACTCGCTACGGAAAAATTTATTAGACTGTTGAGATGTTAAAGTCATAGGCTATTTTCATGCTTTCTAGGAGACTATTGAAATTAATGTTGTGATTATTTCTTTTGGCTTAATTAAAATAGAATCTTTACTAATTTTTGTTACATGAACTTAAAAATGGTTGTATTCTCCTTTCCTTTTGATTAATTGAAGAACAATTTAGGAGTGTAATAAAAGAATATAAAAAAGCTTTTGTTTTCCCATAAGAGAAAAGCTTAAAAATGTGGTATGTTTGTGAAAGGATTTGCGTTTCTTTTGTTACAAATATTTTGTGAATGGTTGTTATAATTTTTTTTATGTTTAAGTCATTCATTTTAATTTGTTTTTGGTTAAAAAAAGTTTTGGGTTTATTTGTTCAAAATTATGTCCATGTTTGTTTCTTAAAAAAATTTAGGATATATTTGATAAAAATTCTTAGAAAAAGGTTTAGAGATTTATTTAATAGAAAATGCATGGAATTAATCATTCAAAATCACATAATTTGTTGTTTTTTTAGACTTTTCTCAAATATCTATCGCATTAGCCTATTTGTTACATAGGTGTTTTTAACTGGTTTAAGAAAGTTTTAAGAGTTTTATCCTTAAAAAAATAGTTTAAAAACTTAATCATATAAAAATAGATAGTTTGTTGGGGTCTTTCATACTCTCCCATATTAAAAAAAAAACAAAAACCAAAAAAAAAACAAACAAATAGCACTCTTAATATATTTTTTCCTTTTAGCAAGTTACTTAAAGGATCTATGGTTTTTATCATCAATTACAGGTTGGTTTTCTGTTTGCTTGCAAAAAGGTTTTTAAGTTATTCCTTCGATACATCGTAAAAGCATTATGTTAGACACGAGTAAAGGTAACATTAAGTGGCTCATTTAAAAATTCAGTTTCCATAAACTCACACATTGCAGGTGTCAGGTTTGAACACTCGTCTATTTATAGAAGTATGCCAATGCGTAACCAATTGTGATGCACTGTGAACAAGTTTTTATTAGCTTTACTTTTATTAAGAGGATTTTCAATTATTTTTGAATAACGAAGTATTCTTTCTTTTAAGTTTGTTGTGAAGTTAAATATGTTTTATACTTTTAGGACAAATTTAACAAAATAACCCTCAATCAAGTTAAAATCATGATAAGAAATACCAACAACGAGTTCATAACTTGCCACAACCCCACCCTACTTAGACTAGCCTATAGCTTCACAAATCACACTTTCCATCAATGTACGCAAGTTATCAAAAAAAACTTGCAACGTCTTGAAGTTGAAAGGTTGTCTCTTCTAATAACTTAAAAATCAACGGTAACAAATCAATTTGGGACTTGTAAGAAGCTCGTAGTTTCAACGATGTGTGACGAGCTGTCACAAATTCTTTTACATTTACCCAGTAAGTAAGCACCAACAAGAGTCGCCAACTTACTTACACTACAACAAAATTTAGTTTAAAAGACACCTAAAATAAATAAGTGTCCTAATAGGGTATTTTATATGATCAAAGTTTATAGGACCAAACCAAAAAGTGCTCTATTTAAAAGCGTTACAAAGGGGTTATAGGACGTTTTTGGGTGTCATAACAAGTTTTACAAATTTTTTTAAATAAAGCGTCATATTAATTACTTTACAAGATACTATTTGAGTATTTGAAAAATTGTCTTAAGAACACAACGGTCCTCTAATTAAAAGATGAGTTTATAAGACATGTCTCAAAGGCCTCTTATAATATTAGTTAATATGACACTTTTATCATGAAATTACGAGGCTTGAAAGTGTCATATAAACTTATTGTAACACTTAGGTAAAACGTTTTTTTGTTTGATCCTATTAAGTACTATAGGATGCTTATTTATTTTAAACGTTCTATATGTTTATTTTTGTTGTAGTGTTACCTTGTCTAATAACGTTCTCATTCATGAAAATTGATTTTTGGTAAGCGTTTGTTTCCCGATATGCACTTAAAAGGGTATTTTCTTTTATTTATTGGCTAAGATTTTTGTCCTTTGCCATGATCACCCGATAAAGTAAGTAAGCTGTCACTTTGTAAACATTTGATAAATGCCCCTTTTTCATTTTTATGCGATCCTTGTTACAACAATTCAACAACATTCCTGTTCATTGACGACATGATCATATTTGCCTTACATGTTACGAAAATTCATGTTGACATGACGCAATGAACCACCCCTATAGTACAATTATCGCTCTCGTACTACTTGTGCTATCCCAAAACAGTTAACTAAACCGTAAATTTTTAAATCGACTTAAAAATAATGGAAACTAATGTAATTTCTAAATATACTATTTAATATGTATAAGTAACTCGTAAATCCGACTTCTATCGATATGGTATGAGTTATCATGTAAGCTATTTAAGTTATTGCTATTTATTCTAGTCATGCAGTATATAGTTGTTTAATATGTTTTTAAACGACAGCTAAGTTAGTTTGTTAGTATACACCTCAGTTAGAAATGCCTATGTTCAGGTTCGAACCTGAGACTTCTATTCTAAGAAGGAGACCCTCTACCAACCAGACTAGCTCCGCCTCCAGTTGAGATATAGTTGTTTAATATGTAACTTAAACTCGAGGTTTGCAAAAATTGTATGTGCGCATTGGTTATTTATGTATCTTATAAAATTATTTATTTTATTAAAATATTGTTGGAAATGTTTTTGTTGAACAACCAGCTATCTGTTTAGTTTGTATTGTAGTAGATATTATTAATAACTAGTTCACGTACTATAATTTATATACACATAAAGCAGTTAACATTTACTATTAGAAAATATAATCAAATTTTATACCAAAATTGTTGGTATTCTCGTTTTAACATCTTATGATATAAATGTCAAATCACTTTTTTATAATCGTAGAAGAAGACATTAAAAAAGATGGCCTAATAAAAAATAAGAGTTTAAGATATTGAAAATTGAGTGATTGATAGGTATAGAAGAGGGGTGGATATAATGATGGTGAAATGGCTCAATAAGTTACATGACGGTTTTAAGGGTCATGAAAAATTATTTAGGACTTTTTCAAAATTTGGTATGGTATTAGCTAAATTTATAGAATGCTTTTGAGAAGTGTAATATAAATCCATCTTTGTCGAGGATACTTATCTTTATAGGACATTTATTCAAATATTGTCCTATAAAATACTTAATAGGATTCTTTATTTGAAAATTCTTCTAAATAACTTGTTAGGCCATCCACTATGGTGCAAACCGTACAGCTCATACAGACTGCTACATCAGCTTTTCACTGTTTTTACCACTACCCTACCAATTCCATATCTTTCATCCACTATGGTACCAATTCTATACCCCTCTAAATTAATTGTTTAAAAAATAAATAGAAAAAGAAAAGAGAGAGAAAGAAGAGAGAAGCATCGGTGTGGCGCTACCGAAGGGGAGCGTATTGGTCCCCCTACCGGTCACCCACAATGGTGTTCCCGTCGGTATAGAAGGGTACCGGTCCCTCTCCCATTCCCCATAAAGTATGGCCTAATAACAATCAGAAGCATCTTATGAATTTTTTACAATACTTTTATAGGACATTTATTCAAATATTATCCAATAAAATACTTAATAGGATTTTTTATTTGAAAAATCTTCTAAATAACTTGTTATAACATTTAAAAACATCTTAACATTTTTTTACAATACTTTTAAATATAATTTTTTTTTTCATTTGATCCTATAATTCATTCTATTGAGATGTTTATTTATTAATTTAATTTTGTTATGGTGATAGTTGGATGAAATAAGTTATATAACATACGATATATTGGTTTTCAAAAGTATCACAACTTTATTAGTTAGTTAAAACTTTGAATATGCCTGATTTTTAATATCATCATTGAGATCGATGAAAGAAGAAACAAAAAAGTCTATAGAATATAAACCCCGTGGCACCCATAACCCATTTAATAAGGTATTTCATCTTTCTTGAAAGTTATTAATCTAAATTAAAATACATTATGTTTCTTTGGCAACAACAAAGAATGGAACAAAACTAGTAAACGTCTTGGAAATGTTGATCACTAAAATTAGGCTTTAATAGTCAAATAGGGAACTTTATGTGATCAGTGGCTTGATATCAATACATATGTAGAGGAAGGTTGATATGAAAATCATATCAATTTAAAAAAAAAACGTGGGAATGAATCTCAGCCACACATATTCGGTTACGGTGAAGGTAATTATGGAGGATTGACGCGATTTATGGAACGGTAGAGATTATTAAATGGGGGACCGGTCAAAGCCGTCTTTATTAACCGGATGAGTGACTGAGATTCGTCATTACGTTTTCTTAAAAAGTTTTGTTTCTCATTTTAACCCCTCTCTCTCTCTCTCTATATATATATATATAGGGGTGGGTTCAAATGTGAACCACTTTTTGGTTGTGAACGTGAGGACAGCCGAGAGCGTGACATGTGGCGGATGACTAGGCGCCATGTCAGGTCCACGGCGGGTGACTAGGCGCGATTCACGGGAGGGCATTGAATTAAAGCGGGGACCACATTCAAAGTCGTCACGTGTCGCGCTCTTGGTTGTCCCCACATTCACAACCAAAAAGTGGTCCGCATTTGAACTTTCCTCTCTCTCTCTCTCTCTCTCTATATATATATATATATATACATAGAGAGAGAGAGAGAGAAAAAGGTTCAAATGAGAACGATAATTTTTGAAGAAAACACTAGGGCCATTCTCAACCACTCATCCGGTCAATAAAGGCGACTTTGACCGAGTCACCCTCTTTTAATCATCTCCATTCTCCACCCACCCTCCATGAATCACATCAATCCTCCATGATTGTGTCCACCATAATCGAAAATGCGTGGCTGAGAATCGTCATCGCGTTTTCTTAAATTGATATTGTTCTCGTATGAACCTACCTCTCTTTAGGAGAAGGTTCAAACGAGAAGCATGTCAATTTAAAAAAAAGTGAGGAGCAATCTCAGCCACTCATCTCGTGGTTACACCGTTACAGTGGACGTGATCACGGAGGATTGACGTGATTCATGGGAAGGTAGAGATTATTAAAGGGGAGGACCTCTCAAAGCTGCCTTTGTTGACCGAGATAAGTGGTTGAGATTACTTCTCGCGTTTTCTTAACAAGTTATATTTTTCGTATGAATCTCCTTATATATATATATATATATAGAGAGAGAGAGAGAGAGAGAGAGAGAGAGAGAGAAAGAAAGAAAGAAAATAAAGGTTCAAACGAAAACATTAACTATTTCACCGGTTTCACGAAAACAGTCTAATTTCATATGATCCCAAGAAATTGTTCGCAATGTGTTTAGAGTCTATATTCAATTATGTGTGTTAAAGCATCTCTAATAGCTTTTTCTATAAAAAATTTAAAAGAACTTATTGTTATTAAACTTAAACTAAATTATAATCAACATTTAGAATTAAAGGAAAAACCCACATATTAATATTTTTTAAATTAATATATTTCTTTTTTAATAGTAAATTTACTTACGTTCAACTGACGCAATAGATGACGTCAGCAGCTGATTTGATGGAGAGCCTTGGAACTTGGTTGAAAAGGGCCCTCCAACTATGCTGTCTTACCAGAAGCCTCCACGTGTCACTAAAAAGAATCCAAATCATCCATAATCTACTAAACTCTAATTTCAGTCCCTAAGGTTTAATGAAAACTTTAAAAATACACCTAAACTTTAATAAATTCAAAAATAATCCTTTTTGTAGTTTTTATTTGATTCTGAAACCATTAGTCGGTCACTAACTTCTTTGACAATTTTTGATAGGATGAGGGACTGTTTAGGATCTTTACCTCTTTTCTTAAATGCCTTTAGAAAACACATATAAATAATTTATTATGTAATTCCTAACCATAATTCTATCAATGTTATTATGTTAGCATAGTTAGTTTAAAGAAATATATTTACATTAAGGTTCATCTTTAAATTTTTAATATGTGATTTACTCTTATTTCTTTTATAGACACTAGGACCAATAAGATAACTTATTCTATCATATATTTTCGTCAAAGAATTAACCTTCATTTTATAAGAATGTGAGAATACTATTTATTATGGTTAATCATATGGATATTATATTTGATCACATATGATACACATACGTTACTAAATCAGTAACGTGAATAACACCGAGTGTGACCTAGGTTGCGGGTCACGTACCTATTTCACTTTTATTATCACATGGATAAAAATGTTCTTGATGTGATACCATAATCCATTACGTGCGACTCCAAATCGTGACACATGCGATCTTTAGCATGGCCTATGTTGTATATGCACCAACAAGGTCCCTTCACATGTGATAAGTGTGTCATGACGTTTTAGCAAAATGGAGGTGTTCTTGCTTAAACCTCCACTTAGATATATATATATATATATACATATACATATGTGTAGAGAAATATTCAAACAAGAACAAAATCAATTTGCAAGAACAAAGGAACAATTCTGGATCACATGTGATATGGGTCCCACATAATAAAAAATCATATATGATTTAGGTGAGTCCCACCACTAAATCATATATGATTTTTTATTATGTGGGACCCACATGGGCCCACATCAATGTGGCTCAAAATGAGTTCCTTTGTTCTTGCAAATACCCTTGTTCTTGTATGAATCTACCTCCATATGTGTATGTGTGTATATATATAGGGTCAGGTTCAAATCAAAACTTGTTTTTATTGTGAATGTAAGGACAAACGAGAATGTGACACGTGACATATTCACTCTGAATTAATCATGTATTATTCAGAGTGAATACCACAACATGAAATGTTATTCAAAGTAAATAATACAACATTCTGTATTATTCACTCTAAATAACACTGAATGTTGTGTTATTCACTCTGAATAATACATGATTATTCGAAATATGTCACGTGACACGATCTCAACGGTCTCCACATTCACAATCAGATTTGAGTTTTCATTTCAACTTTTGTCTATATATATAGGAAAGTTCAAATGTGAACTCATCTTTCATTGTAAACGTGAGGACCAACAACTCGCACCACGTGGCAATCTGAATCGTCACCTAAGCCTTATTCAGTATGAATATCATGCAGAATAAATAAAGCTTTTATTCGGTCTGAATAAAGCGTGGATATTCAAACTGAATATTGCTATGTGGCGTGATACTACTGGTCCTCATGTTCACAATGAAAGATGAGTTCACATTTGAACATGACCTTCTATGTGGGTATGTGCCTTAAATAAACGGAAAACTGAGGAACACCCTCGTAGCCCTCCATATAGATCATTTGCACTTGTATATATGGGTATTTGTAATATGCACAAAGGCATTATGTACTTGTTCTACCCATATGCACAAGTGCATATGGTCCATATGAAAGGCTACAAGGGTGTTACTCGGTTTTTTGTTTATTTAAGGTTTTTCCTTGAACCTCCCCCCTCTCTCTCTATATATATATATATATGTGTGTGTGTGTGTGTGTGTGTGTTGGGATTATTCGAGAAAAAAACGATTAATGCAGCGGAATAAAAAACTGATAATTCCGATAGAGATCCAACCAAAACTAATCAGATACAATACAAGGGGGTTTTCCGATATACCTTTGAACTGGAAAGCTGGTGAGGGATATACCGCTACTGCAACACCTCGAGATTGGCTGCTAGTAGGGGTGTGCATGGTTCGGTTTGGTTCGGTTTTGAGGTAAAACCGAAACCAAACCGAAAATTTCGGTTTTTAGAAAAACCAAAACCAATCGGTTTTTCGGTTTTTGGTTTTCGGTTTTAAGTTCAATTTTCGGTTTTTAATTCGGTCTTTGGTTTTCGGATTTCAATTTTTTCTCCAAAAATCAAAATCCAAGATCATCAATTCCTGTTTATCACATCTGAATGTTTAAAAGATAGAGTTGGTGTTTTATAGAACTATGACATCAAATTTAATATTGACTAATTTAGATTATTAAGCGTTATCATCATCGTAGAATGACTTCAATTTATTATTTGTTTCATCATGTTTTAATATAAATGTTTTTTATGTGATGTCAACTCATTTGCATGGACTCAAGTATTTATGAGAATGATAATGCAAAAGGTAAAGTTATTAATTCGTCGAAAACTAAAAGAAAATTAGCAGAGCAATGGAGATAAATAAGAACTTATAAATAAGAAAATTATCAGAGAACTGGTGATAAATAAGAACTCAACATAATCTTTCAGTATTTACTAAATAACTAGGGTAAATCTAAAAGAAGTATTTATTCGGTTCGGTTCGGTTTTTTCGGTTTGGTTTTGAATCATAAAACCAAACCAAACCAAAAAAGTCGGTTTTTGAAATTTTAAAAACCAAAACCAATGGTTTTGGTATTGGTTCGGTTTTTCCGGTTTGGTTTTTTCGGGTTTTTTCGGTTTCGGTTTTTTCTTGCTCACCCCTAGCTGCTAGACCGTCTAGGATTATTCAAACCTGACTGGTTTGAATATGTGTGTGTGTAAAATCGATGGAGAGAGAGAGAGAGGTTTAGGGTTTTTCTCTAGGTTTCTTTTCTTGATCAGAAAGACTAATGAATTTGAATGAATGAAAACCCTTAGGTTTAGCCTTTATTTATAAACTTAAATAAGGCAGTACCCAATTAAGAAAGCTCGTTTTGATTAAAAGCCCACGAGACTTTTAATCAAACTAAAACTCTTATTATTTAATTAACAAACTATTAATTAAATATATAACCTTAAATTAATTTAACTTTTAATTTAATTTCCATAAATATTTAAACTAATATTTATCATTAAATAATAAATAAATAATTTATTATTTAATCTCTCTCATTTAATAATTAAACTTAATTAATTATTTCACACACAATTTAACTAATCTAAATGATCTCTATTTTGGTGTGGAGGTCGAAGCTTTCTGGTAATGGAGTTTATTATGTTAGAGACCTCAGGCTTCTAATCGACTCCAAAGTGACGTCCCAACTGTCCAACCCCACGGTCTGGTTGCATATGGTTCCTCTTAAAATTATTTGCTTCGTGTGGAGAGCTTGTATTGATCAGATCCCTTCAGCGGCGGCTTTGGCGCGTAGAGGTGTCTTTATCGGTAACACCTCTTGCGTGTTTTGTAACTCTGGGATTGATGATGCCGACCACTTCCTGGTTAAATGTCCTTACACGGTGATCGCTTTGAATTGGATCTTTAAGTGGTGTGGTATACAGACGCAAACCTTTTCCACGGTTAGAGATCTCACTAATTTCGCTGCTAACTGGGGTAATTGCCCTAAGAAGAGGAAAATCTTTATCGCCATCTGTTACGGTTTGCTTTGGTGTATATGGAAAGCGAGGAACGAGGCGGTGTTCAACAAGGTGCGCATTTTGCCGTTTAACATAGCGGATAGCGTCGTTACTTTGGTGTTTAGCTTTGTTGCTCATAGAGGTAATTTCGGTAAAGTTATCTAGGCTAATTGGTTGTGTTGCCCCTTTGATGTCTTGTAATCTGTTGTTTGTTTTTTCTTTCCCGGCCTTTCTCCTTTAAGGCTGTGGTTAATAAATCCGCCGGTTCCAAAAAAAAAGCAGTGTGACCCACTAGTGTCTTATAACATTGGACACGGTAAACCCTATTACTGTCTTGAACATAATTCTTTCAATATGTGTGTGTGTGTGGAATAGTTAAAACAAGATCGCCTTCGTTTTACGTGAAAGTGAGAATACCTTTTAATATAGGCAATCACGTATGACATTATAATCGATCACATGTGATATTAAATCAAAGTCATTGATCACCTTGAGTGCGACTTAGGTTGAGGGTCAAGTCACCCTTACTAGGCTCTCTCCCATGTATCCATCAATGTGATACCAAATTAGAGACACATACGACCTTTGGCGTGGCCAAAGTCTCAAGATACGTTGTTTGCACACCAACAAGCCCCCTAACGTGTATTATCAAATGTGATGAATGTGTTCTCACGTTTTAACAAATTGGAGGTTTTGTTCTCGTTTAAACCTACACACATACACACCCATATAGCATTATAACAACCCAAATTTACAAATTTTGCATTATAGGAACAATTTTACAAAATTTCTTATTGCATTTTACTTTATTTGATGCAATTAATTAACATTATTTTTTTTTAACTTTTTAACTCTTGTTACAAGATATTGATAAAACTAATGTTCGTTGGTAAGATTATTATTTTTTGTTTATTTTATAAAATATTTTGTATGCTTAATATATCAAAATATCACATTTATTACTTTAAATAGAAGTTTAATGAAACAAAAAGGCAAGAAGGTTTATGTCAAAAGTGACACATTTGTAGGGTTGATAATGTTATTGGGTTCTCTAGTGTTGATGTGAGTTTGTCATGATGGTGTATGGACATGATCATGCTCATCTTGAAATCTTTTTAACTATGAAATCATGACAAAAATATTATCCCCATGTCATCATGTGATTTTATATTTTATTTTATCCAATTGAAATACAAATATTTTTCTTTACCACGATGAATTTATATCGAATAGTTTTCTCCTACTTCAAAAAATGTTGCAAGAAACGACAATCATTAGATTTAAGATCACATTATATTAAAATTGATCGAACTTGTCGCTTTATTTATTGTTGTTGTGAATTATGTGCTAAGCCACTTGTATCATCCTTGAGTGAGGGGGTCGGGTTCCATTCGGATGGCGCAGCACACCGCTACTCTTATAGCAACTTTTTATTATTTTAGAGGACTAGTCATTACTTATATTATTAACATATGCACCACAATTAATATTTCAATGAACTTTTAAGCAATCAATTATGCTATTGATGAAAGGTATTAAAATAATATATTTTTTCTCTTCATTTAGTCATTTTAAAAAATTCTCTATATTAAGAGTTTTATTCAATATTTTAAAAACCGGGTTTTTAGTTGAACCGGTATGATTATTGGTTCGACAGGTTCCATTACCCCCACCCCCCGTTCCACTACCTCATTCTAGTCATTGGCTCAAGTCCTCAACGTGCAAGATGAACCAATCCACTCCTCGATTTTTGTTGGGTCTATTACTCTATTTTCAGTCTGTTTCTACTTTATTCATGTCGACCATCACTGTAACAATAAATTGATTCAAAAATGAATTAAAATGGTTGAAAAACATAATACAACATATAATACATATAGAAAAATATAATTTTAATTAATATAGACACGTGGAGGTGAGGTATGTTGGAGATCCATTACCCTAACCAACTTTCACATGTCAAGAATCCATGGCCTGGACTTCGTACCCATGTTTACAGGAAATCCCTAAACCCTAAGTGGGGTCAATGAACCGGGTTCCTTATCTAGAGGAGGAAATCATCATATGAACTTATCAGTTAGTTTAGTAAACATAACATAAACACAAATAACTATAGCTTTCATATGTATTATTCGACAATAATCGTAAATACTAAATAAACAGATTAAAAATGTCACTCGCAATTTTTTTTAAAAGAAGTTGAGCCCTTAGCCGAAGGTTAAATTTTTCATCAATCTTCCTCATGTTGATGATTTGAATTATAAAATTTGAAAGGAGTCAAAAATAAGTTACAACCCATTATCTCTTCTGCCTCTTGTAAATCTTATATCTTATTCTTTATACCCTTTTCGTTTCAATTTCGAACTTCAACATCACTATAACCCATAGTTGTCAACTGTCATCGTCACTCTCATTACTTATAGTTGCTCCTCTATGACCTATAAACTTTTAAATAATTAATTATGATATTTTTGAAAACTATTAAAATATGGTCTACTTTTCCTATTTTGAAATTTTAGAAAATTATCTATATTCTTTTATTTTTGATAATGAAATAAAAAACTCTTGAAATATTTCAGTAAATAAAAGTGTTCCTTTTTTTAATTTTTTTTAATAAACTGTTAAAATGCTTTTAAATTTTAAAGTTGTTAAATGAATGCAAAGCGATGGATAGTTGAAATTTGCTTCTTTAAGTTATTTATTACATAAACGTTTAAATTGTTTTTTATAAACAAAACCACCAATTATTTGAACATCCCACTTGCAAACAATTAATTTTAGTATTACTTGAAGTTTCCCTAAAATAACTTCTTCTTTTAAAAGAAAAAATTTACAACCAATGGCCAGTCATGGCTGTACAAGTGTACATATGAAAAAAGAACTAATAAAAAATAATGAAATAATGTAAAATAATTATAAAAATGATAAATTTCAAGGTATCACAAGTACAATTTTTTTTCAACTTTGCATATGGTGACAAGTGACAACTCATCTCTCCAAGGTCGTACGTAACGGCGCTCCAGGTTAAGTGACTTCCAACCCGTCGGGCTGGGCACCGACAACGGCTTGGGCAGGCTGGGAGCTTGAGCGGGTGTGCCACACCGTTATCTTTTGTATGTGTTGTGTGTAGGAGGGTTGGGTACTAATTAGAAGAGGGTTCTACAGGGTTAATTGTAGAGTTGGGAAAAAGCTGATGTAGAAGCTGATGTGGCAGTGAAATTGGGAGGGTTGAAAGGGTTGAAAATGTTCTCATATGTCACTTAAGAATTTGTTATTGGAATATAAACTTTGGAACTCCAAGGCATGATATAAAAATTAAAAAACACAATTTAAAATGTTTAGGGGGCGGTTTAGAAAACTTCCTATAAATATAACACACTTCCAATAGGGTGTTTTTGTAAATTAAGTTTGTTTTTTAGTCTTTATGTAGTGATTCTTACTTCTTAGGCTTTATGTGGATAACTAATTGATAAGTTAATTGTTGCTTGAAAAACTAATAGAGGAACTAATTACATTACACAAGAACTATTTGAAAAAAAATTAAAAGTGATCAAAAAAGACATATTAAAAAACCCTAACACTATTAAATATAATTTAGTTAATTTACTAATAATATAATATGTTAACTAATGTAGACCATATGGTAAAACCCTATTGTCTCTAATAGTATAATAATACCTCTAGATATAATAATTAAAACATTACTTTGATTTAGAGATATTCTCAAAATCTTTGTTGTCTCTAAGATTTTGGAGAGAATTTGCACAATTTCTTTCCAATTAAAAGCCATGAAGAGTACATTGATTTTAAAAGGATATTATAAGTCTACTTATCAAACAAAAAATAACAAACGATATTAGTTTATATCATTTAACTTTTTAAAGAATATAATGTTTACACATTCTCATTCGAACAATAGAAAACTTTTTTATAAATTCTTCAATTTTTATATTATAAAAATCGTGATACCTTTAACTCGATAAAAATATCAAGTATGTCACTATGTCATTCATTATTGTATACGAAAATTTAAAACAAAGCATGGTCCTAGAGTTAGAGGGGCCAAACTTTTTATATAGGAATTCAAATATTAATTTTTTTTGTTGGCTACATTAAGAAGGCGTAAAAGCGGAGGGGATCCATGGCCCCATGGCCCTTAAAGGCCTTCGGTCATTGTAATGGTTTACATTAGTTCAGAAATAATATTCCTGATAAATAGTTCGAAACATAAGATCAGCATACAAGTATAGAAAAATCTCTATGTTTCTTCATAGGAGTTGCAAAAACAAGTAAGACCACATAATATCAGTACTTTAGAATGGGGTGGCAAAGGATCGTCAGGGGTCACCTTATAATATGAATACAACTGATGAAACGTCTTATAATTCCACTAAACTAACGGATATACTTTAGAGTATCTTGCATCATCCGGGAAAAACCGACCACAATTATAACAAACGAACATGATGTTAAGTTTTCGAAATTGCGTTTGGTTTACTTGATTATTTTTTCTTGTAACATTCTTTTATTGTTTGAAATTGAAAGGAAATTAATGGGCTGTGTTAACGAAAGAAAAGTCCAGTGGGCCTTATTTGAAGGGGACTTCACATTTCTATAATTAATATATCATTTTGGAGTTTGGCAACTTGGGATTAAATTTCATGGGACATAATTAATTGGGTAAGCTAGCTGATAGCTGATAATTATGTTGAATGCAAAAAATTTCAAATTTTTTTGGTTGATTTCGAAAGTTTTTTTTTTTTTTGGTTTTTTGATTAATTTCGAAATAGTTTTTTTTTTGTTAATGGGCCCCCATACGAAAAATCAGTGGGAAAACCTAGCTTAGAATTAAAAAAATATACTGCTTTTAACCTTAAAATATTGAAGTTTTAAGATCGTGGAGTGCTTTCCCCTATCTCTACTAACCTACATCCGTCTTGTGAGCTAAGGTCGTCTTATCTATTGAGTTTTGTATTTTGAACAATTTTAGATCCCAAATTTACTTGTTCTTGGAATATGAATTTATACAACACAAAATGTGAGCCCGTCTCAAGGAATGCTTATGGTTTATTTCAAAATCCAAACATCTATTTAATTTCAAAATTTGTTTGATCAAAACAAAAACAACTTTTCTGATATTCTTTTTATTTGTCATTTTAATCATTTTTTTTACTTGTAAGATTTACAATATGATGTAAAATTTTATATTATATTTTGACGATCTATGGTTTTAATATGGTTGGAATAAATACATCTCCAATTGAGGGTTTTGTAAGAATCCTCTTTTTACATATTTTTTGTTGTTATTTCATCTCCAACTCATCAAATTGATAATTATGTTAGAAGTTTGGTTATCGGTTCAAAGACATAAGGCATTCCGTAGCACATGTGGTTTTATGAAGTAAAAACAACAAAATAGAAAAACAAATGGGGTGTTTGACTTAAGGTATTAAGTAGTAACTAAAGAGAAGGACATATATATGAGTTTTATAGCTTTAGAGGGACATATAAGTAGTTTTAACAAATATCTTAAATATCTGACAAACCCTAACAAATATCTAATTTCACACCACCAACACAACAACAGAAGCAAAGTTATTTAATAACATAAAAAAAGATGAACTTCTTTAATTACATGATCTATGTATTGAAGATGCTTTAATTACACCTTTTATGTCCTATTTTTGAGTTTTTGTAAGGGAAAATTGCCGAAAAAGGTAACATAAATGTCCAAAAAATCCAATGTAGGTAACGTACATTTTTTTTTGCCAAGAAAGGAGTATACATTTAATTTTGTAAAAATTAGGGGAACATACGACGTGCATTACCTGCTTTTTCTCTTCATTTCTTCAAGTTTGACTCTTGTATTTGGGCATATATCATCTGTCCAGCTTTCTCCTTCATTCCTTTGATTGAAAAAGCAGGTAATCCAGGTGGTATGTTCCCCTAATTTTTACAAAATTAAATGTATACTCCTTTCTTGGCAAAAAAAAATGTACGTTACCTACATTGGATTTTTTGGACATTTATGTTACCTTTTTCGGCAATTTTCCCTTTTTGTAAAGGAGGAAAATGGAAGAATTTCTATCGAAATCAATGAAATTATGTTCAGGAAAAAAAAAAGGTTTTGAAGAGATTAAAAAAGTAACTTTTTTTTTTCTTCTAAAAATCATCCTCCCAAAAATGAATTAATTTGGAATGATAACTTTCTTATTCTCTTTCTTCCCTTACACCCTGTTCTTGAATTTTTTTTAGCAAAAGAAAAGAAAGTAATCGAAAAGAAACTAGAAAATTGTGTTCTTTAGTTTCATTTAACAAAAGAAAGAAAATAAAAGGAAGTGATTTGGAGGGAAGTTTACGCTTATTTTATCTTAAATCTTATCATCCAAAAAATAAGAAGATTTGGAAGGAAAAGGAAAGGATTCCCTTTCCCATTTCCTTTTATTCCCTTCTGTAATTAAACTCGAAAAACAAAAAAATAGAGTGTTAAGAGCATCCACATTGGTGGAACCGTTAAGAACCTCACTTTGCTACATCATTATCAACTCAACAAACTAAGAGCATCTCCAATGGAGGTTCTTAAAAGAACCTCATTTTTGCACTTTTTATTGTCACCTCATTTCCACCTAATTAAAATAAGAACTCTTATTAAATGCCACAATGGTAGTTCTTATAAGAACCTCTTTTGTGGGACCCATGCATCTTTTAAACACATAATTTTAATATTTATAAAGTTAAGAGAAAAAAATAAAAACTAGTAATATGTCACTTCATATCAAATATCAAGGTAAGAACCAAGGTTCTTAAATAAAAACTAGAAGCAAATGAGTTCTTATAAGAACTCTCCACAATGGTAGTTCTTACAAGCAATTGCACTTTTTGCTTGTAAGAACCTAGCATTGGAGATGCTCTAAGAACCTCTTTAAAACTCTATAATAGAGGTTTTTACAAAAACCTCACATCCTTTTTCTTATTTATAATATACTTTTTATTTATGTAAACTCATATATATAACAGAAAAGGAAAATATTATAAGAGCATCCACAGTGATAGAATCTCCAAGAACCTTACTTTCCATATTTTTTTCATGCCACATCATTGCTATCTCAACAAACGAAAAACCTCCTTAAAACTCTACAATGGAGATTCTTATTTATAACAAAAAATTTTATTTATGTAAATTATTATACAACCGAAAATGAAAGTATTACAAGAACTTGGGTTCTTGTTCAAGCACCCGGGTTCCAATAAGAACCTGTGACTGGACAAGAACCTCTGTCCCACAATGGAGGTTCTTGTAAAAACCCAAATAAAGACCTCATGAAGAACGTCCATTGTGGATGCTCTAAAAGCATCCATAGTGGTGGAACCTCCAAGAACCTTACTTACCATATTTTTGTCTACCATGTCATTGTCATCTCAACAAACCAGAAACTCCTTAAAACTCAACAATTGAGGTTCTTACAAAAACCACACTTACTCTACTTATTTATAATATAATTTTTATTTATGAAACTATTATATAACAGAAAATGAAACTATTACAAGAACCTAGGTTCTTGTTCAACAGCCGGGTTCCAATAAGAACCTGTGACTGGGCAAGAACTTCTGTCTCATAATGGAGGTTCTTGTAAAAACCCCAATAAGAGCATCCACAATGGTGAAACTTTTAAGAACCTCACTTACCATATTTTTTCATGTCATGTCATTGTCATCTCAACAAACGAAGAACCTCCTTAAAACTCTACAATGGAGATTCTTACAAAAACCTCACTTTCTTTTTCTTATCTATAACATAATTTTTATTGATGTAAATTATTATATAACCGAAAAGGAAAGTATTACAAGAACTTGAATTCTTGTTCAAGCACCTAAGTTCCAATAAGAACCTGTAATTAGACAAGAACCTCTGTTTCACAGTGGAGATTCTTGTAAAAATCCCAAATAAAAACCTCGTGAAAAACCTCCATTGTAGATGCTATAAGAATCTCACGAAGAAACTCATTGTGAATGCTATAATAAAAAACCTACAATTTGGGGTTTCTTTCTACTTTCTAGTTTAGAAATTTCTTACCAAGAAAGAAATGGTCAATCGGAGACAATGTCTAATTCGAATCTAAATCAAATAAAAGTCAACCATTTTTCTAGTCAATCTTTCTCCCAAATTACGTTATTCTCCTTAATTTCTCCATCCATCGCTTTCAAATGCAACTCTCAAAAACCCTCCCAATTTCTGGGTTTCATTAATTTTCTTCACAAAATAAATAATTAAGAATTCATCGGAAAAGTAGCAATGAGGCCGGAAACGGTGACGCTGATTCTGGTGAACTTGGCCGGAATTATGGAAAGGGCCGATGAGTCATTGCTGCCGGGGGTTTACAAGGAGGTGGGTCAAGAGCTCCATGCCGACCCGACCCGATTGGGTTCGTTGACCCTTTTCCGATCCATGGTTCAGGCCGCCTGTTTCCCTCTGGCGGCTTACTTGGCCGTCCGCCATAACCGGGCCCACATCATAGCTTATGGTGCTTTCCTTTGGGCTGCTGCTACTTTTCTTGTTGGTTTCTCTTCTTCCTTCTTTCAGGTTAGGTTTCATTGTTGAAAACTCCATTTTTGGTCTCTTTTTTAAACTTGTTTAGTAAAGGGTGTTTTTGATTGGTTTTTGAGGTTCGAAAGTGCTTATTGAGTTATGGCGGTGGAAAAAAAGAGGTTTTGAAATAGGGTTTTGGTTAGCTTTTGTGGTGGTAAAATCAATAAGGGTATGTTTGGCAAACTAGCTGATAAGCTAGCTGGTAGCTGATAAGTTAGCTTATGAACAAATTATGTTTGGCAAAAACTGGCTTGTTAGTATGTAAAATGACCAAAAAGGGTATTTTTAAAATTAATAATTACTATTAATAAGGGTATAATCGGGAAAAGCTTCAAATCAGAGTAGTGTTTCAAAAAGCTAGCTTATAGTACATGTTTGGATGGACTAGCTTATAAGCTAGCTTTTTCTTTTTGCCAAACACGGCCTAAGTCAATAAGTTGTTTTTAACAGGCGTTTGGCTTAGTAAACAGCCTTGCTAAAAAGCACTTGGAAAAGTGTTTTTGGGTTTATCCAAACAAGCTTAGGGGCCGTTTATTTGAAGCTTACCCGGTAAGTACTTATCGGGTCAGTTTACCTTACGGGATGAACATGGCAAGGACTAGAATCTTATCCGATAAGAGTGAAACCGAGAGTCTTACCCAACAAGTGAGATCGACAACTCTTATCCGATAAGAGCCTGCCGAGTAAATTGATGCATACAATATTGAGGAACTAAAGTATTGTCTAATATGGTAGATGATAGTGTTCATTTTTACCCGTAAGCACTTATCGGGTAAGTGTTTAAGTAAACAGCCCCTTACTGACTTATAAACAAGTAGTTTTGAAAAACAATCCCAAACACCATCTAATATTATCATGCTTTTTTTGATCAAATTGTTCATAGAGATTGTGAATTTAAATGAATGAATGATTTTTTAATCGAATTACGGAATCCAATGGATTTGTATATTGGGTATTGGGTTTTCCATCAATAAAGTTGTGTCTGTGTTATTTTTCTTCTTTTGGTATAATAGTTTATGAGTATTATGAGTACGTAAAACTGATTTACGAGTATGTAAAATGACCAAAAATGGTATCTTAAAAGTATAATAGTTAATGTTAATAAGGTTATAAACTTATAATTGGAAAAGCCTCCCTAACACGCTACTCCAAGTAGTGTTTTAATAAGCTAGCTTATGGTCCATCCATAGACGTACTAGCTTATAAGCTAGCTTATTTTTGCCAAACGCAGCCTTAACGGGAGTGACATGTTTGGGAAAATTTTGGTTTTCTACATAAAGCTCTCTCCTAGAAACTTACCGCAATAGCCATTAGCTCCGTCACTTTCTATATCATTATCCCACTACCAAGTATTCATGTATAACTGAACGAATAAGTTGTAGTCTCGTTAAACTTGTTAAACTATTAACAAACTAACATGCTAAGCATATTAGCCCATTATATCGTATCCCACATGTACGTAGGCTTGACCTCTACTCAAAGAAAAAGAGTAACAGTATCGGTTTGAGGAAAAATACAAAAGATAGAAAGCTAGATAAGATGATGTATGCGGAGTTGACTTCTACCCGATGAAAAAAGCAAAACTGATTTTTCCCGAGGATCGCCCCCAACCCAAAAAGAAAAGCTTAAAAGAGCGAAACGACATGTAAGATGATCTACTCATGAGAAGAACAAGAGTAGTGTTTCTTGAAGACCCCTTGCTTGTGGAAAATGTATATAAGAAGGAAGACGGATAAGTTTTAAGGGACGTTTGTTTTTTAAAAGATACCTCTTAAGACCTGAAAATTAAGTGGTTTGCAGACTTAAGACTATTTGTTTTATTTTAAGAAAGTCTCAAAACATTAAACGTCCTATCGTCCTCTGAAATTTTAAGAGGTGTACCATCTACCACTTATTTTTTAGACGTGAAATTAGACTTCAGACTATAGACCTATTAAAAACCAAACGACACTTTAGAAAACTAGTCACAAGTAAGGAATAACATACAATCTTTAGTAGTCATGGGATTCTCCTATTCTAAGTAGAACTTTTGTCTAAAGCCTTTGTCTATTTTCAGGTTGCGATATCTAGGGCTTTGAACGGTATCGGTCTCGCGATAGTTGGACCGGCTATCCAATCTTTAGTAGCCGATTCGACCAACGATGAAAACCGTGGTATGGCTTTTGGGTGGCTGCAGCTAACTAGTAATCTCGGCGCGATCATCGGTGGATTTCTTTCGTTATTGTTAGCATCCACCACGTTTATGGGGATTTCCGGTTGGCGAATCGCCTTTCATCTCGTCGGAATCATCAGTGTTGTTGTGGGGATCTTGGTGCGCGTTTTTGCCGACGACCCACGTTTCTCGGGAGGCGTAGAACCTCAAAACGACCAAAAGGGTCGGTCTTTATGGTCGGGAATCAAAGATTTGATGCGGGAAGCGAAATTGGTGGTGAAGATTCAATCGTTTCAGATCATCGTGGCTCAGGGTGTCACGGGCTCGTTTCCGTGGTCCGCATTGTCGTTTGCGCCGATGTGGTTGGAGCTAGTGGGTTTCTCTCACAAGAAAACCGCTTTCTTGATTTCATTATTTGTGGTCGGTAATTCACTTGGGGGTTTGTTTGGGGGTCGGGTTGGTGATCTTATGTCGAAGCGGTTTCCGAGCTCTGGGAGGATTGTTTTGTCGCAAATCAGCTCGGCATCCGCTATTCCGTTAGGGGCGTTGCTTTTGCTGGTATTGAAGGACGATCCATCGACTTTGTTTGCGCACGCTTTTGTGTTGTTTGTCATGGGTTTCTTCATCTCGTGGAACGGGCCGGCCACAAACAAGTAAACGTTCTTAACTCAAGTCATCTTGTCATTGTGTTTTCTTAGATCAATTTGGTTTTATTGGATTTTTAATTGTCATCCAACAGCCGATCGAATCAATTTTCGATATTGAAACTTTGGAGCTGATCCAATCCAATTTTGGTCGACGGTTATAATTCGATCAAATATAAATTTAGGGGAGGCAATTGTGTCGTGTTCGGGTTGGCGGGTCTGGAAAGCTCAACCCGGACGCAACCCATATAATTAATCATGTGACATTGATCAACCCATATATTTTAAAATGATAAACGGGTTTGCGGGCCAACCCGCGAACCCATGTCAACCCGAACACGACCCATATAATAAACGGGTTGACGGGTCAGAAAATTCAACCCAAAATCGTTTATTTTCGTGTTGGGTCGAGAATTGCCATCCCTAGATATCAATGGCTCGTAAAATTTGTGGTAACCTGGTGTCTACAGTCCAATTTTTGCAGAGATCGTACCCGAGAAATCACGAACGAGCATCTACGCATTGGACCGATCGTTCGAGTCGATTCTCTCGTCATTCGCTCCTCCGATCGTGGGTATACTGGCTCAACATGTTTACGGTTACGTTCCCGTTGAAAACGGTTCAGAAAGTATCGCGACGGACAGAGGTAACGCGAGATCGTTGGCTAAAGCTCTATACGTCTCAATCGGGGTTCCAATGGCGTTGTGTTGTTTCATCTACTCGTTTCTGTATCGGACATACCCGAGAGACAGGGAACGAGCCCGGATGGAAGCTCTTATTGAAGCCGAGATGGAGACGATGGACTCGGACGACCGAGAAGGGAAACCGGGGTACAAATTCGACGATGACTTTTACGACGATGATCAAATGAGCATGGAGATGGAGTATGGTGGTGGAGATGATTCAATTGGGTTGGATGAAAGTGATGAGAAGGTGTTGCTTTATAGACAATTGACATTTGCAAATATGGTGGCATAAGTATATAAAAGACAACCATGGTGGTGCACCATGGCTCGTGGGTTCGAGATGGTTGTTAACATGGCTCGAACCCATGATGAATACGGTTCATAGTTATAGCATTCAGGTATAGAAAAATGGTTCAATGGTTGTAAAAAAGGAGAACTTCAATTTTGGTATATTTTCTGACATGTAGGCCAGAATGTTTATTCAAAATTTTGGTATATTTTTCTAAGCATGTTTTTTTTCGGAACGGTGTCTTGGGTTATGTCTAAACTCAACTTTTCACACGATATTCCGCCTTATATATTTCGTATATTAATCTACAAATGAAATGGAATTGCTGTATTTATTTAAGTTCAGAATCTACAATTGAAGTTTTGCTTACATTTACATAAATCTATCAATTATTGTGAACGAATAATGTACAACAATTGTTACGAGACTATCGGTGTTGATCCGATCGGAAATGTTTTTCAGGTGGGTTTTCGGGCAGAGATCATAACAAACCGTCTGTTTCTGACACAGGTATAATCTACCAGTCCACACGTTGAGCATAGATCTTTTAGTTCACGCTCAGATAGGTACACACGGCTCCCGGATATCTGCCCGATACTCTACAATTACAGAAACAAGAAATCTGATTTCATTTTGAAATAGGAAAAGAATTCCGCAGTTTGATCACATTTTACTTTCTGTTTCCACGGGGATGTTAGAGAGATGAAACTAAATGCATACCTGGCGTATAGGCGACATAAATGGGATAAATGAATAAGGGCCATCGAGTATGAAGGTGGTGGCGACAAAAACTCCTCCGGGTCGTAAAATTCGACTTATTTCAGCTACCTGTTATATGGCATACGACTAATAATCTGAAGATGAATACAAAGATAATCGAGCCAAAATACAAGAAACGAGAATAGTTAAATACATCATTATTCAATGGAATTCCTTGGTACCCCAGATACCGTTGGGCCAATTATCCTTTGGTACTCAAACTATCTTCTTGCAGTCCAAATTGACAATTCCCATTATCCCATGAAAATTGTAACATATGCAATTTTAAGAAATTATTTGATCATTTATGAAATGTGAAAATATCCTTCATTAGTTTTTCTAGTTATTTCACTAGGCAAATAGGTACATCATGAGACTATTATTCTAGACAAGTTCTAAAAATTCAACCTGAAACATATAATTTGCAATTATTCAAACTTTTCACTGATTTAACTGTGCATACTATACCACATATATCTTATCATTAGAACTGAGTGACAGCAGGAGGTGAGAATGTGCACTACAAAAAATCACTAAACGAATATCATACGAATAGAAGTCTAAAGACGGAAAAGGAGATATTTACAGAATACTTACACCAGCAGATGGTGAGGGCCAACAGTGCAGAGCTGCACCAGCATGCACGGCATCTATGGAGCTTGAAGCGAACGGGAGTCGTGCAATATCAGCTCTAACCAATATTAAGTTCCTAAAAATACATGTTGCCAACAGAAAATACATCTCAAAATCGATATAAAAATAAGCTCATTGCAGAATTTGCAGAAGTAAATATATGAAAACCAGCTTTCTACTCTTTCGATATGTTTTCCTCCTGCTTGATGAAGTCATAACACTGCTTTAACATGCTCTCCGAGAAATCTAGAGCAACAACGAGAGAAAACAGCCCGCTTTTTGCAAAAATCCTCGAGAACATTCCACTAGCACAGCTGGCATCAATAATGCTTCCTCCGACTATTGGCTTAAGATAATCTTTCATCATATCAAACTGTAAAGAAATGGTTACAAAATAATATCAAATTTCCAATTACCATACACACATATATATGATTATATCAACTTCTGAAAACAAAGTCACGCAAAGTCGGATGAAGTTTCTTTTTGAACGCCATAAACAGTTTATAATTTCAAACTCGTAGCAAATGCTGCCAATAGATTTAACTTAAGACTTTTCTGCAGTAAATATGTTCAACAAGATCTTTGAAGATATCAAAAGCCAAGGGGGAGGGCATATCACCTCTTTCTCTGGTCCCGGGAAACCACCCCATAATGAAAAACCTTGTCGCCAACCCCTCTCATACAGGAATGATACTAGAGGCAACCTGCATCAGCAAATGCATAACGTTCATTGCTCCATAAATGAGTTCGATTTTTTTAGACTCTGGTGTCTGGCACACTTTGACCAACTTGTCCACAAGATTCATGCAAAACACCCTCTCCATGGACCATACTGAACAAATTTTAGGCCTTCAGGTCAACGGCAAAGGAAGTGATAGTACCTAGCGGAAGTCAACCCTGAAACCTTAGGTCACATTGGACATGGTAAATTGGTCCTTGTATCTAAAAATCTTTCTTACCAAGAACACTTAGGGATTGTTTACTCTTTTTTTCCATTAAGCCCTGTATAAAGTATCTGAATAAATTTGTCTGGTTGAGGGATAGGAGACCAATCACCAATGGGTTTGAGGGAGGGAAAAAGAGAGGATTGGAGTATTTTTGGGGCATTTTTGGTATTATTTTGTTCGAGGTGGCTTAATGGGGACAAATGAGGGGTCTTGGCTTATTCCATACAGCCATTTTGGCTTAATGTCTTAAAAATAAGCCGTAAAGAAACACTCATGTATGACTCAGAGAATAAGCTGCTTAGGTCATTAAGCTCATAGGTTGAATTCCGTCATGGGTGACCTCATCTTCTGGCATAACCATGTTCATACAATGTTATGGAGATGGTTGAAACAAAGTTTTTGGTATTTGTCAGGTACTTTGTTATGTTGGTTATATGCATTTTGTATTACAAATAAAGTTTGTGGTATTTGTCAGGTACTTTGTTATGTTGGTTATATGCTTTTGTATTTTAAACAATGTTAAGGATGCATTTTATTTTGGTTTGTGAAGTATAAGTGTAGTTCAATTAGAAATGAATTAAAGCTTATTATATAAATTACCCGAATTCATTGGTTCACTAGTAGACCATCGCATATACAAAATCAATTGGATAAATTAACCACCACGAAGTTACCTGAAATTGGTTACCATGGGTACCCAATTGTCGAGTAATCCTTACCCACTAGAAACTACAACCTCATATTGCAACAAGTCCGTCTCACTATTCCCACCCAGACGGCTTCCAAAAGTTATTCAGATTAAGATTCGCCTATGGTCCAGGATTTTACTAATGGAAGTTCATGAAGGCTGGGTAAGTGATTTCAGTACCTGAAAACCTCAGAAGAAGCTGGCATATTTTCACCATACTTCTTGGAGCCACTAGCTACTGTTAGATCAAGATGTGTTCCATTACCACCGTAGGCCTTTTTACAGTTGCTGCATTTTAGAATAGAGCGAGGGGTAGAATCTCTGCAGTGAATATGAAAGAAAAGAATTAGCATGCTAGTTCACAGAAAATAACATTAAATTTTAAAAGTACGCAAAACAAATGGCTATATAGAATAAGAGAAACATATAAAAATGTCAAATTGACTAATAAAAAGGAACTATCTTCCATTCATGACAATAGATCTAACTTACACTGAGAAAACCGGATCACCATTCCATATTAACGTGTCATAACAAATGGGGCAAGCCAGTACCTGTTTCTTTGCCTTGGCCTCATTTTCATTCACATCGGTTGCCTGCATAAACGTAAACAAGTTTAAGAATAAAACAACGCAGTAGCTCAGCAAGTTCATATCAGTAGTTCATTATGAAGTGCAGTACAAGTATGTGAGTAAAAAAATCAACCCATGGCATGTGTAAATGGAGCCGAAAATTAAATGTTATATCACTATTCATTAAATGACTATTGTTGCATTCTTCCCATATTGTGAAAAACCTATATGCGCGTTCAAACGTCATTGCTTCTTTTTATATAACTTATAAAGTTCAGATCAATCAAATTTTATCGATTTTATAAAATTTACGCCAATCATCATGTGAATATACTGAATATTGATTGCTCCAATACCAGGAATGCTTATTTTGCAACATATATAATCCATTTCTTCCATATTCCATCACCAGTGTTATCATACTTTTGTTCATTCCAGTTGACCCTATTAGCATACTTTTGTTCATTCCACCTAATGGTCCCATTTCCATATATGTCGATGAGTTGAGAGAGAGGGTCCACAAAATAATGTCAAGTTGTCCATCACCAATTCACCATCATGAAGGATCTAAACTTTTAGAATTACACCTGGGTTCCTTGTGAAATAATAGGCAACCTATATTAGGAAATTATCAGGTTCTAGAAGGATAGAGCAAGAATTTCATCACCACACTAGATATATCAAGTGGCTTCATTGAATCTAAGTTTAACTGTTTACAGTTGGGTTCACATAGTATTGGATTTGCAGGATTCGTAAATCTATAGTTGTTAATCCATGAAAGTGGTCGAGACCTGTTATATTTATTTTCATGTATCAAGAATTGAATAGTAGCCATGCTTCAACTTTTTCTAATATACTTTCTATAGCATGTATTGATACAAAAGAGCAAAAGCAATCATTCTAGTGACTTATTCATCAAATACACTTGTATTACTCTCAAGTGTGGTTGCCCATTAATCATTCATTATGACTTTAGCAAATGCTAATTAAAGGAAGAAAAAATAATCCTATTAATGGAAATTAGTTTGGGATTAGTGAGCTCTACAGTCTACACAAAGTCAACTCACACACAAAACATGATGTAAAGTAAGAAATCATGTGATTATGAATCAATTTGACTAAGCAAGAGTGATTCACCAATAAATCATGAATCAAACTGGATTTTGATTTGAATCGCGTTCACATCATTTACTTTATGAATCAAGATAGATTTGTCAGTCTACGGCAAAAAAGCATACGATTTGACATCTCTACATACAACAATGGGGCATAATACATGAAACATATACATTAATGAGATCTGCTCATTTGGTATCCTGTCTAGCAGTTTGGTACTAGTCTAAAATTCCAAAAATCACTCCTTTGTGGTCAAGACTTGTTACTTTTCTGATAAAAATGTTTAATGATGTTTGAAAAAATATCACCAACTTCACACACTGAAATTATAGTTTGATTATACACAAACACTACAATCAGCCACCATGTGAAACCATTAGGTTAGATCTCGTCCGTGATCCCAGGGTGGCTTGTTAGTTGAGAAGTGAAATCAAACCAACCACTCAGTCTCCTATCAGTATACCACTCTGAACCTGAATCTGAGTGGTCAATATCAATGACCATCAAAAACCATTTAAAGCTGTTACTCTTACATGGACATCATAAAGAAGTGATGAAATTCCAAAACCACATGCATGAACACACCATTATCTTTGCAATATTGTTTAAATTATAGGTGATTGTTCTACCTAACACCAAAAACTTTCATTGAATTCCTTCAAAGTTAATAGGACTTAACATTTACCTCCAAAAGCAATACAGATTTAGTTATAAGCAACCAAATAACTTGTGATATTCATCAAACATAATTCTGCCTAGTAACCTAAAAATCAGGATAATCTACATCACTTCAAATCACTATCGTATACCCAATTTCCTACACAACAGCTGAAAAAACAAATAGACTAAGAATGTGTTTGGCAAAAATAAGCAAGCTTATAAGCTAATACACGTCTAGATGGACCATAAGCTAGCTTATTGAAACGCTGGTTGGAGTAGCATTCAGAAGCTTTTTGTAGCTTTTTCCAATTATATCCTTATTAATATTAATTATTATACCTCAAGATACCTTTTTTGGTCATTTTACATACTCAATTACTCATAAGCAAGTATCTGCCAAACATAATTTATTCATAGCTTATCACCTACCAGCAAGCTTATTACTCAACGGCTAACTAATCAGCTACCAGCTGGCTTATCAGCTATCAGCTAGTTTGCCAAACACTAACCTTCCTATTAGAATCACAACCAAGCTCAATTGAGCAAATTCACTAAATCATGCATAAACCCTAAGTAATTGTCAATATTGAAGAACCTAATAATGAAAACAGAAGTAAAAGTTTAATCCTTTAGTCTATACTTACATCCGATGCCTAATTAAACAAATTCATTTGTTATTCTCTTATCCTTCAAATCACATATAACATCCGACAAAAAAGTAGAACCAGAGGTGTTATCTGCTTACCGGCGTGGTTTCAACGGCGGCGGTTACCGATGAAGCACGAATTTTGGCAGCGAAATTCCGGTAGAAATGCGAGTTTCCGATCGACGATGGAGGTTTAAAGGTAGACGAATAACAACTGATACGATTCGCTGCCGGAGCTAACGCTAGGTTTCCGGCCACCACCGTCGCCATTTTGGTCGCCATTGCCGGAATGCTCCGCCGCCGTGAATTCACAAAAATAAAAATAAAAACAAAAATAAAAAATGTAACGAAAAAATAAAATAAGAATTGCATGTTGCCACGTGTCACCAATAATTGCCAGCCAGAAATTTAAAAATTTTTGTTTAAGAGATTGCGATTAAATAATAGTTTACTAAACCCGACCCGACCCGTTTAATTCAAGTCCAATCGATCCGATTTGCTTATCTCATAAAAACCCGACCCGATTATTTTGTTCAATGAAAATGGATCTATAAATTTTTTGTTTATAATTTTATTTAAAATGTATATAAATTAGATAATGTATATGATATTATTATTTGAAAAAACTAAATGGTTAAACTGTCGTGTGTTCTTGTACAACTGATGTGCAAAATGCTTATGGCATGGGGGATCACGGGAGGGGACAAGTAACACGATACGACAACATGCGATATACATGCACACATGTTTTGTTAAAAATGGTAAGGGTTTCGATTTTAAAAAGAGTTTGACGTATTACTTAAGGAGGTATATGACTTGGTATCGTAATTGCTAAGCGTCTTTATAGGAGTAAAACAAAGCAAACTATAAAATCGTATAAAATTTTCAAAGCACTATAAGTTTTTGATGGGGTCATTCTAATGATGAGTTTAACATGTCGATACCATTGGTGGACCTGTAAGTGGGCTCTCGTACACCCGCTCAACTAATTTCGCAGGTAGAACTTTTTTGAGGTATGAAATGCACATCTGCTAAATGTTGAAGGGTGTTCCAAGTTATTAGAAAAATATAAGGGACGTCAACCAAAAAAGGACCTTAAAAAAAAGGCTCTCGATATCAATTTGAAAAGCCAAAAAAAATCTTTCGAAGTTCACCAAAGAACTTAAAAATCTCTTAAAATCAACCTATAAAAAACTTTAATTTTTTTACGAAACAACTGAATTTGGCTATAAGCATATTGAACCAGTTTGCAAGAATTTGATCCATCATAAAAATATACATGCTCGAAAAAAAGTTATAGGTCCACCGCTATCTATATTTTATACCAATATAATCTTTAATGAATATTATAACCCAAATGTTTTTTTCCCTCCAATGATGCTACCATCTCCACTAATCCTATACTAGATTTGATGCTTCAAAAGCTTATAATTGATGAGGACCACATTAACTAACACACATTAATTTATAAATTTAAACATGATTTGTTATCTGCTTTTGATTCTTAGTGACTAGAAAATTGAAACTTAAGTTTAGGCTTTCAAATATAATACTATAAAAGGTTGATCCAACAACCTTCAATAAAAATATGAAATGATATATGGTTAGTAAAGATATATAAACTTGGTGTTACGATCATTATCACATTCTCTTTAAGATGAAGGAAAAAACTAGGTTACCTAACGAGAAGTTTTTATTAATGAAATTCATACTTATAAAGATGACACAAGAAGTTACGTGACGTTTTTTTATTGTCAATAATAGAATTTGAAGGAAGGTAAGGCAGCAGTTCCATATAGAAGACTTTAAACTTGAAGATTACCCCACCACAAACTTCATATCTAAGCTGGGAGATGGCTCTTAAGATAAACTAAGTCTAAATCACTCTTATAATCATTTAATGTCCAAATAGTTTGATTTATTGAGTTCCAATTTTACTTGGCTCCTATGGGAAGTATTAATTCCAACAAGTGAAATAATCTAGCCTCATTAAATATTGAAAATATACTTACAAGATTAATTTATAAAAGTAGCTTTCTTTATGAAATCATTTAGTTAAATAGCCATATTCGGGAGTCATAAACCCACCCCTTGGTGCTAAAATGATGGTTATATGTTCACGTGAAAATAAATCAAAAGAATGGTCAAAATATCAAAATGTAAGTGAAACCAGTGTAACCAGTTTGACAAGAGTTCTATTTTATAAGCTAGTCAAAATTGACCACTGACACCCCCTTATCTATGTTCTATATGCCTAACTATAGTATGGTTGGCACCGATAATATCATATAGGCAAATCAAATAAGAACTAAATATGAAACAATTTTATTTTTTTTAAGTTTTATACTAGCGAATAACTATAAAAATACATGAATATACGTTTCTACCATTATTCTGAATTCAACATATACTGATATACACTTATTAAGTCATTTGGTATAAGCTTACTACAACTTTATTACAAAAAAACAACATATCTAGACAAAAGTAATATCAAACATTTGGATTCATTATTTGACATTTAATTAAACCATTAAAAACTATAAAAATAATTTTCAACCATAATAATAAGCATCTTAATTATAATCTTTATATCATTATTGATTCAATGAAATTAAATTCAATATAGTCCGTTTTAGCTATTGTTAGGTGCAAATTCTTAATATATACACTGTAAGAATATATACAGGTTTATAATATAGGAAAATATAGATTTTTGTTCAACATTCAATCATTTTTATTTTCTTTAAAAAATTGAAAGCATATTTGTAACACAAAACATAATATGACCATTTCTTAAGTAAATATATTTTCTTTCATTTTCAAATAAGGATGATAAAAATATATATTCGTATTTGATATCACTCACAAATAGGGTTGTTAATGGATGGTTAACTAATAAACGGTTAACTGAAAACCGGTTAACTGATAAATTCGGTTTGATGATATAATGAATCTAAACCTAAACCGAAAACGCTGGTTAACCAGTAATCGGTTAATCGGTTTTGACGGTTTGGTTATGCAGTTAACCAATTAACCTATTTTCAATAACATGCAATCTAGTAACCTATGCCATGATATGTAAATCATCACATGTACATTAAATTTTCATAATTAATGGGTTTTTAATTCTAATTCAAGTTAAAGAACTAGTTTTCCTACATAAACATACAATATATATAGTATATATATAGTGTGTATATATATATTCGGTTTTCGGTTAACCTTCCGTCACTAAAATCTAGAATCGTAACCAACCCGAAAATTTTGAAAAAACTGGTTCAGTTAACATAAAAATCGATACGATTCGCCGGTTTTTCAGCTCAGTATTTCGGTTTAGAATATTTTGAACACGGACTCACAAACAACATATTAACAGTATTGATATTATAATATTCGAATTAAATAAATAGAAATTTATTGCATAACCAAAAGAGGATAAATTTGTTAGGTAAGGGACAATATATGTCCATCGATATCGAAACATCACTTATTTTCAAAATAGGTAATCGCATTTGGTGTGTTATTTATTGTAATTAAAATAACTGTTGAAATTTAATTTATATAGTGTACGAACACCTGATTAATATTTTATTTTAATCTAGAACTAACTTTTCTTAGTAAGTTATAAAACCTTGTATTTATTCTAGTATGTGTTGTAAATCTTATAAATTAACATAGTATAAAAACGACAAAACCATGAATATTTTAATAATATTGTACAATTGTACATAAATAAATGGTTAATTACAGTTTCACCTTGTGGTTTGTTGAAACTCTATTTCCGTCCCTTCACTTTGTTTTATTGTAACTTTTTTATGAGTTGCATTTAAATTTTCATCGACTGTTTACGTGCCCCTTAATAGTTATGCGTAAAAGTAGATTTGAATATGGGGAAGATCAATTGGTCGTCTAATGATTTAATCATTTGCTTTGCGTTTGAGTTTTCTAGGTTTATAGGTTCGAGGAGGTGGGAAAGGGAAGAAATAATCAAGAAATGGAGGGGAAAAATATTCCAATTAAAAGGTCAGCATTTATATGTCAAAGTTCCCGAATGACGAAGGCTTTCAACTCAGTTTCAATTTGTAATTAGATAAAAAGAAGAAGAATAATGTTGATTTTAATGATGTAATCCAACAATAAATCCATACTGGTTTTAATGGTGTTTCTATCTAGGAACAAAGATGGACTCATTTGCATTGGAAAAGAGCACATGTTTTTGCCTTGAATGTGTATTTATGTAGTTACACTAGTGGTTTGTCTAGATTGGAGCTTTTCTTATCTTCATTGCCAGATAAGAGTTACAGTTAGTGCCACTATTGTATAGAAATCTATCATCAGCGAATTCCTTGTGTTAGCAAGTAGGGGTGTACAAAATTCAACCGATCTAATTAAAACTGATCAATGATGCTTGGATATACAATTGTAATTGGATTGAAATTTTCAACATCCAATTTGGATCAGTCAATTCTTAGATGGTAGTCCTGAACTGACCAAACAGATTCGATTACCCATCCAATCATCATCCAACTAGCCATCCAATTGTCATCCCAACTGGTCATCTGATCATCCATCCAATCATAATTAAATTAATTATATATAATATATAATAAAACAATTAGTCATCTATTGGATGTCGAATGAATTCAATCTGATCCAAAAGATATCCATTAAGAACATCCAATGAATATCCAATAAAAACCTTCAATGGATGGAAGCAAACTGATCTAATCTGATCCAACAAATATCCATTAAGAACATCCAATGAATATCCAATAAAAACCTCGAATGGATGGAACCAAACAGATCCAATCATCCATTGAATTGAAAAAATCCAACATCCAATTGATGATTGGAACGGTTTGGTTGAAAAATCCAACGTCCAATCCATGATTAGATCTGTTCAATTCCCCTCACTTGCATTGGATGTCAACCAATGAACACCCCTATTGGTAAGAAAACAACAAGCAAAAAGACATAAACTATCACCATCTTCGACGATATGTGCCAATGTGTGCCATAAGAGGCAGGAAGAAGGTGGATATGTTGGTGGCTTAAGCGTTAATTGAAGCTTCAACACAGGGGGTGATGAGATAGTATACAAGTGGTGCTGTCGAAGGATTAGTTATTTGGCATCTGCAGGGGAAAAAGAAACCTAGAAATGGTAGGAGGAAGAAGAAGAAGTCATAGTTTTAGGATGATGACACTAAATATTTAGGTTCCATTTGGTTTGTAGGATTGAATAGAATTCCGGTGGATCTTAAATTTCATTTCAATCACTTGTTTGGTTTGAATGATTGCTTGGATTTGAAATTTTGGGATTTCATTGAAATCCCATAAACATGGAATTTTCTAAATTTCATGGGGTTGTTGATATTTAACAAAAATTGTGTGTAGTAATGCTTTAAAATATGTCAAAAAATTGTTTTATAATTATCAATTACTAAAAAAGGTATTCTTTTTTTAGTTTTTTATAAGAATGAAATCCAGTTCTATTAAGTCCTACAAACCAAATACAACAAAGATTCTAAATAATTTCAAATTTAAATCCTCCAATTCCAAATCTTTCCATGGAATTCAAATCTCTCAAAACTATTTTGTCAAACCAACGCTCCCTTACTGTTGCATTTTTCCTATAAAATTATCAATCATTTTCTTCTTAGAGGCACATGTGGGCATTTAGTAGATAAAGATAACAACCGTTAGAGTTAGAGAGAGAGATATGAAAACCAAAACAATGCTTCACACCACGAGAAATGATTTGTAACAAACAAAAGTAGATGAGCAAACCATATGGACGACACCGTTAATCAACTCAAAACTAAAAGACAAGACCATATAGTCAAATGTGTTTTTGTACCTGATGTTTCATTTTTTATAAATACATGTTTTGTTTGTTTCTAATTACCATCTACATTTTTGCAAAATGAATGATCTTATATTCTAACAAGTAACAAAGAACTAGTAATTTACTATTAATCTACACTTAGTTCCAAAGTTAATTTTAGAAAGGAATAACATGATCACAATATGTTGGCTTTTAGACGTTATCAAAAGCTAATCGGGTAAGTGTTTACCGGTAAAAGTCATCATCCTATCTAACATAATAAGATTCTCAACCATCAAAATCATTAAACGTAAGATACCTTCATTTACCAAGTAAGAACCTTGGTCATTGACTCCTCGTTATGCTCTTACAGAGTAAGATTATAGGCACTTGCCATACCGACACAAAAATATAACCAATTTGATAAAATGCTTACCTGGCTACCATTTAGACCCTCTTTGTATTTTTCATTTTAAGCTCTTAATGACCACTTATGTTTGATTGGTTAGGTGTTTTATAATTCATATTGTTTGTTTTTCTTTTGTTTTGTGAGCTTCTTGTCTCTTACAAAAAAAATGGTAAACTTACCTCTCTTAAATCTCCTTTTATTCCGTCTAACACCATCTTTCGACTTTAACGTCAGTTTTGGTTCAAATGCATTCCAAATTTGCAAAAATACAAAACACAAAGATTGTAGATCTATGTATTGGCTTTGCAGAACATCTTGAATCGTTTAAATCCGGCTTCACTGAGTGAGATATGATTAAAACTCTATAGCCTGGCAAATCTTCCAACACCCTTCTTTGTTTTTCCCCCGTTCCATCTTTCGATCATCGATGCTCATTTCATCTAAAGTATTTAAGTTGAATTTTTAAGGTATAAAATAGACAATTATACAGAACACACGTTTGTCAATTTATAAATACAAATAGTTTTACTTATTCAAATTGCAACACTTCAACACCATATAATTGTTTTTGATTAAAATTAAATGCTTTAAAATAATGCAAAAAAATTTCAGGAAAAAAGAGAAAAGAAAAAATGAAAAGGAAAAGCACTGTTTTTGCTACAGTTGGCGATACGTAACCAAGGGGATAATGCTTGTTATGTAACGGCTAACTTTATTCTTACGTTTGGTACCTTTTTAAGGGTTTTTTCTTTATTTCCTAAATAATTGCGTTACACAATATTTATTTACCACATTGATACAACATGCTTCATATAATATTATGAATGAACATGAAATGACTTAGTCGGTACATACAAACCAATCTAAAACCCACTAGTGATGCAAATGAGTCGAGTCGAGCTGAGCTAGACACTTATTGAGCCGGGCTCGTTTAGGATTTTTTTTAAGCTCGAGCTTGTTTAAAATTACGAGCTCAGGCTTGGTTCGTTTAGACTTGTTTAAGCTAGATTTGTTTAGGCTCAAGTATTATTTTGATATTTTTACTAAAATAGGGGAAAGTTCAAATGTGAACCACTTTTTGGTTGTGAACGTGAGGACAACCGAGAGCGCGATACGTGGCGACTTTGAGTGTGGCCCCCCCTCTTTAATTCAATGACCTCCCATGAATTGTGCCTAGTCATCCGCCGTGGATCTGACGTGGCGCCTAGTCATCCGTCACGTATCAAGCTCTCGGTTGTCCTCACGTTCACAACCAAAAGTGGTTTACATTTGAACCCACCCCTACTAAAATAATATATATAAATATAAAAAATTAAACATATAAAATATATATAAAGTATTATATGTTGAGCTTGTTTAGCCTCGTGAGCTTAAACGAACCCATTCTTTAGAGCTTGAGTTTGAGCTCAGCTCGTTAAGGCTTGGCTCATTTAGAGAGCTTTTAACGATCCAAACTCATGTAGCCCGTAAATAGCTCTACTTATTTACATTCCTAAAAACTCATTGTATGTAAAAGTACATATAATAACAATGTTATAACTTTTTACTTTTTCCAACAAATAAAACTCAACATGTGTTCACGTTAGTGAATAGTAGTGTGTTTAAATAACCACTAAACATTTGATCTTAACCAATACTGCAATTAATGCAATTTACAATTGTTTCTAACTAATTTCAAAAAACTTAAATTTTTTCAAGGGCAAATTAGGAAATAGAATATTATATTATTTTTGGTGGTGGGCACACAAATCTGGCAGAGTCACGTGCGGTTCCAATGAGGTGCACATGCTTCCCCCGAAAGCCCCATTAGAGGCGGAATAAGATTCAAATTTAATTCTTCATCACATACTTGAAAGAGATTAGATATATTTGCTAATTCCCTTTTTAGGTCCCTAGAAAATATACAATTTACAAATATGGTCCCAAACTTTTACTTTGTATTATACCTTTCTTACGTATTTTAAAAACTCAAATGCATTTATGGTTTAAACTAAACCCTTAAGTTGCTAAAATAATGGTTGTGAAAATCAAACTTTATCATGTTGTCAATTGTTACTAGTGTATAGGTATGTTTCTTCATCTAGATTATCTTACTTTTTTTTATAGTAGATAATTAATAGTATATATTTCTAACTTTTGAGATATTAACCATAAAATGTAATTTAACATGAGACTTCACTTAGAAATTTAACTTAATCATAGACTTATTTGTACCATATGTGTATCAGCTACCAATTTTTTTGAACGACAAACAAATACATACACATGTTTCCTGGGTATCCGACTAATCTCTGTCGACCACGACCCAACCCAATTAATGGGCATCATCATGTGGCAGACCCATGATCTAGATATCGCCAAATGCTCACCACGGGGTTCGAATTTGAGTAGTCAGAGATACCATCCACTGAACCCTCTCTAGAATGTTACCTTACCACTGGGCTAGACATGCTTTAATTATATCAATTACCAATTAATTTTAATGCAGTTCCAGAAGCTCATATGGGTAACCAATTATGTGAATCCTGTTATAAAAATACACTAGATATCCCCGTTTCAAGAATTTATACTTTCGTTATCTAGTAAATATCACAATGAAATTTAGATCTCGACTTGATATGATCTAAATAATATAACAACTTTGAAATAGATAACATCACCAAATTTGAAACGACGTTCATTGTTCTTGTTTTAAATACTATTTGTTTCGTTACATAGTTTTCTTTATTGGTAAAGTTTTTGGATATACGTCATATTTAAAGTTATGTGCCCATTATAAAAGGAATAGTAATTATGTAGTGAAAAGTAAAAGTAATGGATAACTCGAGGGACCAAAATGGTAACAATACAACTTTATTGTTAGAGATAGGGTTATAGATATAGAGAGAGAAAGCAGTAGTTCTAGAGAGAGAAAGACTTGAAATCCACTCGAACGGGTTTTTTTTTAAACAACAGGAGGGGCAGCTCAATTGGCCACCACTGCTACTTTGTAATCGTAGCTCTCAAGTTCCAACACACACACACACATATATAAATATATAATATATATATATATTTCCTATATCTATACATCATATCACAGCACGACGTCGCATTGAAGAATCGGATCTTTCACTTTTTTGAAGGTGCATTTGTTAGAACTCTGTAGAACAATCTCGAATTCCGGCAAATCATCGGAAAAAATGGAGAAGAACACGCCGGTGAGAAAACCTCACACTTCCACCGCAGATCTGTTGACCTGGTCGGAAAATCCTGCCGCCGATTCGCCGGCCGCCGGCTCCGCCGCCTCAGCCGCTCGCTCCTCCGCTCGTTCTCATCAGGTATACACAAATTAACGTTTTTTTGCTGATTTTTAGTAATTTTTCTGAATTTTTAGTAATTTTTTTGAATTTGTGTTTGAAAAAATCCGATTATGTGGATTACAGCCTTCGGATGGGATCAGTAAGGTTGTATTTGGAGGTCAGGTTACAGATGAAGAAGTTGAGAGCTTGAACAAAAGGTTTGAGATCTATCTGTTCTATTTTGAAATTATTTTTAGGCATTTTTCTGTTGTTATTTATTTATGCATTTTTGTTGATGTAAATGAAAATTGTGAATGATTTTGTTGATGTTTATGTTTAAAAAAAATGTTAGGTTATGTAGTTGTGATTGATCTACTTGATGTTTAGATCTGATACCAAAGTTGTTTGTTGTAGATCTTAATTTTGTGCTCAGTGTTGGATTTTAAGAAATTGTTGTTAGTAATTTGAAAATTATGACTACAAAGAGTTCAATCATGTTTGTTGTAGGATTGGATTTCAGATTATGACAGATCAAAATGGAATAATTTGAACATCATATTTTTTGCTAGATTTGAAAGTTAAGTGAAAGGATGTTTTCCAAATTCCAGTTACACATCAAACAAATTTTGTCTGCATTCAAACTTTCAGAGAAGTCTTTTTAGTTTTTATCATCAAGGTTTATCATAGATTCAAAAACATTAAATCTTCTTTGTGACAAAGGTGATAGCTGTTTTTTGTAATGAAATGATATAGAGTTCTTCAAGTCTTGTATCCCCTTTCCCTTGTAAAAATAACCGACGACTGATATATAAGTGAGATAATAAGTTATTCACATTTGAATTTTGAAACTATCGTGCTAAACGGAAAGTGTTTATGCTTCGTGGAATGATTGTTTGACAACTAGTGACAGTCACCAAATGTTGTCTGCGGTGATGTTTTCTTGAATATAGGTTAATGGTGTAGTGGCATGCAACCCTTTTTTAACAGATTTCTTCAGTTTGATGTAACTTTGGAGCTTTTTTTGGTCATTCTAGGAAACCTGTTTCAGGGTATAAGTTAAAGGAGATCACTGGCAGCGGCATATTTGCAGCTGGTGGAGAGAATCATGTAGAAGAAGCAGATGCTGCAAACCCTACACCAACTAGTAAAACTGGATTGCGAATGTATCAGGTTGCTATTTTACAGTGTAATGTATAAATTATAAAACGCTCCATTGAATCCTGGAAAGTAATTCATATTCAAAACTTTCTAATTTTCAAATATAAGTTTGTTACAAATTTGGAAGAAACTGTTATGGGAAACTGTGGTTATTACTTATTATTCTTTTGGTTAATAGATCTAAAAGATTCATGTTTTTGGAAAACCCGTCTGTTTGACATGAAAAATTGTGCTGGATCTTTATTTCTTTTGGCAATAAAGTTCGTATAATTTGTTGAATTGTAGAGGGAGTGTTTACTTTGTGCTGATGAGCTGTATTTTACTATTTTCATTAGCAAACGGTTGCTGGCATCAGTCACATTTCATTTGGTGAAGATGAAACGGTGTCTCCTAAGAAGGCAATTTCTGAAGCTAAGCAGCGAGAGCTAAGTGGTACGTTAGATAGTGAATCTGAAGCAAGATTGAAGAAACAGATTTCAGATGCAAAGAACAAGGAGCTCAGTGGACATAATATATTTGCACCACCTCCTGAAATTCAGCCTCGCCCATTGGCTGCACGTGCATTGGCGTTGAGAGAAAGCATAAGCATCGGTGAATCATCTCCACATAATGTAAGTAGTTACCAAAGTTGCTTACTTTCTTAATATTTATCGTCATATAATGCACACACAAATGGCACAAACTACATTAGCACATTGCATGCATCATTAACTTGAAGTTTGACTTACATCTGGAAAAATCTACCCCTTAGGTCCTTAGGGCATATGCAAATTTTGTCTATGAGATGACCCTGAATATGAGGTCCATTTAACCATTTGAACTTTAAGTTTTTATTTCCATAATCTTTCAAAATAAAATCCACCCACTTTCTGTGAGTGGTTGAAGGTTCTGCCATTTTATATAAATACTTTTTATGATTTTGTAATGTTTGATCTCTAAAATGTCTTAAGCCATCAAGGAAAGAATTGCTACTGCTAAAGGTGACAGTATTACTATTTTCTTTACACTAGAATTGTACTGTCAGATATAGCATGTTATACACCAACATTGCTTAATTGATTTTAATATGAGATGACCCCAAACTTGAAAGACCATTTAAACTCCGATTACTATGCGAGTGGTTGAGATTTTGCAAATCACGTGTGTATGTATGTGTGTGTGTATATACACACAGTATTTATAAACTTTAATGTTTGGTTTCCTAAATGGATCTTAAAGTCAAGAAGGAAATAACTGCTGCTACTCTGAAAATGAAAGCAATTCCTTCACATTAAAAGTTGTACCTAATTCATTTAAATGAGCAATGCATACTTTTTGGACCCTTGCAAATTGTTGCCTTTTCGAGTTTTGATATAATAACCACTTCTTTATTCCGAACCATCTTGAGAAAGATGGATTTTCTTTACCATTATTTCACCAATTTGTTTCCTTATTTGCACATGAAACCTTGGAACTCTTGTAATATCTGAAACTCTGCCGCCCTGTTCTCGAGTTTAATAAGGAAAAGAAAGGGAAGGGAAGGGATGATAAGAATTAAGGCAAAATAAGCCTTATGTTGTGAGTTGAAAAGGCTAATAAGACACTTTATTTCCTAAAAAAACTTGTTAGGATGCCCACATGTTGTATCAACTTATCTTAATTCGCATAACTGTTTGATCCTATAAACTTAAGTCCTATTAAGCTGAATGCATTGTTGCAAGTGGTAAAGCGTTGATGTTGCTAATTTTACCTTGGATTCTCAGACAAATGCTGAAGAGCCCGTGAAGACAGCAAAGAAAATCCCAAGCCAGAAGTTCACGGAGCTTTCTGGAAACAACATCTTCAAAGGAGACGAGGCTGCAGCAATGGCTGAAAAACCATTAAGCTCAGCAAAGCTTCGGGAAATGAGTGGAAGCAACATCTTTGCTGATGGAAAAGCGGAATCTAGAGACTATCTAGGAGGAGTTCGCAAGCCCCCAGGTGGCGAGAGTAGCATTGCGTTGGTTTAGATCTCTCTAACTCAATTTATTTTAAAACATCATTATTTTCTGGTTTCAAATCTGGTGCTAATGACGACTGTGGGTTGTGGACCTTTTTTTTAATCATCTGGTTTTTAGGGTATATGATAGCTTTATGGACGACCAAAGATTCCGACTTTTGGCTGATTAGGTGGCTTATTATGTTCATAATTATGTGTTTGTTTTGTTCTACTACTGAATTGCTTTTCAGTTTTCTTGGGTGTTACTTTAGAGGTTCTGAGGTTGGCTTTTGTTTTAGTTGGTTTTGCTTCTGTTTGAGGTTCTGTGCTTTTGAAGTCTTGGTTTCTGTGTCTTGCAGAAAAAGCTTTGGCTGTGTGTACCTTTTTGTACATTCAGTGCATTTTCTTTGCTTTGAATTTTGAAATGCTTATCATTTGTTGAATTCAAATAAAGTTGTTTTTTTAGTGCTTCTATGCTTTGAGTTTGATGTGTTTTGTACTTTTTTCTTCAAACAAAAGGTTTTATTCATTTGATGTTCCATAATTATTGTTGTAATACTTAACAATTGATTGTTTCCTTACAAACAAATTATTTTACAAAAATTCTATTTTGTGAAATAATGTGAAGAAGGCTTCTCTTAGGCCATCCACTGTCGACCCTTTACAAACTAATGGTTTCAGCTGCCACATCAGCGCCACATCAGCTTTCCACAAAACTACCCCAAACTACCCATTTCATCCACTGTCGACCCACTGTAACCCACTCCATCAAAATTAATTTTAATTAATTTTAAAATATTAATAATAAAAATTAAAAAAAATACATTTAAATTGAAAATAAAAATAATACTAACATTAAAACTAAAAAATAAAAACGTTACAATAAAATTAAAATTAAAATTGCGTTAAATATAAAAAATTAAGAACTAAAAATCATTCGAGAGCCGGCCATCCGTATTTTCTTCGTAGCTCCTCTTTCATTTGCAACGTTGTTTGTAACGCACCGCCCGAAAGATGCGCATGCGGCGATATGTAAAACCTATAGTCTCGCCGTTGCTTCTTTTCCTCCGCCTCCGATTGACGAAACATCAAATCTCTTTCGCGCAAGTCCAAATCCCTTTGTTTTTGAGCGAGTATTTCGTGCGATGTCGTGTTGAGCGTCGTTAAATGACTAAACAACCCGGAGACGTATTCGCTCGAGGCGGCTCCCGTAGAAGCCGAACCCGAAGCTCTCGCCGCGTTTCTTCCGATGGGTCGTGGACGCTCCTCTTCTTCTTCGTTTTCGTCCTCCTCATCGACATCGACATCGAAAGGACCGTGTGCCTCGGAAGCGTCGGTGGTGGGCGTCGCGGATTCGGAAGTCTTTGATCGTTTGGGACGAGAGGTGGCACCTATGAGAGGTGTGCGTATGTATTTCTCGGACCCCTTGAGCACATCCCAAACATGCTCGTGTTGAAAAGCCTTCTTGTACTCTTCTTTGTAGCGGAAGCGAGCCTTCGTTAACCATTCGTTGTCACCCTCGCCGCTTTTACGTTGCGATTTTACGTTGTTGTAGATGTTGGTAAATTGTTGGACAACTTTGCCCAACCCTACACATTTGCTCCTTATTTGATGCACGGAGCGGTATTGTGGTGGGCATCCCGTGCGATGTTCGAAAGATAGTCGAACCGTATCCCAAAAATCATCTACATCAAAAAAAATAAAAAAGTTCTTAAGTTGCGTTATATTGACAAAATCACACAATCCATATATAAAATACCTCCGTGACGATTGTTACCTACTACGGAATCCTCCGAAATCGCCACCCATGACATCGCCAACGCGACCTCCTCATCGGGTGTCCAGTTTTTCGGCGGCTCCCGGTCGGGGAATTTTCTTTTCCCGTCTTTCGGGGAATTGGCTTTGCCTTTTCCTTTTTTGCCTTTTTTGCCCGTGCCCGATGGTGGTGGTGGTGGGGATGGCGGCGTTGGTTGCGTTTCGGGTACCTCATCAAATTCGGGCGAGCTATCTACTCTATCTCGGGGCTCGTTTATATTTGGCCTCGTTGTCGGAGTTGGAGTTGATTGAGACGCCATGGGACTCGATTGAGTGAGCATTGCCGTAAAGGATTGACCCATCATCGGTAAAAAATTACCATGGCTCATTCCGTATTGCGAAAGGTTGGTGTTATAAAAATTCGGATCGTATATGGCGGCGGATGGCGGGATTAACATTTGTAGGTATGAGAAATGACAATTGGCAAAGTAGGTATGAGATTGAAGATTAACATTTGTTGAGACGTATCATACCAGTTTCCTTCTAAAAATTAATTTATGAGTAGCATAGTAGGTATGAGATTAAAAGCCATCAAGCGTATCATTTCTTATGCTTTTCAACTTTACTGTTTTCGTCTTAAATTGGCAAAGTAATTGTTTATGGAGACTGAATAGAACATTATTGTTTGTATATTATGAATCTAACAATTATGATAATCCCTCTTTATAGGTCCATAATCATCATAATCAACCATCTCAAACACCATCATTGTCATCTTCTAGTCTATCTTCATCCATTGACCTTGGTTGTGATTGGTCCCTAGTCTACACTTGATGCTCTATTCTTCATCAAAAGTTTAAAACCCCAAGTGAAGTCAGCCTAGGAGTTATTATGTACCATCACTCATAATGCAATTCAATTGGTCCTTCAATTATAATTACACCATCAATCTTTTTTTTTTCTTTTTCTCAAAAGAGAGAATAACTTTAATTAAACATTTACAAAAACAACATAAGAAAAACCAACATGTAACTTAGATCATGTTGGCTTGTATGAATACAACTGCATCAACCAACTAAAACTAAAAGTCATCATCGGATAAGAAACAACTTCAAACCTTCTACAACTCTACAAATTACACGAGTTTCAGTTTAACCTGTCTTGTAATTAACCACTTAAGCACTTGCCAACAGTTATTGTTGGTTTTGATAAATTTGACAATAAATGTTTCTAACACTACAATGTCTTTATCAATTATCACTATTAGATATCCTACAATTGTAAAGAAGAAGTAGAAAAAAGTTAAGGAAATGGAGAGAGATAAAGTTGCGACAACTAAGTGCTTTCCGGAACTCGGCTAGGAGCTTGCCTAAGAGTGGTTAAAGTGTTATGCCTAGCTCGACTTCAAGGGCTTACCAACACACCTGCTACCTTTCCCCTTCTAAAGTCTTGAGCTTGAGATTGAATTCTCCCTAACAAACGACGGTCTTTAATAAGAACTACTATTTGTAAAGCTTATGCCAAATAAAGAGGATGTATTGGCGTTTATGGGTTTATCCTTAATGTTGCGTCGTCCTTATAACAGTGGCTTGCCAAAATAAACGTACCGTGGTGCATAAGAACGTCCAATAAACAAATAAAGTAAATAAACTGTACCGACTTCATTTAAACCGATCATTATGGAATATGCATTATTCCTAAATGTCTTGTTTTAGACAATGTTAACTCAATATGATCTTTTGGAACTAAACTTTTAGGTCCTTACATAATTTAACAAAAACCATAAAAGGGTGGTTTACCTAAATTTTCATCTACGCTGTGTTTGGTAAACATAAGCTAGTCCATCCAAACATGTACCAGGAAGCTAACTTATAAGCTAGCTTTTGAAGCGCTACTTTGAGTAACTTATGAGGAGCTTATTGTAGCTTTTTCCAATTATACTCTTATTAACATTAATTATTAAATTCAAATATACCCTTTTTGGTCATTTTACATATTCATAAGCTAGTTTTTGTCAAACATAATTTGTTTATACGCTAGCTTATTAGCTACTAGCAAACTTATCAATCAACAGCTAGCTTATCAGCTATCCGTTACCTTATCAGCTACCAGCTAGCTTATAAGCTACGCATGTCAAACATAGCCTAATCTTTCAATTTTATGGTGTCGCACGTGATTATCACGTGTCACCAATCGGTGCCATCTATAAAAGCCACCTCAGTCATCCATTGTCACTCTCAAGTAGAAAACAAAACCCTCGATACAAAAAAGCGAATCAGATCGGAAAAAATGGGAGTCGAGAAGCAAGTGCTTACCGCCGGCACCGGTCCCAAGCCCGTCCCCGGCCAAAATGTCACCGTTCACTGCACCGGATATGGTAATATATATATATATATACATATACATATATCTCCTTTCACCTCAATCGTAAAGTAAAACCCTAATTTTACACCAATATCAATACTCACTCTAATTAGTACTAGATTTTGTACTGCTATTATGTATTTAATCCGATAATGGAAGATCTGTTTAGAAAGTATCGTTTGATTGTAGATTGTTGTGTTTTTGGATACTAGTAGAGTTATTTATATTCATATGTTTGTTCTGATGATGTAAATTTTGAATTTTGTTGATTGTTAGTAGGTTTATTTTTCTGATGTTGTTCTTCGATATAGAAAAAAGCTGGAGAATCTGTATAGAAAGTGTTGTTTGATTGTAGATTGTTGTGGTTTTATGTTTGTTGATTTTAGATTTGTTCGATCTGTTTTGATTGTTTATTTGGATGCTAGGAGAGTTAGATATGTTCATGTGTTTTGTTCTGATGATGTAAATTTTGAATTTTTGTTGATTGTTAGGCATTGTTTGGTAAAAATAAGGTAGCTTATAAGTTAACTTATAAGTCAGCTTATAAGTCAGGTATATGTTTGGATGGACCATAAGTTAACTTATAAGCTGACTTATAAGCTAGCTTTTTGAAAAGCTACTCCTACTAGCGTTTAAGTGACTTATGAAACTTTTTATTTTTTTATTCCAAATATACCCTTCTACTTTTTATATTATCATCTTTTAAACATGCCTTTTTTGGTCATTTTACAGTCATAAGCTACCTTATCAGCTAGTTTTTGCCAAACGTAACTTATTCATCAGCTACCTTATCAGTCATCAGCTACCTTATCAGTCATAAGCTACCTTATCAGTCATAAGCTACCTTATCAGTCATAAGTTAACTTATCAGCTAGTTTGCCAAACATAGCCTTAGTAGGTTTATTTAGGTTAGTAGCATGTATTTGTAGTTTCAGGTTTATACTGATTTTGTACTGCTATTATGTGTTTAATCTGATGTTGTTCTTCGATATAGAGAAAAGCTGTATTGAAGGTGTTGTTTGATTGTAGATTGTTGTGTTTTTTATGTTTGTTGATTTTAGATTTGTTCTTGAGGTTTGGTGAGAGTATGCGGTCTGTGTCGTATGTTTTTTTGGATGCTAGTAGAGTTATATATGTTCATATGTTTGTTCTGATGATGTAAGTTTTGAATTTTTGTGGATTGTTATTAGGTTTATTTAGGTTAGCAGGATGTATTTGTAGTTTCAGGTTCATACTGATTTTGTACTGCTATTATGTGTTTAATCTGATGTTGTTCTTCGATATAGAAAAAAACTGGAGAACTGTAAAAAGTTTTGTTTGATTGTAGATTGTAGATTTGTTCTTGAGGTTTGGTGACAGTCTGCGATCTGTCTCGATTGTTTTTTTGGATACTACTACTAGTAGAGTTATATATTCGTATGTTCGTTCTGATGATGTAAAATTTTTGAATTTTGTTAGTTGTTAGTAGGTTTATTTAGGTTACTAGCGTGTATCTCTCGTTTCAGCTGTATTCTGATTTTGTAAGTTCTCAATTTTAATCGTGGTTTTCAGGGAAAAACAATGACCTGTCTCAAAAATTCTGGAGGTTAGAACTGTTGTAGCATATTGTTCTTGATTTTCATCTGCTTTTTGTTTTTGTTTTTTGTTTGATGAATTTTCTTTTGGTAATATTAGCACCAAAGATCCAGGGCAGCAGCCATTCACTTTCAAAATTGGCCAAGGCCAAGTTATTAAAGGTAATTTATTTCTGAGTGTGTATAATTTGTGTTATGGTAAAATCATCAGATGATGCTGTTAGTTTCATGCTAGTTTTTAATTACCCCTTGTCACGAAACGGTACAAATCTAAGAACTAAGAATCTTTTGTTTCACTTTTAGTTTTGCTTATATAGAATGGAGTCATCTTGTTATGAAAAGGTACTTAGGGTTAGAAAAAGCATCTTCAAAGAGTTTATGTAAAATTTAAACTATATAAATAGTTGTTGGTTTTGGAAAGTTTGTTGCTTGCTGGTGTAAGCAAAAGTTGAAGAAATTCTAAAGCTGGTAAATTGGTGATAGTCTGTTTGATATGTTATCTATAATTAATCTTATTTGATGCATTTCCATCTAAGAAAAAGTTGAAGAAATTATAAAGCTGGCAAATTGGCGATGGTCTGTTTGATATGCTATTGATAATTAATCTTATTTGATGCATGTCCATCTCGCGCGAGGTAATCAAGTTACTAGTAATTATTGTCTATGGATTTATTGGGTGGTATTCTTGTATCAGTTGCGATAAAGTAATTTGGATTTCCGAGTTCATGAGTTGTGCAAGGGTCTCATCATACTCTGTTATAACCAAATATATTCTCCGACTATTTTAGATGCGTTGGTTGTTGTTTGATATGGCATGAAATCAGTGGTGTACTTCATGATATAATTATAATTATGGTTTCTGGTTTGTCAAAGCTTCCGTGTTTGAACATTTCACCATACGATTTAGAACAATCTGAACGGATCATTATTCATTCAAAGTTCAAATTTTTGTACATGAAAGAGTAATATTTAAGAAAGTGTAAAGGAACTTATGATGATAATGGAGGTAAAGGAAGCACTAAGGAAGATGAAAATTGGTAAAGTTTAGGGCTTGCTGGGATTCTTGAAGAAGTTTTGAGAACCATTTATTTGGGAGGCAGCCATAACGCACACACACACACACAAAGAAAGTAGGTTATGAGTGTTGCCCTTGACACAATCTATGAAAGAAGGCAAATAGTGCTCTAAAAAGCAACAATCTAAGCTTGGTGATTGAATTACCTTTTAACGCTTAATCACCTAAGCAGGGATTTAGCAGATGCGTAAATGAATGCGTAAGAAATAAATTTACATTTGAAGAACACGATGATTTTGACTAAATTACGTAAATGTATTTCGGTACCATTTTATTTTGACGTAGTTACTTCCCTAAATGATTAGCTTCCTTGTTATATGGATACTTACGATAACTCAGAAAATATCGATATCTGTATCATTAACATGCATGTGTCTCTTATGCCTTAGGTTGGGATGAAGGCGTATTGGGAATGCAATTGGGAGAAGTTGCTCGATTAACGGTAACTTTTGTTATCATTTCATATGCTTTTTTACACTTTCAAATTCTTTATTTCTTTTTTGGAAGGGAATAACATGTTGTTTTTTGTATATAATTTTGCAGTGCACACCCGACTATGCTTATGGTGCTGGTGGATTTCCTGCATGGGGTATCCAGCCGAACTCCACTTTGGTCTTTGAGATCGAAGTTCTTCGTGCACAGTAGTGTATCGGTTTGTTAGTTCTTGAAATGGTATTTACCCAGGATGCTTAAAAATGCATTAGCATGCTATTATAAACTTCAAAAAATACCAGTATGACGTTTTACAACTTATGACCGACTGATGACTCTGTTTATGCATTTACCGTTGTGTGTGTGTTAATTTGAGACTTTGGTTATTGTATCAGACTTGTACAACCAAACCTAGATGTGGAAAAGAATAAAGAACCACCATGGCTATTGATGTTTTCTCCTCAATTTGGAAAGGAGTTATTTATACAGGGAAAAGGAGACCAAATGTGGTTAACTTCAAAAACTACTCTAGCCCTAACAACCTCCAACTACCATCTAAGGGGATGTTTGGCTGGTTTCTCATCAAGTTCTGTATGAATAAAGCTGCCTACATAGATTAAATAGATTGAAAATGTCTTTATTTGAGAGCGGTTTTCCATGGATGGAAGGGGCATGTTTTTAGTTGGATGGAGCTGGTTTGAAAAAAACTTGGCTTTCTGCATAAGGCCTCATTTGGGAACTTATTGAGTAACTCACTTTCTACATCATTAAGCCACTATCAGATAGATAGTCCTGTATAGCCGACTAAAAAAGCTGCGGAGTCTTATTAAGCTGCTAAACAAACAAGCTGCTTTGGCTTTGTTTGGTTCTTTTGGGTGGGATGATATGTGTTTTGTTAAGATAAAGGTTGAGATATGGTTTGGGATGATATGGGGATGAATGTGGCACAAGAAATTATGGTTGAAAGATAAAGGTTGAGTTATGGTCTGGGATAATTTTGGTTTTTTTAAGCAAAGAACCAAGCCCAAGGGAAAATTGGTTCTAAATTCAGGAAAAAGACCATTGAGCTATTATTGTGTATATGGATTTGGGGTTGTTAAGTGAAAAGGGAGGGTAAGAAGAATGTTTAAAGAGGTTGGTTCTAGTAAATGGGAACCTAACCTTATCGAACCAATCCGTACCACACTATTAGACAATCAACGGAGGGGCGGTTATGGTGTATTTTGAATTCTAAAAAATATAACCGTTCATATCTTGATCATCCAATTTGTTTGATCAAGGGCTGTTATGAGTTCATACGGTTTACCTCTAGAGGAAGGTTCATTTGTAAACCTACAAAAGGGTATAACCAGTGTGAATCCATAGCAGCCCTTGATCAAAAATTAAAACCTTTAAACAATTTAATTAATATGTACAACCTAATTTAAAAAGAGGTTTATATGTTGGTCTAGTAGTTCTTTTATAAATCTATTTTGGTTAACTCATAGAAAGAGTACCAAGTGGTTTACATATAACACATTACCTTGTAGTCATGGATCATGTCTTAAATCTCCATATTGAAAGAGTAGGTTATATATTTGGTTGATAAATCATTTCCATATTCAGTTTCTGATTTTTTTAAGTTACGGATTTATTGCTTTTACGCTTAGAAAAAAAGAATATCCATATAGGATATGAGTTCTGTTTTATTTTTTAAACATGAAAGATATTTAAGCTTTGTTGGTCCACGGAGTTTGCTAAGTTACGTGTATCAGAAAAAGGAAGTTATGATATCCACAAGGCTTGTGGCGTACTGATTAAGGTTTGTGGGAATGTGGCTCAATGATATCCATCTATTCTGACTTCGAATCCAGATGTTAATGACTTGTGGCCACTGGAGAATTCTCTCAAGGCTGTACGCTTAACAGTCAATAATTGTTATGATTTAGTATAGGCTAAATGCCTAAGATACCCTTTCAAAAAAAGTGAAAAAACACGAAAATGGTCATCTCTACTTTTTATTTCTTTACTATTTTTATATTCTCGATGCTTTAATTAAACCCGAAGGGGTAACACTTGTCAATCTCGTTTCCTTTTATTGTTTTCGGGTGTTTGAGCCTTTATCTATGGAGCCAAGTATAAAGTTGCATCCACTCAATAATGAATGAAACATCACATCTGTAGACAATGATTGTCATGATGTCTCCTTCAATCATTGTTTTTTAAATAATATCTTTAAAGAAGTTCTTAAATGGTTAAGTTAGATGCATTCCTATCTATTAATTTTATTGTTGAACATCTATTTTTTTCACACTGTTAACGTATATTTAACCTGATTTTGATAAAATGAAGGGTATAGCAATCCCGAGTTTTAGTTATTGTTTATGAAAGATAAAGTAACATGTAAAGCAATCGTTTAAATTTGTGTCTTTATGATACATTTGCATAAATATGATGGTGGGAATAGAAAAATGTTTGAATTCCAATAGCATGTCGAATATTCTTATCTTTGATACCAATCGCGTCAACCTCAGACTTGAATATTGTTTCAATTGTTGATAACATATGTGGATAGACTTCGGTGTCATCATTAATCATATTATAATAGTAAAAGAAGGAGATTGATATTTGCATCATACTTTATGTCAAAATCATGTCATTTTTGTATTGATAATGTACAAAGCACTTTATGATGGTGATATATGTGAGAAGGAAATGGTGTACTTAGTAAAAGAAATACATAATAGGAAAAAAATGTAATTTAGGTACAAAGGTTTACTTTGCCAAAAGAAAGAATACGCGTATAAAAAAAATAAAACGTTTAAATGTAAAGAAAAATAAGCTTTTACTATAAAGTTTGTTAGTAGATGGCGGTGATTTTGTTTAAATGTAACATCATGAATGAAAAAGAAATATCTACCTTTTCAACTTTGACTTTTGTGTAAACTTAACATGCCATTTTTTCAACTAAAAAAAATTGAGGATTTGTTTGGTTGTCAGAAAACTGTTTTCATTTTTCGAAAAACATTTTTAGGAAACGCAGTTGACGTTTCATTTTCGGTTTTGTACGAAAATTTTAGAATAAGCATTTGGTTAAAATTGAGGAGTTTCCCTTTTTCATTTAGAAAATTAGAAGACGCATTTAGAAAATTTTGAAAAATTAATAAAATTAGTTTTCTAATTTATATAGAATTAAAAAAAACAGAAATTTTCTCGTTCTTGAAAACTTTTGAAAAATGACTTTACTAAATTTTTATTTTCTTTAAAAAATTTTCCACAACTTTTAAAAAACCCAACAAAAATTGTTATGAATAATTACGTCCTTTAGTTATTTTTTAAGTAAAAGAATTATTAATCTTTACGATAACGTCTTTGAACAAATTCTTTTGAAAGAATGTGCAGACGACTTAACATTTAAAATGAGAAAAATTTAATGGTTTTTTATGTAAAAAAATAGTTTAGGATTTACAGGATGTTTATGATTTTTCATATAAAATACTTATTGACTTATTCTATTGTGGTTCCCATAATACACATTTTTTTAGTTTTTGGATGAGAAAGAATAAAAACCGTTTATACTTTTTTGGCAACAGAGATAAGAAGTTTTGGAAAAGTCATTTAGCTTTAACATTTATTAACTTATTTGAACTTATCAGTTTTTTTATACTTGTTTTACATGAATAAACAAATCATAAACACCCTTAAAAGTTAAAAATCAACATATTACATTTTGATACAAACATTTTGGTGTACCATATAAGTTGATAAACACCCTTACAAAAAACTTAAGTTTGATTTAAATAATCAATCTTAAACACCCCCTTAGTTATTCTAAACATGAGAATATTTAATGATTTTTTCATTGAAAATAGGATAGTTGTGAGATTAAATTTATCTATGATTTGTTCACAAATGAATTTAAATCCATCCATACCCAATCTCTTCTATGATTTAGAATCTATTTTGAACACATATATGATATTTGAAATATTGTGTGAACCTGCTTCCATCCATTACCAACTGAGCTAGAATAGTTTTAATAGTTTTGCATGATTGATTTGGGATCATTTCTTGAATCTATAAGCATACATTCTTTAACACCAAACATCTTCACTGAGTTGAAAACAAATACTCATATATAACTTATGGGCACACATCAATATCCTTGATGTAGAAAGAAGATGGCCAGAGTTTATTACCACAAACTTCACATAAAGCATAAAAACACAAACCAACACGTAAAACCGCAAATCTCTCGCAAACGGGAAACGATCTCAGATTAAACACATACCCGAAGGCCAGTGGTAGTTTTAGGCATCAGTGCAGCCGAGGAGCGACAAAAGCATCTCTTCGTAGTCTCCTCGAGTGTCCTTGGCAATGGCGTGCTCCAAAGGCACACTGTTCCTCCTTTCATACTCCGCTTTTATGATTTTCATGTCAACTTCAGCTCGAGTAGCAACGACCCGTGTCAATGCACCCTCGTCCGTCCCTTGTTTGTTGATCGAGCGCCTTAGTATCTTCTCAAAGTACTTCTCGGAGTACGTCAAACACTCAATGGTTGATCTTAGTAATGCAAGGAATTCGTCATCTGAATCGCCGCCTTCTAGATCCTACAAATCAAAATAGTATGAGATATATTATGTGGAACCTTATGTGATTATTTTTCAAAAGAACCAGATATGTGGAATCCCATCAGATCATGTGGAGCCGTGTCAAATTACACCGTAAAACAACCAGTTATGTGAGACCCCATCAAATTACTCTTTAGGCTATATTGGGTACATGGGACATGACAAAACTCACTGTCCTATGTTTGACACAACATGGAACATAACAAAAATTAACCGTCTCACAATTGGTGCAACATGGTATAGGGACAAGAACTCGGACAAGGTAGTACAACATGGGACAAGAATGAGACAAATTCTAAAATATTACTAATTAACACTCATTTAAAGTACTAAAAGATGGGGCTCTAAGATATAATGAAGTGAAAGGTTTAAGTTTAGCCGATGCAAGGCCGTAACAGGATAAAGTAAACAACAAGGCTTGTGGGGGATGTGGCTAGTAACGCATCTACCCAAGGTTCGAATCCAGGCGTTAACAAACTTGTAGTCATTGGGGATTTTTTTCAGGGCTGCATGTCTAGCAGTCAAGCATTGCCGGGATTAGTCTAGGCCATGGTCAAGGATACCCTTACAAAAAAGGAGAGTATAAAGTACTAAGAAAAATTTGTACTGGTACCTTGTCGATCTCGTTTCCGAATAGATTGTTGTATTGGTTCAGTGTTGCATTGATCTGTACTTTGCTCCTTGTGGAAAAGATTCTGATGAGTTCATCGTCATTGTAACATTTGTCGCAGATTTTCTCGTGAAGCAGCTTGGCTTCAGTTTTTGCAAGTGTCAAGTTCGCCTCACTTCCCTCGTAACGGTAGCTGCTTACTAGAGGCAACAACAACTACAACAACAACATTACAAGTCTTAAAGTCATTTTCATTGTTTGACAACAGTTAAGAAATTCGGGAAATGTAGTGTGATTTCTCTTTGTATTAGTATCAAAGTTTCTTTAAGAGTGTCGTATTTAGTGTTTACGAGTGTTCTAATCTTTTTGGAGGCCCTGTTACATCTAAAGCTTTTGATTACACTGTAAAAGCCCCATACATTGTAAAATTGGGCCCAAAAGTTCCGGGGTCTGTTCAAAATCACACATTTAACATGCTAAATAGCGTTCCTGTTGGTGTTCAAGGGGTATACCTTTCGGAAGTCTCCGGTTGTGTGGTAGGCAACATCCTCTTCCATGGATTTCTTGTAGCAAGCATGATAAGCTTGCTTTGCCAGAAGCAGATCATGTGAAGATCTGGTACAAGCAATCTCCATAAGAACCTGATTGCTTTTGGTCCATCTCTTTGTAGCTTCGTTGGCCAAATACGCGTCACGTGCAGGCGGATCAAGCGTCCAAAGATGGACCAGCCTCTAAACAAAATCAAGGAAACACGGAATCCGCATTAGAAACTTTGTGTTTGTGAATTGTGATGCTTGGTATAGATTTACAATGTAAGATTAAGATTTTAACCTCAAAGTCATTCGAGAGTTCCTTGTCGAGCGATTTAAGGAGATCTTCATTGTATGTTGCAGAATAAGTCTCTCGAATGTGTTTCCTTTGTTCGGCATTCCGGTGAGTTAAAATCGAAATGAGCAAATCCTCATTCGTTCCCCATCCTTCAATATATACACCAAAATCGATCACGAAACAATGATAAAAGTCGATTCACATAAAGTTAGAAATGAACATTATTGATTCATTAGTCTATTTAATCAATTTCTATGCTAATGTATTGCCCAAGTTTTGGTTCATCATCTAATCAGCAAAAGAAAATAAAAATTCTAAGAATTTCTCTTGTAGGTTATTTCTTGGAGATCAGAGAGCATCATAATAAAAAAACAGGGGATTAAAACCACTGAGTGAATTGACATCTTAGGCTGTGTTTGGCAAACTACATGATAAGTTGGCTGGTAGCCTATAAACGAGCCGTTGACTAATACCTAGCTAGTAGCTGATAAACTAGCTGTTGACTAATAAGCTAGCTAGTAGCTGATAAACTAGCTTATGGATAAGTTATGTTTGGCAAAAACTAGCTCATTAGCACGTAAAATGACCAAAAAAGGTATTTTGGGTATAATAATTAATATTAACAAGGGTATAACCGGAAAAAGCTACAAAAAGCTCCCGAAACGCTCCTCAAACCAGCGTTTCTCCTAAAACACTACTCCAACTAGCGTCTCAACTACTAGAATCAACTTTTCGATATATTTTTCAATCCAAATGAGATTGAGTATCATTTGATTCAATTAGATCTATACAATTTGAAATCATGAGATCGCATCACACGGATCGACTACAATCTGAAGAAAATTGCAAGATCACAGGTTCCTCATTATTTTCCGATGACTAAATCAGACTTATGTCAACGCCATAGAGATGATTAGATAGACTTTTTTCTTCAGAAATTTCTCTAACAAACAAATCAAAATGCAACATAAATCAGAACGATCCACACACACACATCTAACATAAAGTAACGCACATGAATTCATAAAACGAAACCGAATCGAATGAAAAGCGTGATTCGATCTCAATCGAGTAGATCACATTATGATATATATATATATATATACACACACACACACACTTGTTTGTTTCAGAAACTTCTCCATAGACAGAAAGCAGATCAAGTTCAAGTTCACATTCAGTAGATATCATCGATAAGATGATTAAGATCTGATGAACAAAAAAACAGTGTGATGAAGATATAGATATAGATATAGGGATAGAGATAGATAGATATACCTGAGAAGGCTTTACGGAGCTGCTCAACGTCGTCGGTGACGGAGGGAGCTTGTGCCGGTACGGTGATCGTCGACATTTTTGTTAGAGTGATGATGTTTTTGGTTGGTTGCTTCTTGCCCTTCTGCCAAACTTTTATTTATAAACATTCAACACTTGTAATAATAAAAATATTGTCAAATGTTTTCCTTTACAATGTTAAATGCAAACATCAGTGCGGAAACATTGTTAGGAGGGACAGTGGATGACATTCTTCTGTCTACTTGGGTTCGATTTATGGGGCGACGATGTGGCGATTCCCTGACCATAGGGTGACCTTCGGGTCGGTTCATGGTTGTTGATGATTAGTCGGGTACCTGCATGGATCCCAGATATTTCATCGACTATGTCGGGACGTATGCGTGATTTATCTATCGTTAAAAAAATGGCAGTCTTAAGAGGCTCTTGACTTACTTTCTAATAGTTCTATTAAAAGATGGTCTCTAAATCACTAAAAGGTATATTCTATTTGACTAAAAAAGGTTTGTCTTAATAGTTTCAAAACTATTTGAATGATTCTGTATCATGAGTCTCTCTTAATTATCAAACAACAACTCCCAAACACCCCTTATTGGTTTCAAAACTATCTCAACAATATCAAACAATCTTATTGGCTTCTTAATTATTTTGATCACTTAATCATATATGCACAAGATCCTTCAACAAGTGCCAAACACCCCTTATTTATTTTAGAAAAAATATATGATATCACATGGATTCGAACTTGGGGCCCGGATCAGTTGTTCGTAAGATCAACCGGGTTCGAATCTTTGTCTCTACCGCTGAGGCGAAGCCGTTCAAAAAAAAAAAAAACAATATCTTATAAAATTACTTCTAGTTAAGAATTTTATATCTTTGAAGTATATGTATTAAAATATTAAATGTAGGGATATGGAAATAAATAAAGCCATTAATTTCGCCACGTCTCATAATCAAGATAACGAAAATGGGGGGTGGGGTCCGGGTAGGTGTGTATTGTTTTGGATGAACTGTGGCCGACTTGAATTATTTTTGCTATTTTCCTTTTCTTAATCAAATTTTAAATGGACAAATATGTCATAATAAAATATCTTTTTCTGTTTTTGTTCCAAATGAATAGTAATTATTGTTGATTAAATATTTATAAAGTTGTAGAAGCATATGTAACATAACTACATAAGAATATTGAGATCAAAATTTATATGGAGATAAATATATAAATTATGTACTAATATTATTTATTCAAGGTTTATTTAATAGTACTATAATAAATTTAATGAGATTTATAACTTATTCAATTAATTATGTGTCTATATGTAATTGGTTGACAACAATTAAACGTATAAAAATTTACTTATTCAATAGTATTTAAGGGAATTAATGTCTTATGTAAAAACTAGAAATAATTTATTTTTTTTTCAAAACTTGTCCCTTGGATTAAAAGAACATGCTTATTTTATTTATAGAAAAATCTTCACAAATACAAAAAGATTAATCTACTTAAATAATTTTATCAATACTATACTAAATGAGAAACCAAGTAAACATCACTTTAATGAATTGTAACATCAGTCTATTTTCATTGGTTATTAGTTCAAAATAAAAATTATTAATGTTTATCTTATAAAATTAATTGAAATTGATATATACTAGTTAGAAAAGTTAAATATCTATAATTGAGTTCCAAATAAAGAACTTAATTACGTTTTATTAAATAACTAAAAAAGGCTTAGCCTAGTGGGTGGAGCCTGGAGGTAACATTTTTATATCTTCTTTAGATGGTATCCTTGGTTGGCCAAAGTTCGAACCAAGCTATTGGATCGGTTCAGAGGCGAGTTTATGGGTCAATCCATAGGTTCAGTTCATGAACGCACGGGGTGTTTGGGATTGCTTATTAAAACTGCTTATTTGCTTATTGCGGGTTGAAACAACAAATAAGCAATTTTGATTGTTTGGATAAACTGCTTATCATGGCACCAACCAGCAAATAAGGAGTTTTTAAAGAAGTTAAATGGTTTTGATTTTTCCAACCAGCTATAAGCAAATAAGTAGCTAAACATAAGTTATTTTAAATAAGCAATCCCAAACATCAGTGTCTATTTTAAAGAAAATTGTGATTTGACTATTTCTTTAATGCTTTCACTTTCTAGGGATCCACGTTCTAATCAAACATGCCGCGTTTCCACGTCTATCTTTTGATACACATAGATATTATATAATATTTTTTTCTTTCAATAATTAACAAATTTTGTCCATCCATCTTTCTTATTTGGATTGAATTTCACGTTGAAAAAAAAGGGTTTAGTTCCTAAAAGTGTATCCAATTTTTCATAAAAAGTTATTGTATGTATTGAACTTCTATTTTTTCCATTGCATGTATCAAACATATCGAAACTACATATATATAGTATCATGATTATACTCTTGTCATAGATTAGGTCTTCTCATCTCTTGTCATGACTTCATTAAGCCAAGTTTCATTAAATTACTTTGTGGTTTTAGTATCTCATCCGTGATTAAGTATTTTTACGTACAACGTCAATGTCATTTTTACGAATAATGAAAACATTGGATGAAATAAGAAGGCATAAACAAAAACTCGCGCTTTTTACAACACCCCTTTCACGTCGTCGTCCCCAGTAAAATCTCCAACCACAGCCCCATATGCGTCCCCAAAAACTCGTGCGTCCCTCTAGCCACTTCACGGAATTGAATGGAATTGGAATGACCGATTCCATTGATCAAATTCCATGGTCCTGTTTAATTCACGGAATCACAATTAAGAAATCTGAGGATTCCTTCAATGATAGATTTCACCATTCCATGGGACAACCCTTAGAATTCGATAGAAACCAAAATCGAAACCGAACCGTTTACGATTTTCAGTTCGGTTTTCTCAACTTTTCGGTTTCTCGTTTTTTCCGGTTTCGGTTCGGTTTTTTCAATATCGAGATGGAAACCGAAACCGAAACTGAACCGTTTTTGGTTTTCCGGCTTTGGTTTCTCGTTTTTTTTCCCGGTTTCAACTCGGTTTTTCCCGGTCGAGATGGAAACCAAAACCGAACCCAAGCCATTTTCACGTTTCGTATTGGTTTTTCCGGTTTCTCGTTTTTTTGTTTTTGGTTTTTTTTTCCTGGTAGAGATGGAAACCAAAACCGAACCCAAGCCATTTTTGGTTTTCGGATCGTTTTTTTCGTTTTCGGATTTGGTTTTCCCCGGCCGAGCTAGAAACCGAACCCGAACCTAACCGTTTTCAATTTTCAGTTCGGTTTTTGGGTTTCTCGTTTTTTCGTTTTTGGTTTTCCCCATCGAGATGGAAACCAAAACCGAACCGAACGGTTTTCGATTTTCAGTTCGGTTTTGGTCTCTCGTTTTCTCCCGGTTTCGGTTCAATTTTTGCCCACCTTACTTTTTACAATTCCATTCAACCAAACACGGCCAAAATGCATGGTCAAATTCCATTCCAATTCCTTCAAAGTCAAATTCCTTGATGAATTCCAATTCCATCGAATTCAATTCCGCAAACCAAATGCTCTTCTAAACTCCTTTGTCTCCATCTCACGGTGGAGAGATCAAGATGATTCCCACCAAAAGCCCTCTCCACCGTGAATTAGATAAAATTTCGTAAGAAGAAAGCTTCTATACATAACGTTAAATACTATATGATGGTTCAGAATGTAAATAACTTTTAATTAAATTAAAAAACAAAAAAACATCATAATATAACGAATTTTGCTTTAGTTTCAATTATGCAACGACTAATTTTGTTCCCGTTTGATGTAATAAACACTTAATTCATCATGCTTTGTACCCATGTTACTTGATTATATGGGTTTTTGTCTCTAAATTGGTTGATTTTGATATGGCATTTTTTCACGTAACAAAGAATTATCAGTGCACAACTTAACATCCATATACCATCAATTGCTACAATATCTTATCGATCGAAATGGGTATGGAAGATATTGAAAATCGTTATTATAAGAAAGAAAAAAAATTAATTCACCATGATACGAAAACAAAGTTCGTTTTATTTTTACATATATACTTTGACCATATATTATGATATTCCTCTTCAGTTCGACATGATTTTATCACATGTCAGAAATAAAACATGCGATTTTCTGTGAAACATCATACATGGTAGGCCTTATTTCTGGGTTCGAATTCACACATCTTATTGCTATGAGTAAAATGGAGGTTACAATTTTCTTCATTTTTGGGTTGGGAACCGCAAGACGATGATCCAAAAAATCGTTGAGCTCCATCTTTTCCGTCGATAGAGACGATAGAACATCAATGATATTGCCTGGATGCTGTCCTTTGATCACTTCCAATGTTAGAACTCCGAAGCTATAAACATCACACTTTTCTGTTACCTTCATTGAGCAACCAAGTTCTGCAAGTAATAAATCATTTTAAATATATATGTTAAGATATGTAAAACCCTTTTAAATCTTATTCTAAAAGAGCTCCTGTAGAAAGATGACATACTATAACAAAATCAGTTTTTATAAAATACCGAAAATGTTTAAATGTCGTGATAGGTTGTTTTATAGTAATAAACAATTGTGCTTCCTAAATCAGGAAACTATTAAGACATTTATAATACTGATTGTTGTCTTTGCTACAAATTTGTTTGATGATCTATGTCTAGCAGATATAGGATTCTAACAAAATAGATAGAAAATAAATTACCTGGTGCAAGGTATCCAAATGTTCCGGCTAGGTTACTCCAGTTAGATGACTCCGGATTCAAAATCTTGGATGTGCCAAAGTCCGAAACACAAGCTTCACATTCTGCATCAAGCAAAATATTTTTGCTCGATATGTCTCGGTGAACAACAGGGGGCGAACAATCATGGTGCATGTACGACAAAGCATGAGCTACGCCTTTGATAATGTTGACCCTCTTGTTCCAATCGAAAGCTCGAGCAACTTCATCGCATTTCAAGCGTTCAGCCAAACTACCCCCTTCAAGATATTCGTAAACCAAGAGGGAGTTTTGAGCGTGCGAACAGTAACCATGAAGTTTCACGATGTTTCGATGCCTTATTCTCGTCAATGCCCTAATCTCGTTCAGAAAATCATCACGATTCACCATTTCTGAGGATGAATGAAGTCTCTTCACCGCAAATGTTTCACCCGATGCCATCTTCGCTTTGTATACACTTCCGAATCCTCCTTTTCCTATGCAATACGCTCCATTGAAGTCCTCGGTTGCCTTCACGATATGATGGTATGTCTCCCTTCCATCAAAACTAGAAATCGAAAAGAAATCTTCACGATGTTTATCTTCTTCGTCCATGGATGTCACACTCTTTCTCCGGTAAAAGATAAAAATTCCCAAAAGACCGCCAAATAAAAGTGCTCCAAGAAGAGAAACGGAAATGAAAACTGAAAATTTCTGGTTTCGGTTTGGGGTTTGAGTTTCTGATTCACATCGCTGCAATCCGTTAGCATTTCCACACAAACCTTTGTTCCCTACAAGGGAAGCATTCGTAAAGCCTTTGCTAACGGGAATGGGACCTTCTAACCGGTTATACGATAGATCAATGCTCGATAACGCGTTCATTGATCCCATGGACTTCGGAATATAACCAGAAAGTTGATTGTGAGAAAGATTGAGCATCTCCAAACTAATGAGACTTGAGAGCGAAGATGGAATCTCTCCGGTGAGCGAGTTATGACTCAGATCAAGATCAGATAAGTGAAACAATCGACCGATTTGAAGTGGGATTTCGTGAGTAAGTTTGTTTACTGCTCAAGTTTAAGTGAAAGAGTTTTGAACAATTCCCTAAAGAAGACGGAATCGACCCATTAAACTTGTTCATCGACAAATCAAGATACGAGAGTTCATCTAGCAATCCTAGATTCATCGGCACGACACCAGAAAGCTGGTTATTGCTTAAATAAAGGCTCACCAGGCCAGATATCCTTCCGAATTCTTCCGGTATCTCTCCAACCAATTCATTCGAAGAAAGATTAAGTAGTTCTAACTGTGGTGAGTTTCCGAAAGAAGGAGGTATGTTGCCACTGATTCTATTCCCTCCCATCTGCATCGTAGTTAAGTTTCTACACTTACTCCAGTTGTTAGAAACTTCGCCGTGAAACTTATTATCGTTGAGATTGATGTAATTGAGATGCGGATATACACCGAAGCTCTCGGAAAGATCTCCGGTGATCTGGTTTCCATCGAAACGTAACCGCCTCAAGCTTGAACAGTTGTACAAACTCTTCGGAATTCGACCTGTAAGATTATTATCACCGACTAGAAGCATCTCAAGTTTCCCCCCATTGCAGATTTTATCCGGCACACTACCGGAAAAACTATTGTTTGTCATTTCTATTAGAACCAGGTTTAGTTTTTCTATTTCTTGTGGAATAGGACCAGAAAATTTGTTATCACTTAGAGACAATTTTTCTAAACTTTGTAGGTTACCAAATGAAGATGGAATGGAACCATTGAGTTGATTGTCCCCTAATTGCAGATTAGAAAGGGATATCAAGTTTCCTAACTCTTGTGGAATCGGACCAGAAAGCTTGTTCGAGTAGAGACGAAGAAGATAAAGAGATTTGAGTTCACCTAAAGACTTAGGAATAGGACCACTGAGATTATTCATTTCGAGCTCCACCCATCGGAGTGAACCCAATTTCCCGATTTCCGTAGGAATTGATCCATTCAAATGATTCTCGTAGAGTATCAAGACGGTTAGCTTCTTCAGATTGACGAAAGTTGTGGGAATAGAACCAGTAAGATGGTTGTTGTTCATGTGAAGCTCTTCTAGATCAGAAAGATTTCCCATTTCATTAGGAATGGAACCCGAAATGTTATTAATATTGAGATGAATATAACTCAATTTGGACAACTGACCCAAACAAGTAGGAATCGAACCAGAAATCGTGTTGTTATACAAAGCTAGCCCGGAAAGGGACCTCATCTGGCATATGGCTTCCGGAATCGAACCATTGATATACTGATTATCAAACAAGTGAAGGGTGGCAAGATTTCTTAACCCTCCAATTTCCGGTGGGATTATTCCGGAGAAATGATTAGAAGAAAAATCGAGATACACTAGTTTTGACAGGCGACCGATTTCCGACGGGATGATCCCAAAAAAGTAGTTTAGACTAAGTTCGAAATGCGTAAGATTTGGAAACAATGAAAACGAGAAGTGTTCTAGAGTACCGTTTAAACCAGAAGACGAAAGGTTTAACCTGCTAACGGTGCCTTCGGGATTGCAAGAAATCCCGTACCAGTTGCACGCTGATATCGTTGTCTGATCATCGGTCCATGAAGGAAGTAAGATGGTGTTGTTTTGTGTATGGAGGCTTGATTTCCATTTTAGGAGAGCAGTAACTTGATCAACTGAAGAAGTGGAATTAGCAACACATAAAAGTGTAGCAAATAAGAGTGTGTTTAAGAAGGTGGCTTTCTTGATTATGATTATTAGAGATGCCATGGCTTGGCTTGTGTGTTTAATTAGTAGCAATGTTGTTTGTTGCTATTTATAAATATAGATTGTTAAAGACATTATTAATTGCTTTATTAAGTCTTCCACAAATCAATCATAAATTAGTTAAGTAACCACAAATTTCCATCCCAGATTAAAAGAAGACTTGCTTTTCAAAGTCTCCTCCTCCTTATATATACTCTATCGACTTGCTGTCCTATATGGGTGCGTTTGGTAGGAGGACAGGACAAGACAGGACAGAACAGGACAGGACAGAACAGGACAGGACAGGACAGTTGTTCAGTGTTTGGTAAGACATAACTAAACGGGACAGAACAGAACAGAATTGATTAAATGACCAATTTACCCTTATAAATAATTTATTATTTTTTTACCAAACAATTAATCTTAATGAATAATAACAATGAGTTAAGATAGAAAACTAATTCAAAGAAGCTGAAATAAAATAACATTTAAAAAAAACCCATTAAAATGGAAAACAAATTCTTCCGTTTCATGTGCAACCCAGAAACCCATTAAAAAACCCAAATACACCATCCAAAATTCAAGATCCAGAGTTCAAGACTCCACTTTCTTCTATTGAAATGGATCTCTTTGATGACTCCACTTCTTCCATTATTGACAAAACATCTAGAAAAAACCTAAGATTTATATACAAATCAAAAGGAGGAGGCGATGGAAAAAAAGAAAAAAAGATGAAATAATCGATATATATATATGTATATAATATCCAGTCAAGCTTGCTATTGAGATTTTTATCCAATCAAGCTTGCGATTGAAGAAAGATGGAGGCCATAGAAAAAAGAAAAAAAAATAATGAAATAGTCAAGCTTGAGATTGAAGAAGGATGGAGGCTGCAATGGTGGTTATCAGAATATTAGGTTTAGGTAACAAAAAAGAGAGGGTATTTTGGTAAATGATAGGCTTGTTCTACCTTGTTCCACCCTTTTTCATGGAACACACTTGTTCCAAGTTTGTACTAGTTAGTTCTGTTCTGTTCCATCTTAAGTCACACCAAACATGGGACAGAAGGCCTTGTTCCTGTCTGTTCTGTTCTGTTCCACATACCAAACGCACCCTATATGTCCTATATTTTATTAAGAGTGAATTACATTGGTATTTGGTTTTAATATATTTTGGATTTGGTCTATAAAATAAACTATATTAATGGTCCTTAACATTTTATTTTCTTAACATTAATGGTCTTAATTTCTATTCACGTTGTTTTTCAATTTTTTACTAAAAATATTTCATACATCAATCACAAATCAAATTAATTGACTGATATTTATTTAAAAACTATTAAATTCATTAGAAAATCTTAAGTTTAAAGGAAACAAAAATAAATAAATATAAATTCACGTACCTTTTAGGTTGGGGAATTGAAATATACCATGAAAATACTGAAAATTAAATTTGGTTTAGTATCTGATTATTAATATATAGTCAATTAAAATAACAACCATAAAGAATTATAAGTTACGATTAAAAACAATGATTATTCAAAGAGAAAAAAATAATTACTACAATGAATTATTAGGTTTATACGACACCAAAAAAAGGTATGCATCTATCCTAACAAATCCATTTTTTATAAAAACTTTGTTTTTTAAGGAAACTTTCTTAAATAGTTATAAGTGTCCAAATATTTTGTGAAGGCATGAAAGAATGATTTGTAAACTTATTGCAATGTCTTTAAATAAAATGGTTTGTTTTTTGGTCCTATAATTTATGTCCTCTTAAATTATTTATTAGGATGCTTAATTTTGGTGTTATATAAACCTAATTTTATTGCACTAATGTCTTCCTTAATTGTTTGAATAATCAATGTTTTTTAAATTAATTTATAGTCTTCATTTTGTTGTTATTTTAAATATTTGTATTTTGACTATATATTAATAATTTCATATTAACCTAATTAAACTTAATTTTTGACATATGTATTTATATTTTAAACTTGCGGTTTTTAAGGCCAATTTTAATCAGTTTAACATTTTTGTTAAAAAAATATATAAAAATATTTGTTCAATATATAATTTAATTTAATAAATTTGATGGAAAACTTATATAAAGTATTTTTTAGAGAAGATTACCTTTTGATACCTATAATTTGTTCAAGCTAACATTTTGGTACTTGGAGCATATCCAACAGCATTGCTAAAAAAATTTCTAAAATAGAGAAAAGAAGTTAATATCTCTAAAAACATTTTCTATCATCTCCAACAGTTTTGTTATTTTAGAGAATCAATCATTATTTTTATTATTAAAATATTCAATATATTTAGTATTTCAATAAAAAAAATTAACCAACTTTTAAACAATTGGTGGAATGGATTAAAAAGTAGTTTCTCTCTCCTCATATAGAGATTTTAGAGAAATCTCTAAACTTAGAGAAAACTAAAACTTTTTCTATTTTAGCAATCCATTTAGCAATGCTGTTGGAGCATTTTAGAAGAAAAAAATACAATTTTTTTCTATTTTAGCAATGCTGTTGGAGATGCTCTTATAATTTGCTTAAAGACATGTTAACTTTCATAAAAGTTGCAAACTAACATTATTAAGTGGGGGATATGACTATTAACATAGATAATTGGTTTTAGGGAGCAAATGCAAAGTTTGAGTAAACCACAAGAATCATCATTGCAATTCCCTCTTTTATCGATAGTTGATTAATTGATTAAAAGTCGTTCAAGGGATGCCTAACGTTGTGTTGTCAACTATGGTCTCAATCGTATCAATGGTTGAAATCACTTCTCTACTTCGTATTTTTTTAGCATTTTTCATTTGAAAAAAAATAGTGAAAATGGAGAAATTGCGTTGGTCCATTTTTTGTTAACATGCTTAACACACATTCTCTGGTTAACAAATGAACCTCTCTCTCTCTCTCTCTCTCTCTCTCTCTCTCCCTCTTTTTATATATATATATATATATGAAGCGATCAATACAAACCATTCTTTTTTTTCAAAAGGCATAGCGGCATCGAACCAACGGACGACTACCACAAACTCACGCACACACACCTTCCCGGTAGTATTGGGCATCCACATGCAGCCCACTAATCCGTCGTTGTCCTGGGCCAGCTTACCAGACCTAGAGCCCAACTACAGTCTTTGACTGGGTTGGGGGGGGGGGGGGGGGGCGCCCAGCCTATGACTGGACCAACCTAAGGAGTGGGTACTCCTCATGCCTTCAAATTGACTTTCATTGGGATCGAACCCTTGTAGACTAGGATTCCATCCACAGCCTACCCAAGGATGTTACCACCCTTAGGATGACCAACTGAGTTAGACATGATTTGTCAATATAAATCGTGCAAACCGTCGATTTCACTGGTTAAATCAATGAAATTGATTCATAAACTGTTTAATATGATGAAGTTATATTATTCAATTACTTTTATGATAAAATTGTTACATGTAGTTTTTCATTCCGATGAAATTGTTTCATGTATTTTATTGTCATGAAACCTATCAAGAAAAGAATTGTATGAAACATTTTCATCAAATTAAAACAATTATATATTATTTTTTATTGACTTAACCAATGATTCGACGGTTTGCACAATTTATATTATAAAAGTGATTTGTAAATGAACTCTCCCCTATATATATATATATATAGAGAGAGGAAAAATCAAATACAAACCACTTTTTTTGTAAAAACTATAGGAATAATCTAGACCATCTATGTATTTTAATCAATGGTTAAGATTATTGATGGCATTTTTTTTGTAATTTTGTAACAACTACTTGTTCACACTAGATTATAAGCCCACAAGGGCAATTTAGGTATTTTCCCATTCTTCTCCCCTGCAAACCCTAACACCCACCCCCATCTCCTCCACAATTACAGCCACCACACATCTAACCCCTCATCTTCCCCAAGCTTCTACGTGGCTGCCACCACCGCCGTCCACCGTCGTCCACCACCACCACGGTTGTCCACCGCCGTCCAGGACCATCCACCGTCGTCTACTGCCGTCCACGGCCGTCCACGGCGGTCTTCTTCTTCTTCCAAGCTTCTACAGCGGCCATCCACGTCTACCGCCATCCATGGTCGTCCGCCGCTATCCACGGCCGTCCGCCGCCGTCCAAGGCCATCCACCGCCGTCTACCTCCGTCACGGCGGTCTTTTTCTTCTTCCAAGCTTCTACGCCGTCCACGACGGCCATCCACGTCTACCGCCATCCACGACCATCCACCATCGCCGGCCACTGAACCACCACGCCACAACGCCACCGTCGACTACTGCCGCCACCACCGTCCACTCTCCTCTCCCAGATCTACGCCTCCGCCGTCCAACGCACCATCGCCACCACAGCTCCGCAGATCTGAAACCGACGCAGAAAAACCAGATCTGAACTGAGGGGAGGTGGCGGTGGCAGTGCCGGTGGTGGTGGTTGTGCTTGGTGGTGGTGTCGGCGGTGCTTTGTGGTGGTGGTTGATGTGCTTGATGGCGGCAGTGGAGGAGGAGGTTCTGGGTGGTCTGTGTTGGTGGTGCGGTGCGTGGTGTGGGGTGAGTGGTGAGTGGTGGATGGCGGCGAGCTTGTGGTAGGGTGGTGCTGAGGTGACGGTGGTAGAGGTGGGGTGGTGTGGAGGCGCGTGTGTGTGGTGGTGTGGGTAGCTGATGGGGTGGTGGCTGGTGTGGGGGTGGAGCGTGGGGTGGGGAAGTGTGGTGGTGTGTGGTGGGTTGTGGGGAGGATGAAGATGTGGAAGGAGTATTTTTGTTGTTCTTGTTATTGTAGTATTTTATTTTTATGATTTTTATTTATCTGGTGATATGAATATTCATGTGATGAATATGATGTGGTGAATATGAATATTCATCTGATGAATATGATAAGATAAAATATTTATCTGGTGATATGAATATTTATGTGATGAATATGATGTGGTGAATATGAATATTCATATGGTGAATATGAATATTCATATGGTGAATATGAATATTCATATGATGAATATGATATGGTGAATTTGAATATTCATCCGGTGAATATGAATATTCATATGGTGAATATATGATGAATATGATATGGGAAATATGAATATTCATATGGTGAATATATGATGAATATTCATGTGGTGAATATATGATGAATATTCATATGGTGAATATTCATATAATGAATAAACTGCGATTTTCAAATCAATGGCTTAGATTATTCCTCAAGTTTTTACAAAAAATGAATATATATATATATATATATATATTTTGTAAAAACCTCTTCTTTTGTAAAAACTTGAGGAATAATCTAAAATGACGATCATGCCCTTTTTAGATCAAAGGCTTAGATTAGTCCTAAAGTTTTTACAAAAAAAATGGTTTTTAATTGAAGGCCCCTCTCTCTATATATATATATATATAAACCAAAAGGTCTAGTGTAGCACTGATGTAGATGACTGATTTGTCGTCTTTAGAAAACAACAGTGTGTGTGTGTGTGTTGGGGCAGAGGTAGGATTCTAGTTTAGGGGGCTAGAAGAGGTCAAACAAAATTAATTTAACTTGTCTATTTAAGGTATTTAAACAAAATATTAATGCGATTGTAAGTATGGAAAGACTTTGAGAAGAAATTTGAGATGTTAGAGCATCAACAAACCACAATGGTGCAATCTCTAAGAACCCCACTTGCCATAGTTTTTCCCGCCACATTATTGTCACATCAATAAATGAAGAAATTTCTTAAAACTCTACAATTGAGATTCTTACAAAAACCTCACCGCCCTTTTCTTATTTATGATATAATTTTTATTTATGTAAATTAGTATATAACAAAAAAGGAAAGTATCTGGGTTTCTGTTCAAGCACATGGGTTCTATAAAGAACTTTTGACTAGGCAAGAATCTATGTCCCACAGTAAAGGTTCTTGTAAAAACCCCAAGAAAAATCTCAAGAAAAACCTTTATTCTGAATGCTCTTATGAGTATGTAGATAAAAAAATCAAAAAATATTGTAGATTTTTTATGTTTGTAAAATTTTAAAAATGAAATATTTTTATATTATAATGTTAGTTGAAGTTCAAAATATATTTGCATCATCCTTTTAATAATTCCACACTTCGCCTTTCAAAAAGAATATTTGCATCGTCAAATTAATTGTTATTTCACATAGTTATTACTATAACGTAATTATAAATATCAATATTGTATATCAACACAAAATAAATCTCATAACCCCTTGACCAAAAATCATACAAAACTCTATTAAACTTTAAATTTGTACATTAATATTAGGGTTAATTACATGGGTATGTATCGAACTTGTCACGTTTTATCATTGTATGTACTCAACTTATAAACTTACCATTGTATGTATCGAACTTTCTAAAATTGTCATTGTATGTATCCAACTTTATCAAAACCGCAAGTTCGATACACTTTCGTGACAAGTAGAATACATTCAATGATAGGTTTTGATAAAGTTGGATACATACAATGGCAAGTCTAGCAAGTTCGATACATACAATGATAAGTTTATAAGTTGAGTACATACAATGATAAAACGTGACAAGTTCGATACATACCCATGTAATTAACCCTTAATATTAATACCAAAAATTAGTTTACATTGACTTTGAAATAAATCTGTTCTCATCTTTGTGAACATAAATAAATAAAAATATTAATAATAATAAAAAAGTAAATATAAAAACTTTCAAAATAGATTTTTTTCAATAATTCGAATTTGGGACACTTTGATACAAAGAGGACGTAAATAACCACCGAGAGATCTCTAGGTTGTTTGTTGTAAGTTCCTATATCTAGTTATTAACGATAACGTCATAAAGGAGGCTTAGCACCAACCAACCCCTTGCTAGCTACGCCTATGTACGTGTGCATATCGATGCTTCATGCAATTTCAAGATTAACGTCCACTAAAGAGGTCATATGGTTCTCACCAAACCTTGTATTCCTACCTAAGACACCTTGTATTCCTACCAAACCTTGTCGGGTTTACTTTATGATGCTAGCTAGTTAGATCGTTGTAATTTTCAAATATAATTTTTTTTTCAATATACCTACCAATATTTTTTTTAATCTTAATTTCATCCCTCATTTAATATGTACACCACCATTTTTCAAACTATCATTTCTTCTCCGAAGGAGAATAACCAATCCTGATATTATTCAAGACACTAACATACACACAAGGTTTGACCCATGAACCGGCCCTATGGACCAACCCATGAACTCGCCCCTGAACCGGCTCTATGGACCGGCCCAAGAGCTTGGTACCGTAGAAGTTATCCCCCGCACGACTCAAACCTTGGCTAACCAAGGATACCATCCAAGAAAGACACAAGGATGTTACCTCCAAATACTAGATTAGACCTTCAATTCTTTGGTTATACATATATTTTATATACAGATTTTTCGTCTTATACCATATGACTCGCATCTTTGAAAATGTCAAGGCATTGCCGACTACTAATTATTTATAAAACTTGAGACTTGACCTTACGTTCAATGTCATCTAGAAATTTGGTACTTAGGTCCTACAAAATGCGGTTCACACAAAGCTTAAACTATACAAATCTAGTTTATTGGTCAAAGTCACCAACAAACTTGTTTTTTCGACGAAGGCTTAGAAGCAGGAAGTTGCATTCACCTTAGGAAATGGCTTCTTATGTACATACATCATCTATATTTTATATTCTCTTAATAGCTGATTATTAAAAACAATAATTTATTAAAAAAAAGTCATTATATATATAATAATAATAATGGAGTAAATTTCAAATTTGGTTCCAATGGTTTGCAAAAAATTACGATCGTGGTCCCTGAACCCTAATTTTCATGAGGGCGGGTACCTGAGGATTCAATTTGGTTACGATGGAGGTCTCCGCCAATAACGTCCGTTAAATACCTCCGTTAGGTCAAGGGTATTTTGGTCATTTTCGTAGTTTCTTATTATTTTCTTTTTCCGTCTTCTTCAATCTAATACCACTAATACCAACCACCACCACCACCTTCTTCAACCCAATACCACCAACACCCACCACCACCAGCACTCACACCCACCACCACCACCACTACCATCTTCTTCAACCCATACCACCAACACCCACCACCACCAACACCAACGCCGACACCCACCACCAACACCACCAACCACCCACCACCACCACCAAAGTTCACAGATCTGATTCAACAACTCCTTGGAAAAACCCCAAAATTCATCCCAACACAGATCTAATTTGGATGAGGAAATTAAGCCGCCATGGTTGTAGCTTTGGGTTCGGGAAAGTTCTACGGAAGCAGCCTTCCAAGACCACGGATCTACACCGACCTCAAGTATAACTCCGAGCGGGTCGACCCGCCGGTCTCCGTCCTCGACCCCTTAGGTAGTGTTTGGTTCGCGGAATGGAATTTGGTGGAATTGGAATTCGTCAAGGAATTTGACTTTGAAGGAATTTGAATTGGAATTTGATGGAATTTGACCACACATTTTGGTCGTGTTTGGTTGGATGGAATTGGAATTGGAATAAAAATGTAAAAAGTAAGGTGAGCAAAAACCAAAATTGAACCGAACCGGAAAAAAGAGAAACAAAAACCGAAAAACCGAATCCAAAACAAAAAAAAACGAATCCGGCATCGAAAACGGTTCGGTTTCGGTTTTTGTTTCCATCTCGATTGAAAAAACCGAACCGAGTCGAAAACCGAAATCGGTTATGGTTTTCATCTCGACCAGGAAAAACCGAACCGGGCCGAAAACCAAAATCGGTTCTATTTCGGTTTTGGTTTCCATCTCGATTGAGAAAACCGAACCGAGTCAAAAACCGAAATCGGTTCGATTTCATTTTGGTTTGCATCTCGACCGGGAAAAGCCGAGCCGAGTCGAGCCGTAAACCGTAATCGGTTCAATTTTGGTTTTAGTTTCCATCTCGGCCGGGAAAACACCGATTCGAATCGAACCGAAAACGGTTCGGTTATGATTTCCATCTCGATCGGAAAAAATCGATATATATATATAATTTGATTATCTAATTATATATAATTTAAATATTTAGTAAATAAAATAACTGAGACCGAACCGAATCGAGAAAAAGGATTTGGAATGGGAGAACGATGGATGGAGATAGGAAAACCATAGATGGAGAAAACAAGAGGGAGGAGGGATGATTCCAATGAATTCCATGGGTTATGACATGGAATGGCAAATTCCTTAGTTCAAGGAATTTGAAGGAATTCAAAGGATTCCTTAGCTTTCATTTCGCAAACCAAACAATAACATGGAATTCGTCATTCCAATTCCTTTGAATTCCATTCAATTCCGCGAACCAAAACGAACCCTTTTTGTCGTGGGCGGAGGAATCCCACTGGTCCATGGGCGGCCTCAGCTTCAATTGCCATCGCCTCCAAGGCCGTATCAAAGTAAGCGTCGAGAAGCTTTGAAACCAGATCTAGAAATCCATCAGAGTTTGAGCGATGGCCATGGCCGGCGCCGATGGCCAACAAACGGAAGAGGCGTTACGTGGGATTGGTTGACGAAGAGGACGGTGGTGGAGAGGATGATGCTCAGGCGAGAAAGTGGCCGGTGAGGAAGCTTTCCGATGAGTTTGAGCGTCTTGCAGGTGTGAAGAATAGTCCGACGAGCAGCTCCGATGAGATGGGAACGGTGGCTTCACGGACTCATGGCCGGAAAATGGTGGCGGAGGAGGTGGTGAAGACGGCGGCGAAGGGTGGTAAGTGGTGGGTCTCCTTGACCAAAATACCCTTGACCTAACGGAGATATTTAACGGATGTTAGTGGAAGGGACCTCCATCGTAACCAAATTGAATCCTTACGGACCCGCATCATGAAATTTAGGGTTCAGAGACCACGATCGTAATTTTTTGCAAACTACAAGGACCAAATTTGTAATTTACTCTTAATAATGATATATTGATAATCTGTTAATATGCATTAATTTCATTAAGAAAAGTATCGAAGGAAAGGATAAGTATGAAATCGATGACTTTTTTTCTCCTAAGTCTATAAAACATTATATAACAGAGAATTAGATGTCATTTTAATCACGAAAATAATAAGATAGGAAAACACAAGAAGTAGCAAATGGATAAAGCCTTTTTCTTGGTTTTTTGTTGTATTCTCTTGGTTACAAGGCCATTCGTAGTTGCAACAGAAGAATTCTCGTCCACAAGATATCATGGTATGTATAGATATATCATTTTGTAATTTTATTTATTTCTGTAAACACTGAAATCATTCCATTCTATAGTTGAATAAATTAAAAACACACGCGTATATATATAGGGTCAGTTTAAATGAGAACTTGTTTCTTATTGTGAACGTAAGGACAACCGAGAGCGCGCTACGTCGCATATTCAGTTTGAATAATCATGTATTATTCAGACTGAATAATACTAAATGCAATATTATGCAGTTTGAATAATACTTAATGTTGTATTATTTAGTCTGAATATCCCACGTGGTGCGCTCTCGGCTGTCTTCATGTATATATATATATATATATATACAGAGAGAGAGAGAGAGAAAGAGAAAAGGAAGAGAGTCGGGTTCAAACGAGAACAATACTTATTTAAAAAAACTCTACCCGAACCAACAAATTATATATGATTTTGTATTAACTTTCGAAAAAAGCCACGCGAGCGACTTTGGAGCGACTTGTAAAGTTGTATGAATCATATATGATTTTGTTGGTTCTCGTATTCTTTTAAATATATATTGTTTTTGTTTGATCAACTCTCTCTCTCTCTCTCTCTCTTGCTATATATATATATATATATAGGGGTGGGTTCAAATGTGAACCACTTTTTGGTTGTGAACGTGAGGACAACCGAAAGCGCGACACGTGGCAGATGACTAGGCGCCACATCAGGTCCACGGCGGATGACTAGGCGCGATTCATGGGAGGGCATTGAATTAAATGGGGGGACCACACTCAAAGCCGCCACGTGTCGCGCTCTCGGTTGTCCTCACGTTCACAACCAAAAAGTGGTTCACATTTGAATTTTCCTGTCTCTCTCTCTCTCTCTCTATATATATATATATATATATATATATAGAGAGAAGAGAGAGAGAGAGAGAGAGAGAGAGAGAGAGAGATCAAGGTTGAAAAATGTGAAATAGAGAAATGACCTGACCCATTGATATGGTTGAGATCAAGGTTGAAAAATCAAACATTGCGGCTTTGACCGGTCAAAGCCGCTATATTTGAGTAGTCAAAATTCACATGTATGCGCAAGATCGATGAGTGTTTTCGTAATTGTTACAAATAGGCCGAAAACGGGGTCATATATGTGTAATTCATATACGTTCATATATGAATCTATTTATTTCATATACGCGTTCATATATGAATCCATGTATGTTCATATACGCTTTTATTATATTAATATGTGTATTTCATCATATATGAATTTGAGTAATTCATATACGTTCATATATGAATTACACATATTCATGAATCTATGAATATGTTTGTCAACTATTTGTAAAATTATGAAAATACCATTCCGTGTGATACAGCTTGCACGAGAATTTATCCTGTGCTTCGCGGTCCACGCTGTGATTTTTAACCAGATGAACGACTAAGATCGCTTCTCAACTTCTCTAATTTTTAGCACTTTTCATTTGAACCAAACACTATAGGGGAACGATCATTTGCAAACCTTCTCATCACCTTTGATTTTAAAATGGATGGTGAAGATTATATATATAGGATTGGGTTCTGTGAGAAGTTAAGTTAACATGAAACATGTGAAAAGTGGTTATCAACCATTGGATGCACATTAAGATAAGATGCACTGATCAATTCTCTTCTTAAACGCAATTCATGTAAGGTATGAGATTAAAAGTTATCAATGGTTCACATTCAATTCTCACGTTAACTTAACTTCTCACACGGTTTTTCGCTTATAGGATCTGAATCGTATATAAAATTTTTTGACGAAAATAAAAATTCTTTTTAAAAACTCTAGAGACTCTTTCAAAACTACTAAATGTAAAAGAAAAAAATCTTTCTTAAGGTCATTTATGTTAATGGGAACAACTTTTTCCATTTTTGCATATCATACATCTCTAATGATTATGGAGATGATTCTGCCATTTAATTAATTGATTTTTTCATATATGATACAATACTTTTGAAGGTAATGTACTAGTTCACTAACCATTTATCTTGCTTGTTACAAATAATTATAATTAAGAAGTTGTAAAGGTATTGTTGTAGGCCATCTTGGGATCCATGAGAAAGCGACTTATAGAAGGTTTGGTAAGCCACATTTTGTCTCGAGAGCAACAACAAGTTTTAACCCTGGACCAGATCGCGGTGTACATAATTAATGATTAATTATGATAATTTCAACATGATATGTAAATTATCATCAATTCATCATGGATGCTAATGATGATTAATTAATAAGTATGTAATCTCATTTATTCATCATATTATGATTTTATAAAAATCATCAATCATCTACTTACCATTGGAAAGTTCTTATTCTTCAATTATACAGCATTCTTAAGTGCACCCTGTTAAACTATACATCATTCTTGAGTGTCTATTGTGATTTTTCTTCCAACCTAGAGTATTTTTAATCTTTAGTTATAATTTTTTTAATAGGATTTAAAAGTTAAAATCTTTAAAAAAAATTTATATTTAACTATAATAGATTCTTTAGTTTAAAGATTTATATTTAATTACAAAAGATTCTTTATTATAATATTAAAATATTATATAAAATTATCATTCAGATACACATTTTAAAAAGAACTTATAAAAATTAATAATGATTCAAGCTTATTGAAGAAAATAAATAAAATAATATTTTTTTTGAGGATTGGTATTTGCACTTTTATGAATATCATAATCAGGTCATTTTATGCATTAAAAATAGGCAATTGCTAAATACACATGAATTTTTACCAAATACACCCAAAAAGTGAATGCGTCATACATACACATGTCAACGTCAAAGGTTACTTTTTCAATTCCCGATGCTACTTTTTCAATTCCCGATGTACTTTTTGGGTGCATCCAACCACCTAAAAATATTAAAGGTAGAATATGATATTGATGTGACTAACAAGAGTAGATGTGCAATTAGCAATGAATGGATGCAATTAGTCTCACCATATATAGAGGAAGACAAAAGGAAAGGATTAAGAAGAAGCCTTCATTAGTATTTTTATTATTTCTCATAGTTTTTATTTTTTTAATTATATTTAACCTTTTATTTTATATTATTTTTTGGGTAAATTGCATATTTGGTCTCTGTGTTTACATTTTATTTTTAGGGCATTTTTATTTAGTCCATATGTTTAGACTTTAGTGCACTCTTAGTCCCTATTTTGAAATAATCATGGAAAAGGTCCATGTGATTTGCATTATATTGCACTATTGGTCCCTTTGGTTTAAATTATATTGCACTGCTGATCCTTATTTTACCAATAGGGTTAGGGATTAATAGTGCAATATAAAGTAAACCACAGGGACTAACAGTGCAATATAATGTAAATCACAGGAACATTTTTCATAATTATTTTTAAATAGGGACCAATAATGTAATATAATATAAACAAAAAACCAAATATGTAATTTACCATTATTTTATTTACAGAACATAAATATAAACCAACGTAACTTTTATTTGCCTAACATTATTAATATATTATTTTTGAAATATATATAATGTTCTGAGTTTTATTTGAATTTAATCTTTTCAGTAAACCAACAATACTTATAAATCAAAATTTTTTATGAAAATAAATATATTTTATTTGTTTAATAAGACCTAAGACAAAAATGTTACTCAAATTTTACTAAAACAATAATTTATTATTATTATTCAAATACTTATCATGATTTAAAAAAACTGAACTTAATCTTTTTGTTTATAATATATAAGTATTTTAACAAATCAAAATATTACATTGTATTTTTTATATAATTTATAAAATTAGACCTTCATTGTTTAACACATATTTTTATTTGATTAATTCTTATATCTTTTACATAATCAAAAATTAAAAGTAATGTAATAATGGTTGTAAATTAAAAAAATTTATTTATTAATAATTCAAATAAATGGATTATGGATACTACAAAGCAATATATAAAAATTAAAGTAAGTATATACTCACTACAAATATTAATATATCTAAAATGGATATGATGTTTTCTTTTAATTTACATTAAAATCAAACTAATATAATTAATCAAATTTTAATTATTATTGTATTTTTATTTTAAGTAAATTATTATTTAGTAGAATGTTACATGTAATAATTATGAATAATTAATACCTCAAATTAATTCAAAAACCTTTCATATTTTTAGTTATGATTCATGAATATATATATATATATATAAATGAATCTTTATTACATTCAACCAATATATAAGAGTATAAGGTGTGTTCATATATTAGGTTTGCATGATTAATTGGTTTGGATGTTTATAAAGTAAGCTTTCATTGTGTTTAAAGTGAATGTGCGCTTAATATATAAAGTGTAGGTGATCAGTGTATGTGCGCTTAACACCCAACAAAAGCAAAAACACGATGGAGGGGTATTGATGGAAAAATGATGTATGTCCCCATAAAGGGTATTTTTTAAAGCTTAGCGATTGTGGCTGTTTACCAAATTTTCTATTAGGCTATGTTTGGCAAGCATAAGCTAGCTTATAAGCTAGTCCATCCAAACATGTATTAGAAAGCTAGCTTATAAGCTAGCTTTTGAAAAACTACTTTGAGTAGCTTATAAGGAGCTTATTGTAGCCTTTTCCAATTATACCCTTATTAATATTAATTATTAAATTTAAAGATACATTTTTTGGTCATTTTACATACTCATAAGCTAGTTTTTGCCAAACATAATTTGTTCATAAGCTAGCTTATCAGCTACTAGCAAGTTTATCAATCAACAGCTTAGCTTATCAGCTATCCGCTAGCTTATCAGCTACCAGCTAGCTTATAAGCTACGTTTGCCAAACATAGCCTTAAGCCCTATATGGGTTAAGTTGTCTGTCTCCATAAATTTGTCTGTCCAGTAAAAATTGTGTTGGTGTTTACTTTCTATTCTGAATCAACGGTCTGAATGACAGAAATGACTAATTTACCCTTTACCCTTTACATTGTTCCTTAATTTTGTAAGCTAAAGACATTCTTAAACACAAAAAAAATTATTTAAACCTTAAAACATAATATAATAGTAAAAAAAAGCAATGTATTATATGGGTAAAAACTATTCTATATTATTTTTTTATACATTCAAAAATTTTCCAAATATTATATAAAAAAATTATTATAAAACTAAAATTTATTATATTTATATTTCATGGTAAAAAAATCCAAGGGTTAAAAGTAATCTACTTCATCTTCTTCCAAATCCCAAGAACATTAGCATCACGACCATTTCTCTTCCTTTTCTTCCATCTTTCTTCTTCGCCTTCTTCTCTTCCTTTTCTTCCTTTTTTACTTCTTATCTCCACAACGAGAGGTTTTTCTATGCTTAATTTCATGAACAAATATCCTGATCTAAGGTCTAAATCTGAGTTTAAATCTCGTTAATCATTTTAACAAGTTGTATACTTTTTATTTTAAATTAACAGATGGAGTATGATTGATTGTGAGATAAGATGAAGAGGGATAACAAGGGTAGGAGTTGTCATTTTTTCGTCTGAATCTGGACAACATAGCTATTTGGGCTGTGCGAATAAGCCAACTATTTTTTTATTAAGCTGCAAGTAAACACCCTAAAATGTCTGTGCGAATAAGCCGATTCAGCCATTAAGCTCATTAAGTCATTAGTAAACACACCAAGTCATTCTCTTTTTCATTAAGCCACTATCAAACACATCTATATAGTTGAGTGAATAAGCTCAAGACCCCATTAAGCTCATTCAGCCACTACCAAAAAGGCCCTTAGACTTAGGGGCTGTTGATGCTGGTGTTTACCTTATCATTTGATTCAATAATCTTAATAACAAAAATGACCGATTTAGCCCTAAATATGAATAGTTGTTTTATGAATTGTTGTTTACTTATTAACTAAAATTATATATTTAAAACACAAAGTTAAATTTTAAATCATAAAGTCATTCGTATAATTTAAAATTCAAAAGAGAAATTTACTTAGTTAAAATGAAATCTGGTATGATGGGTCGAGCATCTGAGTTGAATTGCAAAATAAATCTGTGTTGTAATTTGGCTTTAAAATCTGAATGGGCCCATAACTGGAAATCCGCATGATACTAGCATTTAGTTAAAATGTTAGTTAGACATAAGCAGAAGGTCCGTTGCAAAACGGCAGACGTGAGGGATCGATAAGTCCGTTAAAGCGAAGTTGAGAGACAATATACAATAAAAGTGACAAGCATTCGGGACCAATATATAATGAATTTCACTTTAGTTTCAATTTATGCAACGATTAATTTTGTTCTTCATCATGCCCTGTACCTATTTTACTTGATTAACGGGTTTTTGGTCTTTTAATTGGTTTATTTTAACGTGACATTTTTTTAACTTAATAATGAATTATCTTATAAGTATGCACCATAATTAACATCCATGTCATAAATTACTACAATATTATATCCGTCAAAATGGGTATGGAAGATATGGAAAATCGTTATCATAATAAGAAAAAGAAATTAATTCATCATGATACATACGAAAACAAAGTTCGTTTTATTTTGAGATACTTTGACCATATATTATGACATCCCTCTTCACTTCGATATGACTTTATCACTTGTCAGAAATAAAACATGTGATTTTCTGTGAGACATCATACATGGTAGGCCTTATTTCTGGGTTCGAATTCACACATCTTATTGCTATGACTAAAATGGAGGTTACAATTTTCTTCATTTCTGGGTTGGGAACCACAAGACGATGATCCAAAAAATCGTTGAGCTCCATCTTTTCCGTCGATGTAGACGATAGAACATCAATGATATTGCCTGGATGCTGTCCTTTGATCACTTCCAATGTTAGAACTCCGAAGCTATAAACATCACACTTCTCTGTTACCTTCATTGAGCAACCAAGTTCTGCAAACAATATATCAATTTAAATATATATGTTTAATATGTATAAATTTCTTTAAATCATGTTCTAAAAGAGCTCTCGTAGAAAGATGGATACTATAACAAAATCAGTTTTATAAAATACCAAAAATGTTTAAATGTTGTGATAGGTTGTTTTATAGGAACAAACAATTGTGCTTCCTAAATCAGCAAACTATTAAGACATTTATAATACCGATTGTTGTCTTTGCTACAAATTCGTTTGATGATCTATGTCTAGCAGATATAGGATTCTAACAAAATAGATAGAAAATAAGTTACCTGGTGCAAGGTATCCATACGTTCCGGCCAGGTTACTCCAGTTAGATGACTCCGGATTCAAAATCTTGGACGTGCCAAAGTCCGACACACAAGCTTCACATTCCGCATCGAGTAAAATATTTTTGCTCGATATGTCTCGGTGAACAATAGGGGGTGAGCAATCGTGGTGCATATACGACAAAGCATGAGCGACACCTTTGATAACGTTCACCCTCTTGTTCCAATCGAAAGCTTGTGCAACTTCATCGTTGTTCAAGCTTTTAGCCAAACTACCCCCTTCAAGATATTCGTAAATCAGGAGGGAGTTTTGGGCATGCGAACAGTAACCATGAAGTTTCACAATGTTTCGATGCCTTATTCTCGTCAATGCCCTAATCTCGTTCAAAAAATCATCGCGATTCACCATTTCTGAGGACGAATGAAGTCTCTTCACCGCAACTGTTTCACCTGATGGCATCTTCGCTTTGTATACACTTCCGTATCCTCCTTTTCCAATGCAATACGCTTCACTGAACTCCTCGGTTTCCTTCAAGATTCGATGGTAAGTCTCCCTTCCATTAAAAGTAGAAACCGAAAAGAAATTTTCACGATGTTCATCTTCTTCATCCACTGGTGGCATCCTCTTTCTCCGGTAAAAGATGAAAATTCCCAAAAGACCACCGAATAAAAGCGCTCCAAGAAGAGGAAGGGAAATCAGAATTGCAAGTTTGAGGTTTTGGTTTGCGGTTTGCGTTTTTGATTCACATCGCTGCAATCCGTTAACATTACCACACAAACCTTTGTTCCCTTCTATGGAAGCATTCATAAAGCTTTTGCCAACGGGAATGGGACCTTCTAACCGGTTATACGATATATCAAGGCTCCATAAAACGTTCATCGATCCCATGGTCTTCGGAATATAACCCGAAAGTTGATTGTGAGAAAGATTGAGCGTCACCAAACTACTTAAACTTGAGAGCGAAGATGGTATCTCTCCGGTGAGTGAATTATGACTCAGATCAAGATCAGATAAGTGAAACAATCTGTCGATTTGAACTGGGATTTCATCAGTAAATTCGTTGTCGCTCAAGTTTAAGTGAAAGAGCTTTGAGCAATTCCCTAACGAAGACGGAATTTGCCCATTAAACTTGTTCCTCGACAAATCTAGATCCGAGAGTTCAGCTAGCGATCCTAGATTCATCGGCACAACACCAGAAAGCCGGTTATTGCTTAAATACAGGTTCACCAGGCCAGACATCCTTCCAAATTCTTTCGGTATCGCTCCTACCAAATCATTCGAAGAAAGATTAAGTTCGTGTAACTGTGGTGAAAGAAAAGGAGGTATCATGCCAGTGATTCGATTCCCTCCCATCTGCATCGTGGTCAAGTTTCTACACTGACTCCAGTCATCAGAAAGTTCCCCGTAAACCTTATTATCGTTGAGATTGATGTAATCGAGATGCGGATAGATACCAAAGCTCTCGGAAAGATCTCCCGTGAACTGGTTTCCATCAAAGCGTATCCGGATCAAGCTTGAACAGCTGTACAGACTTTTCGGAATTCGACCTGTAAGATTATTATAACTAACTAGAAGCGTCTCAAGTTTCCCTCCATTGCAGATTCTATCCGGCAAACTACCGGAAAACCTATTGTTGCTAATTTCTATCAGAATCAGCTTCAGTTTTTCCAGTTCTTGCGGAATAGGACCAGAAAATCGATTGTCCCTGAGAGAAAGTACTTCTAAATTTTGGAGGTCAACGAAGAATGAAGGTGGAATGGAACCATCGAGTTGATTGTCCCCAATTTCTAGAGTAGAAAGGGATATCAAATTTCCTAACTCTAGCGGTAGCGGACCAGAAAGTTTGTTTGAGTAGAGACGAAGACGACTAAGGGACTTGAGTTCACCTAAAGACCGTGGAATTGGACCACTTAGACTGTTCATTTGGAGCTCAACCCATTGGAGTGAATTTAACTTGCCGATTTCAGTGGGAATCGATCCATTCAAACGATTCTCGCAGAGAATCAAGAGCGTTAGCTTCTTCAGATTGACAAAACTTGTTGGAATAGATCCAGTAAGGTAGTTGTTGTTCATATGAATGTCTTCTAGATTAGAAAGATTTCCCATTTCATAAGGAATGGAACCAGAAAGGTTATTGTAGTTGAGATAAATATAACTGAGCTCGGTTAACTGACCCAAACAGGTAGGAATGGAACCGGAAAGCGTGTTGTTATACAAAGCAAGCCCAGAAAGGGACCTCATCTGGCATATGGTTTCCGGAATCGAACCATTGATCAGCTTGTTATCAAACAAGTAAAGGGTGACAAGATTTCTTAGATGTCCAATTTCCGGTGGGATTATTCCGGAGAATTGATTAGAAGAAAAATCAAGATACACAAGTTTTGACAGGTGACCGATTTCAGATGGGATGATCCCAGAGAAGTCGTTTAAACTAAGATCGAAATGCGTAAGATTGGGAAAAGACGAAAACGAGAAGTTTTCAAGAGTACCTTTTAAACCAGAAGACGAAAGGTTTAATCGGTTTATGCTGCCTTGGGCATTGCATGAAACCCCATGCCAGTTGCTGCATAGAGACAAGGTTCTTTGATCTGTCCATGAAGGAAGTAGGATGGTGTTGTTTTGGCTAGGGAGGGTAGCTTTCCATCTTAGGAGAGCATCAACTTGATTCAAAGAACCCAAAGCATGAAATGGACTACTAGAGAAAATTGTAAGTAAGAAAATAGCTAATGGAAATAAGTCATTCTTGATCATCATGGTTGGAGTATGTGTTTGTAGGAGCAATGTTGTTTGCTGCAGTTTATATTGGCATATTTGCTCCTGGAGTCAAGTCTTCCACACAAATGCAAATTTCCAGCCAAGTCTTTTTCTCATATACAGAGTGTATAAGTTTTTTTCTACAGAAAAATAATTGTGTTATTTTGTTTAGGGTTTATGATTTGTGAGGGTAACTAACTATCCGATTTGTACAAATGTTACCATGAAACTATTTTTTGTACTCAATTGATCATTGAACTCTTTTTTTTTTTTTTTGTATATATACTACCATTATGACCGGCTATAACCCGTAAACCACCGGTAACCACCACCACGACCACCAAAACACCACCACCACAGTCACCACCACCTTCAAACCATCACCACCACACCCACTACCACCAATGCTGCCACCACCACCTTCAAACCCACCACCACCATCATCACCACCATCACCGCACCCACCACCACCACCAGCTCACCTCTACCACCAGAATATTTGCAGTCATTGAATTCCCTTCAATATCAATTACTTCAAGATTCTTTAACCCCCAAATCCCATTAGGCAATTCACCCCCAATTTGATGAAATGGGAGTGAAAGAGCCACAAGTTCTGAAAATTTCCCAATTACATTAGACAATTTCCCACCCAAAAACTTCCCTTTCTTGGATGAAGAAGAACAATCCCTAACAACCCCATACTTGCTACTGAAACAAGAACCAAATTTAGCAAAATTACCTCCTGGTATCCTGAGTCCAGAAACCCTGCCATGTGAGTTGCACGTGACCCCAAACCAAGAACAGTGATTAGGGTTTGTGGGCTTCCAGCTTGAGAGCAGGTTGTGAGGGTCAACAATGGCGTTCTTCAACTCAAGAAGATGATGACTTTGGTCAACAATTTCTCCAGTGACAACAACAACATCACGAGAATCGACCCACCAATTGCAGATAAACCCACCATTTTTTTTCTTTTCTTGAATTGGTAAAATAAAGATCAAGCATTTCTTGATTTAGGTGCAAGAAATTAAAGGAAGGTCATAAAGATTTCAACTTTAGGGAATTAAGGAGAAATATTCATGGGTTTGATAAAGTTTCTGATTTGGGTGCAAGAAACTAATAAAGGAAGTTGATAAAGATTTCGAATTTAGGGGAAATTAATGGGGGGTTTGATGGCGGTGGTGGGTATGGTGATGGTGGCGGTGGTGTTTTGGTGGTGGTGGTGGTGGTTATCGGTAGTTTACGGGTTATAGTCGGTCATAATGATAGTATACGTAAAAGAAAAAAGAGAAAGAAAAAGTTCAATAGTCAATTGAGTACAAAAAATAGTTTTACGATAATATTTGTACAAATTGAATAGTTTGTTATCCTCACAAGTTATAAAGCCTTTTTATTATCTATCTATATTAAAGAAGCGTTTTTGCTGATGTCATAATTATGGAATTGAGCCATTTCATTGGCCAATTAAAGAAGAATTATTAAATGATGATGTCATCAATTATTCTTATTTTTTTAATACCATAGTTATCTTTATAATTTACATTTTGTATCCTTAGAATTATTTGAATAAATTACTTTTTATCCCTTAATTTCTCATTTTTTCACTTTACATCATTATCATATTAAGATAATAATATATATTAATTAAAATATATTAAAATTTTTGTTTTTGTTTTTAATAAATTATACCATTATAATCGTCTCGACAATACCTTCAAAATGAGTCTAATATTGAATTTTTTTTTTTAATTTAACTATATTATTAAAATTAGATAACTAAAATATCTATTGTAATAAGCAATTGTAATAGCAATTGTAGTGGAACATATAATTTACATAAGTAATTAATTGGTAATGGCAATTATCATACAAAAGTCTATTTTTATTAAAAATTAAAATAATATGTTTAAAATGCTCGTATATTCTTCGGGTTATTAACTAGTATATATATTAAAGAAAGGTTTTTGTTGATGTCATGATTATGAAATTAAGCCATTTGATTGGTCAATTAAAAAAGAATCATCAAATGATGATGTCATCAATTATTTTTATTATTTTAATACCATAATTATCTTTATCATTTACATTTTTTATCGTTAGAATTATTTGATTAAATTACTTTTTATCCATTATTTTCTCATATTTCACTTTACATCCTTATCATTTTAAGATAATAATATATATTAATTAAAATGTACTAAAATTTTTGTTTTTTCTTTTTAATAAATTATACCATTATAATCGTGTTGACAATACCTTCAAAATGAGTTTAATATTGAATATTTTTTTAATTTAACTACATTATTAAAATTAGATATAAATTAATTTGTTTAGATTTTATTACAATTCTATTCTTGATATTCTTGAAATTTAAAGATTTTATCTTTTTAACCTAAGTATTTATATAGATTATTTATAAGTAATTAAAATTTATTTTATTTAAAACTCCATTGTTGATATTCTTAAAATTTAAAGATTATATCTTTTTAATCTAACTATTTTTATAGATTATTTATAAGTAATTAATTTTTTATTTAAAATTCTACAAATAAAAAATACTACATATTTTATTTTTTAATCCCTCCAGTTATAAAAATAGATATAAATTAATTTGTTTAGATTTTATTACAGTTATATTATTCATATTCTTGAAACTTAAAGATTTCATCTTTTTAACCTAATTATTTTTATATATTATTTATAAGTAATGAAATATTATTTTATTTAAAACTCAATTGCTAATATTCTTGAAATTTAAATATTCCATCTTTTTAATCTAACTACTTTTGTAGATTATTTATAAATAAATATATTTTATTTTATTTAAAATCCTACAAATCAAAACACTACACATATTTTATTTCTGAATCCCTCCAGTTTTAAAATCATTCACGAAATTCAAATCTTTTGACAAAAGAATAATAAATTTTCAATTTTTAAAATTTTAACAGCTATTAGATAACTAAAATATCTATTGTAATAAACAATTATAATGGCAATTGTCGTATAACATATAATTTACATAAATATTTAAATGGTAATGACAATTGTCATGTAAATGTCTATTCTTATTAAAAATTAAAATAACATGTTTCAAATGCCCGTATAATATACGGGTCATTAACTAGTTATTAATTAATCAAAAGAAAAGAAGAGAAGAAGCCATAAATGTCGTTTAGAATTAGGGAGATGATATTGCCACGGATGTAAATGATTCATCCAAGGCTAATTTTTCAAAATTACATTTCTACCCTTACCTTTCCTCTTTCCTAATTACCCTCCTTCCCCATTTTCATTTTCTTCTTCCATCTCCATTCTTTTTCTCACCTCAGACCTCTCTAGGCCATCGCTGATTTCTGACGACGCCGCCCGTCAATCGACCGGCGACAACGTGGATCATCGATGATTCTTTTGCGTCGGGATCTCCGGCAAGGATTGTTGCATCTCAATCGATTTCTCAGAAAAAACGTCGCCGGCGCTCTACTAAAAAGCAGGTTAAAAATCTCGCCGGCGCTCTCAGATCTCACCTCGTCGGTCTCCACTCGCCGTCCTTCTCCATCGCCGTGTTTCTTCCTCGGCGTGCTCTCGTGCTTCTGCCTCGTCATGCTCTTGCCGTGGTTCTGCCTCGCAATGCTCTCGCCGGTCTTCTCCTACTCTCTGGCACCGGTCGGTGGGGCGGGGGTGGATGGTCGCCGGTCGATTGACGGGCGGCGGCATCAGAAATCAGCGGTGGCGTGGAGAGGTCTGAGGTGAGAAGATGGAAGGAGAAGAATGAAAATGGGGAAGGAGGGTAATTAGGAAAGAGGAAAGAGGAAAGGCAAGGGTAGAAATGTAATTTTGAAAATTAGCCTTGGATGAATCATATACATCCGTGGCAATATCACTTCCCCTGTAACCCCCGTGTACCGTTTGAAAAAACATACATCATTAAATCTATTTTAATAATATTTAAAATTTTAAATACCTTTCAACTTTTAAAAATATAATATTTTAATAGATTATATATTAAAATATACATCAATATATAATAAAAGAGTAACTAGCATGACACGTGTCTTCTGTTGAGTTATTTTTTCGCCTAAACATGTATCTGGACATAGTTTATATTATGGGTTCAATCCCTACTTTTTAGCCACTTATTTTACTTTTAATATTCTACTTTTTACTTAATACCTATATAATTACTTATTTATTTTATTATTAAGAGAAAAATCTAAAGTTCTACCGCCACTCTACCGCATTGGTCACCAACGCCCGCTGTCCGCCTTCGCCATCAGCCACCAACGCCACCGTCGTCATCAGCCACCAACGCTGCCGTCCGCCGTAGCCATCAGCCACCAGCGCCGCCGTCTGCCGTTGCTATCAGTCGTCGTCCACCGTCGCCCGCCTTCGCCATCAGCCAGTAAGGTTTGATTTTCGATTATGTTCGATTTTATTTTTTTACGTTCTTGTTTTTCATTTTACACTCTTATCTTTAATTTATATTTATACTATTTTATAAGTTAAAAATTTCAAACAACTCTCATGTTCAACGTCATAATTAAAATAAATTACTTTTATATTTAAATTATATTTTATCCACTTATAAGTAGTTATTTATTTTATTTCATTATGTTTTTATCATATTAATATAAATAATCTTTTGTTAATATGATTAATTAAAAAATATTTGTTACAAATTATATATACCATTATAATCGTCAAATAAATACAATTAAAATAAACTCAAGTGTTACGAGTTTGAATACCCACCATCAATGATTCGTGCAGCAACACAAACGAACACATATCTAGTATTAATAGAAAGTTATGTGATTATTTATTTATAGGGAGGTTCAAACAATAGATGACATGATTCAAATAAATAATACACAAGTCGTGACATACCTTTTAGTTGACCGTGTCCATTTCAGATAAATTTTACACTAGAACTACATAGGATATAAGTATTTTTGTATTTTAATTTAACAATGTTTTCTTATATATATATAGGGGTGGGTTCAAACGTGAACCACTTTTTCATTGTGAATCGTGAGGACAAATCTCAACCACTTTTTGTAATCTTTAAGTTTGAAACTTCAGGGCTGACAGCGTCAAGTCTTCAAACTTGATTCATTAAAGGGGCCAAATCCGCCAAAGTCTTCAAACTTGAATCATGGAGCACGTGATTGGGAAACAAATTGATTTCCGAGTGATGACGTGATGTCGGAATTCAAACTCAAAAAATCCGAGTGTGACTTCCAAATCTGAGTTTTCTAGATCCAAAAAAATTGATAAAATAAAACAACTTGTAAAATCCAAGAAATTAAGCCTAAAGTTGCTTCAAATCCCAACTTAAACACCAATCTTCATCAACATCCAAATCCAAAAATAAGGAACCTTCATAAGCAAAACCCAAATAAAAAAAATTGAAGAACACAACTTCCAAAATCCAAAAAGATTCTCCAAATCTGCTGAAAAGATGATCGAATCAATCCATGAAGGTTCCATTTGGCTCTGATACCACTTGTTGGCCCAGTTCAACAAGATTCAAAGATATAAAAGAAGAAAGCAAACGAAAAAGATGGTGTATTATTGAGAAAGCTTTCAAAGGATTACACACACTGATTTTCACTAATTGACTCTCATGAGAATGAATCCACACTTTCTTCCCAAACCCTAGACCCTCTATATATAAGACCCATTTACATCAAGCCCAAGCACATTAAGCCTAAGCCCAAACTTCTATATAATTATAATTAATCCCTTTCAAATCCTACTTTATAAAACTCTCTAATTAGGGGAATTTAGTCCTAACAAATCTTTCATCTTCTCGCATATCCGTAAGATAACTATGAAGTTGCAGTTCAAGAACTCGAATATCATATTCTATTGGAAATGTAACACCCCAAAACCCATACAATAATAATAAAGCAAAGCATAAATTCCCAGTGATCTAATACGCAATAATAAGAATTCTCAAATCAAAGGTACGGGTTAAATAGTGCATGCGGAACAACCCTCCACAGCTGAGATTCTAGTTAAGGACAAAAGTACTAACTTTCACCGGTAGAGCTACTCTAGACGTATACCTTCTCCTTACCTCTCGCAACTCGATCTTTCCCTGAAAAGATTTTAGGTTTTGAAAACGAGGGTTAGACCGAAAGGTCTAGTGAATTCCCCTAAAACAGTTTAAACAATAGCTCCGGCCCGCTGGCCAAATCACAATTTAATATAAGCAACAATGCAAATGTGTTACGGACAAAGAACTTCCACAAGGCACCGAGGCCACAATCACATCACTCCCAAGGGACGGTGTCCCGAGGTACCCCCAAATGGCGGACCAGACCAAATGGTAAACACTCCCAAGGAACATACAGTTCCAAGGTACCCAATGTCCATACATGCAACACATTACATTCCAAAACATTCCAACATTTACATTTAAGCATGCATTAAACGTAATTCAACTATTATCCATATTTTCACAAAACCAGTTCATCATCAATAGCAAAACAGTTCGCAAATCAAATGGATATATATGTATGAAAGCAGTGAAAACTATCCATTCATTTTCAGGCAAGGGAACTCACCTGAGCCAATCCTACTGGTTTGATGCGATCTCACCTAACGCCCTTGTATGATTTCTAAAGTATTAGTGAAACACGCTTACATGATCCTCTAACTATGACACCCCTAGGTAGACTTAGCACGAGGGTTCCGCTACCCGGTTAGTGGACGGGGTCAAGGGGAGCCGCCCTTGCGGGGTCTGAGGGGCAGCGCCCCTCGAATTTTTTTTTATTTCTATAGGGTTAAATCACTATGGAAAAAACCTCTCCGAAAATGAAACTCCTCAAAAATCCGAATCGGAAAAACCCCCTTTTTCCGAATCGGAAAACACCCTTTTCCGATTCGGAAAACACCCTTTTCCGATTCGGAAAACACCCTATTTCCGATTTCCCGATTCGTAAGGAACGAGGTCAGCATAACGACTAGACTAACCCAATTCCCGATTCAGAAAACATAGTTTTCAATTCGGGAAAGGCATTTGAGATACTCAAACAAGGTTCATAAAAACCGATTCGGAAAACATGAGTTCCGATTCGGGGAACATGAATTCCGATTCGGAAAACATGTTTCCCGATTCGGAAAACTCAAAATCCGATTCGGAAAACCGAACAGATCCGCAAAAAGCTCCAAAATCTCGATAAAAACCGATCCAAATGCATCCAAAGCAATTCTAGAAGGTTACTAAACTATTCCCGCATTAATCTAGATAAATCGTACGCAAAATAACATCGAGATCTTACCTCGGCGATGATTTCCCGACCTTGAAGATGATAATACGGCTCTAGCTTGATATTCCAACACACCCACTAAACACACACTTAATTGCTTTCACAAAATGGCAAAAACCCTAGGTTTAGCCTATAAATAGTGTGGGCTAAAAGGCTAAGCTCATGCCATTTATGGTATGAGCCCAACCTCCAAACTTTACTCAAAAATGTCACAATCCACCCCTAAATCTCAAATTCTTCTTCAAAAATAGTCTTACTTAACAAGTGACTAACCTTATGGCTAACTTTTAACTCCGGTTATTACAGGAAACTCTTCCGGATAAAGTGTAGCCATCTTCCATAGTTTATCTGAATCAAAGGCTTTAAAAGATTCATGTGGGTACAAACAATCAAAGCGATTTGGGAATTGCGATTTTGATTGCAATTTGCGAATAACGAAATTGAATTGCCAAGTTGAAGTCGAGGTCTGGCAAAAGTCGATGTCGAGTTGGAGATGAAGCGTCGGTCTCTATTCAATTGGCCGTTGATATAGCAAAAATTATACATGTTTTATGAACGCTACATCTATGGTTTTTCCCCATTTTGGTACATTTGACCTCTGAAAAACTTTGTTTATTAATTTTGTAGGTTTGGAAGGCATCCGGAATGAAAAGTAAGAAAAAAGGTCAAAAAACGTGAAAAATGGATTTTTATGGAAATAGAGACTCTTGCGTTCGCGAGATCCATATCTCGCACCGCGAGATGTTCAACACTTGGAGAAGATTCTATGCTTTTGAGATTTGGCATCGTGAAAATATCTCTGGCGTCGCAAAATGTGTTGCCTCTTTGAAGAAGCTTCCAGAACAACGAGATTGGGATGAAATACCCTAATTTTAGAAGTGGATCAAGGCCTCACGTCGCAAAGCTCAACTTCGCGATCACGAGGTGTGTCGAAGGCCTTTTTAGATGCACCCTTTTAGCCTAGGGTTTGATATACTTTAGAGAGAAGGATCATAATGTTGGGTTTTGAAGGATCCCTCGTATCGATCTGATACGAGAGTCACTGTGGATCTCAAACCTAACTGGATGAGATACACGATAAAACCTAATGATCAAACTGACCAAAAAGGTTTAAACTTTATCAAACCTAACTGGTTTGATTATTGCGGAAGCATAGAATTAAAACCCGAAATTATTCTAATGATCTTAATCGTTTTAGTTATTTAATCTAACAGTTAACAGTTCAAGATTGTTACCTGGATTGCTTGAGCTTAATCCACCCGTGAACGATCAGACAAATCGCCTTCTAGTTGGCTGAAATCCCGAGATCCCGAAAACGAACTGTTTGCGAGATGTTGACCTGAAAAACCCGAGCTCCGTGGGGTTGTGTTTTGGCGCCGGTTTTAGTGAGAGGAGAGAGAGAGAGAGAGAGAGAGAGAGAGAGAGAGGAGAGAGAGAGAGAGAGAGAGAGAGAATTTTCTTGGTCTGAATAATTGAGTCTGAATCATTGACCGGTAAACTTTAAGCCTTTATTTATAAGGTAAGGTTTCCTAGTTGTAATATAACTCTATAATTATCTTTGGTAATTATCTTTTCTTTTTCTTAAAGAAAATAATATTTACCTAACTAGATAACTATACTATTAACTAATATTCCTATTATATATTTATTTATCTTAATAAATACATAAATTATTAATTAATAAATCTATATATATTTATTTACCTAATAAATATATATAATCCATTTCAAACCTCTAACTTTGGGTTTTCTTACATAAAATACCCAACTGGTTTATAATAAACTATTATAAACTCAATCTCTCCAATACTGGGATTTATCTTATTTGATTTACAGATCCTCACAGGTGTGACCCTCAAGTGTCTTATAACATTGGATGTGAGATCACTGGTTTGTCAACTTCTGCACATAATTACTAACAGACTCCCACTTGTGCAAGTTGGCAATACCGTCTTGATCACACGGACCTAAGAAGGCCCCTAGACAGGCACTTAGGCTAACCAGGTTACAAGAACTCTTATACCTAGATAGGTGATAATACATTTCCCATAATGAAGTAACATTTATGATGCTGCTGTTCATAAAACGGGTATATCTTGGCTTTTCCCTTTGCATCACGATATTTCATCTTTGAGTATGAGCTTGGAATCAGTCAACTCTAAATACTCAAGATTATGTTTCTTGACTATCCGACCTCTACTGATAGGTAAACGACAAAGAACTAATCAGTTCGTTTGGGCATGGCCATGCACTTCATCAGTATATTCAGTCAGTCAAGGGGCCCAGAAATATCTCTCTTATGAGAAGAGGTGCAAATCCCATCTTGCATATCTGCATTTAACACCACGGCTTCCGCTGAATCTAGTTACGTTCTTTATAGCCACCCTATTACGGCGTAGCGGTTGAACGCATTAAGTATCCAGCAGTCCTCATGATATCAAACCAGATACCTCAGGTGATAGGGACAACCACTGTGAGATTTTACTTATGACAAAATCCAAGAAGTAATCTCAACCGCGGATCACGTCCGATATTCGCTACTCTATCGAATATCTGTGCAACTTTTGGTCTACAACACTTGTAGCTGTTATTCAATGACTGATCATAACTACCCAAAAGTCCACAATGACTTTAACACCCTATCAAGTTCCCACAATGATAAGTTGTCACGGATAAGTTTTGAATGAAAAACTGAAAACTAGTTTCATTCCTGGATTATAAAACATGCAAAATATAAAAGTGATAAAAGAAACTAATTTTGCATAGTCCATATTACACTCTGTAATAATAACAAAATTAATATTTCTTAATTACTTTTATGGTGTCTATTTAACGTTTGTTAAATACTGGTCTAAAATGAAGTATCACCTTTCTTCAGTTTAGACTCTTTGATTAATGTTTACCAAATTAATCAAAATAACAACCAAAAACAATTCAAGTTTGTATCGTACTTGATTGTGCTAATCCTTGTTTTGCAAACATTTTAAACAAGATTAGACTCTCCCTTTATCACATTCCCTAAACTCGAAGACCTGGAAAAACTCCTAGTTACCCTGAACATGTAAGGCTAAACTGCAACTTTCCTTAGTTGCTGTGTAGATAAATGATTTCTTCCTGAAATCATGATAAGATATTCATTTTACCAAGCTGGCAAGTTTCACTGGTTTTTATCTTATCTTTAAATATTCCAACATGTTGGTCCCAAGTAGGTGACCTTCAAGTAAGGATAGTGTTTGGGATTATAGAAGGGGGGGGGGGGGGGGTTGAATATAATCACACAATTTTTCACTTTTAAATTCTTGTTGTATTAACAAAATGAATTTACAGATTGTTGCGGAAAATAGAAAAGACTAATAGTCTAAACTAAACAATCTAAGTTCTTTCACTATTCACTAAGTGAGAAGAGAATAAAGAAAGAAGATAGAGGGAATTAGAGAGAAAGGACTTGAGTAGAATTAGGATGAAGAAGAAGTATGGAGAACATCTCTTCACGTCCTATTTATACTCCATGCATTAAATGCATGCAGACCTACTATTGTGACGTGTCACAATGTGAGTGGTCTGTTGTACTATTTACTATAAACAAATACTCTTAGCATGGTGTGCAAAAGAGGATGTTTGTAAACAGTTGCCTTGAGGTCTGATAAGTACGGAGGGAACAGTAAAGTAACTGCCCTTATGTACTATTGTGTCAGTAAAGGCGGATAATCCTTTTGTGCATTAGACTAAGACATTGTTCTAATCCTTCAGGATCAGGATACTGATCAGTGACTAGAGTCCTGAAACTGAGGAAGTTCAGGGTCACGTGTATCCTGATGAATCTTCAGGATGTCATACGATAGTGAACAGACTGCTATCACTGAGTTCCGTCTTCAGATCACGAGCATGCTGTTCCTGTCATCAGCTATTTCTTCGACGTCGCTGATGGTTCTTTGTGTATGATCTTAATGTCTTCAGGAGGAGGTCTTCACTTCAGTGGACAGGATCAGTAGACTGCAGAACAGGCTCGTTAGTCTCCTGATCCTGATCCTGAAATCTATAAAGTTAAGTTACAGCACAAGTAACATGGAATAACACTGAACAGACTCAGTGATAATTCCTCAAGCTATAACAGAAGTAAAAACCTATTCACTAAGTAAAGATTCAGGATCATTATCATTTCATCAGGTCTTAGGAGAGCTGGATCAACAATCTCCCCCTAAATGATAATGATAAGACAATAGAGTAATTGTCTTAATCTAGAAAAGTTAGAAATAAATCTAAGTCTAGAACTAAACAGTAGGAAATAGAACTCATAAAGGTACATGTCCCATTTACTGTTTTGAGGGATCTTTTTCAGTACTATGATGGAATGAAGTACAATGCACTGAATTGCATTCTCATTAATCTCATTTAAGTATTACAAGAGTAAGGAAAATACAAGAGTACATGACAAGAGTACTGAAAGGAAAAAAAAGATTACAAAATATCTAACTATCAGATTCTTCGCTAATGTATTCAGTCTTGACGCAAACAGGAACAGGAGTGTCGCTGAAGGCAAGTCTGTGATCAAGTATAGCTCTGACAGTGCGAATAATCTCTTTGTTGTCTGGATTTTTCTTATCTTGTTGTGCAGTGAAGAGAACTGTCAAAAGATGTTCATAGGGCGCTATGTGTAGCTCACTGAAGCGCTGAAAGCGTAGGATTTTTGAGTTATCGCTAACACAAATGCCATGAACAGGTTCTCTGATTACTTGTCCTTCAGATAGAGAGATTCCAGGAGGGAATGAAAGATCAAGCATCGAGAGGTCCAGAGGTTTAACAACCATTCTGGGAAGACAGGGAGTAGGTCTTCTTGCAGAGGTGCCTGCAGATCTTCGAACTGGTTGCTGAGATAGGACTGAAGAGCAATGGAGCAGGTCATCAGGTATTTCAGTTGTCCTTCTGATGCGAGCAATAAGTCCTTCAATGACTTCTTCTACTTCAGCCCGATAGTTCTTGTTGGCTTTGGGAAGTAGGGATCTGATTTCGTTCCACTCTGACAAGTTGTAGCGATCTAACTTGTCCAGAGTGTGCTCTACGTCCTTTACTCCAGAGCGTTTGACTGTGATCCAGGTTTTGCCAGGATTACCTTTCTTGCCTCTAGATCGGCGAAGATGGATTCCTGAGATGGCAGCACCATGCTTTCGGAGGTGTAACCGATCTCTGCACCAGTCAAGCTCATCGTTTACTTCTCCAGTCTGTATCTCTGCATTTTTGTTGAAGACCTTCAGAACAGCCTTCTGTGCAAGGATAGGATCTGCACTTATTTCAGCATCTTCATCTACAAAATCCGATGCAAGCCTTCGAGCGGCTTGGGCAGAGAGGAAAGCTTCCTTCTGCTTTTTATTGTGCTCTAGTTGAGCCTGTACAGCTTCGTTGTACTCCTCCTGCGAGAGATAGGCGAACTCGGAGTCACAAGAGGTACGAAGAGGGATTTTTACTCTTGTACTCTCGAGTCGCTCTATCACGGCGTCTAAGCGCCCATCCCTGTCAATGGCAAAGGAATTGTCAGGGTAATTTTCACCTTCAGATCTAGGAGAGTTTGAGGGAGGCGATCTGGGTGAAGAAGCAGGGGTAGAGAAGTCATCAGAGATGAATTCATCATCTGATGAAAGGCATATTGTTTCAGGGGTGGCTCGGATTTCAGGGGTTCTGGATGAAGAGGCTTCTTGGTTGAAACGGGTTGTAGGACGGGTAGTAATGGTTTCTTGGTTGAGGGGTGTGATCCCGAAGGTCATAGTGGCTAATTCAGCTCTGGTCTGTTCATTGGGACTATTCTCCATTAGGCGAATAATGTCACCAGTGACAGAACCATAGTTGACATCTTCAGGATAGGCTTGGGTATTAGGTTCAGGTTCAGTGTGAGAGGTGATTTCAGGAGATGGTTCAGGAGAAGGTAGTTTAGGAGGTTGGTAGATAACCATTTGAAGGTTATTAGGAGGGGAGTCTTCAGGTGAGGTGTCTAAGGTGATGGTTTCAGGGGTAGGTTTGGTTTTAAGAAGAACAGAGATAGGTTGGTTATCAGAGGAAGAGGGAGAGGATGGTAGTAGAGACATACCAGAGGCATCAGGGTTCTCCCCCTGAGGTTGTGAGAGCCCTGGAATGGGCGCTGAGGCAGGAACCTTTTCGACGAAGATGTCATCGTCTATATCATCATCATCATCTTCATCATCATCATCGTCGTCTTCATTATTCCCCCCGGCTTCAGTGGTTCTCCAGTTCGTGGAGGGGGAATAGGCGGAATGGTCTCGGGGCTGTCTCTCCCCCTCAACAGGTGCCTGCACTAAGGCAGTTGTTGATATACTCCTTTGGAGGAGAGAGGCCATGTCACTGAGGACTTTGCGCGTGATGAAGGATGATGAGATCAGGGACTGCAATACTTCCCTGTCCGCCGTGGTGAAAGATGGAGGCGGCGCAGGAGCAGAGGTGAGGGCGTTGACAGCAGAGGAGAGCCCTGTCACCTGCTCCTGGATGGTGCGGAGAGCGGCTTCCTGAGCATCCAACCTCTGAACCACCGTTGATTGGAAGGTGGTGAGAGAGTTGGTGCTGTTGTTGATTGTTGTGGAGAGCGCAGGGAGAGCCGTTGCCTTCAGGTCATCAATAGATGCCTGAAGGTTGGTGGAAGAGGAGGCAACCTGTGAAACCTTGTCATGGATATTATCCAGACAAGGAATGGAGAGGGTGACGGCCGTGGGCGGCGGAGTTGCGGCGACGGCGGCGGCAATGGCACTGGCGGCGGCGGCTTCAGCAGCGGCTGCAGCAGCTTTGGCAGCAGCAAGCTCCTGTTGTAAAGTCTGGAGACGTGCTGAGTGCTCTGCCTCCTTTTGCTGGAGGGCTGTGCGGGCCTCCTGCAGGTTCCGTTCAGCGGACTGCCTGCGAAGCTCAGCTGTGTTCAGCTGATGCTCGGCATCCGTGAGAATAAAGTCGTTGAAGGGGTCATCCTGATGAAGATGGGGATGCCCTTCAGAACCTGCTCCTAAAGAACCTGTAGACAGAGTAGCTAAGTGAGTACTAGAAGACTCATTAGCTTTCATAAAAGAAGAGACAGTAATAGTTTGCTTAGAAATATTACCTGAGGCTAGGAGGGTATCAGAACGATTACCCCCCTCATTCTCTGAGGGTTCGAGTTGAACCACCTCAGGTTCTTGTGTAACAGGAGCAGAGATAGGAGTATCTGCAGTGGAAGAATGTTTAGATAAAGGAGATGGTTTATTAAAGTACTGGGGCAGGGTAATGTAATATTTCTTACCAGCCGCCTGTTTCTTTTTCTTTTGCGCCTTAGACTTGGCGCGTTTTGGAGGAGGTGGAGGAGTGGCAGAAGATGGTTGGGGGCGCTTCTGGAGCGCAGAAGTTGTGGTTGCAGCTGGGGAAGTCAGTATGGGGTTAGCTACTGACATAGCATGCATAGAAGTAGAAGATTGTGGTTTGGAAGAGATGAGAGAAAACGTACCTGCGGTTGGAGAGGTGGATTGTTCAGCATCCTGATCCTGAAGTGGTTCAGGAACGACCAGGACGTCGGAGAGAGGGACGTCGTCAGGATGATGAGCAACCTGGTCCAGGAACCTGGGGCCAAGAGAGTAGTTGTTGGAGTTCCCAATCTTGGGGTAGTTGTCCCCCAAATGTAGCTCCAGAATGGCCGAGAAAAACCTAGGGAAGGCTATGTTGACGACCCGGGTCTTGCTCCGGACCTTCTTCACCATGTCGTCCCATATGGAGCGAGCATAGTCAAACTCGCGATTTTTGATCGCAGAGAAGACCATGTGCTGGATGACCGTAGGGAACTGCTCCGTGCTCCCCGTCTTGCCCGATAAGCACAGGCCAAACGTGTTCCATATATAGTAGAACGTAGCGTTTAGTCCTGACTTATGGACAGTGGCACCCGTCTTTGGTAGTAGGACGCCTTCCTTGTTCACAGGCCAACGGTAGCCTATGGCGTCCAGGAATTCCACGATTTCGTCAGCGGTGGGGACAGGAGGGAAGCGCTTCTTCTTTGGGAAGTTGAGCACGTTCCTGAGGGTTCCGAAACCAAAGAAAATGATGTTTTCCTTGATTTGGAATTTGATGACCTCTCGCAGGACACCTTTGGTATTCTTCTCCTTGGCAACAGTGGCTGTAGACCATAGTTGTTGCAGCATTGGCTTGTTTGGCTTAGGGTCAAGGGTGAACGCCGTCTTCAGGGGGCTGTTTAGCAGGAATTCTTTGGCAGGCAGCAGGTATTCTTTGTCTGCTGGGATGTCAAACAGTCCTACGACGTTGTTCTGCTTGAACTGGACGTCATGTTGTGGGATGATTATTGGCAAGCTCTCAGTAGCTTGCAGAGGTGTGGCCTCAGAGGAGAGATGGGCGTCCAGAGATGTAGATGTAGTAGCAGCCATCCTGTTAAAAACATAAAAATAACATATATGGATGATTAAGAGTCCAAAATATGCATTTTTCTTCATTTTTCAATGAACACAAAATATGTTCATAAAAATGGTGAAATCCTTTATACTTAGAATAGATTAGATGCCAAAATACACAAAAGGAATGTGTTTTGGTATTAAAAAGGACTTCTATTTTGATGAATAGATATCAAAATAGGAGTTTATGATTGTTCTTAAAAGAAATAAGAAAAATCATTTTAAACAGTTTTAACAAAAATCTTAGAAGATTTTGGGAAAACTAAGATCAAACGAAGTGATCTTAGGGTTTTTGGAAAAACGTTTATCAAAATAAGTTGTTTTTAGAGAAGAATGCCAACTTAGATTGTGGAAAGAACAAAGAACATAAGGAAACTTACGTTGATCTTGTTAAAGAAGTGGTAAGTGTGTGTTCTTGGTGTTCTTGAGAATGCAGATTTAGAGTGTAATAGCTTTTCTTGCTTGATTTCTTTGAGAGAGAATTGTAAGCGTAAAGAGAAAAAAGGATTACGAATGAGGTTTTTATACCTCGTGGTAGGAGAGAGAAAAAGGATGAGAGAGAAAAGAGCGGCTAAATTCAAACGTAATGATGAAAAAGGGAGTTCTACGCGCGTTCACGCGCCTGACACACGTAGTGGGGAACAGGAAACGTCCCATTACGTGTCAGCTCAGATGAAACGTTTGTTTTATATGAAAAACTAAAAACCACCTTTTCAGGGGATGATTCCATTTTGGTGAAAGATATGTTTTATGGGAATCAGAGTACTTATCAGATAAGTACTGTTTTGGGAAAATCCTCTTATCACATTTAATGCGATAAGGTTTCAGTAGCAGGGAGAAGAAATACTTACCTTAGAATCATCAGTATTCGGATTTTGAACCAAGATTTTGTAAGTACTGAATAGAGTTATCCCCTGAAGAAGAGTTATTCAGGAGTTGTTAAGAAAAGAGGTCCTGAGAGAATATTTTTATAAGGACTTTAACAACTGTTTGTCCTGAGAACTTCTATTCTTCAGGATTTAACATCCCAAGTTCACTGAGGAGCATATTAAAACGCGTCACATCCAGTGGTTTGGTAAAGAGGTCAGCAAGCTGATATTCAGTAGGGACAAAATGGAGTTCAATATCACCATTCATCACATGATCCCTGATGAAGTGATATCTCACTTCAATGTGCTTTGTCTTAGAGTGTAAGACAGGATTGTTAGCAATGGCTATTGCTGAAGTGTTGTCACAGTAGATAGGAATTTTGGAGAGTTGTATGTCATAGTCCTGAAGTTGATTTCTCAGCCACAGGACCTGAGCACAACATATTCCTGCTGCAACATATTCAGCTTCAGCAGTTGATGTGGACACAGAGTTCTGCTTCTTGCTAGTCCAACTCACCAACTTGCCACCTAATAGGTGACATCCACCAGTAGTGCTTTTCCTGTCAATCTTACATCCTGCAAAGTCACTATCAGAATAAGCTGTTAGATCGAACCCTGAGTCCTTGGAGTACCAAAGACCCATGTTTGGAGTTCCCTTCAGGTATCTGAAGATCCGCTTTACAGCGGTCAGATGGGATTCTTTGGGTTCAGCCTGATAACGAGCACAGAGACATGTAGAATACATGATATCAGGACGACTCGCTGTAAGATACAGCAGTGAGCCAATCATTCCTCTATAGAGAGTCACATCAACAGGTTTCCCTTTGGAATCCTTGTCAAGAGACAGAGGAGGAGCCATTGGAGTCTTCATCGGTGTACAGGATGTGAGATCAAATTTCTTCAGCATCTCATGTACATATTTACCTTGGTTGATAAAGATTCCCTTTTCAGATTGCTTGATCTGAAGTCCTAAAAAGAATGTTAGTTCGCCCATCATAGACATTTTATATTCAGATTTCATGAGCAACTCAAACTTTTCGCAGAGTTTGGGATTTGTGGATCCAAAGATAATGTCATCGACATATATCTGGACAAGAAGGATATGCTTAGGATATTTCTTTAGAAATAAAGTGCTATCAATCTTTCCACGAACAAAACCTTTAGAGAGAAGAAAGGTTGAGAGGGTATCATACCAGGCACGAGGAGCCTGTTTTAACCCATAGAGAGCCTTGTTTAACTTGTAGACGTGATCAGGGAACTTAGGATCTACAAAGCCAGGAGGCTGAGCCACATAGACTTCTTCATTAAGTTTTCCATTCAGAAAGGCATTTTTAATGTCCATCTGATAAACCTTGAAGTTCATATGTGCTGCAAAAGCTAGGAAGAGTCGAATTGCTTCGAGCCTAGCAACAGGAGCAAAAGTTTCATCGTAATCAATGCCCTCTTCCTGCCTGTATCCCTGAGCCACAAGGCGAGCCTTGTTTCGAATGATTGTACCAATCTCATCAAGTTTATTTCGAAAAATCCACTTGGAACCAATGATTGTACGTTTTCGAGGCCTAGGGACGAGAAGCCAGACATTGTTTCTGATGAATTCTGCTAGCTCTTCCTGCATGGCTGAGACCCAGGCAGGATCACGCAAGGCATCATCTATTTCTTTAGGTTTATTTTCAGAGATAAAATTTACATAAAGACAGACGTTACCAGCCTGACGTCTGGTTTTCACACCAGAAGAAGGGTTTCCAAGAACTTGATCAATGGGATGATCTTTGGTCCATCGGAGAGCAGGTGGTTGATACACCTGTCCTGAAGTAGATGCTTCATTGGATGATGGATCAGGAAGAAGATTGGTAGGAGAGGGTTCACTAACAGTGGTTTGAGAGAAGTCTTCACTGTTAGTGGGTTGATCAGGTTCAGGTGGTGTGATTTGAGAGATAGGGGTGGCATTTATGAGAGGTGGAGTGGTTATATCAGTGGGTGGTATAGGATTTTCTTCAAAACCATCAGGAAGGTCTTGAGGAGATGGATCAGCAATAGGAGGTTCAGGGACTTGAAAGAAAGAGTCAGCCCACTGATTGATTTCAGTATTATCATTTGGGTGAGGAAAGGTAGGACCCGATTCATCAAACTTGACATGAATCGTTTCCTCAATGGTTTGTCTTCGTTTGTTGAACACACGGTAAGTTTTAGAAATGGATGAGTATCCGAGGAAAATTCCATCATCAGATTTGGAATCAAACTTTCCAAGATTATCTTTGTTGTTCAGGATGTAGCAGACACACCCAAAGATATGGAGATGTTCGATTGATGGTTTCCTGTTACGAAAGAGTTCGTAAGCGGTTCTTCTGAAACGCTTGACAATCAGAGATCTGTTCTGAGTATAGCAAGCAGTATTTACGGCTTCAGCCCAGAACTGAGTGGCAAGGTTGGCTTCACTCAGCATAGATCTCGCAGCTTCAATCAACGTCCTGTTCCGTCTTTCAGCAACACCATTTTGCTGAGGAGTTCTCACAGAGGAGAAGTTTTGAGAGATACCTTTCTGTTCAAAGAAAGATTCCAGGGTACTGTTTTTGAACTCAGTCCCATGGTCACTTCTTATTGATCGAAAAGTAAGGTTGTTGAGTCTTTCCATCTTCCTGACGAACAGGATGATTTCTTCAGGAGCATCACTCTTGGCACGTAAGAAGAAAACCCAAGTATATCTGGAATATTCATCTACGATTACCAGAGTATATTTCTTTCCACCAATGGATTGGACATTAACGGGTCCAAAGAGATCCATGTGGAGAAGTTGTAGAGGAGAGCTGATGGAGGAAATCTGCTTGGATTTGAAGCTAGCCCTGGTCTGTTTTCCTTTCTCACAAGCTGAACAAAGAGATTCCTTTGTGTAGCGAAAGTCAGGAAGACCAATAACCAGGTTGTTGATGCAGAGTTGATTCAGCGTCTTGAAGTTGAGATGAGAGAGACGCTTGTGCCAGAGCCAATTCATATCAGTGGAAGCACGTGATACGAAACAGAAGTTATCAGTGGAAGTATTCATGTTGATGATGTAGATATCAGCATGTCTTACACCAGTGAGAATGACTTCCTTTCTTCTGTTCTTGACTTTGCACTTTTTCTTAGAGAAAGAAACTTTGTGATTCTTATCACACAGTTGACTGATGCTCAGAAGATTATGCATCAGGCCTTCAACATAAGCAACTCTTTTGAAAGTAGTTACTCCGTTGGTAAGAGTGCCATACCCTCGGGTTTGGCCTCTACCGTTTCCGCCAAAGGTCACAGCAGGACCTCTTTCTTCACGGTAGTTAGTGAGGACAGATTTAGAACCAGTCATATGTCGAGAGCATCCACTGTCCAAGTACCAGATGCCCTTATCCTGTAAAATATAGAGTTTAAGTTTTCTTTGGTACCCATAGAACTATGGATCCAGGATTATCAGTAGGACTGGTTGAGTCAGTGTCAGCCTTTACTGAAGTATCAGTACAGGAGGCTGAAGTCTTGACTGAAGGAACAGTCTTGACAACCTTCTTTCCTTTGACTGATTTCTCAGTCTTGGGAATCTTCTTTACCTTAGCTGATTTTTCAGCTTTGGTAGCATCAGAACACTTACTCGCAATATGGTCATTTAATCCACAGTGATAACATTTGCGATATTGAAAGCGTTTAGTGTGGTCCAGAAAGTTTTTGAACTTTAGGTGAGCAGGACCTGCACCAAGTATGCCTTTAGCATTTGACAGAGGAGGAATTGGAGTCTTCTCCTTAGTCGTTTGCTTCAGGTCAATCTTCAGTCTAGGAGCAGAACTCTGAGAAAGAGACTTAGTTCCAGAGACTGAAGGACCACCACCCAGAACTTTGTTCTTGGGTTTAGGACCCTTGGTCTTTGAAGGTGTTTCAGTTTTGGATTTATCCTTAACTGTATTCTTTTTGCTCTTAGGAGCACCTTCAGGGTGAGTGTTAGAAGAAGAAGAAGGAGTGTTTTCAGAAGCATTAGGAAGAGGAATAGAGGAAACAAATTTTCCAAATTTGAGCATGGAACTATCAGACTTAGTTTCTTCTTTCTTGTATCCACGAGTGAATCCAAGACCTCTTTTGCTTTTGTCAGACCTCCCTGAAGCTAATATTTCATCAACTTTTTCAGAGGCGTCACTCCATCCTTTGATGGTAACTTTTTCAGCATTTAATTGAGCAAGGGCCTTTTCTTTGGCAGCAAGAGCCAATTCTCTTTCAATACATAGAGTTTTGTTTACAGTGACCTGGTCCTTATAATTTTCTTCCAAAATGGTAAGCTGTTTTAATTTTTCTTGACATTCTTTGAGTTGTCCTCTAAGATCAATATTCATTTTTTCAGCAGAGGTTTTACCATTAAGGGCTTTGTAAAGATCGAGAGTGACCAGGTCCAACTGAGTTAAGCTTTCAAGAGGGATGAGAGGAATAGGTACCTGACTGGAAGAATCAGTCGCAGAGGTGGAAGCTTCAGGCGTTGTGGAAGAAGAAGCTTCAGGATCCTGAGGAGGAATCTCTTCAGGGACCTCTTCTATCTTAGCCATGAGAGCTAAGATAGGTTCCTCAATAATGGCAGTCTTCTGCGATTAAACCTTTGCCTTTACGCTGAGTTTTCATCTTTTTGTACTTTTCCTTCAGGCGCTGGTATTTGGGGTTCTTGGAAGAAGATTTAGCAGAGGAGGGAGCAAACTGACTTTTTCTGTACCTGCAATCATTAGCAAAGTGTCCTTTGCCCTGACAGTTGTAGCAGATAGCAGTGGCCTTGTCAACAGAATCTGACTTAGGCTTGTCAGTAATAGAAAGATGTTTCTTTTTGTGGAAGTTTCCCTTTTTGGCAAACTTTTTGAAAGATCTGGTTAAAAGAGCAAGAGATTCATTGAATTCAGGATCTTCTGACATGTCAGAGTCAGAAGATTCTAATTCAGTAATAGTTACTGAAGAAGAAGTGGCAGCAACAGGAGGAACTGAATCAGAAACCAATGCAACAGATGTGCTTTTGGATTCTTTAGAATCTCTTATGAGATTCTTTTTCAGTTTCTTCTGTTGTTCACGGTTCAGAAGAATACCGTACAACTCACTTAGGGTGAGTGTCTTTATGTCCTTTGACATAGTTAAGCAGGAGGTGTAAATTTCCCAATGTTCAGGAAGAGCTTCCATGAACTTGGTAACCTCCTCAGAGTTAGAGTAGGTAGTACCGATGGTCTTCAGATCAATCAGAAGACAGTTGAATCTCTGATGTAGCTGGGAGAGAGTTTCATCCTTCTGATGAATAAAGCTTTCGTACTGACGAACCAAGAAAATCTTTCTTGATTCCATGAGTACGACAGTACCTTCATATTGAACACAGAGAGTGTCCCATATCTCCTTAGCAGAGCGAAGGTGACAGACAGAGTGGAATACATCGTCAGGAAGTGACATGGCGATGAGAGACCTAGCCTTGGTGTCAATGTTGACCAGGCGTCTGTCTTCATCATTCCAGTCAGTTACGGGCTTCACCAGTTGCCTTTCAGGAACAGCTGGTTGGCCACCAGCAGCAGGAATAGGGTGGACGGTTTGTGTAGGCACATGTGGTCCGTTTTCCAGAAAGTAAGGAATCTGGGGATCAGAACCAGAGAGGAAAAGTTCCATCCTGGTTTTCCAAAGAGAGAAGTTGTCTTTGTTAAACCGAGGAGGCTTTCCAGCAGAGCCGGTATCAAAGTAGTTATCCTTAGCTTGAAGAGCCATAGAATAAGAAGAGAGAGGATCACAAGATTTTTCTTAAGAAGAAAATGAGAGCTTGTATCTGCTCTGATACCACTTGTTGGTCCCAAGTAGGTGACCTTCAAGTAAGGATAGTGTTTGGGACTATAGAAGGGGGGGGGGGTTGAATATAATCACACAATTTTTCACTTTTAAATTCTTGTTGTATTAACAAAATGAATTTACAGATTGTTGCGGAAAATAGAAAAGACTAATAGTCTAAACTAAACAATCTAAGTTCTTTCACTATGCACTAAGTGAGAAGAGAATAAAGAAAGAAGATAGAGGGAATTAGAGAGAAAGGACTTGAGTAGAATTAGGATGAAGAAGAAGTATGGAGAACATCTCTTCACGTCCTATTTATACTCCATGCATTAAATGCATGCAGACCTACTATTGTGACGTGTCACAATGTGAGTGGTCTGTTGTACTATTTACTATAAACAAATACTCTTAGCATGGTGTGCAAAAGAGGATGTTTGTAAACAGTTGCCTTGAGGTCTGATAAGTACGGAGGGAACAGTAAAGTAACTGCCCTTATGTACTATTGTGTCAGTAAAGGCGGATAATCCTTTTGTGCATTAGACTAAGACATTGTTCTAATCCTTCAGGATCAGGATACTGATCAGTGACTAGAGTCCTGAAACTGAGGAAGTTCAGGGTCACGTGTATCCTGATGAATCTTCAGGATGTCATACGATAGTGAACAGACTGCTATCACTGAGTTCCGTCTTCAGATCACGAGCATGCTGTTCCTGTCATCAGCTATTTCTTCGACGTCGCTGATGGTTCTTTGTGTATGATCTTAATGTCTTCAGGAGGAGGTCTTCACTTCAGTGGACAGGATCAGTAGACTGCAGAACAGGCTCGTTAGTCTCCTGATCCTGATCCTGAAATCTATAAAGTTAAGTTACAGCACAAGTAACATGGAATAACACTGAACAGACTCAGTGATAATTCCTCAAGCTATAACAGAAGTAAAAACCTATTCACTAAGTAAAGATTCAGGATCATTATCATTTCATCAGGTCTTAGGAGAGCTGGATCAACACAACATAACTTAATTATTGATTTTCCTAGAATTTGTTTCAAAGGCTTTGAAACTTTTCTTTTTACCTTTTGACTGAAAGGTATATAGTATATCTTATAAATTCATATCCTTCATGGATTATGAATTCCTAGATATATTTAATCAATAATTATATCTTTATTCTTTATCTTGGACTAGATAGAGAATTGACTGGGCTCCCACTGACTTATATGAAAACCAACTGTTTACTCAAAATTTAACTTTTGATTTGGTCAAAAACTTTGATTAATCGATTCTATTTTAAGTAACATACTTGAGAATTTTTTTTATCATTTATAAAACCTTTAACTGGATTTTAAAAACCCTAATTCCAGAACATTGGAATTATTCTTAGTTTTATAAATACTGACATTAATATCCTAAATTCTCTTTAGAACATTTGAGTATTTGAAAATGTTTCCATAATCCTTTACTCATAAATGTCTTATTTCAAAAACACATTCCTATGAAATAGTACTTCGCGTGTTTTTGATAGTTTTCATATAAATTACTTCAATTTAAAACTATTAAAGTAAATTTCTTAGTGTGATAGGTAATATCTAGGATCTTTTATCAAATCAATCAGATTTAAATTATCATGCACAACAGATATTTCAATGTCAAGACAATAACTTTTAAATTTAAAACCATATAAATATTAAATAATAACCATCCAAAAACAACCGTTTTAAAACATAAGTCTAAAAATAAAATTGTCTTGACAAGAATTGAAATAAACTAGCATCTAAGATCCTTAGCAACTCCTGGGCTCTTCACTTTTGACCACCTGCAATAGACATTTGCTCTAGGTATTAGTATACTTGTAAGTCAACAAGTAAAGTGACAGGTTTAAAGCAATCATAAATATCTGAGGTTTTCATACCTGCTTCATGACGCTTTGGGCAGTTCTGCCTCCAGTGACCGACTTCATTACACGTGAAGCAGCGATTCTCGGTCCTAGCTTTGTTAGGCTTAACCTTCTTGCCCTTGCCTTTACCATTCTCACGAACCTTGGGTGCATTCTGGACGGCCTGAACTGGACCCTTTCCCTTACTGATGCCTCCATGCCCATGCTTCTTTTTCACCCCTCCATCTCTCACCATCAGCACGTCCTTGGTTTTGTTCTTGGTCCCCATATTTAACTCAGCAGTCTTTAGCATGGAGTGCAATTCAGCTATTGTTTTCTCCATGTTATTCATATTATAGTTGATCACAAAAGGCTTGTAATCATCTGACAGTGAGTTGAGAATTGTATCCGTTGCCAGCTGCAACGAAACTGGGTGACCGAGCCTTTCTAGGTGATCCAAGTGCCGTTTCATTTTCATGACATGGTCACTTACCGAGGTCCCCTTGATCATCTTGCACTCGTTGAATGCCTTAGTGGCATCGTAACGTTCTGTGCGTGCTTGAGTTTGGAACATGTCCCTCAACTGGCGGATCATGTCATAGGCATTCATATTTATGAGCCCCGTTTGCAGATCTGGAGTGTTGGGGACATTTCAATTGCAAACCACTTTGTTTATGCAAGCTATGCAAACCACTTTTACACCACTAGTTTTATTTTGTTTAAATTTAGTTTTTTTATTAATAATTAGATGGATATAATTTGAGAAATTCCTTCTTTTTAGCGATTACATTATCATGATTTTAATCACAAAAAAAATCCAACTTTATCAAAAATAAAATTCTTTGAATGCATATACTAATTCATGAATGTAAATATTTATTTATGAATCTATAACCATGCCTCTATAATTGTATTATACCCAAAGAAAATGAGTGCATAGAATTTTTCATAAATATATAATCATGATTTGTTGGGTATAATACAATTATAGAGGCATGCTTTTCTTCCATCGAGATGGAAACCATTCATTTTTGATTCATAAATACATATAAATGTTGATGATTCGTCTACATATTCATGTTCAGTATCATACATATTACATCTACGCTGATGAATGCCATTCATGAATCAATATCCATTTTACGACCAAAAATATTAAATGCATATACTTAGAATGCAATATTTATTCATCAATCTATAACCATAAATAAGAAGAATTACAGATTTTGGATGAATATTGTCATTCATGAATCAATATCCATTTTTTGGTTTTGATACGAGTATTGATTCATGAATCAATCCAATAAATTTAAGTGTTTCGAGTTTTGGAAATTGTGTTTCATATCATGTTGGTGTAGAATTTTCTATCATGATTCATGATGATGATTATAAAATATGCAAACATTCATGAATACGTTTGTTTATTCATGAGAATTGATTGATTGTCATAATTATCAAAAATCATGCAATTACTAAAAAATAGGGATTATCCCAAACTAAATCGATGAATTGTTGAATTTTATTTCCATTATTATTAATACTAAAAAAAATTCAAACAAAATAAATATAATGGTGTAAAAGTGGTTTGCATAATTTGCATAAACTAAGTGGTTTGTACCCCATGAACTGTTATCCAATTCTTACAATATATTTTTGTAATACAAATGAAGTGTCACATCAGTTTTTTTAGTTATACAAAAATTTCTTCACTACAATGATTTCAACACAATTAAAAAAAATGACACATCATAGAGATTAGTAAAAACTATTATTTCTATCCCTATGGGATAAAATTTACGTCTCACCAATTTCCATTTGCATTCGTGAAGATAAATTTTGTCTTTTTATTTTCTTAATCTTTTTTCAACCGTATGTAGACCCGCTCCCTTAAACACGTGAGTCGTGACTGATCAATAAGGGTAGGGTAAGTATTGTTTGTTACCCTACCGAAACAAATTTTCCATGTCCTAAAAGCTTTATCCACATTCATCACCTATAACATTAAAAAAACAAATAACAAAAAAGGACAATGGATAAGAACATGTTAGTGTTAGGTCTAGAACCGTGAATAAAAGTCATAAATAGAATTGAAGTATTACTTAAGCCACGATGTAACTCACTAACCATGATCATTAGAAAACATGTTTAAACATAATGTTATGGTTTAAACGAAACCGTGACTAAATTGTTCTTATGGCCGCAATTTTTTTTTGTCTTGACAAGTAACAATTAAAAACTGTGGCTATAGACATATATATAGTCATGGTTTTTTTTTTTCCTAAATCATGGTTTTATGTTGTGACAACTATTATTTGTGACCATAGATAGACCGCATATGGCCTTATAAAGTCATTTTATATGGCTATAGATAGTTTATTGTCATACTTTTCTTTATATTGTGTGACCAAAAGATAACTAAATGCCACGTTTAGTGTGAGTTTGTTTGGCAATAAGTACTTTATGGCCACGGGTATTGGTAAAATGCTCTAATACCAAAAAATTGGATATGCCTATAGCTACGATTTTTAAACTATGGCTATGGTTTTTCATATGATATGGTGACACATTTTAAGCATGACCAAAAGGGTATCAATGGTCATGGGAGAATAGGCTACAATTTGATAAAAATGAAAAACTGTAGCTAAAGGCCTATAACCATGGTTTTTTTGACCGTGGCAATATCACTCGAGAGAGGGGGGGGGGTTGATAACGCACTAACCGAGTTCGAGCCTTCCCGTGCGCATGCTTGGGAACATTTAAGTGTGGTCATGTTTAGCCCCAAAATTGTCGGGAGTTAGTCGGGTTTTGGCACCCTTAAAAAAAAAACAACCTTAAATGTTTTTATACTAAACTCAGGTAAAATGCACTATTAAAATATTGCATATATCTAGAATTATGCTTGAACCGGTAAAATACGTCTTAATTTGGTGAAATTGGTTTTGAATTGATGTATATCACTCGGTCGGCCTACCAAAATATGTCTGTGTGTTTTTAAGTTCAGTTTTTCGTTTATGCTTTGTCTTTATTGGCCATTCCAAGCTAAATATTAAGAAAACACTCATATGTTGATTCAATGTTTTTGACCAAGGAATTGGGTGTATTGGGGGTTAATGAATAAGAATGATAATGAAAACTGTTGTTTGTTTTGATATTATATAATGGAATCATTCTTGCAAATCCATTAATTTACATTCCTGACCAAATTGGGGGGAATGAAAATTTTATTTCTATTTGTTTTTTTTTCCATGCATTGTTTCCATCTATGGATGTTTAAATGAAACATCTTTTGTATTTCAAGTTTGAGAAACATATTTCTTTTAATATGCATGAAACAATTTTTTGTTGATTATATTAGGTTAACCAAACAACATCAACGCAATGCTCATTCCTATTCCCATTCTCCTATATTTTCATTTTTATTCTCTGAAATAAACCAAACGCCCCTAAAAGTAAATGATTCATTTATAATGTAATTCTATTTCTTCTACAATACTCTTTTCCAAGACATAGACTTACACACGTAGACTTTGGTCTTGAATTCAGGTATAAAACATTAAATACTAGAATTCAGGTGGTATATTCATTATTCAAAGACTGCATATAACTAGCAGTGGCGAATCTAGGAATTTTGGTAAGTGGGGTCCAACCTTAGTGAAATATTTTTCTTGGATGATAATATGGTTGAAAAAGTACTCTAATCGAATGCTTTCACCTTATATCATCATAACGATTAATTTTGATACCCTAAAAAGAATTTTTCTAAAAGGATTTCAAATAAAACCATTCAAAACAATTTGCGTAGCCAACAAAACAATTACGACATGATTTTAGTACCTTTCTTTTTTAAAACATACATGTTAAAACATTCGTTTTATATTATTTAATTAATCAAGATCCTTTAATATTTACATGATTATTTATGTTTGTTTTGTAATTATTTATGAAAAGTGAAATCTAAATTCATTCCAAAATTATAGTTTATGCATACCAAAAATATTAAATCTTTTCATTAAAAATTTTCCACCAAATCTAAGTTCTTCTAAAAGTAAGAAAAAAATAATTGGGTAAAAAACAATGACAAAATATAAATATAAAATAAATAATGGTTACTAGACCATTTAGAGTGAAAGAATGAGAAGAAGTGGGGTCTCAGACGTTTTAGTTTTAAAGTAAAAATGGAAGGAAGTGGGGTCCTTCAAATTTATTAGTGGGGTGCTTTGCTTAAGGACTTTTAGTGTAAAAGAGAAATTAAGATAAAAAAACTCATTTTTTGGGATGTTAGTGGGGTCATGACACCCCATGCCTCATAGTGTGCATTCGCCTCTGATAGCTAGCACTACTTTTGAACGGGTAAAACATGTCTTAAAATCATGAGATGGGTCTTGAATTGATGTATATCACTCAAGTGGCCTACCAAAACACGTTAAGGAAGACTTGCTTGTTTTTAGTCTTCCTCATTAAATTTTTTTTGAAAGGCAAAGAAAGTGCATTTAAAGAGGGAGCTTCAGCATGACCATCAACCCCTCGAGAGTAAACCAAATTAGATATAATTTATTTGTGTATTCTATAAGTCTAGTTGTCCGTTTCACCTTTGTCTTTATAGTCAATCTAGGCAGAGAAGGAAGTAGACACTCCCACCGGTGGATTCAAAAGTTTTGACCAAAGTTTTTATTATCCCAAAACTAAAAGTAAGGGATTCATTACAATGTAACTTTTTGCCTTGTACAATAATACTTTTCATGGACATACACTTCACACGTTACACATAACAAAATTTTCGTCCTTCATTAAGCGCAAGCTTCACTAATCGAAGACTTGTTAGATCATTCATTACAACATACACTCTTCCAAAAACCTGCAATATTTAAAGTGTCTGATCAATTTTTTAAAATATTTGAAAAGTTTCTCCTCGCTACAATGATTTAACCACAACGTAAAAATATTACGTCAAATTTAGAAATTAGCGTAAACTGTGATTTTGTTCCATGTGGTCTTCGAATTTGCGTATCAATATTATGGTTTCTTTTTGCACTATGAAGATAAACTTTGTCCTTTTCATTTTCTAAGTATTTTTCAACCATACAAAGACCTCTCTACCTTCCTAAACCCATAACTAAGCAGTCACCTTTTTACCACAACCCTTTCCTCTTCATCATCAATTAAAAGTTAAAACCCAGTGTAGGGCTGTCAATGGGTAGTATAAGAGGTTGTTTGTTTTTAAAATAATACCTTTTAAAAATTCTCAAGTTGAAAATTAGGAGGTTTGTAGCTTCAATATTTGTTATATTCTTAAGAAAAATTATGAAAACCACTTTTGGTTTTTTTAAATTTTAAGAGGTACATCATCCCCCTCATACTTTTTAGATGAGACATCGAATTTAAGATTTCAAACCCTTTTTAAAAAACAAACATACCGAAATGTTGTTTTGTTACCCTACCGATTTAAAATAGCTTAATTAAAACGAATAATCCATGTCATAAAAGTTTTATCCATATCGATACCCGAAATGTTATACTTATTATTAAAAAAATAAAACATTAAATACTAGAATTCAGGTATATCCATTATTTAAATACTGCATATAGCTAGCATTACTTTTCAACGGGTAAAACATGTCTTAAAATCATGAGATGGGTCTTGAATTGATGTATATCACTCAAGTGGCCTACCAAAACACGATAAGGAAGACTTGCTTCTTTTTAGTCTTCTTCATTAACTTTTTTTAAAAGGCAAAGAAAGTGCATTCAAAGAGGTAGCATCGGCATGACCATCAACCCCTCAAGAGTAAACCAAATTTGATATGATTTACTTGTGTATTCTGTAAGTCTAGTTGTCCATTTCACCTTTGTCTTTATGGTCAATCTAGGCAGAAAAGGAAGTAGACACTCCCACCGGTGGATTTAAAAGCTTTGACCAAAGTTTTTATTATCCCAAAACTAAAAGTAAGAGATTCATTACAATGTAACTTTTTGCCTTCTACAATAATATTTTTCATGGACATACACTTCACACGTTACACATAATAAATTTTTCGTCCTTCATTAAGCGCAAGCTTCATTAATCGAAGACTTGTTGGACCGTTCATTACAGCGTACACTCTTCCAAAAACCAGCAATACTTAAAGTGTCTGATCAGTTTTGAAAATATTTGAAAATTTCTCTTCACTACAATGATTTAACCACAATGTCAAAAATGTCTCGTCAATTTTAGAAATAGGGTAAACTGTGTTTTTGTTCCATGTGGTCTTCGAATTTACGTATCAATATTATGGTTTCCTTTTGCATTATGTAGATAAACTTTGTCCTTTCAATTTTCTAAGTATTTTTCAACCATACAAAGACCTCTCTACCTTCCTAAACCCATAACTAAGCAGTCGCCATTTTTACCACAACCATTTCCTCTTCATCCTCAATTAAAAGTTAAAACCCAGTGTAGGGTTGGCTATGGGTAGTATAAGGGGTTGTTTGTTTTTAAAATAATACCTTTTAAAACCTCTCAAGTTGAAAATTAGGAGGTTTGTAGCTTCAATATTTGTTATATTTTGAAAAAGAATTCTAAAAACCACTTTCTATTCTTTGAAAATTTTTAAGAGTTGCACCACCTCCCTCATACTTTTTAGATGGGACATCAGACTTCAGACTTCAAACCTTTTAAAAAATAAACAACACCTAAAGGTTGTTTTGTTACCCTACCGATTGAAAATAGCTTGAAACGAATTATCCATGTCCTAAAAGTTTTATCCATATCGAATCCTTACACATTATACTTATTGTTAATAAATACTAAAATTCAAGTATATCCATTATTTAAATACCGCATATAGCTAGTACTACTTTTCAACGGGTAAAACATGTCTTAAAATCATTAGATGGGTCTTGAATTGATTTATATCACTCAAGTGGCCTACCAAAACATGTTAAGGAAGACTTGCTCGTTTTTAGTCTTCCTCATTAAAATTTTTTTTGAAAGGCAAAGAAAGTGCATTCAAAGAGGGAGCTTGTTGGTCCTCTATTGATGGCCAATTGTATATATTGTATTGTAGAAGGGGGGGGGGTTGAATACAATCAACATAGTTTCTTCTACTTAATTCAGTCCACGACTCCTATGGAGTCTTTGTGTGAACTGAAGTAGATTGTTTGTTGATAGGTATCAAGACTCTATCAAGATCCAAACAATATTTTAAAGTATTTTGACACAAAGCCTTTGCTTATGCACAAAGCAAGTATTAGAGAAGATAGAAAGAATAAGAAGATAGAAAGAAGAAAGGATTGGGGTATAGAAGATGGACCAAAGGTTATGTTTGAAGAACAAACTACGTTCATATTTATACCCAATGCATTAAATGCATGCCATCCCCAACTTTACACGTGTAAGGTAAAGGTTAGGTTTGGTGTACTGTTGTACCATAAAATAATGTCCATGCGTTGTAGGGTCATGGCCTATGGTAAACAGTTGCCTTATGGGTGACAAGTACGGAGGGAACAGTAAAGTGACATCCATTTTGTACTATTGTCAGAAAGGCAATTTTAAATCCTTTTTGTGCATATAGGACATGAAGACAAATATAGTATTCTTAAAGTTCAAGTCACTGATCAGGTCTTAGAGTCGCTGATCCTTGGGAAGGATCAGGGAGGCACTGTGACTTGTTCTCTTTGGAACGTCATGTAAGAGTAGTCAGCTAGCTGTCACTAATATCAACTTTAGATCATTAGCATTGCTGACTCTATCATCAACTTGCATCAATAGATGGTGCTGATGGTTTCATAGTGACATGACCATTTGTCTTCAAAGGATACTTAGCTGAAGTCAGCTCTCACTAATATTGAACGGAGTCAGTGATCAGCGATTGCTGATGTCCAAACTATCAGCGAGACAAGCTCGCTGAAGTATTGAACTTCATCACAGCAGAGCTAAGTATTTTTCAGTTATTATATAAAGGATCATTGGTATTTCATCAAGTCATAGAGGAGATGGATCAACAATCTCCCCCTAAATATCAATGATAAGACAATAGAGAGGGTTGCCTTGTTTCTAGTAACTTAAAAATTTTCTAAGTCTAGATTCAACAGTTAGGAAATAAAACATGTGAAAGGTACTTGTATTATTTAACTGTTAGAGGTGATCTTTTTCAGTGAGGAGAATTAGGAATAGATAAACACTTGTATTCATTCATTTCATAATAACAATTACAAAAAGGAAACAAATACAAGTCACTGAAAGAAACAACAAAAATTACATAGATCAACCTATTCTAGAGGTTCTTCTTTAACCAAGTATTGATCTATCTTCTCTTCTCCAGCGAGTCTTCTCTTCCTTAGCGAGTTACTGCTTTCATTTGAAGCGAAGTCGAGAGCTCCTTAGTAAAGCGTGAAAGAGGCATTCAACTCCTTAGCTAAGCGAAAGAGGCATTCAACTAGGAGACATTCATTCCTGTGTTGATTACAAATCCTGAATGGGGAAGGATCTGAGTCTGATGTACGAAACAACAACAATCATCACCAAGTTGAGGTTCTGATCACTGATGTTTCTCCCCCTCAATAGGTGCACATCCAAGAAATAGGATGTGTTTGGAATGATGCAAAGCCTACATATCAAAAGACTTGCAGGCTTTCTCCCTCTCAGATGATAACCTATCTCCACCTGTTTAAGAACGGTGGAGATGGGCCAGTACGGAGAAGAGGTAGGAGAGGAGAAAGGAATCTTCTTCGTCATAAGGGAATAGTCCCTTATTAGAAGAAGGTATCCTGCAAGTGGAGGGAGAAGGAGATGGGAATCATCTCTTTTAGAAGAAGGAATCCTGCAAGTTTTTCTCCCCTCAGATGCAGCACCATGTGTTGTAGATGAGATGCAAGATGCATAAGACCACCCTGAGCTGAGAGAAATATACTTGGCGAAGGAGAGGTGGCTAAGTTCTTCGGTGGATCCTCCTTCTCTGTCCTAGCAGAGATGTATAAGAGATATTCTGCAAAAGAAAGAAAACATAAGTTTGAAACCAATAAATAATGATTAGAGGAGTCTTTTTATTGTTCTAAGTTCTTATGTTGTAAGAGATGAACCCGAAAAGAGGATTAGATTGTTAAGAATGGCTTAAGAGTTGTACTTACCAGTCTAGCAAGAAGAGCTTCTAAGGAAGAATGAAGATTTGAACACATGAAAGATTTCAAATCTTGGAGAGAGAAATCTAGTAAATGTGAAGAAAGAAGTAATCCAAGCGTGGGTTATATAGAGGTGGGGAATACCAGAAGGTGTGATTTTGGTGCTTAAAAGAAGATGGGACGTGGAACAAGTTTCAAGAAGTAATAATGATGGTTATTTAATTCGCGCCGTAAATACATAACTGTTCGTTTTCACGCGCCTGAAAGTGTCTTTTTACTTACCGTCACGCGTCAGACACACGTTAGGGTGTAAAGGATAGTACCAAAGTGTCATGTTTACTAGATAGAGTTGGTGGTAGATAAGTCAATCAAAAAAAAGAGGAGAACTTATCCATTTTGATGATTATAGATTCAAAAGAATGTGAAATGGTAATCAGTAGAAGAGTCTCCTTATCACATTAAATGTTTTAAGGTAGGTGAGATCACTGACATATGAAATAAATGCAATGTCTCAGCAGGAGAGAGTATCAGTGACAACAGAAAATATGATCAACGAGATCAAATTCATTTCATTAAAGAAGTAAATTACAGTACACTGAAAAGAGTAAAAGTACATAAATAATTTTCAAGAGAAACTAGAAATGCAGTATGCTGAAGATCAGACATCAGGGTTTAGCATTCCTAGCTCGCTGATGAGTTGATTGAACCATTTCTCGTCCAGCAGTTTAGTGAAGAGATCATCGAGTTGATATTTAGTGGGAACGAAATGGAGTTCAACATCGCCATTCATCACATGATCTCTGATAAAGTGATATCGGATTTCAATGTGTTTTGTCTTCGAGTGAAGGACAGGATTGTTGGCGATGGCGATCGCTGAAGTGTTGTCGCAGTAGATGGGTATCTTTGATAGCTGAAACCCATAGTCCATCAGTTGGTTTCGCATCCAAAGGACCCAAGCGCAGCAGCTACCAGTAGCGACATATTCTGCTTCAACGGTTGATGTGGACACTGAATTTTGTTTCTTAATTGTCCAACTCACCAACTTACCACCAAGTAGCTGACAGCCACCAGTGGTGCTCTTTCGATCTATTTTACAGCCTGCAAAATCACTATCTGAAAAAGCAGTTAGATCGAACCCTGAGTCCCTGGGGTACCAGAGACCAAGGTTGGGAGTCCCCTTCAGATACCTGAAGATACGCTTTACAGCCTTCATATGGGACTCCTTAGGATCAGCTTGATATATTGCACAAAGACAGGTAGCATACATGATATCAGGACGGCTCGCTGTAAGGTACAACAGTGAGCCAATCATTCCTCTATAGAGAGTAACATCAATAGATTTCCCATTGGAATCTTTGTCGAGTTTCAGAGGAGGTGCCATAGGTGTTTTCATTTCAGAACAGGTAGTGAGTTCAAATTTAGCAAGCATTTCTCGAACATACTTACCTTGGGAGATGAAAATACCCTTTTCGGATTGCTTAACCTGAAGACCTAAGAAGTAGGTTAGTTCACCCATCATTGACATCTTGTATTCAGCCTGCATGAGTGCTTCAAAATTTTTGCAAAGTTTGCCTTTCGTGGACCCAAAGATAATGTCATAAACATAAATTTGGGCAAGGAAAACATGATCCTTGTAGTTCTTGACAAACAGCGTGCTGTCAATCTTTCCTACCAGGCTCTTGGAGCCTGCTTTAATCCATACAGAGCCTTGTTTAGCTTGTAAACATGATCAGGATGCTTAGGATCAGAGAAGCCTGGAGGTTGAGTAATATAGACTTCTTCTGTGAGTCTCCCATTTAGAAACGCACTCTTGACATCCATCTGAAACACTTGAAATTTCATATAAGCCGCATATGCAAGAAAAAGTCTAATGGCTTCTAATCTAGCCACAGGGCAAAAGTTTCATCATAATCTATCCCCTCTTCTTGTCTATATCCTTGTGCAACAAGGCGAGCCTTATTGCGTATCACAGTGCCATGTTCATTTAATTTATTTCGAAAAATCCATTGGGGAAATAAAAACCCCCACCAAACCCCCCCTTTTAAAAACCCTTTGTATTCTGGATTAAAAACTCTTGAAGCCCCCAAATTTTTTAACCACTCTATCGGGGGGATTGAGTTGAAGGGTTTTGGGGGGGGGGGGGGGGGGGTTTGCCAACCAATTTCGATATGCTAACAGTTAAAACATTTTTCTTTTGTTTTTTCCCAAGGGCCCCCCCCAAATGGAAATAGCACCTGTTTGAGTCTTTAAAAATGGGGCTTGTGTTGTTTGAGGCTTAAAATTTTAAAAAAAAATTGTTTTTAAAACAAAGTTTTTTGAAAATTTTGGCTTTTGAAATTAAGATCCCCAAACGGCAATTAGGAAAACAAGCAAAATTCCAAGAAAACCCCAAGGGGGTTTCCCGGGGGTTTTGCGTTCACCAAAATTTTAAACAAAGCAAAAGTAAAGTCCAATAAAGGAAAAGGAAAAAACCCCTTTTTTTTTTCCTTAACATTTTTCAAAAAGGAAAAGAGGGAAAAAAATGTCAGCCCAAAAAGAGTGTGAAAAACCCCCCTTGGAAAGGGGAAAATAAAACTGCCTCCCAATCCCAAAACTTTGTAAAATTTGGGGGAAACCATCGGGGCCCCACAAAAAAATAAAAAAATTTTTCTCAATTTAATGTCCCCCCAAATTGGGAAGAAAGGGGCTGGTATTGAAACCTTCGGGGGTTTTGCTTTTCTTTAAAATGCCAAAAAGGGGTTAGAGCCTGAAAAAGGGGAATAAACTTTGGGGTTCCCATTCCCCCCCCCCCACAAAGGGGACTTTGGGGGATTAAAAGGGAACGGGAAAAATTTGAAAATGGAAATTTTTTAAAACCGAGAAGGAAAGGACGAATAAGGGGGGAAGGGAACCCCAAAAAAGGGAAATGGACATGAGATGTTTTGAAGTAAAATTTAAGCCACAGGCTTATTAATTTCCCAAAAAAAAGATTAAAGAAAATCAAAAAAATGTTTTTCGTAGGGGATTTTGTGAAAGTCTTTCCAACCCCCAAGGGTTTGGCCCCTAAAAAGACGGGGTTTTGAAAAACAAATTTTGATCTTTTTCCTTTTTCCCCCAAAGGAAAAAAAAGAGGGGGGTGATTGAAAAAACCAATAAAAAAGAACAAAGATAGTGGGAAATTATGAATAAAAATTTTTTGGAAAAAGGCTTAAAGGATTAAAGTTTAAAAAAAAGGACCCAAGGGAAAATAACAGGGGGGTTTTAAAGAAGAAGGGGGAAAAACTAATAAAAGAAAAGCCTTTGGAAGAAAAAACAAAACCCAAAAAGAAAACCCGGGAAAAAAAAAGGGGATTTAGGGGGAGGTTATTTTCAAAAAATATGTTTCTTGGAAAGCCCAAACCAATTTTTTCCTTTTTGGGTGGCTTTCCAGAAAAGAGACAAAGTAAAATTTTAAAACCAGGGAACCCAAAAAGGGGGATTTTGGACCTAAGACAACGTTGAAACAAAGTTTAGGGGAAAAACTGGTTTTAAAAAAGGAGGAGTCACTTGAAAGATTTTTCTCTGAAGAAACCCCCCCTGTTCCAAAAACTGGGGGAATTGTGTTCTCTGACTCAAATTTTGGTTCAAATAATGAAAAAGGGAAAAACCTTAAAAAAAAAGGGGTTTGCTTTGAAAAAAAATTAAGAAAGAAAGAAAATTAAGTCCTTTATGAGATTGAAGGAAAACTTTTAAATAAAAAAGTAATAGAAAAAAACTTTCAAAAAGCCGATGGGGCAGGTTTTTTTTGGAAAAATTTCAATATCTCATAATTCTTTTGTTAAAATTATTTATTTCAAAATTAAAAGATGGAGGAACCAATAAATTTCAGGAGATTGGGAAAACTTGAAATTTTTTAAAGGTGAAATTTCGAAAAGTGAAAATTTGGTTTAAAACCTCCCCCTAACAGATTAAAAGAAAATTTTTAAAGCAGATCCCCCTTGTAGCAAATGAAATAATTTGCTCCCCACAACAAAAGAAAAGCTCAGAAAAGGAAAAAGAATTTTCAAATGAAGTTTTGTGAAAAAGTTAAAAACCCCTTTTTAACCCTTGAAAAGGGGTGTTTTTCCCCAGCTTTTTGGAGAAAAAATGCTTTTTTTTCTAATTTTAAAATTTTTAAAAATTTTGAACCAATCCATGTGGAAAAGTTTTTTTGCCTAAGTGAAAAACATCAAGGAGCCCCCCTGCCAAAAAATTTTGAAAAGAATTGATTTTTTGGAAAGGTTAAAAAACGTTGCTTTATTGATTTCCTCTATTTTTGTTTAAAAATGTTTTAAAACTGAAGGTTTTTTGTTTGGGATTTTAATTTAAAAAGATCAAAAAAGTTTATTTTTAAAAGGTTTGAGTTTTGGGATAGAACTTGGATCAAATGGAAAATGCCCCCTTTAATAATTAAACAAGGAGGGAAATTTGAAAAAAGGGGGAAAAATTAACCAAAATCCTGGGGGTCAATACTTTATCCCAAGATAATCCTGCAAAAAAGAAAAGGAGTTCTCCCCTTCAACTAAAATTTTGGTTTTGAAAATTTAAACCAAAAATTCAAAATTTTAAGGGAAAAACCCCAAGGGAAAGTGAACCCCCTTTTTAATGTTTTAAAAAAAAATTTTTTTGGGGAGTTTACATTTGGCCCCCTTTGGTTGAGAAAACCGGTTTTTTTTAAGAATTTTTGAATTTTGTTACAATTTAAAAATTCCAAAAAAAAGAAAATTTTTAATTTTTCCCGAGTCCAAAAGTAAACCAAAAAGAGGCTGCCAAACCCCCCTGGTTAAAGATTGCCTTTCTAATTTTTTTTCCCTTTAAAAACCTCAAACAAAAGCCTTTCCTCCTCCATGAAAAAAGTAAAAAGGGGGAATTGGAAAAACCAACTTTCAACCCAAACCCACCTTCGTCCACCCCTTTAAAAACCCCCACCCCCCCTTTTCCAAAAATAAAAAAAAAAGGGGATTTTTCCTTCCCGGGTTAAAACCCCCAAAACTTCCCAAAGTTACACTCCCCTCTGTTTTAAAGGTCCCCGGGATCCCCCCTATTGAAAAAAGGCCCTTGGCAAGGGTTTATGTGGTTGATCAAATACAATTTCCAAATTGTCCCATTTAAACATAATAAACCCCCCCACCAACCCCCCCTTAAAAAACCCAAAGGGATTACCCGGGTGAAGAAAAAAAACTTCTTTTTTTACAAGGCTAAGCAAAGAAAAAGAAAGATTTAATGATTTTAAACATTCAAACCTGGGGAGAAATTTTAAAAAAATTCTTGTAAATTGAAGGACGGGCTTTTAAAAAACTTTTTTTTCCTATAAAAAGGTTTAAAAATTTAAAACTTTTGGGGGGTTGAATACAATGATAGCTTTTTAAAAGAAATTAAGAACCCCAAGGAATTGTCTTGTTTTTTCCCCCTGAAAGGGAAATATTGACTCTGGGGAGTCCTTTTGGGTTTTAAAAAACAGGATTGGGGGAGGGTTTGGAAATTGTAATCCATTAATAGGGGGAATCAAAAACAAAAAAATTCAAATTTGCTTTTTTAATAATAAAGTGTTATTTTTAAATTCGCAAATTTTTGTTTAAAACATTCCCTTTGTATTGAAACCCTTTTAAAACCCCACCTTTTCCAAAGCCCAGGGGGAAAAAATTTTGATCTTTCCTTTGAAAAGAAAAGGGGAAAAAGGGGAAAAGGAGAGCTGAAAAGAGGTTAGGCAAAGGAAAAGGAATAAAGTTTTTCCTTTCGGGAAATTGACCGGAAAAAAAAAAAACAAGGGGGGAAGGAAGGGAAAAGCAAAGAAGAGCCAAAAACCAAAAAGAAATTCAAAAAAAGACTAAAAAAGGAGGAAAGGGGGGTTTTTTTCAGTTTTTCCTTCCTTCTTTTCCGGGGCGAAAGTAAAAAACAAAAAATTAAAAAGTTTTTTTGGAACCCCAAGTTAAACTGGATGTGGATTTAAAAGGAAAAAAAATCCTTAAATCTTTTCAGGGAAGGAAAGTTTTGAGTCCAAAAGCAAGGAAAATTTAGTTTCAGGGAAAAGTTTCAATTTTAAAAAGGGACCTTTAAAGAAAAAGGGGGGAAAATTTTAGAAAAGATTAACCTAAAAAGAAAATAAAAAAAGTAAAAAAGAAGTTTAAAAAAACCCAAAATAAAAAGAAGGTCCTTCTTAATGGTTTTTGTTTTTTTTTTTCGTTTGGGTGAAGGAAAAAAAGAAGGTTTGGGGAATTTTTTTAAAAAGTTTCCAAGGGGGGCAAGAAAAAAACTTCCCAAAAAATTGGTTTGGAACAAATTTAAAAATTAAGATTATGTTTTCTTTTGAAAAACAATAAAAAGAAAAAAAAAAAAAGTGAAGTATTTAAAAAGTTTTTTCCTCCCTTAAAAAAGGGTTTTTTCAGGAGGGGAAGGCGTTTTTTTTAAAAAAAAATTTTTTAACCAATAAAGGGGAATTCGGAATGGTTTCTGGGTTTTAAAAAAAGGGGGGTTTAAAAACTTGCAAGCTCAATTTTAGAAGAATGAAGAGGCTAAACAAAGAATTTGGTTTTGGGGATAAAAAAGTCCGGTTGTTAAATTTTTTTTTTTCCTTTTCTAATAAAATTCTTGGTGGGGAAAAGGGAAAATTTTGGGTTTTCACTCATTTTGGGCTGAAAAAGGAAAAACCGCCCCGGAAAGAAGTTTGAAAAAAGTTTTTTTTTTTTTTTTTTTTCCCTTTGGGGTGAACAGGAATTTAAAATAAATTTCATTTAATAAAAAGGAAAAGGGTTTTTTTGGAATTCATCCAGATATTCATTTGAAGAGAAAGGGTGTCTGATTGAACCCTCGGTTTCTTCTTTTCCAACTTCTTTCCTCCCTTTTTTGGGAAAGAATTTAGGGAGATTGTTGAAAAAATTTCCACTCCTTAATAAAGGAAAAGCAAAACCCAGTGGTTTTGGAGTGTTCCAAAATAAAAAGTAATTAACTGGGGGGGTTCCTTTCGCTTCCAAATTCCACTTTTTAAAAACCTTGTTGGGGAAAAAATGTTGTTTAATTTTCAATTTTTCCACCATAAAAGAAAAAAGGAAAGGGTTTGGTATTAAGAATATAAAAAGTAAAAGGGGGTTTTTTTTGAGATTTCTTTTTTGTTTTTTGAAAGAATTTTTTTCTTGGTTACTTGTTTCTTTTTTTTCTTTTTTTTTAAACCCAAACAAACCCCCGCAAAAAAGAGATCTTTTGACTTTAAAACAAGGGGGAAATCAAATTTTCAATTACCATTTTTCAAAAACATTTTCTTTTCAAATCAAAAATTTCCCAAACTTTGATAAAAAAGCTGTTTATGCCCTTGAATTAGGTTGGAAAAGAGACTTTGTTTGGGGGGACGGGGGTAGCCGAGACACAGGAGGGTAAAAGAGTTTTTAAAATGAGCAAAAAATTTTGGGGTGGACGGCCAAAACGTTAAAAGGGAAATTTTAAATAGTGTTTTCCCCTCGGGGGGGAGAATGGTTTTTTGGCCGCATTTTATCAATCCTAATTAAAATTTTTCAAATCCACAAAAATTTTCCCCTTTTTTTTCTTTTAGGACCGGGTAAATTTACCCAGTCTAACTTTTCAGAAAATTTTGGAAAAAGGTTAGTTTTAAAAAACTTAAAATAATTCCCTTAAGGTTTCTTTTTTTTTGGCCGTGGTTTTAAAGGAAAACCCCAAAAAACCCATCTTGTTTTGGCTCTTTTTTTCCCGGCCCCTTTTTTGATTAAAAAATTGCAAAAAAAATTAATTAATGTTGGGGTTTCCCCTTTCCCAAAATTTTAAAGGGTGTTTTCTTTTTTTTACCCCCTTTTTTTGCTTAAAAGGCATTTGACCCAAAACCCTAAATTGTTCTTAACAGATGGCTGCGTTTTGCGGGATTTTTTTTGCTTTTTCGAGGATAAAAAAGGGGAAAAGGGAGAATTTTTGTGCGGAATTCATACCTTTTTTTAATAGTCCCTTTACTTTTAAGCAACTGATCATTGTATTTTTCCCATCCGAAAAAATGGGAAACGCTGGGGGGTTTTCCTTTAAATAAAAAAAAAGTGTACTTGTATTCTCCATTAAAAAATAACCTTCCCCAGTTGTTACTTAAAATTTTAAATTTTTGTTTGCTTTTTTTAAAAGGGTTTCTTTCTCTTTCCCCTTTTCACCCCTCCTTTGAAAGCTTTTTTAACAAATTTAAAAATTGCTTAAAACTTTTTTCTTTTTTAAACTTTTTACCCATTTTCCCTTTTCGGCCCATTTTCAATATTCCCTTAACCCGGCCCCCTTAATTGCCTTAAAATGTTTTCTTTTGGTTTTTCCCCGCCTTTCTTTTTTTTTTCTTTTTTCCAAACCACAATACTGAAATTGGGGGGCCAAAAAAATTTTTGGGTAGTCTTCCTTGGGTAAGGCCCAACCAATGTTTTTCCCACCCCAAAATTTGTGGGGGTTTTTGTGGAAAAACTTTTTTCCACCATTTTTTTAGCTCCACTGTCAAGGTACCAGATGCCCTTTTCCTGTAAGAGAAGGAAGAGTTAAATGATCTTGGGGACCCATATAAAGTTGGGTCCATCAGGGTCGGAGAAGGAAGAATTATCAGGGACATAGGTAACCGAGGATTCAGGGGACTCATAGACTACTAGAGCAGTAGAAGTAGAGGCAGCATCTTCTGTCTTAACTGAAGTTTCAGTGGTGACAGGGTCAGGGATGGAGGCAGTCTCAGCGACTATAGGTTTCTTTCCTTTAGTAGACTTATTAGCCTTAGGACCTTTCTTTACCTTGGCTGCTTTTTCAGCCTTGGTAGCCTAGGGACACTTGCTAGCAATATGGTCATTTTGGCCACAGTGATAGCAGTTTCTATAGGTCTTATTCTTAGAGGGACCCTTAGGATTTTTAAACTTAAGGTGAGAGGGTCCAGTTCCAAGAATGCCTTTATCGCTGGACTGAGGAGGAATGTGAGTCTTCTCCTGAGGTTTGGTCTTTAAGTCAACCTTGAGTCTGGGAGTGGGGCTTTGAGTAGACTTCTTGGCCCCTGATCCCGAAGGACCACCACCTAAGACTTTTGAAGTCTTGTGGTTTTGATTGTTAGAATTGGGAGGATGGTTTGGAAGGTTCTTGCCTTTAGAGTTCTTAGGAGGCTGAACAGAAGTAGAAGCCTCATCTTTAGAGATGGAAGAAGAACTCTGAGAGTTAGAGTCAGAAGTAACAAACATGCCAAATTTTAAATTAGATTTATCAGTTTTAGGCATAACATTTTATTTTCCTCTAACGAAACCTAAGCAAGTTTTATTTTTAGGGTTTTGCTGGGTAGAGATAACTTCATCAACCTTCTCAGAGGCATCAGCCCAACTCCTAACAATGACCTTCTCTGAATTTAGTTTAGCGAGAGCTTTTTCTCTCTCAACGATGGCCTGTTCTCGTTCAATGCAAAGAACTTGGTTTGCATGAACTTGTTCCTTGTAGTTAGCTTCAAAAACAGCGAGCTCTTTGAGTTTCTCATGACACTCTTTGAGCTCAGTCCTAAGGTCAAGATTGACCTTTTCAGCAAAGAACTTGCCATTTAAGGCATTATACAGATCGATGGTTAAAGCATCCATCGATGTAATGGTATCAGAAGGAGAAGAAGTAGATACCTGAGGAAGATCAGTGGTCGAAGCAGGAGTAGCAAGGACTTCTTCTTCAAGGATGTCTTCGAGCTTTGCCATTAGAGCTGGCTCGGTTTCTTAAATGATGGCCATCAGACACGTGACCTCGCTGGTGTCCTCTTCATCAGAGGACTCATCAGTTGAATCATCCCAGCCTTTGCCTTCAGCAATCAGGCCTTTGCCTTTTCGCTGAAATTTCAGCTTGCGATACTTTGCTTTCAGCTTCTGGTACTTTCCATCCTTGGAAGCTGGTGATGAGGATTCAACGAACTGGTTCTTCTTGTACCTGCACTCAGTGGCAAAGTGTCCTTTGCCATGACATTTGAAACAGGTAGAGGCAGCCTTATCACCAAAAGGGGTGTCAGGCTTGTTAGTAAGAGAGAGAGGCTTGCTCTTACGGTAGTTTCCTTTCCTGCCAAACTTCTTGAAATGCTTAGAGAGAAGAGCAAGAGACTTATTGAGTTCTGTCTCATTATCACAGACAAGGTCAGAGTCAGAATCTTCTATCTCAGTGATAGTCACTGTTGAAACAGGATTTTGAGAGGGTTGAGGAGAGTCAGAGATTAAGACAAGAGAGGTACCTTTAGCAGCATCCTTAGTGTCTCTGATGAGATTGGTCTTCAGAGACTTGGTTTGCTCATGATTGAGCATCATACCATATAACTCGCTGAGAGTTATAGTCTTAATGTCTTTGGACATTTTTAGACACATGGTGTACGTTTCCCAGTATTCAGGGAGGGCCTCCATGAATTTAGTGATAACATGCAAGTTAGAGTAAGTGACATCGTAGGTCTTCAGATCTATCAAGAGGCAATTAAACCTCTGATGGGTCTGGGCCAAAGTTTCACCTTTAACAGCGATGAACTTCTCATACTGACGTATGAGGTGAATCTTTCTGGATTCTATAAGAGCATCAGCACCCTCATATTGGATACAGAAAGTATCCCATATCTTCTTAGGTGTCTTAAGCTTACTGATGGAGTGAAATACTTCATCAGGAAGAGACATGGCTATTAGAGACCTTGCCTTGGTGTCAACATTCACCAGGCGCTTATCTTCATCTGTTCAGTTGGACACTTGCTTGATGAACGTCCTTTCTGGAACAGCAGGAGTGGTGGTAGTAGCAGCTACAGATGGAACTATAGAGGTGGGAACATATGGTCCATGTTCTAAGAAATAGGGAATTTGAGGATCGGAACCAGAAAGAAAGAGTTCCATTCTTGACTTCCATAGACGGAATTATCAGCATTGAATCTGGGAGGCTTTGCTAGAGAGCCAGATTCGAAATAAGTATCTTTAGGAGGATTGGCCATAGAGTGGATCTAGAAACTATGTTTCTTTTAGGAACGGTTAAGAGAAATTCTAACCGCTCTGATACCACTTGTTGGTCCTCTATTGATGGCCAATTGTATATATTGTATTGTAGAAGGGGGGGGGGGGGTTGAATACAATCAACACAGTTTCTTCTACTTAATTCAGTCCACGACTCCTATGGAGTCTTTGTGTGAACTGAAGTAGATTGTTTGTTGATAGGTATCAAGACTATGTCAAGATTAAAACAATCTTTTAAAGTATTTTGACACAAAGCCTTTGCTTGTGCACAAAGCAAGTATTAGAGAAGATAGAAAGAATTAGAAGATAGAAAGAAGAAAGGATTGGGGTATAGAAGATGGACCAAAGGTTATGTTTGAAGAACACACTACGTTCATATTTATACCCCAAGCATTAAATGCATGCCATCCCCAACTTTACACGTGTAAGGTAAATGTTGGGTTTGGTGTACTATTGTAACATAAAATAATGTCCATGCATGGTAGGGTCATGGCCTATGGTAAACAGTTGCTTTATGGGTGACAAGTATGGAGGGAACAGTAAAGAGACATCCCTTTTGTACTATTGTCAGAAAGGCAATTTTAAATCCTTTTTGTGCATATAGGACATGAAGACAAATATAGTATTCTTAAAGTACAAGTCACTGATCAGGCCTTACAGTCGCTGATCCTTGGGAAGGATCAGGGAGGCACTGTGACTTGTTCTCTTTGGAACGTCATGTAAGAGTAGTCAGCTAGCTGTCACTGATATCAACTTCAAATCATTAACATTGCTGACTCTATCATCAGCTTGCATCAATAGATGGTGCTGATGGTTTCATAGTGACATGACCATTTTTCTTCAAAGGATACTTAGCTGAAGTCAGCTCTCACTGATACTGATCGGAGTCAGTGATCAGCGATCGCTGATGTCCAACTATCAGCAAGACAAGCTCGCTGAAGTATTGAACTTCATCACAGCAGTGCTAAGTATTTTTCAGTTATTATATAAAGGATCATTGGTATTTCATCAAGTCATAGAGGAGCTGGATCAACAGAGCTTCGGCATGACCATCAACCCCTCAAGAGCAACCCAAATTTGATATGATTTATTTGTGTATTCTGTAAGTCTAGTTGTCCGTTTCACCGTTGTCTTTATTGTCGATCTTGGCAGAAAAGGAAGTAAACACTCCCACAGGATTCAAAAGTTTTGACCAAAGTTTTTATTATCCCAAAACTAAAAGTAAGGGATTCATTACAATGTAACTTTTTGCCTTGTACAATAATATTTTTGATGGACATACACTTCACACGTTACACATAATAAATTTTTCGTCCTTCGTTTAGCGCAAGCTTCATTAATCGAAGACTTGTTAGACCGTTCATTACAACATACACTCTTCCAAAAACCTGCAATACTTAAAGTGTCTGATCAGTTTTTAAAGTATTTGAAAATTTCTCTTCGCTACAATGACTTAACCACAATGTCAAAAATGTCACGTCAATTTTAGAAATAGGGTAAACTGTGTTTTTGTTCCATGTGGTCTTCGAATTTACGTATCAATATTATGGTTTCCCTTTGCATCATGTAGATAAACTTTGTCCTTTCAATTTTTTAAGTATTTTTCAACCATACAAAGACCTCTCTACCTTCCTAAACCCATAAATAGGCAGTCACCCTTTTTACCACAACCCTTTCCTCTTCATCATCAATTAAAAGTTAAAACCCAGTGTAGGGTTCGCTACAGGTAGTATAAGGGGTTGTTTGTTTTTAAAATAATACCTTTTTAAATTTCTCAAGTTGAAAATTAGGAGGTTTGTAGCTTCAATATTTGTTATATTTTGAAAAAAGAATTCTAAAAACCACTTTCTGTTCTTTGAAATTTTAAGAGTTGCACCACCTCCCTCGTACTTTTTAGATGGGACATCGAACTTCAGACTTCAAACCTCTTAAAAAGTAAACAACACCTAAAGGTTGTTTTGTTACCCTACCGATTGAAAATAGCTTAGAACGAATTATCCATGTTCTAAAAGTTTTATCCATATCGATATCCTATACGTTGTACTTATTGTTTATAAATACTAAAATTCAGGTAAAATTCTTTATTTAAATACTGCATATAGCTAGCACTACTTTTCAACGGTAAAACATGTCTTAAAATCATGAGATGGGTCTTGAATTGATGTGTATCACTCAAGTGTCCTACCAAAACATGTGAAGGTAGACTTGCTTGTATTTAGTCTTCCTCATTAAATTTTTTTGAAAGGCATAGAAATTGCATTCAATGAGGGAGCTTCGGCATGACCATCAACCCCTCAAGAAACCTAAATTTGATATGAGTTTTTAAATTGTATGGGCCTAAACACTTGGGCCTTTAATCACAAGTTACATAAATGACAACCAACTTTAGAGAAATTACAAATTGACACAACTAACAAATATTTCTAACAATTTCCCCCTTTGTGTCAATTTCTTCGCTTCTGATGACTTGATGATTTCTTCTTCGATCCTTCAGTCTCTTTGTGATTCTTTGATGAACCTTCACCTCTCTGAGGTGGTGGTGATGGTGATCTCTCTTGACGCTTCTCAGCCGGTCTCCTCAAGGTATCTGACATACCTCCTTTCTCTATCCCACATGACTGGCTTTCGTGGCTCCACATACTTTCAACGATTAGATGGTACACCCTTGTCCTTCTCAAATATCACTTACGGAGGTGAGACTGGCGGTTGAACCCATTGACCATGGATCAGTCGTTGGGGGGCCATGAGTAACAAGGTTGGTCGGAGCTCTGACTCTGGAGCTCTAGGATGTGGAGACGACGTGCGTGAAGAGGAGATTGATGTGGTGGTGATGAAGGCATATCACATGTAGGCGATGGAGAAGGAGAATGATATGGAGACATAGGTGGTGAAGACTCAGAACTGTACATCTCCATACCCGGAAGCGACTGATGTGGGGGCGACTAACATGGTACCAGAAGAGGAGAGTCAGAACTGTAGCTCTCCATGCATGACTCATAATCATCTGAAGGAACATCATCTGAAGCGGCTACGCGGACAGGGTGAGAGATTTCCGGGTTGACACAAAAAACAATCTCTTGACCCTCCGTTGAATCGGCCGTCGGGTTCTGACCAGGCTGAGAATGAGATACATCGGCACCGGTCCCCATATGAGTACCAGAAGGAGCGGCGCCGGAAGATGTGCCTGTCAGAACTGAAGAGCCAAGCCGAGCCTTCTTATGGATTTCCCCCTCACGGCTATCGGGGTCATCTCGGTCGTCGTGTCTGCGCTTTGGTGGCTCGGCTGATGCACGACAAGAAGTCTTAAGGGCTCGGATCTGAGTCTGCATGTCTAAAATGGAGCCCTTGATCTCAGCTAATTCCTCCGTCTTCAGGGCATCAAGCTTCCCTTCGAGCCTCTAGATAGATAAGACTACCTCTTGAGAAGAGGAGGTAGCCGGCTCGGGACGGCTCGCGGGAAGTGATGGATCAGAAAACCGCTTTAAGTGTCCCAGAAAATTGACCTCATGGTCAGAAAGATCACTTCTGGATAGTAGCGATGCCATAAGAAGGTCCCGTAACTCATCAGAAGAGGAAACGGGAGCGGTGGATCTCAGAGGTGGGGATGGTGATCGGGGAGGTGGTGTTGGATCTCGTACAGGCTCAGTCACCTTCTCTTTACCCTTTAACCGGGCTTCAAGTGCCGCAAACTTTTCATCAAACTCCTCACGGACAGCCTTTAGGCGCTGTCCATCATCTCCCTGACAACAAATGCCGGGTAAGTAACACCGGGCTCACATAGAGTACCCGTTTGCACAACCACTGAATCAACGGTGTGGCCTACTTTCCCTCCGGTCCTCGTGAAATGCCCTTCATGGACACCACTCTCGGGGTTTCGGTCACGTCACTAAGAATCGCGACAGGTGGAGCTGAGACTGCGTCACACAGACTGACAATATGTGTACCTAAATGTGTATCGGGCACTAGACTTTGGTGCACATGAAGTGAAGGTGGGGATCGGGGCAGGGATCCTCCTGTTTCAATATCATTTCCCTCCAAGTGAGGGCTTGATAGCCGTTGTGCTTTGTCCCCGTGGAATGAAACACCCACCTTTTGAGAGATGGATGAGTGGATAGGTGGGGCGTGCAATTGCACCTCTGGGTGGGAGGTGTCTTCTTCAATACCCGTACTCAACACATGTGTACGAGTAGCAGATGTGGCTGCCCAGCTTCTACCTAAGGATAGGCGAGGACCGGTTAAAACCTTTGGTCCTGTCTCCCACTCATCAATTCTTTTACTTCCCTCGCTCTGCTCACTTTCTTCGACTGTTAGGTCTCCCTCAAACCTTATGTCCTCCTCACCCGTAGATGGGTGGTCATCACCGGAGTCATCATAATCATAGTCCACCAAAGGGAAAGGTGAAGGGCTTTGGTGACTGTCATAAGCATGTAAGGTATTAGCTCCAGAGCGATCATCATCACCGCCTAATCTACACCCGTCATCTCCCCCCTGACTCCTCATCCTCACACCGTTGGTCACCACCCCCAGGTGAATAACCATGCTCAAGACCCTCATTCACTCTCCTAGAGGATACCTCCGGGGTGCCAGTCTCCGGCTCTGGAGATGCTGGTAGAGGTGATATACCTAAGTATGCTCTCACAGTCGGAATATGATGATCGACAGCATCAAGTAATGCAAGTGGTATCGCCAGCGGTGTATCATGGGTCTTTGGGGTTGCTATAAGGAGTTTGGGGTATGGCATAAGGAGTGATGGTATTGATATAGGGAGTGTTGGATATGGCATCAGGATACTTGGGTATGGCATATAAAGTGTTGGTATTCAAAAGAGGTGTGGTGATGGTATCCATGATAAGTGTTGGTATCAAAGAAAAGTGTTGGATGCCAAAGAAAGATGTTGGATGCCTTCAGACATAGCCTGGATATTAAGAAAGGCTTGGATACCGTTCTGAATCTTATTCCGAACCCAAATACTGAATTTACACATTTTTTATGATTTTCTTTTTTTATGATTTTTTAATTTTTATGTCTGCTATGTCCTCCGATGGTGATTGGGAGGAAGCGATGGTGTGATCATCGTCAAAATGATTGGAATTTGGGGTTCGCCATTGTACCTGAAAGATAGGATGTTAGTATCGAGGTAACGGCATAAGTAAGTGAGGGATAAGACACACAGCATTGAGATGTGTTGTTGTGTACTAAATCAAAAGATTTGATACAGAACAACACAACACATTGAGTGTGAATTTTTCTCAAGACTGGAGAATCTGAAACCCAATAGATCTTACCAACTGAACATACGATGTGGCTTGACATATGCTCGGTATTATCACTGACGATTGTACACAACTGAGACTCTAAGGAGTGCATGATTTTTTGTATCTCAATCTCATTCAAGAAAGGTAACACGCAAGCACATACACATCCATTCCGAAGCATGCACACACACAATTCCAAATACACACAACTCATGTGATTAAGATAAGACACACGCATTCAAGAGTGAAACATTTAATCCTTAAGCAAATATTAAGAAACAAACCTAAAAAAAAAAAAAAAAACAATTTAGAGAAGAAAAAAAAAATAAAAAAAAAAACTATTGAGATCAAAAAAAAAAAAAAAAACCAAGAAAGACCAATTGTATCTTAAAGTCAATACAAACTAAAACAAATGGAAAAAAAAAATAAGATGGAAGATGTGGGTAAGAAATTGAACAGAGACGTATTTAGGGAGCTTTACCGGTATACCCAAAGCCCCACCCCCATTTTGCAACCATACCCCCAAAAGGCCGTTATAAGGGACGTTATACCAAAACGCCGTTATAAACGCACCAAAACGCCGTTATAACGCACCAAAACTCCGTTATAACGGCGTTTTGGTGCGTTATAACGGCGTTTTGGTGCGTCGTGGGGGAAAAAAGGAGAGAAAGAAGGAGGGATAAGGACAAAAGTCAAATTCAGCTTTTCTTAAAAGTTATTATTATTATTATTATTATTATTATTATTATTATTATTATTATTATTATATTTTTTTTATCAAAATAAAAACTGATTTTTTTTTAAATTTGATCTGTTTTCTTTTCTTTTAAAACTAATTTGTATATTTTTTCTTTTCTTAAAAAATACGACTTTTTTTTAACTAATATGTTTTTTTAAAACAAATCAAAACAAAATAAAATAAAAATACTAATGTATATATAAGGAGTATAAAACTTACCTGAGGTGCTTACCTGAAGGTCGAAGGCCAGAGGTCCGGAAGGGCGAAGGCCGGAGGTCTGGAACACTTACCGTGTGACTAAGTATCGGGTGTCATACCTAGCAGCGTTTCCCTTCGGAACATGCAAAGGCAGACAATGATCGCCATATTCACCCTCGGAACAGTCAGAGGTAAACAACGTTCCCCCTTGGAACATGGATACATAGGGAACGTTCCCCCTTGACAGATGCACACTCATACCAAATGGTTAGTAACACCGACATAAGAACAAATGAACATGCATGTAGGGGATAAAACACTTACCTGTTCCCCTTGGAACACTAATGATTCTGTCTCCGCTCCCCCTTGGAACGAGGAGAGACAGACATCGTTCCCCTCAAATCAAGAGTTCACAAAGAGTTAATAAAAAAAACAAGAAATACAAGAACTTCTCACATTATTTGTTTCTGAAGAAAGTAAAAAGTTCCCTTCACCCGGTCATGTGTTTGGAACAACCCTGAGTCCATGAATCACACATGACCGGCCTGCAAAATCAAGTGCAAACAATTTTAGGTACCCATTTGGGAATGGGTCCTTTCCGATCAGTACCAGCAGGTTTGGATTCCTCTTTGCTCTTTTTAGGAGTCTTTTTCTTGGGCTTGGATTTTCTTTTCTTGGCATGAGGAAAGTGGTTATAGTGATTGTAGAATACAAAGTAATTAGGAGCATAATACTCATTCACAAAGGCATTTGCACAATAAACAAAGTGAAAGCAATTTTGGCAACAAAAGTCACTACGATACCCATAAGCAACATGTTCACAAACATGAAAATTAAATGGAGTATGTGGTACATGACTATGAAATATGTTATTTGCAAATCTTGGCTTATGTGCAAATGGCTTCGGACGATTGCCTTCTTTTGATCTACTCTCCTTTGCTCTATGCCTATCATTTCTCAAATGATCATCTCTTACATTTCGAGAAGTATGATTCTTACTCTTGACATTCTGAGAATGGGTATGAGAAATGTTTTTCTTCGGAGTGAAGTTGTGTGAGTGTCCCTTTGGTTTGGAAGAATTCTTGGGTTTTTGAAAACGATTGTTTTTCTTAGGAACACTCTCATTAGTTCTGGATGAACTAGCAACTTCAGACTCCGGGGTAATCACTTTGTCTTTCCCTTTGTCTTTCCGAGTTAGTTTTGGAGGAACAACGTTTCCTGGTTTAGACATGCCTGGTGATCTACCATTCTCCCCAACCCTATTGGTACAATCATCCGATACAATTTCAGAAATTTGTACCGTTGATTTAGGTGCCGTATATGTTAAGTCTTCCATGTATGAAATGGTGGTGCAGATTGGAGACCGTAGTACCATAGAATTTGAGTTTTGAGAAAGGGTACTTGAGGGTCTGAAATCTAAAGCATTCACATTCCATGTATGGTGATGATGACGTGAATTATCACGAGTTCCGAAGGTGGATTGACTTGCTTTTGGTGTGCTTTTGGATTTGAGAGCAGTTTCAAGTTCATTGATTCGACTCAAGAACAAGTCCTTTTCCCTAAGGCTCATGCGCCTCTCATCCTCAAGCTCAGCCTCAAGTGTAGCAATCCTCTTTTCATAAAAGGTTTTGTTATCTTTGTAAACTTTTTCAAGGATTGGAACTTCCTGATTCATCTCAACCTCAGTATAGCTAGGCGTATAATCCTTAGACAAAGGAATCTCACGCGTTGCGTAACTGGCATTGAGAGATGAATAATTGAAGGGAATAGAGTGTTTGTTTTTTTCTATCTTTTTCTTTCTTCTCAATTTCCTTCAACTGTTCAGGATCATCAGACTCTTTCATGAAAACGATTTTGTATCCAAGACTCATGTACCGAAGGTCATACATGGTAGGAGTCTTGGATATGGCACGCTTAAGATAGCAAGGACTTTTGTATCCAATGCCTTCTTTAGGGTTATAATAATTGAACTCTTTAGGTTGGTTCATATGAATGGTTTGATCAGTCTAGCCTCTCTTTAAAAATTTGTCCTCCATATCTTTGATTTTCGCAAACAAGTTAATTCTTTGAGCAAAAATAAATTCATACTTCTTTACATTCTCACTACTCACTTTTTCAGCCTCATGTAGTCTCTTTTGTAAACCAGTGATATTAGCATTTAAGCTTGTGACTTTATCTTCAAGAGTTTTGTTTGCAAGGGTGAGCATGTTAACTTTGTCTTTTGAATAGGCTAGTTCTATGTTGAATTTTACAACTAAGGCATGTTCACTAGCTAATTTGGATTCAACAATTGTGGTTTGTTTATTAGCTTGTTTAATCTTATTTTCATACTCAGAAACCTTTTGTGCAAGACCTTTTACTTGATTTTCAAGTTCAGTATATGGGTCATGGAGTACCTCAGAAGGTGACTCTGAATAATTTGAGTCAAGGTCGTTGTAATCACGTCCTCCATCTTCTGAGTACAGTTCCTCCTCATCATGGTTAGCCATCAGACATAGTTGATCTTCTCTTCCTTCATCACTTGTCAGGTCCCATGCCTCATCTTAAATAAGCATGCATACGGGACCTCCCTCCTCATCATCACTTGACATTCTGAGCCAAGCATTATCTTTCTTTACTTCCTTTCCCTTGTCTTCAGAGTTGGCTTTCTCTACAGGTTTCTGGCAGTCAGCTCTACCACCCTGTTCAACTCTCCTCAGATGGTTGATAGAAGACATGGGTTTTCTTGCATTTCTCTTGGACATGGACCTGGTGATCAATGCCAAGGCCTTCTTTATGTCATTCATCTCTTCATCACATTCTTCTTCATGTACATGGAGAACCGGTGGTCGAGTATTGGACCCGATTGCTAAGGCTTCTCTTGTGTTCATGATTAAAGATTGATTGTGGATCTTAAACCACTTAGTATGATCAGGTGATTTGGTTGGTGAAAAATCTCAAGACTTGTGAAAATCTTGAAGAAAAAAAATTCAGTTCTGAAGGTTGGGTCCAGATCTGGAGGTTAGGTTCTGATCTGGAGGTTGGATTCAGATCTGGAGGTTAAGTGTAGTGAAGGGTATTGGTATTTAAATGACTTAGAGAATTATGGAAACTCTAGTCTGAAGAAGACACTTGATGCCCAAAATCCAAGTCTGGAGCGAAGACCCGGTACCCGAAGCTTTAGTCAGGACCTGAAGCTTTTTCACCAGAACCAGAACACAACGGATCAAGAGCAAGTGGCAGGCTCTGATACCAATTGTGGGTGCCAAATCAATCAATCAATCAAGAACACTTAGTCAATATGATGTATATGCTAAGGACAACGAAGTAAATGAGTTACTTACCCGACATCCGTTGTCAGGGAAATGATGGACGGCGCCCTAAAGGCTATCCATGAGGATTTTGTACTTCACCACCTTCTTATACTTCACCACCTCCAGCACCACCTCCATGTCCGACTGCACCCCGACTACTTGTTTAATGAGTTGAAGGATTTTCTTATGGCGAACCCAATCTCCCGTGGGAATCTCCATGAGGATGAAACCAATCTACTGGGTTATCTACGGCGGTCTGCTTACACATCACTTCCCGTGAACCATCCCGAGCTGGCTATCTCCTCTTCTCAAGAGGTAGTCTCATATATCCAGTGGCTCGAAGGGAAGCTTGACTTTTTGACGCCGGAGGTACTTGGTGATTTGAAAGTGTCAAGGGTCCAATATCGGATATGCAATCACAAATCCAATCCCTTGAGACTACTTGCCTTGCTATAGCCAAGCCACCCTAGAGCAAACACGACGACCGAGATGACCCCGATCGCCGTGAGGGGGAAATCCGTAAGAGGGCTTGGCTTGACTCTTCAGTTCTGACAGGCACATCTTCCGGCGCTGCTCCTTCCGGTACTCATATGGGGACCGGTGCCGATGTATCTCATTCTCAGCCTGGTCAGAACCCGACGACAGATTCAGCGGATGGTCGAGAGATTGTCATTTTTGTCAACCCGGAAATCTCTCACTCTGACCGTGTAGCCGCTACAGATGATATTTCTTCTTCGATGACGAATTCACAGTTTCCAGTCTCAGAGCCTCAAGTGAAAGACGAGGATGATCCTTCAGATAATTATGAGTCGGGCGGCATGGAGAGCTAACTTCTGACTCTCCACTTCTGGTACCACATCAGTCACTTCCGGGTCTGGAGATGTACAGTTCTGAGTCTTCACCCCCTATGTCTCCACATCTTTCATCTTCTCCATCGCCTACATGTGACATGCCTTCACCACATCGGTCTCTTCTTCCTCTTACGCCGTCTCCAACATATAGAGGTTCTCAGCCAAGGGTACCGTCTCATACTCCGTCTCCAGTTCTAACTGTATTTTGTTCTCGCACGCCGTCTCCACATCCAGAGCTCCGAGCATGTCTTCCAGAGTCAGAGCTCCGATCAACCCTGTTACTCATGGCCTCCAGCGACCGATCCATGGTCAATGGTTCAACCGCCAGTCTCACCTCCGTAGGTGATCTTTGAGAAGGACAAGGGTGTACCACCTAATCGTTGAAAGTATGTGGAACCACGGAAGCCAGTCATGAGAGATAGAGAAATGAGGTATGTCAGATACCTTGAGGAGATCGGCTGAGAAGCGTCAAGAGAGACCGCCGCCGCCACCATCACGGAGAAGAGAAGAATCATCAAAGAAGCTCAATGAGACTGAAGCGTCAAAGAAGAAGTCATCAAGTCATCATCAGAAGCGAAGAAATTGACACAAAGGGGGAAATTGTTAGAAATATTTGTTAGTTGTGTCAATTTGTAATTTCCCTAAACTTAGGTTCTCTTTATGTAATTTGTGTTTAAAAGCCCAATGTTCAAGGCCCAAGTTTTTAAAGCCTTTTAGCCCCTTTTTAGGTAGTATAAATAGGAGTCATTTACTTCATTTGTACTTTCCTCCCTTCTTGCTTCTCTCACATTTCTATGGAATGTAATCTATCTAGATCCTTGTACTTAGCATATACATCACAATATCTAAGTGTTCTTGATTTGATTGATTTGGCACCCACAATTTATTTTTGTATTCTGTAAGTCTAGTTGTCCGTTTCACCGTTGTCTTTATGGTTGATCTAGGCAGAAAAGGAAGTAAAAACTCCCATCGAAATCAAAAGTTTTGACCAAAGTTTTTATTATCCCAAAACTAAAAGTAAGGGATTCTTACCATGTAACTTTTTGCCTTGTACAATAATATTTTTCATGGACATACACTTCACACGTTACACATAATAATTTTTTTGTCCTTCTTTAAGTGAAAACTTCATTAATCAAAGACTTGTTAGATCGTTCATTACGACGTACACTCTTCCAAAAACCTGCAATACTTAAAGTGTCTGATCAGTTTTTAAAATATTTGAAAATTTCTCTTCGCTACAATGATTTAACCACAATGTCAAAAATGTCACATCAATTTTAGAAATAGGCTAAATTGTGTTTTTGTTCCATGTTGTCTTCGAATTTACGTATCAATATTATGGTTTCCTTTTGCATTACGTAGATAAACTTTGTCCTTTCAATTTCTAAGTATTTTTCAACCATACAAAGACCTCTTTACCTTCCTAAACCCATAACTAAGCAGTCACCCTTTTTACCACAACCCTTTCCTCTTTATCATCAATTAAAAGTTAAAACCCAGTGTAGGGTTCGTTACAGATAGTATAAGGGGTTGTTTGTTTTTAAAATAATACCTTTTTAAACTTCTCAAGTTGAAAATTAGGAGGTTTGTAGCTTCAATATTTGTTATATTTTGAAAAAAGAATTCTAAAAACCACTTTCTGTTCTTTGAAATTTTAAGAGTTACACTACCTCACTCATACTTTTTAGATGGGACATCGGACTTCAGACTTCAAACTTCAAGCCTCTTAAAAAGTAAACAACACCTAAAGGTTGTTTTGTTACCCTACCGATTGAAAATAGCTTAGAACGAATTATCCATGTTCTAAAAGTTTTATCCATATCGATATCCTATACGTTGTACTTATTGTTTATAAATACTAAAATTTAGGTAAAATTCTTTATTTAAATACTGCATATAGCTAGCACTACTTTTCAACGGGTAAAACATGTCTTAAAATCATGAGATGGGTCTTGAATTGATGTGTATCACTCAAGTGGCCTACCAAAACATGTGAAGGTAGACTTGCTTGTATTTAGTCTTCCTTAGTAAATTTTTTGAAAGGCAAAGAAAGTTGCTTCAAAGAGAGCTTCATGTAATAACCGAGATTTATGAATTGTGAATTTATTCTAATATAGAGAAGTTTAGGGGCCTATTATGCCTTTTTTGAAACTGAAAAGGGTAAGTGTGGGCGTAGGCTATTTTGGGTAATGGATTAGGAAGGCCATTGGCCTTAAGCCCATGGTATATATAGGGCTAGTCAAGGAAATTTTGCCATTTTAGGGTAAATTTTCCTTGAGCTGTGTAAGTGTTTTTAGAGAGGCAGTAGGCAAAGGGAGAGAAGGCTATCTCCTTCATCATCATCGATTCTTGGATTCAACAACTGGTAATATTTTTAATCTATATTTAATACATCGATGGTCCATTAAGAAATAGAATTGTTTTTGAGTAAAGATCTTGGTTATTGAGCTATTTCGAGTTAGATCGACTGGAAGTAGAGGGTTTCTGACTCGGGATTGGGAGACTCCCGTCTCCCTAGAAATCCGACTCGGACTTGTTGAGGAAATCCAACTTGGATTTGTTTGTAAAATTCGACTCGTATTTGGTGTAAAATCCTACTCGGACTTGGTATAAAATCTGACTCAGACTTGTTGGGGGAAATCTGACTCGCATTTGATGAGAAATCTTACTCGGACTAGTGGAGGAAAATCCTACTCGGATTTGGTGGTGAAATCCGACTCGGATTTCGGATGTTGATTCTTTTCCATATCAAGGAAATTTTCGCTAGCGAAACCCTGTGCTAAGTCTACCTAGGGAAGCTATAGGTAGAGAATTTACTGAATGCTAAGTGTGGATTGTTATTGTCTTAGATCGATTGCGGATTCGTTAGATGAGAAGTAATTGTGAGATTGGGTTCGGCTCAGGTGAGTTCATTTGCCAAACCCTTTATTAAAACTCAAACTTTTACTGAGAATGTTTGCCAACTGGAAATATTTATGTTAACTAAATTCTGTTATTTATGAACTGTCGAATTTCTGTATATTGAAGCATGCTTGCAATATTTGATTATCTGTTGATGTTAGTGGTGTGTTGCATTGTGGACATAGTGTACCAAGGGACAATGTGTGTCCCTTGGAAGTGAGGTGTGGTATGAAGCACGAATTTGTTTTGTTATTGCATAAGGGGGTGTGACCAGATGGGCCCCGATCTATGTTACAGGTGATCGGACGGGTCTGTGTCTATGTGCACCATGTAACACTAGTGTTTGATTTACTACTGTATAACTTGGCCAGCGAGCCGATTGTACTTTCAAACTGTTTTTGAGGAAATTCACTAGACCTTATGGTCTAACCCTTGCTTTCAAAATATTTTTATAACATTCTCAAGGGAAGTACGCAGTTTAGGATTGGGAAGAGGAAAGGAAAAGGTGCGCGGTTAGTTAGCAGCCTCCTCCCGTTAGATGGTCACGTTAGTAAATAAAAATCTCACCGTGGAGGGTTGTTCCACATGCAATACTCTTTAGATAGTCCTTTTGGATATGATGTAATAGGATTTAAGCTGAATTTTAATTCTTATAATATTTTGGCTGCGTTAGATCACTGAGATATGCTTATTATATCTGTTTTGGGTTTTGGGTCGTTACACTTCGGCAGGGACATCACCCCTTCAAAAGCAACCCAAATTTGATATTATTTATCTTTGTGTTCTATAAGTCTAGTTGTCCGTTTTACCTTTGTCTTTATGGTCAATCCATGCAGAAAAGGAAGAAAACACTGACACCGGTGAATTCAAAAGTTTTGACCAAAGTTTTTGTTATCCCAAAACTAAAACTAAAAGTGAGGAATTCATTACAATGTAACTTTTTGCCTTGTACAATAATATTTTTCATGGACATACACTTACACACGTTACACATAATACATTTATCGATCCTTTGTTAAGCGCATGCTACACTAATCGAAGACTAGTTAGATCATTCATTACAAGGTACACTCTTCTAAAACCTGCAATATTCAAAGTGTCTTATCAGATTTTAAAAATCTTTGAAAATTTCTCATCGCTAAAATAATTTCAAAACAATGTTAAAAATGTCACGTCAATTTTAGAAATTAGGGTAAATTGTGATTTTGTTCCGTGTGGTCTTCGAATTTACGTATCACTACTATGGTTTCCTTTTGCATTCATGAAGGTAAACTTTGTCCTTTTCATTTTTTAAGCATTTTGCAACCATACAAAGAACTCCTTCCCTTCCTAAACCCATGAGCGTTCACCCTTTTATCGCAACCCTTTCCTCTTCATTATCAATTAAAACCTAGTGTAGGGTTGGCTATGGGTAGCATAAGGGGTTGTTTGTTTTTAAATAATACCATTTAAAACTTCTCAAGATGAAAATTAGGAGGTTTGTAGTTTCAAATATTTGTTTTATTTTTAAGACAAATTCTAAAAACCATGTTCAGTTCTTTGAAATTGTAAGAGTTGCACCATCTCCCTCATACTTTTTATATGGACGTCGGATTTCAGACCTCGAACCTCTTAAAAAATAAACAACAACAAAATGTTGTTTTGTTACCCTACCGATTGAAAATAGCTTAAAACGAATTATCCATGTCCTAAAAGTTTTATCCATATCGATACCCTACGTGTTATACTTATTATAAATAAAACAGAAGAATAAATACTAAAATTCAGGTAAAATCCATTATTTAAATACTGCATATAGCTAGCGCTAATTTTCTACGGGTAAAACATGTCTTAAAATCATGAGATGGGTATTGAATTGATGTATATCACTCAAGTGGCCTACCAAAACATGTGAAGCTAGACTTGCTTGTATTTAGTCTTCCTCATTAAATATTTTTGAAAGGCAAAGAAATTGCATTCAAAGAGGTAGCTTCGGCATGACTATCCCTCTTCATGAGCAACCCAAATTTGATATGATTTATCTGTGTGTTTAATAAGTCTAGTTGTCCATTTTACCTTTGTCTTTATGGTCAATCCACGCAGAAAAGGAAGAAGACACTCCTACCGGTGGATTCAAAAGTTTTGACCAAAGTTTTTATTATCCCAAAACTAATAGTAAGGGATTCATTACAATGTAACTTTTTTCCTTGTACAATAATATTTTTAATGCACATACACTTCATACGTTACACATAATAAATTTGTCAATCCTTCGTTAAGCACATGCTACACTAATCGAAGTCTCGTTAGATCATTCATTACAACGTACACTCTTCTAAAACCTGCAATATTTAATGTATCTATTAGATTTTAAAATTTTTGAAAATTTCTCATTGCTAAAATGATTTCAACACAATGTTAAAAATGTCACGTCAATTTTAGAAATAAGGGTAAATTGTGATTTTGTTTCGTGTGGTCTTCGAATTTACGTATCACTACTATGGTTTCCTTTTGCATTCATAAAGGTAAACTTTGTCCTTTTTCGTTTTTTAATCATTTTGCAACCATACAAAGACGTCATTCTCTTCCTAAACCCATGAGCGTCCACCCTTTTTATCACAATCCTTTCCTCTTCATCATCAATTAAAACCTAGTGTAGGGTTGGCTTTTAGTAGCATAAGGGGTTGTTTGTTTTTAAATAATAACTTTTAAAACTTCTCAAGATAAAAATTAGGAGGTTTGTAGTTTCAAATATTTGTTATATTTTTAAGGAAAATTCTAAAAACCATTTTCAGTTCTTTGAAATTTTAAGAGTTGCACCATCTCCCTCATACTTTTTAGATGGGACATCGGGTTTCTGACCTCAAACCTCTTAAAAAATAAACAACACCTAAATGTTGTTTTGTTACCCTACCGAATGAAAATAGCTTAAAACGAATTATCCATGTCCTAAAGGTTTTATCCATATCGATACCCTACGCGTTATACTTATTATTAAAAAATCATTAAAAGAATAGATACTAAAATTCAGGTAAAATCCATTATTTAAATACTGCATATAGCTAGCACTACTTTTCAACGGGTAAAACATGTTTTAAAATCATTAGATGGGTCTTGAATTGATGTATATCACTCAAGTGGCCTACCAAAACATGTGAAGGTAGACTTGTTTGTTTTTAGTCTTCCTCATTAAATATTTTTTGAAAGGCAAATAAAGTGCATTCATAGAGGGATCTTCGGCATCACCACCACTCCTCAAGAGCAACCCAAATTTGTTATGATTTATCTGTGTGTTTTGTAAGTCTACTTGTTAGATCATTCATTACAATGTACACTCTTCTAAAACCTGCAATATTTATAGTGTTTTATCAGTTTTTTAAAATATTTGAAAATCTCTTTGCTACCATGATTTCTACACAATGTTAAAAATGTTACGTCAATTTTAGAAATTAGGGTAAATTGTGATTTTGTTCCATGTGGTCTTCGAATTTCCGTATCACTGCTATGGTTTCCTTTTGCATTCATGAAGATAAACTTTGTCCTTTTTATTTTTTAATCATTTTTCAACCATACAAAGACTATCTACCTTCCTAAACCTGTGACTAGCACTCCACCCTTTTTATGACAACCCTTTCCTCTTCATCAATTAAAAGCTAGTACTGTAGGCCGGGTTGACTATGGGTAGTATAAGGCTGCACAGAGCCAACCCTCCCAATCCTCCCAAACATTTCACTTTTTAATGCCACATCAGCTGCCACATCAGTTTTTTCACAACCTTCTTTTTACCCTCCCGTAACCTTCTACAACCCTCTCACTCTTTTACCCAACTCTCTCAACCCTCTCACTTTTTAATTTATTTCATTTATTTTAAATAAATAAATAATATAATTAAATAAAACATGCAATTAATTAATAATAAGATTCATAATTAATTAAAATTAAACATTACATAAATAAATAAAATAAACTAAAACATTACATAAACTAAAAATTACACAACAAAAAAAATTACGAAATAAATAAACTAAAAATCCAAGCCATATTTGGCTCTGATCTTGGTTTTTCGCTTCAAAGCATCTTGGAGTCGTTTACCCCGAAGATGGCCATGCGGGGCGGTGTAAAACTGTATGTCGCGTTCCATCTCGGTCGTTGGTGAAAGTTGCCCCTCATCGGAAGGGAAAATCTCTTCCTCATGTTCCGGGCCATCATCTTGTACGACTCCAAAATTGGGTATAGGAAATGGTTGATAAGGAGCACCCCAATCGGGTGGAGGAAATTGTGAATAGGCTATGGGATTAGGAAGTGGTTGATAAAGAGCTTTTGAAGAGCTCCCAGGTTGAGGAGCTTGTGAAGAGCTCTCGGGATGAGTAATTGTGAGACTAAAACCTTTGGGCGAAATTTGGACCTCATAATCGGGTGGATATTGTGGAGGGAACCCGGTATGCGAAATGTCGACTTTGAAACGGGGGTTGGAAGGGGTCTCGGGTTCCGCCCGACGTTTAGCTTTCGCAGGCCGGGATGAAGATCCGGGGTTTCGATCGTTTGGATTCATGAGGTTTGAAGGGTTGGAGGTTTAAAGAGTTGGAGGTTTAAAGAGTTGGAGGTTTATAAAGAGTTGAAGAGAGAGTTAGAGTTGGTGTAAAAAAAATAAGTTGGGTAAAGGGGTATTTATATATGAGTAAAAAATTAAAAAAAAAAGTAAAAAAAAATTGAATTTCTTACCGTTGGAGAGCCGTTTGGCAACGGCTAGGAGGACCCGTCTCAAGTGTTGCCCACCGGCAAGTGAAACGGCCCAGCGGTGCAGCCGGAACCCGCCGGGCCCGGCGGGCTCAACCCGCTGAATATTTCATACCGGTGTGCATAGCTTAAGGGGTTGCTTGTTTTGAAAATATTTGTTGTCTTTTAAGAAAAATTCTAAAACCCACTTTCCGCTGAATCATTCATTACATTACAACAATTTTGAAATTGAAAACTTCTCAAGTTGACTTGTTTGGTAAAAAAAAAAAACTAGCTTATAAGCTGACTTATAAGCTAGCTTATTTTCTGTGTACATGTTTGGTAAGACCAAAAGTAGCGTATAAGCTAGCTTTTTGATAAGCTACTTTGAGTAGCTTATGAGAAGCTTTTTGTGACTTTTTCCAATTATACCCGTTATTAATAATTAACTATTACAATTAAAATTATATATTAATTAATAATTATTAGTTTTTAATAATTTAAATTAGTTATCAGTTAATTTAAAATTATACCTTATATATTATATATTTGTAAATATTATTAATGGGTATTATATATTATTTAATATGTTTAACTATCAAACAAAAATACAATAACTTTTAAAATGTTATATAAGTGAAATATGTTAAATATTTTAATAAAAAATATTTATATCTAATTTTTATTTATATTATTTTAGATTTATTAATTATTTAAGATATATTAAGTTGATTAATTTTATTTTTATTACATTTAATAGTAATTTAAATTATAAGTTAATGTAGATTTTTTCTAAAGTTTGTTTTAACAAATTCTAAATTTATGGTGTGTATATATAATAATAATAATCAACTCTATATTATTTTTTAACATATTATATTATTAGAAATTTATTTTAATTATATTATTAAAAAATTTGTCTTAATTATATTATAAAATACTTGTAATTGATTATTTATTAACAATGTCCTTTTTGGTCATTTTACATACTCATAAGCTAGTTTTTGGGAGCTTTACCGTTATACCCATAGCCCCACCCCCACTTTGCAACTCATACCCCCAAATGTGCGTTATAAGGGCCGTTATACCAAAACGCCGTTATAACGCACCAAAACGCCGTTATAACGGCGATATAACGCACCAAAACGCCGTTATAACGGCGTTTTGGTGCGTTATAACGGCGTTTTGGTGTGTTATATCGCCGTTATGTCGCCGTTATGTCGCCGTTATGTTGCCGTTATATCGCCGTTATGGTATGGGTATATTGTGCAAAGTGGATGTGCGTTATGGGTATACAAATCAATTACCCCGCTAGTTTTTACCAAACATGAGTTGTTCACCAGCTACCTTATCAGCTACCAGCTAGCTTATCAGTCACCAGCTAGCCTTCTAAAAAGGTATAACGACAGGTTTGTTTGTTTTATATAATTTGTTTTGAAATCGTCAACTTACTTTTGTTGACCTAGACTAGGATGGAAGCCTTGTTTTTCCATGTTCCCTTCCTATAAATTGATCTTCTTTGTCTATAAACAATATATAATATATATACAAGGGAATATTATGTGTATGTGATATATATCAAGGATATCTAATACACTAATTGCTCGATTTGAATAAATGGGTCGCAACTTGATTTTTGTTCTTTGGTGTATCCTCTTGGTTGCAGGCCCTTTCTCAATTGCAGCAAAAACGTCTTCAACCACGACAACGGCTCATGGTATGCGTAATTTATATTTTTAATTATTTGTGTACAAAGCTGACATCTTTATACATTCTAAAAGTTGATTATCTTTGATATTTTTTGCTGTCATATATTCATATTCTTCCAAAAAGTGTGTTCTGGCGGAGACACTCTAACCCCGGGTCCCATTGGACCGACGCCACTCTACCTCCATGAGCGCGTCCCTGGCAACCCTCTGTCCCGGTCTCCCGCAGCCGGTTGGAATTAAATCCAGGACCCTATCTTCCAAATAGTCCCCAAACTGCGAGCCCCATAGGCATTTGCGAGGTGGAGGTACCGATCAAATATTGAGTAGTGCAAGGATTGAACCCTTGACCTCAAGGAAGCCAAGGGACAATCTTACCACTAGCCCAACAAGTGATTGGTATCATATATTCATATTCATCCTAGATTTTATCATTTATGACTTCAATCATCAATACCATTGTGAAGTTGTGATAAACACAAACACACACACACAAATAGTATTAGGTTCAAATGAAAAGTGCTAAGAAAATGAGAAGTAGAGAAGTAATCTCCACCACTCATTCGGTCAATAAAGACGGCTTTGAAAATATAAAAAGAAAAATAAAATGACTAAAATACCTTTGTACTTAATCCAATTAAGAGAACATTTTAGCAAAGTCAGAACTCGAGAACATAAAGCGTTATAAAATGCAAACCACAAGTACAAAATTCATTGATGAGAGAATTATAATACTCCTAAAATGACTAAAACACCAAACCACAAGGACCAAATATGTAATTTACTCTTAAAATATATCATAACAAACTTGTTTCAAAACATTGATGAGAGAATCATATAGTTTGTACTAGGCATGAGAATTGTCCCCGACCCGTTGGGAAACCCGGTCCATCAGCCCCTGTCGGGGACGGGGATCCCCGTTTCACTGTAACGGGGGATTGGGACGGGAACGAATATAGCACTCCTCGCCCCGCCCCGTACCCGTATATATATTAATTATTTAATTTATCTAAATTATATATTATTTTTTCTATTATATCGGTATATGTTTGTTCATATTTCAATAAATTATGAATATTACTTGATGTGGTTTTGACTAATATTACGTGATATGTTATCGTACATGTGTTGTTAAAAATAATTTTTTGATTAAGTTTAATTTTTTTTTGGTATTACGTTTATGAATTATTATACGATTACATTTATATATTATTACACGATAAATTATTAGTTTTTATTGGAATATGTAAGATTTAAACATGTATGATATCTCAAAACATTTAATTTAAAAAGATAATATGAACAGACAAAAAATTCCCATTACCTCGTTGGAGACATGGATGAATATATGATCAAATTTGCCGGCGGGGATGGGGACGAGGAATAATATGAAGATGGGGGATTGGGGACGGGGATGGGGATTGGGGTCACTGCCCAAACCCTCCCCATTCCTATGCCTAGTTTGTACAAGAAACAGTCATGTATTTTAGTTTACTTTTTAATATGATAAGAGTGTAAAATAAAAAATGAAAATGTATGACATAAAGCACATTGGTTCATATATATATTTACTAATACAATTAAATTTTGTAATATTCAATATTAGATTCATTTTGCAGGTATTTACAGAATGATTACAATAGTATAATTTGTAAAAAAGTAGAAATGTTTTTTTAATGCATTTTATTTTATGTACATTATATATTTATGTTTTTGGATAAGCTTCATCTAGGCTTTGCCTAGACTACATCCTTGGCAATTTAAAACATAAACAGAAAATTCGGCCGTCTGAGACTAAGCCTCTCCACAAGATGCGCACAAGGGGATTCGAACCTAGGATATCCACATTCCCAACATGCCTTACCGCTACATCACAAGCCATGTGGTTTACATTATTTATGTTTCTAAAATAAGAGTCCAAAATGAATGATGAAAAAGTAAGAGATTAAAACTAATTAAATAACATACCTAGTTATATATAATGGTGGTGAATGTATTATAAGTTAAAAAAGTTGAATTAATTAGAGATTTACGGTATGCTAATTGAACTGTGAATATATAAATTGTTTTTATATACGTGTTTAGACGGGTAAATATTAAAATGGATTCGACACATTTCACTCGAGTTACTTATCGTTGATTTTTCTTTTTGCAATTTTTGTACATCATTTTCACCATAATCATTATGATTTTTATTCATTCTGAAGAATTTGTTGGAGCCAGACGGATCCTAGGGATCTCTTACACAGCCTTGACGAGGGGGACACCATCACATATCCCCGTAAGGCAGAGGAGGGAAGATCCCGGAGGCACCCCAAAAGGCAGGGTAAATCCTGGTGGTGGTAAACCCGAAGCGCACGGTTGCGGTCAATGTCAACATTAAAAGCATCTTCAATATAATAGTCAAATATTGTTGTGATAATTTATTTCCTGTACTTCTTTTTACCATATATATTGTTGTTAAATCATCAAACTGAAATTTAAATAAAACTCTATAATAAGATTGTATTTCGTATATTAGTTGATAATCTAGTTAATCACTGATCATAAGCTAGCAGGTAGCTAGCTTAATTAGTGCGATGAACTTATTCCAAGAATAAATTATGTTTGGTAATAACTAGCGGGGCCGCAGGGCCAAAATTAGCAAAGCTACAAAAAAATAAAGAAAAGCAGCTTGCATGTACCTTAGCATCGTAACAAGCTGTTGGTAGTATAAGTGGTTGGCTTCGGGGTACTTGGGCAGGCTATTGCGGTCTCGGTGGCTGTCGACCGACAGACCTGGATATCCGAAAAGTGCAGCAGCCTAAATGTCTTTTCTCGCGCAGCTGTCTGCATGCTATTGTCGCTTCGCTGCAACGTCGGGATGGCTTGCTGTTTTCTCGGTACATGTAAGAGAATGCTGCGTGCGAAGATCAGCGGCATGCGGCCTGTTTTTACCCCTCGTAAAAGGGCACTGCCTCTTTCCGGTTTTTTGTCCCTTGTTTTCTTCGTGTTTTAGTCTTTTCGTTTAATTACCTTGTTTCTTTTTTCTTTGGTTCTGGGTTTCGTTGGTTGCTCAATGTGGCTGTAAGTCTTTCCTGTTTTCTCTTTTACACTATGGCTTGGTTGGTTTTAAAAATCATTTGGGGGTCAAAAATTATTTATCAAAAAAATGTATTTACAAAAAATTGTTTACAAATATTTAATAATATAATTTAAATAAAATTTTATTAATACATGTCTAAAAAGTCTTCATTTTCCTCATTGGTGATCCTTGTTGGGGGTAGAGGATGGGGATATGATCAAATTCCTTGATGGAGATGGGGAACATGGATGGGAATTTGGGTCTCCACCTTTTATTTATGTAGAAGATATTTATTTATGGAATCAAATATTATAATGTATCAAGTATTAACGTGTTATGTATAATTTATGAAAAATCATAAATTCGTGTTAAAAAAAAGGTGATTAGAGCACCCATAAGTAAGGTTGTAAACGAACCGAACGAACACGAATGGAGGCTTGTTCGTGTTCATTCGTTTAACTTAACCGAACAAACGAACGAACACGAACGGTAAACGAACAAAAAATTTTGTGTTCGTGTTTGTTCGTTTAGGTATTTGGTGTGTTCGTGTTCGTTCATGTTCGTTCATTTAAGATGCTAATCGAACATAAACGAACGAACATAAAAGTTATACAAACAAATGTAAACGAACATAAACGAACAAGCTTACTTGTCATTTCATTAACTATTAGGAGGTGCATTTTTTTAAAACTTAATATAAAACCAAAAGAATAATCAAATTCAAATTTAAAGCTAAATTTAATTCTAAAAATATATAGCGTAGATAAATAAGTATTAAATGTTTTAATACAAACGAACATAAACGAACGTAAATGAACGACATAAACGAACGTAAACGAACAACATAAACGAACGGGAACGAACGACATAAACGAACGTTCACGAACGTAAATGAACGAACGATGCCTTTGTTCATGTTCGTTCGTTTAACTAAATGAACAAAAAAACTTGTTCATGTTCGTTCGTTTATTAAATAAACGAACATAAACGAACTTCCCGCCGAACGGTTCACGAACGGTTCACCGAACGTTCGGTTCGTTTACAGCCCTACCCATAAGCATTGTCGGAATGCTCCATTCCATGGCTTGAAATAGCGTCTCGCCAAATAATACTTTTATAACTAGTTGTAAAAGATAGTCCAATGAAAAACTAATATTGTAGTTAATAAGTGAAAGAATTGAAGAAGTCTAAAGGATTATTTACCAACACTTAGGCTATGTTTGGCAAACTAGCTAACAAGGTAGCTTATGACTCATAAGTTAGCTGGTGACTGATAAACTAGCTGATGATAAGTTGGGTTTGGGCAAAACTAGCTGATAAGGTAGCTTATGACTGTAAAATGACAAAAAGTTACATGTTTAAAAATTACTAGTATAAAACTTAACAAGGGTATATTTGAAATAAAAAAACAAAAAGTCACATGTTGGGTTTAAGCAGCAGAGTGAAACTACTGCTGATTCAATACTAGCAGTAGGTTGGTGAAACTACTGCTAGGTAACTGACTCTACTGCTTACTCAAGGTACTGCTGAAGAAGATAAAGTGTTTTTGGTTGGATAATGACTGAAGTGAAGATAAAGGTACTCAAGCGAAGGATAATGATTGAAGATGCTGCAGATAGCTTAAAGTTTGAAGTTAGTTTGTTTTGATTTGATTCTTATATGTAATATCTAGGTGTATATAGCTTGAGTTAAATCGTCATTAGAAGTAACACTTTTGATAATCGTCTTTGTATAGAATTCAGAGCCTCAAGGTTTTTAATCCTTGCATTAGAGAAGTTTTGCATGTCTGGTGATTCCTGATTAATCATCAGATTGAGGCTTTTGGTTTGTAATCAATAGTGATATATACAAATCTGTGTTTGTTTATTCCATTGTGTTTCATTTATTGTTAAGGTTTAATTTTCTACAAGTAACTCTTACATTCTGAGTTGTGTGATTTGTGTGAGAGAATTTCGATCCAAACAAGTGGTATCAGAGCTAGAAACTCAGATCTGAAATCACAATGGAATGAATGGAGAGTATGATGGTTTCAAAGGTTCCCATGCTCAAACCTACTGAGTTTGACATGTGGAAACTAAGAATCAAACAGTATATGCTGCTCACTGATTATTCCATGTGGGACATTGTTGAGAATGGTCCAATTCGAAGAGAAGCAGGAGAATGTGGAGTTGTGCCCCCACCAAGAACAAATGCAGAGAGAAAGACAAGGCAATCAGAGATGAAAGCTCTGAGTACTCTCCTGTTGGCTATTCCCAATGAATATCAACATCAGTTTGCTACCTGTGAGAATGCCAAAGTTCTGTGGGAAGCACTAGAAAAGAGGTTTGCTGGATCAAAGAGTTCAAAGAGGAACCAGAAGGCAGTTCTTAAGCAACAATATGAGAACTTTATGTCTTCAAAGAATGAGTCTATGACTCAAACCTTTGACAGATTTAATAAACTCATAGGAGAACTGGCAACTGTTGGAGTAAAGATGGATAATGATGATCTTAACAGAAAGTTTTTGAGATCACTTGGAGAAGAATGGATTATATATACTGTTCCATTTAGACAGAATGATAATCTAGAAGACAAAGAACTTGATGATCTGTACAATTATCTGAGAGTTTTTGAAGCAGAAGTAGAAGCCAAGAAGAAACCTATTGGCTATTCTCACAATACAGCACTTTTCTCAAGTGGAGAACCTGTCACCAATGGAGAATCTAGTTCTAGTACACCAGTCTCAAAACCTGAGACTGAAGGAGACTCTGTGATGGAAGCTCTCTTCTCCAGTCATGCTGGTGTACAACTAGTCAATGAAGATTTAGATCAGATCCATGCAGATGATCTAGAGGAGATGGATCTCAAATGGCAGATGGCCATGATAATAGTAAGGGTAAACAGGTTCATGAGAAGAACAGGAAGAAGAAACTTTGGGATGAGGAAAGATGACAGGCTTGGATTTGATAAGTCCAAAGTAGAATGTTATAAGTGTCATGGACTGGGACACTTTGCTCGTGAGTGTAGAGGAAGCTATAACAACCAGCAACAGAACCAGCAACAGAACCAGCAACAGAACCAGCAGCAGAACCAGCAGCAGAACCAGCAACAGAGCCAGCAGCAGAATCAACAGCAGAATATGCAGCATCAGAATCTGCAGCAGCAGCAGTTTAATCAACAGCAGCAGAATCAGAATGTGCATCAACACAATCAGCAGCAGAATCACTTCAGCTCATACAGGGCAAGTAACAACAACAGAAATCCTAATCTGGGATCCTCACAAGCCCCTGTATCACAAGAAGGAGCTGGATTTGATTGGAGTGATCAAGCTGAAGATTAAGTACAGAATCAAGCACTTATGGCTGAAATCACAGAAGAACCAATCTCTGAGATCCCCAAAGAGGTAAAATCCAAACTATGTTCTTCATCTTGTCTTGAAACTGTCAGGAAGTATAGAGATCATAACCAGGTTATGTGTGATAGTCTCAAAAAGCTAGAACTAAGTAGGAGAGAGTCCTCCTTAGTTATAGCTAATTTAGAAGATCAAATCAAATCCTATCAGGCAATGAGGTCCAGTATGGTTATGACTTAAACTACTGGAATTGGGAAAAGAAAGAGCTTGAACTAAAATTTTCCAAAATCTCATCAGAATTGGACAAGACTAAAGAGGATCTGAAAAAGGCTAATGAAAATTTGGAAAAATATTCTAAGTCCTCAAAAGCATTAGATGAACTCTTGAAGTCTCAAGTTCATGATGATCTTAAAAAGGGAATAGGATATCACAACACACCACCTCCATATAACAACAACTATATTCCACCAACCACTAATATCCTAGACAGATTAGATAAATCTGATCTTCCCAAAGCTGCTCTTGAAGTAGATCCTTTGTTGAATGACCCTGAATTCAAAAAGGATAATTCTCATAAGTCTGATACCAAACATGCACAGGATCTTCAAAAAGACTGCCACACAAAACCCAATGTTAGATCTCAAGGTAGTGTTTTAGAGAAGAAAGAAAAAGAAGTTAAAAGAGGTAATCAAAGAAACTGGAATCAGCAGTGGGCACAAAAACAAGGTATTGATTTGAATAAAATCAATAAACCAAAACCTTGTTTTATATGCTGTAAGTCAAATCATTTGGCCAAACATTGCTACTTCAATCCAGTAAATCAAAGAGCTTTACTCAAAACAAGTTTGTTGGATCTTTCAGAAACAATAAACAAAGTTCATCAAAAGGAAACTCTTCTGATAAATCTGGTCATGACAAGTACTTAAAAGTGAAAAACCCCAAAGTAGTTAGATTGGCAAAATCTAAAACATCTTTTTCAAGAATGCCAAAATCTAATTCTACTGTCAAAAAGGTGTGGGTTCCTAAAGCAGTAGAGTTAAAGAAAGGTACTGCTAGCAGCTCTCCTACTGCTAACAGTACTTCAACAACAAAGACTAGCAAGGATACAGCTAGTAACTCAAATCACTCACCTGCTTTGAAGGCTATTTTGAAAAGATATGCACACACACCTATTTTGAAAACTAAGTACTCAAGTCATGAAATTCCTAGTACTGATTATCTCTTGAAACTCAACAAACTTACAGAAGTCAATTACATCAATGATAAAGGAGAACCCAAGACCATTTTGGCTTGGGTTCCATCCAGAAACTAATCTTTTTACCTCATGTGCAGGACAACCAACAGATTGGAAAAAGCATATGGCATATAGACAGTGGTTGTTCTAGGCACATGACTGGCAACAAGTTCATTCTTCAGAACTTTAAACATTTTGAAGGTGGGCATGTTGCATTTGGAGATATCCCAAAGGAGGTAAGATCAAGGGTAAAGGTAAGTTCTCAAAGGATAAAATGTCATTTGAGGATGTGTTTTATGTTGAACAGCTGAGATACAACTTGTTGAGTGTCTCCCAGGTATGTGATAAGAAGTTTGGTGTGTTCTTTACTGATTCAGAATGTCTTATTCTAGCTCCAGGATTCAAAATTGATGAAAATCAAGTCTTGTTGAGAACTCCTAGAAAAGACAATGTTTACTGCTTAGACTTAGAGAGAATCCCTTCTAATCAATCTCTAAACTGTTTATTCTCAAAAGCTTCTCATGATGAATCAAACTTATGGCACAGAAGGATGTGTCATATGAATTTTAAAAACATGAACAAACTGGTCAAAAACAATCTTGTTAGAGGTTTACCTAGAAAGGAATTTTTCTGTAATGACAATTGTGTTGCTTGCCTTAAAGGAAAACAACATAAATCTTCTCATAAGTCCAAGGAAGTAAATAGCATTTCATCACCTCTTCAATTGATTCATATGGACCTTTTTGGACCAACCAATGTGATGAGCATTGGAAAGAAATCCTACTGTCTAGTTATTGTTGATGACTTTTCCAGATTTACCTGGGTTTACTTTCTAAAAACAAAAGATGAGACAAGTGGACTGATCAAATCTTTTGTCACTAGAGTAGAAAACCAGACTAATTTGAAAGTCAAAGTCATCAGATCTGATAATGGTACAGAATTCAAAAATTATGATATCAATTTCTTTTTATGATGAGAAAGGAATTGAGAAGCAATATAGTGCTCCTAGAACTCCTCAACACAATGGTGTTGCTGAAAGGAGGAATAGAACTCTTATTGAGGCTGCCAGATCTTTACTAGCTGATTCCAAATTACCAATTACCTTTTGGGCTGAAGCAGTGAATACAACTTGTTATGTTCAAAACAGAATTCTGGTAGTCAAATCTCAAGGGAAATCACCTTATGAAATTTTCAAAAAGAAGAAACCATTTATTGGATTCTTCAAACCTTTTGGATGCCCTTGTACTATTCTCAATACCAAATCTCATTTGGGTAAATTTGAAACCAAATCTGAAGAAGGATTTCTAGTTGGTTATGCCACTCAGTGTAAGGGCTACAGAGTATTCAATTCTGTAACCAGAATCATTGAAGAGAGTGATAATGTTAAGTGCAATGAACACACACCAAATGCTCAAGGTACTGGTCCAGATTGGTTGTTTGATATTGATTCTTTCACTAATTCTTTTAAACCAAGTGAGCGGGATTTCACAAGACCTAGTACAAAACAGGTGTCAGAGGTACAACCTCAATTTGTGATGTTTCCCATCCCAACAATTGATCCTGTTGAGTTTTGCACAAATGATGCTGAAGAAGAAGGTGATATCACAACCCAGGCAGGTGATCAGACAGTTGAGACATTGTCTCAGCCTCAGTCTCCACAAAGTAATGAATCCACTCCTGAGCAGGCAGATACAAACCTGAGTGATTCATTACAAGAAGAAGCAGCTTATCAAACCAGAACTCAAAAGAATCATCCCTCTACTCTGGTAATTGGAGATATGGAGTCTCCTATGCTTACAAGACATAAGAGTAAGCAAGCCGGAGTTTCAAATCCACACTTAAGCCTAATTTCATGTTTTCTATCTCAGGTAGAACCCAAGAAAGCTCATGATGCTATGAAGGATCCAAGTTGGATAGAGGCCATGCAAGAAGAGTTGCTACAATTTGTTCTACAACATGTATGGGATTTGGTGGATTTGCCTAGTGGTCACAGGGCAATTGGAACCAAATGGATCTTTAGAAATAAGAAGGATGAAAGAGGGATAGTCATAAAAAACAAAGCAAGATTAGTGGCACAAGGCTATACACAAGAGGAAGGCATTGATTATGATGAAGTCTTTGCTCCTGTAGCAAGAATTGAAGCAATCAGGCTATTTCTAGCCTATGCCTCATTCAAAAACTTCAAGGTGTATCAAATGGATGTCAAAAGTGCCTTTCTGTATGGGAAGATAGAGGAAGAAGTTTATGTATGCCAACCACCAGGATTTGAAGATCCAAGATATCCTGACAAAGTTTATAAACTCAACAAGGCATTGTATGGTTTACATCAGGCTCCAAGGGCATGGTATGACACCTTGTCAACATACCTGTTGGAGAATGAGTTTACCAGAGGAGTGATTGACAAAACTCTGTTTATCAAGAGAGAGAACCAGGAGATCTTACTGGTTCAGATTTATGTAGATGATATCATTTTTGGATCTACTAAGTCTAGCATGTGCACATAATTTGAAGATCTAATGCATAAAAAGTTCAAGATGAGTGCTATGGGAGAATTAACCTTCTTTCTTGGTCTACAGGTTGCACAAAAGGAGAATGGCATCTTCATACATCAATCCAAATATGTGAAGGATATTTTGCACAAATTTGGATTCTCTGATGTAAAACCAGCAAGTACACCCATGGAGACACATAAACATCTTACTGTGGATCCAGAGGGACAGGAAATTGATGTGCATCATTATAGGTCTATGATTGGTTCCTTAATGTATCTAACTGCCTCTAGACCTGATATAATGTTTGCTGTTTGTGTATGTGCCAGGTTTCAAGTACAGCCAAAGGATTCTCACTTACAGGCTGTGAAAAGGATATTTAGATACTTAAAGGGACATTCTAAGTTTGGATTGTGGTACCCTCATGACTCACCTTTTGATTTGATTGCTTATACAGATAGTGACTATGGAGGTGCCAACATGGATAGAAAATCCACAACTGGAGGATGTCAGTTTTTAGGATCACGACTGGTATCTTGGCAGTGTAAGAAACAAACTTCTGTTTCTACCTCTACTGCTGAAGCAGAGTATATTGCAGCTGCTAGCTGCTGCTCACAGGTTTTGTGGATACAGAATCAAATGCTGGACTATGGGTTGACCTTTCTTAACACTCCTATTTACATTGATAATAGTAGTGCAATAAGTATTGTGAATAATCCTGTCAAGCATTCAAAAACAAAACATATTGAGATCAGGTTTCATTTCATTAGAGATTGTAATGAGAAGAAATTAATTCAGGTATTAAAAGTTCACACAGATTATCAGCTTGCAGATTTGTTTACAAAATCATTTGATATAGGAAGATTTCTCTTCCTTATCACCAATGTGGGAATGATTAATCCTGAATAATGTCTTTTGTTACTTTATGATGTCTCATATGTAATGTTTTTGTATTTGTCTTTCATTAACCTACTGCTTTGTTTAAAGAAGATTGACTCTGCTGCTCACAGCATAGAGAATACTGCTTCTTGGTAACTCTACTGCTGCACCTGTCTCTACTGCTGGACACGTCTGGAACCTACTGCTTCTAACCGTTGTATAAAAGGACCAGATGAACCGCCATTTCATTCAACGACCTTTCAATATTCTTCTTCTTCTCTGTGCTCCCAAACCCTAACTGATTACTCTGTTGCTCAAGTTTTCATTCAATCTGACTATTCATGGCAACTTTTTACTTTGTAGAAGAGCACAATCGAGTGGCGTATCTCAAGAAAGACGAACATAATGAGGATTTTCATGAAATCATCGACTTTCTGACATCATCTCACATTGCTACTGCTATCACCATTAACCCTACGATTTACAAGGGTCATATGCAGCAGTTTTGGACAAATGCCACTACTGAAGAGATCAATGGAGTTCCTACCATTTCAAGCAAAGTTGGAGGGCGTCGATTTACAATCAGTGATTGAGCACAACAGCAGAGTGCACAACAGCAGAGTGCACAACATACAGAATTTCAAATTGAGAAAGTGATTGAGCAGCAGATTGCCAAAGATGTGGTTGAGCAGCAGGTTGATCAAGAGGAGTCTGAAGGAAGAAGAGAAAAAGAGAAAGATGCTGTGGAAGTACTGCTAGTTGACCTACCCAATAGAGGATTCATGGCTGATGCAAGAAAGGTGGGAAGCTCAGCAGCACAAAGCTCAGTAGCACAAAGTTCTCAACTTCAGCAGCAGAGTGCAGATCCAAAGGGAAAGGGCAAGATGGTTGAAGAACCAATGAAGAAAACAGCATCAAGAATTCCTGAGGAAATTGAAAGTCAATTATCTGCAGCCAAGATCCAAGAGATATTGGATCAAGAGGAGGATGCTGAGTTGAATGAAAAGCTGTCTTCCATGAAGAGGAAGAAGACTATTGCCAAAAAGCCTCCGGCAAAGAAGAGAAAGACAGAGGAAGAAGCTGATGATACTATCATTCACTGGACAACCATCAAGGCAGGACAGAAGGATGATCTCAAGGTTGTCAGGAGAAATGGAAAGGAAGAGGTGTACTTCAACTTGGATAAGTTCATCTCTGTGTGCACAAGGAAGGATTTGGATAATTTCAACAGGGTTGGACTTGAACTGTATGGAGCAGATTTCTTTGGAAGGAGCCTACAAAGACTGAACACAACAATCAAAATGATTATGGAGAGCCTGGATCTTACCTACTCTCCATCTTTCATGAATAATAAGTCTTTGGGAGTAATTCTTTGGAGAGTGCACACAAAATCTGAGGTAGTTATGCTCAGGCTTGCAGATGGGAGTGACGAATTTCATTTATTTGAAAGGGAGTACAATTTGACTCTCTTGAAAATAGAAGGAATTTTGAAGAAGTGCAACAAATATCTAAAGCTGAATGAATTGGAAAAGCAGTATGTGGCAAGAGTAAAGGAGATGAAGAGAAGGCTAACTGGTGAAGCAATTCAGGAAGAGGAAGCATACAATCCTTTTGGAAAGGTGGAGAACTGGAGTGTGATAAGCCAAAGTAATAGATTGTATTACAAGCTGGATAGGAATGGGGGATACAAGGATTTCTGGAAAAGTTTTTCTGATGTTGTGGAACATTGCTCTAGAGAGAATTTGAAGGAAATTTTTGAGCTTGGGATGTCTGTGTATGGGGAAGTTTTGAATGAAGAGGAGGTGGAGGATGCCATGGTTGACAAGATCAAGAAAGCCCTTGAGTGGCTATGTATGTTGTTTGATGTGGACAAGGTACAACATTTGTTCGTTCAAGATGTTGAAATAGTAAACCAATGGGTGCTGTATGAAAGTTGTGGTGTGTATAGTTTGGTTTGTGATGGATCAAAGTGTGAATATTACTTGGTGGATGGAGATTATAATCACAGTTTGGTGAAGCTGCAAAAGATGATAGAGAAGGGACTAAGCTGCAGCAGAAGTTCAGAAATGGGAGCTGATTTGGTGAGAAATGTACTTAATCAACTCCAAAACTTAACTCCTTAAAAGAAGTTAAGTTAGGGGGGGATTGTTGGGTTTAAGCAGCAGAGTGAAACTACTGCTGATTCAATACTAGCAGTAGGTTGGTGAAACTACTGCTAGGTAACTGACTCTACTGCTTACTCAAGGTACTGCTGAAGAAGATAAAGTGTTTTTGGTTGGATAATGACTGAAGTGAAGATAAAGGTACTCAAGCGAAGGATAATGATTGAAGATGCTGCAGATAAGCTTAAAGTTTGAAGCTAGTTTGTTTTGATTTGATTCTTATCTGTAATATCTAGGTGTATATAGCTTGAGTTAAATCGTCATTAGAAGTAACACTTTTGATAATCATCTTTGTATAGAATTCAGAGCCTCAAGGTTTTTAATCCTTGCATTAGAGAAGTTTTGCATGTCTGGTGATTCCTGATTAATCATCAGATTGAGGCTTTTGGTTTGTAATCAATAGTGATATATACAAATCTGTGTTTGTTTATTCCATTGTGTTTCATTTATTGTTAAGGTTTACTTTTCTACAAGTAACTCTTACATTCTGAGTTGTGTGATTTGTGTGAGAGAATTTCGATCCAAACATCACATAAATCACCGAAAGGTTAGTGGGTGTAGCTTTTCAAAAAACGAACTTACAAGTTAACTTATAAGCTAGTTTATGGTCATCCAAACATGTACATGTGACTTATTTTTACCAAACAAAGCCTTAAGCGTTGCTTATTTGTGCTTATTTGGTCAAACTATAGAAAGTTGTTCGTTTGCCACTTATTCACTCAAATAAGTGTCATTTGGGCTCAGCCACAATTACCCCTTCCATTACATTTAAAACAAAAGAAGTTGAGTAAAATAAACCCAACAACCAGTACCAAACTTGCTCAAAGTGCTTTTCTGTCGAAGCTCTCTGTTGAGCAATGTTCCACATCGTTCACAAAGTAAACTTGTAATGTGCTTATAAGGGTCCTGGGATACTCCACTCATAGCCAATTGGTTTTGAGTTGGAACCCCACAAACTTACACTCTCAAGCTCACATCTATTGCTCCAAGTTTCTAGCAGACATCTCCCGTCGTTAGTGTTTTTCCTTCACTAGTCTCTGCATCACCCGTGGTAATGTTTGTCTATTCCCAATGTTTTTTCCTATATTTCTTATTTTATATTTCTGTTTTCCAATTTTTTCATCTCTCTTTTGTTAATTATTTTTGATAGTTTTTTTTTTTTTTTAATATTCCCTTGTTATTTTTCAAATCTATTTTATTGTTGCTTACAGATCTTTTTACATGATTGATATGTTAATCGTTCAAAGTATTGATTTCTTTCTGTATATTTCTCTATAGGTTATACGCGATTTGTCTGTGTGTGTATATATATAGGCCAATAATCAAATGAAAACACAATAATTTTGGTGAACCATGATGACTAATCTAGACCATTAATTTATTTTAATCAAGGGTTAATAATCTTGGTGATATCTACCTCCGCCATTAACGCCGCCGTCTACCTTTGATAGGTTAATAAACAAATATTTATGTTACAATTCTTACATTTAAGTTCAGTTCTTTTTTCTTCAAATTTGTGCTAAAAGCAAGCACATGTGGGTAGTTACCAAATTTTGCCACGGATATCACAAATTGGTTACACTCAACTTCAACAAATACTCTATTTTAGAGATTTTAACTCTAATTATATTATTATAATATTCTATAATTTAACATCCGAATACACTTTTATAAAAAAAAACTAAATATTAAATAATAGAGATTCAACCTCATTAGTGAGAATAAATAGAATATTCATTTCTTTCTCCTACCATCAAGTTTTAGAGATTTCTCTAAACTTAATCTCTAAACTTGGAAAAATTTCAAGTTTTTTTTTTTTTTTAATTATAGCAAACAAGATAACAATGATGTTAGAGAGGGTTAGAGAGAAAAAAAAAACCCCCTATTTTTTCCTATTTTAACAAAGTTGTTGAAGATGCTCACCTTCCCCAAATGCACCGATCTTTCTCATTCGAAATCCTTTTCGGTTGAATCTCAATTCCAATGTCAACGGTCATCGATAGGTAGCCTTTCTTTAATCCCTCAATTTCGTAGTTACAATTTACCATCTTTAAGTGCTTCTAAACCCTAGCGATTCAGTTCAATTCCGAAAGTATGTCGAATGAGCTATACAAATCCATTCGCTGCCCCATCTGTGTGTAATTTTAGTTGATTAATCAGTGTTTTCTGTTGGTTCAGAGCTGATGCATGTTTTTTTTATAATTTTGGTGAGAATATGTCTGGTGGAGGAAAAGGTGTTTCATCAGCTATGGCTTTATCAAACGCCATTAGAAATCTAGCGGGTACGATGAATTTAGATGAATTTCGGTTATTCTTTGCCAGAAAGGCCACTCTTCCTATTTAATCGTACAGGACCTTGTTGGCTTGTTGTTATCGGACATTCGGACTAATCCAATGTAACACACTAACACTTAAGAATTTTTCTTGGTTCCTAACTATTTACTAACACAAAGTTTGTTGGGCTTGGTTTCATTATTGAAATGAAAATAGCCTGAGTCCATGGGCTTTTCTTGTGGCCCATGTATAAATACTAGTTAATTGTTTGAAAAGCCTTAATATTAACTTGGAGAGAAAATTGTATGTGTGTGTGAAAGGGGGTAACCTAAAAGAGAAAAGGGAGGACAATGATGAAGAAGGAAGCAACTAGAATCCAATTTTTGGTGAAAACACCTAGTTATCGTAGTAACTGAATCTAATTAAAATTGGGTTTTAATCAACTTTTCGTTTCCATACATCCTTTTGTATCGGCTGATTAATTACTATGATTAAGGATCTAAGGATTGTACATCGTTGTTTTTCTAAACTAATCTCGTTTTTGGAAATCGCCCCTATAATCATATCCTTTTACCATGAATACGGATTTCGCAAGTTCCGGATTTCAATGGTGAGAGTGTCGGAATCGCAGAATGTATAAATGTCGGATTTCCCCTTTTGTATAGAATCTAATAACCAAAACTTTGTAGAACCCAATATCTGTAAATTATGTAAAACCCAATATAGTGTATATCACTTCAAACTTAAAATCCAATGAGTTGGGTTGGGCCTATGAAATCTGGTATGATGGGTCGAGCATCTGAGTTGAATTGCAAAATAAATCTGTGTTGTAATTTGGCTTTAAAATCTGAATAGGCCCATAACTGGAAATCCGCATGATACTGCATAGTAGCATTTAATTAAAATGTTAGTTAGACACAAGCAGAAAGTCCGTTGCAAAGTGGCAGACGTAAGGGATCGATAAGTCCGTTAAAGCGAAGTTGAGAGACAATATCCAATAAAAGTGACAATCATTCGGGACCAATATATAATGAATTTCACTTTAGTTTCAATTTAAGCAACGATTAATTTTGTTCTTCATCAATCCCTGTACCTATTTTACTTGATTAATGGGTTTTTGGTCTTTTAATTGGTTTATTTTAACGTGACATTTTTTAACGTAATAATAAATTATCTTATAAGTATGCACCATAATTAACCTCCATGTCATAAATTACTACAATATTATATCCGTCGAAATGGGTATGGAAGATATGGAAAATCGTTATCATAATAAGAAAAAGAAATTAATTCATCATGATACATACGAAAACAAAGTTCGTTTTATTTTGAGATACTTTGACCATATATTATGACATCCCTCTTCACTTCGATATGACTTTATCACTTGTCAGAAATAAAACATGTGATTTTTTGTGAGACATCATACATGGTAGGCCTTATTTCTGGGTTCGAATTCACACATCTTATTGCTATGACTAAAATGGAGGTTACAATTTTCTTCATTTTTGGGTTGGGAACTGCAAGACGATGATCCAAAAAATCGTTGAGCTCCATCTTTTCCGTCGATAGAGACGATAGAACATCAATGATATTGCCTGGATGCTCTCCTTTGATCACTTCCAATGTTAGAACTCCGAAGCTATAAACATCACACTTTTCTGTTACCTTCATTGAGCAACCAAGTTCTGCAAACAATACATCATTTTAAATGTATACGTTAAAGATATGTAAAACCCTTTTAAATCTTGTTCTAAAAGAGCTCTTGTAGAAAGATGACATACTATAATAAAATCAGTTTTATAAAATACCTAAAATGTTTAAATGTTGTGATAGGTTGTTTTATAGGAACAAACAATTGTGCTTCCTAAATCAGCAAACTATTAAGACATTTATAATACCGATTGTTGTCTTTGCTACAAATTCGTTTGATGATCTATGTCTAGCAGATATAGGATTTTAACAAAATAGATAGAAAATAAGTTACCTGGTGCAAGGTATCCATACGTTCCGGCCAGGTTACTCCAGTTAGATGACTCCGGATTCAAAATCTTGGACGTGCCAAAGTCCGACACACAAGCTTCACATTCCGCATCGAGTAAAATATTTTTGCTCGATATGTCTCGGTGAACAATAGGGGGTGAGCAATCGTGGTGCATATACGACAAAGCATGAGCGACACCTTTGATAACGTTCACCCTCTTGTTCCAATCGAAAGCTTGTGCAACTTCATCGTTGTTCAAGCTTTTAGCCAAACTACCCCCTTCAAGATATTCGTAAATCAGGAGGGAGTTTTGGGCATGCGAACAGTAACCATGAAGTTTCACAATGTTTCGATGCCTTATTCTCGTCAATGCCCTAATCTCGTTCAAAAAATCATCGCGATTCACCATTTCTGAGGACGAATGAAGTCTCTTCACCGCAACTGTTTCACCTGATGGCATCTTCGCTTTGTATACACTTCCGTATCCTCCTTTTCCAATGCAATATGCTTCACTGAACTCCTCGGTTTCCTTCAAGATTCGATGGTAAGTCTCCCTTCCATTAAAAGTAGAAACCGAAAAGAAATTTTCACGATGTTCATCTTCTTCATCCACTGGTGGCATCCTCTTTCTCCGGTAAAAGATGAAAATTCCCAAAAGACCACCGAATAAAAGCGCTCCAAGAAGAGGAAGGGAAATCAGAATTGCAAGTTTGAGGTTTTGGTTTGCGGTTTGCGTTTTTGATTCACATCGCTGCAATCCGTTAACATTACCACACAAACCTTTGTTCCCTTCTATGGAAGCATTCATAAAGCCTTTGCTAACGGGAATGGGACCTTCTAACCGGTTATACGATATATCAAGGCTCCATAACCCGTTCATCGACCCCATGGTCTTCGGAATATAACCCAAAAGTTGATTGTGAGAAAGATTGAGCGTCACCAAACTACTTAAACTTGAGAGCGAAGATGGTATCTCTCCGGTGAGTGAATTATGACTCAGATCAAGATCAGATAAGTGAAACAATCTGTCGATTTGAACTGGGATTTCATCAGTAAATTCGTTGTTGCTCAAGTTTAAGTGAAAGAGTTTTGAGCAATTCCCTAACGAAGACGGAATTCGCCCATTAAACTTGTTCCTCGACAAATCAAGATACGAAAGTTCAGCTAGCGATCCTAGATTCATCGGCACGGCACCAGAAAACCGGTTATTGCTTAAATAGAGGTTCAGCAGGCCAGATATCCTTCCAAATTCTTTCGGTATCTCTCCGACCAAGTCATTCGAAGAAAGATTAAGTAGTTCTAACCGTGGAGAGTTTCCAAGGGAAGGAGGTATGCGGCCACTGATTCGATTCCCTCCCATCTGCATCGTGGTCAAGTTTCGACACTTACTCCAGTTGTTAGAAAGCTCCCCGTAAAGCTTATTATCGTTGAGATTGATGTAATTGAGATGCGGATATACACCAAAGCTCTCGGAAAGATCTCCGGTGATCTGGTTTCCATCAAAACGTACCCGGATCAAGCTTGAACAGTTGTACAAACTCTTCGGAATTCGACCTGTGAGATTATTGTCACCGACTAGTAGCATCTCAAGCGTCCCACCGTTGCAGATTTTATCCGGCAAACTACCGGAAAAGCTGTTGTTGGTAATGTCTATTAGATTAAGCTTCAATTTTTCCATTTCTTGTGGAATAGGACCAGAAAATTGATTATCACTTAGAGACAACTTTTCTAGACTTTCTAGGTTACCAAAAGAAGGTGGAATGGAACCATTGAGTTGATTGTTCCCTAATTGCAGATTCCAAAGGGATTTCAAATTTCCTAACTCTTGTGGAATGGGGCCGGAAAGTTCGTTCCAGTGTAAACGAAGAAGTTCGAGGATTCGAGTTTACCTAAAGACTTAGGAATTGGACCGCTGAGATTGTTCATTTGGAGCTCCACCCATTCGAGGGCACTCAACTTGCCGATTTCGGTAGGAATCGATCCATTCAAATGATTCTCAAAGAGCATCAAGACGGTTAGTTTCTTCAGATTGACGAGAGTGGTGGGAATAGAACCAGTAAGATTGTTGTTTTCCATATGAAGCTCTTCAAGTTCAGAAAGATTTCCGAATTCATTAGGAATGGAACCAGAAATATTATTAAGATTGAGATAGATATAACTCAATTTGGACAACTGACCTAAACAACTAGGAATCGAACCAGAAATCGTGTTGTTATACAAAGCAAGCCCAGAAAGGGACTTCATCTGGCAGATGGCTTGCGGAATCGAACCATCGATAAACTGATTATCAAACAAGTGAAGGGTAACGAGATTTCTTAACTGTCCAATTTCCGGTGGGATTATTCCGGAGAATTGATTAGCAGAAAAATCAAGATACACAAGTTTTGACAGGTGACCGATTTCCGATGGGATGATCCCAGAAAAGTAGTTTAAACTAAGATCGAAATGTGTAAGATTGGGGAAGGATGAGAATGACAGGTGTTCTAGAGTACCGTTTAAACCAGACGACGAAAGGTTTAACCTGCTAACAGCGCCTTCGAAATCGCAAGAAATCCCGTACCAGCTGCACGGCGATACCGTTGTTTGATGGGTCCATGAAGGAAGTAAGGTGATGTTGTTTTGTGTATGGAGGCTTGATTTCCATTTTAGGAGAGCAGTAACTTGATCAAGTGAACTGGAATTAGCAACACATAAAAGTGTAGCAAATAAGAGTGTGATTAAAGGAAACAAGGTGGCTTTCTTGATGATGGGTAGAGATGCCATAGCTAATGCCTTGAGTTTAACTAGGAGCAATAATATTGTTTGTTGCTACTTGTATATATATATATATATTGATTGATAAAGATGAGTTCACATTTGAACCTGAAATAAGAACTTTTGCAATTCATGTATCACCATTGACTATGAAAATAGATTGTTGGTAAGCATCATTAACCCGGTAAGTGTTTACCGAATAAGAGTCGTTTCCCGAAGTTACCGGGTAAGATGCCCCTTGTCTTGTCTCTTACCGGGTAAGCTTTTCTCCTTGCCGTACTCAATTAATAAGGTAAATGATGTGGGTAAGTGTTTACTCGATAAGCGTTTAGAAAATGGCCTAGTAGAAAAATATTGTTGGTCAAGTTCTTTACCTATTTTCAGATTTTGCATATTCCTGCTCTGTCTGGCATTGGTTTTTACCCCTTTCAATGAAGTTATTCTTTTTTCTTAGATAATTCAAATGTTTGGGTAAATGGTAATGCTTTCAGGTTACTGCTTTCAATCTTTGATAGGTGATTGACTTTCATAGTTTAATTATATTCTTTCATTGATATTTCATAGTAGATAAACTCAAGAAGACAAGCAATTAATCTAATCAATTCTAATTGTTTTGTTGGCTTTCAATTTTCATTAGATTGGTTCATAATATTATTGGTTTCTTATTAGTTCAAAAGTTTAAGTTATCTTTTTTTTTTTTTTTTTTTTTTTTGCAGATACTGTAAGGGAAGCACAACAAAATCCATTTACTCTCTATTGATTTTAGGATTTCATGACTCAAAATCGACCGGGCATATCCGACGGACTCACCGTTCTCCAAAGGTTTTCGTTCGTCGGAAATGGCTGTTTTTTTGTAGTGTCATCTTCATCTGCTTCGCAATCGAGCGCATAATCATGTCCTATCGAACGCCTGTATACACAAGCAGAGGTAGATCGCGACGTCTCAACATTCCTGACTCTAGGAAGAGTTATGTGATACATAGAACAACACTCAAGCAATCTATGAAGCCTTACTTCGAGCAGGTATTAGCGTGAATCTTCCATCGTCTTCCCAACGTCGTGATGAAGAGCCTAGAGATGATGATAGTGATGAGTGATGACTAGTTATTACGTTAAAACGTTGATATATATATATATATATATAATTAACTTTGATCGAAACTATATATTTTGTTTTGTCGTGAAATGATTTGAGACTTAATTTGAAACTAAATATATATATATATATAGGGGTGGTTCAAATGTGAATCACTTTTTGGTTGTGAACGTGAGGACAACCGAGAACGTGACACGTGGCGGATGACTAGGCGCCACGTCAGATCCACGGCGGATGACTAGGCGCGATTCATGGGAGGGCATTGAATTAAAGAGGGGGACCACACTCAAAGTCACCACGTGTCACGCTCTGGGCTGTCCTCACGTTCACAACCAAAAAGTGGTTTACATTTGAACTTTCCTATATATATATATATATATATGTTTGTTTTAGTGAAGTTTGTTAAAGCAGCAGGTTTTACTAAATATTGCCCGGAAATACCGGGTGGAATGCTTCATAAACACCAGGGTGCTGTTTAATTTTTTGAGACTATTTGCGGCGACAATGTCGTCGCAAAGACACATACATTCGTCGCAAAAGAGTATAGATATATTAACTAAAAACACATCGTCGCAAAAAAGTTAAATAAAATATTAATAATGCCACCGTGAAAAGTAAAATGTTGCCGCAAAAGCTCATTTTAAATATTTATATTTAATTAAATATTTTCGTCGTAAAAGGTGAACAGTCGTCACAAAAGAGGACACATGTCATAATCTTGGCTCGAGTGTGGTCGTAGTTTAAAGTCAAGAATTTCACTGCAAAGACATTGTTGGCACGTGGAGTTAACGGCGAACCTTTTGCAACAACCGACATCGCAAAAGAGTTTTTAATTGGGGCAACATTTGGACTTTTAACGACGTAATACGTCGCCGTAAAAGGCTTTTTTTTTTAAGTGTGAATTGCATTTTAACTTAATTCCAAAAGGTTTATTTCTTTAAAATATTTTTCACCATGGCCCACACGCTAGCTTTGATTAAAGGAAGACTACAAAAAGCAAGTCTTCCATTTTGATTAGAGGAGACTTCGAAAAGCAAGTCTTCCATTTTAGTCATCATGTCACTAGAATTCTCCAAAAGAAAATTTCCGTGTGTTTTTCTCGTATAAATAACGGTAAAGTTAAAAACAAATTATACATAAAAATATAACGGTATTTTAAGACCGGAATGACCCTAGTAAATAGTAAGGCTACACGCACCCAACCCACTGAACCCACTAAACCCACTCACTTTTTTAATGCCACATCAGCTGACACATCAGCTTTTTCCCAACCCTCTCTTTACCCTCCCATAACCCTCTACAACACACACCCAACTCTCCCAACCCTCTCACTTTTCAATTTATTTTATTTATTTTATATAAATAAATAATATAATTAAATAAAACATGTAATTAATTAATTAATAATAATATTAATAATTAATTAACTAAAAATTAAATATAAACATTACATAATTAAATAAAATAAACTAAAACATTAAATAAACTAAAAATTACAAGCCATATTTGGCTTTGATCTCCTCTTTTCGCTTCATAGCATCCTTGAGCCGTTTACCCCGAAGATAGCCATGCGGGGCAGTGTAAAACTTAATGTGTTCCTCCTGTTGGGTCGTTGGTGAAAGTTCTCCCTCATCGGAAGGCTCATCATCATCGTGTATGGGTTGGTAATTGGGTACATATTGTGGTTGAGGAAATTGTGGATTCATAAACGGATTAGGAAACGGTTGATAAGGAAACGGTTGAGGAGCTTGTGAAGAGCTCCCGGGTTGATTGGGTTGTGAATAGCTCCCAGGTTGAGGAGCTTGAGGATGAGTAATTGTGATACAAAAACCTTTCGGCGAAATTTCGACATCGTAATCGGGTGGATATTGTGGAGGGAACCCGGTATGCGTAACGTCGACTTTGAAAGAGGGCTTCAAAGGGGTCTCGGGTTCCGCCCGGCGTTTACATTTCGTGCGCCGTGATGAAGATCTGAGGTTTTGATCGTTTGGGTTCATGATGATTGAAGAGTGGGAGGTTTGAAGAATTGGAAAAGAGTTGAAGAATGAAGGTTTAGAGTTGGTGTGAAAAAATAAGTTGGGTATAAATGGGTATTTATATAAGAGTAAAAAATGAAAAAAAAAGCAAAAAAAAAAAAAAGAGAATTTGCCGTTTGCCAACGGCTTTCCCAACTCGCCAACCCCCATACCTGCCGGCTCCCTCCCCTCACACACCCAACCCACACTTACCCGCCGGGTCCGGCGGGCATACCCGCTGTGAACCCAACACACGGGTGCGTGTGGCCTAATAGACATAGTCACATAAAGCTTGGAGGGTACAAAATGTTTTTCTTAACCCTCAGTCCCTTGCTACTTGTCAATGCATGTTAGTTTTTCTTATAGAACAAAATGTTTCTTGTTCTCCTATCTTGATTTTATTATGTCCCTTATATTAATAATAAAAAAAAATAGAATGGAGGGATTCATTTGTCCAAGGTGTTGTCGTGGAGTGGTTAGTGCTTGGAGGGTACATAGTGCCCACCCAAGTTCAAATCCCTCCATACAAAAATTAAAGACATTTATCAATTCCTTTGTAGCTCAACGGTCGATGACATCCTGAGGGGGCAGGGCAGTGGATGGTATCCCTGTCTACTTGGGTTTGATACGGAGGGGGACAGGAGGCGACACCCCAGTTTATGGGTCGACCTTCGGGCCGGGCATGGGAGAGGCTATGGGCCGGTAATGGTTTCCATGGTCGAGAGGATTAGTCGGGTGCCCGAATGGATCCCGGATACCTCTTCGACTTCAGTTGTGGCGTGTATGTGTGTTTATCTGCCGTCCAAAAAAAAAGTGTAGCTATAGCATTGTGATATGGCATGACTACCAAGGTACTTTCTCGAGATTTAGTATGGATTTCTACACTTAGTTTAGGTTACAATTAATTTTCTACACTTAAGGTAATTTTCTACATATGTTTGCTTAGTTAATAATCGTTCATCATTGTTCTTTGTTAGTGTTAATCATCATTAGGTCGTGTCTAGTGTAGTTTATTTTGTTAGTTAGTTTTGTTCCATTTTCTTTACTCTAATTATGGAGTTGAGATAGGAAGGCTATTTCTTTGTTTTAATTTAGTAATCATTTTATTGGGTTGTCGTCGTTTAGGATCAATGTTTTAGTATTGATAAGTTGTTCTTCATAAAAAGCCATTTCTCTCTCATAATAATCATTTTTGGAGAGTTCTTTGAATTTTGAGATTTTTTCACTCTCTTTCATAGTTTCTCTATTTTGGAAAAGTTTTAGAGAAGTGACTGGAGCTCTTAATTTGTCCAAAATTTCAATTTTCTTCATTTTGGAGAATCAGTTAGAGATATTTTCCAAAATTTTCATCAAAATGGAGAACCAAAAGTAAAAATCTCTAAAAAGATATTATATCCATCTCCAACAGTTGTCCCATTTTGGAAACTTCTACATCAATTATAATAATAAAATATTTGACTGACATATTAAAAATTATTTTTGTCTTCAAAATTTTATTTTCAAGATTTTTTTATTGGTAATTTCATATGATAATCAATCTTGGGGTTATCTCTAGGGGTAAGTATAAGCGGGTACCCGTCTTACTTTCATAGAACCGGAGCAAGAACCGGTGGTTCCTAGAATGAAGGAACCGGAACCGGGTATCCGCGTGTCATTTTTAAAAAAAAAAAAATTCTAAATACTAATGTTTTAACATAAGGAGCCTTTAATTTGTGGATGAATATTAAAAAATGGTATATACCACCCTCTAGGGTGCCCCCATCGCACTGGTCCCATGGTCATCGTGGGAAGGTAAATCATCGCATGCATTCCATTAGCAAAGGTGCGGTCCTCATGGCTTGAACTATTGACCTCACACATATGCATTCCAATTAGGTTAAATATAATTCTTTGAAGATTGTTCAGTAATGGGTCTCCCTTTAAGATCCAACTAGTGGCCCGCACCGCGCGTTGCGCGGTGTTTAAAAAATAACGTAAAATATTGTTTATTGGTTATATTTAATAAGTTTTATTCGTTATATGATATACAGTTTGGACTATAGATGCTCTACCATTAATCATCATATCAATTATTTTTTTTTGGCATAATTAAATGATATTGTCTAAATAAATCAATGACAATTAACATGCTTACAGTTTGAGTGATTATATACTTGATTTAGATTGGATTAGCTTATAGAATAACATTGAAAGTGTAAAGTAGCGATATGAAAGACTTAAATAACAAAATGAAACTATATGGCATTAAGTCCGCTTTGCATAATCCAACTGAATACCACAACTGGAATGTGCAACTTGCATTATAATTAACTTCAATGTTCTGCATCTGATAACAAAAATATTGATTAATACTAATAATAAATGATTTTTTTTGGAAAATAATGAGTGAACAAAATAATTTAATGTGAATATAAATTGGAAGAATGTATAATAAGTTTCATAGATTTGTACATTTATTCAGTTGGAATTGATTGCAAAGATGATGTTAAAGAATTCATGATAAACTATATTTTTTATCATGTTCTGATCCTCAATTTCTTTATCAGCATTAAGTATGGTTAGTCAATCCCTAAAACGTATAAAAACTGACGAAATCGTGATTAAAAAACCCCTAAATTTCAAAATAGAAGTACAAAAAAACCTGCAAGATTTAAGGAGAGAAAAATAAGCCGAGGTTTACTTCACGGGCATTTCAATCACCGCGAAATCAACGTCTACTTTTACCTACAACATAGAAATGAAAACCCAAATACAAAATCGTAAAACAAAGTTAGTTCTTACCTTCAATAGAAATTAAGGGAATCGAATGTTGTAATGTCAAAATTGAAAATAAAACCAAAAATCATGAACATAATCGTATGTTTTGTGCGATGCATGTAAGAGATTGAAAACTAAACCAAGAACATGACTAAATACTTTATGAGATTGATAATATTCCCAAAAGGACTAAGGATAAGAGAACATCCCAACTTAGACGAAGAATTTGACAGATACGATGTTGAATATCGATTTATGAAGTTGAATTTGATGTAGAACAAATTTCCCACTACAATGATGTAGAAGAATGTGTCTATTTATCATGAAAATTATCTCTAATCAATGAATTAATGAAAATTAATGAATAATTAACTATGATGAAGATGAAGAGGTTATTTGGAGTTATCTTACATGTAAATATGTGAAATTATCAAAATAACCTTGTAGATAATAAATTATACATCCATATATGAGGGTAGAAAAGTCATTTACAATATTAAAATTAATAAATTGAAAGATGAAGAGAGTGAAATGAATGTCTTTAGGAAGATAAATAATTTGTTAGTTAAAGCTAATTAAATTGGATGTCAATTTACCAAAGAAGCCTTATTATAATAGAAGAGCCTATTTTCATTTAGGGGTAGAATTGTCTTTAACTTATTTAATATATAAAAAACTCAAAACAATGAGAAAAATCCTATAGGCTAATACTCAATAGATAGGGTGTCCACGTCATCCTTCCAACATCTTGCTTTTATATATATATATATATAGATTTAGTTCAAAGAGGTGTTCCAGTGGTTTCATCTACATGTCTCCTTTGTAAGGCTACCTGCACCCAACCCAATCAACCCACTCAACCCACTCACTTTTTGAATGCCACATCAGCTGCCACATCAGCTTTTGGTCAACCCTCTCTTTACCCTCCCATAACCCTCTACAACACACACCCAACCCTCCCAACCCTCTCACTTTTCTATTTATTTTATTTAATTAAATAATATAATTAAATAAAACATGTAATTAATTAATTAATAATAAGATTAATAATTAATTAACTAAAAATTAAAATTACATAATTAATTAACTAAAAATTAAAATTAAACATTACATAATTAAATAAACTAAAACATTAAATAAACTAAAAATTACAAGCCATATTTGGCTTTGATCTCCTCTTTTCGTTTCATAGTATCCTTGAGCTTTTTACCCCGGAGATAGTAGTGCGGGGTGGTGTAAAACTTAATGTCTTCCTCTTGTTGGGTCGTTGGTGAAAGTTCTCCCTCATCGGAAGTGTCTTCCTCTTGTACGGGTTGGTAATTGGGTTGGTAACCGGGTACAAATTGTGGTTGATAAGGAGAACCAAAATCGATTGGAGGAAATTGTGGATTAGGAAACGGTTGATAAGGAAACGATTGATAAGGACACGGTTGAGGAGCTTGTGAAGAGCTCCCGGGTTGATTGGGTTGTGAAGAGCTCCCGGGTTGAGGAACTTGAGGATGAGTAATTGTGATAGAAAAACCTTTCGGCGAAATGTCGACATTGTAATCGGGTGGATATTCTGGAGGGAACCCGGTATGCGTAACGTCGACTTTGAAAGAGGGCTTCGAAGGGGTCTCGGGTTCCGCCCGACGTTTACATTTCGCGCGCCGTGATGCGAGGTTTCGATCGTTTGGATTCATCGTTTGAAGAGTGGGAGGTTTGAAGAATTGGAGGTTGTTTGTGTGAAAAAAGAGTTGAAGAATTGAAGGTTGTTTGTGTGAAAAAAGAAGTTGGGTTAAATGAGTATTTATAGGAGTAAAAATTGAAAAAAAAAAGTAAAAAAAATAAAATAAATAAGTTGACCGTTGAAGAGAGCCGTTTGCCAACGGCTCTCCCAACCCAATTAGCTCCCAACCCGCCGGCTTGAAGAACTCGCGCACCCGACCCGCTGAACCCGGCGGGCTTAGCCGATGGAACCCGCTGTGCACCCAACACACGGGTGCGTGTAGCCTAATAGTATGGAGGAAACTTCAAGCCACTGCTTTTTCCAATGTTCAAAGGCTGAAAATTTGGAATTTAAAAACATGATGTTCATTAAATTAATGAATAAATAATTAAAGTATCGTTTAATAGGATAGTATTACGTAACAAATACGTATTAATGGATAAAGTTAGAGATGAAAACCTTGAAAAATATTATAGTACAGAAAATTTCGGAACAAAAATATGCATATATTCCAAGTTGTATATAACGAGTGGATGAGCCCGCGCGTTGCAGCGGGTTTATTAATCCTAAACTTTTTGTTTAATAAATAAATACAAAAGATTATTATATAAGGTTACTTATGTACTTTACATCAAAACAAACTGAGATTAGCACAAACGCACACAACTATTTATAAGAAAAAAGGGTTTAGAGAATAAAGTTTTAGAGAATGATTAGCAAGCGTATCTAAAAGTGAATTTTAAAGAATGAATTATATGACAAATGTGATTAGTGTAACTGAATATAAGTTTTCCCTACATAAAACCCTCTTAAAACGTTCTCTAAAACATTTTCCTACCGTTATATAGGGAAGGTTGTTGACGGAAGTAAAAGCTTCTCCAAAACCTTTACATTTTTTTTTAAATTGTGATAGATTTGATCATAAGTAGTAACATTGATTTATATGAAATGAAATATAGAAAACTAAAAGGTATAAAATGAATAAATATTATAAGTTTAACGGGAAAACGTGTAATTTCTCTGAATGTCGAAAGATCTTGTTCACGAACAGTGTTTTGACTTCATATAGTCGTACTATATATAGTATATAATAAAGTAATTACATAAAAAGTATTCATTCTTAGGCACATTTCGAATGTATCGACGGTACGATTATAATGACATAATTTGTTAGAATTAAAACGTATTTTTTAACATATTCCAACCAATATACGATATACGACTAAAACATACAATAAAATATAGAAAACTAAAAGTATAAAATGAATAAATATTATAAGTTTAGGCGTTAAAATGTAGTTTCTACAAATGTCATGATTTCATATAATCGTACTATATATAGTATATAATAAAATAATTACATCAAATAATGTTCAATATTAGGCTCATTTCGATCGTATCGACGATACGAATATAATGACATAAATTATTAAAATTAAAACGTATTTTTTAAATATATTTTAGCCAATACACGATACATGACTAAAACGTAAAATAAAATATTGAAAAGTAAAAGGTAGAAATGAAAAAACATTATAAATTGAGGGGGCTAATTGTAAGTGTGGAATTGGGTATGAGTCTAACCGGCTGGAGCCTGCAACGGGTCAACGGGTCGGTTGGGGTCAAAATGGTAAAGAGAAAATGGTGGGTTTGGAAGGTGGGTCGGATCATGGGTATGGGCAAGTGTTTGTGGGGCGGGTATCCTGCCAAATGTATAGTTATATAATGTATACATATATACTCGTAAAAACTTGGATCTCTACTTAAGGACATTATATACAATAACCTTTGATACACCAAAGTTAAAGTATGAAAGTGGAACCGGTCCAGGCAGGTACCCGACGGTTAACAGTTTTAAAAGAATGAGAACCAGAACCGATCACATTGGTTTCGGTTCTGAAACATGCAGTTTCGGTTCCAAAGGCAGGTACCGGCTCCCGATGCTCTCCTTTAGTTATCGCCAATTTGGAGAAAAAACTAATTCTCTTTCCTACTTTCTATATTTTGGAGAAAGTTTTAGGAAAGCTGTTGAAGCATAATGTAAGCTATCTCTTTTTTTTTTATTTTCTTTTTTTTGAACAAGCCGATGAAGATGTTCATAAAAAGTTTTTGGCCTTCATTTTTTTATTTTGAAGATGTTAAAGATACTCTAAGAAAGATTAGGATGCGAAAAAAATGTAGCAAGAGAATGAAAAAAAATAGAAAAGAGAGGAGTGGAAATATAACTAACTAACAAACTAACAAACTAACAATAAATAAATTATATAATGATAATACAAAAAGATAATATATGTCTCTTTTGTAAGTATAGCAAAGTGCTTAATAAGATCCAAGGCATTAGATTAATCATGCATTAACTAATTATTAATTATCATAATAATTTGATTTATAATCATGGAACCCTAGCTAATGACCTTGATGGTCTTTTCCACCACAGTCGGTTGGTTGGTTGCATCTTACTCGTAGAATCCGTCTTTTCGTCCATACCTTCAAGATAATTAGAAAATGGTGAGGGACAATAGATTTACATGTTCAAAAAAGTTCAAGTATAAAATTATCAAAAATAATCCAAAAAAAAAAACTTAAAAGACTAAATTACATTTCTGGTCCCTCACGAATAACTGTTTTTTGCTTTTCGTCCCTCGAAATGTAAAAGTATACTCGTGGTCCAAAAATGAGTTTTTTTTTGCCCATATTGATCCCTCTTACTACACGGTTAGTATGAGCTCTGTTAAACCCATCATGTGCCCCTCACATGAGGGGCATTTCAGTCTTTTCACTAATTTTAATTTATATTAAAAGATAAAAGCTATATTAAGTTTAAATTATAATTAAAAATTTAAAATTAAAAATTTAAAAATAAAAAAAAATCAATTCTAAATATAGAACCTGAATATTATTTCTATAAAATTTTCTCCATCAATTCATAGAACTTTTCCATAAAACTCTCTATTTCTCCCCTAATTTGCTTAAATTATCCATTTCTTTCTTTATGATGTCTTTGATTTTTCCTTTTTAACATGAAGTAATATTAAAGATTCAGAAGGTTTTGATTTCAAGGGGGTTTGGGAAGAAGAAGATGAAGAGGAAGATGCAAAGGAGGACGAACTTGAATTCCAAAAACGATTTTGGAAGATTCAGATTCAGATGTTGGGTTTAGATTTCAAAATTTTTAGAACCCTAGATTCAGGTTGGAAGAGGAAGATTAAGATGTGAAAAAATGTAGCAGACATATGTATGAGGGGGGAAAAGAGATAGAAAAGAGAGGAGCGAAAATATAAGTAAGAAACTAACAATAATAAACTATTTAATGATAATACAAAAAGATTATGTCTCTTATGTAGGTTTAGCAATACTCTTAAAACAAATCCAAGGCATTAGAATCATGCATTAACTAATTAATTATCATCATGAATTACGATTTATAATCATGGAACTTGATGGTCATTTCCACCACAATCGATTGGTTCGCCGCATCTTACTCCTCGTGGGTGCAGAATCCGTCTTTTCGTCCATACCTTCAAGATAATTAAAAAAATGGTCTAAGGACAACATATTTATATGTTAAAAAAAATCAATTATAAAATTATCAAAAATAATCCACATAAAAATTAAATCAGTATCATTTGGACACTCTCACAGACAAAAAAGTTAAGATCTTAATTTACCAACAAAGTGTCAATGACTATTACACCGTCTCTATCAATGAACATACTTTCTTTAAAGTGACATATTAGTTTTATAATAAATTGCTTATAGCAATTTATCATCATATATATTTTTTTTAAAATGATCTCCATCAACTACTTTATAATTTATAATATTATGAAAAATAATAAATATAATTTATTTATAATATAAATAACCTATTTATTTATATATATGTCATTGGATTTCAATGAGAAGTTGAGGTTAAAGTAAGAAACATGAGAAATAGTTATTAACAACTGGATGATGATTGTACGCACATAAGAATGAGATGCATCGAGATAAGATGCATCGGTATGCACCGTATATATCAATTCCTTTCTAAAGTGAAATTAATTCATAGGAGACTATGGGATTAAAAGTGATCAACCATTTAGATCCACTTCTCACGTTTCACAGATTACCTCAACTTCTCACATTTTTTGTAAACCTTATGAAGGTTGTAAACCAATATTTTATGGAAATGGTGAAAGTTTTAGGTTTATTTATTTTAGTTTGAATATTTATGGAAGATGATTACAGTTTATTAATTATGATAAACATTTTATATTTGAAAACTATCGACATATTTGTGAGACCAAATATTTGTTAGACTAGATAAACAGTTGAGATAGGATAATAGGTAAAATTGAGCACTAAAAACTTTCAAATCTTCACATTTGAATATATTTGGAGGCAATAATAGATGAAATGGGGCAATATAACCACCAAATTATGGTAAAAAGTTACCTCTTTGTGAAGGAATTTTTCTTGCATATGTGAGGCTACTTCACTTCCTTCAAAATAGAAAAAGTTCGATTAATTATAAATACGGATTACATACAAATAAGTAATTGAAATATATAATCGTCAAAATTTGATCATCTTTTTTATCAGATAAACGTAAATGACAATTAAATAATTTTGACTATGTTTTAAATTTTGAAATTATTATATCGAAATTAATATAAAACATTACAAACAAGGTTTTTAACATTTATACAATGTAACTCTAAAACACACCTAATCATGTATGTTCTAAAAAACGAATGCTTTGATTTTAGAAATTGAAATAGAGAAATTGTACATAATTAAATAAGCTAGGTTGTAAGTTAGTCTATCCAAACATGTACATAATTAAATAAACTAGCTGTTAGTCATTTTACATACTCATAAACTAGTTTTTGCCAAACATAATTTGTTCATAAGCTAGCTTATCAGCTACTAGCTAGTTTATCAATCAACAGCTAGTTTATCAGCTATCAAACTAGCTTATCGGCTACTAGCAAGCGTAGTTTGTGAAACACAACCCAAAAATACAAAATGAGAATCTGTGCGTACATACCATGGACCATTGAGGATGTTGTGGTAAAGGGATTTTCCATTGCAATGTTGAAAGGGGTCGTAACCAAGAGGATACAACAAAGAGCAAAGATATAGTTGCGAGCCATCGATCTCTTCAATATGAGTGATTCTTGTGTTTTAGTGTTTGTTTATTTATTTGACTTAAATGATATATATCATACTTATATGTACTAGTTTCTTCTATAACGTTTTATAGACAAGGAGACTTGGAAAAAGCAAGTCTTCCCTTTCATTCCGTGCGTCTAACTATTTTCACATTTTTATGTGATAATCAAAAGTGTATTTGCACAATGCAATACAATATTGTATTATGATTTCAACTTTATTCATTATTTTTTAATATTAATTTTATAACACGAGTTTAAGAAAGCGACAATATTTTATGTTTGAATAAAATATAAATTTAAAGATGTTCCAAAAAAAGTTTCAAAATAAAAAATAAAATATCGATATCATTATCAAATTAATAGTTTAAAAGTTCTCATTTTTGATATAATTTGTTTAATTCAATCTTTTTTAATTTAATTTATGTTTAATGACGGTGTTAGTTATTTTAGGTTTAATAAATTAATGCTTTTTTTTAAAAGATAATTATTAAGTATTGTGATAACTCAAAGTTTATCTAAATTATATTTTTGATTTTTTAGAGGTAAAATAATTTATTTGTGTACGTGCAAAATACCAGAATGTATAATATGGATTATCAAACATATGTAAATAAACCAAAGGAGTGTTAGCCTAGTGGTAAGGCTTGGGCACTACATAGTGGTGAACCCGAGTTCAAGCCCTGGGGGACGCATTATGGAGGTACGGAGTCTTCGACCCCGGGCTGCATGCTTTAGCAGTTGGGTTTCGGCCCAAAATTGCCGAGGATTAGTCTGGATGTAAACAAAACTGTGAATTATATTATAAATACTACTCACAAAGAATAATATCGAGGTAGACTCGAAAGATCTATTTACACCTCTATGGAGGTCAAGTCTCTTACTTTATGAATATGTGTCACTCTAAATCTCGAGAAAGTACCTTAAAAGAAAATATTGTTTGGATGATACTAGTTATTTGGTAGTCATGTTATTTGGTTGAATGTCTTAAATTGGTTGAATGTCTTAAATCATTTAAGACATTCAACCTAATAACATGACTACCAATCATTTAAGAATCCCTCCATTCTATTTTTATTATTATTAACATAAGGGACATAATAAAATGAAGATAGGAGAACAAGAAACATTTTGTTCTACAAGAAAAACTACACTAGCAAGTAGCAAGTAGCAAGGGATTGAGGGATGACACTTTAGTCTGTACAGTGTCATTCTCTATGTGACTATGTCAATCACTAGGGTCATTCTGGTCTTAAAATACCGTTATATTTTTATATATAATTTATTTTTAACTTTATCGTTATTTATACGAAAAAAACACATCATGCCCTTTGATATTAACGGTAAAGCTAATATTTTCCTTTTTTAAATTAGTTTATTGATGCATGCGAACAAACACTCCTTTGGAAAATTCAGATTTATTTTAAAAATGAAGGAAAATTAAATTCTTTTGGAGAATTCTAGTGACATGATGACTAAATTGGAAGACTTGCTTTTTGTAGTCTCCTCCTCTAATCAAAATGGAAGACTTGCTTTTTGTAGTCTCCCTTTAACCAAAGCTAGTGTGTGGCCCACTAATTTGTGCCATGGTGAAAAATATTTTAAAATTTAAAATAAAATGTAATTCTGTAAGGGTATTGTTAAATGGACCTTTTTTGACTATTCTTTCTCTCACATAAGTATAGACACCCTCATACTGGGTCCCACATGTATACTCACATAAATAACCCATTAACCTCATAGGAGGGTCCGTTTATAATTCCCCTTCTCTAATTAATACGAGCCAACAACTTGAATTTGGAGGTTCGATTTAGATGAACCAACTTTATGAGCTGTTATACATCCATAATTTATGGTCAACCTTTTGCCTCTCTATCAATGTAAGATACACAAATACTACTAAAAAATGGGTATTATCGATGGTCGAAACAGTCGGAAAACCGTCGGTAATTGGCTTTACCGATGGTTTTCCTACGAAACGAGCGTCGTTAAAAACTTGGTTGGTAAAAGCTACCGACGGGTTTTTTGACGACTTTACCGACTGTTTCACTTAACGAAGACTTTCCGACGACTTTTATCGACTGCTTTTCGACTTTTTCATTTACCAACGGCTTTCAAACAGGTTACCGACGATTTTCCGACCGGTTTTCGACGGTTTACCGACGAATTAAAACAAAACAGTCGGTAAACCGTCAAAAAGCAGCCGATAATGACCGTTGATAATACACGATTTTTTAGTAATGGAATTCAACCACAATTCAAACATTAAGGAATCTCAATGGCACCTCATTTTCTTGTATATAGGTAGGTCTAGGTCTAGGTATTTGTTGAGTCTGATGCATTACCACTACTGAAGATCTTTTTAATTAACACTGCTGATTTTGGAGTTGTTACCACTGCTAGTTCATCTGAAGGTTACCACTGCCAGTATGTGTGTTTCCACTGAAGATCAACTTACCACTGCTCTTGGAAAGTTACCACTGCCTGTAGAAGATTACCACTGCTGATTGAAGATTAACACTGCTTTTGTCTTACCACTGCTGACAAGTTCGTGATAAGGAAAGGATTGCGATGATTGAAGATATGGACAAGATATGATTTGGTTGGAGATATTTTAGAGATTATCTTGTAAATCTAGTTTCCTTATTGTAATCTAGTAACTCGTATATATAGCTGATAGGTTTTCATTGTTAGATACGAGTTTTCATTAGCTTTTGTTTTAGAATTCTAGCCTCAAGATTGTTCTTGAAATCCCTGCAATTGAGAAGATTTGCACGTCTGTTTGAGCCTGTTCAAACAGATTGGGGCTTGTGTTTGTATTCATTAAGCTATTGGAATCAATACACATTCAGTTTATTACAAATCCATTGTTTTCTTTATATAATCAAAGTGTTATTCCGCAAACTTCTTTAATTAAGTTTTCTGATCTTGATATTTAGATCCTGTCAAGTGGTATCAGAGCTAGTTTTAATCCAGAAAACTTATTTACAATGGATACTCAGGAAACAGTTTTAGTCTCAAAAGTCCCCATGCTTAAACCCAACGAGTTTGACATGTGGAAAATCCGAATCCGTCAATACATGCTTCTCACAGACTATGGGATGTGGGAAGTTGTTGAAAATGGACCTGGTGTTGATGAAGCTGTGGCTGAAGGAGGTGCAAGACCTCCTCCCAGATCTGATGCTGATAGAAAAAGAAGACAAACTGAGATGAAAGCATTGAGTACTTTGCTGTTGGCTATTCCCAATGAATACCAACATCAATTTAGTACATATACAGATGCCAAATCTCTCTGGACTGCACTTGAAAAGAGTTCTCAGGAACCAAAAGCACAAAGAGGAATCAAAAGGCCATTCTGAAGCAGCAATATGAAAACTTCACATCCTTGAAGAATGAATCTATGACTCAAACCTTTGATAGATTCAACAAGCTAATTGGGGAACTGGCAACTGTAGATGTGAAGATGGACAAGGATGATGTGAATAGAAAATTCCTCAGATCTCTTGGAGAGGAGTGGACTATTTACATTGTTTCTTTTAGACAGGGAGATGATCTTGAAGACAAAGAACTTGAAGATCTATACAATGATTTAAGGATCTTTGAAGCAGAAGTGGAGAAGAAGAAAAGACCAATTGGATATACTCACAATGCTGCCTTACTATCTTCTGAAAATCCTAGTTCTTTTAATACTACTGCTTTTAATAATACCACTGCTACTTACAATACTACTGCTAATGAATCTGTTTCTAATACATCTCAAGAATCCAATGAAGACACAATTCTGGAAGCTTTCCTGGCAAGTCATGTCAAATCATCATTTATCAATGATGATTTGGATCAGATCAATGCAGATGATCTTGAAGAGATGGATATCAAGTGGCAGATGGCAATGCTTACCCTGAGGATGAAGAGATTCATCAGAAGAACTGGAAGAAACAACTTTGATCTCAAGAGAGGAGATAAAGCTGGTTTTGATAAGTCAAAGGTGAGATGCTACAAATGCAATGAACCAGGGCACTTTGCCAGAGAATGCAAAGGTGTAACCACCAACAATCAGAATAATGGAAGTGGATCTGCACAAGCTCCTAGATTCAACAACAGGGGAAGCAATTCAAATCCTAGTTCCTCTCAAGCCTTAGTATCTCAAGAGGGACAAGGATTTGATTGGAGTGATCATGCTGAAGAAGCAATTCAAAATCAAGCCCTCATGGCTGAAATCAAGGAGACTGATATTCCCACTGAGGTATCTTCTAAACTCTGTTCTGATTCTTGTTTAGAAACTGTGAAAAAGTACAGGGATCATAATTAGACCATGAGTGATAGTATTAAGAAGATGGAGAGAGAAAGAAGAGAGTATGTTAAGATCATAGACAATCTGGAGGATCAAATAAAGGCCTACAAAGCCAATGAACTTCAGTTTGAATATGACCATAACTACTGGAAGTGGGAAAAGAAAGAGCTTGAGAGAAAACTGTCAAAAGAGAAAGAGGAATTAGAGTGTGCTAGGAAAGAATTGTCCAAAGCCAAAGAAGACCTAGATAAATTTTCAAAGTCATCTAAGGCTTTAGAATCAATTATTAGAGCACAAGTGACTGATGATTTGAAAAGGGGTATAGGATACAATAGTACCCCTCCTCCTTACAATCAGAATTACATTCCTCCCACCACTGACCTACTTCATAGTACAGACAGAGGTGAGTTGAAAGAAGGTTTGGATAGAATAGATCCAGTTGACTCTGAGGAGGAATTTGATAAGAAAAGCACTTCTGAGACCTTCCCTGAGGAACACCAAATTCTCACTAATGAGAAAGGTGGTATGCCATTTGTTCCTAGCAAAAAGATAGAGACCACCAGGAAAGATAAGGGGAAATCTGTCATGACATCAGAAAATAAAGGGAAAAAGACTGAGACAACTAGGAAAGAGAGTAGGAAGGACAACTATACTCAGAGGACTGTAGTTGAACCTGGTACTTCCTCACAGTCTCAAAACAAAAATCATCCAAGAGGGAATAAAAGAAACTAGAATAACCATTGGGCTCAATGTCATGGTATTGATCTGAGTAAGATTAACAGACCAAAACCATGCTTTATCTGTTGTAAGACAAATCATCTAGCAAGAGACTGTTATTTCAATCCATTTAATCAAAGAAACAGTTTTCAAGCTAGGAGATTTGTACCCAGACACAAGGTTGTTCCTAAACAAAACAGATCTAGTCAACCCAAAAGAAAGGTTCAAAAGAAAAAGGTTGAAAAGAAGTCTGTTAAATTGGTTACTAAATGGGTACCTAAAGCTTCACTTAGTAATACTACTGCTTCAACAAGCAGTGGTAACAACAGTGTTGCTTCTGATAGCAGTGGTAACAGCTTTAACAGTGTGGAGGTTAACACTGCTACCTCTCAAGTTAACACTGCTGTTAGCAAAAACAGCAGTGGAAACTCAAACAAGGTTACCACTGATAAGTCTTCATTGAGAAAACCCATTATAACCAAATATTCCAGTCATGAGATCCCAAACAAAGATTATCTTTTAAAGCTTAACAGATTGACAGAGGTCAATTATGTTAATGAAAAGGGAGAACCCAAGACCATATTGGCTTGGGTTCCCTCAAGACACTAACTGTTTCATTCTATGTGCAGAGCAACCAAGGAAGAAGGAGCAGTCTTTGGCATGTGGATAGTGGTTTCTCTAGGCACATGACAGGTATCATGTCATTACTTGAAGACTTTAAAAAGTTTGAAGGTGGACATGTTGCCTTTGGGGATAATCCAAATGGAGGTAAGATTAGTGGAAAAGGTAAGGTATCAAAAGGTAAGATGACTTTTGATGATGTCTATTTTGTAGAGCAATTAAAGTATAATTTGCTTAGTGTTTCTCAAGTTTGTGACAAGAAGTTTGGTGTATTTTTCACTGATACTGAATGTCTCATTCTTGCCCCTGGCTACAAGATAGATGAGACCAAAGTAATGTTAAGAACACCTAGGAAAGATAATGTTTACTGTTTGGACATTGAAGATGCTTCCTCTTTAACATCCTTAAACTGTTTATTTTCAAAAGCATCTGTGAGTGAATCATCACTGTGGCATAGAAGGATGTGCCACATGAATTTCAAAAGTATGAATTTACTTGTCAAAAACAACCTTGTAAGAGGTTTGCCTGCAAAGGAATTTTCATGTGATGATCATTGTGTAGCCTGTCTCAAAGGTAAGCAACACAAAAACTCACACAAGTCCAAAGAAGTAAACACTATCTCATCACCTTTACAGTTATTGCACATGGACCTTTTTGGTCCTACCAATGTGATGAGTATAGGCAAGAAATCCTATTGTCTTGTGATAGTTGATGATTACTGTAGGTTTACTTGGGTTTACTTTCTGAGAACAAAGAATGAGACAAGTGGACTGATCAAACCCTTTGTGACTAGAGTGGAAAACAAGACAAACCTTAGGGTGAAAGTCATTAGATCAGACAATGGCACTGAATTCAAGAATGCTGATTTGAATAGCTTTTGTGAGGAAAAAGGTATTGAGAGACAATATAGTGCTCCTAGAACTCCTCAACAGAATGGCGTTGCTGAGAGGAGAAATAGGACACTAATTGAGCCTGCAAGAACTATGTTGGCTGACTCTAAACTTCCAATCACTTTCTGGGCAGAAGCAGTTAACACTGCTTGTTATGTCCAAAACAGAGTTCTTATAGTCAAATCAAAAGGCAAGACACCCTATGAACTTTTTGAGAAAAAGAAACCCTATATAGGATTTTTACAACCATTTGGGTGTCCTTGCACAATACTTGATACCAAAACTCACTTAGGCAAATTTGAGAGCAAATCTGATGATGGATTTTTTGTTAGATACTCTTCTCAGAGCAAAGCACTTAGAGTTTTCAATAGTTCTACTAGGATCATAGAAGAAAATGACAATGTCAAATGCAATGAGAACACTCCTAACATACCTGGAAGTGGTCCAAATTGGCTATTTGATATTGATTCACTAACTAACTCTTTGAATATGAGCTATACAGTGAATGCAGGTTCAGGTACAAAGCAAGCACAAGAAACAAGTCCCACATTTGTCATGTTTCCCATGCCTTTTGTTGATTCAAATGATGCCTGTACCACTGATGAGTCAACTGTTGATAAGCAAACAAAATCTGGGACTGCTGAGAAGAGTGATGATCAACCAATTGAGGAATCCTCACCCTCTCAGAATCTAGAAGGCATACCTGCTTAGAAGAGGGACCTCAATGGGATCAAGAACCAGAAGTGAATGATTCAAATCTAGGGGTGGATCTGACTGAAGAACCCCTGCATCTTACTAGAACTCAAAAGAATCATCCACCTACTCTGGTAATAGGAGACATTCAGTCTCCTATGATTACAAGGAAGCAGAGCAAATCACTTCCCAATCCACACTTGAGCATGATTTCTGTTTTCCTCTCACAAACAGAACCCAAGAAAGCCCATGATGCAATGAAGGACCAAGCTGGATAGAGGCCATGCAAGAGGAATTGTTGCAGTTTGTCCTACAACATGTTTGGGATCTGGTGGATTTACCAAAAGGACACAGAGTCATTGGCACCAAGTGGATTTTCAGAAACAAGACTGATGAGAGAGGCATTGTTATCAAGAATAAGGCCAGATTGGTAGCACAAGGGTACACTCAAGAAGAAGGCATAGACTATGATGATGTATTTGCACCTGTTGCCAGAATAGAAGCCATCAGGCTATTCTTGGCATTTGCATCTTACAAAGGATTCAAAGTCTATCAGATGGATGTCAAGAGTGCCTTTCTTTATGGCACTATAGAGAAAGAAGTGTATGTCAGTCAACCACCAGGGTTTGAAGACCCCAAATATCCTAATAAAGTGTACAAGTTGAGGAAGGCATTGTATGGTCTTCATCAAGCACCTAGGGCTTGGTATGATACCTTGTCCTCCTATTTGTTGGAAAACAAATTTGAGAGAGGTGTTATTAATAAGACTCTATTTATCAAAAGGACAAAGACTGATATGCTTTTGGTGCAGATTTATGTAGATGATATCATTTTTGGATCTACAAAGGATGATATGTGCAAGGAGTTTGAGGAACTGATGCATAAGAAATTTAAGATGAGTTCTATGGGAGAGCTAACTTTCTTTCTTGGATTACAGGTCAAGCAGAAGACAGATGGGATATTTATCAATCAGTCCAAATATGTGGCTACCATGCTTCAAAAGTTTGGAATGAATGATGCAAAACCAGCGAGCACACCAATGGAAACACACAAACACCTCACTGCTGATGTTGAGGGGGAGGAAGTTGATGTTCACCATTATATATCCATGATTGGATCATTGATGTATCTTACAGCTTCTAGACCTGATATTATGTTTGCTGTTTATGTTTGTGCCAGGTATCAAGTTAGGCCAAAGGAGTCACACTTGCATGCAGTCAAGAGGATATTCAAATATCTCAAAGGACAACCAAGGTTGGGACTTTGGTATCCAAATGACGCCTCTTTTGATTTGGTGGCCTATACAGATAGTGATTATGGAGGAGCAAACTTGGATAGAAAGTCTACATCAGGAGGATGTCAATTCTTGGGAGGAAGATTGGTCTCATGGCAATGCAAGAAACAGACCACTGTTTCACAATCAACAACAGAGGCTGAATACATAGCTGCTTCACAATGCTGCTCACAAGTACTATGGATTCAAAATCAGATGCATGACTATGGTCTTTCATTCTTGCAGACACCAATCTACATTGACAATAACAGTGCTATTAGTATTGTGAACAATCCAGTCAAGCACTCCAAGACCAAACATATAGAGATCAAGTACCATTTTATTAGAGACTGTAATGACAAGAAGTTAATTCAAGTTCTGAAAGTTCACACTGATGATCAATATGCAGACCTGTTCACAAAAGCTTTTGATGTAGGCAGGTTTACATTTTTGGTTACAGGTGTTGGAATGATGAACTCTGAATAACCCTTCTCTTTATTACACTTTTATTTGTACTTTCTCTGTATACTTACTTCCTTTTTGTTTTTATTTTTATTGGTATTTTAATGAGTTTGTGAATGTTGCAGATACATGGTGAAGTTCTTGATTTGATCAAACAACGCATGAGGATGTTATCACTGCTTAGTTGGAATTACTTCTACTAGCAGTGTCTATATCACAAAACATAATTTTCATTACTAAGTCTTTACCACTGCTCTTGTCGCACAATACCACTGCTCGCACACTCGCACAATACCACTGCTCGCACACTCGCACAATACCACTGCTTGTGCATTCGCATTTTACCTCTGCTCATACAATAGCATGTTACCACTGATGGTTATGTGTTATCACTGCTTGATTTTTACCACCGCTGGGTCTATACGCATCTTTTTACCACTGAACGCGTAATTACCACTGCTTTTAAACTTACACGGGTTTTTACCACTGCGTGCACGTTTTTACCACTGCTTTTAATTTGGCACGTGTAATTACCTCTGCTTCAGTGTTTTTACCACTGCTTTTGAACGGACCCGCCTCATTACCACTGCACGTGTATTTTACCACTGATCTTGTTTATGCTTAATGAACACCACTGCTAGTATAGCTTATCACTGATTATGATTTTTACCAATGCTTGTGTTCGTTACCACTGTTGGTGGTAGTTACCCCTGCTCATCAGTTTAGTATAAAAGCCCTAACTTGACCGCCTTTTTCATAAACGGCTATTCTTGGCTTTTTGCTCTAAAAACGTTTACTATTCTGCTACCATTCTCTCTCTGTGTTCTTGAATTCTCATTCTACTTTCAATTTACGAACTGATTTCACAATCTGTTTAGGGTTTCTTCATCGATTACCAATGGATTCGTTGCAGTTTGTTAAAGATCACAACAAGGTCGGCTATGTATCAAAAGATGGTGATTCTGAGGGTTTTGAGGATATTGTTGATTTCTTGGCGTCTACACACATTGCATATGCGGCCACAATTGCTCCCGTGATCTATGTACAACATATGCAAGATTTCTGGGCAAATGCTGTTGTCGTAGAATCTAAAGGGGTGAAATCGATAAACACCACAATCTGTGGTCAATCACTCATCCTTACCCCTGCGAAGATCAGACTTCATCTGCAACTCCATGATGACAAAGGTATAACCATAATGGAAAATCTTTTAAGAATGGGGTATACAGGCTCCCAAACCTCTTTGAAATATCTTAAGAGTCAGTTTTGTCCTCAATGGAGATTTTTTGTGCATACCCTATTGCATTGTTTTTCAAAGAAAACCACCAGTTTTGGTGAGTTTAGCAGCACCATTGCCTCTGCTTTGGTCTGTCTAGCCACAAATCAGGTGTTTAATTTTTCTCAGATGATTTTTGATGATCTTGTGTATAATCTTGAGAACATTAACAATTCTAAAGTCAAAACTTTTTATATGTTCCCAAGATTTGTCCAAGAACTTATTACTAAAGAATTGACGGCTGTACAAATTCATGGTGACATCTATAAGAGCTCTGCTCTTGGTCATAAGGTGTTTTCCAATATGAAGAGACCTGCACAAGGCTCTAATGACCACTTCACTCCATTGTTCTCTACAATGATGAGAGTGAACCACCCACAAGGTGAGGCATCATGCTTGCAGCCATCACAATCAAGCATACCCACTGATGACCTACCCACACATATCACTGATACCATCCCTCAGTCCCTTGAAACAATCCCCACCCCTACACTTAAAAAGTATAAAAGAAAGAACAGGGGAGCTCCTTCCTCCTCTGGTTCTAAACCCCAAGAGCCTTTAAGCCAACAGTTGGAGCACTCTCCTTCTGCTACTATCCAAAGGGACACCCCTGGAGTGAAGCCCTACTCAAGTGTAAAGAAGGTGCCCTCTATGGAGATGGAAGGGCATGTGGTTGGTGAGTCTCAAACTACTGATGTTGCACAAGGTGTGCATCAGGACAGTTTGAACATTGATAAGACCCCCACCACGACAACTCCTATTGAGAAATCAAAGGGAGGTCCCAGGTGCCAAGAAACCAAGGGGGCATCTAGTGCTTCAGCAAGGCTGAAGACTAGTGTCAAAAAGCTCAAAGATCCAGTAATGGAGGTAAACACTCCTAAACCTGGTGAGGGCAGTTTTTCACACCAAGAATTGATGGATAATTTCACAGCCATTGCCAAGGACTTGAAGGCATATGAAAAGAACTTTCAGATCCATGATGAAAAGCACAAGTCCCATGAAGAAAGATTGGATCTGCTGGAGGAAGTGATTGATGTACAAAATCATCTTATCAAGGATAAGGATGCAATGATTGGAGAATTGCTCAACAAGATCAAGACTCAAGGTGCTCTGGTTGCCTCTATGCATTTGAGGATTGCAGCACTTAACAAAAAAATACTCCACTTTGGTTGCATTCACAAAGGGGGAGAGGAAACACTAGTACAAATTTGCTTTTTTGCCACGGTTTTGAAATTCATGTTAGTCACGCTCAGGTATAGAACCGTGACTAAAAGTCATAAATAAAATTAGAGTATTATTTTAGCCACAATGTAACTCAATAACCATGACCATTAGAAAACACGTTTAAACATAATGTCATGGTTTAAACAAAACCGTGACTAAATTGTCCGTATGGCCACAATTTTTTTGTCGTGGCAAGTAACAATTAAAAACCGTGGCCATAGATGTATATATAGTCACGGTTTTTCTGTGACAATTATTATTTGTGACCATACACCGCATATGGCCTCATGAAGTCATTTTTTCGTGACTAAAAGAATATAAATATTTAGCCATGAAAATTTGTAAAATGTAACCAAAAGTCATGGGTATTTATAGTCATAGTTTTATTATTTTGTGTGACAAGAAGATAACCAGTAGCCACGGTTTATTGTATGAAGCGTGACAATATGGGATGATTTCGTCACAGTTAATATGAAATGTGTGTAGCTATTAATATAGTTAAAACCATGATTAAAATAATTTTATTTTCACTAAAAGCTGACCAATAGCTACGCTTATACATAATCTATTGTGTGACTAATAAATAGTTAACGTCATGATTTTTAATATTTCGCATGACCAAAAGGCATTTAATACTCACGCTTCTAAAATATAAGTGTAACTATATGTCTTGAATTAGCCACAGTTTATTCTGTGTGTGACAAAAAGATACCTATAGCCACGTTTTTAAAAATTAAGTGTAACTATATGTCATGAAGTTGGCCATGGTTTTTAATATTTAATGAGATACTTTTAACAAAATCAGTATTGTCCTGGTGGTTGGTGCATTCCTTATCAATGATGAGGTCTCAAGCTCGAGTCTTGGCCACGCCAAAAAATATACATGATTATAGAGCAATTATCGGCTACATTAAAAACAAATTATGTGGCTATAGGTAGTTTACTGCCATGCTATTTTCTTTATATTGTGTGACCAAAAGATAACTAAATGCTACGTTAATGTGAGTTTGTGTGGCAAAAGGTATTTTATAGCCACGGTTTTAGGTAAAATGCTCTGATACCATAAAATTTGGATATGCCTATAGCTACGGTTTTTAAACTATGGCTATGGTTTTCCATTTGATTTGGTGACACATTTTAAGCGTGACCAAAAGGGTATCAATGGTCACGGGAGAATAGGCTACGATTTGATAAAAATGAAAAACCGTGACTAAAGGCTTATGGCCACAGTTTTTGACCGTGGCAAATGTGAGTTTTTGTACTAGTGAAATCTAAGGTGAAGGGGGAGTTTAAGAAGAAGAAAAAGTCTGTTGCTGTTGAGGAAACTGAGGTTGTGAATGAACCTGCAGTTGAGATGGAGACTGAAGCTAAGGGGGAGGAAAACAAACAAGTTGGTACAGGGGTTGAAGCTGAAACTGCTTTGGAAGTGAATGAAGATGAAGTTACAGTTGCTGAGTTACTTTTGAAACTGCCTAAGGTCTCTCAAACAACCAAGGGTGTAGTTATCAAAGAGCCTGTAATAACAAAGAAGAAAGGTGAGGTCATTGTTGATCCAAAAGACAAGGGCAAGGAGAAGATAGTGGACGAGAATCTGGTTGAGTCTGATGATGAAGAGATGGGATTCAAGCCAGTAGTGAATCCAGTAACTGAAGATATTATTACTGATGAATTGATTCTACAGATTGAAGAGGAAGAAGAAAAGAAAAGAAAAGAGGAGTTGGCAAGGATTGCTGAGAAAGACAGAATTGAGGCTGAGAAAATGCAAGAAGAGTGGAATAAGGAAGAACCAGAGGTTGAAAAGAAGCCTGTGAAAAAGACTCAAAAGAAGACAACTTCAAAGGCTATGACAGAAAAGAGAAGGATAATGGTGAGATATCTGTCTGGTGCTCTTGGAAAGCCAGTTTAATATTTTGCCAGGTGGGATCTGGAAACAATTGAGAACAAGTACAATGTCACCAGAGAAGCAATGCATTTGGAAGCCTTGGAAGAACAACATGTTGAAACTGAGGAGGTTGCTTTGGTTCAAAGAAAGAGAAAGAGAGATCAAATAGAAAACCAGGTTACTACTGAAGGTAATCCTGAGGTTGATAGGGAGATGACTAAGGAGACTGTGGCTGATCCTGTTCAGACAGTTGTCCAAGGAACTGAGAAAGAAGTTGAGAAAGAAGCTGAGAAAGAAGTAGAGAAAGAATCTGAGAAAGTTGAGATCATCATTCCTTCTGAGCAAAAAGGCAAAGAGGTTGAAAGTGTTGAGTCACCTAAGCAAAAGAGGAAGAAATCAATTGCCAAAAAGGGAAAGATGACCAAGGAGATTGAAGAACCTTCCAATGTTTCTATGTGGATATTCTTTGAGAATAATCAGATTGATTATTTCAAGGTATTCAGAAGTGATGGAACTAATGAAGTGTTTGCCAGCAACCTTAGAATTTTCAGAAAACTGTCTAGAGCTGATCTAAAGAAGATGTATGAGATTTCTTGTACTAAGGAGATTGAAGACTTTGAGGAAGCTAGGTTGCTTGTTGAAGATTTAAAGATGATGTTTGCTTTCTCAAAAACCAAGGCTGAGCTGAAGAAGAACAGAAAAAGAGATCAAAATGACAGTATAGGTGAAGGAAAAGTTATCTCTTGGAACAATTATGAAAATAGGGTGTTTTCAGTGAATTTTGAGAAAGGGAGGATGAGCTTCTTCCTGATGGACAAGAGATATGATTTTGAGCCAATTATGATGGGTAGTATGATGGAAGTGAAAGAGAAAGCAGAAAACTTATCTGAACTTGATAAAGAGTTGATGGAAAGATTGAGAGAACAACTGCTGGAGGTGAATAAAAGGTATTTTGATGAGAAGATGATAGAGCAAAGACCTAAGAAAGTCACTGGTTGGGGTGTTGATCAAGATCTGAGATATGTTATAAGGTTGGATGATGGTTCAGAACTCTGTGATTCTAAATGGATGAATATCTTGGAAGCATGTACAAGAGAGAATCTGCAGGAATTGTATGATCTGAGATGCACAGTGATTAATGTAGCTGTGAATGACAGAGATAATCCTGATCAAGCTGAAAAGAGGAAGGCTGCACTAGATTGTTTGTTTTGGTTATTTGAACCATTCAGACTTCTAGATGTAAAGAATAGGAACTGTGAATCTGTGAAGGAGTGGAGATGGTATGAAAAGTGCAAGGTTTACAGTCTGAGAATCAATGATGGAGACATGGAGTATTATCTTGAAGAATGTGAGACTGATGCACTTGATATACAAAGGCTGCAGTGCATAATGAATGTCAATCTGAGGACAAGTGGTGAACCTACAAAAGCTGCAAGACTGCTAGTGAAGAAGATGAAGACTTACTTGAAGATCAGACTCACAAACTTAGCTCCTCATGTTGAGAAGTTAAGTTAGGGGGAGATTGTTGAGTCTGATGCATTACCACTGCTGAAGATCTTTTTAATTAACACTGCTGATTTTGGAGTTGTTACCACTGCTAGTTCATCTGAAGGTTACCACTGCCAGTATGTGTGTTTCCACTGAAGATCAACTTACCACTGCTCTTGGAAAGTTACCACTGCCTGTAGAAGATTACCACTGCTGATTGAAGATTAATACTGCTTTTGTCTTACCACTGCTGACAAGTTCGTGATAAGGAAAGGATTGCGATGATTGAAGATATGGACAAAATATGATTTGGTTGGAGATATTTTAGAGATTATCTTGTAAATCTAGTTTCCTTATTGTAATCTAGTAACTCGTATATATAGCTGATAGGTTTTCATTGTTAGATACGAGTTTTCATTAGCTTTTGTTTTAGAATTTTAGCCTCAAGATTGTTCTTGAAATCCCTGCAATTGAGAAGATTTGCACGTCTGTTTGTGCCTGTTCAAACAGATTGGGGCTTGTGTTTGTAATCATTAAGCTATTGGAATCAATACACATTCAGTTTATTACAAATCCATTGTTTTCTTTATATAATCAAAGTGTTATTCCGCAAACTTCTTTGATTAAGTTTTCTGATCTTGATATTTAGATCCTGTCAGTATTGATTATTAATTTGTAATAAATATAAACTACAAATAAATAAAAAACTGTAACAAAATGATAAATTTAGTGATTGGGGTAAAAATAATTAACTTTATATATAGATTGTTTTTATTTATATATTGATATTAAATTATTAAATTAAGTTGAAGATGTCTTGAAATAAACGGAAAAACTATCAATGTAAAATAAACTTTATTATTAAACTTGTGTTTAGCAATGATAGGCGAACATCATTTCACACTTTTCAAAACCATCATTCAAACTTTTATATACATCTTAATTTTTCAACTTTCTAGTTAGCCAATGTGGGATAACTTATGAAATTGTTTATGTTGAAATATAAGGTTAAGTATGGTTAATTCTGTTGAAAATAATGTTGTTTATAAATATTACCAGTTGAAAATAATGCTCCTTTTCATTAACACTGCTAAGTGTTAATATTGTTCGCAATATTAATATTGTTTTTAGTATTAGTAATGCTCTTCGCCTTAGTACTTTTGCCTATTTTTGGGGATACAAATACTCTTTGAGCCCTTATTTTCGAAACATCTCTTTTCAAAACATCTTTTTCCAAAACCTCGCTCAATGAATTGTTCAATATCCTCAATCCTTTCTTCTCCAATGACACAATCATCTTCTCCAATGTCGCAATCCGATGAGCTTCTAGGGTTTTGTGATCAACACAACATGTGTGCGATCCTTAAGAAGGTTCAAGAAACTGCAGATTTCATGAAATCATTGAGTTATTGCGCACTTGTCATTTAATGTTTGCTTTATCCATGACCCTAAAATCTACATAGCCCACATTCAAATGTTTTGGGAAACTGCCTTAATATCGCCAAAATTATACATGTTTTTAGAACACAATATCTTAGTTTTTACCTTGTTTTGGATCCCATTCACTGCGTTAAAGTGCCTAAATACTATTATTCTTCATTTTGCAGGTTTGGAAGTCACTCAGAACGAAAAGTATCAAAAATGGCCAAAAACGAGAAAATTCGAAAAACACCAAACAGATGTTTTCTCACGACGTGGGAATGCCAACACTTGTGTTTGACTTTATCAGTTTTAAGGATTTCGAGTCGCGAAATGAAGCCTGGCATTGCGAAACTTGCATGGATAATGAACCTTGGTGCACAAGACTTCTAGCATTGAATAGACCAGTACGAAATCTTATAATTTTGGAAAAGATGGTCCAAATGAGAAACTAATGTTGTAATTAATAAGTGAAGGAAAAAGTCTAAGGAATCATTTATCAACACTTAAGGTGTAACGCCCCCAGATACCCGTGACACGATATTGTCCACTTTGGGCCCAATCCAGCTGACCCGCACGGTTTTGTTCTTGGGCCGAGTCCATGCACCCAAAAGGCGTCATGCCAAGTGAGGTTATCCACACCCTTATAAGAAGTGTTTTGTTCCCCTCACCAACCAATGTGGGATGAGTTATTACACTTTTTCTTGTAACACCTTAGGCATATCCCATATCGGCCGTGGACAGGAGTGATGCTGGGTGTTATAAGTAATATCTTGGTCTTCCTAACAACAACGCGTTTTGGGCCTAATGCACGGCAGGGTCTAGGAACGCTGCAGTTAAACGTGCTAGGGTGGGAGTAGTACCAGGATGGGTGACCTCCTGGGAAGTCCTCACCAGGTCGCTAGAAACAAATCGTGAGCCAGTGGGGCAAAGCGGACAATATTGTTGTTGAGGTAGGCAGGATGTTACATAAGGGTTGCTCGTTTGTGGCTTAATGATATGTATAAACCTTATAGCTTATTCGGTCAGCTAAAGAGAAAAGTGTTCGTTTGCAACTTATTCACTTAAATGAGTTCTTATCTGCTCTGCCTAGAAATATTAGTCCAATGGGCTGAGCCCTTACTAGCTCCACATCTACTCCTTCCATTACATTTAAACCAAAGAAGCCCACTAGAATAAGCCCAACAAGTTGTTTTCTATAGAAGCTCTCAAGCTCACACCTAGAGGTGCACAGAAAATCCGGTTATCCGATTTTGCACAAAAACTATCCGAATCCGGTTTTATAAAAACCAAATTTTTTTCAAACCAGATTGGATTTTTTTCAAACCGGTTTGTTTTCAAACCGGATTTTAACCGGATTGGATCCGATGCGGTTTGACCGGATAACCGGTTTAAACCGGATTGGATCCGATCGGATTTGACCGGATAAACGGTTTAAACCGAACCGGTTTGACCGGATAACCGGTTTAAACCGAACCGGTTTCAAATCAAACCGGTAATGTCTATGTGGGCTTACTGCTGTTAGGCCTAAAATTCTAATGATAGTCTGATTACTGATAGATCAGGGCCTAATGAGTAATGAGTATTGAATAATGATAGATCATTGTGAATTGGAGCCCAAATTTTATGGGCCTGAAAGTCCAAGTGTCCAACTAAGTCAAAGAAGTCTAATACTCTAATTCAGATTATATTTCAATTGAAAAAAATCCAAGACACTTCCATCATGATCCATCCTTCCATATGTAATTCGCCGAGCCCAATTTAAAAAAAAAAATCACGGCCCACACCAATTCAGATTAGATTTCAATTGAATTTTCTGAATTTTCTAGCAAAAAAAAAAGACCCAATAGAGGACCGGTTTAGTATAAATCCGGTTAAAAAAATATCCGGTTTCAATCCGATCCGAAACCGGTTTCATCAGATATGGATTTTTTCGAAAAACCGGTTGAAATCTGAACCGGTTTCTAACAAAACCGGTATCTGACAAATCCAAAAAAAACCGGTTTAGTATAAATCCGATCCGGATCGGATAAAAATCCGGTCGTGTGCACCTCTACTCACACCTGCTACTCCAAGTTTCAAGTAGACATCTCTTGTCCTCGTTATACTATATGATGGTTCGGAATGTAATTAACTTTTAATCAAATTAAGAAAACAAAAAAACATCAAAATATAACGAATTTTGCTTTACTTTCAATTTATGCAACGGCTAATTTTGTTCTCATTTAATGTAATAAACACTAATTAATTCATCATCCTTTGTACCAATTTTACTTGATTAATGGGTTTTTGGTCTCTAAATTGGTTGATTTTGATATGACATTTTCTCATGTAATAAAGAATTATCATAATATAAGTGCACAACATAACATCAATGTCATCAATTGCTACAATATCTTATCGATCGAAATGGGTATGGAAGATATTGAAAATCGTTATTATAAGAAAGAAAAAAAAAATTAATTCACCATGATATGAAAACAAAGTTCGTTTTATTTTTACATATATACTTTGACCATATATTATGATATTCCTCTTCAGTTCGACATGATTTTATCACATGTCAGAAATAAAACATGCGATTTTCTGTGAAACATCATACATGGTAGGCCTTATCTCTGGGTTCGAATTCACACATCTTATTGCTATGACTAAAATGGAGGTTATAATTTTCTTCATTTCTGGGCTAGGAACCACAAGACGATGATCCAACAAATCCTTGAGCTCCATCTTTTCCATCGATGGAGATGATAGAACATCAATGATATTGCCCGGATGCTCTCCTTTGATCACTTCCAATGCTAGAACTCCAAAGCTATAAACATCACACTTTTCCGTTACCTTCATTGAGCAACCAAGTTCTGCAAACAATACATCATTTTAAATGTATATGTTAAGATATATGTAAACCCTTTTAAGTCTTATTCTAAAAGAGCTCCTGTAGAAAAGATGACATACTATAACAAAATCAATTTTATAAAATACCAAAAATGTTTAAATGTCGTGATAGGTTGTTTTATAGGAACAAACAATTGTGCTTCCTAAATCAGCAAACTATTAAGACATTTATAATACTGATTGTTGTCTTTGCTACAAATTCATTTGATGATCTATATCTAGCAGATATAGGAGTCCAACAAAATTGATTGATAATAAATTACCTGGTGCAAGGTATCCATAGGTTCCAGCTAGGTTACTCCAGTTAGATGACTCCGGATTCAAAATCTTGGACGTGCCAAAGTCCGACACACAAGCTTCACATTCCGCATCGAGTAAAATATTTTTGCTCGATATGTCTCGGTGAACAATGGGGGGCGAACAATCATGGTGCATATACGACAAAGCATGAGCGACGCCTTTGATAACGTTCACCCTCTTGTTCCAATCAAAAGCTTGTGCAACTTCATTGTTGTTCAAGCTTTCAGCCAAACTACCCCCTTCAAGATACTCGTAAACCAAGAGCGAGTTTTGAGCGTGCGAACAGTAACCATGAAGTTTCACGATGTTTCGATGCCTTATTCTCGTCAATGCCCTAATCTCATTCAGAAAATCATCGCGATTTACCATTTCTGAGGACGAATGAAGTCTCTTCACCGCAAATGTTTCACCCGATGCCATCTTCGCTTTGTATACACTTCCGAATCCTCCTTTTCCTATGCAATACGCTCCATTGAAGTCCTCGGTTGCCTTCACGATATGATGGTATGTCTCCCTTCCATCAAAACTAGAAATCGAAAAGAAATCTTCACGATGTTTATCTTCTTCGTCCATGGATGTCACACTCTTTCTCCGGTAAAAGATGAAAATTCCCAAAAGACCGCCAAATAAAAGTGCTCCAAGAAGAGAAACGGAAATGAAAACTGCAAATTTCTGGTTTCGGTTTGGGGTTTGAGTTTCTGATTCACATCGCTGCAATCCGTTAGCATTTCCACACAAACCTTTGTTCCCTACAAGGGAAGCATTCGTAAAGCCTTTGCTAACGGGAATGGGACCTTCTAACCGGTTATACGATAGATCAATGCTCGATAACGCGTTCATTGATCCCATGGACTTCGGAATATAACCAGAAAGTTGATTGTGAGAAAGATTGAGCATCTCCAAACTAATGAGACTTGAGAGCGAAGATGGAATCTCTCCGGTGAGCGAGTTATGACTCAGATCAAGATCAGATAAGTGAAACAATCGACCGATTTGAAGTGGGATTTCGTGAGTAAGTTTGTTACTGCTCAAGTTTAAGTGAAAGAGTTTTGAACAATTCCATAAAGAAGACGGAATCGACCCATTAAACTTGTTCATCGACAAATCAAGATACGAGAGTTCATCTAGCAATCCTAGATTCATCGGCACAACACCAGAAAGCTGGTTATTGCTTAAATAAAGGCTCACCAGGCCAGATATCCTTCCGAATTCTTCTGGTATCTCTCCAACCAATTCATTCGAAGAAAGATTAAGTAGTTCTAACTGTGGTGAGTTTCCGAAAGAAGGAGGTATGTTGCCACTGATTCTATTCCCTCCCATCTGCATCGTAGTTAAGTTTCTACACTTACTCCAGTTGTTAGAAACTTCGCCGTGAAACTTATTATCGTTGAGATTGATGTAATTGAGATGTGGATATACACCGAAGCTCTCGGAAAGATCTCCGGTGATCTGGTTTCCATCGAAACGTAACCGCCTCAAGCTTGAACAGTTGTACAAACTCTTCGGAATTCGACCTGTAAGATTATTATCACCGACTAGAAGCATCTCAAGTTTCCCCCCATTGCAGATTTTGTCCGGCACACTACCGGAAAAACTATTGTTTGTCATTTCTATTAGAACCAGGTTTAGTTTTTCTATTTCTTGTGGAATAGGACCAGAAAATTTGTTATCACTTAGAGACAATTTTTCTAAACTTTGTAGGTTACCAAATGAAGATGGAATGGAACCATTGAGTTGATTGTCCCCCAATTGCAGATTAGAAAGGGATATCAAGTTTCCTAACTCTTGTGGAATCGGACCAGAAAGCTTGTTCGAGTAGAGACGAAGAAGATAAAGAGATTTGAGTTCACCTAAAGACTTTGGAATCGGACCGCTGAGATTATTCATTTCGAGCTCCACCCATTGGAGTGAACTCAACTTGCCGATTTCTCTAGGAATTGATCCATTCAAATGATTCTCGTAGAGTATCAAGACGGTTAGCTTCTTCAGATTGACGAGAGTTGTGGGAATAGAACCCGAAAGATAGTTGCTGTTCATGTGAAGCTCTTCTAGATCAGAAAGATTTCCCATTTCATTAGGAATGGAACCCGAAATGTTATTAATATTGAGATGAATATAAGTCAATTTGGACAACTGACCCAAACAAGTAGGAATCGAACCAGAAATCGTGTTGTTATACAAAGCAAGCCCAGAAAGGGACCTCATCTGGCATATGGCTTCCGGAATCGAACCATTGATATACTGATTATCAAACAAGTGAAGGGTGGCAAGATTTCTTAACCCTCCAATTTCCGGTGGGATTATTCCGGAGAATTGATTAGAAGAAAAATCGAGATACACTAGTTTTGACAGGCGACCGATTTCCGACGGGATGATCCCAAAAAAGTAGTTTAGACTAAGTTCGAGATGCGTAAGATTTGGAAACAATGAAAATGAGAAGTGTTCTAGAGTACCGTTTAAACCAGAAGATGAAAGGTTTAACCTGCTAACGGTGCCTTCGGGATTGCAAGAAATCCCGTACCAGTTGCACGCTGGTATCGTTGTCTGATCGGTCCATGAAGGAAGTAAGATGGTGTTGTTTTGTGTATGGAGGCTTGATTTCCATTTTAGGAGAGCAGTAACTTGATCAACTGAAGAAGTGGAATTAGCAACACATAAAAGTGTAGCAAATAAGAGTGTGTTTAAGAAGGTGGCTTTCTTGATTATGATTATTAGAGATGCCATGGCTTGGCTTGTGTGTTTAATTAGTAGCAATGTTGTTTGTTGCTATTTATAAATATAGATTGTTAAAGACATTATTAATTGCTTTATTAATTAAGTCTTCCACAAATCAATCATAAATTAGTTAAGTAACCACAAATTTCCATCCCAGATTAAAAGAAGACTTGCTTTTCAAAGTCTCCTTCTTATATATACTCTATCGACTTGCTGTCCTATATATGTTCTATATTTTATTAAGAGTGAATTACATTGGTATTTGGTTTTAATATATTTTGGATTTGGTCTATAAAATAAACTATATTAATGGTCCTTAACATTTTATTTTCTTAACATTAATGGTCTTAATTTCTATTCACGTTGTTTTTCAATTTTTTACTAAAAATATTTCATACATCAATCACAAATCAAATTAATTGACTGATATTTATTTAAAAACTATTAAATTCATTAGAAAATCTTAAGTTTAAAGGAAACAAAAAAAAAAAAAATATAAATTCACGTACCTTTTAGGTTGGGGAATTGAAATATGCCATGAAAATACTGAAAATTAAATTTGGTTTAGTATGTGATTATTAATATATAGTCAATTAAAATAACAACATAAAGAATTATAAGTTATGATTAAAAACAATGATTATTCAAAGAGTCAAAAAAATAATTACTACAACGAATTATTAGGTTTATACGACACTAAAAAAGGTATGCATCCTAACAAATCCGTTTTTTTTATAAAAACTTTGTTTTTGTAGGAAACTTTCTTAAATAGTTATAAGTGTCCAAATATTTTGTGAAGGCATGAAAGAATGATTTGTAAACTTATTGCAATGCCTTTAAATAAAATGATTTGTTTTTTGGTCCTATAATTTATGTCCTCTTAAATTGTTTATTAGGATGCTTAATTTTGGTGTTATATAAACCTAATTTTATTGCACTATTGTCTTCCTTAATTGTTTGAATAATCAATGTTTTTTAAATTAATTTATAGTCTTCATTTTGTTGTTATTTTAAATATTTGTACTTTGACTATATATTAATAATTTCATATTAACCTAATTAAACTTAATTTTTGACATATGTATTTATATTTTAAACTAGCGGTTTTTAAGGCCAATTTTAATCAGTTTAACATTTTTGTTAAAAAAATATATAAAAATATTTGTTCAATATATAATTTAATTTAATAAATTTGATGGAAAACTTATATAAAGTAATTTTTAGAGAAGATTACCTTTTGATACCTATAATTGTTCAAGCTAACATTTTGGTACTTAGAGCATCTTCAACAGCATTGCTAAAAAAATTTCTAAAATAGAGAAAAGAAGTTAAAATCTCTAAAACCATTTTCTATCATCTCCAACAGTTTTGTTATTTTAGAGAATCAATCATTATTTTTATTATTAAAATATTCAATATATTTAGTATTTCAATAAAAAAAATTAACCAACTTTTAAATAATTGGTGGAATGGATTAAAAAGTAGTTTTTCTCTCCTCATATAGAGATTTTAGAGAAATCTTTAAACTTAGAGAAAACTAAAACTTTTTCTATTTTAACAATCCATTTAGAGTAAAAATCACCTGTCTTAGCATATCCTATACCAAGCCTGTCCACGAATGAGATCATGCCAACTCATCATGTTTCAAATAATATTTTATTAACTATTGAAAGTAGTTAATAGAGAAATTAAAGACTCCGTCAAAATCTTTCTCTCTCCACTCTCCACTTTTATTTATCCACTTTCTCAATTTCATATATATATATATATATGTTTGAATTTCCTTTCATATTTTTTTAATTAATTTTCATTTATTTTATATAAAATAATTTGATATATAATCGAACTACATATAATATCGACGACACGATTATAATAACGTAACTTGTTAAAATTTAAACGTATTTTTTAAACATATTTTGATGAATAACATTTTTAGCCCTTTTACCATTTTTGAGTAAATATATAATCGTAATATATATGGTATAGAATAAGATAATTAGATAAAAAATATTCAATATTCGGCCCATTTCGAACGTGTCGACGATACGATTATAATAACGTAATTTGTTTAAATTGAAATGCATTTTCTAACATATTTTAGCAGGTATACGATATATGGCTAAAACGTGAAATAAATTATAAGAAATTAAAAGGTATAAAGTGAATAAAGATTATAAATCTAAAGAAATAAAATGTAATTTTCATATTAAAATAATATTAAATATTGTTCATAATGAAAAATAATATTAAAATATTTGATCAATTGCTATGACAACCGTTAGTATTATATATTAATAAAATACAATATAGGAAATTATTTTATATAAAATAAATGAAAAACAAATTAAAAAATAAGAAAGAAATACTATTATCTATACTATATTATAAAAGAAATAACTCAAAATTGCAGTTATTTTGTTCAACATTAACTGTTTTACACAGTACTACTTTTTTTGCCTAATGTACAACATCCTATTGCACCATACCTTCTCCTGCATTCCCTTATACCTCCCACGTTCTCCCCAATTCCTCTCCCCACGTCCATGAAACAAAGATCAATCGACAAATATCAAATCTATACTATCAAATTCTATTTCAGTTTTCATATCAAATTCTATCTCGTAAACGTGGAATTGCTTTCAGTTTCATATCAAATTCGATTTCAGGTATGTGTTCTTCGCTTGATTCTTCTTCAATCATGCTGAAATCAAAATCAATTGTAGGTCGATTTTTTTTTTATAAACTTCATATCAATCACGATTCAACTCAATTGAAATCGATGCAGGTATGCTTTTTTCGGTCGAAAATTGAACGTCTTCTTCACTGCATTTCCAGGTATGTCTTTTTTCTTTGTTTTGTTTTGCTTCGTATTCTTAGGGTTTTCTTTTTCATCTACCACAGGAAGGTAAGTACGTATTGAACAGTGGAGATTGTTTTTCTGCTATTCAATCCACGTGAAGTTAAAGTTTTAAAGGTGGAGCTTGATATCGATATAATTGATGCATTTATGCAAATATGCTTTGACCTTCTATTGTTCCTTTATTTTTAGTTGATTTTAGTTTAAAATTGTTGGTGGTTTATAGACTTGTTTGTTTCTAGGGAAGATTTTGGATTTGGGTGCAGGAATCTTCAATCTAAAAAGTTGATTTTAGCATTATGATGTTTTCTTTTTCTGGTTGTATAGATATGTATGTATTGGCTTATAAATGTTTGCCTTTGCTTGAAGCTAATTTAGTTTTGCTTTTGTCAATTGAACTTGAGCTTCATGAGGGAACTTCATACAATTTGAATTATTGACGAAGAGTCGAGAAAAGTGTTACAGAAGATGAGAAGAGGCAACTTTGGGTTTTTTCTACCTAAAATTTAGGTGAAATATCACAATTTTCAAAAGTAGAATCAAGGGCTAAAATCAAAAAGAAAATAAGGTTTGTGGCAAAAGAGAAAAAAAGAAAAAAACCAAAGTGATAGTATTTCTGTCTTTCTGATAGGTTGGGAGCAATATAGATCCGTTAAGTAAAGTTAAAAACATGAAAAGGCTTAGGTTTCAATGTGTATCATACATGTTTAGCAAACGAATAATGGACTAACTTCTTTCTTTGATTGGTTTGGTGTTAGACTTGTATATACAGACATATGCACCCCCTCCTATATTATATTATTATCAACTTCTTAGAATCTTTGAAGTCTGAACCACAGCGTCCAAACCAACATTCCATTACCTTAAGTATAGTGTAAGTGATAAATGTTGTTTCCGTTTATCAGTCAAGTTGGAACAATTGTCTCTTAATATGATGACGTCGTGTTCCTTTTATTCATATGAGTGTCATCAGAACATCAACTAATACATAATCCTTGTTTTGTATATTGTGATGTTTGCTGTCATCGTTGCCTTTTCACACATACTCTTGTTATTTTATTCTCATGGTTGGATGAATTGTTCTTTCTTCTTTGCAGTGGTCATGGGCCAAATTGCTCATCAGATGTATCATGGGATTGGATGGATTGTGGGTTAAGAGGTTTGAAGATGGTCTACTTTGGTTTTTTGATGATCTATTTAGTTCTTGTGGTTTCAATTATGTTTTCGAGTTCATAGTTTTGAAGTTTTTGTTTTTGTTTTTGTTACTTGCATACCATGTCTTTGTTGAAAATCTCAAAGAAGATATTCATTTCTTGTAACCCACTTTGTACAACTATCTAATTGAAAGTTGAATTTACGTGTTTGCTTGCCATCTATATGCCTATATAAACATACTTCATGTTCTATGAATCTAACGCTTTTGATATTTGCAAAATAGATTATTGGGCCTTGTGAGTTTTTCGAGGAAAAGCAAGTTGGAGGTGAACAATTCAACATATTTAGTGGATATCTTTCAAGGTAAGCTTCTGTATATTCCTCCTGGTTCCTTATGGTTTTATTTACCTCCTGGTTCTATCAAACAAGTTTTGAGGAAAGAGCATTCATATTGCTTTGTAATTTGGAACAACAGAGTTTTACACCTCTTTTCCCCTATTTTTGAAATCCGACTCATATTGCTTTGTAAATTGGATCACAATAGTCTTTATACGAGAGCATTTATGATCTACTATTTATTCGGATGTCTATATATGCAAACTTGCAAAGCTTTTATTGTTGTAATGTAGAATCTTTGAGAACATCTAATCCCCTCTATCCATTAAATACATGCTCTTTGTTCTAAAATGAGCTGTGTTCAATTGCATAGACAGATGTTTTAAAAGCCATACCTTCATCCTTCTGTAGCTTCTTGTCCATGTTGCTATTGTGGGCACATAGCTATTTTGGGTAAAGGGAAAGGTTTAAGACATCAACCATTAAATGAGTTGTTAAGATCTTCATGGTTTTTGCATGCAAAAAAGAGAGAATGAGGTAGAGCTTAGGCCGCTAATGCTAGAAGCTTAGAGTGTTGGGTCATAGAATTAATGAGTTGAACTTGCAGCCACATGAGTTATTAATACTGCGAGAATATGTACCACCATAATCTTTGGATGTAGAAAACTACAGCAACTTTAACAATATATTATAACTGGTTGATAATTAAGTTTGCAGGACAACTTTTGATTTCATTTCCATGTTGCATAAAAATTTTCATGCTTTAAATCAATCGTAGGTGTCTTTTACCAAATGCCTACCAGGTAAGTTCTTACAAACATCATTTACCTTATTGATTGAATATGACAAGAACCATGAAGCTTTTTGGGTGAAAGGCAAGGTAAGGATCCAGTGTCTTACCCGGTAAGTGTGAGAAATGACTCTTATCCGGTAAAGGCTTACCCGGTTTAAAATGCTTACTAACAATCCATTTTCATAGCTGAGAAAGTTACATGATAAAGTAATTAAGGGTGATATCTCTTTCCGGTAAAAGCTTACCCTGTAAGAGTTTGGTAGATGGCCCCTTTTATGTAGATTGAAATGAATCTTTAAGAGAACTTAATAACTCAAAATAATGGAAGGTTTATATGTGGAGCTTACTGCAATTATTATGAGTTGGAATATTGTATGTTGCTTCTAAAGAATCTCTCTTTCTCTTGGATCAGATGATCACGTCCAACTGAAATTGCCAATTACGATTTTGGCAAGCCAATGGATTTCTTAGAAAGGTAATCCTGTTTGAAAGTATAATACTCTAATTATTTTCTTTTTAGGTTCACCATCCATTGTTCACACTTTTTCTGGGACTGCCCTTTCTCTTTATTTGTCCTAATTTTCCCACTCCTATGTCTGCTCATTTGATTCATTTGTTGGTTTGCATAGTCAATGGATTCTTTAGATCAGATTTGAAGTTATTGTGCTTCATCTGTTCTTTACAGAGCTAAATTTGGGTTTTTATCAAATTCTAATTTCCTTGTTCATAAAGAAACAGTATGCTTTATGGTTGCATCAAATCAGATTAACAGGACCTTGATTGGGGTGAGGATTGAAGATAAATAGGTAGAAATTTGGAGAATGGTTCCTATTTATGGTTACATCAAATCAGAACTTTATGTAATTCTTTTACATTGTTACTCTTTTCGATTGTTTAGGGCGAAATGAACGTCGAAAAACTAGATGATGCACTGCTTTCTAAATCCTATATTCCCATTGGTTGTATTAAGCTGTAAACATCTGAGCATACCTTAAACAGGTTTCATGTTACTATACATTCAATTGTTGTTTCCCTATGGTTTACAATAAAATTTTATGTTCCGCTGCATTGCAGCGGGTAATCAACTACATAGGTCCCTACAATGCGAAAACTGCATCTCATTTAGAGTTGGAACATGACAATGAGCGAAATCTAAGGATGTACAATCTTATTGGATTTAATATTGACGCCAAGCTCGAGACAAGAGAAGTGGTATTAGTTTATCTTAAAAAGTTTCCTACGTCATCTTGGTTATTTATTTATATATATCTTCTCATTCAGGAATTTGTTGTTTTTTGCAGCTTTCTCGAGCATCTCTTCTTGCTGATCTGGTAAGATCAAGTTTCTCTGTTTTCCGCTTTTATAGTAAAAAATGTTGCATTTATTTGGAGATAGGAGACTAGATAGTAAAGACTTGAATATGCCTAAATTATCTTCAGCATCTTCCGTACCAGAAGTACATCTGTCTCAGTACATTTCCGCCTGGGAAAAAGTAGCTACCTTAAGACTACTGCAACAGGTAAATAATCGTTTTTTTTTTTATATTCTCTGTAGTTTGGTGTAATTATTTGTTTGCTTAATTTTTTCCCCTTTCCAAGTCTCTCAAGTGTATCAGACAATGAAAGTTGAGACTCTATCAAGAATGGTTCCTTTCTTTGACTTCCCGTCTGTGGAGAGAATTTCTGTTGATGCTGTCAAACATAATTTCATTGCGATGAAAGTTGACCATATGAAGGGTGCAGTTATATTTGGTGACTTGATTAGTTTATTTAATTTTGTTTTTTATTCATTCTTTAGACTATAAGGGGCCATTTGTTTTTTAAAAGTTACCTCTTAAAACCTCTTAAGTCTGAACATTAAGAGGTTTGTAGACTTAAGAGCTTTTGTTTTATTTTTAAGAAAAGGCCAGAAAATCTCCCACCGTCCTCTGCAATTTTAAGTGGTGCACGATCCATCTCTTATTTTTTAGATGTGAATTTAGACTTCAGACTTCAGACCTCTTAAATAATAAATGACACCTAAATAATAATATTAATATCTTCTTTTGTTTCCAGGGTTTTGAATCGGACATCCTACAGGATCACCTCAGTGTTTTGGCTGTAAACTTGAATAAGTCAAGGTCAATGATATATCCATCTCAAATAAAAGCATCAAAGTTGAGTGCTATGCTGCCAAGTTTGGCGGATATTGTAGATAAAGAGCACAAAAAGCTTCTTGCTCGGAAATCTATTATTGAGAAACGCAAGGAGGAACAGGAACGTCACCTACTTGAGATGGTATGTATATTCACACTATCCTTATACCTTTGGGTTTTATTTTTATTTTTAAATAACTCTTTTTTTGCTTCTAGGAACGAGAAGAGGAGACAAAGACTAAAGCTTCAGAAGAAAACTGAAGAGGCAGAACAGAAAAGACTTGCAACTGAATTTGAGGAAAGGAAGCACCAACGCATTCTTAGGTAGATTGAAGAACGTGAGCGTGAAGAAGCACAAGCTTTACTAAATGATGTTGAAAAGCGTATTAAAAAGAAAGGAAAGAAGCCACTCATTGAGGGGGTGAGTGATATTTCTATTTTGAAAATTCTTTCCCATTGTTAAAAATCCCTTGACTGAGAGTTTGACCAAAATTCTTTTGCAGGAGAAAGTGACGAAGCAAACTTTGATGGAGTTGGCGCTACAGGAGCAAGTTAGAAAGAGGCAGGAAATGGAAAAGAAAATGCAAAAGCTAATTAAAACTATGGATCACTTTGAAAGAGCAAAGAGGGAAGAGGCAGCACCTTTGATTGGAGCGGCATTTCAAAGACGTTTAGCTGAAGAGAAACTGCTTCACGAACGTGAACAGCAGGTATTATGTTTGAACTCATTTTGCCATTTGAACTCATTTTAATTGTGAGTATTAGTTAGATTAATTATCTTTAATCTATTGCAGCTTGAGGTTGAACTCATACGTAGATGTGTGGCTGAGATTCCTCCTCACGTTCACAACCAAATTTTAGTTCACATTTGAACCGGACCCTATACATACATACATATATATTGTGTCCTTTGACTTGAATGTTGAGGAGTCTCTTGTTATAGGTTTAGTACGACCATATATGTTTGCTTGGTCCATCCTTTCTAAAGGTTTAGGTGGTTCTACAATTGGTTTAATCATTGCAGATGGAGAAGGTTTTTAAATGGTGTAGATTTGGGATGATTGAAATACAAGTTTGGATTACATCCCTAGCTAATCGCATAGTAATTAGATGGTTTGGTATGGAAAAATTGTGCAGGTTATGTATGCCCTTTGTAGCAAGAATTTCTGGATCCATGGTGTGGACTATGCTATGTTTGCGGTTGGATATGATTTGTCTTTAAAGATGTTGCGCTCTCAGGCGTCATACATTTGAATGCTTTCGAGGAAATTTTGGCGGTGGTTTCAGATTTGGATTGTTTCAGTGACTTTTGTTGCCTGCTGGGAGTTCATATCCGCTTTTATCGAGAATCGTTGAGTGTCAAGCTATAAGTGGAAATTGTTTTATATTTGGGTTAAGAGTATGAACCATTGCCTTTGGTATATGGATTAGTGGGGTTAAGCTAGCATAGGTTTTAATATCAAAAGAATGTGGTGTGCTCTGGATAATAGAGAGATCCAACATGTGTTTTTTTTATATATATTTTAGTATTTGGTGTCAGTTAGGCTTTTAAATTTTTGGGTAGGAGTTATTTCTTGTAAAGATGAATAAGTTTTCTTCAAATTTTGTATGTTTTATTTTCTAATAAAGTTTTCCTTCTCTTTTATTTTCTTAAAAGAAAAATTTGTACTTCAGGGAATAGGTATGAAATGATAGAGGTTGTTACTTATAAATAAAGTAATTTGTTAAGCAATATTTTAAATTTTCATTTATTTGGTATTCAATTCATAATTCCAGGTACACTTGGTGACTTAAAGAATTTTTGATTTTATTAACAACCACTTTCATTGACTTTATATTCTCGATTTACAAAGAGACTCTTAGAGTATCCATAGTGGTGAAACTTCCAAAACCTCACTTACCATATTTTTTCCTATCGCGTTATTGCCATCTTAATAAACCAAGAACTTTCTTAAAACTCTACAATGGAGGTTCTTACAAAAACCTCACTTTCCATTTATTATTTATAATATAATTTTTATTTATGTAAATTATTATATAATAGAAAATGAAACTATTGCAAGAACCTATGACTATGCAAGAACATGTGTCTCACAATGAAGGTTCTTGTAAAAACCGCATGAAGAACCTCCATTGTAGATGCTCTTAGTGCAATAACTTTATATTATTGATTTAAAAAAAACGATTATATCCTATTACAATAACTTTATATTCTTCATTTATAAAAATATGTTAATATCCTGCTGCATTGCAGGGGGTATACTATTGCCATAAGTTTTCACACCCGCCGATGCGGCGGGTAGGATTTACTAGTATATAACAAAGTGGAGAGTGGAAAGAGAGAAAGATTGTAACGGAGCCTTTAATTCCGTTAACTGCTTTTAATAGTTAATAAAATGCTATTTAATATATGATGAGTTGGCATGATCTCATTCGTGGACAGGCTTGGTACAGGATATGCTAAGACAGGTGATTTTTACTCTCCATTTAGCAATGCTGTTGAAGCATTTTAGAAGAAAAAAATTCAATTTTTTCTATTTTAGCAATGCTGTTGGAGATGCTCTTATAATTTGCTTAAAGACATGTTAACTTTCATAAGAGTTGCAAACTAACATTATTAAGTGGGGGATATGACTATTAACATAGATAATTGGTTTTAGGGAGCAAATGCAAAGTTTGAGTAAACCACAAGAATCATCATTGTAATTCCCTCTTTTATCAATAGTTGATTAATTGATTAAAAGTGGATGCCTAACGTTGTGTTGTCAACTATGGTCTCAACCGTATCAATGGTTGAAATCACTTTTCTACTTCGTATTTTTTTAGCATTTTTCATTTGAAAAAAAAAAGTGAAAATGGAGAAATTGCGTTGGTCCATTTTTTGTTAACACGCTTAACACACATTCTCTGGTTAACAAATGAACTTCTCTCTCTCTCTCTCTCTCTCTCTCTCTCTCTCTCTCTCTCTCTCTCCCCCTCTTTATATATATATATATATATATGAAGCGATCAATACAAACCATTCTTTTTTTCAAAAGGCATAGCGGCATCGAACCAACGGACGACTACCACAAACTCATGCACACACACCTTCCCGGTGGTATTGGGCATCCACATGCAGCCCACTAATCCGTCGTTGTCCTGGGCCAGCTTACTAGACCTAGAGCCCAACTACAGTCTTTGACTGGGTTGGGGGGGGGGGGGAGCCCAGCCTATGACTGGACCTAAGGAGTGGGTACTCCTCATGCCTTCAAATTGACTTTCATTGGGATCGAACCCTTGTAGACTAGGATTCCATCCACAGCCTACCCAAGGATGTTACCACCCTTAGGATGACCAACTGAGTTAGACATGATTTGTCAATACAAATCGTGCAAACCGTCGATTTCACTGGTTAAATCAATGAAATTGATTCATAAACTGTTTAATATGATGAAGTTATATTATTCAATTACTTTTATGATAAAATTGTTTCCATGTAGTTTTCATTCCGATGAAATTGTTTCATGTATTTTATTGTCATGAAACCTATCAAGAAAAGAATTGTATGAAACATTTTCATCAAATTAAAACAATTATATATTATTTTTTATTGATTTAACCAATGATTCGACGGTTTGCACAATTTATATTATAAAAGTGATTTGTAAATGAACTCTCCCCTATATATATGCGTATGCGTGTATGTGTGTGCACGCACAACTAGGTTTCTAAAAAAATGATAAGGGATTACTTTCAATTCTATTCATTTTGAGAATAAATGATCAAATCCTTATTTCAAGAAATGTTAGTGATTTCAATTTCATTTCTTAGTTAACCATACATTACAATAAAATTCGGTCAAATATCCATTACAATTATGTGAAACCAAACGCCTTTAGTAAGAGGTTGAGATTGAAAATAAGAGGAGATAAGGAGAATAAGAGGTTGAGATTGAGATGAAGATGGATAGATTGAGATTGATATATATATATATATATATATAGGTAAATGAAAAAAAATAAAAAAAATAAAAAGAAAAACTAGCCGTTTGGAGCCATTGGAGGGGGGTGGGTGGGGGTGGGGGGTTGAGGGTGAAGCCAATGGCATGGGGCTGTTGTACCGCCCTCAATGCCGGTCACCTTCGGCGGTGTTGTCAAGGTACCGATCGGTACCGGCTCCCCGACCGTCTCCTTATCACCCCGGCTAAGGATGGTCTAATAGTATAACTAATTAATCATGGGGCCAGCTAAGGACACAAATTAATTGGGCCTGGTAATTTCCTTGGGCCGAAGTTGTTTCCTTTTCTAATTAAATAATTATACTTTTGCATGCAACAAGATATGAACAAGCTCAAGCTTTTACCAAGATACGACTGAATTTGCAAAAACCCCAGACACAGATTGTAGTTATTGAATTTCAAAAAGAGATTTTTATTCACTTAAATCACGAATCGGACAAGTTAGATAAGATTGGAGTGGAGCAACCTTGTAAAATGTCAAATATCTCTTTTTTGTTTTTTCGCTCCAACTCATTCCGAACAAAAATTCTGGGTGTTACATTGGGTTTCCGATTGGTCCTGATGGATCTTGACTGGTCTCGATGGGTGTTGGGATACAGCAATGAAGAACGTGGTGCTTTATGATGTTGAAGGAAGTACTAGAGAAGGTGATGTCGACTTATGGATTTATGGTAACTTCCCCATTCCATCACCGGCAAATCCAACCCTTCCCCAACGTTCCATCACCGACGAATCCAACCCGCCCCTTTCATCATTAGCGAATCCACCCCGTTCCATCACCGGTGAACACCATGGCTTTCTTCTTAACTCCATTTTTTATTTAACGAACCCGAAGAGGAACTCGATTTGGTGATTCCTTATCATTTTCTAAAAACAAACCCATCTCATTAGGGGGAAAACGCACATCTCAGACGTGCAGCAACCTACTTCCTTGTTCTCTAATTTTAAATAACATATGATTCACGTACAAAATCATATGTGATTCACGACACTTACCTGCAACTTAAGTTGCGAAAAATTAGTCCACGTCCATTTAGTGGCGAATCATATAGGATTTTGTACATAAAATAAGTTTTCGTCTTTTCTTAAAAAATTATCGTTCCCGTTTGAAACTCTTTCTATACATATATATAGTTTATTTTGCAAATCATTCTTAGAATACAAACCTACAAACCGTCGATTTTATCGATTAAATTAATGATTTTTTTCTAAGACTGTTTATTTGATAAAAATGTTTCATATAATTCTTTTCTTGATAAAAATTATTTTATAGATTTGTGTTTTTTTATGTAAAAATGAAACTGATTCATCAAAAAAAAAAAAATACATGAAACAATTTTATCAAAAATAAAAATACATGAAACAATTTAATTTTTACATAAAAAACACAAAAATATGAAAAAAATTGGTAAAAAAAATAAAATTACATAATAAAGTTTCATTTTATTAAACTATTTTATGAACCAATTTCATTAGTTTAACCAATAAAATCCACAATTTACACGGTTTGTATTTTAAAATTAAGTTCAAACAAGAACCAATGCATTTTGTAGAAACAAATGTACAACTTTGAACTACATGTGATGTGGGCTCATGTGGGACCAACCCACTAACTAAATCATATATGATTTATTTAATGGGTGAGTTCCACATGTAGCTCAAATCTTGTTCCTTTGTTCCTACAAATAGGGGGTGGTTCTTGTATGAACTTCTCTCTTGTATTTTAAGGGTGGTTTGTATTTGATCGCTCGCCTATATATATATATATATATATATATATATATATATAAACCAAAAGGTCTAGTGTAGCACTGATTTGCCGTCTTTAGAAAACAATAGTGTGTGTGTGTGTTGGGGCAGAGGTAGGATTCTAGTTTAGGGGCTAGAAGAGGTCAAACAAAATTGATTTAACTTGTCTATTTAAGGTACTTAAACAAAATATTAATGCGATTGTAAGTATGGAAAGACTTTGAGAAGAAATTTGAGATGTTAGAGCATCAACAAACCACAATGGTGCAATCTCTAAGAACCCCACTTGCCATATTTTTTCCCGCCACATTATTGTCACATCAATAAATGAAGAAATCCCTTAAAACTCTACAATTGAGATTCTTACAAAAACCTCACCACGCTTTTCTTATTTATGATATAATTTTTATTTATGTAAATTAGTATATAACAAAAAAGGAAAGTATCTGGGTTTCTGTTCAAGCACATGGGTTCTATAAAGAACTTTTGACTAGGCAAGAATCTATGTCCCACAGTAAAGGTTCTTGTAAAAACTCCAAGAAAAATCTCAAGAAAAACCTTTATTCTGAATGCTCTTATGAGTATGTAGATAAAAAAATCAAAAAATATTGTAGATTTTTTATGTTTGTAAAATTTTAAAAATGAAATATTTTTATATTATAATGTTAGTTGAAGTTCAAAATATATTTGCATCATCCTTTTAATAATTCCACACTTCGCCTTTCAAAAAGAATATTTGCATCGTCAAATTAATTGTTATTTCACATAGTTATTACTATAACGTAATTATAAATATCAATATTGTATATCAACACAAAATAAATCTCATAACCCCTTGACCAAAAATCATACAAAACTCTATTAAATTTTAAATTTGTACATTAATATTAATACCAAAAATTAGTTTACATTGACTTTGAAATAAATCTGTTCTCATCTTTGTGAACATAAATAAATAAAAATATTAATAATAATAAAAAAGTAAATATCAAAACTTTCAAAATAGATTTTCTTCAATAATTTGAATTTGGGACACTTTGATACAAAGAGGACGCACTTAACCACCAAGAGATCTCAAGGTTGTTTGTTGTAAGTTCCTATATCTAGTTATTAAAGATAACGCCATAGAGGAGGTTCAGCACCAACCAACCCCCTGCTAGCTACGCCTATGTGCGTGTGCACATCGATGCTTCATGCAATTTCAAGATTAACGTCCACTAAAGAGGTCATATGGTTCTCACCAAACCTTGTATTCCTACCTAAGACACCTTGTATTCCTACCAAACCTTGTCGGGTTTACTTTATGACGCTAGCTAGTTAGATCGTTGTAATTTTCAAATATAATTATTTTTTTTCAATATACCTACCAATATTTTTTTAATCTTAATTTCATCCCTCATTTAATATGTACGCCACCATTTTTCAAACTATCATTTCTTCTCCGAAGGAGAATAACCAATCCCGATAATATCCAAGACACTAACATACGAACAAGGTTTGACCCATGAACCGGCCCTATGGACCAACCCATGAACTCGCCCCTGAACCGGCTCTATGGACAGGCCCAAGAGCTTGGTACCGTAGAAGTTATCCCCCGCACGACTCAAACCTTGGCTAACCAATGATACCATCCAAGGAAGACACAAGGATGTTACCTCCAACTCCAAATACTAGATTAGACCTTCAATTCTTTGGTTATACATATATTTTATATACAGATTTTTCGTCTTATACCATATGACTCACATCTTTGAAAATGTCAAGGCATTGCCGACTACTAATTATTTATAAAACTTGAGACTTGGCCTTACGTTCAATGTCATCTAGAAATTTGGTACTTAGGTCCTACAAAATGCGGTTCACACAAAGCTTAAACTATACAAATCTAGTTTATTGGTCAAAGTCACCAACAAACTTGTTTTTTCGACGAAGGCTTAGAAGCAGGAAGTTGCATTCACCTTAGGAAATGGCTTCTTATATACATACATCATCTATATTTTATATTCTCTTAATAGCTGATTATTAAAACAATAATTTATTAAAAAAAGTCATTATATATATAATAATAATAATGGAGTAAATTTAAAATTTGGTTCCTATGGTTTGCAAAAAATTACGATCGTGGTCCTTGAACCCTAATTTTCATGATGCGGGTATCTGAGGATTCAATTTGGTTACGATGGAGGTCTCTGCCAATAACGTCCGTTAAATACCTCCGTTAGGTCAAGGGTATTTTGGTCATTTTCGTAGTTTCTTATTATTTTCTTTTTCCGTCTTCTTCAATCTAATACCACTAATACCAACCACCACCACCAGCAACCAACCACCCACCACCACCTTCTTCAACCCAATACCATCAACACCCACCACTACCAGCACTCACACCCACCACCACCACTACCATCTTCTTCAACACAATACCACCAACACCCACCACCACCAACACCGACACCCACCACCAACACCACCAACCAACCACCCACCACCCACCACCAAAGTTCACACATCTGATCAACAACTCCTTGGAAAAACCCCAAAATTCATCCCAACACAGATCTAATTCAACTCCTTGGATGAGGAAATTAAGCCACCGTGGTTGTAGCTTTGGGTTCGGGAAAGTTCTACGGAAGCAGCCTTCCAAGACCACGGATCTACACCGACCTCAAGTATAACTCCGAGCGCGTCGACCCGCCGGTCTCCGTCCTCGACCCCTTAATGTCGTGGGCGGAGGAATCCCACTGGTCCATGGGCGGCCTCAGCTTCAATTGCCACCGCCTCCAAGGCCGTATCAAAGTAAGCGTCGAGAAGCTTTGAAACCAGATCGAGAAATCCATCAGAGTTTGAGCGATGGCCATGCATGGCCGGCGCCGATGGCCAACAAACGGAAGAGGCGTTACGTGGGATTGGTTGACGAAGATGACGGTGGTGGAGAGGATGATGCTCAGGCGAGAAAGTGGCCGGTGAGGAAGCTTTCCGATGAGTTTGAGCGTCTTGCAGGTGTGAAGAATAGTCCGACGAGCAGCTCCGATGAGATGGGAACGGTGGCTTCACGGACTCATGGCCGGAAAATGGTGGCGGAGGAGGTGGTGAAGACGGCGGCGAAGGGTGGTAAGTGGTGGGTCTCCTTGACCAAAATACCCTTGACCTAACGGATATATTTAACGGATGTTAGTGGAAGGGACCTCCATCGTAACCAAATTGAATCCTTACGGACCCGCATCATGAAATTTAGGGTTCAGAGACCACGATCGTAATTTTTTGCAAACTACAGGGACCAAATTTGTAATTTACTCTTAATAATGATATATTGATAATCTGTTAATATGCATTAATTTCATTAAGAAAAGTATCGAAGGAAAGGATAAGTATGAAATCGATGACTTTTTTTCTCCTAAGTCTATAAAACATTATATAACAGAGAATTAGATGTCATTTTAATCACGAAAATAATAAGATAGGAAAACACAAGAAGTAGCAAATGGATAAAGCCTTTTTCTTGGTTTTTTGTTGTATTCTCTTGGTTACAAGGCCATTCGTAGTTGCAACAGAAGAATTCTCGTCCACAAGATATCATGGTATGTATAGATATATCATTTTGTAATTTTATTTATTTCTGTAAACACTGAAATCATTCCATTCTATAGTTGAATAAATTAAAAACACACGCGTATAGGGTCAGTTTAAATGAGAACTTGTTTCTTATTGTGAACGTAAGGACAACCGAGAGCGCGCTACGTCGCATATTCAGTTTGAATAATCATGTATTATTCAGACTGAATAATACTAAATGCAATATTATGCAGTTTGAATAATACTTAATGTTGTATTATTTAGTCTGAATATCCCACGTGGTGCGCTCTCGGTTGTCTTCATGTATATATATATATATATATATATATATAGAGAGAGAGAGAGAGAGAGAGAGAAGAGGAAGAGAGTCGGGTTCAAACGAGAACAATACTTATTTAAAAGAACACTACCCGAACCAACAAATTACATATGATTTTGTATTAACTTTCAAAAAAAGCCACGCGAGCGACTTTGGAGCGACTTGTAAAGTTGTATGAATCATATATGATTTTGTTGGTTCTCGTATTCTATTAAATATATATTGTTTTTGTTTGATCAACTCTCTCTCTCTCTCTCTTGCTTTATATATATATATATATATATATATATATATATAGGGGTGGGTTCAAATGTGAACCACCTTTTGGTTGTGAACGTGAGGACAACCGAAAGCGTGACACGTGGCGGATGACTAGGCGCCACATCAGGTCCACGACGGATGACTAGGCGCGATTCATGGGAGGGCATTGAATTAAATGGGGGGACCACACTCAAAGCCGCCACGTGTCGCGCTCTCGGTTGTCCTCACGTTCACAACCAAAAAGTGGTTCACATTTGAACTTTCCTCTCTCTCTCTCTCTCTCTATATATATATATATATATATATATAGAGAGAGAGAGAGAGAGAGAGAAGGTTAAAATGAGAAATGGTAAAAAAATGTGAAATAGAGAAATGATCTGACCCATTAATATGGTTGAGATCAAGGTTGAAAAATCAAACATTGCGGCTTTGACCGGCCGCTATATTTGAGTAGTCAAAATTCACATGTATGCGCAAGATCGATGAGTGTTTTCGTAATTGTTACAAATAGGCCGAAAACGGGGTCATATATGTGTAATTCATATACGTTCATATATGAATCTTTTTATTTCATATACACGTTCATATATGAATCCATGTATGTTCATATACGCTTTTATTATATGAATATGTGTATTTCATCATATATGAATTTGAGTAATCCATATACGTTCATATATGAATTACACATATTCATGAATCTATGAATATGTTTGTCAACTATTTGTAAAATTATGAAAATACCATTCCGTGTGATACAGCTTGCAGGAGAATTTATCCCGTGCTTCGCGGTCCACGCTGTGATTTTTAACCAGATGAACGACTAAGATCGCTTCTCAACTTCTCTAATTTTTAGCACTTTTCATTTGAACCAAACACTATAGGGGAACGATCATTTGCAAACCTCCTCATCACCTTTGATTTTAAAATGGATGGTGAAGATTATATATATAGGATTGGGTTCTGTGAGAAGTTAAGTTAACATGAAACATGTGAAAAGTGGTTATCAACCATTGGATGCACATTAAGATAAGATGCACTGATCAATTCTCTTCTTAAATGCAATTCATGTAAGGTATGAGATTAAAAGTTATCAATGGTTCACATTCAATTCTCACGTTAACTTAACTTCTCACACGGTTTTTCGCTTATAGGATCTGAATCGTATATAAAATTTTTTGACGAAAATAAAAATTCTTTTTAAAAACTCTAGAGAAACTTTAAATGTAAACGAAAAAAAATCTTTCTTAAGGTCATTTATGTTAATGGGAAAAACTTTTTCCATTTTGCATATCATACATCTCAAATGATTATGGAGATGATTCTGCCATTTAATTAATTAATTCTTTCATATATGATACAATACTTTTGAAGGTAATGTACTAGTTAGTGAACCATTTATATTCCTTGTTATAAATATTTATAATTAAGAAGTTGTAAAGGTATTGCTGTAGGCCATCTTGGGATCCATGACAAAGCGACTTATAGAAGGTTTGGTAAGCCACATTTTGTCTCGAGAGCAACAACAAGTTTTAATCCTGGACCAGATCGCGGTGTACATAATTAATGATTAATTATGATAATATCAACATGATATGTAAATTATCATCAATTCATCATGGATGCTAATGATGATTAATTAATAAGTATGTAATCTCATTTATTCATCATATTATGAGTTTATAAAAATCATCAATCATCTACTTACCGTTGGAAAGTTCTTATTCTTCAATTATACAGCATTCTTAAGTGCACCTTGTTAAACTATACACCATTCTTGAGTGTCTATTGTGATTTTTCTTCCAACCTAGAGTATTTTTAATCTTTAGTTATAATTTTTTTAATAGGATTTAAAAGTTAAAATCTTTAAAAAAATTTATATTTAACTATAATAGATTTTTTAGTTTAAAGATTTATATTTAATTACAAAATATTCTTTATTATAATATTAAAATATTATATAAAATTATCATTCAATACACATTTTAAAAATAACTTATAAAAATTAATAATGATTCAAGCTTATTGAAGAAAATAAATAAAATAATATTTTTTTTTGAGGATTGGTATTTGCACTTCTATGAATATCATAATAAGGTCATTCCATGCATTAAAAATATTAAAGGTAGAATATGATGTTGATGTGACTGACGAGAGTAGATGTGCAATTAGCAATTAATGGATGCAATTAGTCTCACCATACATAGAGGAAGACAAAAGGAAAGGATTAAGGCTATGTTTGGCAAGCATAAGCTAGCTTATAAGCTAGCTGATAAGCTAGCTTATAAGCTCGTCCATCCAAACATGTACCAGGAAGCTAGCTGATAAGCTAGCTTTTTGAAACGCTACTTTGAGTAGCTTATGAGGAGCTTATTGTAGCTTTTTCCAACTATACCCTTATTAATATTAATTATTAAATTCAAATATACCCTTTTTGGTCATTTTACATACTCATAAGCTAGTTTTTGCTAAACATAATTTGTTCAACAGCTAGCTTATCAGCTACTAGCAAGCTTATCAATCAACAGCTAGCTTATCAGCTATCCGCTAGCTTATCAGCTACCAGCTAGCTTATAAGCTACACTTGCCAAACATAGCCTAAGAAGAAGCCTTCATTAGTATTTTTATTATTTCTCATAGTTTTTATTTTTCTAAGAGTAAATTACGGATTTGGTCCCTATGGTTTAATGATTTTTACGGATTTGGTCCCTAAACTTTATTAATTATGGATTTGGTCCCTATGGTATGCATTCTTTTGGAAGACAATGAAGGTCACTATTGGAGGACCAAATCTGAAAGAAAATGCATACCACAGGGACCAAATCCGTAATTAATAAAGAATGAGGACCAAATCCATAAAAACTATCAAACCACAGGGACAAAATTCGTAATTTACTCTATTTTTAATTATATTTAACCTTTTATTTTATATTATTTTTAGGGTAAATTGCATATTTGGTCTCTGTGTTTACATTTTATTTTTAGGGCATTTTTATTTAGTCCATGTGTTTAAACTTTAGTGCACTATTAGTCCCTATTTTGAAATAATCATAGAAAAGGTTCATATGATTTACATTATATTGCACTATTGGTTCCTTTGGTTTAAATTATATTGCACTGCTAATCCTTATTTTACCAATAGGGTTAGGGATTAATAGTGCAATATAAAGTAAACCACAGGGACTAACAGTGCAATATAATGTAAATCAAAGGAACATTTTTCATAATTATCTTAAAATAGGGACCAATAATGTAATATAGTATAAACCACGAAAACCAAATATGTAATTTACCATTATTTTTATTTACACAACATAAATATATTAACTAACGTAACTTTTATTTGCCTAACATTATTATTATATTATTTTTGAAATATATATAATGTTTTGAGTTTTATTTGAATTTAATCTTTTCAGTAAACCAACAATACTTGTAAATCAAATTTTTTTATGAAAATAAATATATTTTATTTGTTTAATAAGATCTAAGACAAAAATGTTACTCAAATTTTACTAAAACAATAATTTATTATTTAATTTATTATTATTATTCAAATACTTATCATGATTTAAAAAAACTGAACTTAATCTTTTTGTTTATAATATATAAGTATTTTAACAAATCAAAATATTACATTGTATTTTTTATATAATTTATAAAATTAGACCTTCATTGTTTAACACATATTTTTATTTGATTAATTCTTATATCTTTTACATAATCAAAAATTAAAAGTAATGTAATAATGGTTATAAATTAAAAAAATTTATTCATTAATAATTCAAATAAATGGATACTACAAAGCAATATATAAAAATTAAAGTAAGTATATACTCACTACAAATATTAATATATCTAAAATGGATATATATGATGTTTTCTTTTAATTTACATTAAAATCAAACTAATATAATTAATCAAATTTTAATTATTATTGTATTTTTATTTTAAGTAAATTATTATTTAATAGAATGTTACATGTAATAATTATGAATAATTAATACCTCAAATTAATTCAAAAACCTTTCATATTTTTAGTTATGATTCATGAATATATATATATATATATCGTTATATATATATATAAATGAATCTTTATTACATTCAACCAATATATAAGAGTATAAGGTGTGTTCATATATTAGGTTTGCATGATTAATTGGTTTAGATGTTTATAAAGTAAGCTTTCATTGTGTTTAAAGTGTATGTGCGCTTAATATATAAAGTGTAGGTGAATCAAGTGTATGTGCGCTTAACACCCAACAAAAGCAAAAACACGATGGAGGGGTATTGATGGAAAAATGATGTATGTCCCCATAAAGGGTATTTTTTAAAGCTTAGCGATTGGGGCTGTTTACCTATTTTTCTATTAAGCCCTATATGGGTTAAGTTGTCTGTCTCCATAAATTTGTCTGGCCAGTAAAAATTGTGTTGGCGTTTACTTTCTATTCTGAATCAACGGTCTGAATAACAGAAATGACCAATTTACCCTTTACCCTTTACATTGTTGCTTAATTCTCTAAGCTGAAGACATTCTTAAACACAAAAAAAATTATTTAAACCTTAAAACATAATATAATAGTAAAAAAAAAGCAATGTATTATATGGGTGAAAACTATTGTATATTATTTTTTTATACATTCAAAAATTTTCCAAATATTATATAAAAAAATAATTATAAAACTAAAATTTATTATATTTATATTTCATGGTAAAAAAAATCCAAGGGTTAAAGGTAATCTACTTCATCTTCTTCCAAATCCCAAGAACACTAACATCAGTACCATTTCTCTTCCTTTTCTTCCATCTTTCTTCTTCGCCTTCTTCTCTTCCTTTTCTTCCTTTTTTACTTCTTATCTCCTCCTGATTCTTTTCTTTCGTTCTTCTTTCTTCAACGAGAGGTTTTTCTATGCTTAATTTACATGAACAAATATCCAGATCTAAGGTCTAAATCTGAGTTTAAATCTCGTTAATCATTTTAACAAGTTGTATACTTTTTATTTTAAATTAACAGATGGAGTATGATTGATTGTGAGATAATATGAAGAGGGATAACAAGGTAGGAGTTGTCATTTTTTCGTTTGAATCTGGACAACATAGCTATTTGGGCTGTGCGAATAAGCCAACTATTTTTTCATTAAGCTGCAAGTAAACACCCTAAAATGTCTGTGCGAATAAGCCGATTCAGCCATTAAGCTCATTAAGTCATTAGTAAACACACCAAGTCATTCTCTTTTCCATTAAGCCACTATCAAACACATCTATATGGTTGAGTGAATAAGCTCAAGACCCCACTAAGCTCATTCAGCCACTACCAAAAAAGCCCTTAGACTTAGGGGCTGTTTACCAAATCTTGTTTGTCTGTCTGTATGGATAAATTTGTTTGTCTAGATAAATTTGTCTGTCTGGATAAATTGATGCTGGTGTTTACCTTATCATCTGATTCAATAATCTTAATAACAAAAATGACCGATTTACTCCTAAATATGGATAATTGTTTTATGAATTGTTGTTTACTTATTAACTAAAATTATATATTTAAAACACAACTTTAAATTTTAAATCATAAAGTCATTCGTATAATTTAAAATTCAAAAGAGAAATTTACTTGGTTAAAATGAAATCTGGTATGATGGGTCGAGCATCTGAGTTGAATTGCAAAATAAATCCGTGTTGTAATTTGGCTTTAAAATCTGAATGCGCCCATAACTGGAAATTCGCATGATACTAGCATTTAGTTAAAATGTTAGTTAGACACAAGCAGAAAGTCCGTTGCAAAGTGGCAGACGTGAGGGATCGATAAATCCGTTAAAACGAAGTTGAGAGACAATATACAATAAAAGTGACAAGCATTCGGGACCAATATATAATGAATTTCACTTTAATTAATTTCAATTTATGCAACGATTAATTTTGTTCTTCATCATGCCCTGTACCTATTTTACTTGATTAACGGGTTTTTGGTCTTTTAATTGGTTTATTTTAACGTGACATTTTTTAACTTAATAATGAATTATCTTATAAGTATGCACCATAATTAACCTCCATGTCATAAATTACTACAATATTATATCCATCGAAATGTGTATGGAAGATATGGAAAATCGTTATCATAACAAGAAAAAGAAATTAATTCATCATGATACATACGAAAACAAAGTTCGTTTTATTTTGAGATACTTTGACCATATATTATGACCTCCCTCTTCACTTCGATATGACTTTAGCACTTGTCAGAAATAAAACATGTGATTTTCTGTGAGACATCATACATGGTAGGCCTTATTTCTGGGTTCAAATTCACACATCTTATTGCTATGACTAAAATGGAGGTTACAATTTTCTTCATTTTTGGGTTGGGAACCGCAAGACGATGATCCAAAAAATTGTTGAGCTCCATCTTTTCCGTCGATAGAGACGATAGAACATCAATGATATTGCCTGGATGATGTCCTTTGATCACTTCCAATGTTAGAACTCCGAAGCTATAAACATCACACTTTTCTGTTACCTTCATTGAGCAACCAAGTTCTGCAAACAATACATCATTTTAAATGTATACGTTAAAGATATGTAAAACCCTTTTAAATCTTGTTCTAAAAGAGCTCTTGTAGAAAGATGACATACTATAATAAAATCAGTTTTATAAAGTACCGAAAATGTTTAAATGTTGTCGTAGGTTGTTTTATAGGAACAAACAATTGTGCTTCCTAAATCAGCAAACTTAAGACATTTATAATACCGATTGTTGTCTTTGCTACAAATTCGTTTGATGATCTATGTCTAGCAGATATAGGATTCTAACAAAATAGATAGAAAATAAATTACCTGGTGCAAGGTATCCAAATGTTCCGGCTAGGTTACTCCAGTTAGATGACTCCGGATTCAAAATCTTGGATGTGCCAAAGTCCGAAACACAAGCTTCACATTCTGCATCGAGCAAAATATTTTTGCTCGATATGCCTCGGTGAACAATAGGGGGCGAACAATCATGGTGCATATACGACAAAGCATGAGCGACGCCTTTGATAACGTTCACCCTCTTGTTCCAATCGAAAGCTTGTGCAACTTCATTGTTTTTCAAGCTTTCAGCCAAACTACCCCCTTCAAGATGTTCGTAAATCAGGAGGGAGTTTTGGGCATGTGAACAATAACCATGAAGTTTCACGATGTTTCGATGTCTTATTCTCGTCAATGCCCTAATTTCGTTCAAAAAATCATCGCGATTCACCATTTCTGAGGACGAATGAAGTCTCTGTTGGGTTTTTCTGTGATCCCCGAATCAAACTGATACGAAGAACACTAAACAAGCGGAAACGATTTTGGATAAAAACCCGAAAACCACGATCGTTCGTTCTAATTAAATTAAACGTTAATCTAAGAGGAATTTTACCTGGAAAGCTTGAGTTATAGTCCACCAGTGATCGACCACACGAACGTTCCTCTAACAGAACACGAAAAACCCGAATTGGCAAGAAAAACCGAACTGGTTTTGGTTTGGGGAGGTGCCGGATTAAGAGAGAGAGAGAGAGGAGGAAAGTTTTTCTGGAAACTGATTGGTGAATGATAAATCAAAAATAAATAACCTATAAGGCTTTATTTATAAACCTTTAAAAGACAGTGTTTGTATCCAATCCAGTTTCCTTAATTATCTGACTTCTTTTTTTTTCTTAAAGAAAGAATATTCTAGATAATTATCTTTAATTATTTAGTTATTCTTATTATATATTTATTTTACTAATAAATATATAATTTATCTAATTAATTAATAACCCTCAAACTTTGGATTTCTGACTGAAATTGCCTACTTGATTTATAATTACTATTATAAACTCAATCTTTTCATTTCTGGGTTTTATTTAACTTGTTCGATTTATAGGTCCTCACAGGTGTGACCCTCAAGTATCTTGTAACATTGGATGTGTAATTACTGGTTTGTCAACTTATGTACATAATCACTAACAGACTCCCACTTGTGCAAGTTGGCAATACCGTCTTGATCACACTGACCTAAGGAGGCCCCTAGACAGACACTTAGGCTAACCAGGTTACAAGAACTCTTATACCCAGATAGGTGATTTAAACTTTTTCCGTAAGGAAATAACATTTATGAAGCAACTGTTCATAAATTGGGTATATCTTGGCTTCTCCCTTTGCAACACGATATTTCATCTACGAGTATGAGCCTGGATTAAGTCAACTCTGAATACTCAAGATTTTGTTTCTCGACTATCCGACCTCTACTGATAGGTAAACAACAAAGAACTAATCAGTTCGTTTGGGCATGGCCATGCACTTCATCAGTATATTCAGTCAGTCAAGGGCCCAGAAATATCTCTTTTCGGAGAAGAGGTGCAAATCCCATCTTGCATATATGCATTTAACACCACGGCTTCCGCTGAATCTAGTCACGCCCTTTATAGCCATCCTATTACGGCGTAGCGGTTGAACGCACTAAGTATCCAGCAGTCCTCATGATATCAAACCAGATACCTCAGGTGATAGGGACAACCACTGTGAGATTCTACTTATGACAAAATCCAAGAAGTAGTCTCAACCGCGGATCACGTCCGATATTCGCTACTCTATCGAATATCTGTGCAGTTTTTGGTCAACAACGCTTGTAGTGTTATTCAACCCATTGATCATAACTGCCCAAAAACTCACAGTGACTTTAACACCCTATTGGGTTCCCACCACAATAAGTTTTCACGGACAATTTTTCGAATGAAAGACTGGGAACTAGTCTCATTCCTGGATTACAAAACATGCAAAATATAAAAGTGAATTTAAGAGACTAATTTTTGTATAGTCCATATCACACTCTGTAATAATACTAAAATTAATAGCATCTCTTAATTACCGTTTACTGTGTCTACTCAACGTTTGTTAAATACTGGTCTAAATGAAGTATCACCTAACTTCAGTTTAAACCATTTGATTAATGTTTACCAGTTTAATCAAAATTATAACAAAAAATATTACAAGTTTAACATCTACTGATGTTTTATACTTATTTCAGCTAATTTTGTTTTGCAAACACTATAAAACATAATTAGACTTCACTTTACCATATTTCCCTGAACTTGGAGATCTGGACTAACTCTGAGTTCACTGAATATGTAAACTTAAATTGCAACTTTCCTTAGTTGCAGTGTAGATGATTGTTTTCCATCTGAAAACAGATTTCTATTTACCACACTAGCTGGTAAATTCCTAGAAATTCTATTTTAGCGTTTAATAACACTAAAAGCTAATTAATATCTTTATTAATTTCTCCAACACAATTATTGATTAAGTTAATCATTACTGTTTCAAAGATATGAAACTATATCCTATTTCCTTTTAACTAAAAGGTAGATCTTAGATCTCATGAATTTATATCCTATCTGGATTATAATTCTGAAATCTATTTAATCAATAATTAGTATGCATATATATCTTTTATTCTTTTATCACAAAAATGGATATAGAATAAATTGGGCTCCCACTAAATTTTATGAAAACTAACTATTACTTAAAATTAACGATTGACTTGACTACTTAGTCAATTCTATTTTAAGTAATCGGAACTTTAGTACTTATATATAAAACTTAACTGGATCTTTCAATTAAATCCTAATTCCAAAGCTTGGAATTATTTCCTAGTTTTATATATACTGATATCATCAATCGATGCCATGGTCTTGGGAATATTACCAGAAAGTTGATTGTGAGAAAGATCGAGCATCTCCAAACTAACGAGACTTGAGAGCGTAGATGGAATCTCTCCGGTGAGCGAGTTATGACTCAGATCAAGATCAGATAAGTGAAACAATCGACCGATTTGAAGTGGGATTTCGCGAGTAAGTTTGTTACTGCTCAAGTTTAAGTGAACGAGTTTTGAGCAATTCCCTAGAGAAGACGGAATCGAGCCATTAAACTTGTTCATCGACAAATCAAGATTCAAGAGTTCATCTAGCGAACCTAGATTCATCGGCACGCCACCAGAAAGCATGTTATTGCTTAAATAGAGGTACACCAGGCCAGATATCGTTCCAAATTCTGTGGGTATCTCTCCCACCAAATCATTCAAAGAAAGATTAACTAGCTGTAACCGTGGTGAGTTTCCTAGAGAAGGAGGTATGTGGCCACTGATTTGATTCCCTCCCATCTGCATTGCGGTTAAGTTTCGACACTTACTCCAGTCGTTAGAAAGTTCCCCGTAAACCTCATTATCGTTGAGATTGATGTAATTGAGATGCGGATATACACCAAAGCTCTGGGAAAGATCTCCCATGATCTGGTTTCGATCAAAACGTAACCGTCTCAAGCTTGAACAGTTGTACAAACTTTTTGGAATTCGACTTGTAAGATTATTATCACTAACTAGAAGCATTTCAAGTTTCCCTCCATTGCAGATTTTATCCGGCAAACTACCGGAAAACCTATTGTTGGTCATTTCTATTAGAACCAACTCCAGTTTTCCTATTTCTTGTGGAATAGGACCAGAAAAATGATTACCATTTAGAAACAATCTTTCTAGACTTTCTAGGTTACCAAATGAAGGGGGAATGGAACCATTGAGTTGATTGTTGCCTAATTGCAAATTCCAAAGGGATTTCAAGTTTCCTAACTCTTGCGGAATGGGGCCAGAAAGATCGTTCGAGTGTAAACGAAGAAGTTGAAGGGATTTGATTTCACCTAAAGACTTTGGAATCGGACCGCTGAGATTGTTCGTTTGGAGCTCCACCCATTGGAGTGAACTCAACTTGCCGATTTCTCTAGGAATTGATCCATTCAAATGATTCTTGAAGAGAATCAAGACGGTTAGCTTCTTCAGATTGACGAGAGTTGTGGGACTAGAACCAGAAAGATAGTTGTGATAGGCAGTTTTCCTTGCCCAAGAGCAAGGAAAACAAGAACGACCGTGAACTGTGAGATTCAACTAGAAAATAGAACCAGGCGCAAGTATACACCTTGAACTACTGTCGTCCCGTAACAAGTAATAATGGTAAGTAAATACCAGATATCGATCCTCAGGGAAGGTTTTGTGCAAAAGTCTTTTTAGCAAAAAGTCTAGTTCGTAAAAGATGATTTCAGATGGCGAATTCGAGGATTTTGACCGATGCTGTTTAAGCAAATGGGTGAATGATTGGTTGTAAAATCTATCAGAGAAAGAAGCACAGGGTGCAAGGGTTTGATGAGACACAGGTGATCTAGAAATAATCCTATGCTTACTGAAGGTCCAACTACTGGTTTGACCGGCCTCCCAAGAGTACACACAGGTCAACGTGCATTCAGAGGTGATATATTAGTCACGAATCCTAGCACAACACAGTGTTACCAATCTCACTAGATAAGTATAGCACAATTAAGTACTAAAGCTACTTTTAGCCTTCTCACGTCTATTACGGATGTTTAACATAAATCCTAACTCTGAAAGCTAGTGCACTTTCATGTACTAAATTGGTCGTCAATCAACTAGGTACAATCTTCAATGAAATGTCAAACATCTGCATTAAACAGTTAGATTACAACAGTAAAGCACAGGATATACTTTCACACCGATAGCGGTCTCAACATTTCCTCACACCCCAAGCTAAGGCAATTAGCCCATCATGGCTCGGATTCTTCTCGCGAAAGATGTGAGTACTGGAATCTTAAATGACAGATAAAACGAAAGCAGTAATGAAAGCTGTAAGTGCTGGAATGTAAACACTGGATTATGACCAGTAGAGTTGCTGTAAATTAAATTGCGATTAATGTAAATTGCAGAAATAAAGCAGAGTGGTAGTTATTACACAATACGTTCTCTTCGATGAGAGAAACAGAGTGTATATAACTCCAATAAAATAAAAGCAGGTAAATTGCTTGTAATGTAAATAACTGGAAAATAAATACTGGATGAAATGACCAGTAAGAGAGCAGGAAAGTAAACACTGGAAAGGTGACCAGTAGAAGTACGGAAAAGTAAACACTGGAAGTATGACCAGTAAACTGCAATAAAGTGAATAACTGAAATATAAATTGCAGAAATAATAAGTACTGGAAAACTGACCAGTGTAATAATTGAAAGCAAAGTAAAAATTTGATAATTATCACACAATACGTTCTCTTCGATGAGAGAAACAGAGTGGAAATAATTATAAGTTAGCAGTTATATAAATAATAGTAGTAAACAGATTTATAACAGTTCAAGAAAATAGCTTTGCTTGGAATAAAAGTAGTAGTTTAGTGATTACTACACAATACGTTCTTCACTATTAGAAATAAATCTAATCCGGAAGAAACAGAGTGTTTATAATTAAGATTACTTAATTGATAATACTTGAAATTTAGATTTAAACTAGTAACTTATGGAGAAAGTTACAAAAAGAATGTAAAGTCTTTTGAAAGTACAACAAAGTACTTAAAGGTACTAAAAGTACAAAGAGGTACAAAAGTGTAGATTTGACAACACTTTGTACCTTGTGGTGGAAGCTTGACAAAGAAGTTACTTGCAACGGAAGTCTCGAGCATATATTAGTGAAAACGTGAACTTGATGAATGATTAAACTTGAAATGAACTTTGCTTTGAAAAGACGAAAGACTTTCAAATTGGATGTAAACTTAAAATCTTGATGATTGATTTCGAAAACCACTTAGAACACGATGGAATATTGTAAGTAACAAGAACCGAATTTTGACAACACGAAGAACTTTTTAAAAGCACGTACAAAGGTGAAATAACGTATCCGTAAGAAGTAACTTTGAAAACTTGAACACTCGTTGTAACTGAAAATACTTCGGAATTTATATTAATACCAAAAGACGACAAGTGAAATAATGCTAAAGGTCGGAAAGAGCTTAAGCACTACTTAACTTGCGAAATGTTTTTAGAACTAGTAACTACGAACCAAAGAACTAAGTAACCCGAAAATACAAGAGAAAGTAAGGAAGTTGGTTAATAATAAACTAGGCTAATACATCTATTTATACTAATATGAAACTTTGGCACCAAGTTTCATTAAATATAAAATAATCATGTAAAAGGCTTGGGCCTTAATCTCCAAAAATGGGCTGCTGCCTTCTTCAGCCCAAAACAGCCCCAAAAAGCCCGGCCCAATAGATGAGGAGTCCAAAAATTCGCTTCTAGCAATTCTGCACTACTGCTACAGCACTCCTACAGCATCCTGTAGTACTGGGCCATTTTCTGCAAAAACTGTAATTGAGCTACATAAGTACCAAAATTAAGTCAAATTAAGCATAATTAAATATAATTTAGTTAGGATACTAATATATACTAATCTTGCATAAAATAGGACTAAAGTGACACAACGGGCTACCAAAATGGTGAAAAAGTGGACTAAAAGACTCAAAATAGGGGTTAATAAATAACACCTATCAAGTTGCTATTCATGTGAAGCTCTTCTAGATCAGAAAGATTTCCCAATTCATTAGGAATGGAACCAGAAATGTTATTAATATTGAGATAAATATAACTCAATTTGGACAACTGACCCAAACAAGTAGGAATCGAACAAGAAATCGTGTTGTTATACAAAGCAAGCCCAGAAAGGGACCTCATCTGGCATATGGCTTGCGGGATCGAACCATTGATAAACTGATTATCAAACAAGTGAAGGGTGACCAGATTTCTTAACCGTCCAATTTCCGGTGGGATTATTCCGGAGAACTGATTAGAAGAAATATCAAGATACACAAGTATCGACAGGCGACCGATTTCAGATGGGATGATCCCAGAAAAGTAGTTTAAACTGAGTTCGAAATGAGTAAGGTTGGGAAAATATGAAAACGAGAAGTTTTCTAGAGTACCGTTTAAACTAGAAGACGAAAGGTTCAATCTGTTTATGCTGCCATGGGCATTGGATAAAACCCCATACCAGTTGCTGCAAAAAGACATGGTTCTTTGATCTGTCCATGAAGGAAGTAGGATGGTGTTGTTTTGGGTATGGAGGCTTGCTTTCCATCTTAGGAGAGCATCAACTTGATTCAAAGAACCCAAAGCATGAAATGGACTACTAGAGAAAACTGTAAGTAAGAAAATGGCTAATGGAAATAAGTCATTCTTGATCATCATGGTTATAGCCGGTATATGGGTTTATAGGAGCAATCTACTTTGCTGCAATATTTATATTGGTAGGGCGTTGTACACAAGTAGTAGGCATACAAGAATAATTGCTTTTGGAGTCAAGTCTTTGCACAAATGCAAATTTCCAGCCACAAATATAAGTCTCTTTTTTCCAATACTACATAGCAAAACTTTTTTCTACCCAAGGGTAGAATCATGAATGTTTTATATGTCGTTGAAAAGTATATGCTGCATGCATATGTTTGTAACTGTAGGTTCCAAATTAACACACACAAGGATTGAACACACAATGTAATTCTCTCAATAGTTGATTAAGTAAGTGGATGATGAATCAACTACAAATGAAGTAAAGACAACTATTTATACTACTCTAGAAAGGCTTAAAGGGCTTTAAATGGATGGGCCCTAAACAATGGGCCTAATCCACAATTTACATAAATGGAAAGTAACTTTAAGAAAATTACAAATTGACACAACTAACAAATATTTCTAACAATTTCCCCCTTTGTGTCAATTTCTTCGCTTCTGATGATGATGGCTCGATGACTTTCTTCTTGAAGCATTTGTCTCCTTGAACTTCTTAGATAGTCCCTCATCTCTCCGAGGCGGTGGTGGTGGTGGTCTCTCTTGATGTCTCTCGGTCGGTTGTTCTTCGATCATCTTTAACCCACAGTAAACGGTTAATGTCGGGGAGATGTTCGATCATCCTCAACCCATAGTAAGGTCGTCATAGAACATTGCTCAGATAGGCATTACACAAGGCAAGTACTTGTACAACGGACAACGATCAATGTTGGGGAGAAGTTTGTGACTGGAAACGATGTTCGAGTCAACACACTTGGAGATTCCCAAGGTGTAGTAGAAGGTGTGCGCAGGAGAGGTGATCTGTGAGGTGAAGGTATGTCGAACAATGTTGGAGGAGACTGGAAACTGCAAGTACTCATCATCATCATCATCATCTGAGGAGATATCATCAAGAATGATAATCTCCTTGAGCTCATCATCAGTAGCGGGGACGCATGTAATAGGAATCGAGGAAATCACAATAAATCACAATCTCTTGACTCATTACATCAACGTCAGCCATCGAGTTCCAACCAGGCTATGAGTGGTGATCATCGACGCCGATATGAACACAATCAAGATGTAACCAGGCTCTGATACCAATTGTAGGTTCCAAATCAACACCAAATAGATGAACACAATCAAGATGTATATAATGCTCTCAAATGATTGGAAAGTGTAAAGTACAAATGAAGTGAAAGACAACTATTTATACTAACACTAATGGACTAGGCTTTTTAAAATGGACGGGCCCTAAACAAATGGGCCTCAACCACAAATTACATAAAAGGAAAGCAACTTTAAGTAAATTACAAATTGACACAACTAATAATAATTTCTAACAATCTTCAAGAGCCAAACACTGGCAAAATTCAGTTTCTCCCATTTCTAATTCAAACACAAGAAACACAATTAAAACACAACAAAAAGAGATCAAACATAGATTTAGTAACTTTTTGTCCAAGAACATATGATGAACACTCAAGAACACAAACCCTAAAATTTCAATTTCAAACAATAATTTTCCAAAATCATTACAAAAATTGGTAAAATTCGGATATGTTGTTTTAGTTATGGTTACAAACAACTTTTGTAAAGCAATAATCACCAAAAACGAATCAAACTAACCTAATTTGATGAAAAATCTCAAGAACACAAACTATAAACTTCCAATTTTCAAACAACGATTTTCAAAAATCATCACGAAAATTGTTAAAATTAAGATATGTTGCTCTAACAATGATTACAAACAACTTTTGTAAAGCAACAATTACCAAAAACGAATCAAACTAACCTAATTTGATGAAAAATCTCCAGAATGCTATTTTCAATTTCAACTTTCAAAACTCAGATTTTTTTTTATTGAATTCGAGGTAGATGCAAGAAATTGACTAGAATTCGAGAGATGAAGAAATCTACCATCAATGGAGGTGTTGATGTTGAGGATGGAGGGGAGATACTAGTGGTGATCTGGTGCGTAAGGGAAAGATGCTAATCAAATATTTTAGGGAAGCTGTTTAAAAGAATCCAACTCATAAAAACTTGTCAAAAATACCCCTCAAGTCATTAATGAAATTTGGCTCAAATTTGGCTAAGATCAAGGGTTGTGATTTGTCCTCATGTTCACAACCAAAATTAAGTTCACAATTGAACTTTCCTCTCTATATATATATATGTATGCTTTTGTCCCATAAATTAATTAATAAATTAATGGTAATTTCCAACCAGAGACTTGCTTTTATATAAGTCTCCATCGACTAAATCGGGGATGAGGATTGAACCGAAGACTTGCTTTTCTATGTTTTTTGTATTTTAGTATTAGCTAAAAATGAGACGAGTTGTAGAAATCGTTTAAGAGATACGTAAATATCAATTATAACATTCTATATTATTTTATTTAAATGTAGTAGCTAGTTGGTTCTTACTATATTATATATAAGAGAGAGAGAAAAAGTTCATTTGTAAATCCAAGAAAAGGTATAAATCGTGTAAAACTCATAGTTATATAGATTAAATCAATGAAATTGGTTCATGAAGTTATTTAATATGATGACAAATGTTTCATATACTTCAATTTTTGTTTCATATTTCGGTGTTTTTTACGTAGAAATGAAATTGTTTCACGTTTTTTTCTTATTCCTATGAAACTTTTTCATTTTTACATTAAAAACACCGAAACACGAAATAATTTCATCAAAAAATAAGTATATGAAATATTTTCATCATATTAAACAATTTCACTGAAGATTTTTCATTGATTTACCTATGCAACTATGAGTTCACACGGTTTATACCCTTTTTTGAGTTTATAAATGAAATTGATCTATATATATATATATATATATATAGAGAGAGAGAGAGAGAGAGAGAGAAAGAAAGGTAGATTCATACAAGAACCATACCTCTTTGTAGGAACGAAAGAACAATTATTAACCACATACTGATGTAAGCCCATGTGGATCCCACATCATATGTGATTCTAATTAGTTCATTTGTTTTTGCAAATTAAGTTTGTTCTGGTTTGAACCTACTTCTCTCTCTCTCTCTCTCCCTCTATATATATATATATATATATATAGGATTTTACATTATGTGGGACCCACATGGCCCACATCATATGTGATTTTAATTAGTTCATTTATTCTTGCAAATTTGGTTTGTTCTTGTTTGAACCTACTTCTATATATGTGTATATATATATATATATGCATTATTTATAAATTTGAGAAATATATCTTACATTGCAAACGTGAAGACAATCGAGAAAGCCTTACGTGGCATATTCAGTTTGAATAACCATGTATTATCCAGATCGAATAATACATCATGTTGTATTATTTAGTCTGAAAATACTGAATGCTTATTATTCAGTTTAAATAATGAAGAATACTGAATATTGTATTATTCAATTTGAAAAATACATGATTATTTAAATCAACCAATTATATATTTGGAGGCAAAGTCAATATAAATGAAATGGATCATGTAACGAGGTGTACACGATTTTCAAATCTTCACACTTGAAATTAATTTGATGTCTTGTCTTGTGACAACCACCAATTGAATTAGATTCTTTAAATATATGATTTTCCGTATGAGAAATTATATTTCCTCCTACTATTTTAGCTTACTTATCCTCCTACCCACTTTATCATTTGACAAGTGTAATGCACTTCTTCTCTTTTTTCATATAATTCATACATTGTAACACTTGTCAAATGATAAAGTGGGTAGGAGGATGGGTAGGCTAAAATGGTAGGAGAAAATATAATTTCTCTTTCCGTATTATTCACTCAAAATAAAGTATGATTTTTAAATCTTCACACTTAAACTTAATTTAATCCGAAAACTTTGTTTGCATTAAATTAATTTCAAGTGTGAAGATTTGAAAAAGTGAATTCTATTCCCACCTTCTTAAAGGGGATGGGAGTTGGTGGTGTGGATATACACGTAGAACCTAGAAGTGGAACCAATAAATTTATATGAATGAAAGGGATGGGACTAACAACTCCTTTGAAACTCGTTACATGCCCCATTTCGTCTATATTGACTTTGCCTCCAAATATATAATTGGTTGACTTGAACTCGTCCACTCACTTAGCCAATTTTTCTATGAAACAAGCTATTATGTATCAAAATATAATTAATATATATATGTATATCATGAAGGTTTAAATAAAAAGGTAAACATGTAAAAACTAAGGTTTATATATCAACCACTAAAAGATTTCATTTTGATATCCATTTATGAACTCATATACTAATGTGTAACTTGATTAAAGGTTGTGTCTTTAAATGTATTTTTATTCATATTTTTCAATGGATTTATATATGACTTTTCTTTCATCACATTCTCATAATATATTTGAACCGAACCCTCTATACAAATACATATAATATATATATATATATAATGGGATTACTTCTTCAAAATGTATCTAACTATCACCAATATACTATTGTGTGTATCAACCTAAAAAAATTCCTTTTGTATATATCGAACTTTATTTTTTAGTCTATTATGTGTATCCAATATGAACTCAATTTTGGTTGTGGACATGAGGACGAATCTCAGCCACTCATCCGGTCAATAAAGATGGCTTTGATCGGTCCCTCCCCTTAATAATCTCCACCCTCCCATGAATCGCGTCAATCCTCAATGATCGCGTCCACCGTAACCGGAGATGTGTGGCTGAGATTCGTCCTCACTTTCACAAGCAAAATTGAGTTCACATTTAAACCTAACCATAGTAGACTAAAGAAACAAGTCGATCACAATGGTACATAACCACGATTAGCAGAGATGGATCGCAACTTTGAATTTGTTCTTCGTTGTTGGCCGGTTACAAGCCCTATTGTAATTGATATAGATTTAACCACAACGATTTAGGGTACGGTATGCTTATATATGTAACATTTTTGCATTCTTTATTGTTTGTTTTCGACTTTCCACTTATAGTGGTGGAAGTTGCATTCTGAAAGTTGGATAAAAGACATAAATTTGGTAGTTTTGAATTTAGAAAGCCATCATAGCATATATAGACATTTACACTTTTTTGGCATACATTTTCTTTCTTGTGTGTGCAAACTAACGATGACTTAAATGTTATAAGTGGATTATATTTTAAGTTTTTCTAATTGAATTTTCTTATTATTTTGAAGAATTATGTGGAATATAGACGATCCACACATAATTAGCTAGCCAACTAAGGTACTATGAATAGTAACTATTGGTAATTAATAAATTTAAATACATGACTATTGTTTACCACGTATTCATATGTGGTTAAAGACTTAGGATCAGGTGAGACTAAGCTGTTACCGTGAGACCGCGTGAGACCAATATCTAACGTATGAAACTTCACAAAAAAACACCGTGAATGTACATAAAGCTCGAATACGCAGACCTAAAAATCACTTTCGATGCAAAAATATCGAAAACAAGCTAAAAAACGAAACCTTCACAGCTCAAGTTCTGTAAAGGTTACATATATATAATGCGAACCTTCACAAAAAAAAATGTTGTGAATGTTTCGTTTTTTAACCTTTTTTTGGAAAAAAAATTCGATTGTGTTTTTTAGTATATTTTAACGATGAATGTTCAATTTTTTTACCTTTACAAATGTTTTGATGTGAAGTTTCAAGTAAAATATGTTGGTCTTACCGGTCTCACAAAAAAGGCTTGGTCTCATCAGAACCTATCTCTGTGGTTAAATTAAGTGCAAATCTTTAATTCTTAAAGAAAGCAAAAGAATCGTATCACTACAAGGGAGAAATACTATACTTTAGCAAAGAACTTACATAGAAGAAGTTTTTTTTTTTTTGGACCGCAAGAAAGAAATTTTATTAGAAACTAGCGAGGGGCTAGTGCGATACAAGACTCAACAGCTTTAACGGGGTTACAACACCAATCCTCCCATGAGAGAAGTTTACCAAACTTAGTTCTACATTTGATCCAATCATAAGCAGTGAACTTAATCTCTTCCACCGTCGCCTTCTCTTTAACCATGCTTCCTTTAAACACCTTGCCATTCCTTTGGTTCCAAAGAATCCAAAAGAATGCTATCGCGATCACCCTTCTAACGTTCCGATGTACCTCGTTGTTTTTGATAGAATCAATCTGCTCCCACATCCTACCTACCGAGAGTTCCTTGGCTGGCCACCAATCCACCCATTGACAGAGATGAGCTGATATAACTTTAGTAGTCGAGCACTCGCTGAATAAGTGATCTAAAGTTTCGTCTTTCGCATAACAAATTTTGCAAACAACAGACTGAAGCGAGACTCCACGATCTTGAAGATTAGCCAAAGTCGGCAGGCGGTCTCTAAGCGTGCGCCAGAGATGGACATTAGCTTTACTCGTAACCCACTTCGACCAGACCGTCTCAAAATCTGTCAGGGGGAGCGTGATGCAGTCAATAAGCTTACGGAGGGAGCAAACCGAATACATACCTGTGGGTTCAAGTTGCCAAGTCCAGCCATCATTGGGTCCGCTGCAGGAAAATAAGTTATTCAGATTAATACCCCTGGCCCCAAGGTCTTTGTCAATGTTTTGAATCCTCTTCCAGAACCCTTATTACTTCCGCCGGTAACGCCGGAACAAATTGAAACCACGGAATTCCAAGTAGCATTCGGCTCTTTCCTCTTCCTCCACCACCATCTTCCCAACATGGCAAGATTGAGAGCTTTCAAGCTTCCAATTCCTAGCCCACCACTTTTTTTGTCCCGCAAAATTTTGTTCCATGCGATCCAGTTTATCTTTTTGGACTGATCAGATTCTCCCCAGAAAAATCTCCTGCGGATAGCTTCTAGGGTGTTTAGGACGTTGTTAGGCGCCCTAAATAGCGAGAAGAAATAAGTGCCCAGCCCACCCAGAACTGATTTACACAAGCACAACCGCCCTCCCATCGATAAGTGCCTCGCTTTCCAGTTAGAAAGACGAGATTGAAATTTTTCGATAACCGGCTGCCAGCTAGCGGCTTTGGACATATCTCCTCCCACCGGGAGGCCCAAGTACTTAAAAGGAAGAGACTCCTGTTTACACCCGATCCATCTCGCCATTCTACCAATCTCATTATTTGAAACCGAGACCCCCAACAGACTGCTTTTTGATAAGTTGATCCTGAGCCCAGAACAAACTTCAAAACATCTAAGAACCCTTAATAAGTTCTTGGCATTAACATGATCCCAATCTCCCAAGATTATCGCATCATCCGCAAACTGAAGTAGCGAGATCTCATCCTCCAAGTTATCAATCTGGACTCCCTTGAATAAGTTGTTGCGTTGTGCCTCTTTAAGAGCAACATTGAGTCCTTCTGCCGCAATTATGAAAAGGAACGGAGCGAGCGGATCGCCTTGTCGCACACCTTTTTCCATACGAAACTCCTTCGTCGGGACACCGTTTACTAGCACCGAGCACTTGGTCATGCCAATTATTCCTTTGACCCATGCTCTCCACTTCGATCCAAAGCCTATCTGCATAAGAACGTCATCTAGAAAAAGTTGGATATGTATCTAAAGGTATAACATTTAAGGAAGGAATTAAATGACAAAAGCAAAAGTGTAAGAAAATATGACATGACTTTTAGAGATGGATTTTAAACCAAAAAGTACGTGGTGAAAACCATCCCTAAAGCTTTAGACGCTTTTCGCATAAACGTCTCTAAAAGTTAATCTAAAGTTTTAGCAACGTTTCTAAATCCGTCAACAAAAGATAAAATATTTTTATTTTAAGGGTATGAAAACAAAATTGTCCATTAACACATATTGGCATTTTAGTGGGGCCTTTCCCCCCACCTACTACTATCTAAAATAAATCCTCTCCTGTGTATATCTTCAACAACAATGCTAATTTTTTTTTAAATAGAATAAACAAAGTTAAAATTTCTAAAACAATTTGTATCTAACTCCAACAACTATTCTGTTATAGCAACTCTAACATTGTTCCTATTGGTTAAAACATTAAAATAATCATTTCTCTATTTTAAATATTTATTTTCAATTAACTTTATTGGTTGAAACATTAAAATAATCATTTCTCTCACCATTTAGAGATTTCTCTAAATTTAGAGATTTTTACAATCTCTCATCTTTTCTCTATTTTAGCATAGTGGATAGCATAGCTGTTGGAGAAACAAATATGCTAAAATCCTACTTTTTTCTATTTTAGTATAGCTGTAGGAGATGCACTAGAGATCACCAATTTAGGGGTGATGTCCTTAATGTTACAATTATCGCTCATACGTTATAATGAGAAATACTAGTAAATTACAAAAGATCATAAAAAACAGAGTAGGATTGCTAAGAATTCTTCGAGGATCAGATCGTGAATCAAATTGATCTTTTGATGCTTCAGGGTCTATTTTATAGCTGAGTCCTTGTGTAACTATAAAACATTGATCGTCTTTGATGACAATGGCTATAACGGTCTTGTCATTAAAGCTTCATGAATCTTTGTCATCAGTTACATTAGTTATGTATTGATCTTTTCATTGAATGTCTTGATCCTGTAACAAAACAACAGCTAATACATAGATAACTGTTAGAAATTATTAATCTTACGTTTTATCAATCGTTGTCGTATGTTATCTTAAGATGTCGTACGATAGTCATACCAAGGTCATTCGACGAATATGCTTTTTCGTATAATGGTTCCTTCTCAGGACCCTATCTTAATACAGGATCATGATCTTATATATTTCAGTCGTGCATCGTAAGTTGTAGATTTTTACACAAACAATTAGCCCCTAAAATTCAGAAAATAGAAGTTCATAATTTTTGTTTGCTGGATTTTACAAAGTAATTGAAGAATTTAAATGATCAACTAAGTTAATTATATTCTAACCGGTATTGATGACGCATGTTGCATGATGCAGGTCTATGATGTGGGCAGTAGGGTCGATTTGTTATAGGACAGTTGTCGCCCTAGGGTTTATCAAAGGTTTATTCTAGGAGATAATCTCAAACTTCAAAAGCTATAAGGGTATACACCGGTTGACGGGGTTGGCAGCGGGTAAACCCGTCGAGCCCGGCGGTTTCGAGCAGCTTGGGTGCACGGGGTAAGGAAGCCGGCGGGTTGGGGCTTCGTCGGTTCCGGAGAGCCGTTGCCAAACGGCTCTCCAACGTTAACTTTTACTTTTTTTTCTTTTTCAAATCAATTAATTACATCTCTATATATACCAACCCATACACACTTCTATATTCACTTTCATCTACACAACATATACACAACCTTTGTTGATCCAGCTCTCCTAAGACCTGATGGAATGATAATGATCCTATTACTTTACTTAGTGAATAGGTCTTTACTTCTGTTATAGCTTGAGGAATTATCACTGAGATTGTTCAGTGTTATTCCATGTTACTTATGCTGTAACTCATTTTTATAGATTATCAGGATCAGGATCAGGAGATGAACGAGTCTGTTCTGACGTCTACTGATCCTAACCATCAAAGTGAAGACCTCCTGAAGACATCAAGATCATACTCAAGAACCATCAGCGAAGTCGAAGAAATAGCTGATGACAGGACCAACATGCTCGTGATCTGAAGACGGAACTCAGTGATAGTAGGCTGCTCAATTTCGTATGACATCCTGAAGACTCATCAGGATACAGTGACCTCTGATCGACTTCAGTATCAGAGCATTCCTCACTGATCAGTATCCTGATCCTGAAGGCTTAGTGTAATGTCTTAATCTAATGCACAAAAGGATTATCCGCCTTTACTGACACAAAAAGTACATAAGGACAGTCTCTTTTCTGTTTCCTCCGTACTTATCAGACCTCAAGGCAACTGTTTACATGAACCTTCTTTTGCACACCATGCAAAAGATATTTGTTTATAGTAAATAGTACATAGGACCACTTAGAGTGTGACACGTACACAAAAGTGAGTCTGCATCATTTAATGCATGGGGTATAAATAGGACTTGAAGAGATGTTCTCCATACTTCTTTTTCATCCTAAAATATACCCTAATCCTTTCTCTTCTATTCCCTCTATCTTCTTCTCTTTTCTAGTCTTCTCACTCTAGTGCATAGTGAAAGAAAATTAGATTGTTTAGTTTAGACTTTAGTCTTTTCTATTTCCGCAACAATCTGTAAATTCATATTGTTAATACAACAAAGAATCTAAAAGTGAAAATTTGGTGTGATTATATTCAACCCCCCTTCTATAATCCCATACACTATCCTTACTTGAAGGTCACCCCCTTGGGACCAACAACCTTCATACACACTTTTTACACAACCTTCATATACACAACCATGAATCCAAACAAGTCAGGACGTGGTTCACGAGGAAGAGGATCGAGAGGTGGCGGTGGATCAAGAGGTGGCGGTGGTTCGCGAGGTGCCGGTGCTTCCGGAGGTGCCAGTCCGTCGGGAGGTGCCGGTGGGTCGGGATTCGCCAGTTGTCCGGGATTCGTCGGCGGGTCGGGATTCGCCGGTGGTCCGGGATTCGCCGATTACGCCAACTATATGCGCAATACGACCAAGACTAGGAGTTCTGCAAAACCCCGCATGACCACTTTTCGGGTTTGGAGTTGCAAGCCGTGTTGCAAAAAAAGGCTTTACTAAAAGCAAGACACGACTTCGAGTTTTAGTTTATTTAATTTCGTAATTTTTTTAGTTTAGTTAATTTTAGTTTAGTTAATTATGTAATTTTTATTAATATTAGAATTTTTAACAATATTATTTATTTAATTATATAAAATAAATAAAATAAATTAAAAAGTGAGAGGGTTGGGAGGGTTGGGTGTGTGTTGTAGAGGGTTATAGGAGGGTAAATAGAGGGTTGAGAAAAAGCTGATGTGTCAGCTGATGTGCCATTAAAAAGGTGAGTGAGTTGAGTGAGTTGATTGGGTTGGGTGCGGGTAGCCTAAGGAGGGGAAAGGATTATTGCCTTTTTTATGTCTTCAAATTTTCAGAGTTTATTTGCCCCGATTTGCCAAAGATTTATTCTGCCCCTAGGTTTTTATAAGGTAATATTTCATTCCTTCATTGTATAAGTTTTGAAACCTAGAATTAAGTTGTGATTCTTCTTGTTCTTCGAGATGAACGTAAGAGTACAATACATAATGAAGAAGACCGTGATGCTTTTCTTACTTTGTCTGGTTTACCAGAGATTGCTTTCTTGAAGGCTCCTGGAGAGGCTAGACCTGTGGCTTGTCCTGAGGGTTTCTTCGTTCTCTACGAGTATCCCTTCAAGATCAAGTTTAAGTGGCTGTTTTCGTCGTTATCTAAATCCTTCATGTCGACGTTTCAGTTGCTCCTGGGCAACTTATGCTCCAATTTTGGTGGGTTGTCCAGGTGATCGAACGAGTTACCAAATATTGCGGTATGCTTCCTTTCGATATTACAGATTTAGTTACGGCTTACATGGACCATGTATAGGATAATGATCATGTATTACAATAAGGTCCTTAGAAAGAGTCATCATACAAAAAGAACATTCATCGTACAACTTTCGTATAGTCATCGTACGACGTTCCAAGAAAACGTACGACGTCGCCTAATAAATATAAGACTAACGATTTCTAACGGTCACATCTATTCTAGCTGTTATTTTATTACTAGATCAGGAGAATCAATGAAGGAATCAACGCATAATTGATGTAACCGACGACAAAGATTCAAGGAAGCATTAATAGTGAAGCCGTTATGACCGTTGCCATCAAAGACCATTCAATACTCAGCAGTTACGCGAAGCATTCGTGTATAAAAGGACCTCGAAGCTTGAAACAAAGGACACAGACTGATCTTGAAAGATTCTCCTGCAATCTTATTCTCTTTACAAATCTTTTCTTACGGTCCTTTGTAATTTACCTACTATCGTTATATTTTCCATTCTTGTATCGTACGATCTACTGTAACATCAAGGACGTCGCCCCTAATTGGTGACGGCTAGTGGAACGTCGGCTTAGTGTGGGTTCCAAATCAACCACAATGAACACTTAGATTTTCTATGGTAAACTTTAAGTACAAGATCTAGAGTGATGGAATAATGGTAATGATCATGATGAAAAATAGACTAAGTGTAAAAGACATCAAATGATTCATAGCTCTCAAATGATTACAAGGGAAGTGGAAAATACAAATGAAGAATTAAGCTCCTATTTATACTTAAACTAAAAGGGGCCAAAAGGCCTTAGAAAGCATGGGCCTAAACACTTGGGCCAAAATAACAAAATTACATTTAAGGAACATAGTTTGAATTAATTACAAATTGACACAACTAACAAATAAATCTAACAATTTCCCCTTTGTGTCAATTTCTTCGCTTCCGACGATGATTGCTCGATGACTTTCTCTTTGAAGCTTTGGTCTTCTTGTTCTTCTTAGATGGTCCTTTATTTCCGAGGCGGTGGCGGTGGCGATCTCTCTTCTCGCTTCTTGGCCGGTCGTCCCTCAATCTTCCTTAAGCCATAGTAAGACTTGAGTTGACAAGGAACATTGCTCAGATAAACAATACCCAAGGCAAGTTTGTCTAACACCTTGTACATCGGACAGTGGTCAATGTCGGGGAGATGTTTGGAACTGGAGAAGGTGATCGAGTCAACACACTTGGAGATTCCCAAGGTGTAGGAGACGGCGTGCGTAGGAGAGGTGATTTGTGAGGTGATGGTGTTAGGATTATGTGCGAGACAGTAACGGGGTTATCGTGTCCAATGTTATAAGACACTAGTAGGTCACACTGCTGCACACCAAAATGAGAATGTTTGGATTATGGAAAATAATTAATTGGTTAATTAATTATTTAAGAGAAAAAGAAATAAATAATTAGTTTAATTATTTATAATTAATTAATCAGTTAGATTAATTGGATAATTATGGAAATTATTTCAGAGATAATTACCAAGAATTATATATGGAATCAAACACTGCTTGTTTTGTCCATATAAATAAAGGGTTTGGGGTATCAGTTAATTGATTGATTCAGTTCAAAAACCCAGAAAAATCTCTCTCTCTCCCTCTCCCAAAACCGGCGCCAGAATCCAGTTAGGAGGAAGGTTTGCGTTTGTTTTCGGGTAATCCTCGGTGGTGGTCTAGCAACTATCTCAACCGGTGACAGTAGCGGTGTATCCCCTACTTGCGATTCAGAGTTATTGTTCGCAAAAGGTAATCCACTGAAACACCCTTAATTGTATCTGTATGGTTTAGGATTGGATCCTCGATTGGGAATCGGGTTTTTTGTTATCCGCTGTGCATGTTCTTGTATCCCTCGATTCCCAACAGTGGTATCAGAGCCACTTCCTAAAAACCTACAGATCAGGTTTATTTATTGTCTAGGTTTGTTAAAAATTCGATTTTTTATGTTTTTAATTGTTAAAAATTGGATTTTTGTAAAAACCTAACCGGTGGTGAAACGGCGGCAGTTAGCCGACCGGACCACCAGACCGAACCACCAACACGCGGCAACCGCACCACAGATGGTGGTTGCGGTGCCGGTTGTCTTCCGTTCGCCAGTCGCACCACCGTGTGGTGGCGGCGTTGGCTGTGGCAATCGAACGCCACCGAGTAGGTGGCGATTGTTGTTGTTGATCGAGTCGGCCACCGAGGACCGGACCACCAAACCGTTTAACGGCGATGGTGGTGGCTGCGTGATCGAGCCGCGCAACACGGCGGCACTGCGGTAACCACCGAAGCCGGAAACGGCGACGGTGGTGTTGATGATTATCGAGACCGCAGGAGGCGGCGGTGGTGGTGGCGAATGCTGCTGCTGCCGTCGTTCTCCAAAACGACCGCCACACCACCGATTGTGGTGGTGGCGGCAGCGGCGATAGTTTTGCGTCGATCGAACAACCACCGCAAACCCCGATTGGGCAGCGGTGGTGTAACGATGGTGGTGGCGCTGTTGTTGCCCAGTGGTGGCGGCAGTAGCGTGGAGGTGGCGGCGGCCTTGGCCGTTGTCACCGGTTGAACCACGAACCACCGAGCCAGCCGCCGGCTGCCTTACGGCCTCGCCGGGCGGTGGCGGTGGCTGTTTGTTGTTTCCCGCAAGTGCAGGCCACACCACCGAACGGTGGTGATGGCGGTTGTTGTTGCGCCGGCAGGCGGTGGCAATGGCGATGAGATCGTGGTGGTGGCGGTGGTCGATAACCGCCGCAAAGGGGTATCGACCACTGCCAGAATCGGTTTCCGGAACACCAACCAGTACGGGGGCAGCGGCAGGTAGCTGTTGTTGCTCGCGGTAGGTGGTAACGGATAAGGGTTATCTAAACCAGATAGGTTTTAAAACCCTAGAGATAATTTTAATTTTAATTTTAAATCTTTTGATAAATTAGAAATTAAAAATTATCTGTTTGCGTCATAGTCAAACCATTTAGACCCGTGGTTGTGTTTTTCATGTTTTATTTATTTAATTGTTGGTTACGGGAGGCCTGCGTGCCATTTACAACCCGCTTTTATAATGTAATAAAAAAAATAACCAAAGAAACCGAAGACGGAGCACGGAGCCAAAGATGGATCTTGGAGCCAGTGGGAGCGCCGAGAAGTTCATGCCTTGTGTGTTGCTGTCACTTAGGGTTAAGACCGTCGTTTTTGTGTTGGCTCACAAAACGACAATAGATTTAAGGGTTTTGGCTATGACATGTCTTTTAAAATTGCGTGGTTGCTTATATTTAATTGTGTACTTGTCCGAATAACGTTAAATATAAACTGAATGTTTTAAAAGACAAAGATGGATACAAATACAGTTTGTGTTTGAATCCAAGTTTTTGAAAACTGGCAGATTTTTGAGACCCTTATTAAAAATCATAGATTAGTAAGTGCAACCCACTTTAGGGGCACTTCCGGTGTAAGGTACATAGGGCGTTGTAAGTGCACACACTATGAACGCCCGTGTTCAAACCGAAACTGGAAGGAGATAAAACTCTGCGAATTATCTCCGGGTGGTACCGGCCAGAGTTTGTCCAGGTCCCGGGTGGTGCAATCTATTTTGGTAATTATTTATTCACTGGGTGGTACCAGGCCAAAATGCACTAGAGGGACTAAATATGCACGGATTATTAATATCCGATGTCCCGACGATCTAGAAGTCGTATTTTCAGAGAGGAATACGATTGGTATAGTTTTACCTACCATAAATCGCATGAGTCGGTATGACATGATCACATGCTTCCCGACACATGTGAAATATGGATTCTAGTCTAATAAATTTATTTTAAGGGTAATAATTTATTAGAATTATATAATTATAAACTAAAACTGGAATTTTATATTCTTCTGTAGATGTCTCAAATTAGTATTCCGTTTTACTCACCTGAAGAGTCACTTCGCCTTATTATGGCCAAGTGGAAGCTTACGGGCCATAACTTTCCAGTTTGGAAGTTACACTTGAGGAACGTTTTATGTGCCCAGGATAAGCTTTATGTGATCAACAAACCCGTATCACGACCTAAAAGCAATGCCCCTGAAGAGGAATTTGCTGAGTATTTTAGATACTTGACAGATGAATCGGATGTAATGTCCATTCTGATTTTCTCTATGTCACCCGAGTTCACGGGAGATTTAAGAGTTAAATCATGTCACGAGGTTGTGAGAGATGTGGAGAACCAGCTAGGTCTCTACAAGCACATGGGAAAGCTATTGATCATGCAAGAGATTCTCTCCCTGAAGCTACAGAAGGGTCAGTCAGTTAAAAACCATCTTGTTGATATGAGAAGGCTTTTTAAATGTTTATCACGTCTGGGGTACAAAATGACTCAGGAAGAGTTAGTGTATCTCATGTGGTTCTCCCTCACAAAGGAAGTTCAGGACACAGCTAGTGCCTACATGAAGGAACCAAAGAGCGACGTGGATAAAGTTCATGAAGATATCCTGGCCAGTCTAGAGCCAGTACCCGAACCTGCGAATCTCATGGACACTGACATAATAGATGAGCTGGGAGATCTGAGTTGCCCAGAGTGCGGCAGCGAGGATATTTGCGAGCACTCGATGAACATCGACCAGATGGATATCGGTTTACCCGATACTCCAGGTATCTTTATGATAGATTGCTTAATCACTTCTTATGAATCATGGGTAATTGATACAGGCAGTGGTAACCACATTTGTAATCATTTACAGGGATTCACTAGAAGAAAGACTCTGAGGAAGGACCGTTCGAACCTACGAGTGGGCGAAGGCACTCCGTTGATTGCTGAAGCCGTGGGATCTTATAGTCTTAGTTTACCCTCGGGTCTAGTTTTGGAACTGAATAATTGTTATTATATTCCAAATATGATTAAGAATGTATTGTCTTTTGATTTGTTGGTAGACCAAGGCTTTTACTATAAATATTCTTATAAGATGATTTCGGTTTTTAAAGATAATATTTTCTATTTTAAAGCTACACCTGTAGATGGTCTATACACTGTAAATCTTAAAGACAACAATAGTGAAATCTATCATATAAGTAAGCGATCCAAGGATATTGAGGATCAGACTTACCTCTGGCATTGTCGTTTGGGCCATATAAACAAGAAACGTGTTGAACTACTCCTAAAAGGAGGTTTTCTTGGAAATTTCGACTACAAACCTTTTGATAATTGCGAATCTTGTTTATCTGGTAAAATGACAAAGCAACCTTTCAACAGTGAGAATGAAAGGGCTACTGACTTGCTTGAAATAATCCACACAGATGTATGTGGACCTTTCAGTCATGTAGCAAGAGGAGGATACCGGTACTTCATTACCTTCACTGACGACTTCAGTAGGTATGGATATGTCTACTTGATGAGACATAAATCTGAAACCTTTGAGAAATTCAAGGAATATCAGAATGAAGTACAGAATCTACTTGACAAGAGGATCAAGTTCTTACGGTCAGATCGTGGTGGCGAATATCTCAGTGATGAGTTTGACAATCATCTGATGGAGTGTGGGATTGTATCCCAACTTACACCTCCGTATACACCTCAGATGAATGGTGTATCAGAAAGGAGAAATCGTACCTTACTTGACATGGTACGAACGATGATGTGTCATTCTTCGCTGCCAGTATCATTCTGGGGACTCGCGCTCGAAACAGCAGCACACATACTGAACAGAGCGCCAACAAAGTCGGTAGAAAAGACTCCATACGAGTTATGGAAAGGTAAGAAACCCAACATATCTTTTCTGAAAATTTGGGGTTGTGAGGTTTACGTCAAACGACCTACCTCAGAAAAACTCAAACCAAATCCGACAAGTGTTTCTTCGTTGGATATCCCAAGACCACCGTGGGATATTATTTCTACAACCCTGAAGAGAACAAAGTGTTTGTTGCTCGAAACGGAAAATTTCTGGAAGAAAAGTTTCTCAGTTTAGAGAACACCAGAAAGGATGTAGATCTACAGATAGTAGACGAAGAAAACGCTACACCAGTTGTTGAGCCAGAAATTCAACATAACAATGTTGAACCTCAATCAGAGCCGATTGAGGAAGTGCGAACACAAGACCTTCGCAGATCCAGTAGGGTAAGACAAGAACCAGATAGGTATCTTGGGTTCCTAGTCTCTCAAGACAGTGGAGACTTAAATGAACCAACATCCTATGGAGAAGCTGTGTCAGGCAGTGAGTCTGAACAATGGCAGGAAGCCATGAAGGCCGAGATGCAATCCATGTATGACAACCAGGTCTGGGAGTTGACTGATTTGCCACAACACTGTAAGGCTGTTGGACGCAAATGGGTTTTCAAGAAGAAAACCGACATGGATGGAAATGTACACACCTTCAAGGCCAGACTGGTAGCAAAAGGATTCACACAAACTCATGGTATCGACTATGATGAAACCTTTTCACCAGTGGCCATGTTAAAGTCAATTAGGATTCTAATGGCCATCTCAGCGTACTTTAACTACGAGATTTGGCAAATGGACGTCAAGACAGCCTTTCTGAATGGAAAGTTAACAGAAGACGTCTATATGGAACAACCAGAGGGGTTTGAAGATCCTAAGAATCCTAATAAGGTGTGTAAACTGCTAAAATCTATTTATGGATTGAAGCAAGCATCTCGAAGCTGGAACTTACACTTTGATGAGCGAATCAAAGAGTTTGGCTTCGCTAAAAGTGAGTTTGAGCCATGTGTTTACACTAAGTTCAGTGGGAGCATAGTAACCTTCCTGGTCTTATATGTAGATGACATACTACTCATAGGAAACAATGTACCAACTTTACAGAGTGTTAAAGAATGGTTAAGTAAATGTTTCCAGATGAAAGACCTTGGAGAAGCCGCTTATATACTAGGTATAAAGATCTACAGAAATAGATCTAAGCGGCTTATCGGACTTAGTCAGAGTACATACATTGACAAAGTACTGAAGAGATTCAGGATGGATGAATCCAAGAAAGGATTCATTCCAATGCAACATGGCATAGTGTTAAGCAAAACACAGTGTCCTGTTTCTAGTGAAGATCAGGACAGGATGAAATCGGTCCCATATGCCTCTGCAATTGGATCAATTATGTATGCCATGCTATGTACTAGGCCCGATGTTGCTTACTCAGTAAGTGTTACGAGCAGATACCAACAGAATCCAGGTGAGCCCCATTGGGTGGCTGTCAAGAACATTCTCAAATATCTGAGAAGAACGAAAGAAATGTTCTTGGTCTTTGGAGGTTCTGAGGATGAAATTAGTGTCACAGGATACTCTGACGCTAGTTTCCAGACCGACAGAGATGACTTCAGGTCACAGTCAGGGTACGTCTTTACCCTAAACGGAGGTGCGATCTCGTGGAAGAGCTCGAAGCAGGACACGATTGCAGACTCAACTACAGAGGCAGAGTACATTGCAGCATGTGATGCGGCAAAGGAAGCTGTCTGGCTGAGGAATTTTCTATCGGATCTCAGAGTGGTTGCCAGTATCTCGAGACCGATAGATATATTCTGTGATAACTCAGGAGCCGTGGCGCAAGCAAAGGAACCTGGAGAGCATCACAAGTCGAGACACGTGCTCAGAAAGTATCACCTCATCCGAGAGATCATTGGAAGAGGAGATGTAAGAATATGCAAGATTCCAACAGAAGACAATGTCGCAGATCCGCTGACAAAGCCACTAGCAAGGGCAAAGCATGAGGCACATGCGAATTCCATTGGGATGCAGTACCTGGAAGCCAGTAGCTAGTACTTAGTTTATTAATTATTACTATAGTCTAATTTAGAAACAATGTAATCATGTAAGGTTTTTATTTCACAGTGTGTTGGAAATAAATGGAGGTTTTAATTTCATGATTGTTCTAAATTAACTATTTTTCGCATATTTAACGTATCCTTGATTCTACAAAGTCTTGTATGAAATCTAAATTTCCGTAGCCACTTATTGAAATGGGAATTTCAATAGGGAGTTCAACGCTATTATAAATACTTGATGATTTATTCAAAGTAGAGAATAAAAGCACAAGTGATGTGACCAAGTATTTATAGATACTCATCAGAGTGTTTGGGTATTGGAAGTGACCAGTAATCAAGTCTGCTTCATGGAGCCTCAGTCATAGGCATTGACTTGATAGGTTGTCCTTAGACCTGAGATACTTGGTTTGGGAACACGAGGACCACTGTATTCTTAGTACGTACTAACGCTGCACCGTAACTGGGTGGCTATACGGGACGTGACTAGATGCAGCGGAAGCCGTGGATCCAAATGCAAGTAGTCAAGAAGGGATTTGCACCTCTTTCAAAAGAGAGATATTTCCGGGCCCCTTGACGATTAAGATTGGCAGAAAACGCGTGGCCACGCTCGGATAGAATAACAGGGGTTATTTAGTAATATCCGTTACTGCAGGCAATCGAAATCAGAGTCAAGAAATACTTGATTTTAAGAAATGAATCCTCCACTCCATGTCTTAAATCACTTTAGAAATATCGTGTGCAAAAGGAATGAACCTGTGTACAAATTCAAGCGTGAATTGTATCTCTGAATATAAGAGATCTTATAACCTGGTTAACCTAAGCGTCTGGCTAGGGACCTCCTTAGGCGAATGATAACAGTTCAGTTACATGTCTAGCACAAGTGGGAGTCTGTTAGGATTATGTGCGAGACAGTAACGGGGTTATCGTGTCCAATGTTATAAGACACTAGTAGGTCACACTGCTGCACACCAAAATGAGAATGTTTGGATTATGGAAAATAATTAATTGGTTAATTAATTATTTAGAGAGAAAAAGAAATAAATAATTAGTTTAATTATTTATAATTAATTAATCAGTTAGATTAATTGGATAATTATGGAAATTATTTCAGAGATAATTACCAAGAATTATATATGGAATCAAACACTGCTTGTTTTGTCCATATAAATAAAGGGTTTGGGGTATCAGTTAATTGATTGATTCAGTTCAAAAACCCAGAAAAATCTCTCTCTCTCCCTCTCCCAAAACCGGCGCCAGAATCCAGTTAGGAGGAAGGTTTGCGTTTGTTTTCGGGTAATCCTCGGTGGTGGTCTAGCAACTATCTCAACCGGTGACAGTAGCGGTGTATCCCCTACTTGCGATTCAGAGTTATTGTTCGCAAAAGGTAATCCACTGAAACACCCTTAATTGTATCTGTATGGTTTAGGATTGGATCCTCGATTGGGAATCGGGTTTTTTGTTATCCGCTGTGCATGTTCTTGTATCCCTCGATTCCCAACAGATGGCGGAGGAGACTGATATAGAGACATAAGAAGTGGAGAGTCGGAACTGTTGCTCTCCATGCCAGACTCATAGTCATCTGAAGAAACATCCTACGATTTAACACAGGTCAGCTCGGAGACCGGCAACTGCGAGTACTCATCGTCGTCGTCTGAGGAGATATCATCAAGGTTGATAATCTTCTTGAGCTCATCATCAGTAACGGGAACGCATGCGATAGGAATCAAAGAAATGTAATCCGGTTTTGAGCTAACATAAATCACAATCTCTCGACCCATCCCAATGTCAGTCATCGAGTTCCAACCAGGCTATGAGTGGTGGTCATCGGCGCCGATATGAGTGTCGGACGCGGCGCCGGAAGATGTGCTTGTCGGAACTGAGAATTCAAGCCGAGCCTTCTGTCGGATTTCCCCCTCACGGCGATCGGGTTTACCTCGGTCGTCGTGTCTACGCTTTTGTGGCTCGGCTGATGCACAACAAGTAGTCTCAAGGGCTCGAAGCTGTGACCGCATAGCCGATATGGAACCCTTGACCACTTTCAAGTCCCCTCGTACCTCCGTCGTCAAAAGGCAAGCTTCCCTTCGAGCCGCTGGATAGATGAAACTACCTCTTGAGAAGAGGAGGTAGCCGGCTCGGGATGGTTCACGGGAAGTGATGTGTAAGCCGACCGCCACAGATAACCCAGAAGATTGGTTTTATCCTCGTGGAGATTCCCACGGGAGATCAATTTCGCCATAAGAAGATCCCTCAACTCATCAATCGAGTAGTCGGGTGCAGTCGGTCTCGGAGGTGGTGATGTACAAACTCGTCACGGACAACCTTTAGGGCGTTGTCCAAAATTTCCCTGACAACGGATGCCGGGTAAGTAACTCCGGTGTCACATAGACGTTCCGTTTGCACAACCGCTGAATCAACGGTGTGGCCTACGTTCATGGCTGGCGTGATAGTGACCATGGTAGGACTTCCCGCCAGTCCTCGTGAAATGCCCGTCGTGGACACCACTCTCGGGGTTCTGATCACGTCACTAAGAATCGTGATTGGTGGAGCAGAGACTGCGTCACATAGACTGGCAGTATGTGTACCTAAGAGTGTATCAAGCTCTAGACTCTGGTGCACATGAAGGAAGTGTGGGGATCGGGGCAGGGATCCTCCAGTTTCAATATCATTACCCGCCAAGTGAGGGCTTGATAGCCGTTGTGCTTTATCCCCGTGGAATGAAACATCCACCTTTTGAGAGATGGATGAGTGGTTAGGTGGGGCGTGCAGTTGCACCTCTGGGTGGGAGGTGTCTACTTCAATACCCGTACTCAACACATGTATACGGGTAGCAGATGTGGCTGCCCGGCGTCTACCTATGGATAAGGAAGGACCGGTTAAAACCTTTGGTCCTGTCTCCCACTCATCATTTCTTTTACTTCCCTCGCTCTGCTCACTTTCTTCGACTGTTAGGTCTCCCTCAAACCTTATGTCGTCCTCACCTTCAGATGGGTGGTCATCACCGGAGTCATCAGAATCATAGTCCACCAAAAGGTAAAGTGAAGGGCTTTGGCGAAAGTCATAAGCATGTAAGGTATTTGCTCCGAAGCGATCATCATCACCGCCTAAGCTACCCCCGGCATATCCCCCCGACTCCTCATCCTCACACCCTTGGTCATCACCCCCAGATGAATGACCACGCTCGAGACCCTCACTCACTCTCCTAGAGGATACCTCCGGGGTGCCAGTCTCCGGCTCTGGAGATGCTGGTAGAGGTGATAAACCTAAGTATGCTCTCACAATGGTGAGTGATGATCAATAACATCAAGTAATGCAAGTGGCATCGCCATCGGTATATCATGAATCTTTGGGGATTGCTATAAGGAGTTTGGGATAAGGCATAAGGAGTTTGGGGTATGGCATATGGAATGATGGGTAAGGCATAGGGATGATTTGGGTATGGCATATAAAATGCTGGTATCCAAAAGAGGTGTGGTGATGGTATCCATGATAAGTGTCGGTATCAAAGAAAAGTGTTGGATGCCAAAGAAAGGTGTTGGATGCCTTCAGACAGAGTCTGGATGCCATTAAGAAAGGCTTGGTACCATTCTGAATCTTATTCCGAACCCAAATACTGAATTTCATTTTTTTTTGTATTTTTTTGATTTTTTTCAATATATATATATATGTATATATATTTTTGGATTTGATTTTTTTTCGTCTGCTATGTCCTCCCGTTGTGATTGGGAGCAAGTGGTGGTGTGATCATCATCAGAATAATGAGGATTTGAGAAATTCGGGTTTGCCATTGTACCTGAAAGATAGGATGTTAGTATTGAGGTACTGGCATAAGGGAGATAACATGAGAAATAAGACACACAACATTGAGATGTGTTATTGTGTACTAAATCATTAGATTTGGTAAAGAATAGCACAACACATTGAGTGTAAATTATTTTCAAGTCTGGAGAATATGAAACCCAATAGATCTTACCAACCGAGCATATGATGATGCTAGATCAATTAATTCCAATGCATACACACAAATCAATTCCAATGCATACACACGCGCAAAAGTCTAAGTTCACCCACCACTCATGCAATTCAGATAAAACACAACGCTGAAGCACACTTAAGAAAATTAAACACATAGTCAAGAAACCACGACACATTCAAGTTTGAGATCTGCGGTCCGGGATTTGCAGCTTAAACAACAAAAAGCAATCCCGAAACCATTATGGTGCAATGGTTCGGGATTTAAAAAACTAAGGTTTGGGATTAAAAAAAAAACTAAGTATATAAAAAAAACTAAGGTTTGGGATAAAAAAACTAATTATAGAAAACTAAGGTTTGGAGAAAAAAAAACTAAGTATAGAAAACCAAGGTTTGGAGAAAAAAAACTAAGTATAGAAAACTAATGGTTGAGGAAAAAAAACTAAGTATAGAAAACTAAGGTTTGGAGAAAAAACTAAGTAAAAAAAACTAAGGTTTGGAAAAAAAAAACTAAGGTTTGGAGAAAAAAAAACTAAGTATAGAAAACTAATGTTTGAGGAAAAAAAAACTAAGTATAGAAAACTAAGGTTTGGAGAAAAAAAAACTAAGTATAGAAAACTAATGTTTGAGGAAAAAAAACTAAGTATAGAAAACTAAGGTTTGGAGAAAAAAACTAAGTATTAAAAAAAACTAAGGTTTGAAAATAAAAACTAAGGTTTGGAGAAAAAAAACTAAGTATAGAAAACTAATGTTTGAGGAAAAAAACTAAGTATAGAAAAAACTAAGGTTTGAAAAAAAAACTAAGTAGAGAAAACTAAGGTTTGAAAGAAAAACTAAGTAGAGAAAACTAAGGTTTGGAAGAAAAAAAAACTAAGTATAAAAAAAACTAAGGTTTGAAAAAAAAACTAAGGTTTGGAAAAAAAAAAAACTAAGTAGAGAAAACTAAGGTTTGGAAGAAGAAAAAAAAAAAAAACTAAGTATAGAAACCTAAGGTTTGGAGAAAAAAAAAACTAAGTATAAAAAAAACTAAGGTTTGGGAAAAAAAACTATGTAGAGAAAACTAAGGTTTGAGGAAAGAAAAAAAAAACTAAGTATAGAAAAAACTAAGGTTTGGAGATAAAGAACTAAGTAAAAAAAAACTAAGGGAAAGACTCCGGCACTTATTGAAGTTCCGGAGTTCTTAAAAAACACACAAAAAAAACTAAGGGAGAGACTCCGGCACTTAAAAAAGTTCCGGAGTTCTTAAAAAACACACAAAAAAAAACTAAGGGAGAGACTCCGGCACTTAATGAAGTTCCGGAGTTCTTAAAAAGCACAAAAAAAACTAAGGGAGAGACTCCGGCACTTAAAAAAGTTCCGGAGTTCTTAAAAAGCACACAAAAAAAACTAAGGGAGAGACTCCGGCACTTAAAAAAGTTCCGGAGTTCTTAAAAAGCACACAGAAAAAAACTAAGGGAGAGACTCCGACACTTAAAAAAGTTCCGGAGTTCTTAAAAAGCACACAAAAAAAAAACTAAGGGAGAGACTCCGACACTTAAAAAAGTTCCGGAGTTCTTAAAAAGCACACAAAAAAAACTAAGGGAGAGACTCCGGCACTTAAAAAAGTTCCGGAGTTCTTAAAAAAAACACACACACAAAAAAAACTAAGTAAAAGAAACTCCGAAGGATAAGTTCTTTGGAACTTGGTTTGGGGTTACAAAAAAAACTAAGTATAAAACTCCGAGACCTAACCCCAAATTCCAACACTTGTTTTCTTAAGAACCCAGAAATCATTTCAACCCGAAAAACACAAGCAAATTTGACAAAATGCCACTAAGTTAAAATCTCAACTCCGAACGATACGAGGTTTTCAACGAATGACCATCGAAAACACGAATCTTAGGATTTTTTTTTAAAACTGTTTTTTTTAATTAACAAAAAGATTTTTTTTTTCGTTTTTTTTAATTTTTTTTTTTTTTTTTTAATTCAAAACAAAATAAAATAGAAGACTTACTTGGTCCTCCGAAGATCAGTAATGAAACGACAAGACCGATGGCCGGAGGTCCGGAAGGGCGAAATATTTTTTTTTTTTGAGATAGATATGTATGTATAACATAGAATATAAAAGACTTACCTTGGTAACTAAGTGTCGGGTATACCTGTCAGTGTTCCCCCTCGAAACATGCAAAGGCAGACAACGTTCCCCCTTGGAACATGAATACAAAGAGAATGTTCCCCCTTGACAGATGCACACTTATACCAAATGGTTAGTAACAAAGGCACGTGAACAAAGACACATGTATGAAGGGGATAGAATACTTATTTGTTCCCCCTCGGGACAGTAACGATTATGTCTCCGTTCCCCCTCAAATCAAAAAGTTAGTAAAAAAAACAAGATATACAAGAATGATCCCACAATATTAGTTAGAAGTTCCCTTCGCTCGGTCATGTGTTTGGAATGATCTGAGTCTATGAATCACACATGACCGGCCTGCAAAATCAAGTGCAAACATTTTTAGGTACCCATTTGGGAATGGGTCCTTTCGGATTAGTAACAACAGGTTTGGGTTCTTCTTTGCTCTTTTTAGGAGTCTTTTTCTTGGGCTTGAATTTTCTTTTCTTGGCATGAGGAAAGTGGTTATGGTGATTATAGAATCCAAAGTAATTAGGAGCATAACACTCATTCACAAAGGCATTTGCACAATAACCAAAGTGAAAACAATTTTGACAACAAAAGTCACTACGATACCCATAAGTAACATGTTCACAAACATGAAAGTTAAATGGAGTATATGGTATATGACTATGAGCTCTATGAAATTCATCTTTGGAAAATCTATTTTTCGCAAATCTAGGCTTATGTGCAAATGGCTTTGGACGACCGCCTTCTTTTGATCCATTCTCCTTTTCTCTATGCCTACCCTGTCTCATATGGTTATTTGTCATGTTTGGAGAAGCATGATTAGAGCCTTTGACATTATGAGTATGAGTATGAGAAACATTTTTCCTCGGATGGAAGTTGTGTGATTGTTCCTTTGGATTAAAAGTATTCTTTGGTTTTCGAAAACGTTTGCTTTTCTTAGGAACATTCACATTTGAACAAGATGAACTCGCAACTTCAGACTCAAGGGTAATCACTTTGTCTTTCCCTTTGTCTTTCCGGGTTAGTTTAGGAGGATCCACGTTTCCTGGTTTGGACAAGCCTGATGATCTACCATTCTCACCAACCCTATTGCTACAATCATCCGATACAATTTCAGAAATTTGTACCGTTGATTTAGGTACCGTATATGTTAAGTCTTCTATGTATGAAATGGTGGTGCAGATTGGAGACCTAAGTACCATAGATTGTGAGTTTTGAGAAAAAGTACTTGAAGGTCTAAAATCTGGTGCATCAACATTCAATGTATGGTGATGATGACGTGAGTTATCACGAGTTCCAAATGTGGATTGCTTATCTTTTGATGGACTCTTGGATTTGAGGGCAGTTTCAAGTTCATTGATTTTACTCAAGAACAAGTCCTTTTCCCTAAGGCTCATGCGCCTCTCATCCTCAAGTTCAGCCTCAAGTGTAGCAATCCTCTTTTCAAAGAAAGTTCTGTTATCATTGAAAATTTTAGAAAGGATTGGAACTTCCTGATTCATCTCAGCCTCAGTATAGCTAGGCATGTAATCCTTAGACAAAGGAATCTCACGCGTTGCATAACTGGCATTGAGAGATGTATAGTTGAAGGGAAATGATTGTTTGTTTTTTCTAGCTTTTTCCTTTTTCTCAATTTCCTTCAACTGTTCAGGATCATCAGACTCTTTCATGAAAACAATTTTGTATCCAAGACTCATGTACCGAAGGTCATACATGGTAGGAGTCTTGGATATGGCACGCTTAAGATAGCATGGACTTTTATATCCAATGCCTTCCTTTGGATTGTAATAATTGAACTCTTTGGGTTGGTTCATATGAATGGTTTGATCGGTTTGGCCTCTCTTTAGGAACTTGTCCTCCATATCTTTTATTTTTGCAAAGAGATTTGTTCGTTGGGCAAAAATGGCTTCATACTTTTGAACACTTACTCTACTTAGAATCTCATCCTCATGAAGTTTCTTTTGCAAGTCTGAGATGTTATCATTCAGACTAGCAACTTTATCTTCTAAGGTTTTGTTGGCAAGAGTAAGAGTGGTTACCTTTTCTTTGGAATGAGCTAGTTCAATGGAGAATTTCACAACTAAGGCATGCTCACTAGCTAATTTGGATTCTGCTATAGCAGTTAAATTATTTGCCTTTTTGATTTTCTTGTCATATTCAGACACTTTAAGAGCAAGATCTTTCAGTTGATTTTCAAGTTCAATGTATGGGTCTGGAAGTACCTCAGAAGGTGACTCTGAATGATTTGAGTCAAGGTCGTCGTAATCACGTCCTCCTTCTTCTGAGTACAACTCCTCCTCATCATGGTTAGCCATCAAACATAGTTGATCTTCTCTTCCTTCATCATTTGTCAAGTCCCATGCCTCATCTTGGATAAGCATACATACGGGACCTCCTTCCTGATCATCACTTGACATTCTGAGCCAAGCGTTATCTTTCTTTACTTCCTTTCCCTTGTCTTCAGACTTAGCTTTCTCCTCAAGTTTCTGGTAGTTAACTCTACCACCCTGTTCACCTCTTCTCAGATGGTTGTTAGAAGACATAGGTTTTCTTGCGTTTCTCTTAGACATAGACTTGGTGATCAATGCTAAGGCCTTCTTTATGTCATTCATCTCTTCATCAGATTCATCTTTATGGACATGGAGAACCGGTGGGCGGATATCGGACTCGATCGCTAAAGCATCACGTGTGTTCATGGTTGATTACGGATCTTAAACCACTTAGTTTGATCCGGTAGTTGGATTGGTGAAAATATTCAAGTATGAGTTCCGATGTGGGCTTTGGTATTAGCCTTTTGTGCTAAAAAGACTTAGAAAAATTTCAGAAGTGCTGGAGCTCAGGAGTGCTGGAGCTGAAAACACTTAGAAAAATTTCAAAAGTGCTGGAGCTCAGGAGTGCTGGAGCTGAAAACACTTAGAAAAATTTCAAAAGTGCCGAAGAAGAAAACCCAAATCTAAGTGCTGGAGCTGAAAATACTTAGAAAAAATTCAGGAACGCCGAAGCTGAAAATCCAAAACCTCAATGACGAAACAAACTATTTTCCACCGGAACCAACACTCAACGGATCAAGAGCAAGTGGTAGGCTCTGATACCAATTGTGGGTTCCAAATCAACCACAATGAACACTTAGATTTTCTATGGTAAACTTTAAGTACAAGATCTAGAGTGATGGAATAATGGTAATGATCATGATGAAAAATAGACTAAGTGTAAAAGACATCAAATGATTCATAGCTCTCAAATGATTACAAGGGAAGTGGAAAATACAAATGAAGAATTAAGCTCCTATTTATACTTAAACTAAAAGGGGCCAAAAGGCCTTAGAAAGCATGGGCCTAAACACTTGGGCCAAAATAACAAAATTACATTTAAGGAACATAGTTTGAATTAATTACAAATTGACACAACTAACAAATAAATCTAACACTTAGTCCTAAATCGGCCGCATGTTTTTTTTCCTCTGTTAGAGGTTTATCCTGCTTCATCAAATCTTTTCTCTTAAGTTTACTCTGTTTTCTTTACTTTACGTGTGTTTTATTGAAATAGTTTCTTTCTCTCGATGGATAAGCCTCATAAGCAAACCTTAAGTCATCTTAAGTGCGATTTTTGACATTAACAGTAATAGCTTATTGTTTTTCATGTCAATAACAACAATTTACCTAATATTTGTAATCGTGTCTTTGGGAGGTGGCTATGGGGTTCGGATGCTTGAGTTTCGGAAAATGGAACAAGAATTATTATTGCATGGCACATTGATGCAGTGGATATTATGATTTGGAGACGCATGCTCAATTTATTCATTGTGAGGTCCGTCTAGGGGGATTGAGCATTAACTATATTAGACTAGTGGCTTATATTGGATAATCTCAGGACTGACACAAACTACCTAGTTTTTATAAGAGCATCTCCAAGAGATTCCCAAAATTTCTCCAAAATAGAGAAGCAAAAGTTAAAATCTTCAAAAAAAATCCAATCCATCTCCAAGAGATTCTCCATTTTGGAGATTTTAACTTTGATTATAATATTAAAATATTATATTCATGCATTAAAATATTATTTCTCTCTCTTACTTTTTTATTTTTAAAGCTTTCTATTGGTTCATGCATTTTGTAATGATTTTTGGGGTGATCTCCAAATTTGGAGAAAAAAACCTTCTCTTTCCAACTTTCTCCATTTTGGAGATAAGTATAGAGAAGCTGTTGGAGCAACAAATGAACTCAAAATCCCCATTTTCACCCTTTTTCCCCATTACGGGGATGCTGTTGGAGATGCTCTAAAAGGGTAACTATAATAGAAGAGTAAAACAAAAATAAATGCAAAAATGTGATTGATTGTATTAGGTTTATTAAGTTTGCAAAATAATGATTTATAAAGTTTATAAAATAACTATATACTAATAACATAGTTATATTCATAGATTTTTTTTTATTTAAACCATCATATGCATAGTTATATAACTTTGTACTAATAACTTAGTTATATTCATAGAATTGTGTATATATTAATAACAAATAATTTATAATCACGCAATACAAAATGAGAAGATAATTGATGCATGGAACGCAAAGGAAGACTTTGGTTTTCCAAGTCTTCCTTCCAAATTAAGATTATGTCTTTTTGTCTATAAAACGATATACAAGAGACTAATACATGAAAATATTACATATGTCTCTTAAGTCAAGGAATTGCTCAATTTGAAGAGATGGATCGCAACCTTATCTTTACTCTATGTTGTGTTGTCTTGATGACGAGCCCTTTTATCGTTGCAACGACAAATTCTTTAACCATGACGTCTGCAATGACTCCTGGTACACAGATTATCATTTTTATGTATTTTTAACTGTTTGTGCACCATTATGGTGGAGTTTAGAGCTTTGATGATTTGTGATAACGTTTTGCATATTGTTTGTTTTTGGAGGATGAAAAAAATGATAGTTATGTATTCAACGTGCTAGTTTCCTTTGTCCTAAAATAATATTTCTATCCTATTTGTCCTAAAATAATATTTCTATCCTATTTGTCCTAAAATAATATTACATGAATTATACTTGATTTTACTTTAATTGTTTGATTCAAAGAATTTCATCATGTTCATTCCATCAACCAAATTCAAATATCCCTAACGAATTTGGTTAAAGAAATTTGTCATTCCAATTTCATCAAATTCCTTTGAATTCCATAAACCAAACAGATTCTTAGTTATAAGGGATATATTGAAGTTATTTGAGTATACAAAACAAAACAAAAAAAGATCATTTAGGGGTGTTTGGAATTGCTTATTTAAAGTGTTTATCTTCTTATAAGTTGTGGTAAAAAAACAAAAAAGCAAAAAGAGTGTTTGAATTAGTTTGAAAAGCAAAAAAAAGTGTTTATTAAAGAAGTTAAACCATTTTGACTTATTTGCTTCTCCTTTTCTCACTATTATTCCAAATTACAATGTTACCCCTTTTCTCCTCATTATTTTAAATTACAACTTTACTCCTTTTTGTTCATTCCACACAAATAAGTCACAATTATCAAACAGTTAAAAATAAGTTATCTGCTTATCACTTTTTGGTATAGTAAGTTAAAGCAAACATTTTTTTATGAAACTTCTTTAATTTTCATACCACATAACTTGATCAACACGTCTTAAAATAAGCATAAGTTTTTGGTAAACTAGTTGATAAATTAACTTATAACTGATAAAGTAGCTTATAAGTTAACTCACGTACACCCAACTAATCCTCGGCGACTATGAGCCTACCCGAAAGCCGACCCATGCATGGTTAGGGTATCGCCACATGCTCACCCCATGAATCAAACCGGGTAGACAGGGAGACCTTCCACTGTCCCTTCCAAGGACGTACATTACCGACCACTAGGCTACTAATGTTTTGATCCTACCTAGTTATCATTTACAATAAGAAAAATGACGATCAAACTCGAATACCCTATGAATAAATTTCAATGACTTACGTATGTCTAATCTATAATTATAATCATTATGTTAATTATTTTCTTTTCTTTTTTTGAAGGAATTGAAGTAACCTCACGGATGCTAGAAGGACGAGGGGGTCAGCCTACTTCAGATCCAGACCGTGGTTACGGAAATGACGATAAGCATCACTAGACATATATACCAATTTTATGTATGAATACATATAAATGACAAGGAGTGAAGGAGATATGAATACAATTTAAATGACTTCCATTTAAAAAAAATAATGCATTTTAAAATTCTGTGACCAGTGATTTTCATCCAGGTTGGCTCTAGTTGAAGATCATGATATTAGATCTAAATATGTTAAGAGTGACGAAAGATATCTTTAGATAATTATATGTAATATATTACACTTTTGCTATATCGTTTATAAAATATTATATATCTTTCATAATTTTCATTAGTTTGTTAAGTTTCGTTGTTGTGGCCCTAGGGCTGTGTTTTGTAGCTCGATCGACTTGGCTTTTGTTTTAATGCATTTGCCGTTATAAAAAAAGATATATATGTATATATATATATATATAGAGAGAGAGAGAGAGGAAAATTCAAATATAAACCACTTTTTAGTTGTGAACGTGACGATAGCTGAGAGCGCGACACGTGCCGGAGACTAGTCAATAAAGGTGGCTTTGAGTGTGGTCCCCCCCTTTAATTCAATGCCCTCCCATGAATCGCACCTAGTCATCCGCCGTGGACCTGACGTGGCGCCTAGTCATCCGCCACATGTCGCACTCTCGGTTGTCCTCACGTTCACAACCAAAAAATGGTTCACATTTGAACCAACCCCTATGTATAGATAAATACAATGGCTTAATGGCTATATGCTAAAACAGTCGCATTTTCATCAAAATAATGAGTGTAAAAAATGATAAATCCCACCATAATTTAATAGAATTAAGATATATAAACAATTGAGTTTGTCAAAAAAAGAAGATATCACAATTAGCCCAGCTTCAATTGCATATAACTAATTAAAAATGGAATGCATGAACTAAACTAACCCGAAACTCTTAAGTTATCAGCTTAAAGATTTATGAGATTTTAGAATTAACCTCCTGTACATCTACAAGAACCGGTAACACCGCTACCAACAAAGCCTCGATCAACCAAATAAAACCTTACCAGCAACACGTGCAGCAACAAACAACCAATCAAGATAACAGCAATCGCTTCACAGCTAAAGCAACGACCTCAACTACTGTACCATCATTTTAACTAGCATCAAGTTAAGAACATTTTATGAGCTTAATTAGTTTTAGAACCAGCTAAAGCTAAAAGCAAACAGCCTAAATTCAGCCAATGAAAAGGGTGAAGTCTGGTGAAGTCTAACCAAATGGACCCTAACGAGTTGACATCACCTGTGGGTTTCAAACCTGAGACTTGTAAAAGAATCAGCTCCCAAGCCTTACTCACTTGTCATGGTTTTGTATTAACGAACAGCTAACAAGTCTTACCGCCCACATGTCACAATTTTGGATTGACGAACAGCATAACAGCTTACAAATTAGGTTCAGCATAACGAAAATCAGGAGCTACAGATGGCTGCATCGGCTACAGATAAGGAAACCAATATCAACTTCAACCATCCTTTTAAGTCATTCAGCTACTATAACCCCCTTTTATGGCTTAAAACAAAGCAAGCAAAAGTAAGGATAAAAACAAGCTAGGAGTCAAAATCATCTTAATTTGACGGTTAGTTATATGAATTCATACACCGAGTCGATGTAGGTTCGTTGAGGGAGTTATTGACCAAAAGGGTGTTTTTGAAAAACATATTTACCAAATAGGTGTAGTTTTAAATATATTTACCATTTAGGGTGTAGTTTTCTATTTAATGGGGTTTTAATGCCTTTTTAATACTTCATTTTTAAAACAACACCCATTTGGTAAATATGTTTTTTAAAAACACTCATTTGGTCAATAACTCAACAAATGTCGTTACATTAAAGGAAGATGTGTTTCGTTTCATTTTTGGTTGGAGACTCAACCAAAAGACTCAACTTGTACAATATATTCTCATAAAACAATTCTGATTGAAACCATACATGCATATCGATCGATTTACAGTGGTATTGGACATTGAGATGCATGCGTTTGAGATGATTCTTCGTCTTAGATCACGATTCACATTTCCTTTGTCAACTCTAGGTTTTCGATTGACCAACACCTACAAATGCATGCGTCTTTAAAAAATTTCCACAAATTCATTGCAAGCATTAGTGCTTTAGTAGCCTAGTGGTCGGTAACATTCTTATGAGGGACAGTGGATGGCATCCCTATCTACCCGGGTTCGATTCATGGAGTGAGCATGTGGCGATACCCTGACCATGGGTCCAACTTTTAGGTCGGTCTATGGTCACCGAGGATTAGTTGGTGCCCGTATGGATCCTAAAATCCTCGTCGACTTTGTATCGAAACGTATACGTGAGTTAGAAAATAAAAATATAACTTGGAAAGTTATCCTGAACTAAAACAGAATCTTCCACTTTGGTTAAAGGGAGACTACAAAAAGCAAGTCATCCATTTCATTTTGATCAAAGGGAGACTACAAAATGCAAAAGTCTTCCATTTTAGTCATCATGTCGACAGAAGAAAACTGACGTATAAGTGAATCCGATTTCTCCAAAAGAATAGTTGTATCAATAAACTAATTTTAAAAAGGAGAAATAATAATTCTACCCTTAATATTAGAGGACATAATGAATTATTTTAATCTCATATAGTTAATGGTAAAGTTAAAAAATGACACTAATTTTAAGACCAAAATAGATCCTAGAGGTAGGCATCCAGGAAATTAACACCAAAAAACTGCGTATTATCGATGCTCGTTACCGACTGCTAACAGCAGTTGGAAATTCCCAACTACTTTTCGATGGTTTACCGAGGGTTTCTTTTTATTTATTTTTAATTAGTTGTCGGAAAACAGCCGGTAAAAGTCGGTAAATAAAATAATCGGAAAATCGTCAGTAAATATAATAATCGGAAAACAGTCGGTAAAAGTTGTCGGAAAAACCGTCGGTATCTTTTATCGACCAACTTTTTTGTGACGCTCGTTTCGTCGGAAACCATCGCAAATGCCTATTTCTAACTGTTTTCGACTGTTTCGACCGTCGATAATACCCATTTTTAGTAGTGATGGTGATATAGCATGCCCAACAAATAAATCGTATTATCCAACCAATAGCTTTTCTAAAGTACTTTCTCGAGATTTAGAATGACACATATCCATAGACTGAAAGACATAATCTTTGTAGAAATATAAGTACACTTGAGTCTACCTCCATATCATTATATATCTGTGAGTACCATCAATTATGTCTTCTATATTTGCTTACATATATCTATTAATCCATATGGTGGGATGCACAACTAGTGTAATACATTGTATAGAAAAATAAATAAAAAATTATTATTTAAAAAAATAGTCAAACTTGCGACAGGTCAGGATGTCGCTAACCCATCACAAACTTGACCCTCGCTAGTCCGCCATTGAAAGTTCCCTCGTAATCCGTCATTGATGTTTCCCTCATTAATCTGTCGTTGGTGGTATATATATAGGGGAATGGTTCATTAACAAACTAGAATATAAATCGTGCAAATCGTCGATTTATTGGTTAAATTAACGATTTTTTTCTTCATAAAAATGGAAATTGTTAGATATTTTGTTAGTTGTGTCAATTTGTAATTTACTTAAAATTACTTCCTTTATTGTAATTTGTGTCAATTTGATATTTTGTTAGGGCCAATCCATTTGTAAAAGTTTAGCCCATGTAGTAGTAGTATAAATAGTTCCCTCTTTCATTCATTTGTAGTTGACACTTCCCCAACTTTTCTAATCAACTTTTGAGAATCATATTGTGTTCATAGTTGGTGTTGATTTGGAACCTATATATATATATATATATATATATATATATATGTCTTAAACTACTTTTAAGATTTTTAATTAAAAGTTTAAATTTAATCAATTATTAATAAAGTATAACAAATGGGATTAGAAACATAAAGTCCTTAGTTTGATCCAATTCTTGGCTCCCAATATGTACGTCTTCCTATTAGACGAAGACTTTGATGCCGGCTGGAAAATTGCGGTCAATTAATCAACTAACTTATGGAAATTCCAAAAAGCAAATCATTATGTCTTTAACAATCTATCTATATATACGTATATCTTATCTATATATACGTATATCTTATATATGGCAACAAACAACCATTGCTACTAGTTAATCACAAGCCATGGCATCTCTAATAATCATCATCAAGAAACCCACCTTCTTTCCTTTAATCACACTCTTATTTGCTACACTTTTATGCTTTGCTGATTCCACTTCTTCACTTGATCAAGTTACTGCCCTCCTAAAATGGAAATCAAGCCTCCATACACAAAACAACACCATCTTACTTCCTTCATGGACCGATCAGACAACGGTATCGCCGTGCAACTGGTACGGGATTTCTTGCAATCCCGAAGGCGCCGTTAGCAGGTTAAACCTTTCGTCGTCTGGGTTAAACGGTACTCTAGAACACTTCTCGTTTTCATCGTTTCCAAATCTTACGCATTTCGAACTCAGTTTAAACTACTTTTCTGGGATCATCCCATCTGAAATCGCTCGCCTGTCAAAACTTGTGTATCTTGATTTTTCTTCTAATCAATTCTCCGGAATAATCCCACCGGAAATTGGACGGTTAAGAAATCTCGACACCCTTCACTTGTTTGATAATCAGTTTATCAATGGTTCGATTCCGCAAGCCATATGCCAGTTGAGGTCGCTTTCCGGGCTTGCTTTGTATAACAACACGATTTCTGGTTCGGTTCCTACTTGTTTGGGTCAGTTATCCAAATTGAGTTATATTTATCTCAATATTAATAACATTTCTGGTTTCATTCCTAATGAATTGGGAAATCTTTCTGATCTAGAAGAGCTTCACATGAATAGCAACTATCTTTCTGGTTCTATTCCCACAACTCTAGTCAATCTGAAGAAGCTAACCGTCTTGATTCTCTTCGAGAATCGTTTGAATGGATCAATTCCTAGAGAAATCGGAAAATTGAGTTCACTCCAATGGGTGGAGCTCCAAATGAACAATCTCAGCGGTCCGATTCCTAAGTCTTTAGGTGAAATCAAATCCCTTCAACTTCTTCGTTTACACTCGAACGAACTTTCTGGCCCCATTCCGCAAGAGTTAGGAAACTTGAAATCCCTTTGGAATTTGCAATTAGGGAACAATCAACTCAATGGTTCCATTCCACCTTCATTTGGTAATCTAGAAAGTCTAGAAAGATTGTCTCTAAATGATAACCATTTTTCTGGTCCTATTCCACTAGAAATGGAAAATCTGAACCTAGTTTTTATAGAAATGAGCAACAATAGCTTTTCGGGTAGTTTGCCGGATAAAATCTGCAACGGAGGGAAACTTGAGATGCTTCTAGTCGGTGATAATAATCTCACAGGTCGAATTCCGAAGAGTTTGTACAACTGTTCAAGCTTGAGGAGGTTACGTTTCGATGGAAACCAGATGACCGGAGATCTTTCCGAGAGCTTTGGTGTATATCCGCATCTCAATTACATCAATCTCAACGATAATAAGGTTTACGGGGAAGTTTCTGACAACTGGAGCAAGTGTCGAAACTTAACCGCCATTCAGATGGGAGGGAATCGAATCAGTGGCCACATACCTCCTTCTTTCGGAAACTCGCCACAGTTAGAACTACTTAATCTTTCTTCGAATGATTTGGTAGGAGAGATACCGAAAGAATTTGGAAGAATATCTGGCCTGGTGAGCCTTTGTTTAAGCAATAACCATCTTTCTGGTGTCGCGCCAATGGATCTTGGATCGCTAGATGAACTCTCGTATCTTGATTTGTCGATGAACAAGTTTAATGGGCGGATTCCGCCTTCGTTAGGGAATTGCTCAAAACTCTTTCACTTAAACTTGAGCAACAACGAACTTGTTCACGAAATCCCAGTTCAAATCGGCCATTTGTTTCAATTATCTGATCTTGATCTGAGTCATAATTCGCTCACCGGAGAGATACCATCTTCTCTCTCAAGTTTAATTAGTTTGGTGACGCTCAATCTTTCTCACAATCAACTTTCGGGTTATATTCCAAAGACCATGGGATCGATGAACGGGCTATGGAGCCTTGATATATCGTATAACCGGTTAGAAGGTCCCATTCCGATAGGCAAATGCTTTATAAATGCTTCCACAGAAGGGAACAAAGGTTTGTGTGGCAATGTTGTCGGATTGCAGCGATGCGAATCAATAAGGCGAACAACAAGCCGAAGCCACAAACTTGCAATTCTGATTTCACTTCCTCTTCTTGGAGCGTTTCTATTTGGTGTACTTTTAGCAATTTTCATCTTTTACCGGAGAAAGAAGATGTCATCGATGGATGAAGAAGATAAACATCGTGAAGATTTCTTTTCGATTTCTACTTTTGATGGAAGGGAGACTTACCATCGAATCTTGAAGGCAACCGATGAGTTCAATGGAGCATATTGCATAGGAAGAGGAGGATGCGGAAGTGTATACAAAGCGAAGATGGCATCAGGTGAAACAGTTGCGGTGAAGAGACTCCATTCGTCATCAGAAATGGTGAATCGCAATGATTTTTTGAAGGAGATTAGGGCATTGACGAGAATAAGACACCGAAACATCGTGAAACTTCATGGTTACTGTTCTCACGCTCAAAACTCGCTCCTGGTTTACGAATATCTTGAAGGGGGTAGTTTGGCTGAAAGCTTGAACAACGATGACGTTGCTCAAGCTTTCAATTGGAACAAGAGGGTGAACGTTATCAAAGGCGTCGCTCATGCTTTATCGTATATGCACCATGATTGTTCACCCCCTATTGTTCACCGAGACATATCGAGCAAAAATATTTTGCTCGATTCCGAATACGAAGCTTGTGTTTCGGACTTTGGCACGTCAAAGATTTTGAACCAGGAGTCATCTAACTGGAGTAACCTCGCGGGAACGTATGGATACCTTGCACCAGGTAATTTATTTTCATTATTTTGTTGAGTCTGACATTTGCTAAACTTAGACCACGAGACCAACCTACCACACAGCGAAATCGATATTAGGCCATCCACTATGGGGTCGGTGGGGAGGCCGGTACCCCTCATGTACAGCCGGCAACACCATAGTGGATGAGGGGTAGGGTGACCGGTACCCTCCCCATCGGTGCCCACATACCGATTGATTAAAGCATGCCACCCCACCCCCTACCCCCTCTCTCTCTATCTCTCTCTTCTTTCTCTCTCTACCTTTTTTTTAATCAATTAATTAATGAGGGGTATGAGGATTACCATAGTCGATGAAATGTGTGGAGTTGGTAGGATAGTAGTAAAAATAGTGGAAAGCTGATGTGGCAATCTGTAGGAGGGGTATGAGGGGTACCATAAAGGATGGCCTTATAGGACACCAATTATGTCTAAATGGTCTAATAGAAGGCCTTATATAACTTATAGTTATAGGATCTAACATTAATTGTTTGTCATGTATAAATAATAATACGTTGATGGCACAATTTTGAGCAACGTAACAAGTTTTTTGAGTTTTTTTTTTAATAAAAAATGTTCTATTAGTCGTATTTATATATCATGATATTTGAAAACGTATCTTTTAATAACTAGTGGCGGATCTAAAAATTTTTTTGGTGGGGACACCTTTAAGATTGATGAAATGACTACAAGGTCGTTCGCTATATTTTTTGCTTAATTCTAATGTTTCAAGATATTTCTAAAGTATTTTTGGTTGATTTTATAGGGGTTCATAAGCTTTTTTGGCGAGTTCGAAGAAGATTTTTTTAGCTTTTTTGGTTGCTTTCGAGAGTTTATCTGTTTTTATTGAGTTCAAGACATTTTTTGTTGTTGACGGTGTCCCATACAAAACGTCAATGTGGGGAACGATAGTATAGATTATAAAAAAAACTTTTGAAAAAAAGCTATTTTTGAATTTTGCAATGAGGACCCTTCCCTTATGTAACACTATGTATTCCGTCTCTGATAAAAACAAGTGTCATATAAAAATATATACGTTCTTTAAACACAATTCAAAAGTTTCATGTAAAATCATTAGTAGTAAGTTCTTTTTTACAATACTTAGTCGTGAGAATTTTTAGTGATACATAAATATGTTTTAATATCATATTATATAGTAACCTATTCATATAAAAAAAACACAACTGTTTATTTTCATAAATGGTCTGTTAAAACAAATAAACATACTTGATGTCATATAAAGATGACTTTTTTGTTGGATGTTATCTTTCTACATGGGTTTTTTTCTAAAGAAAAGATTTAAAGGGTTTTTACATATCTTAACATACATATTTAAATTAATTTTTTTTGCTTTTGCAGAACTTGGTTGTTCCATGAAGGTAACAGAAAAATGTGATGTTTATAGCTTTGGGGTGCTAACACTGGAAGTGATCAAAGGAGAACATCCGGGTGATATCATCACTTTTTTATCGTCTCCATCAACAGAAAAGATGGAGCTCAAGGATTTGTTGGATCGTCGTCTTGTGGTTCCCAACCTAGATATGAAGAAAGTCGTAACCTCCCTTTTGATCATAGCAATAAGATGTGTGAATTCGAACCCAACAATAAGGCCTACCATGTATGACATCTCCCAGAAAATTACAGGTTTTATTTCGGACATGTGATAAAAGCGTGTTGAATCTGAATAAGGATATCATAATAATTAAAGTCCATCAAAATAAAACGAACTTTGCCTTCGTATCATGATGGATATTTTTTCTTGTTGTAATAACAATTCAACCTTTGTCATCCATTTTGACCCATACATATTACAATTGATGAGATAGATGTTATGGTGGCAACTTATTTGATAATTGTTTTTTACGTAAAAAAATGCCACATCAAATCAATCGATTTATAAAGGTGAAAATCTCTTAATCAACTTAAATGGGTAAAAGCTTTATGAATTAAATGTTCGTTACATTAAATGAGAAAAAAAACTAACTATTGTATTGTATTCAACGTAAACTAAAAGTAAACTTTGTTATATTTTAATGTATTAACAATATTGTTAAATTGATAAAAGGTTAATTACATTTCGAAACATCATATCTTATTAAATATTATGTGTCAAAAAAAAAAGGTTATTGCCTTAAAAAGCGGGTTGTAGATGGATTAAGTTAGTCGGTTTAAGTCATTTGGACAACTCAACCCAATTTTATGGTTTAAAAGATGTTATCTCATTACAAGAAATTTAAAACATAATCTAACTCATTCCAAGTTAGATTGATCGGATTGTGATGAAGTACTAAAGTTTAGTGATTGAAAGCATTGTTGGGGATAATTTCGACAATGCAATTGACGGAAGTCCCAATTAAATACCAAGATTTGCAAAGATGCAACCCAATAATCGGAAAAAAAAATATGACGATCTAATGGTACCACAAGTTGAAATGCACATGAAATTGATACTCAATAATGTAAATGCAAACAAACCCAAAGAACACGGAAATGTTACATAGTTCAACTATCGTAATATAGTGGACATCTAAATGGGATTAATGGAGGAGATTACATTAGATTTACCCTTAGAGATCCTAAAATTTTTGGTAAAACTCCTTTAACTTTTTTTTTTTTTTTTTTTTTTTTTTTTTTGAAAGGAAAATCCTGGCAATTTTATAAAAAATAAAAAGTACAAAAACAAAAAGCAAGCTAAGTATCCCACAAACAAGGGACACAAAGCCGCACGCCAAAAGCATCAAAAGATACTAACAACAGAGAAACCCAATCCCAAGAACCTGAAGAAAGACAACACTAAGATCTCTCTCTAACGAAACATCACTGCGTGTCCTGCTCCATCTTCGTAATCACCTGCCTGTCAGACCATGAAACTTTCTTTGGTCTAGTGTCCGTGACAAAATCATGGTCAGATAAAACATCTTCATCGGACGTATCGTCATCATCATCATCCCCCACATCAATCCTATCCGGGAGTGTAAAGCCACGAAGTTTGCCATCAAGCTCCTTCCCGAAAACTCTTTCCCACCTATCAATGAAGTATTCCAGTTTCTGACGTGACCAAGAATTAATGATTACCGGCTCAAGTCCCACCCCACGTTTTTCAACATAGCAGTCTACTTCCTTTTTATCCGCGGTCCACTTAGGATGCTCTTCCAAAACAGTAAACTGATTGGAAACCTTAATAGGACTCCTTTCAGTATTCAAGTTCTGTACTTTGGAATTAGTGTTATCCTCCATCCTTGTTGTCATCTTTTCAGTTTTTACCACCTTAGGAGGGGGTTTATCATCACCAATAATAGCCTTACCCTTATCAATCGTATCAATAGAAGGAATAGCTGTTTTAGGAACAAACCTTTGGTTGATCTTAACACCAGTATTAAAAACAACCTTCGGGTTTTGACCTCCAACTTTCAGAGGGGCAATTTTCGGCTTAATTTTATTTTTCCGTTTGGGAAATATAAACCCATCATCAATAACCTTAGCCTTAGAAGGTTCACCAACATTAGAAGGCACAGGTTTATCTATATTTAACTCCTCAACCGTACGTGGCCGTAAAGAACAAGAGGTTAAGTCATGACCAAACACCTTGCAAAAGCTACATCTCTTGGGTTTCCAAAGAAATTCAGTTCTAAATTTCCTTAGTTTACCCAAGATAATAGCATCAATTTCCGTAGGCAACTCATAATCAGCAGAGGCATTCACCAACACTCTGGCAAAATTAGCTCTGCCAGCTTTGGTTTCACACATCTCTTCTGTATATCTATCCACAGAAATTGGTTCTCCTACCACACTAGCAATGTAGCTAATTATTTCAAAATCCCACACATCCAATGGCAGACCAAAAATATTAACCCACAAAGGAACCTTTTTAGGTTCAGGCTTGTCAAAACAAAGCCCAGGCTGCCATTGTTGGATGAAAATAGGCATACCATTAAATAGCCAAGGACCATTTTCCAAAACAAAGTTCAATCCTTGTTCAGAATTAAACTTGAAGAAGAAATAGGCTTGGTCATTTAAGATAACCTCAGACAGACCAAATTGCTTCCACATTCGTCTAGCATGATACTGAACGAAAGGAAAAGCAGGCCTTTTACCAATAAAATAGCCAGCAAGAGTAAGAGCCCATTCATTGGCTTGTTTTTGAATCAATTCATCAGGTATAAACGCACGTCTAGTGCCAAGCTCAGTTACGACCGGAGGATAGTACTTAAGTTTACCTTTACCGCTCGCGAGGTTTGCACTTTTCTTCAAAAGATCAGCAAAAGACACTGGCTTATGAGCAACACTCGACTCCTCAGCGTGCAAGTGTACGTTACCCTCAGAATCCACAAAGCTACCAGCAATTGGTCCTTTATCAACCGACAACGTACTTGGCTTTAGAGACCCTTCCGGGGACGAAAGGGTGGCTGCCTCCGAATTTGACACCGGAGAAGCCAAGAATGAAGACGGTGACAGCATCGGTGACTGCTGTTGATGACCAAGAGGACCCGAAACATCCCTCAGCAACTGCTGAAAAGGACCCACATCACCAAACACTCCCGTAGTCCCCTTCGGTGTCTCCACAAAAGGTTCCACACTAGCAGACACAACCGCCGGCGAAACCAAACACGAAGGAGGCTGTTGGGTGATCGACCCACCACCAAAAGATGTCGAGGATGGTGGTGGGGTTGCAGGCGGTTCAGCGGCGGGAGGAGCAGCATGCGGCGGCGAGACGGAGGTCGGCGGCGAGGCCAACGGCGGCGTCTGGAGGTCCGACGCAAAGACGGCGTCGGTGGTGTTTATTTGACACCCGGCGACCTCCAATGGGGAGCCCTCGAGTGGGTGATCACGATCCACGCCACCACACGCTGGAACGGTGGCTGTGGTGGCCGGCGGCTGCGGAATGAGGGTCGGCGGTGAGGCCGAACCCTTTTTTTGGTTTATCTTTTTCGCACGATTCCGTGTAAGGGGGGATCCGGCGGTCGATCCGACTCCATACGATGATGGAGGAGGGGGAGGCGAGGCTCCCGGCGGTGGCCGGCGGCCAAGAAGCGGCGGCGGAGGCCGGAAAAAAGAAACGGCGGTGGAACCCTAAAACGGCGGTGATAGGTCTTGTGTTCTCGTTTTTTAAATGATAGGTCTTGTGTTCAATATTAAAACTCCTTTAACTTGTCTTCCAAATTTTTCCAAAATCACACAAAGGTACGAGAAGTATGAAACATAGGTGCTGTTTTTCACAATTTAAAAAACAACACCCGTCTAAAGGGGTGGAAGATAGAAGCAACCTGAAACCAAAGCTGGTCAAAATTAATAGACCCTCGACTGCTCCAAAACAGGGCTTCCTAGGTCGTCCAAATGTATGACCGACCTCTTTCGTTGTTGCGACTAACTCGGACTAAGTAGTCGAAAGAGCTACAATAGACTACAACCTTGTTGTCCAACTAATAGATGTCCTATACAAAGTGAAAACATAATCGACGGTTGACTTTGCTTTTTCTCTATCACAGGCATAGACGCATAGTTGGAGTTACATGACCGGCTAAATCGCACTCTTTATTGCCGTAAAAAATGAGTGCCTTGTTTGGAGTTCTCTTTAAGTACCTCAAAATATCTTTCACGGCTTCTTGATGTGCCTTATTGGATGTAGATAGGTACCTACTAACGAAACCAACTATTTGTACCAAATCCAATATTGGCATAAGGTGGAGATTGCATTTACCCATTCCATTTCAAACCGTCTTAAAACCTTACAGGTGTACTTTGTTTGGTTAACTTCAAAAAATTAAGTAATCTATTTGGAGTGGTCTACATAACCAAAATCTTCTTTGCCTCTTAACGATCTTTCATTTTGAATGTACGATTTAACTTCTTCTTAAGTTCGTCAAGTTCTTATCTTTAGATGAAATCAACATATTGTTAACATACAACAGTAAAGAAGTGTAAACACGCTTAACACTTTTAACATAAACACACACATCTTTTACACTTCTATCATAGTCATAGTGACTGCTTCAATCCGTGAAGATTTACACTTCAAATTTTCAAATCTTCACAAGACACAAGACACTTTAAATCTTCACACTTTTAACAAGACACTTTAATTTATTCCCATTAATTTACAGGTGTGAAGATTTGAAAATCTTTACTGCCCCATTTCATCTATATATATATATATATAATTGTTTAACTTGAAGTCGTCCACTTACTTTTGCTAATTTCTCCATAAAACATTATTACATACCAAAATATAATTTTTATATATATTGTTAAAGACAAAATCAATTGCTTTTGGAGTCTTCCACAAGTCAATTAACTAACTATATGCAATTTTCCACAAGTCAATTAACTAACTAATTGCAATTTTCCACATTTTCAGATCGATTTCAAGATTTGAAAGTCATTCTTGCCCCTTTTTCATAAATAATGGGAAAGTATTGATAGATGAAATGGAAAGGAGCCTTCAAATTAGAAAGTTTAAACATCATTTATAATTTATATTTTCATTTAAATATAAATTTTATATTTTTAGTGAAACTATGTTTACTACTAAAAAATTCGATAAATATAATTTTTATATGTGTCGCGCTCTCGACTGTCCTCATATTCACAACCAAAAAGTGGTTCACATTTAAATTTTCCTATATATATTTATGTTGTTAAAGACATAATCAATTGCTTTTGGACTTTTGGAGTCTTCCATAAGTCAATTAATTAATTAATTAGTTACAATTTTCCACATTTTCGGATATCGTTGTCAAGATTTGGAAGTCATTCTTGCTAATTTTTCATCTATATTGGCTCCAAAATTTAGAGTTGTTTATGGACGGTAGGGTCTGTTAGACCTTGTTGTTAGAAATATTTGTTAAGTTGTGTCAATTTGTAATTTGTTTAAAGTTAGTGTCTTTTATGTAATTTGCAATTTGAGGCCCAAGTGTTTAGGCCCATTTGTTTCTAAAAAGCCTAGTCCATAGAGTTAGTATAAATAGGAGTAGATTACTTCATTTGTACTTTCCTTACTCTTGATTCTCTCATCATATCAATGAATGCAATCTATCCTAAATTTTGGTACTTATCATATACATCATAAATCTAAGTGTTCTTGATTGATTGATTGATTTGGCACCCACAATTGGTATCAGAGCCTACCACTTGCTCTTGATCCTTTGAGTGTTGGTTCCGGTAGAAAATAGTTTGTTTCGTCATTGAGGTTTTGGATTTTCAGCTCCGGCGTGCCTGAATTTTTCTAAGTGTTTTCAGCTCCAGCACTCCTGAGCTCCAGCACTTTTGAAATTTTTCTAAGTGTTTTCAGCTCCAGCACTCCTGAGCTCCAGCACTCCTGAATTTTTTCTAAGTCTTTTTAGCACACCGAAACTCATACTTGAACATTTTCACCAATCCAACCACCGGATCAAACTAAGTGGTTTAAGATCCGTAATCAACCATGAACACACGTGATGCTTTAGCAATCGGGTCCGATACCCGTCCTCCGGTACTGTTTCGTGGAGACTTTTCGCAATGGAAGTCGCGATTCCTAGACTTCGTGGCAAAGCAACCTCTTCACAAGCAAATCATGGAGTCCCTCAAGAATGGACCCGTGAAGTACTACACTGAAATTCCAGCAGTCCCTGATGGTAATCCACCAATTGTCGGAGGTATAGTGGAAAAGGATGAAACAAACTTCACTCCTGAAGAAGCCAACCGAGTCAGGGGTGACATTCTTGCCAAGTCCTATCTCATTCAGAGCCTGCCTAATGAGATATATGCTAACATTGACTGCAACGACACCGGAAAGGCTATGTGGGATGAGATCTCTAGCCTAATGCATGGGACTGAGAAAGGCATACAGATGAAAAGAACTAATCTTCTGACTAAGTTTGCTACCTTCAAAGGTCGTGAGGGAGAATTGCTAGAAGATACCTATCACAGGTTCTGTACCATGATCAATGAGCTCCGGAAGAACAACCTCAAGAAGTCTCAGTTGGATATCAATATCCAGTTCATCAACTCACTCAGGTCTGAATGGAGGAGATTTGCTTCCAATCTTCAACAGAATCGCAACTTGGAAGATCTTGATATTCATGAGTTGTTTGAATTGCTGAATCATAACCAAGATGAGGTACTTGAAATACTTGGTACCGAGAAGAAACCAGAAAAGTATACCGATCCACTTGCCTTAGTTGTTGACAGAAGACAATACTCATCTGGGAGATCATCAAGATATGAAGAAGACTATGACATTCCTTCCGACATCGGTGAAAGAGGAAGTGAATCTGATGAAGAGATGAGTGATATGAAGAAAGCATTGGCATTGATCTCCAGAACAATGGCCAAAAGAACTTCAAGGAAACCTTTGTCTTCCAACAATCATAGGTATTCCAGTGGCAGAAGGTATGAAGCTCGGGACAGGTATGAACCAAAGAATGATGTTCGAAGGTATGAGAGGACAACTGAGACAGATAACAGAAGGTATGAAGATTCCAGAGAGCGAAGGTATGAAGAGCCAAGGGAGAGAAGATATGAAGAAAGGAGGTATGAGGATCCCAGAGATAGAAGATTTGATGAACCAAAGAGGTATGAAAGAAAACCTGAACCAAGGAGGTATGAACAAGGTGGTAGAACTGACTACCAGAAGTCTGAGGAAACTGTTAAACCAGAAGACAAGGGCAAAGAGGTGAAGAAAGCTGATGGAGGACCAACCTGCTTCAAGTGTGGAAAGCCTGGTCATTTTGCTAAGAATTGTACCAACCATGTTTCAAAGTATGACTACTACAAAAACAAGATGAACCTGGCCAAAAGACAAGACGAGGGACATGCCTTGTTAGCTGAAGATGAAGCCTGGTTGCAGATGTCCAGTGATGATGAGGAAAGAGGACTTGTTTGCATGCTTGCTCAAGATGATGCGTGGAATGTGGATAGTGATGAAGGAAAGGAAGATCAACTGTGCTTGATGGCTGATGTAGAGGAACAGTATTCAGAAGACAGTGATAAGGATTACAATGATGTTGACTCAGATCATTCCGATTCATCTTCTGAGGTACTCCCTGACCCATACATTGAACTTGAAAATCAAGTAAAAAGTCTCGCACAAAAGGTATCTGAGTATGAAAATAAGATCAAACAAGCTAACAAACGAACCACAATTGTTGAATCCAAATTAGCTAGTGAGCATGCCTTAGTTGTAAAATTCTCTATTGAACTAGCTCATTCCAAAGAAAAGGTAACCACTCTTACTCTTGCCAACAAAACCTTAGAAGATAAAGTTGCTAGTCTGAATGATAACATCTCAGACTTGCAAAAGAAACTTCATGAGGATGAGATTCTAAGTAGAGTAAGTGTTCAAAAGTATGAAGCCATTTTTGCCCAACGAACAAATCTCTTTGCAAAAATAAAAGATATGGAGGACAAGTTCCTAAAGAGAGGCCAAACCGATCAAACCATTCATATGAACCAACCCAAAGAGTTCAATTATTACAATCCAAAGGAAGGCATTGGATATAAAAGTCCATGCTACCTTAAGCGTGCCATATCCAAGACTCCTACCCTGTATGATCTGAGGTACATGAGTCTTGGATACAAAATTATTTTCATGAAAGAGTCTGATGACCCTGAACAGTTGAAGGAAATTGAGAAGAAAGAAAAAGCTAGAAAAACCAAACAGTCATTTCCCTTCAACTATTCATCTCTCAATGCCAGTTATGCAACGCGTGAGATTCCTTTGTCTAAGGACTACACGCCTAGCTATACTGAGGATGAGATGAATCAGGGAGTTCCAATCCTTGAAAAAGTTTACAAAGATAACCAAACCTTTTATGAAAAAAGGATTGCTAAACTGGAGGCTGAGCTAGAGGATGAGAGGCGCATGAGCCTTAGGGAAAAGGACCTATTCTTGAGTAAAATCAATGAATTGGAGAAAGCCCTCAAATCCAAAAGCACACCAACAGCAAGTCAATCCACCTTTGGAACTCGTGATAACTCACGTCATCATCACCATAGATGGAATGTGAATGCGTTAGATTTTAGACCTTCAAGTACCTCTTCTACAAACTCTAAATCCATGGTACTAAGGTCTCCAATCTGCACCACCATTTCATACATGGAAGACTTAGCGTATATGGCACCTAAATCAACGGTACAAATTTCTGAAATTGTATCGGATGATAGTACCAATAGGGTTGGTGAGAATGGTAGATCTTCAGGCCAATCTAAACTAGGAAACAAGGCTCCTCCTAAACTATCCCGGAAAGACAAAGGGAAGGACAAAGTGGTCACACCTGAGTCTGAAGTTGCGAGTTCATCTCGTACCAATGTGAATGTTCCTAAGAAAAACAAACGTTTTCAAAAACGAAAGAATGCTTCCAAACCAAAGGAACAATCACACAACTTCACTCCGAAGAAAAACCCTTCACATACTCATTCTCCAAATGTCAAAGGTACTAACCGTGGTTTTCAAAATGTGACAGATCAATATATGAGAAATGGTAGGAGTAAGAACAAGGAGAGTGGATCCAAAGAAGGCAGTCATCCGAAGCCATTTGCACATAAGCCTAGTTATATGAAAAACAATTTTTCCAATTTTGTACATCATAGAACTAATAGGCATGTACCACGAACTCCATTTCAATGTTATGAATGTGAACACATAGTTTATGGATGTAATAGCAATTTTTGTTGTCAAAATCAATTTAGATTTGGGTACTGTGCAAATGCTTTCGTGAATGATTACTTTGTTCCTAACTATCATGGATTCTACAATCATGGTTATCATCATACTCATAACAAGAGACCTAATCCAAAACCCAAACAAAAATCTCCATCTAAGGGTAAACAGGAACATGTATCCAAACCTGCTAATCCTAATCAGAAAGGACCCAATACCAAATGGGTACCTAAAAATGTTTCTCCGTGATTTTGTAGGACGGTCATGTGTGGTACATGGATTCAGGGTGTTCCAAGCACATGACCGGAAGGAAGGAACTTCTCGCTAACTTCAAACAAAAATATGGCGGGAACGTTCGGTTTGGGAATAAGCTTTCAGTACCAATAATGGGATATGGTGATATCCTTCATCATAAAATCACCATCAATAAAGTAGCCTATGTGGAAGGCCTGAGTCACAACCTGCTCAGCATTGGAAAGTTCTGTGACAAGAAACTTGAGGTTAACTTTCGGGAAACAAGATGCTGTGTCAGGACATATGATGGACAGGAACTCATTGAGGGTACTCGCAGGTCGAATCTCTACACCGTCAATTTCCGGAAACAACGACCATTCACAGAAGTATGTCTACTGTCTAAAGCAACTTTCAATCAGAACGTGCTGTGGCACCGGAGACTATCCCACCTGAATTATGCTACAATTAATCAACTAGCTAAGACAGGATTGGTGACTGGTCTCCCCTCCTTAAGGTTCACCAAAGAACAGTTGTGCTCAGCATGTGAGATGGGAAAGATTAAGAAATCTTCGCACAAGCTGAAAGTGGAACACAACACCTCCAAGCCACTTCAGCTCCTCCATATGGACTTGTGCGGACCAATGCGCGTACAGAGCATCAACGGGAGGAAGTATGTACTGGTAATTGTGGATGACTTCTCAAGGTATACATGGGTGAACTTTCTCAGAAGTAAGGATGGTGCTTCAGACATCATCATTTCCTTCATCAGAAATGTGCAGGTCAGACTACAACTTCCTGTTCAAGTGATTCGCACCGACAACGGCACTGAATTCAAGAATCGCAAGCTTGACTCGTTTCTTGATTCTGTCGGCATCACTCATACCTTTTCGGCTGCCAGAACACCTCAACAAAATGGGGTTGTTGAGAGAAAGAACCGTACCCTAGTGGAAGCTGCCCGCACCATGTTGACATTCTCCAAGCTTCCGCTACACTTCTGGGCTGAAGCCGTTGCGTCTGCCTGTTTCACCCAAAACCGATCTCTTATCACCAAAAGGTTCATGAAGACTCCGTATGAATTGGTGTACAATCGACCTCCAGCATCAAATTCTTCAGAGTGTTTGGTTGTGAATGCTACGTGAAGAATGATAAAGACAATCTTGACAAGTTCAGTCCAAAGGGAGATGAAGGTATTTTCATTGGATATGCCAAGGACTCTCCGTCCTACCGCGTATACAACAAGAAAACAAGACGTGTGGTTGAGAGCACAAATGTGGATTTTGAAGAAGGCATTGAAGAAGACTCTACACCAGCTCCAGTTGCACCAGGAATCTCTGGTGTTCTGGCTTCTGATCAACTTCATGGCAATCCCATGACTTCTTCTTCACCGGCGATCAAACCATCTTCTTCTAACTCTAATACTTGTGATTTGGATGATTTGTTTGAATTCTTTTATAAAGAATTGCCTGCACCTGCTAATATTGCTCTTCCTGTTCCTGCAGTTGTACAACCAGCACCTCATGTCATGGTCTCTACCACTGACATTTCATCTTCCAACCTCCAAGGAACTTCATCATCAACGTCTGCTTCAGCATCACCAAGTTCTAGAGTATCTCCTGCACCTGTTGAGGGGGAACCTTTCCACACCTTCCAGCAGGCCCCGGTGGTGAATGTTCCAAGTCCTCAGAGTGGTGCTTCCTCCACAATGCCTACTACAAGTCAACATCAAGGCATTCCTCCACCTGCTCCAGCAGTGGCAGGTCCCAGTACCACTACTCCACCTGCTCCAGCAGTGGCAGGTCCCAGTACCACTACTCCACCTGCTCCAGCAGTGGCAGGTCCCAGTACCACTACTCCACCTGCTCCAGCAGTGGCAGGTTCCAGTACAACCACTCAACCTGCTCCACAAGTGGCAGGTCCCAGTTCAAGCGCTCAGCCTGCTCCACAAGCTGCTGGCCCTTCACTTGTCTCTTCAGACACACCAGCAGCTCCTGGTCCCAGTGTGGTACAATCTCAAGTGCCACCTACTGTTACCACTCTAGCAACGACCAGACGTGAACCTGAGTTCTATATCGATCTGAGGATAGAACCTTTACCCCCTCCAACCTTACCCCATACAACCAAGTGGACGCGAGCTCATCCACTCCAACAAGTGATTGGCAGCAAGTCTGCACCAGTCAAGACAAGGTCTGCAACTCAAAATGAGTGCCTATTTTCAGCCTTCTTATCCAGACATGAACCCTCGAATGTGACGGAAGCCCTCGATATCTCTGACTGGGTGACCGCCATGCAAGAGGAGCTGAACCAGTTTGAACGCCTGGGTGTCTGGAGACTTGTACCGAGACCAGCGAACAAGACAATCATCGATTTGAAATGGATCTTCAAGAACAAGAAGGATGAAGATGGGATTGTAACCAGAAACAAAGCTCGTCTAGTAGCCAAGGGATTCAAGCAACAAGCGGGAATTGATTATGATGAGACATTCGCACCGGTGGCCAGAATTGAAGCCATTCGGATCTTCTTAGCCTATGCCGCTCACAAGAACTTCACTGTCTACCAGATGGACGTGAAAACGGCCTTTCTCAACGGCGAACTGAAAGAAGAAGTTTATGTCTCTCAACCTGAAGGCTTTGTTGATCGTTCCAAGCCTAATCATGTCTACATCCTAGACAAGGCTCTTTACGGGTTGAAGCAAGCTCCCCGTGCCTGGTATGATCATCTCTCCAATGCGCTACTAGATAATGGTTTCTACAAAGGTAAAATCGATCCTACTCTTTTCATCAAGACTGAAGGTGATGATATCTTGTTAGTTCAAATTTATGTCGATGATATCATATTTGGTTCTACTAACTCAGATATGTGCACGTGGTTCAGTGATCTCATGACCACCAGGTTTGAGATGAGTATGCTCCGGGAGTTGTCCTTCTTTTTGGGACTTCAAGTAATACAAAAACCTGATGGCATTTTGATTAATCAATCGAAATACATCGGTGATCTCTTAAAACGTTTTCACATGGCCACTTCTTCGGTTGCTAAAACTCCTATGGCCTCGGGCACTTTGATCGGTGCTGACCCAAAAGGGAAGCCTGTAGATCAAAAGACTTATAGAGCCATCATTGGTTCTTTGTTATATCTGACTGCTAGTAGACCAGATATTATGTTTGCTACTTGTTTTTGTGCTCGTTTTCAGGCAAACCCAAAAGAATCACACATGATGGCAGTCAAACGCATCCTTCGGTACTTGAAAGGCACACCCAACCGTGGGTTGTGGTACCCAAAGGAGTCTGGATTTGAGCTCGTCGCGTTTTCGGATGCGGACCATGGAGGTTGTCAACTGGACCGGAAAAGCACTTCAGGCCATGTCCAGTTCCTGGGTGATAAGCTAGTTAGCTGGGGTTCAAAGAAACAACACTGTGTTTCGACATCTACGGCTGAGGCGGAGTATGTCGCTGCTGCCAGCTGCTGCTCTCAAGTGTTGTGGATGCGGACCCAGCTCCGAGATTATGGCTACAATTTCAACCATATACCTATCTACTGCGACTCCAAAAGCGCCATAGCCATCACATGCAATCCAGTCCAACACACTCGCACTAAGCATATCGACATCAGGTATCACTTCATCAAGGACCATGTGGAGAGAGGTACAATTGAACTTTACTTTGTAAACACCGAGTATCAACTTGCGGATCTTTTCACCAAGCCTTTGGATGAGAAACGGTTTAATTTCCTAATCTCCAAGCTTGGCATGTTTGATCCTCAAGAGTGATCATCTATCCACTACTCAGTCCTTCAGAACCATGACTCAGTGTTCAGACCCATGTTTTTTTACCACTGTGTCATTGTTGTCTTGGACTAAGTCGTTGATAGATTAGGTTTTGTCAATTTTAGTTTCTATATCTATCTCTTTCAGTTACTTGTTACTAATATTGTGTCCTGAGTGTGCATGTGTCAAGGGGGAACGTTCCCTCCCCATGCCTGTTCCGAGGGGGAACGTTGTCTGCCTCCGCCTGATCAGAAGGGGACCAGGTAAGCACCCCAGGTAAGTTTTCTTATCTATATATATAATAGTCTTTTACTTTTATAATAGTTCTTTATTATCTAAGTTTTTTTTATCTTAAACTTAGATCAAAAAAAAGGAAAAATCAAAAAAAAAAAAAATATATATCTATAAAATATAAAAAAAGAAAAATAATAATAATAATAATAATAAAAATAATAATAATAAATATATATATATATATATACAAAAAATCAGATTTTATATCACTAGTTTTTTTTTATCTCTACTCTTTTTTCTTGATAGATTTTATAAAAATCAGATTTTTATATTCTCTTTTCTTTTAGTTTATTTTACTTTATTTTTGTTTTTGTTTTGGGTCCATCACCTTCTTCTTCCATCACCTTGTCCTTTGTCACCTTGAACCCTTGTCCTGACCGGAGAAAACTCCGGCGACCGGATCTCGCCGGAACCGGACCTCGCCGGAACCGGACCGGAGATGTCGCCGGAACCGGATCCTTCATGTGTCCTTCCAAAAGTTGGTTTTAGAAAGCATAAGAGTTCTTCCCGGAACCGGACCGGAGACCTCGCCGGAACCGGACCGGAGACCTCGCCGGAACCGGATGTCGCCGGAACCGGATGTCGCCGGAGCCGGACCGGAAGTCAAACCTCAATTCCACCCAAGTCTCTTTCTTTCCGGAACCGGACCGGAGATCTCGCCGGAACCGAAACTCGCCGGAACCGGATGTCGCCGGAACCGGACCGGAAAATGTCTTGTTTGAATCTTAGAAAGAAAGTGAGATGAAGAGTTGTTGTCCTAAACCTTCCCGGAACCGGACGTCGCCGGAACCGGACGTCACCGGAACCGGATGGTGTTTGAAACCTACAAGTTTTCGCGACCGGAACTCTCTCTTGTCTCGTTTGTCGCCAGAACCGGATGTCGCCGGAACCGGATGTCGCCGGAACCGGATGTCAGTCTTAAAAACAAAAAGGAGAGATGAAGTGGTGTGACCGGAACCGGACCGGTCGTGGCCGTTTTTTTTTCCCGTCTCTCTCGTCGACCGGACCAGAGCGTGGCCGGACCAGATCTAACGATGGTCAGCACCGGTGGTCGTGTGTGTGACCATGGTGTCTTCGGACCGGACCTGTTGTTAAACCACCATCGCCGGACCGGACGTTGGCCGGCGTCCGGAGGTAGTATGGGTGTGCGAGGCCGGAATCGTGGCTGAGTGGTCTTCCTTCTACCTCTTCTTCCTCGGTTTTTTTGTTGCTATGTGATATTATTTACATTTCAGATCTGAGAAAAAAAAAATGGAGTAAGATGAAGGAGAAGCATCAATGGTTAAGTTTATCAAATCTCATTTTTTTTCAAGAAAAGTACTCTCAATAGTCGCATTTTAGCTGTTCACGCTTCTCCATACATGTCAAACGCGTCTTTCATAGCTGTCATTTACGTTTTCCGAAGCCTCACACACCACCCAACGCGTACCAGCTGTCCTCTACGCGTCAGACGGTCCCCACGCGCTCTGAACGCGCTTCCCACACGCGTATACGCGCTTCCACGCGCCTCCACGCGTTCTCACGCGCCAGACGCGCGACGCACGCGCCCCCACTCTCTTTCAACGCGCCTGCACGCGCTCTCCTCGTTATCTTCGCTCGGTCAGCGGCTCGGTCAGACGTGCTGACCGAGCTCTGACTCGCCATCTGACCCGTCTTCCCTTCGCTGACCGGCGTCTGACCCACCCTCTTCGTCTGACCGAGCGTCCTTATCTGACCCACCAAAATATTTTTTTATTTTTTTTTTTTTTTTGTTGTTTTATTTGTTTATTTTTTTTCCTTTTAAGATTTTTTAATGTTTTTTTGTGTGTTATTTTTTACTTAGTCATTTTTCCTTTGTTTTGTGTTTTTTTTTGGGTTGTTTCTTATTATTAGAATTTTGTTCTCCTTGCTTAAATGAGAAATCCAATCACTTGTTTTTGAATTTCGTTGTGAGATTGCTTGGTTGTTCTTGATATACTTTTCATGCATTAATTGATTGATCATGGCGCACACTTGCTTGAATATCTATTATGCATGTTCCATTGTTCTTAATTGTTAAAATTGATTACTTGGTTCACCATGTCATGTTACCACACTCATTCCGAATTATCCTAAGTGTCCACCATCATGTCTCGGGTTGGTAAGATCTTTTGAATTATGCATCCTCCCGATTTGAGAAAAATTCACACTCAATGTGTTGTGTTATTCTTTACCAAATCTTATGATTTGGTACACAATACCACAACTCAATGCTGTGTGTGCTTATCTCTCACATTTGCCTTTACCTCATTACTAACCTTTTATTTTTCAGGTACAATGGCAAATCCTCATCATTCTGATGATAATCTCATCACCACTTCATCCCAATCCACCGGAGGACATAGCAGACAAAAATATATATATATATATATATATCTATATATATAAAAAAATAATAATAAAAATATATATATATATAAATGGAAATTCGGTATTTGAGTTCAGAATAGGATTCAGAATGGTATCCAAACCTCTCTTAATGGCATCCAGGCCGTCTGAAGGCATCCAACACTTTTCTTTGATACCAACACTTATCATGGATACCATCACCACACCTCTTTTGGATACCAACACTTTATATGCCATACCCAAGTATCCTGATGCCATACCCAACACTCCCTATACCAATACCATCACTCCTTATGCCATACCCCAAACTCCTTATGGCAACACCAAAGACCCATGATACACCGATGGCGATACCACTTGCATTACTTGATGCTGTCGATCATCATTCACCGACTGTGAGAGCATACTTAGGATTTTCACCTCTACCAGCATCTCCAGAGCCGGAGACTGGCACCCCGGAGGTATCCTCTAGGAGAGAGAGTGAGGGTCTTGAGCGTGGTTATTCACCTGGGGGTGGTGACCAAGGGTGTGAGGATGAGGAGTCAGGGGGGAGATGACGGGGGTAGATTAGGCGGTGATGATGATCGCTCCGGAGCTAATACCTCACATATTTATGACAGTCACCAAAGCCCTTCACCTTACCCTTTGGTGGACTATGATTCTGATTACTCCGGTGATGACCACCCATCTGCGGGTGAGGACGACATAAGGTTTGAGGGAGACCTAACAGTCGAAGAAAGTGAGCAGAGCGAGGGAAGTAAAAGAAATGATGAGTGTGAGATAGGATCAAAGGTTTTAACCGGTCCTTCCTTCTCCTTAGGTAGATGCCGGGCAGCCACATCTGCTACCCGTACACATGTGTTGAGTACGGGTATTGAAGAAGACACCTCCCACCCAGAGGTGCAACTGCACGCCCCACCTAGCCACTCATTCATCTCTCAAAAGGTGGATGTTTCATTCCACGGGGACTTAGCACAACGGCTATCGCGCCCTCACTTGGAGGGTAGTGGTATTGAAACAGGAGGATCCCTGCCCCGATCCCCACACTTCCTTCATGTGCACCAAAGTCTAGAGCCTTATACACTTTTAGGTACACATACTGCCAGTCTATGTGACGCAGTCTCTGCTCCACCCATCACGATTCTGAGTGACGTGATCGGAACCTCGAGAGTGGCGTCCATGACGGGCGTTTCACGATGACCGACGGGAAGTCCTACCATGGTCACTATCACGCCAGCCATGAACGTAGGCCACACTGTGGATTCAGCAAACGGAACGTCTATGTGACACCGGAGTTACTTACCCGACATCCGTTGTCAGGGAATGATGGATGGCGCCCTAAAGGCTATCCATGAGGATTTTATATTTCACCACCTCCATGTCCGACTGCACCCCGACTACTTGTTTCATGAGTTGAAGGATTTTCTGTTGGCAACATTGATCTCCCGTGGGAATCTCCACGAGGATGACACCAACCTTCCAGATTCTCTACCGCAGTCTGCTTATACATTACTTCCCGTGAACCATCCCGAGCCGGCTACCTCCTCTTCTCAAGAGGTAGTCTCATCTATCCAGCGGCTCGAAGGGAAGCGTGATTTTTTTTGACGACGAAGGTACGAGGTGAGTTGAAAGAGGTCAAGGGTTCCATATTGGATATGCGGTCCCATATCCGAGTCCTTGAGACTTCGTGCCGTGCATCAGCCGAGCCACCTAAGCGCAGACACGACGACCGAGATGACCCCGATCGCCGTGAGGGGGAAATACCTAAGAAGGCTCGGCTTGGCTCTTCAGTTCTGACAGGCACATCTTCCGGCGCCGCTCCTTCCGGTACTCATATGGGGACCGGTGCCGATGTATCTCAATCTCAGCCTGGTCAGAACCCGACGGCAGATTCAGCGGAGGGTCGAGAGATTGTTTTTTGTGTCAACCCGGAAATCTCTCACCCTGTCCGCATACTCGCTTCAGATGATGTTGATGTTCCTTCTGATGATTATGAGTCATGTATGGAGAGCTACAGTTCTGACTCTCCTCTTCTGGTACCATATTAGTCGCCTCCACATCAGTCACTTCCGGGTCTGGAGATGTACAGTTCTGAGACTTCACCCCCTATGTTCCACATCTTTCATCTTCTCCATCGCCTACATGTGACATGCTTTCACCACATCGGTCTCCTCTTTCTCTTACGCCGTCTCCAACATATAGAGGTTCTCAGCCAAGGGTACCGTCTCATACTCCGTCTGCAGTTCTAACTATATTTTGTTCTCGCACGCCGTCTCCACATCCAGAGCTCCGAGCATGTCTTCAAGAGTCAGATCTCCGATCAACCCTGTTACTCATGACTTCCAGCGACCGATCCATGGTCAATGGTTCAACCGCCAGTCTCACCTCCGTAGGTGATCTTTGAGAAGGACAAGGGTGCACCACCTAATCGTTGAAAGTATGTGGAACCACGGAAGCCAGTCATGAGAGGTAGAGAAATGAGGTATGTCAGATACCTTGAGGAGATCGGCTGAGAAGCGTCAAGAGAGACCGCCGCCATCATCATCACGAAAAAGAGACGGATCATCAAAGAACCCCAAGGAGACTGAAGGATCAAAGAAGAAATCATCAAGTCATCAGAAGCGGAGAAATTGACACAAAGGGGGAAATTGTTAGAAATATTTGTTAAGTTGTGTCAATTTGTAATTTGTTTAAAGTTAGTGTCTTTTATGTAATTTGCAATTTGAGGCCCAAGTGTTTAGGCCCATTTGTTTCTAAAAAGCCTAGTCCATAGAGTTAGTATAAATAGGAGTAGATTACTTCATTTGTACTTTCCTTACTCTTGATTCTCTCATCATATCAATGAATGCAATCTATCCTAAATTTTGGTACTTATCATATACATCATAAATCTAAGTGTTCTTGATTGATTGATTGATTTGGCACCCACACTTGTCCATTCGGTCGGTTAGAAAAACAGGTTTGGACAATCAATGTTAAAAAATCAGCAGGCTTGGAAAATGGAAAAAGGAATTCGGACATATCAAAATAAGCTAGCGTATGATCCATTCAAACATGTACTAGCTTATAAGCTAGCTTGTTTTTACCAAACACAGCCTTACCCGACCTTATTAATATCGTATATGCCCTTCCTAAACCTATCAAAATATCATATTTATCTAAATAATATTTTTTTTGTCAACTTTTAATCAAGAAGAAGTGAAGGAGAAGATTTGAAAGAAACGCATGTAGCATTGGAGAAGGGGTAAAGATGTCTATTCATTAAAATTTATGATTATAGATTATTAAATATAATTAAAAATTGACAAAAAGTATTATTTAGGTAAATATGATATTTTAGAAGTTATGATTGATATATAATATTTTTAGATTAGATCTGATAAATATGATATTTTCAATTTTTTAAAATCATATCTGATAAATATGATATTTTCAATTTTTTAAAATCATATCTGAAATTAACCATATATGTTTTTAAAGGCATAATTAATCAAAATTTTCTAGCCGCCTAAATTTAATGGATGGAAGACTTGCTTTTCAAAGTCTTTCATAAATTTAATCGGTAGATTGAACGACTGCCTTCCTATATTTTATATACTATTATTAAATTTTCTAAAAGTGTCATAATTCGATATAAGATATTTTTGAGTGTTTCGATAAGTTTTTTAAAACATTTTCATAATAAAAGGTCATGTTAGATAATTTTATAGAACTTTTTTAATTCCTATCTATAAATTCATTTTTTAAAGAACACTTGTGTTTGTAGTATACGTCTCTAAATAATGTTCTATAAAACAGTTAATACAACACTTTACCTAATAAACTTTTTGTAATAAATTTAGATATGATGTTTTTATTTCAATACTATAAACTTTCTATAAAACATTTTATTAAAATACTATGTAAATTTATAAGATTTGAAATTCATTTCCTTTTCATCTATATTGCCTTTGCCTACAATTTCTAAATTTATAACTATTTAATTTGAACTCCTCCACTTACTTTGCTTCCAAATATATCACTCGTTAATTTGAAGTCATCCACTTACTTTGCCAATATCTCTATAAAACACTATTATATATTATCAATATATGTATAGGGGAAGGTTCAAACGAGAAGCATGTCAGTTTAAGAAAATGTGAGTAGCAATCTCAGCCACTTATCTCGCGGTTACGATGGACGTGATCACGGAGGATTGATGCGATTCATGGGAGGGTAGATTATTAAGGGGTGGGGTGGACCGATCATAGCCGCATTTGTTGACCGGATGAGTGATTGAGATTGCTGCTCACTTTTTGTTAAATTGATATGTTTCTCGTTTGAACCTCCCTCTATATGTATATATATACATAGGGATAAAGGTTTTAATGAGAATGTAACGCCCCGTTTTCAGTTTTGGAGACTTAACGGAGTTGGTTAGGTTCTTAACTCGTTTTAACTTGAATTGTAGGGTTCAAGGGCTAAAGTGACAAAAGTGAAAGTGCAAGGGAGAGATCAGCAGGTATAAAAGGGATAGGAAATCCTCAACTCCTTCACTTGGCAGTTTCCAGGGATCGAGAAAGAGTGAAGGGATGGGGAACGAGAAAGAGAAAGCAAGGGGAAGCAATTGGGGCTTGAAATCGATCAATTGGTTGATAAATGCGTCAATTGTGTTAGAGGTATGATTCCTAAGTCAATTTTGTGTTTAATTGTAGTTCAATTATAAGTTTTGGTAAGAAAAGTCATGGTTAGGGTTGTGAATGGGATGATGATCATAGAATCATCATTTGGTATGTAATTGACATGTTTAGGGTCGAATTACTCGCTTGCAATCGCTAGTTATCGACCCTAGTTCTTTTGAGAAAGTAATTTTGGAGTTGGTAGTCGAGATTGGAGGTTTTTGGTATGAAATTCGAGGCTGGTCGCGTTTTGGCCGAGTTCAGAAAAAACCCCGCGACTAAGCCCCGCGACTTGAGGTCGCGGGGCCAAGCCGCGCAAGTTTCTGGCCAATTTCCAATTTTTGGTTTTTGTCTTTTCGGAGATTTGGCTTTGGGGTCATGTTAGGGATGTTAAGAGAGGATGAGGCCTAGAGTTTGGGGTCAATTGGACTAGTCTAGCTATGGCTAAGACTAGTGTTTCGGTATGGAGTATCGAATGGTCCTTTTGGGCTATGTTTGATGTGTTATGTATTTGTGATTGGTTAGGTGATTCGAAGTGATTGTGTTAGCTTGTGAAGTGTGTGAATTGCTAGCATCTCGACAGGTGAGTACCTCACTTAACTCTTGTTGTTATGTATGTATGGTTACGATTGCATGTGTGATTATGTGTATGTGTTCCTTCGGGGACGTTTGGCAGAGTACCTATGGTGGTAGCAATACCCCTAGGGAATTATGATGAGATGTGTTCCTTCGGGGACGTTTGGAGAGTACCTATGGTGGTAGTAATACCCCTAGGGAATTTGCAGAGGCCTGGTACCAGTGTCATTTGTTCTTCCTTTATGGTTTTGAGCCGTAAGGAAGATTGGAGACTTGCATGTATGTGGTTGCTATGTACTTGTGATTGTGTGTGCATGATGGTAAGTGGTTAAGTGTGTGCTCACTAAGCTTTATGCTTACCCCGTTGTTGTTTACCCTTTTTAGTGTCAGATACGTCCCGGAGGGGAAAAGAGAAAGTTTCCGAATGAGACTCCGAGGTTGCAGCAGTTCAGTCTAAGCATGGAGTTTAATAAATGACTAGGTTCAAGGGATGAGTTAGTTTTCTTGGTTTGGCATGTAACATATGAATATGGGTTGTTTAAACTACGTTATGATTTCAAGCTTTTAGCTTATAATTCTTAAAACGTATGAATTTTAATGGTTTTAATATTGGTTTTGGACGAGCTTCCGCTTTTGTACGAACTTGGTTACTTTTCAGTTAAATTGAATGTTTTAAGAATTGGGGTGTTACAGAGAATTGCTAACCTTGATGGTCAATCAAATTCAAACCTTGCAATTGTTGTACATCTTACAAACCAATGTCAACCGTCCATCTAGTCTTAATGAATATATGGTTTCATAAATACGTTGATAGTTTCCAATTAAAAAGTGTTGATCAAAATTAATGAACTCTAATTACTTTTCATAAATATTAAAATCATAATATGCTATCTTAATTACTTTTCTCACACGATCCTTCTTAATTATCTTAATGTATAATCCATAATTTTAATAATTATGTTGTTTTTTCTTTTGTTTCTCTATTTTGAAGGAAGTCCGCTAAAACTAGTATGTAACGAAGCTATTGTAGATGTCATAAAAGGCTTTCAATAAAAAGTTTGGCGATGGAAAAGACCCTAAACATCACTAGGTATTTTCAATTACATTATTTCATTGGTAGGACAGAACAAACCGTTTGATCACTTTAGGACAGGTAATATTTATTATAAGTTGATTCCCATCAAAAATCACAATATGCTATCTTAATTATACTTAAACAATGACGAAAATTGTCTTCTATTATTTGCATTAAGTTTTGTAATTACCTTTTACATTAATAAAAATATCGTGTGATACCCTGTTCGTGCTCTTCTACAGAGAAGCACTCTCTTCTAAGTTTTGTATTTGCATTTCTGAAAGTTGCATATTTTAATACGGGTCACTTCTCCTGGTTCAAATGCTAGGAGGTACAATTCTCATAATGGACTTCGTTAAAAATTTGTAATTACCTTTTACATTAATAAAAATATAGTAATTCGTATAAATCAAATGAAACAATCATGTATTATTCAGATTGAATGGGACACGTGTGGTTCTTTTGTTCATCCTCACGTTAGCAATCGAAAGATGAGTTTTCATTTGAACCCTATCTCGGGCGGGGTTTTGATGAGAAACATGTGAAGTAATTATCAACTTTTGACTGAGAATTGAACGCATATTATGATGGCATGCACCAAATCAATATTTATTTCTAAATCACAATTTATGGTAGGATATGAAATTAAAGGTATCAACATTTCGGATTCACTTCTAACGTTAAACTTAAGTTCTCACTCTACTATTCCTCTGTATATATATTTTTTAAAGATGAAATTTATTATTTTGGAGTCCTCCACATTCCACAAATTAATTAGTTAATTAACCACAATCTTCCAGCTACCATCAAAGTCAAAGTCGCCATCATTGACAATTTAGGAGCCAAGAATAAAATCAATTTGAAGACTTGCGTTTCTAATCACATGTGTTATATTATATTAATAAATTGATTAAATTTGGTTTTTTAGCTGAAGTGAAATGAGACAAACGAGTCTCAAAAATAGGTTAACATATGTGCAATATTAAAAAATAGATATTTGTTAAAAGGAAGGTTAAAATACATCCTATCAAAAGGTTATCCCCTTGCACCCCACATCTATCAAAATCTACAATTCATTAGTTTTGTTTTGATTTATCTTTTTTATGGGCTTTAGGGGTTTTTTCGTCATTTGTGAATAGTGGTTATTTTTAAAAGAAAAATGAAATACAATATTTATTCCAAGCAAACCGTCAATGGATGAGAGTTACCTAAATTATAGGTAACTTATTAATGGTAATTCAATAATCATAATTGTCTCAATATTTGTTTATTCTGTGAGTGTTTTTTGGATTTCAATCGGATATACCAAAAATTTGATTATTTTTAATTTAGTTATCTTTTTTATTGGTTGATAATTATTAACCACATGGATGCATGATTTCATGAAAGTTGATGACGAAATGCATACAGATGATCCATGTAACGAGATTGACGTTGATGGTGGTGATGTTTTTGATTCGTTGTTTGATGTTGAAATTGATGTCGACGAACAACACTCTGTTGATGTCAACGGTTTCATGTAAACGAAACCAACGATGAATTCTCCTTCAATGAAGACGATGAAGAACTTTTCATGAAGTTTCCTCTGATGAAGATGAATAAGAAATTTTACGAAATCTCTACCGAGGAAGAAATTTCTTCTAATTTCTACCGATTAAGATTTTCCACGAAGTTTCCGCTTATGAAGTTCATAAAGTTTCACCGATGAAGACGATGAAGAAATTTCCTGAAGATTCCATGAAGATTTTTCATCAAGATTTCTTGAAAGTTTTTCATTGTAGGTGATGAATTCATGTGATGATGAAGAAATTTCATGGAATGTATGAATTTTCCGATGCACGTTTAATGAATGTATGAATTTTCCGATAAATGCATGAATTTTCCGATGCACGCCCGATGAATGTATGAATTTTACGATGATCATTCGATGAATGTATGTTTTTTTATCTGAATACATGTTCGATGAATGAATTTTCCGATGAATATATGAATTTTTCGTTGAATACATGTCCTATGAATTTACGATGATCATTCGATGAATGTATGAATTTCGATCAATATATGAATTTTTCGATGAATACATGTCCAACGAATGAATTTTTCGATGAAGATATGAATTTTATGATGCTCATTCAAGAATTCATGTCCTATGAATTCGATTTCGAATAGAAATTGATACGAATAAGTTTTGAATAAGAATTTTGGTTGGGAAATTGATAAACTATTTTGAGGAAGTGGGATTGAAATTCGGGATAGATGGTTTGATTTGGTAGACAACTTCCTTAATTATCCTACACATTTTTAAATCACATAATAACTTAAATTCAAATTCATTAGCAATGGACAAATTTACCCTTGACTTTTATATGGGAGCCTATTTTATGGGCTAAAACAAAAATGGAAAATAAATTAATATTAAGGATGCATCTTGATCGTTGATTACAAGATGGAAGGTTAAGATGTGGGGTGTAAGGGGATAACCTTTTGATGGAAGTATATTAAAAGCCCCCTATTTGTTAAAGAACAATTGGAATAGAACAACAATATATGATTAAATACAGAGTAAATTACAGATTTGGTCCTTAACGTTTGACAAAAATTACGGATTTGGTCCTCAAAGTTTATTTATTACATAAATGATCCTCTAGGTATGCAAATCGTTTATGGATTTGGTCCCTGGGGCTAACGACCGTCTAATATAAACGTTAAGTGAAAGGGTAAAATAGTCATTTTTTTGTTTTTATTTATTTTACTATTTTTTTAAACATAAAGGACCAAATCTGTAATATGAAACTCATGTATATGAGTTTGAAATGATAAAACCCAGAAACACATACCGTGTCCTCCTCCGGCAAGTTCTTCTCCGGCGCCGACCAGTTCTCGCCCGACGAGTTCTCCTCCGGCGTCGGCCAGATCTCCTCCCACAAGTTCTCCTCCGGCATCACAGATCTCCGGCGAGTTCTCCTTCGGCGTCACAGATCTCCGGCAAGTTCTCCTCCGGCGTCACAGATCTCCGGCGAGTTCTCCTCCGGTTCCATCAAACCCTCGATTGAACCCCAAACTCTCGATCAACTAGATCTGGAAGACAACCGATTTCATCAGATTAGGGATGTTTTTCTGGGTTCGATTTTGTAATCGAATTTGTGGGTGAAGGGTTTCTGGGTTAACGATTTTGGAATCGATTTTGTGGGTGAAAGGTTTCTGGGTTAACGATCTTGGAATCGATTTTTCAATATGGTTTGATTTAGGTTTTCAAAATTTTGATTTGAGTTTTTCAATATGGTTTCAAAATCTGGGTTTGGTTTTGGTTTCGATTTAGGTTTTCGAATTTGGGTTTGATTTAGGTTTTTGGCTTTCCAACCTCGGTTTGGTTTATGTTTTACAAATTTGGGAGATGAAGAAGGCAACCATGGATTTGATTACATCTGGGTTGCATCTCGAGTTGATTTAATTAATCTGGGTACTGGTTTGCATCTTTGCCATCTCGTTCTGGTTCTGGTTCTAGATTGCATTGTTAGGGTAGAAATCGAATGAAGGATCTGATTACATCTTGTTAGGGTGGAATTCAAATGAAGAATCTGGATTGCATTCAGAATTTACTGAGTTTATAGTTGTGTAGTTTGGACAAACTATGATTGGTTTGATTTGGTTTTGAATTTTGGAAATGTTGTTTCATTGTTTTTTATCTTCAAAGGAAGAAGATGAAGATTCAAAGAAATGAGATGAATATTCAAAGAAAGAAAAAAAATCAAATAAAAATTGTTAAATGGTAGAAAAAGAAAAAAGACTATAATACCCTTGACCTTAACGGAGAAATTAAACGGAAGTTAGCCCCAGGGACCAAATCCATAACGATTTGCATACCTGGAGGATCATTTTTGTAATAAATGAACTTTAAGGACCAAATCCATAATTTTCGTCAAACGTTAAGGACCAAATCCGTAATTTACTCTTAAATATAAATTTTATATTTTTTGTTAAAAGAATTGTATTAGTTTTCTATTCTATGTCATAAGGCCATGAGTATCCAACCCTCCCAACCCCACTACCACATCATTTTTCTCCAACCCTCTCATTAACCCTCTGGAACCCTCTTTGATTAGTACCCAACCCTATCAACCTTCTCTCTCTCACACACACACCATAGACACACACAACACACAAAAACAAGCGGTGTGTGCAAACCGTCGGGGATTCCAAATTAAACTGTTGAACCCGCTGCCGGCGTACCGATAGCCTGCTAAGCCCGCCAGGCCGGCGGCTTCCAACCCGCCGAACCCAAGGGTGCGGTACACATGGCCTAATAACATCTTGCATCTCGTTACACAAAATATGGGGAGTGAAGCGACAAAAGCTAGGATTTGTATTGCCCAAGTCAAAGAGAAAGCAAACGGCTTGGACACAGAACCAATTTTAAAATTTTTTAATAATAAGACTATGTACTAATAAGATAGTTCTTTTTTTGGAAGACATACCGGCATCGAACCAACGAATGACTACCACGAATGCACGCACGTACGCACGTCTCACCGGCGGTATGGCCATCCACAGGAGTCCACTAATCCGCCATTTTCCTGACCATGCTTACGTTGGACCTAGAACCCAAGCATAGTCTTTGACTGGGTTTGGGGTAGCCCAGTCTATGACTGGACCAACCCAATGACTGGGTACTCCTAATGCCCTCAGTTGACTCCCTTTGGATTCGAATGCAGACAGACTGAGATTCCATCCACACCCCCTCCAAAATTTTACCATCCATAGGAAGACAAACCGAGCTAGACATCATTTGTTGTGATAAGATAGTTATATTTATGGATAACGACATAATTAATGATTAATAATTTATTAGTTTATAATCATATGATAAAAAATGTGAAAATAATTGATGCATGGAATGAAAGGGAAGACTTCCCTTTTTCAGTCTCCCTTGGGTCCCTTGTCTATAAAACCTTATACAAGAAACTAATACATGTAATTGAATGTGATATGTTTCTTTTAATTAAGTTAAAGACATAAACAAGTTCCAAAACACAATAGTTGCTCAATTTGAAGAAATGGGTCGCAACTTTATCTTAGCTCTATGTTGTATTGTCTTGATGACGAGCTCTTTCATCAATGCAATGTTAAATTCTTCAACCATGGTGTCCACATCGAACCTTGGTATGCACCATTTATGATTTTGTATTCTTTTTATCCTTTGTCTACAAATATGGTGTATACGTATGGTGTTACATGCATATTCGGACTTTAGAGCTCTAATGATAGTCACAATCTCGTTCATCTTGGCCTTTTTTGGTGGATAAAAACAAAATGACAGTTATATATATGGGTGGCATTTTTCTTTCTTTTTCTCTATCATATTTGTCCTAAAATAATCTTTCATGAATTACGCCTGAATTTACTTACAAAATTCGTTCAAGGATTAGTTTCAATAAAAGTTTTAACACACACAAAATACAATAGTTTTTTGAGAATTGATGACTGTGTGTTTTCGAACCAATTTACACCGACTAGATTAATTTTACGATCATTTTAAGATGAATCAACAAGATTCATGGAAATTAAGTACCAAGAAGAATTTAAGATTTAGTTATAATATTGATATATATATATATATATATATATATATATCAATAAAGCTATTTGAGTATAGAAAAAAGTGTTAGAAAAGGTCATAACTATAAATCAAATTTTTAATTGTTTATTATATTTCAGATAAAAATCTTGCCATTGGAAATGATCGATCTAACTATTACTCCATTCGTCTCAAAGTTATTGTCCAATTTTGACTTTTGAAAGTCATTCTTTTTCGACTTTCAACTTAAATATTTTTGTTTGTGTTATGTAATATTTGATACAAAATATATGAATGGGTTATGTTTTTAATGTATTTCCATTGGTATAATTTTCATCAAGTATTATATAACACAAACAAAAATATCTAAGATCAAAGTTGACAAAGAAAAACTTTCAAAAGTTAAAACTGAACAATAATTTTAGAACGAAGATAGTAATATTTTGCACCTAAAAAAGACATGGTTATGTATCGAATAACTCATATAAAAAAATTCCAATTTCTTCATTTTATTTTCATGATAGTAGAACATTCGTTCTAAAGCTTAAGTTGTTGTCGTGGGGATGCAATCTAGTGAGGGAGGGTGGTAGGTGGAGTGGTTTGTTAAAATTTAAAGGGTTTATTCATAGAATAGTAATTAAGTTTCATTTTGTTCTCCTAAAGTCATTCAAATTTTTTTTGCTTAACAAAAACCACTCAACTTTTATTTTTGTTTCAATTCTATGTAATTTACCTGTTGTAACAGGTTATCAGGTAAACTTCGATTTTTTTATTTAATTATTCTTTATTTAATTCAATCCTAACTAAAATACTCAATTTCCTTTTAAATTATTTTATTCATTAAGTATTCTAAACCTTTTCTTCCGACTATCTTTAAACATTTTTTTTCTAAGCCTTTCTTTTCTAAACCTTTTTTTTTCTTCGTTCGACTATCCTAAACCTTTATTTTTCCTTTTAAATAATTTTGTTCATACCCTATTAAAATCAATTTATGGCTATCCCCATCCCATTCGACTTCGCCCACACGTACGACTATCCCTAATCTGAAGCCCGCTCAATCGAACTCTCGCTCAAATCCGTTGCAGAGCCGAATCCATTGCTTAATCGACTAGCCGTACATCGATTTTAAATTAGGGATTGGATAAAAATATTTAAACGGAAAAAAAGAAATGTTTTGGATAGTGAGGATTTAGTTGATGAATAAAATAATTTAAAGGAAATTGAGTATTTTAATTAGGATTGAATTAAATAAAGATTAATCAAATTAAAAAAATCTAGTTTACATAGTAACCGGCTACAACATGTAAATTACATAGGATTAGAACAAAAATAAGAGTTGCTTGACTTTTGTTAAGCAAAAAAAGTTTGACTAACTTTAGAAGAACAAAAATGAAACTTGGTTACTATTCTATAAAATAAACCCCAAATGGAAATACCTAATGTTTTACATATTTTTCATATAATAATTTTTTAAATTAAAATCGAAATCTATAATTTAATTGTATTTACATTTAACAGAAGTTGATCATAGTCGATGATTAAATTTAATGACTTATATAATCCATAATTATAATCATTATGATAATTTTCTTTTTTTAAGGAGGCAACTTACCATATCGTCATCCAGCGCGTGGTGACGGAGAAGACCTTCCTCATCACTAGGTGTGTAAGACCATCTTCAATGTAAGATTCTTACAAGCAAAAAGTATAGTAGCTTGTAAAAACTATTATTGTAAAGAGTTCTATAAAAATTTGAGCTCTTCTACGTTTTTAAATAAGGAATTTGGTTTTTACCTTAATGTTTGGTGAGAAATGACATATTACTAGTTTTTTTTCGTTTTCTTTTTTTCGTTTGTTCTTAGCTTTATAATAATAATTTTGAAAGTAAAAATTACATAGGGACCATGAAAAAAGAGGTTTTTAAAAGAATTGTCGTTGTGACATTTATATCTTAAAGATAAGCTCATGACATAACGTTCCTGAAAAATTAAAAACGGTTTTAAATGGCATAAAACCAAGCAAGAACTCCATAGAAGAGCAAATATGCTAAAGGAAAGGGGTACGACAGAAAAAAGTTAAGCTTAAAAATATGCATGAAACGAGTTTAAGAATTCATCCAACTTATCACAAAATGAAACGATGCTCTTCAGTTGATGCTGACACATGCAATATCAGCATAGCCTAGTTTTCAAATTTCGTTCCTGTAATGCAACGTTTTAGAAAAAACATCATTGAAAACCCCAACGGACTATTTTGAAAACTATCATACATACTCACATCAGCGTAAGAACATGGTGGTGATGGGCATCGAGAGTCGGCTCTATCGCGTGGTGAAACACTTTTTGGAGTCACTGAGCGCACAGGCTACTGGACTTCTGCTCAGGGAGGGACCCAAGAAAATTTTCAAAGGGTGGCACCATTTGACTATAAAAAACATGTATATAGCTAGATATTTTCAAAAAGTAAATATTGGTTTGAAAACCCCAACCGACTGTTTTGAAAACGATCATAAATACTCACATCGATGTCAGAACATGGTGGTGATGGGCATCGAGAGTCGGCTCTACCGCGTGGTGAAACACTTTTTGGAGTCGTTGAGCGCACGCGCTACTGGACTTCTGCTCAGGGAGGGACCCAAGAAAAATTTCAAATGGTGGCACCATTTGACTATAAAAAACATGTATATAGATATTTTCAAAAAGTAAATATTGGTTTAGTTGTTGGTTCCTTGTTTTTCAAATAAATGGTCTCATGTTCCAATCTTATAAATTACATTTTTTCAGAAACATAATTACTATGATATTAAAAACTCAAAACTAGAAAAATGACTGTAACAAGATATGAACCTTAGACTTCACCTTTGAAAACCAAGAAACTAACTAACTTTACCAAACGAAATTTGTGTCTTTATTGCAGTTTCAAATATGTATGGTGGAATATGACAAATTAATACGGTGACACTTTACATGTCCTATATTTTTTTTACACTACGACAAACCATCATTTTTAATTTGTATTTATTTAAATATAAACTTTATACCTTTAGTTAAACTAATTGTATTATCTAATTTTATATTTCCCATTATAATAACTTATAGGTGTTATTATACGGACCTCGTTTAGCTTTTCATACACTTACATAAAAGTAGAGCTCCTATATTTTCAATCAGATAACAAATTAGTATTTGCAATTTGTGAGGTGGCGAATTATATATAAATGGACTCCTTATGAGTGCAATGGGTAGTCTTATATGAGTGTACATGTGGGATACAATATAGGAAGTCTACATTTATGTGAGTGAATCAAATACCTAAAAAGATTCATATAGCAACACCCTATATAGAGGAAGTTCATTTAAAAACCAAAACATTAATAAAAACCGTAAAAACTCATGGTTTCATAGCTTAAATCAACGAAAACTCTTTGTGGAGTTGTTTAATATGATGCAAAATTTTCATATAATTCATTTTTTGGTGTTCTTGTTTGTAAAAATGATAAGTTTTCATAGGAAAAAGAAAATAATTGAAACAGTTTCATAAGAATAAAAAAAGTGTATGAAACATTTTCATTTTACATAAAAAAAAACACTGAAATATGATCCAACTTCATCAAAAAATGAATTATATGAAACATTTGCATCATATTAAACAACTCTATGAAGAGTTTTCGTTAATTTAAGGTATGAAACCATGAGTTTTTACGGTTTTTACGATTTTTACTAATGTTTTGGTTTTTAAATGAATTTCCATCTATATATATATATATTATAGAGTAAATTACGGATTTGGTCCCTGTGGTTTGGGAGTTTTTATGGATTTGATTCCTAAACTTTAATAATTACAGATTTGGTCCATGTGGTTTGCAAATTCTATTGGATTTGGTCCTTGTGGTTTGAAAATTCTATTGGATTTGGTCCTTATGGTTTGAAAATTCTATTGGTTTTGGTCCCTGCCTATTTGCACTACCAGGGACCAAATCCAAAAGAATTTGCAAACCACAGGGACCAAATCCATAATTACTGAAGTTTAGGGACCAAATCCATAAAAACCCCAAAACCGTAAGGACCAAATCCGTAACTTACTCTATATTATATGTATGTGTTAGAGGGGTGATGCAACAAAAGCTTGGATTTGTTGTTGCTCAAATGGAAGAGAAAGCAATCCGAACGTACGGACACACTATCAATATTATACACCTTAAATTATACACCTTAATTAGTAAATGACTATGTACTAATAAGAATATAAGATAGTTATAGGGTTGTTATTTCCATCTTTCCTTACTTATATATATGAATCTGCTGGGTCCCACTTTTGGGTTTTATGAGTGTACTCATACCACCTATCCACACTCCATTAAGGGATGAAGATTGAATTCAGCTAGTTATATTTATAGAAGGAGACGCATAAATGGACCTTCTATGAGAAGAATGAGTCTTTTATGTGAGTATACACGTGGGACCCAGTATAATCAAAAATCAAAAGGAGGCTCATATAACAACACTCTTATAGAATTGTGTATATATTAATAACATAATGATTGATAATTTATAGGAGTCATCATGAGGTTTTTAATGTCCCGGTGGGGGACACTAAAAAAGTGCATCAGTTAAATCTTTTAGCAAATACAATTTACTATATTTAAGGGGATTGGAATCCACTTAAAAGAGTTAGCTCAACCTCATACCGGTCTTTACTAAATTCAATAAAATAATACAAATAAAGTAGGATGTCCGTGGATGTTTGATATGGTCAGAGAGGCATGCATGTGTGTGTGTGTTCATAGTAGTCATTTGTTAGTTCGATAATGCTATGCCTTCAAAAAAAAAGAGGAAATAAATTAAGCCCCGAATAACATCATGACATAAATTTATAGATAAAAGATGGTTTGAGTAAAAGAGTTAAGATGAGAAGTGGAAGAAGAAATTTGCACCCTCGATCACTTTTAATCTCACTCCCACCCATGAATATTGAACATGTGTATCTTGATGCACCTTAATTCTTTTGATCTTCAGTTATGATTGATATAATTATAGAGATCCCTTTTTACCATTTTCAGTTTTTACCAAAACTTTATTTTTCACATAAACCTAACCCTAAAGTTAAAATGATTAAATAAATGCATTTGTACATTTCTTAATGCAAAAATAATAATTACATTTATCATATTTATATTCACTTTAATATGTAAAACTTGAGAGAAAAGAAAATAAGTTTTAACTAGAATAATAAAGTTACATAAAACTAATGCCATAAATTAAGTTGAAAACAATGTCCAAATCAATCTAAACCTATATGAACAAAAAGTCAAAAAATGATATATCAACATGCATTGTTGCAAACATAAAAGCTAATAACATATCAAAACTTATTTATCTTGGATGTATATATGATGTCATGTGCCAGCACGACCTACACATGGTCAAAGCCGGCCCTAATAGTATATAGTAGCATAATAAAAAATGTGAAAATAATTGATGCATGGAATGATATGGAAGACTTTGCTTTTCCAAGTCTCCCCCTGACTCCTTGTCTATAAAACGTTATATAGCAAGAAACAAATACATACAAATGATATATGTTTTTTAAGTCAAAGAAATAAACAAGTACGAAAACACTAGAATTTCTCGATTTAAAGAGATGGGCAGCAACTTCATCTTTGTTCTACGTTGTATTTTCTTGATGACGAGCACTTTCATCAATGCAATGTCAACTTCTTCAACCACGAAGTTCCCACTAAACCTTGGTACGCATAAATTATCATTTTGTATTTTTAAACTTTTGTGTACAAATGTGGTGTGTACGTTGTTATTGTTATAATGGATCAACAAAGATTCGTGGAACTATCAAGAAGAATTTAAGATTTAGTTATAATGGATATATCATTGAAGTTATTTGAGTATAGAAAAAGTGTTAAGAAAGGTCATAAATGTAAATCAACTTCTAGTCGTTTATTAGGCCATCCGCAATGGCATCGGTACCGGACCGGTACCGCCACTGGCACCGGCGGTAACACCGCCGCGGGTGACCGGTAGGCGCCCGGTACCTAAGCCGAGCGGTACGCCCACACCGACGGTAAATCTCTTCTTTCTCTCTCTTTTCTTTTTCTATTTATTTTTTAATCAATTAATTTGAGAGGTACGGTTAAGGATGAAAGGTATGGAATTAGTAAGGTAGTGGTAAGATAGTGGAAAGCTGATGTGGCAGCTGATGTGACAGCATGTATGATAGGTATGGTCTGCACAGTTAAGGATGGCCTTATGTCTAATAAAAAACCCCCACATCTTACAATTTGAAATGATTGATCTAATATTGAGGGGGTGTTTGGGAGATAAGCTTCTCCAAGAAGTTAAAAACTCCTTATTAACTTTTTCAAAAGAAGTTAAGTTTATTCAAAGTTTCAAACATTTTAAAAACAACTTATGACTTCTCTAAAAAGAAGATAAAACATAAGCACCATCAAATAAACACTATAAACACCCTCTAAATATCTTACAATTAAAAAAGTTTCTCTTCTTTCAGTTACGATTCATTGTGAAAATTTAATTCATGCAATTTAGTGTTGTGGAATCTAGACTGAATCAAATAATTTATCTGTATTTACAATTAAAAAAGTTGATCAAACTCGACAATTAAATTTAATGACTTATTTGTAATTCATAACTATAATCATTATTCCTTATGTTAATTTTTTTTCTTTTTATTTCTTTGAAGGAAGGGAGACAGCCTCATCAAGTAATCTACAAAATCATCATACGTATCCAAACAGTGGTAGGGGACAAGACCCTAAACATCACTAGTGTGTACTATACATGGAGGGGATTGCTATTTGCATCATTTGGGTTGCATTGGAAATATAAAAAAGTGCATCGAGAATGTAAAAAAGAAAAATTGATGTTGATGGGTGTGAGAGCAATTCACTTTTTTAGGGATGTGATTGGTAATTGAAAATGTGTAAATAGCCCACCCCTATAAGGGGAAGTAAATATCAATTAAATATAAATAAATATGACATATCTTAATTTTATTAAGAGACCAGACATGGAATAAAACATATTAGAAACACGACATGAATCACATATGACAATGTAAAATGCTTGATAGTTTGGTATAAAATGTTATTGGTGTTCATACATGGTTGTTAATGTGATGTTGATGTATTTTGTAAAATGTGTTTATTACATTCTTGGTAATTTATAATTTTTGATTTTATTTTGCATGATGTGTTCATAAATTCATGGATTGGTGGCGGTGGGTGGTGACGGTGATGGTGGGGTGTGGCAGCGGTGGAGGTGGTGTTATTGGGTTGAAGAAGGAAGACCATATTATTTTTATTTTTTTATTATTACATATAAAAGTGTAAGTTGCACTTTTGGTCCCTGTAATTTTGATTGAAACTAGAAACGTAAATGAAATGACCAAAATACCCCTATAACTAACTTATTTAACAGAAAATTTAACGAAGTTAGAAACTAGGGACCCAAAGCGTTATAAAGTGTAAACCACATATACCAAATCCATAATTATTTTTAAAAATGGACCCAGAATGTTAAAAACACCAAAGCACAAGAACCAAATATGTAATTTACTCAAAATACTATAACCGGTCTCTTGACCTTTTAACCGCTTATAGGTAACCGGGCCTTTATAGGATTGGTTTTTTTTATCCATTGGTAATGTCTTCGGCATTTCCAAAAAGTGAGCACTCTTCATTAGTCGATCTAGCACCACCTAAATCGTATCACAACCACGTAAGGTTTTTGGTAGTTTGGTCACGAAATCCATCGTGATGTACTCCCACTTCCATTCTGGAATCTCCATTGGTTGTAGGCTATCATAAGGATTTCATGTTCCGCCTTGACTTGCAGACACGTGACACATTTTTCAACGTATATAGCCACATCAAGCTTCATTATTGGCCACCAATAGTTCAATTTTTGATCCCTATACATCTTTGTGCCAGCGGGATGTATGGAATACTTGGACTTATGGGCATCGTCCAAAAGTAACTCTTGGTTACCATCGAATTTTGGCACCCAAATCCGGCCTTGGAAGAGTTTGAGTCCGTGACTATCGAACTTCCATTAAAAACTCTCTTTGTTTCACCATCACTTCATCCTTGAGGTTCTCTTCTCGAAGGGCTTCAACTTGACTCGACTTAATCCTCTCTATCAAACTTGACACAACGTCAATTCGGGTAAGGATTGCAACAATCCCACCACCATGACTCTAACGGATTAAAGCATCAGCCACCACATTTGCTTTACTGGGATGGTACAGCAGATCACAATCACAATCTTTTAGTAATTCAACCCATCTCCTTTGCCGCATATTGAGTTCCTTATGATCGAAAATGTGTTGGAGGCTTTTGTGATCGGTGAAGAGGGTACACTTCGTCCCATAGAGATAATGCTGCCACAATTTCAATGCGTATACTATCGCCGCCAATCCTAAATCATGAACCAGGTAATTCTTTTCGTGATCCTTCAATTGGCGAGAAGCATAAGCGATCACTTTACCTCGTTGCATAAGAACACAACCAAAGCCCATCTTCGAAGCGTCTCTATAAACCACTAAATTGTTTGATCCTCCCGGTAGCGATAGAATTGATGCCTCAAACAATTTCTTTTAGAGCATCCTAAAAGCTTGCTCTTGTTTGTCGGTCCACAAGAATTTGACGTTCTTCTTCATTTGAGCTGTTAGGAACGTTGCAATTTTCGAAAAATCTTGGATGAACCTCCGGTAGTAACCGGCTAATCCCAAAAAAACTTCTTATATTGGACGGGCTTGTCGGTGGCTCCTAACTCATCATCGCCTCGATCTTAGCGGGATTCACCTTCACCCCATCCTTCGACACGACGTGACCCAAAAATTGACTTCTTGGAGCCAAAACTCGCATTTAGAGAACTTAGCATATAGCTTTTCTCTCCTTAAAACCTCTAACACTTTACGTAAGTGTCACCCATGTTCCGCTTCGTTCTTCGAGTAGACCAAGATATCGTCGATAAAAACTATTACCGACTTATCTAGGAAAGGTCGACATACTTTTTACGACTTTCAAAAGCGTCCTATAAGCTTTTTATAACACTTTTAGATAGGTCGCTTTTATGTTTGGTCTTATAAACCGGCGTCCTATAAATACCTTATTAGAACGCTTCTTTATTTTATATGTCCTATAAACTCAGTGTTGTAGTGTGTGAAGATTTGAAATTCGTTTCCTTTTCATCTATACTGTGTTTACCTCCAAACAAGGTTCTAAATGACGTGCAGCGTGGTGTGGCGGCAAGTCTAAGCCTCAAGCCTTAGGAGCCATGGCTAAACCATGACGTTTTTAAGGTGTGACTTATGGCGTGAAATTTCTAGTTCACATAAATTATTATATATAAGATTATATGTTTTATAGTGTAATTCAATGAGTTAACATGAATAAACAAGTAAAAATTAAGTTATATACTAAAAACTAGCAAATAAAACCTTGAAAATGTAAAGAAAAATCAAATTTCGCATTAGAAGAACTGCACAGTAGAGTTATGGTGTGCCACATGAATAACGTGACGTGAAACCCAAGCCTTGAAGCCATGGCACGCCATGACAGCTGCAAGACGAGTTTTTTAGAACAGTGCCTCAAAATATATAAGTGGTTGATTTGAGGTCCTCCACTTACTTTGCCTCCAAATATATAATGGATTAATTTGAAGTGCTCCACTTACTTTGCCAATTTCTCTATAAAACACTAGTATATATATTAAAACATTATATATTTATTGTGATATATATATATATATCATATAAGTCAAAGAAATAAACAAATACGAAACACAAGAATTGCTCAATTTGAAAAGATGGGTCGCAACTTTATCTTTGCTCTATGTTGTATCCTCTTGGCGATGAACCCTTTCCTCATTACAATGACAAATTCTTTAACCAAGACGATGACAATGGTCCCTGGTATGCATAAAAGAAAATTCTAGTTTCTTTCTTTTATTTTCATAGTATCAAACATTCGTCTTCTCGAGACCTTGATTAGCTATTTGTTTTTAAAATTACATTAATGAATGTTCAAAACTTTAAAATAAAATTATAATATTTTACATTATTTTCTATATTAAAATTTTAAAATTTAAAAGTGAGTTAAATGATTTAGTTGTAATTCACAAAACTAGATCAAACATGATAATCAAATTTCAATGACTTATTTAATGAGTGGGTCCCACATTACATGTGATTCAAATTTATTCATTTGTTCCTACAAAATGCATAAGTTCTTGTTTGAACCTAATTATATATATATATATATATATATATGGAAACGTTTAAATAAGAAATGCTAAAAAAATGTAAAGTAGAGAAGAGAACTCTGTTGTTCATCCGGTCAAAGATTGGCCGAAATCGAGGTGTATTTTCATAATTGTTATAAATTGGCCTAAAACGGGTTCATATATGAACCAGTTTCATTCATATATGAATTGTATGTTCATATATGAACTTGTATAAATCATATTTTAATTGATTCATATATGAATTATACATTCATATATGAACTTGTCTAATTCATATATACATTCATATATGAATTTCTATAATTCATTAACTATTTTTAACTGATTCATATATGAACTCTAGATTCATACATAAACCTGTGTAATTCATATATACGTTCATAGGGTTTACTTCACCGGAGTGTATCCAACTTGTCACGAAAAGTTATTGTATGTATTGGACTTTGATTTTGTCTATTGTATGTATCAAACTTATAAAAACCTACCATTTGATGTATTTTGATACACTTTTGTGATAAGTTGGATACACTTTCATGGTAGGTTTTGATAAGTTTGATACATACACTCGGTAGTTTTGATATGTTTAATACATACAATAGAAAAAATAGAAGTTCAATACATACAATAACTTTTCGTGACAAGTTGGATAACTCCGGTGAAGTAAACCCTATTAACATGTGTAATGCACTAGCTATTTTTTAACAGATTCATATATGAACTATACGTTCATACATGAACATGTGCAATTCATGTATACATTCATATATGAACATGTATAATTCACATATTAAGTATTGTTAATTGATTCATATATGAACTATACGTTCATATAAAAACATGTTTGTCAACCATTTGTAAAATTTACGAAAATATCCTTCTGTGAAGAAATTATCCGGTAATACGCAGTCAAAGCAGCGGTTTTTGACTAGATGAACGGCTAAGATCACTTCTCTGTTTCACATTTTTTTTACTACTTATCAATTGAACTTTTCCATATATAAGTATATGTAATAAACTAGATGTACATATATAGTCACTTCTCTGTTGACATGCAAAGTGATTAAAGATGATCAAGGATTCAAATCCTTTCTTACTTCAACTATTTTTCTCCCATGATCTTCGTCTTTAATTATATAAAATATAATCCATAATTATAAGAATTATATTATTTTCTCTTTTGTTTTTGTTTTTTTGAAGGAAGTAAAGTGGCCAAACGAATGCTACCACCAAACACAAATTATGCAAATATTGAAGATTATCATTTTGATGAAGATGAAGATGGATCGGGGAGACATACGTCCTTTGGAGGCGGAAGAGACTCTAGACATCACTAGGGGAGAACAAACCGTGTCATGTTGAATCCCATCAAAAATGACAATATGCTATCTTATACTTGAAGAATGACCAAAACTAACTTCTACTATTTACATCAACTTATGTATTTACTTTTTACATTAATAAATAAATCATATTTTTCATAATTGGTCTTCAATAATTGTTAAAAACAAAGTTGGCAATGATGGAGATAACTTATTAGAATCTTAATAGTTTTATATTCCGTAAAGGCATAAACAAATAAAGAACGAGGGAACCACCAAGGTGTGGTGCAGTCTAAGTTCTTAAAGGGTGGTAGCTCCTACCTGGATTCAAATCCATACATGCGTAATTGGTGGCCACTGAGTATTAATCTCAGAGGAGCATGTCTTAGCTCTCAGTAAAAATTGCCAAGGATGTAGTCTGGGCAAAGCCCAGACGAACCTTCTCAAAAAAATAAAAAATAAAGAACAAGGGGAAACGAATTGTTAAGAACATAGTTGGCAATGGAGATAACTTATCAATCCATCCTTGTAGAACAACATTGAAAAAGTATACCAAAACCAAGTATGGTAGATGCTTCAACATTAATTCTAACAAATCCAGCTAATTAAATACACAATATGTTAAACTGGGTTAGATTCCAGTGAGAAATTGAGGTTAACACGGCTCTGGTAAAAAAAATTGAGGTTAAGACAAGTAGCATGAGAAATGGTTATCAAGCTTTGGATGCACATGAATGCACATTATGTTGGGTAATCTTGATGGGTTAAGTCGGGTTTTTGGGTATGGGTTTGATTTGAAGTATAAACCGGATGCTTGGATAAAACCCACCTAAGTAATACATTTAAATAAATAACCCAAGTCTTTTATGACTTGGTCCTAGGCATGTGAATAAGGCTGGAAACCCCAAGAGTTTTTTTTTTCTTGGAAGAGGTATCCCAGACCACATTGGGCCCAGACTAATCCTCGGCAATTTTGGGCCGAAGCCCGACTGCTAAAGCATGCAGCCCGGGGTCGAAGCCCCCGTACCTCCAGAATGCGTCCCCCAAGGCTCGAACTCGGGTTCACCACTATGTAGTGCGCAAGCCTTACCACTAGGCTAACACTCCTTTGGTGGAAACCCAAGAGTTTGTTTAGAAGAAGTCATAGTAGTGGTAATCTTTTTCTCCTAATTTTTAGCACTAGTTGTTTGAGTCTCTTTTATTTAGTCTAGGAGTAGCTTTCATTTAGCAATGTAATTCCCATTTTTAGTTTTCTAATAGCATTAATGTTCCTACAAATAATTGTTCCAAAACTTGTTTTGTTTTGCATTTTACTTAATGTTTTTACTCTTTAATTTCCAACACATTAGGATATGATGCGCCACTGCCATACCAAGCCTCAAATCACTCAAATAAAACCGTACCAGCAGCATGCACAACAACAAACAACCAATCAAGATAACGGCAATCGCTTCACAGCAACGACCTCAACTATATCATTTTAACTAGCATCAGGCTAATTAAGACGTTTTACGAGCTAGTTAGTTTTAGAACCAACTAATGCTAAAAGCACACTGCCTACATTCAGCCCGTAAAATGGGTGAAGTATAACCAAAATAATATTTTATGAATTATGCTTGAATATACTTACAAAATCCGTTTAAGAATTAGTTTGTATAAAACTTAAACACAAGAGAAATTATAATATGAATACAATAGCTTTGAGATTTTTTTGGATAAACGTGGGTTTTCCGGACTTATGGATAGTTTTTCATAAGTCCGGAAACCCACGTTTATCCAAAAAATAAACGTGATTTTTTGATTAAAAAAACAAAAAAAATCATGCGAGTTGTATGTAATAATATTTGTTAATTAAAAACTATCCATAAGTCCGGAAACCCACGTTTATCCAAAAAAAATCAAAAAATGGAAAACCAACGAAAGCGTATGCACCCATGTTAATTAAAAAATCAACGTTAGGGGCACACTAGACCATACAAAAAATCAAAAAAAAACCTTAAGCACATGCACCAACACTAAACAACAATAAGATAACCAATTTAAGCAACGATAACTATATCATTTTAACAAATACGCTAATAAAGAGTTTAATAGAGCTAGAAAAGAACTCAACTAATCTAAAAAATCAATTACACGTAAAATGGGTAAAGTATAACAAATAATATTAGATTATGCGAATAACACAATCCGTTGATTAGTTGTATAACTAACACAAGAAAATTTAATATGATCACTTAATTGATAAATCCGAAAAGCATATCAAACCCTTATAAAAAAAAGGAGATAAAAACAAAAAATCATCGATGATGTAATATATTGTAATTAAACTTCAAATCGAAACCACGTTTATCCAAAACAAAATGAAAACCACGAAGCGTATGCACCCATTTAAATAAAAATCAACGTTAGCGTATCTAAATTAAAAATGGAACCAACAAATACCTTTAAAGTTTCATGATCAGCTTAGACTATGGATACAATATTTTTTAGTTTCATTGTAAAATTGTATTATATGATTATGCATTTACATTACTCATGAACATGGTTTAGATAAGGGCACGAAGCGTCACCATTTTTCGTTATTTAAAGTTTTGAGTAAATTACATGATGTCCTGTGGTTTACACAAAATTCATGTGGCCCTAACGAAAATGAAAGTCTATTTACTTTCAACGTCTTGTCTCAACCTATACATAAAATTCTGTTAAATAGGTTATGATAGGGTAATTAGTTCTTAATTTTTTATTACATTAAATAATAGACCAAAAATGTAATTAAATTAAAACTACCCACCACCCCAACCCACCCTACGCCACCCACCCTACCCACCCACCCTCCCTCCTCTTCCCAAAAACTTATCACCTCTGTAAAATCTTTTTCTACCTTTTTTTAGCAATAAAATTTTCTAACTTCTTTTTCCACCAAAAATATAGTTATATTTTTAATGATTCAACTTATTGTTTTTTACTATTTTAAACTACAAAAAAGGAATTAGAATATTACAGTTTTTCAACTATTTTGAACCAACGTATTGTTTTTTTTTTTACTAAATTACATTTCTCATGTCCTATTGTACGTTCCTATGCTAGTATATTGTCGATTTGTCGCGGTGCATGTGTCTGTCTATACATACATAAGAGATCTAACAAGATGGGTGGAGATTATATGTATATATATACATATATAAATATATTCTTGGGTAGAGAAAGAGTTAGAAAATTTTATTGCAAAAAAAAAAAAGTTGGAAAAAAAAGTTGCAAGTGTTAAAAGTATTTTGAGAGGAGGAAGAGGAGCGGTGGATAGGACAGGGGGTGGGTGGTGAAAAGTGGGGCTGGGGTTGGTTGGGATAAGTTTAATTTTAATTACACTTTTGGTCCTTATTAATTTTAATGAAATATAAAATAATTATAGAATGACTAAATTACCCTATTCATAAACCTATTTAACAGAATTTTTTAATGATATTAGGGTTGAAGGACCAAAGACGTTTGAAAATGTAAACCACAAGGACCCTTTTTATAATTATTTCGTTTGAGGGACCAACAGTGAAATTTTGTGTAAACCACAGGGACCAATCATGTAATTTACTCTAAAGTTTTTTTATTGAACCTAACCCTATATCGTTTAAAATGAAATTAATTGCTTTTGGATTCTTCCACAACTTAATTGATTAATTAACCACAATCTTCCAAATTTAAGATGAAATTAATTGTTTTTGCAGCCCTCCACAACTTAATTAATTAATTAACCACAATCTTCCAGCCGCAATCAAAGTCGCCATCAGAGACAATTTGGGAGCCAAGAATTGGATCAATTTGAGGGAATTTATGTCTTGCGAGTTGTAGAATATAAACGAACCAAAGAAATTTGAGATCATTATGATTTGTGTGAGAAAACCAAGTATGGTAGATGGCTCAAAATACTAATTAACAAATCCAACTAAATATATAGTTTGGGTTCCACCGAAGAGTTAAAGTAAAGATCGTTTTACGAGTTAAATAGTTTTAAAACCAGCTAAAGCTAAAAGCATACAGCCTAAGCTCAACCAGCTAAAAGCATACAGCCTAAACCAAGTCTGGTGAAGTCCAAGTGTCTAACCAAATGAACCCTAAAGAGTTGATAGCACCTGTGGGATTCAAACCCACGACTCGTAGAAGAATCAGCTCCCAAGCCTTACTCACTTGTCATGATTTTGGATTAACGAACAACTAACAACTCTTACCGCCTACATGTTATGGTTTTGGATTGACGAACAACTAACATCTCTAACAACATGGCAACTTAAAGTTATGTTTAGCATAACAAAAATCAGGATCTATAGATAGTTGCATTGGCTATAGGCAAGGAAAATCCTTTTAAGTCTGGCTTAAAAACAAAGCAAGCAAAAGTAAGAATAACAATCAGCCTAAAAGTCAAAATCATCTTAATTTAACTTCGACGTTAAGTTGTTTTATTTTTATCGACCACATTATTACAAGATGGTTATGTAACATTAGCAGGGGCGGCCCTTGGGGTGTGCCGGAGGTGCCGCTGCACGGGGCCTCCGATTTCAGAGGGCCTCCGGAATTTCTATACATTATATATATAGTATATATATTAATACTTGCAAAGAAGAAAACAAATGGTTTCACAGCCTGATGGGAAAGCAGCTTTCCATTACATAAAGGAGACCTGGGTTCGACTCCATGGAAACCCTAAAACCTTTTTAATTTAATTTCCTAATTTCCTTAATAAGGGAAAATTAGGCGCTAAATTGAAAATTAGACATTATAATTAGAATGTGTAATAATTAAATTTATTTAATTTCCTTAAATAAGTTTTCTTTAATTTTCTAATTTCCTTAATAAGGCACAAAACTGAAAATTCAAAATTACAATTAGAATGGGAAATATTTAATTTCCTTAAATAAAATGAGTAAATTAGGTTTTTAATGTTAATTCTACTTTGTTGGTTATCTTCATTATTATTCTTTGTCGTCATCTAGACATTACACTTTGTAGCAATTCAATAAGTTTAATCTTCTTCAAATTTTCAGTTCTTCCATTCACTTTCAAGGAATCATATCAAAATCTTATAGTTTATATTTAATGTTTGTTAGTTTTTTTTAATCTTTTTATTAGTTATCTTCTGTAAATTTATTATTTGATTATTTATATGTGTTTTGTAGGGTTTTAATTTTTAATCTAAGTGTTCTTTTAGTAAACATTAAATAGATAAATTTGTTGATATGTGTTTTTGTATAGCCGAATAATGATTGACCAATTATATATAATATAGGATGATTCTAACTAGAAAATTTGAATCTGGTTATTCTAAACGTCAAAAAAAAAAAATGAACAAGTTGTTCAAACTCAAAGAGGAGTCATCGATCGATTTATTATTAAACAGACATGGAAATCCCAAGTAGCGGAGTCGGAGAGTCACAACAAGTAGAGCAAAATATGTTTGAAAACAATACTCTTAATAATGTTTGAAAGCGTACTTTAAGGATTTATTTTTTGAATTTAGTACTAAAAAATTGAATATACAATACAACAAAAAAATTATAGTGTCACATATAACTTTTGGCACGGGGCCTCCAAAATGTCAGGGCCGGCCCTGAACATTAGTTATTTTTATGGAATTGTGTATATATTAATAACCACATAATGAGAATTAATAATTTATTAGTTTATAATCGTATAATTAAAAATGTGAAAATAATTGATGCATCGAATAAAATGGAAGACTTTGCTTTTCCAAGTCCCCTCCCTTTAGTCCTTGTCTATAAAACACTATACAACAACAAACAAATACATGAACTTAAGTGTGATAGATGTCCTTTAAGTTAAAGAAATAAACAAGTACGAAAACACAAGAATATATTGCTCAATTTAAAGAGATGGGCCACAACTTCATGTTTGCTCTATGTTGTATTCTCTTGATGACGAGCAATTTCATCAATGCAAGGTTAAATTCTTCAACCACAAAGTCCACCCCAAACCATGGTATGTATTTCTTTACTGTTTGTGTACAAACGAGGGAGTTTGCCCGCACTTCGCTGCGAGGAGTTTTATTAATATTGTAGGCCCGTTGTTGTGAACAATATTTTAGAGGAAGTTACCTATTAAGAGTCTAGATTTTCCGTGGGGTTATAAACTGTGGTATATTTGATCGTAAGTAGTAATTAAGGGCCCTGTTTCACATCGTATTATAAACTGTGGTAGATTTGATCGTAAGTAGTAACATGATTTTATATGAAACATAAAGTTTGTACAAATGTTGTTATACGAAAGGTTTAATAAAATAAATAAAAGATTTTAGAAATCAAAAATAAAAAAATTTAATTTTAGGAGATTTTAATAATACTAACAATTACCAGGAAGCCAAAAGATTGTACATGAACAGTGGGAACCGACACTTTAACATATTTAAGCTAATATACGATATATGACTAAAATGCAGAATGAAATATAGAAAATTAAAAGGTAAAAAGTGAATAAGTATTATAAGATTAACGGTGTAAAATGTAATTTCTCCAAATGTCGGTAGTTGTTGTTCATGAACAATGTTTTAGCTTTATATAATTGTACTATATATAGTATATAATAAAATAATTACATTAAAAAATATTCAATATTAGGCTCATTTAGATCATATTGACGATACGATTATAATTACGTAATTTGTTAAAATCAAAACGTACTTTTTAACATATTTTAGCAAATATACGATATATGAGTAAAACATAAAATGTAATATTGAAAAATAAAAAGTATAAAGTGAGAAAAATATTATAAGTTTAGAGGGCTAATATGTAAATCTGAAAATGGCTATAGGATTTGGGTATATAATAAAAAATTACATCAAAAAATATTCAATATTAGGTTCATTTCGATCGCATCAACGATACGATCATAATGGCGTAATTATATATGACTATAGCATAAAATGAAATATTGAAAAGTAAAAGATATAAAGTGAATTAATATTATAAGTTTATGAGGCTAATATGTAAATTTGAAAATGGGTATAGGATTATATGGTTTTTTTTATAATCGTAATATATATAGTATATAATAAAATAATTACATCAAAAAATATTCAATATTAGGCTCATATCGATCGTATTGACGATACGATTATAATGGCATAATTTGTTAAAATTAAAACGTATTTTTTTAACATATTTTAGCCAATATACGATATATGACTAAAACATAAAATAAAATATTGAAAAGCAAAAGGTATAAAGTGAATAAATATTATAAGTTGAGGGAGTTAATATGTAAAATTAAAAATAAATATAAGTTTTGAGTAAATGGGATTTTCAATTACATTCCCCCAAGGCCTATGGGTGTGTCAATAATCCAAGTGATTTAGTTTTGAAATTTAAAAAATCAAGATAATAGGTAAGTTGATTAATTTACAATCTATTTTTAAGATGCATCAACAAGATTCTTGGAAAATATTGAGAGGAATTTGGGATTTAGTTATAATGCATATGTCAATGATTTTATTTGAGTACGTATAGAAAAAATGTTAGAAAGGTCATAACTATAAATCAAATAGTTGTTTACTATATATCAAATAAAAATCTTTGATACCTTGTAATAAGAAATGATCGATCTAATTGTTAATATCTTGCAACTAGAAAAAACATGGTTATATATTGAATAACTCATATAGAAAATTCCAATTTCTCCGTTTTATTTTCATGATATTAGAACATTCTTGAGTTGTTGCCATGGGGATGCAATCTAAGAGTGTTTGGAATTGCTTATTTAAAACAACTTATGATTATTTACTTATGTGCTTATTGTTGGTTGGAAAAGTTAAAACCTTTTACTTCTTAAAAAATTCATTATCTGTTGTTTGGACCATGATAAGCCTTTTATCCAAAAAATCAAAATTGTTCATTTGTTGTTCCAACAAACAATAAACAACTAAGGAGTTTTAATAAATAATCTCAAACACCCCCATAATGCGAGAGGGTGGTTGGTGGAGGGGTTTGTTTTTGGAGTTACATTGTATTGATGTTAAAAATTAAATACCTCAAATAAGATTGTAATGCTTTATATATTTTTCATATAATAATTTTTGAATTTAAAACCGAAATCAATAATTTAGTTGTATTTACGATTAAAAAAAGACTTGACCAGACCCCATAATAAAAGTTAAGGGGTGTATGGGATTGCTTATCTAAAACAACTTATATTTTTTGATAAAAGTGTTTATCAACATATATGATGTAAAAAGATCTTTTATAAAAAGTGTATGGATTGCTTATTTGTGCAAAATGACCAAAAGTGGTAAAAGAGAAGAGATTAAAAGTCATTTGGTTTTAAAAAGTCACGAGTTGTTTTGTAAAAGTTAAAATGAAACAACTTTTTGAAAATGACTTAATCATAAGCAGTTTTTTAAAACCCCCATCCAAACAAAAAATAGCTTATCTATTTTCCAAAAAATAAAAAAAATACGTAAACACCTTCAAATAAGCAATCCCAAACATCCATTAATGACTTATTTATATAGAGGGTGTTCGTACGAGAATGTAACTTTATAAGAAAACTGTTGATAGATTTCGCACAACCCACTGTTGTTCTATGATTTTTAATTATTTAATTGAACGGTAGCGGTGCCAAAAACAGGTGTGCAAAAGAAATAAAACTAGTAACCTTTGGTCCAAGTATAAACCTCCAATTACTGTCGTTTTTCCAAAAACAAGTAATAAAAATGGTACAAGTACCAGATATCGATCCCACAGGGAAGCGGTGAAAACAATCTTTCGAGATTCAGTCTTTATGAAAGTTAACTTCAAATGGGGTTTGGATGAAAAGTATTTTGATTGGTTGGTTGATTATGAGCTACTTTAAGAGAACAATTATAAAAAGGAGCCAGGGGTGTAAAGTCTTTTAGTTGGAATAAAAATAGGTAAATTGGATAGGAAGTAAATTAATAAACTCACTTATGCAGAAATGATATCCAAGTAACTTCTGAAAAGTTATCACATTTTCATATAGACCAATTATGTATCGATGAGTTTAGATGCAATCTTTAATGAAATGTTAAAATATATTAAAAATCAACACTTACGTAACCTCTGAGAGATTAACACATTTTCAAGCATCTGACTCATCGTTAAATAATTAGTTATAATCTTTAATGGGATACTAGATCTGATACCAACTTCAGGAATAGTGCCAATTGTAGTCCCTTAAGAGACTAACACATTTTCATGTCTTTGGATTATTACCAGTTAATTATTAAATATACTCTTTAATGAAATGCTAAAGACGTGAGATAATAGCAACGAGTGTTGTCACCCACTCATATATCCCCAAAATAACATTTTAGTAACTTCTAAAAAGGTACCACATTTTCGTACATCTGGTTAACTGGTAAAAATACAAATACAATCTTTAATGAGGCATTAGACTTAAAGTAGTAAAAATTGAATTTATTTAAAAGACTTTTTTCTTTACCAAAGATTCATTCCAACTTAAACCTTACACCCCAAGCTATGAAATTAGCTTATCATGCTTGGTATTATTTTATGACTATTTTTATGATTAATAAATCGAACAAGGAAACGTTAGAATCACAGGAATGATTATTAAATATAAAAACTGGAACAATTGATAAGATGCATACTGGAAAAGTGACCAGTAATATTAAAACAGTTGATATAGATGTGTACTGGAAAAGTGACCAGTTAATATTAAAACAGTTGATATAGATGCGTACTGGAAAAGTGACCAGTTAATATTACGGGTGCGTAATTTAGATACAATTATATAAGAAAAGATGGTTAAGTCATAACTAGAACAAACTAAGCATATACATGAAATATATATATATATATATATATATCGATGGTTATATATGTATATATATATATATCTAACATGTAAATGAAGAGAAATGAATCAACACAAATTTACTGCAAATATTACTTAGATTTTGAGATCCAAAAGTTAACAAAACACTTGGTCGTGCGTTCGAGATTAGTAGAGAGTTTATAGAAACTCGAATGCAACTCACCAAGTGTTTCCAACAAAAAATGATTCGGCCTCAACACGAGGAAATCCGAACCCAATAACTAGATTACCAACGAAGTTTACGACGAAAGCTAATCACCACACTTGGATTCGGTTCTATCTAACAACCGAATCCACAAAAGAAAAAGGGAGGGTGAGATTGTTGTTCTTGGTGTGGTGATGGAGTTGAGAAGTTATATTTGTTCCATATACAAGCATACATATATATAGCCAAGTATCATGGGCCAAATGGATGCAAAGTTCATCAAAGAAAGGTAATGGGCTTCGGCCCAAAAAAACCGATCGGCCCATGGTCGATCCAAACCCGCGGCAGCCCAACTTCCACGCTCCGGCCCAACTTTGGTGACTTGCTCCGCAAAAGAAATCTACAAAATCGGCCCACGATACTGGTTCCTGAAAATACACAAAAGCCTTTATTAAGTTTAAGCGATAAAATGCGCGAAATACCTATATAAGTGTATTTATAGCAAAAGTGTGCATGCGGTGATTTTTAGCGTGTTTTTAATAAAATGAATGTAAAAAGGTGAGAAAAATGCACGAGATTTATTATTTACTAGGGTAATAAATTTGCTCTTATCACATCCCTAAACTTGAATGGTTGCTTGTCCTCAAGCAACGAAAGAGTATTGAATTTATTTAAAAGTTGTCACTCGGTTCGTTATCTTGCCAGTGATAAGCTGTCAATTTGACCATTGTCTTCCCGAAGATGGTACTAGTAAAATAAATCTTTACATGACACCCTTACTAATTTGACAGTTAGTGTTAATGAGTGAAAAGTAACGCATGGTCAGCCTTGCTATTTCTTTCATCCCAAAGTTAGCTCGAGGGTTAAAGAGAGAGGTGTTATTTTTCTTTACTTTTGTATTTATACATCTTGCAAAAATGGCACAATTTTACTGCCATCATCTCATATTGAGGTATGACATTAGCTCGATTTGGCTCATGTGTTATTTTGGTGAATTGCCACATACCTCATCTTTGTGAGTTTATGGTGAGTGGGCTTAGATAATAGTGTTTGAAAGAGATATAAAGAAAGAGAAAACAAAAAAAATTTGGGTTAGTATTTGGGTTAGTATTTGGGTTAGTATTGTGGGTTAGTATTTGGGTTAGTATTGTGGGTTAGTATTTGGGTTAGTATTTTAGCTTGGGGGGTTTTATCCATCCCTAAACTTTGGAATTTTGCTTGTCCTCAAGCAAAGTAAGTGAGGCTTATCAGAGGAAAGTTAAAAAGTTATGTGAAAGAAAGGTTAGACGGTGAAAGAAGTTAGTTGAGAGTGTAGCTTCTTTGGATGAATTGATAGACGTGTGATCACATGTCACTATTCAAAGACTAACCTAAACGTGCCATGCTAGCAAATGTGTTTGTAAAATTCAAAATAGAACGTAATGGCCATCTTTGGGAAAACGCAAGTGTTATGGGACAACTTAGGGTGCACCGAGTGGTTTAGGAAAGTGAAATGCATGTTAAGTTACCACCTTTCATGAAAAGCTAATAAATGACAAGTTTGAAAAGAGAATGAGTAAGAAAGCGGTCAAGTTAGAATAAAGAGAGAAAGATAATGCGTAGTGACGGATGGTTTGTAGTCCAAACAACAGCCTGCGGCTGTGAAATGAAACCAAACAGCAGGCTACGGCTGTGGGGATACCAAACAGCAGCCTAGTGCCAAATCCATCGTACCCAAGGGTAATGGTCATTCGGGTGGCAAACAACACATGGAATCGTAGTTTGGGGGTGGTGAGAGCTTATTACATATGCATGCATGCATGAAATGGATAAGAAAATTTCATATGCTTTAAATTATGGGGGGGGGGGCTGTTGTGGGCCGAGAGTTGGTCAGGCCCATGATAAGCTAACAGCCGCATGCGGCTTAATGAATAAGCCCGACTCATATACCCGTGCATGTGATGGAATTTTGTGACGTGCGTATCACAACTTATGTGGTACGTGCAATTTTCCAACACTCATGAGGTAGTTGCGTTTAACAATTTCAATTAACCAACTTGTGGCTTAATGGATAAGCCGTGCAAGCCGTGGCTTAATGCAAAGCTAAAATAATCATGCAACAAATAAGCCAATGTATGGCTTATACCAATGGAAGCCATGCGGTTTGAAAAGAGGATAACATCCCTAAACTTTATATGTGTATGTGCCAGAAAATATAAAGCAAGCGAACGATATTTCAAACTTAGATTATATAGTGAAAGTGGTATGAAGTGGAAACATAAAGTAAGGTTAGAGAAAGAGAAAATAGATGTCAAACCACGGCCTACTGCCTGTGAGTAGGAGGGTGGAGCATAGGCTCCAGCGGCGGGAGAGTCGGATATGAAGGGAGGCCGTACAGAAGGTCTCGATTCAAAACTCGGACCGTATCACGCCAGATTCTATCACGGTGCACATCGTAGGAACGGAATTCGAAGAGGACACGTGAAATCCAACTGAGGGTCCGCTGGTGGTTGTGGTGCATGCGGAAGAGTTCTCGGATATCCTGCAACTTAAAACAAGGGTTAGCCACAAATTGCTCAGTGTGAGTATGGTCCTTAGTGATGGGTATACAGGGAGTTGGTGGTGAATTAGCAGTCTCCTTAGACGAGCAAGAACGTAAAAGTTTGCCTAGAACCTTTCTACCTAAAACCATTTTTTCCTTTGGAAAGATGTCCGTTGGAAAAATCCATACTTGTGCTTTAGCCATTAAGCCGTGGATAATGGTAGGATACAAAAGTCTACAATTTATCCGAACACAACTTGTTTTGATGTTGTTGGATATTAACACACCCACATCAAACGGGTATTGTTTAACGATACAATATAAAATTAAAATTCTATCAATACCCAACTTAGAATTGTGACCCGTAGGACACAAAGTATGTTTGATAAACTGGGCCCAAACATTAGCCTCGTTATTAAGGCTTTTTATGCGTAAGTGCCTAACTTGACCCTCGAAATACCAATCCGAACCGGGGATGGTAAGGGTTAGCAATATATCATCCAAATCATCTTTTGATAAATTTTTACGTAAAACGTCCAGTTTGGAGTTAGTGTGCGGACGCGTGCCTAAAAGTGCATGAATGGAGGCGGGGGAATAGTCAACAAGTATTCCCCTCACGGGGATTTGTTGCTCCTTTCGAATAGATGCCTCGGTATAAAATTCGCGTACCCAACTCAAATTATATGGAGTGGGTACGGCACATAAAATATCCCAATCGTGTGCGGTGATCACCTTTTTAATATTGGATAGTCGAGATACCGTGTCCTCGAGGAATCCTTTTGGTGAGTGTGCAAGTTTATTTATATAAACAGAAAAACGTAAGAACGCGGTTTCGTTACTTAAAAGTGTTGAGAGTCGTACCTCCTCTCGAGTGTGTCGAGAGGTCTGAGTAGTACTGCTGGAGCGGGGCACCGAAGGTGGTGCCCAAGAAATAGGGTTTGGAGCAGGCGGGGTGGGGTTTCTTGCAGTGGATGAACGGCGGTTGTAAACATGTCTGATTGGGGGAATGGGGTTCAACCGTGGTGTCGCGGTTATAGGAACAGCCGTTGCGCGCGCAACCGAGACCGTGGCGGGTGGTGTCACCGAAACATGTGAGGGTGTAAAGTGTGGGTTGGGTCGATTGTAAGTAGGCTGTGGTGGTACATACGGGACGGGAACGCCGTATGCGTTAAGCATCATTATCGTGGGATCCGTGGATGGGGGAATGTAGGGATTAACAACTGAGAAGGGATGGCCAGGGGTGCTTTGGATCTGTCCTAGGGCTAGTGGGGGTGGTACGAGGTGAGAGTTAGCTAGACTAATAGCTAGGGTCCGGTTGGCATTTTCAATCAGATTCTCTAGGGTTACAGTTTGACCATTGGACGAACCCGCGAGCTCACCGGGGGTATGGTTCAAGTCAAAAGTGGGTCGTGGCTGTGGTGGGGGTTGAGTATCAACATCCATATCCAAGATTTCCTTACCCTTATCCCGTGACCCGTCGGTGGTGGTCATTATGGCAGCAGCCTCGGCCAAAGCACGGATCGAATCCGAAGCCTCATTAGGGATGAGTTCGACCTCCGAGGTTGTTCGCGAGGCCTGATCAGAGAGAGATGGTTTGGTGGTCGGAGGTACCACAAACGATCGGTTCACCGATCGAGTTCGCCGCCGGTGAGTACGCTTCTTCCGACCGACGTTTGTTGGCATTATGTTGATGTGGGTTTGCAATGGGGTTTTCCCGTTTTTATAGGAGTGGGGAGGGGGTTCGATTTACCCATTGTCGGAAAAAGAGAAGAGGGGTGGGTTAGGGTTTTCGTCGGCTGACGCGAAGTGGTGATGGCGACGGTGGTTTTACGTTGTGACAGTGATGGAGGTTGCAGGATGGTGCGGCGGTTGTCGTATCACCGGAAGTACGAGGATGGTCGGCGGTGGGTCTTTTCGTCGACAGGGGGTGTTTGGATTGATGTGGAGGCGGCGATGGCGGAGTAGAGGGTGGGTCGTACGAGGATGGCCGGCGCAGGTGTCAGAGTGGCAGAGATGGTACGAGGTCGTACCTGTATTTCCGGTTGTACGAGGATGATCGGCGTAGAGCGGTGGTCGCCGGCCTCTTCGTTTTCTTGGCCGGCGGCGAGTGAGAGGAAGAGAGAAGGATAGATAGATGGAAAGAGAGAGACAGATTGAGGGAAAGAGAGATAGATTAGAAAGAGAGAGAAGAAGGAGTTGACAGGTTGAAAGGAAAAAGAAAAAAAATCTGCTGATCTTCTGCATGCAATTAGAATAACGGCTGCTTTCGTTTCTCTCTCTATCAGTGCATTAAATGCACTGATGTCATAAAAAAAATTTGATTTATGTTATTTAAAAAGAAAATTGGTTTTTTTTATTTTATATAATCAGATTTTTGGATTGGGTCAACAAAAATTTGTTGGGTGGGTTTTTAGAAAAGCTACAATTGGGCCGAAAATGGGCCAAAGTTTGTGAGTACAAGAGTTGTCCATCAGTTTTTAAAACTTGGTAAAAAAAATAATATTAAGACGAAATTTTAATCTTCTCTTGCTGTCTCCGATGTTCCTGATGATGTGTAAAAAGGTTTTACTCGTTGACCGTTTACCTTAAAAGTTGTACCCTTTTCAGGGTCAATTAGTTCGATAGCTCCGTAGGTGTGAACTTTTGCTATCGTGAATGGTCCAGTCCATCGGGAACTTAATTTTCCTGGAAATAATTTTAATCTGGAATTAAATAAGAGTACCTGCTGACCTTCTGCGAGTTCTTTAGGAATAATTCTCTTGTCGTGCCATTTTTTCGTTTTTTCTTTATAAAGCTTGGCATTCTCATAAGAGTTGTTTCTAAATTCCTCCAGTTCACAAATTTGTAAAAATCTCTTATTTCCAGCCTCGTCATGATTTATATTTAATTTTTTTATTGCCCAATAAGCCTTATGTTCTAATTCTAAAGGTAAATGACAGGCTTTTCCATAAACCAATTTGTACGGGGACATCCCTATAGGAGTCTTATAGGCAGTCCTATAAGCCCATAGGGCATCATCCAGCTTGGATGCCCAGTCCTTTTGGTGTGGTTTAACTACTTTAGCCAGGATTCCTTTTATCTCTCGGTTAGAGAGTTCTGCTAATCCGTTGGTTTGCGGGTGGTAAGCGGTAGCTACCCGGTGCCTAATGTCATATTTTTCCAAAACTTCTTCTAACATTTTATTTATAAAATGGGTACCTTCATCACTAATGAGAGCGCGTGGGGTACCAAACCTTGAAAAAATTTGTTTTTGTAAAAATTTAACTACTGTTTTTGCGTCATTTGAATGGCAAGCCATGGCTTCCACCCATTTGGACACATAATCTACAGCTACTAAGATGTACGAGCAGTTATTAGAGATGGGAAACGGTCCCATGAAATCAATGCCCCAAACGTCAAATAATTCTATTTCTAAAATTCCATTTAAAGGCATTTCATTTCTGTGAGAAATATTCCCACTTCTTTGACATTCATTACAGCTTTTTACAAAACTGTAAGAGTCCTGGTGTAAAGTAGGCCAGAAAAACCCAGACTGCAAAATTTTTGCAGCCGTCCTACTTCCACTGAAATGACCTCCACATGGCCCAGAATGACAGTGGTGGATTATCTGAGTGGTCTCCTCTTTAGGGACACATCTCCTGATCATCTGATCTGCACAAATTTTAAATAAAAATGGGTCATCCCATAAATATTTTTTTGAATCAAAAATTAATTTTCTTCGTGCATGTTTATTTAGCTCCTTAGGAATAATCCCACAGGCTAAGTAATTGACAATATCTGCAAACCATGGTACTGACAATTGTTTTACAGCAAAAATCTTTTCATCTGGAAATGTTTCACAGATGTCAGTACCAGGTTCTGGATTGTCTTGCTTTTCTAATCTGGACAGGTGGTCAGCAACTTGATTATTTATGCCCTTTCTGTCAACAATCTCCAAATCAAATTCTTGTAACAACAAGATCCACCTTATTAGCCTAGGTTTTGCATCTTTTTTAGAAATGAGATACTTAATGGCAGCATGGTCAGTATGAATTATAACCTTGGTTCCCATTAAGTAGGATCTGAATTTTTCAAAAGCAAAAACCACAGCTAATAATTCTTTCTCAGTGGTGGTATAATTAATTTGAGCATTATTGAGAGTTTTACTGGCATAATAGATGGAATGAAAAATCTTTTCTTTCCTCTGCCCTAACACTGCTCCAACTGCCCAATCACTAGCATCACACATAACCTCAAAAGGTTTTGTCCAATCTGGTGTGACTACTACAGGGGCTGTGACCAATGCCTTTTTCAAAATGTTAAAAGCAATTCTACATTCTTCATTAAAATTAAATGCATGGTCCTGTTGTAGCAATAAACAAAGAGGTTTTGAAATTTTGGAAAAATCTTTTATAAATCTCCTATAAAAACCTGCATGGCCAAGGAAACTTCTGATTCCCTTGACTGTAGTTGGTTCCGGTAATTTCTCAATTACCTCCAATTTTGCTCTATCTACCTCTATGCCTCTTTTGGATATGAGATGCCCTAACACTATGCCCTCTTTAACCATAAAGTGGCATTTTTCCCAGTTTAAAACCAAATCAGTTTCTTCACATCTTTTAAGAATTTTTTCTAGGTTTTGCAAACAGTCATCATATGATGTCCCATATACAGAAAAATCATCCATAAAAACTTCCATGGAGTTTTCTAACATGTCAGAAAAAATAGACATCATACATCTCTGGAAAGTGGCAGGTGCATTGCATAATCCAAAAGGCATTCTTCTAAAAGCAAATGTACCATAAGGACAAGTAAAAGTGGTCTTTTCCTGGTCATCAGGTGCTATGGCAATTTGATTGTAACCAGAATAACCATCTAAAAAGCAGTAAAATTCCTTACCAGCTAACCTATCTAACATTTGGTCAATGAAAGGTAAAGGAAAGTGGTCCTTCTGAGTGGCCTTGTTGAGTCTTCTGTAATCCATACAGATTCTCCAACCTGTGACTGTCCTGGTGGGTATGAGTTCATTTTTGTCATTTGTGATTACAGTTACCCCACCCTTCTTAGGTACACATTGTACAGGACTGACACATGTGCTACTGGCAATAGGGTAAATAATACCAGCATCTAACCATTTCAGAATTTCCTTTTTGACAACATCTTTCATTACTGGATTGAGTCTCCTTTGAGGCTCAACAGAGTTGAAATTTTTATCTTCTAAAATGATCTTGTGCTGACAGATTGTAGGGCTTATGCCCTTCAAATCAGCAATGGTCCATCCTATGGCCTTGGTATGAAGTTTAAGCATCTGAACCAACTTTTCTTCCTGATCTGCCTCTAAGGAAGATGAAATAATGACAGGCAACTTTCCTGAGTCTCCCAAAAAGGCATATTTTAAATTGGATGGAAGTTGTTTTAGCTCTAGGTCTGGTGCAACCTCTAAGGATGGGACAAGAGTTTTCCTATCCTCATTTTCTAAGACTTCAAATGCAGCAGTTACTAAGGGTACTTCCTCACTCTCATCTTCTGCCTCATCATCAGTGTCTGCATCCCACAAGATTTCTCCTAAAGTCTTTTCCTCACACCAGGTTTCTATCTCACTCAAGGTGGAACATTCTTCTCTCTCATCAGGGTACTTAAGAGAATCTAACACATTAAAAGTCACCCTTTGGTCATGGACTCTCATGGTCAATTCACCTTTCTGGACATCTATCAGTGTTCTTCCTGTTGCTAGAAAAGGCCTTCCTAAAATGATAGGGACTTCTTGATCTACTTCACAATCTAGGATGATAAAGTCTGCAGGAAAAATAAATTTATCTACTTGCACCAAAACATCTTCAATCTTGCCTTTAGGCCAAACTATGGACTTATCAGCTAATTGAATGGATATAGTGGTAGGTCTTGCTTCACCTATTCCTAGGGTAGTAAAGACAGATAAAGGCATAAGGTTAATGCCTGCACCTAAATCACATAGGGCTCTCCTAATGATCTTACCTCCTATGGAACAAGGGATTGTAAAACTTCCTGGGTCTTTCATCTTAGGGGGGATTTTCTTGGTTAACAGAGCACTACAACCCTCAGTCAGAGCTACAGTCTCATACTCAGTCAGCCTTTTCTTTTTGTTTAAAATATCTTTTAAAAACTTTGTGTAATTTGGCATCCTTTCAATTGCTTCCAACAGAGGTATGTTGATATGCAATTGTTTGAAAACATCAAGAAATTGTTTAAATTGTGCTTCCTCTCTCTGATTCCTTAACCTTTGAGGGTATGGAACATAGAGAGGGACTTGAGTAGGAGTGGTAGTCTTTTGAGGTGTAGGTGATGGTGATGGTGAAGGTGTGATAGAGACAGGTTTTATCATTGTGGTGGATAAAGTGGTGTCTGTCTCCTTGGGAAGTGTGTTACTAATTATCTTGGGACTGTCACCAGATTGTGACATATCCTTACTGGTGTATTCCCGAGGTTTCCACATTGTTCTTTGGGACCCTGCAGATGTTACAGGAGACAAAAGTGGAAAGTCAGGAACAGGTGAGGTAAAATCTGACTGTGCTGTGGTAGGAGAGTCATGCCTTGTCAGTGTAGAAGATGATGCAAAGTTCTTTTTAGGACTTCCATCCTTCTTTTCAGACTTATTCAAGTCTTTTCCATTTCTTAAAGTCACAGCTTTAACCTGCTCTTTTCCTGGTCTCTGAGGGATCTCAGTGTCACTAGGTAAAGAGCCAGCCGACCTATTCCTAATTTCTAGAGCCATCTGACCCACTTGGGTCTCAAGGTTTTTAATTGATGCTTGGGTTTGAGAAATAAACCCTTTCATCATGGCTTCTAGTGAAGGTTCAACCTGTTGGTTTTGCCTTGGTGGATATCTAGGAGAGGTGGTCTGTTGGTGATTTTGTGAGTGGTTGTGTGAAGTGTGTTGGAATCTAGGTGTTTCTTCATCTTGAAAATGAACATGCTTTTGATTTTGAAAATGTGACTGTCCTTGATTTTGAAAATGTGACTGCCCTTGATTTTGAAAGTTGGACTGTCTTTGTTGTTGAGGATACTGGTTAGTCTGACCTTGTATCCTAGGTAACTGTGGATTAAGAGTAGGACTGTTCCATTTTAAATGTGGGTGATCTCTCCATCCTGGATTGTAGGTTGGTGAAAAAGGTCCAGTTTTATCATTATTTCCAATGTAATTGACTTTTTCTGGATTTCCCGGACAATTATCAAAAAGATGGTTTTCACCACAATAAGCACATTGGACAGGTAACTCGGATGCCTCAGAAGCATCAATACCAGACACCACTTGCTTCTTGGTAGTGAGATTCTTAAGCATCACTGCCATATCACGTACCTGGGTAGCAAGTGTTGAATAAGTATCATTGTTCTTGGCACCAGTTAATTGTAAAGGTTTAGCACGAGAGTCTGCCCAGTGACCATTGTTATTAGAAATTTTTTCAAGGATATTGTATCCTTCATTGTAAGAACTAGCAGTAAAAGCTCCTCCTGCAGTAGCATCAAGCATTTGTCTGGCTGGGTAATTCAAGCCATTATAAAATGTCTCTAGCTGAATGCAGTAGGGAATGCCATGGTGAGGGCATTTTCTCAATAATTCTTTAAATCTTTCCCAGGCTGTGGGAACTGTCTCATCATCTTCTTGTTGGAAGGTGCAGATCTCATTTCTAGACTGAGCATTTCTTAGTGGTGGAAAATATTTTTTTTAAAAATACTTCAGCCATCTGGTCCCATGTAAAAATAGAGTTTGGTTTCAAAGAGTAGTACCAGGCTCTGGCATGATGACTTAATGAAAAAGGAAAAAGTTTTAATTTTAAAGCGTCATCAGAAATTCCTCGAAGTCTAAATAATCCTGCAATTTCTAAGAAAGATCTGAGATGAGCATGTGGGTCTTCCTTTGACAATCCTGCAAATTGACCATTATTCTGTAACATCTGAAACATTACAGTTTTCAGCTCAAAATGCGGGACATTGCATGTTGGATCACGTATCCCTGTTTGCAACTGATGGACAATAGGAATAGCATAATCCATCATACTGTTGTCTTTGGAATTTGCCAGACGAAAGATGTGTTGTTCTGCATCTTCAATGTGCTGATTATTATTATTAAGAGGTGGTGGAGGATTTCGTAAAATTCCATTAACTGGATTTTCTTGCTGAACTTGTGGTCCAGGTTCCTGAATGATAGGTATAGGACCAGCATGTGGTTCTGCCACACGTGGTTGGATGTCTTGCAGCCGATTTCTACCATTACCTCCAGGAGGTGGTGGTAGAGGTGGAGGTAGACCATCATTGTTGTACCTTTCATCAGGTGGGTTTCCAGGAAATGGCAGTTCCTCTAAAAATGCGTTTTCTTCTTCCATTGCAGACGAAGTAGAAGCTTGCAAATTTCTTTGCTCCCTTTTACGACGTCTAAAAGTTCTTTCGATATCGGGATCTAGAATAAAAAATTCCCCACGTGATTTTCTTGGCATAAACTAAAAAAAAAAATTCTTTTTGTTTTTTTTTTTTTTCGAAAATATATAATTATATATAAATTCTCTCTCTTTTTTTTTTTTTTTTTTTTCAAAAAGGTGGTAGAAAAATTAACTCTCTAAAACTAAAATTGAAAAATTGTTTTGTTGCTTCCCCGGCAACGGCGCCAAAAACTTGTTGATAGATTTCGCACAACCCACTGTTGTTCTATGATTTTTAATTATTTAATTGAACGGTAGCGGTGCCAAAAACAGGTGTGCAAAAGAAATAAAACTAGTAACCTTTGGTCCAAGTATAAACCTCCAATTACTGTCGTTTTTCCAAAAACAAGTAATAAAAATGGTACAAGTACCAGATATCGATCCCACAGGGAAGCGGTGAAAACAATCTTTCGAGATTCAGTCTTTATGAAAGTTAACTTCAAATGGGGTTTGGATGAAAAGTATTTTGATTGGTTGGTTGATTATGAGCTACTTTAAGAGAACAATTATAAAAAGGAGCCAGGGGTGTAAAGTCTTTTAGTTGGAATAAAAATAGGTAAATTGGATAGGAAGTAAATTAATAAACTCACTTATGCAGAAATGATATCCAAGTAACTTCTGAAAAGTTATCACATTTTCATATAGACCAATTATGTATCGATGAGTTTAGATGCAATCTTTAATGAAATGTTAAAATATATTAAAAATCAACACTTACGTAACCTCTGAGAGATTAACACATTTTCAAGCATCTGACTCATCGTTAAATAATTAGTTATAATCTTTAATGGGATACTAGATCTGATACCAACTTCAGGAATAGTGCCAATTGTAGTCCCTTAAGAGACTAACACATTTTCATGTCTTTGGATTATTACCAGTTAATTATTAAATATACTCTTTAATGAAATGCTAAAGACGTGAGATAATAGCAACGAGTGTTGTCACCCACTCATATATCCCCAAAATAACATTTTAGTAACTTCTAAAAAGGTACCGCATTTTCGTACATCTGGTTAACTGGTAAAAATACAAATACAATCTTTAATGAGGCATTAGACTTAAAGTAGTAAAAATTGAATTTATTTAAAAGACTTTTTTCTTTACCAAAGATTCATTCCAACTTAAACCTTACACCCCAAGCTATGAAATTAGCTTATCATGCTTGGTATTATTTTATGACTATTTTTATGATTAATAAATCGAACAAGGAAACGTTAGAATCACAGGAATGATTATTAAATATAAAAACTGGAACAATTGATAAGATGCATACTGGAAAAGTGACCAGTAATATTAAAACAGTTGATATAGATGTGTACTGGAAAAGTGACCAGTTAATATTAAAACAGTTGATATAGATGCGTACTGGAAAAGTGACCAGTTAATATTACGGGTGCGTAATTTAGATACAATTATATAAGAAAAGATGGTTAAGTCATAACTAGAACAAACTAAGCATATACATGAATATATATATATATATCGATGGTTATATATGTATATATATATATATCTAACATGTAAATGAAGAGAAATGAATCAACACAAATTTACTGCAAATATTACTTAGATTTTGAGATCCAAAAGTTAACAAAACACTTGGTCGTGCGTTCGAGATTAGTAGAGAGTTTATAGAAACTCGAATGCAACTCACCAAGTGTTTCCAACAAAAAATGATTCGGCCTCAACACGAGGAAATCCGAACCCAATAACTAGATTACCAACGAAGTTTACGACGAAAGCTAATCACCACACTTGGATTCGGTTCTATCTAACAACCGAATCCACAAAAGAAAAAGGGAGGGTGAGATTGTTGTTCTTGGTGTGGTGATGGAGTTGAGAAGTTATATTTGTTCCATATACAAGCATACATATATATAGCCAAGTATCATGGGCCAAATGGATGCAAAGTTCATCAAAGAAAGGTAATGGGCTTCGGCCCAAAAAAACCGATCGGCCCATGGTCGATCCAAACCCGCGGCAGCCCAACTTCCACGCTCCGGCCCAACTTTGGTGACTTGCTCCGCAAAAGAAATCTACAAAATCGGCCCACGATACTGGTTCCTGAAAATACACAAAAGCCTTTATTAAGTTTAAGCGATAAAATGCGCGAAATACCTATATAAGTGTATTTATAGCAAAAGTGTGCATGCGGTGATTTTTAGCGTGTTTTTAATAAAATGAATGTAAAAAGGTGAGAAAAATGCACGAGATTTATTATTTACTAGGGTAATAAATTTGCTCTTATCAAAAACAAAAAAAAAAACTTTTTCATATTCAAAATAATATAGGATTCACATACAAAATCATATACAATTACACGATTTTGCCCTCGACTTTAAGTTGCGTCCGTGTCCATTTTTGTCGTCAATCAGTATAAAAATCACATATGATTTTGTACATAAGCAAAAAATTTCGTGTTTTTTTAAAGTTAACGTTCTCGTTTAAACCTCTTTCTTTTATATATAATCCATATCGTAATTATTATGTTTTTTTTCTTTTTCAAAGGAAGAGGAGCCTCGACGATGCATGTAGAAAGCCATAGACCGTATGGCTGTTACGGGAGACCAAGGTGTCGTGACGGGCTAGACACTCCCCATTACTAGCTGTACTATATAAGTGGCAAGACGAGAAAAATATGAATCAAATAAATGAAATTTTAATGTATCTTAGATGTTACTAAAAAACAAAATAAAACGTAATAATTTTAGAACAAGTAATTTTTATTCGGGTTTGTTCTCAACATAGATCATGAAAAGCGATCTATATGTGAAAACAATGATGAATATTGTCTTCAAATAGTTTCATCAATTTTTGCAATTATGTTTTACATTAATCAAGTAATGTATTTTTCATAAATGGTTTTCATTAATTACCTCATCAATGAAATATGTTTTATTTTAGTTCTTCCGTAAATTCATACTTTGTCCATATTATTATATTAATCTTGGTTGTCCGCTTGCTAATATAAAAAAATAAAAAATAAAAAAACAAAAACACGATGGATATAGTTAAAATCTCATTTTGAAATTAAACGGAGAAACAAAGTTGGAAATGATGAAAATTATCCGTCCTCGTGGAACAACAATGAAATTTTTACGAAAACCAAATTTGGTAGATGGCTCAAAATACTAACAAAGCAAGCTAAATACACTAGATGATAAAATAATTGCATTTCAAGTTTTTCAACGCAAAAATGAGTGTATAAACTGGCTACCAAACCGACCCTCGATCACCCAAACAAAATCGTATCAGCGACATGTGCAGCATCAAACAGTCTACAAGATAACAACAATCGCTTCACAACTAATTAAGACAACGACCTCAACTATTGTAACACCATTTAACTAGAATTAGGTTAGGATGTTTTACGAGCTAATTAGTTTTATAACCAACAAACGGCCTAGTATTCAACCAATGAAAAGGGCGAAGTCTAACCAAATGCACTTTAAAGAGCTGCTACCATGCAAACCTGGAAGATTCAAACCTGAGACATGTAAAAGAATCAGCTCCCAAGCCTTACTCACTTGTCATGGTTTTGGTTTAACTATCATCTTTAACAGCATAGCAACTTACAAATTAGGTTCAGCATAATAAAAATCAGGTGCTACAGATAACTGCATCGACTACAGGTAACGAAATCAATATCAATTTCAACCATCCTTTTAAGTCATTCAGCTACTACAACAAGTCCTTTTTATGGCTTAAAATCAAAGTAAGCAAAAGTAAGAATAACGATCAGGCTAAAAGTCAAAATCATCCAACTTTGACTTTAGCATTAAGGACATCCTAAGGCATACCCCTACGGCGCGTTGAAATCCTAAGGCGCGACGAATCTTTCCCTCCCTACAAGTATGATGTACCTCCTTCCCCAAGGTCCTCATACATATGCATAACCAGAGCATCTCATGCCTTACCTAACACTCCCAATGTCATACCCCAAACACATCATGGCAAACCTCAAAGACTCATGATATACCGATGGCGATGCCACTTGCATCACTTGATTCTGCCGATCATCATTCACCGGGTGTGAGAGCATACTTAGGTGTATCACCTCTACCAGCATCTCCAGAGCCGGAGACTGGCACCCCAGAGGCATCCTCTAGGAGAGTGAGTGAGGGTATCGAGCGAGGTCATTCACCTGGGGTGGTGACCAAGGGTGTGAGGATGAGGAGTCGAGGGGATATGACGGGGGTAGACTAGGCGGTGATGATGATCGCTCCGGAGCTAGTACTCTACATGCTTATGACAATCACCAAAGCCTTTCACTTTTCCCTTGGTGGACTATGATTCGATGATCCGGTGATGACCACCCATCTAAGGGTGAGGACGACATAAGGGTTGAGGGAGACAAAACAGTTGAAGATAGTAAGCAGAGTGAGGGAAGTAAAAGAATTGATGAGTGTGAGATAGGATCAAAGGTTTTAACCGGTCCTCCCCTATCCATAGGTAGAAGCTGGGCAGCCACATCTGCTACCCGTACATATGTGTTGAGTACGGGTATTGAAGAAGACACCTCCCACCCAGAGGTGCAACTGCACGCCCCACCTAGCCACTCGTTCATCTCTCAAAAGGTGGATGTTTCATTCAACGGGGACTCAGCACAACGGCTATCGCGCCCTCACTTGGAGGGTAGTGGTATTGAAACAGGAGGATCCCTGCCCCGATCCCCACACTTCCTTCATGTGCACCAAAGTCTAGAGCCTTATACACTTTTAGGTACACATACTGCCAGTCTATGTGACGCAGTCTCTGCTCCACCAATCACGATTCTGAGTGACGTGATCGGAACCTCGAGAGTGGCGTCCATGACGGCGTTTCACGATGACCGACAGGAAGTCCTACCATGGTCACTATCACGCCAGCCATGAACGTAGGCCACACCGTTGACTCAGCGGTTGTGCGAACGGGTACTCTATGTGAGCCCGGAGTTACTTACCCGACATTCGTTGTCAGGGAAATGATGGACGGCTCCCTAAAGGTTGTCCATGAGGATTTTGTACATCACCACCTCCATATACTTTACCACCTCCAGCACCGACTGCACCCAACTACCCGACTAACGAGTTGAGGGATTCTTTATCAGTGAAGTTTCTCTCCAAAAGGGAATCTCCTTGAGGATGGAGTCAACATTCTTGGGTACTTTTAGCGGTTATCATATCCAAACCTTCCCGAGCACCGTCCCGAGCCGGCTACCGCACCCTCTTATGCGGTAGGCCCTTCCATCCAGAGGCTCGAAGGGAAGTTTGATGATCTCAAGACGGATGTGAGATAAAAGTTTGTTGAGGTCAAGGACTCTCTTTCAGTCATTCATAGAGTCCTTGCGATCTCCTGCTGTGCAACGGCCGAGCCACCGAAGAGACGACACGACGACCGAGATTACCCCGATCGCCGTGAGGGGGAAATCCGAAAGAAGGCTCAACACGACTCCATAGTTCCAACATGCACATCTTCCGGTGCCGCGTCCGACACTCATATCGGCGTCGATGATCACCACTCATAGCCTGGTTGGAACTTGACGGCTGACGTTGATGAAATGAGTCGAGAGATTGTGATTTATTGTGATTTCCTCGATTCATATCACATGCGTCCCCGCTACTGATGATGAGCTCAAGGAGAATATCAATCTTGATGACATCTCCTCAGATGATGATGATGATGAGTACATGTAGTTTCCAGTCTCCTCCACCATCATTCGACATATCTTCACCTCATAGATCACCTCTCTTGCGCACGCCGTCTCCTACACCTTGGGAATCTCCAAGTGTGTTGACTCGAACACCGTCTCCAATCACGAATATCTCCCTGACATAGACCGCTTACTATGGGTTGAAGATGATCGAAGGACAACCGGCCGAGAGACATCAAGAGAGACCGCTACCACCACCGCCTCGGAGACGTGAATGACTATCTCAGAAGTTCAAGGAGACAAATGCTTCAAGAAGGAAGTCATCGAGCAATCATCAATGGCGACAAAGAAATTGACACAAAGGGGGAAATTGTTAGATATTTTGTTAAGTTGTGTCAATTTGTAATTCTTTAGAAGTTAGTTTCCTTTTATGTAAATTGTGGTTGAGGCCCATTTGTTTAGGGCCCATCCATTTGAAAAAGCCTAGTCCATTAGTGCTAGTATAAATAGTTGTCTTAACTTCATTTGTAGCTTCCTCTACTTCCACTCACTTTACACTTTCCAATCATTTGAGAGCATTATATACATCTTGATTGTGTTCATCTATTGGTGTTGATTTGGAACCTACATGTTCGAATCTTACCGCCCACATTATCTCAAGATAATCATGTAACATTAGTGCAACTAGCAAGAAAAGACGTCAACCTTATATGTTGTGCAACGCGCAAAGCAAACAGCATAATGGTTGCTGACAAGTTCACCGGCAGCAACAAATATAAACGCTATAGTTTATGCTAAAAAATTCAGTTTTCAAAATACTCATATATCAATAAATAATAATATAACAGACCCATAAATATCATAAAGGAAAACTCTTGACATAATATTCCTGAAGAATTGAAAACAATTTCAAATGGCATAAAACCAAGCAAGAAATCCATAGTGTAAAATCAACAACCTAACATAGAGAGTAAATATGCAATAGAGGTAACATATAGAGTATATATATATATATATAGTATTAGGTTCAAATGAGAAGTGCTAATTAAATGAGAAGTAGAGAAGTGATCATAGCCTTCTATTTTATGGAATATGGAAGGGTATTTTGGTAATTATACGCATAATTCATATATGAACCATTCCAATTATTCATATATGAATCATTGTAGTGTGAAGATTCATATATGATTCATATATGAATAATTGGAATGGTTCATATATGAATTATGCGAATAATTACCAAAATACCCTTCCGTATTCTACAAAACTTACGGTACTCCTTTAATAATCTGCTGCACCACTTAATTTAATAACCATTGATCAAATAAATAGAAGGCTATGATCACTTCTCTACTTCATAGTTTTTTATCACTTCTCATTTGAACCTCCCTCTATATATATATATATATATTGAGAGTAGATGACGTATTTGGTCCTTGTGAAGAAAAGGCAAAAAGACAAAATAAGGAAAAAAAATTAAAACAATTTAATGTTCAAATATGGAAAATACAATTTTGCCCTTGAGTTATTTGAGGCTAATTGATGGTAGGGACCCTAGTAGTGCAAAATTGAATACCACATGGACCCAATCCATAATTTTTTGAGTTTAGGGACCTTATTCATAATAAATTGAAAACCACATGGACCAAATCCGTAATTTACTCTATTATTTACAAACCATTATTCACCAATCAGAAACGATATATATTTTTTGTTTATTTAGATGATGTTGGTATTTAATGAGGGTAAGAATATAGTTCTCTATTTGATCTTTTTTTTAATATGTAATACCGAATGGAAATATAATTTCCAAGTTATTTTCATTAATATCAAATGAACATGTATGAAATGTGCTTTTGAAATTGTATGAACGTATATGTATGACCATATTTTATACAATGATTTAGCATGTTTGAACTGGATTTGATGTGGATTGAACATGCATTCATTTTGTATGAACTTGTATGAACATGTATTCATAATGGACAAACACGCAATCATGGACACTTATATGAATATGTATTCACTTCTTAACAGAGATGTATACATAAATTCAAGGGATGGTGATTAATAAATTACATTACCGTCATGAGTGGTTCCAATCACCCATTTAAAGAATAATGATGGTAATTGGGTTAATAAAGTTAATAACAAATATTGGGTTAAAAAAAACCTAACAAATATTGTTAAAGACATAATGAATTGTTTTTTGGAGTCTTTACAAGTTAATTAATTAATTAATGACAATTTTCCATTCACAAATTTAATAATGGATGGAACACTTGCTTTTCAAAATCGGAGGATTTAACCGAAGACTTGCTTTCCTATGTTTTATATTTTATTTGCTAAAAGAAACGAGTTTCAAAAGTAGTAAGAGATACGTAAATATTATAACCTTCTATATAAATATATAATATATGCATTATTATAAAATTAACAAATAGTTAGCTATCATTATTCATAATATATGCATTATTATAAAGTTTAACAAATATGTCATCGAAGAATACCTTCATATCCTTCTATCTAGACCATAACAGTAACTTAAATTGTTTTTTTGGTTTTTATGCACAAGTGTATTATATACATGTGCATATGATAAAGTACATCTATGCACAATGGTTCAAATGGAAGGTTACGGGAGTATTTCTCGATTTTTCTTTAATTTAAGGTTTTTCATTAAACTTTACTTTATATCGTCAAAGATGAATTAATTGCTATGGGAGTCTTCCACAACTCAATTGATTAATTAACCACAATCTTCCAACTTTAAGATGAAATTAATTGTTTTCGGAGTCTTCCACAACATAATTAACTAATTAACCACAATCTTCCAGCTGCCATCAAAGTCGCCATCAGAGAATTTGGGAACCAAGAATTGAATCAATTTGAAGACTTATTATGTTTCTATAATTCCATGTGTACTAAATTTGAATTTCTAGCTAAAATGAAATGAGACAAACGGGTCTCAAAGTTCGTTCAACATATATATAAATCTTACTAAAAAGTAGATATTTATTATATTACTTGTTTATAAAATCAAAAAGGATATCGACAAGTTGGTTTCAAAATTTGTATTCTTATATTCATTTTTGCTTAGTTTATAATAATCACATAATAAAAGAAATGAAGGGGAAGACTTTGCTTTTCCATGCCTCCCTTCACTCCTTGTCTATAAACATCATACAAAAAGAAACTTTTTTTTTTGGACAGCAAAGGAGATTTTATTGAGAAAAAACTAGCGAGGAGCTAGGGGATTACAAGAAAGAACGACATCAACCGGGTTACAAGTCCAACTCTCCCATCGGAGAGAATTACCCCCCTTAGATCGACATTTAACCCAATTGAAAGCTAAGAATTGAATGTCGCTGAAAATCTCCTTCTTTGAAATGGTTTTACCTTTAAAGGCCATAATGTTTCTTTGCATCCAAATTGTCCGGATAAAGGCAGCACCAATCACTTTTCGAACCTTAATGCGTACCGGGTTACCTCTTGACGAGCAGATCTGCATCCAAAAGTCTTGAGCACTGGAAGTACCGGTCGGCTACCAGTCCACCCAAGCTCGTAAGTAGGCGTTGACCACCTTAGTAGTCCGTTATCTCGGCAATAATGAGCCAAGGTAGTATTTGCAGTGAATCCTTCCTTTCTTCAAACGGAAGGAACAGAGATAGTAGCCATAAGATGGTCTAAGTTCTCCATATTCGTTAAGCACATAGGACAGTCGGTCGATGATAGCGAAACTCCACGTGCAAGCAGATTATGTTTTGTTGCCGCTTGGTGAAACACTTTTTGGACTAGCTGAGGGCTATTTTTCAACGTGCGCTATTGTTCAAATGTGAATTCAATTTTGGTTGTGAACATGAGGACCACTAAAATCGCGCCAAATGGCATATTCAGTTTGAATATTATGTGTTATTCAAACTGAATAACATTGCATTCAGTGTTTCGATGTTATTCAGTTTGAATAACACTGAATGCAGTGTTATTCAGTTTGAGTAACACACATGAACATTCAAATTGAATATGCCATGTGGCGCTCTCGTCGGTCCTCACGTACACAATGAAAAATGAGGTCACATTTGAACCATACCCTATATATAAAATGTGTGTGTGTGTGTGTGTGTGGAGAGAGAGAGATAGAGAGAGAGAGAGATAATATTTTATTAACAAATTCATTATTATTAACTTTACAAACCATTATTCACCAATCACAAACAAGATATACTTTTTGTTGATTTACATGATGTTGGTATTTTAAACACGGGGAGAACATAATTCTCTATTTGATCCTTCTTTTAATACATCATATCAAATGGAAATATTCAATAATAACAAATGAAAATGTAAGAAATGTGCTTTTGAAATTGTATGAACATGTATAACCATTTTTTATACAATGATTGAGCATGTTTGAATTGGGTTTGATCTGGAACATGCATGCATTCATTTTGTATGAACTTTTATTAACATGTATTCATCTTTTGACGAAGATGCTATGTCCATGTATGAATATGTATTCATTTCTGAACTAAAACATAAAGTAGTGATTAATAAATTACATTAATCTCATAAGTGATTTGAATCATCCATTTAAAAGATAATAATAGTGATTGGTTTATAAAGTTAATAACAAATAGTAATTAACAAAAAAAAAAAAAAAACCTAACCCAATATAAATATTGTTTAAGACATAATCAAATGTTCTTGGAATCTTTACAAGTTAATTAATTAATTAATCGTAATTTTCCAGTCACAAATTTAATGGATGGAACATTTGCTTTTCAAAGTCTCCGTCAGATATTAAATCGTTAAATTTAACGGAAGACTTGCTTTCTATGTTTTATATTTTATTAGCTAAATGAAACGAGTTTCAAAATTAGTAAGATATACGTATATATTATAACCTTCTATATCATTTTATTAAAATCTAATAGTTGGTTATCATTATTTATATAATATATGCATTATTATAAAATTAACAAATATATTTAGAAAGAGGGTTGGGGAGGAGAGGTTTATGAGGAAACATTAAAAAAAAATGGAAAACCAAAAAATACCTATATAGTTTTCTAGGTGAGATGTATGCAATTATGGATAACAATAAATTAAGTTGTTTTTTAGTTTTATTGTAAAGTTGTAATATGCACGTGCGCAATGTTACAAATTACGTCTATGCACAATGGTTTAGATGGAGGGCCATGAAAGCGTCACTCGATTTTTCGTTTACTTAAAGTTTTTCATTGAACCTAACCCATACCTTTTAAAATGAAATTGATTGCTTTTGGATTCTTCCACAACTTAATTGATTGATTAACCACAGTCTTCCAACGTTAAGACGAATTTTTTTCTTTTTGAACGGTAAATTACACACACACTAACTAACCTACTTTTAAACTCTACTACTAAATCTACACCTTTGTCCATGACGGGACTAGAACCCACAACCACAAAAGAAGATTACACCTTAACACCACTTCAAATACCGCTATAAACCCATTGGCAGTTGAAATTAATTGTTTTTGCAGCCTTCCACAACTTAATTAATTAATTAACCACAATTTTCCAGCCGCCATAAGAGACAATTTGGGAGCCAAGAATTGGATCAATTTGAGGGCTTATGTTTCCAATTCCATGTGTATTAAATTTGAATTTCTAGCTAAAGTGAAATGATGAGACAAACGATTCTCGAAAATCATTCAACATATATACAAATCTTACTAAAAACTAGACGGTGATTTTCCCAGGCAATTGGTCATTTTGACAATACTTCTATTTACACTGTTGTAATCTAAAAACAGACGACAAATATGTTTAAAGTAATCGTGTTATAAAAGAGTTTCAGCTTCAAAAAATTTCTTCCAAATATTTGTTTCTTTCTTCGTATGAGCAATTTGTTTCTTGTTCTTATACTTTCCTATATATTCTTTTACTAATTAATAACATGAGTTGTGTTGTCAACAGTGTGGTGGCGGATTGGTTATTGTCCGGGGGATTCATAGAGCCATAACCGAATTCGAGCCTTCTCATGCACATGCCTGAGGATAATTAAGTGGGGCCATGTTGAGCACCAATATTTACCGGGGATTAGTCGGGCTTTGACCCGGACACGCTTCCAAAAAAAATATGAGTTGTGTTACACGTGGCTTTGGAAAAATACCGGAATATAGGACGGAAAAAAATGGCATAATCATTCCACTATTTTGGTTTCATATTAATTAATTGGCCCGATAGAGGAATATATATATATATATATATATATATATATAATCATGTGAAAAAATAGTTAAAGTGCGAAAAGTAAAAAGTGTTAAGGAACATCTCCCGCAACTTCTCCAAAACTAAGAAAATGAAGATTTTAGGCAACTTTTGAAATTGTGTATATAGGGGTTGTATCCGTTACAAACCAGATAGTTTGTACAAACTATACAAATCAATCTCGACCATACATGTAGATCATCAATGGTGTGGATTAATTCAGTTCCTAAATTTTCTCTCAACCACATTTAAAAACCACCTAAAAATTAGGAGATACACAAAATATAAACAAAATCAATGGTTAAGCTTTGGTTTGTAGGATTTGTACAAACTACTTAGTTTGTATTTGATAATTCCCCTGTGTATATATTATACAACCCAACACTACCAATATTATAACCTGCGAATTGTGTGAAAGTATGATACTCCAAATTCTAGAGTCAAAAAGTTTTACAAACCGTTCTTGGTGGAAAAAAAATGTGAATGAAATATCCTGTTGAATTAAATTGGGTCTAGGAATCTAAGAGATAATAAGAATTTTTGATCTCTCTTAATTCTAAAATCCAAAAGTGAATTCATGTCCTACCATTAAATTCCTTCTGATTTATTAGAATTAAAAGAATTCCATTTAAGCATCTCATTGCTTTAGTTGAAAGATTCCATTTGAATTGGAATTTGGTTATTCACTATGACGCGCTAAGCATCCAACTGAATGGTTAAAGCACCCAACTCATAATTGACGAACTTGATTAAACTATGTACTAATAAGATAGTTATATTTATATAATTGTGTATATATTAGTAACGACATAAAGACTGTGAGTCCCAAATAGAATGAGAATGAAAGATGGAGAGAAACTAAAGCTAATGATTAAGCATTGATGAACAATAATGGTGAGAATGTTGGTGAAAAGGATGTAGAAGACAATATGAATAACAAGAGAATATCTTGGGATTGCTTCTCAATAAAAGTAGGCTACCAACATCTACACAAAACCCTAGGCTATAGCATTGTTTATATAGCACTAGGTATAAGGAAATTACAAGACAAGCCCTTAGAGTCTATGACTCTTTACAAAAGAGGGCAAACATAAACCAAAGCATAAGCAAGAATAAGTAAATTACAGGATAGACCCTTGACTTCTTCACAACCTCAAAGTAGGGTCTAACAATCTCCCCCTTTGGGAAGAAGTCAGAAGGGTGGTGGAAGCTCAAGCGCTGGTTCCCACTTCGACATCTGAAGGAACTCCTCCCATTCACCAATGATCCTAGCTCGCATCTGCATAGCCGCTTCCACTCGTCTGTACATGAGCCTCTCCTTGAGCTTTCTCTCGATCAGGTTCATCGCCTCCAAAATCTTTCCCTTTCCGTCCACGAACTTCCGACTCGGTACCTGATCAGCCAAGAGTCTGCTCTGCATCCCGTTGAAGACGTAGAGAAGGGTTCCGTCGCAGAATTTAGCAAGTTCGCTAAATCGCATGAATCTTCGCTCCCTCTTCTTCATCGTCACATAAAGGACCCCGTGCTCCGGTATCCTGGTTGGCATGTATGGAAGATAAGCGTCGATACCAGGTACGAGCAGGTTCGGTCGGAGCAAGTTGACCTTCGGCTGGCGGCTCTCAATAGCATGCTGGTAGTCCGTCACACGCGCGAGGGTGATCGCATGACGAACATACTTCTTCAAGATTTCGGTGCCGTCTCTGTAGTGCTCAGGTCGGAGTATCGGGCCCTGGAGGTACTTGATGAGCGCGAGAAGATCTTCCAAGTGCACCCGATCAAGATCTGCTTCCGTGAAGGTCCAGTTCTGCAATTCACCTCGGGGAACGCCGGTCCCATACATACGGACGTCGTACTCAAGGAATAACTGATGGCCATGTCTGTAAGGGCGCATCGCAGTTACCTTGGTGAAGCGACGTCGGATTCTTTGACGTCCGTGGGTGGCCCAGTTACACATCCTCTGGTGCACGTATGCAGTTCTTCTCCTCTTGTTCTTGATGTGCGAGATCCCGAAGTAGACCTTTCTTGACCAGACGTGCAGGTTGTCCTGCTGGAAGATGCGACTGAACGATTCCTCAAGGAATGGCCTGAATACGACGGAGTGGTTCCAGTTGAGCTGGATGACAACTGGAGCGGCGGTCTCTGGATCGGTCGAGTGAACTGTGCGAGGAGCATCCGGAGTGGGAAACTCGAACGCTGACAAAAGGCTGGTGTAGTCGGTGTTTTGGAGAATGTCATCCCCCTTCTTGTATATCCTGAGGCTCTGAGCGAGCGACCGAATAATCTTCCGGGCTTCCTCCGGAATCTGAAAATCTGAAGGGTCTGTCGGTGCTGCTTCCGGGGGAACGACCTCGATCCCTGCTGTCTCGGTCAGATGAGGAAAGTCAACTACCTCACCTGCCGGAATTGGCTCGTAGCGCCAGCTCCCCATGTCGGGAATCGCCTCCGTATCTGAGTCTATGAACGAAGTATCGGCGGCGGCTGATTCTGACGGGGCACTCGAGCTAGCAGATCGTGAAGCTGTAGTAGCAGGCGCGGAACCCGAGGCTTGAGCGAGGCCGATGCGAGGTCGTTTGGCTCCTTGCATCTCCCCCTCATGAGGACCTGCGCCCGGGTCAGTGTCATCATGTCCCCGTTTGGAGGACTGAGCCTGAGGCCGGCACGCTGCCTCGAGTTCGCGGATACGTTGGTTGGCGGCCTCCAACTGTGCTTCCCTCTCTCGCAACTGAGCATCCCTGGCGGCTAGACGTTCTTCCGCGCGCTTGAGCTTGGCCGAAAGCTTGTCGTTCTGAGTCGTCAGCGCGGAGACCGTCATGTTGAACTCGTCTTCATGAACATAGCCCGGAATGGCTCCCTGAGGTGCTGGTTGCGGAGGCTGTAGGCGGAGGACAGGGTCGGTACGAGGAGGAGCCACTGACTGGTGCATCTGAAGCTCGGTCGACTTGCCCTTAGCATGGCGTCGAAGCTCTTGCAGTTCTTCCTCCCGTTCGGCGTCGCGAGACTTCAGAGTCTCGATCTCTCCCCTTTGCTCGTTGAGAGCACTCTCGAACGCCTCAAGTTTGGCATTGCGAGAGGCCTCGGCGCGGTCGAGCTCCGCGAATCTGGCTTGGACGACTTTAAGGATGTCGCCCGAATCCGTCGGACCCAGTCCCGGTAGTACAGTACCCGGTGCCACTTGGGCTCCGGTTGACGAGTAGAGTCCTACTGAGGTGCTCTCTCGGCCTGAAGTCATAGCTGGAATAGGGTTGACTATGTCAGGACTTCCGGTGGATCCTCGAAGGGCGTCATCAGACGCACCGACTCCCCCCGTTCCGGCCAGGCCACTCGGGCGGGCGGATGATGCTCCAAGAAGTGTCCTATCCAAATGAATGACGGTAAACGTCTCGGTAAGTGGATCTAAGACTACTGGTGCACGAAAAGAAGTCGAGAGGGGGGGCAGCTCCTCTCTGATATCAACACCGGCAGACTCCGAGTGAGTGGCCGGTGGAAGTTGTGCTAAATCCCCGTGCGAAGATGAAACGACCATCTGTTGAGAGATGGACGAGTGGGTGGCTTGGGCGTGCAAATGCGCTGGTTGGCTGCCAGCGTCTTGACCCGACGTCACAAGGTGACCGGTCTGTATGTGGGTTGCCTCTGTGGGGGAGTGACTCGAGGTAGATGGGAGTCCTAAGGTGTCTAACCTAGCGGGTTCTTCTTCTCCTCCCTGTTCTTCTATCCTTAGCCACTCTTCGTCTAATTGGACCTCTTCGTCGACGGTCTCTTTTCTCTTACCCTCACTTACGCCCTCAAGGTCTTCATCACCTTGTCTCTCCACTGCCGTTTCCTCTTCATCTTCTTCACCATCACGACCTTCAGTTCGGCCGTCTGAATCAACATCATCTTGCTTGAGGATGTCCACGGAGTAGTCTCCGTTGAAGGATGACGTCTCCTCATCTTCTTCTCTTAGAGCTTTGCCGCTCTTGAGGTTGTCCACCTCCTCGGAAGAACCATCACCGAAGTCCACTTGTTCGGACTCGGTGGCCTCGACATCAACAACCTCACGGTTGGACGGAGTGTGCTCGGAGGAGGACTCATCATGGCCTTCATCACGACCGGTACCATCACTGGAATCGTCTCCGGAGGGTTCGCCTTCTGGATCTCCTTGTGGTCCGGGAGCAGCGTCGGTTTGAGGAGGCGAAGGGACGTGTGCTTGTTCTTGTGGGGAAGCTTCCACGTCCCCACCCAACCTCGTAGGTGATAGTGCTAATGGCTGCCCCGGTTCGTCAGACTGGTATGGAGAAGGCGGCGAGTATCTCTGAGCGCCGGTGTACCTCTTTGTTCTGGCGCGAACGTAGTACTCGTCGGATTGCTCATCTATCAACTCCCGACGTGTGCGACGACCTCTCGCTTGACGCCCGTTGGTAAAGTGCGCTCGGACCGACCTGTGGCACATGTGGAACCGCGGAAGTACCGACTACTCTACCCGACGACCCCCTCACGTCTACTCGAACCACACCCGATCCGGAGGCACCCCCAGTGGCACCCCGGGGCTCGGCACCTAAGGCCCGAGCCGACTGATGGACGGCTTGCACGTCCTGGGTAGGGCTCCTCGGCTCTGAGGAGTCCGTGGACGTGTCTCCTAGACCTATGGACGCCCTATAGAGTCCTACGCTCGCTGCTTCCCTATCCGCGGTGGCCAACACATGGCGAGGTATCGGCATCTCCTCTTGACCAGGCTTGAGTTCTCGAGTCTTGGATCTGGTGATCTGTTTGCTCTTGAAGAGCGGATGTCGAGAACGAGGGTTGACTTCTGGATGACGGCTCATGTGATCACGGATCATCAAGGCAAAGAACCGCATCCACGGGATGGATGAGTGTTTGCTGCGCTGGTCGTTCGGATCTACATCCCGTGTGATGTCAGTCCAAAGCTGGGCCGCAGTGTCGATCCTTCGGCCGTAGATGATCGAGTGGATGACGTGCCACAGATGGGTCGAGGCTTTGTCTAAGCCCTTGACCTTGGCAGATAGACATCTGTTCAAAATGTTGAACAGAGTCGCCCATAGAGGTGGCAACATGTTGTTTGTTACCTGAGAGATGCCGTTCAGCTTCTGACCCGGATTTGCCATGACGCCGATGGCGAGGATTTCGCTGAATAGGATAGGTATGTCGACTATCTGCTCGAATGGGGCTTCAGCAGACTCAGCAGGCAGATGCAGGATGCGACGGAAGTCATCAAGTGTGACAGACATCTCCGTCTGATCAACACGTCCCACAAGTGTTCGGCCTCCTGCATGATGGACAATTCTGGAAGTGTTCCAGAATTGTTGAAGGTAGATCATTGGCACGCTGGCAGTGGCCTCGAGAGCATAGGCCAGAGGGTGCACCTTCAGGATTTCCAGGATGACAGGCTCCTGGGCTGGGAAGCTGGTCAGATCAACGTACTCGTTGTTCTGAGTGATAGGTTTCAGATCCTCCGCGGAGATCAGTGCGCGGTCAGCAGCTCCGTTGATTGGTAGGGCCATCGCTGTTTAAAGAAAATGCATAAACGATGTTAGAAAGGTCAACGAGCTACCAAGCGATAGGAAAAACTGGAGAAACACTAGTGTTCCAAACCCGAATCGGGTAAGACAACACTCATGATCAACCAAGTTTCTAACACCTGAAAAATTTGGGCATGACCTCGACTCAACACGAGTCGAGAAACACGAGTACCCGAATCGGGTTACTCAGTTTCCCGAGTCGGGAATTGAGATCACTTAAAAGGGTGTATTTCCTCAAGAAACTCGATTCGGGAATGGTGAGTACCCGAATCGGTAAAGAGTGTAACTTAGAAAAATATTTTTGGATTTCCTATAGAAACCCGATTCGGGTTTTGAGTATACCCGAATCGGTAAAGATGATAAAAACACAACATAAATTTGAAACGAGTTCAAAAGGTCCACCCTTACACGGATGCGGGAAACTTGGATACCCGAATCGGGTTAACCATGTTTCCCGGATCGGGATTTAGAAAAACGAGAGAACAAGGGTTCCACGATGGATCGATGCGGGAAACCCGAATACCCGAATCGTGTTATTAGGTTTCCCGAATCGGGACTACGAAACAATAAGAACATTCAAGAACCCCGAATCGGGATTTATGAATATTCGAAGGCATTCAAGATACCCGATTCGGGTATTATGAATACCCGATTCGGGTTTCAAGAACAGACGCCGACTGTTCGACTTCAACAGGCCCAAATCGGCTCAAAAACACGATCTATGAACAAATAAACTAGCACATTATGATTTAAAACAGTTCTAGACTAGTTTCTAAACAACAAACGACCGAATGGACGTCCCAAAAACCCATTCCAAAGAGTTTGGGTTTCGGGTTTATCCAAGAAGCTTTAGGCTTCGATTCGGTTAAGAAAACGATAACGATACATGTTAATACTCGTATCAAAGTGTCCGAAATCTTACCGTGATCGTCAGGATGTAGTCGGATCGAAGAACGGAGGTCGGGATCGCCGGAAAAGTGACCGGAAGCGGGAAGGTGGTATTGGCGGTTCGTAAGAGAAGAGAGAGAGATTTGAAATCTGATTTCTTGTTTTGAAAGTTTAAGAAATAGAAAAGGACAAAATTCCTTTTTAAACGGGAGAGAGTCAACTTATCAGTTTAAGGATAAGTGTACTCTCTTTTCACTCTCAACTTTCGAAAATGGCACAAACACCCCCTGGACTTCAAGTTTCGCGAAAGTTGCAAAACGAGTCCCTGAACTTGAGTTTTATAAGATTTTCAAAAACAGCCCCTGAACTTATGTTCCAGGAGATGACAGATTTAGTCCCCGAACTTGTAAGTTCAGAAACTTGACACATCCACCCCCTGAACTTGCAAGTTCACAAAAATACACAAGTTCAGTCCCTAGACCTCAACGTAACGACTAACCTGGATATGTTTTCATCGGGTATTAACTTTGTAACCCCGGTATCAGATTTTGCGCGAGTCCTGATCTGATTTAATCAGAAGTCGTAGTGAATGTCCACACCTACAAAACAAAGACCAGGATGGTATCCATTGTAGTGTGGATCCGAGAACGTTAGCACAAACAAACATACGATTATACAGACACTCCCCCTCGAAAGATGCTATATATATGCAAGCCTCCCCCTACACACATGCATCCTAACAGATCCCCAGCTCCCCCTAGACCTTAGGCGGGAGGTCTAACATTCCTAACTTGCTTAGAAGGAAGTAATGGCGTTTCTCATCAAAGGCCTTAGTGAACAAATCAGCAAGCTGAAGGTCACTTTCCACAAAATATAGTTCAATATTACCTTTTTCGACATGATCCTTGATGAAGTGGTATCGGATGTCGATATGCTTTGTTTTGGAGTGCTGAACTGGATTTGTGGTGATCTGAATGGCACTTTGAGAGTCGCAGTAGATTGGAATCTGGTTCATGGTGTACCCGAAATCTGCCAGTTGGGTTTTCATCCATAGAACTTGTGAGCAACAACACGCGGCCGCAATGTATTCAGCTTCGGCCGTGGATAATGACACACAGTTCTGTTTACGTGACGACCAACTCACCAACTTGTTCCCGAGGAAATGGCAGGCTCCGGATGTGCTCTTCCTGTCCAACTTGCAACCTGCATGATCAGAATCTGTGTAGCCAATTAGCTCAAAACTAGAACCCTTTGGGTACCAAAGGCCAAAGTCTGGCGTGCCCTTCAGGTACCTAAGGATTCTCTTCACAGCCTTAAGGTGTGAATCACGCGGGTCGCACTGATAACGAGCACAGACACCCGTGGAGAATACAATGTCGGGTCTACTAGCCGTGAGGTATAGCAAGGAACCAATCATTGCCCGATATTTCTTTAGATCTACCGGCTTGCCAGACAAGTCGGCGTCCATTTGAAATGATCTGGACATTGGTGTAGCAGCAGAGTTTGAGCCAACCACATCAAAACGTTTTAATAAATCGTGAACATATTTTGATTGGTTTATGAAAATGCCTTCAGGGCACTGACGGACTTGAAGTCCCAAAAAGAATGTCAATTCACCCATCATACTCATTTGAAATTGTGATTTCATAGTGTGCTCAAACTCTTTGCACAACTCAGGCTTTGTAGATGCAAAGATGATGTCATCCACGTATATCTGTACAATAATTAAATCATCACCTGATTTACGAAGGAATAAGGTGGGGTCGATTGTACCTTTCTTGTAGCCAGCTCCTAGCAAATAGATAGTAAGAGTTTCATACCATGCTCGTGGAGCTTGCTTGAGACCATAAAGTGCCTTGTCTAACGCGTAGACATGGTCGGGAAACCTCGGATCTACAAATCCCTCGGGTTGTTCAACATACACCTCCTCACGAAGGACACCATTCAGGAACGCACACTTGACGTCCATTTGGTAAACCATCATATTCTTGTGAGCAGCGTACGCGAGAAAGATCCGTATGGCTTCTATCCTTGCAACCGGCGCAAACGTCTCGTCGTAATCGATACCCTCTTGTTGGCGAAACCCCTTGGCGACCAAACGAGCCTTGTTGCGAATAACAAGGTTGTTTTCATCCTTTTTGTTCCGGAAAATCCATTTTAAGCCGATGATGGACTTTCCCCATGGTCGTTTTACCAGGCGCCAAACCTTGTTCTTTTCAAACTCTGCCAGTTCATCTTGCATTGCTCTTACCCAGTCCGGGTCTAACAGAGCTTGATGGATTTCCGACGGCTCGAATTCTCTTAAGAAGCAGGCGAAGAGACCTAAGTTGTCGGATTTCTTTGATGATCTAGTATGGACAGTCCGAGATGGACTCCCGATGATCTGGGATGGAGGATGACTTCTTGACCACTTCCTTGAATGAGGAAGAGTGATGTAGGACTCTTGGTTGTTCGTTGTGTCGTTCTCATCTTGCACGACGAAGTTTCTTGACTGGATTCCTCCGGAAGGACCACTTGCAGTCCTTCCCAGTGGCTCAATATTCAGAACTACTTCCAGTCTGGGCTCCCGAACCACTTGAGCATACGATCGCTGAGAGGTGCTCGGAGATGGTTGCGGTGCGGCTTCAGTGACCGGAGCACGAACAGGTGTTGAATTCTGTGCTACAACGGGTTCTGGTGAAGCTCCTGAAGGTTGTTCGTTGGATGAATTCTGAGGTGGTGGGACCACTGGTTCTGTAGTCGTATTCTGAGAGGAAGTAGTAGCCTCAGAGGTGCTTTCCGTCACGAAAGCATCCGACGATACAGACGTCGTGGAGTTTCCAGGTGCAGCAGGTACGATGATCGGACCACTTAAGGTCGGTAAATCATAGTCTGAAGGATCTATAAAATCTGAATCAAAAGTGTTAGGTCTAAAATCTGTGCTCGGTGGTGCATTAGGCAAATCAGGCAGAATAGCATCAGGATTACTGGAGCTAGCATCAGAGAGAGTTTCGGTTTCAAAGAAATCTACATTGGTACTTTCCAGGATGGTTTGGGATCGTTTGTTGTAAACCCGATAGGCTTTTGAGTGTGGTGAGTATCCTATGAAGATAGACTCATCAGCCTTGGGATCAAACTTTCCCAAATCGTCCCGGTCATTCAGAATATAACACTTACAACCAAATACCCGTAGATGCTTGATGTCCGGCTTGCGCTTCTCGATCATCTCATAAGCTGTCTTTCCGGTTCGCTTGACGATGAGAGTGCGGTTTTGCGTGTAGCAAGCTGTTGCTACTGCTTCGGCCCAAAATGATTTCGGAACGCAGGAATGAGCCATCATGGATCTTGCTGCCTCGACTAACGTCCGATTCTTCCTTTCCACTACCCCGTTTTGTTGAGGGGTACGCACGGCGGCGAAGTTGTGAGAGATCCCCACGTGTTCAAGGAAGGATTGCAACTTCGAGTTGCGGAATTCGGTTCCGTTGTCGCTCCTCAACTTCTTCACCTTTAGATTCAAGGAAACTTGGATCCGTTTGATGAAGGCAATGATCCGATCCGCAGCATCTGATTTGGCACGAAGAAATTCAAGCCAAGTGAACCGAGAGTATTCGTCAACCATGACTAGCATGTATTTCTTTCTTGCTAGACTTTCAATCCTCATCGGCCCACATAGATCCATGTGTACCATGTCGAGTGGACTTCGACAATTAGTTTCCAACTTGGGAGGATGGGAACTTCTCTTCATTTTTCCTAACGCACAAGCAGGACAAAGTGTGTCCTTGGAGAGGCGTGTCTCAGGAAGTCCACTGACCAAGCCTCTTGAGACCAGCTTGTTCATATCTTTGAAGTTTTGATGACATAGCCGTTGATGCCATAACCAACTGTCCGCCTTGGTAGCTTTCGCGAGCAAACAGATTTTGTTGTCTGGATGTGATAGATCTTCAAACTGAGGATGTGTTTGGGGAATGCACCTGAAGACGGTGGTGTATAGATTCCCAGTTCTGCGTGCAACAAGAACGGGATCCTCATCTTCCGTGTTCACAGTAGCTCCGTACATGAATTGCTTGCACCAGTAGCCATTGTCACAAAATTGGCTGGAGCTGAACATGTTGTATGCCAAACCCCTTACATACCTCACCTGCTTGATTATATACTTCCCATCTGTGATGCTTCCATACCCCTCTATCCTTTTCGGTCTTGAATCAGCCATCTTGACGTATCCCTCAAACTTTTCAACGAAGTCAAAAAGGAAGGATCGATGACCAGTCATGTGTCGATGGGCTCCCGAATCTATGTACCACACATGACTGACCTGCAAAAGGATTAAGCTTGTTTAGGGACCCATTGCCCAATGGGTTCCTTAGGGTTAGATGAAGCAGGTAAAACACTCGGTGCAGTCTCCTTTTCGGATTGCTCCTTAGGCATAGGGGACTGTACTGAGGAGGAGGTTCTAGAGTTTCCTCTTCGCCTCCTTCGTCTCTTATGAGACTTGGCATTCAAATTATGAGCATTTAAAGAACTAGCCACACCAAAGCGCAAGAGATTATCAAACATAGTACACATGTCATTCCTAAAAGTAGCAAAAACATTGTTCAAATTCCCATTACGGGTTACAGACAGGTTTGAATTAAATCCTACGCTAGGTGGGGCATGACCAAGATCCGCACGAACAGGGCGACGCCTCTTAGGGAAAGCAGAAAAGGGTTTGTTCCTTCCTTGATCCTTTCTTGGTGGCTTCACATCTTGTCCACCATCTTCTTTCCTCCCAACTGCATTAGAAGCAATGTGTGAGTTAGAGGACGGTTTGTGTGAAATGGATTTACCACCTTTTCCAGATGACGGTTTTTGAAAATTAGGTTTTGTGGAATTGAAAGGTTGTTTTTGATTAGGTTTGGCCCGAGAGTTCTCACCCACTTCAAAGGAGCTTGAATTGAGCTCAAGACTTTTTATGGGTTTGGCTGAAACACAAGCATCAGTAGACTTGGAATTCTTGTTCTGGAGACCTTTGGGTGCGTGAGGCTTAACTGACTTCCCTTTGTCAGTACCAACACATTTTTCACCCGCGGGTTTGTTTATCTCAGAACTGGATGCAAGTGTAACAGTGGGCTCATCGGGTTTGGTTGGAATACTTACCCTTTTCTTAGGAACGAATCCGGAAGGATCATCACCCTCATCCAAGAATATCTTAAGATTATATTCAACAGTGGGGTCTTGGACGGTCTTAGGTTCACTGATCCTATGGTGTGAGCTAAGGACAGTCTCATCATCATCTGACTCTATCGAGCAAAGGTTTTCAAAATCAAGGACTTTCTTTTTCAAAAGGGAATTGGACACCAGTTGGTTGGTTAAAGCTTGACGATACTTAATCCTCTCATCATGAAAAAGTTCTTTTGTTATTTCAAGGTGAATGTCTGTGAGGATGTACCGAGTTTGAAGATCTGCAACCTTCGTTTTGAAGATAGTAAAAGAAGAGGTTGCAGTTTCACACTCAGAAGATAGCCTAATTCTCTCAGCGTTAGCCTCAAGAAGGTCCTTTTCGAGTGTGAGAACCAATGTGTCCTTTTCCGAGACAATCGCTCTTAGATTCAGAATCTGATGTTGACAGGCATCTAAGTCCATGGCCTTCAACCTAAGCTCAAAAATCTCCTTCTCCAGCTTGACTAGGTCCGGACTCTTAGTTGCGGAAACATCCTTTGGGGGGATAACTAAGACATCCTCTGATAATTCCATCTCCCTAGAGTCATAGCTTGAGTTCAGGTTGGAATAATCTATGGGAGGCATCGCTACCTTAGGAGTTCTGGCTTTGATACTTTCCCAGTCAGATTTGTTATTCCTAGGGTCCTTAGCTGGAGTAAAGATAGGTCCTATGGGAGTGGGACTGGTGGGAGGACTAATGGAGGCATTATCAGACAGACTAGTAGTCCTAGTTATGACTTTGCCGTTAATTACTTCACTAAAGGTCACAGACTGTCTAACAAATTCCTCAGTGGTGAGTCCTCCTACAAAATCAGGCTTGGGCTTGGATGCAGACATGTTCTCAAAGGTATACAGATGTGACGGTGCTTTATCTAGGATGTTCTTATCTGAGTGTCCTAGACCAGGTTTAGCATGATAGAAAGGATTATTATTGGCATGAGCAGTGAGAATATGCAGAGTCTGTTCAGATTGACCCCTCTTGAGATTGTTGTCTTCAAGCTCTTTGATTTTTGAAAACAGTTTGGTTCTTTCTTCCGAAAGCAATTTAAATTTGAGCTCGAGTTCTCCATGACTACTTTTCAGTTCGTCGTGAGATGTATTAAGGGACAACAGTTTGTTCACAAGATAGGTTTCTCTGATGTTAGACTCGAGAGTTTCACTATTATAGCTAATTAACAAGTCCTCGTAGGAGCTCTTATACACCGCACTGTCGGTTCTGAATTTCGTGACGAGAATTCTCTCCGTTTGGAGTTCATTCTCAAGTGCACAAATTTTAGATTCCAACATGGATGTGCAATCAGATATATCGGGAGTAGAAGATACCTCGAAGGCGTCGTTGTTGTATTGCAGGCCGGCTTCAGCATCAAAGTCGACCACTTCGGTGTTGCTACTGTCCGGCGCCTCGAAGTCAGCCATCAAACACGGTCCACCGACCATATGATCCTCCTCATCTGAGCTCTCCTCCTCGCAAACCCAGTTTTCTTCGTCAACCAGCAAGGCCACGCCCTTCTCTTTCTTTCTCATAAGAGCGGCCTTCTTCTCAAAGTAAGCGGCATCCTTGTACACCGCTTTGCAGTCTTTTGCATAATGACCAGGCGTCCCGCACTTGAAGCAGGTAGGCCCGTGGCCATTTGTCTTCCCTTGAGATGATGACATGGGTTGAGGATTCTGGACTTGAGTACTGCTTGTTCCCGACTGCTGTTCACTGATTTGAACACCTTTGCCATGTGGAGGTTGCTTGGGGTGACTTCCGCCGTTGAAGTTTCCACCATGATTGTGCTGATCTGCTCCACCGATCCTTCCTTGGTCAAAGCTTCCTGAATGATGATTAAACCTTCCATCATCATATCCAGCACCGTTCTTTCCTTCATAACCTTGCCCCGAGAAGGTTTGTCCGTATCCACTGCCTTGATAGTTGTAGTTTGAACCATGCTGATTGTATCCAGATCCCTGATAGTTGCCTTGATAGTTGTTTCCATTTCCCGAGCTTTCTTGGTAGTCCAGATATGTGTTGTCACGCCTGAAGTTGTTCCCGAATCTTCCACGACCACCTCTTCCGCGATCAGATGACTGATACCTCCCTCCTTGTGAGTAGTGACCTCTTCCTTGATCAAATGACTGATGTCCACTTCTTCCCGGACCAAAGCGGTTTCCACCATGAGAGCTTGAACGGTTGAATCCCCGATTAGTAGTTAATCGTTGCATTTTGTGTGAGATCAATGCAAGGGACTCATTCATGTTGTGCAGTTCCTCATCAGTGACAGTGATGATCGTCGGATCATTAAAGTTGTCACGTGTTGATAGTAGTCTTGGCTCACATCATAGTGGTAGTCTTGGTAGTGTTCTTCCGGGTAGGGATTCACCGGTAAGTTTGATCCTCCATGGTGCACGGCAGCCAGTGCAAGAGGGTCAATTGCTTTCCTTGGTTTGTTGCCGGTGATGTATTCCTCATGTTGAACCATCATACTGAACAGGTCATGTAGTCCCATGTGTCCAAGGTTCCTACTCAACTGGATGTTAATGGCCAAGTTTCGCCATTCAGGGTTTAAGTTCTTCAAGAACTTCACGTTCACCTCGTAATGCGACTTCTCAACCTTCAGTCGACGAATATCGTTGACTAGGGAGTTCAAGCGTTGGTATGAGTCGTGCAACTGTTCGCCTTCTCTTGCATTAAAACCTTCGTAGGCATTCATGGCAGATTCCTTTTGGAATTCTGAGGCAGTGTCTCCCCCTTGCATCTGCTGTTCTATTTCATTCCAGATATCCCTTGCATTGTCGAAGCTGTCGACGCGGGAATACATGTCATTTGGGAGAGACATGATGAGAAGAGACATTGCACGTTTGTCAATCTCATGACGTGCACGTTGTTCTTGGTTGTACAAGTGGTACGGTTTTTCCACTGTGTATGAGGGTAGGAGCGGGCAGGTGTCGGTTTCCGGTACCTCTGCAACGGTGACTGTGGGTCTTACTGGACCTTCTCTGATTGATTTCATCAGATTTCTATCAAGTTGATCGAGAAAATGGATCATTCTAAGCTTCCATTGAGCATATTCTCCCATGACTAGCACTGGGGGACGTGACTCAGACCCCATGCTGACAATTTCCCTCGACATCATATCCTCACAGATAAAGATCCCATTCGAGTGGATGACTTGGTTTTGGAAAAGTTTTCGAAAAAGACTGTTCGGGCGAGCACTCGTGACACAACTAGCCTTGAAAGTTTAAAGGTTTAGTAAAATGGCTAAGTATCGGATTTGACGCGAAAATTGAAAATTTCCGGGTCAAAGAGTGCGAGACCCAATTCGGGATCGTGAGATTCCCAATTTGGATCTGGCCGCGAAACCCGATTCGGGTATTGTGAAAACCCGAATTGGGTGAACAGTGGAGTCCCGATTCGGGTATTGATAAAACCCGAATTGGACTAATTTGAGCAAAACCCGGTTCGGGTAACCCGTTGCCCGATTCGGGAAACCGAGGTTTTCCTGATTGGGTAACGTGTAATTCCCGGATCGGGTATGGTACACTTACCCGATTCGGGTTTCGAGCTGATGAATCAGTTCAAAATACCCGATTCGGGAAAGCTGACCAGGAGCTCCGAAAAACAGCTAAAAATCATCAAAAACCACTTTTTGAATCAGTGAAAAATGCTCCAATTTATGTAAAACAAGTGCAAAAACCTTTTGAAAACACTTATCACTTAAAAACAATAAGAATGGAGTAGATTTGAGGCTCAAAGTGAGCAAAAGTTGGTAAAACCAAGTTTTTCAAAAACTTTTCAAACCATTTCAAATAAGCTAAAAACTCCAAGAAATCCACCAAAGGTGTTGCTCTGATACTAAATGTGAGTCCCAAATAGAATGAGAATGAAAGATGGAGAGAAACTAAAGCTAATGATTAAGCATTGATGAACAATAATGGTGAGAATGTTGGTGAAAAGGATGTAGAAGACAATATGAATAACAAGAGAATATCTTGGGATTGCTTCTCAATAAAAGTAGGCTACCAACATCTACACAAAACCCTAGGCTATAGCATTGTTTATATAGCACTAGGTATAAGAAAATTACAAGACAAGCCCTTAGAGTCTATGACTCTTTACAAAAGAGGGCAAACATAAACCAAAGCATAAGCAAGAATAAGTAAATTACAGGATAGACCCTTGACTTCTTCACAACCTCAAAGTAGGGTCTAACAATCTCCCCCTTTGGGAAGAAGTCAGAAGGGTGGTGGAAGCTCAAGCGCTGGTTCCCACTTCGACATCTGAAGGAACTCCTCCCATTCACCAATGATCCTAGCTCGCATCTGCATAGCCGCTTCCACTCGTCTGTACATGAGCCTCTCCAAGATAACGGGCATATTGATTTATTTCACTATCCATTTATTTATGATTAAAAAAATGTTGATAAGACTCGATAATAGAATTTAATGACTTGTTTATATAATCCATAATTATAAACATTATGTTATTTTTTCTCTTTTTTGTAGGAAACATTAAACACCACCACCTATATTGTTTTGAGACGAGACCAAGGTGTGCAGGCGGACAAGACCCTCCTCATGACAAGTACGCGTGCACTATAGTGGCGAGAGGAGAAAAATAAGAATTTAATAAATAAAAATCTAATGTATTTTAATGTTACTAAAAAGACAAAATAAAATGTAATAATTTCAAAACAACTAATGATGAAGATTGTCTTCAAATAGTTTCATCAATTTTTGCAATTTACATCAATCAAGTACTATATTTTTCATAAGGTAGTCGGTAGCGCAACTCACAAAATTCATAAGCTCATTCTGTAACATCAGCGTCGCATCAGCTTTATCCATAAATCTACAATAAGCTCGAAATAGAAGTGTCACAACCCACAAACCCGAATCTCAGTCACACATGACGCGATCACGAAGGATTGACGTGATTCATGGGAAGGTAGAGATTATTAAAGGGGGGGACCGGTCAAAGTCGCCTTTATTGATCGGATGAGTGGCTGAAATTCGTCCTCATGTTCATAAGCAAAATTAAGTTCACATTTGAATTTTCCTATATATAAGAACCCAACCAATTTGCAATAACAAAAGAACTAACCACAATTACATATGATGTGGGCCCATGTGGGTCTCACTTATTAAAAAATCATAAATGATTCAGGTGGGTCCCACCACTAAATCATATATGATTTTTTTAATATAAAAGGACCCCCATTGGCCTACATTAATGTAGGGCTATGGTTAGTTCATTTATTCTTGCAAATAAGGTTGGTTCTTGTATGAACATGCCTATATATATATATATATATATATGTGTGTATATAGAGAGAGAGAGAGAGGAAAGTCCAAATGTGAATCACTTTTTGGTTGTGAACGTAAGGACAGCCGAGAGAGCGATACATCTATAAGGCCCAGTGCAACACCGCTACCAACCCGAGCCTCGACCACCCCAAAAAAACTGTACCAGCAACACGTGCAGCAACAAACAACCAATCAAGATAACAGCAATCGCTTCACAGCTAAAGCAACGACCTCAACTACTGTACTATCATTTTAACTAGCATCAAGTTAAGAACATTTTATGAGCTTAATTAGTTTTAGAACCAGCTAAACCTAAAAGCAAACAGCCTAAGTTCAGCCAATGAAAAGGGTGAAGTCTGGTGAAGTTTAACCAAATGGACCCTAAAGAGTTATCACCTGTGGGATTCAAACATGATACTCGTAAAATGATCAGCTCCAAGCCTTACTCACATGTCACGGTTTTGGATTAACGAACAGCTAACAACTCTTACAGCCCACATGTCACGATCTTGGATTCACGAACAACTAACATCTCTAACAGCATAGCAGCTTACAAATTAGTTTCAGCATAACGAAAATCAGGTGCCACAGATAACTGCATCGGCTACAGGTGAAGAAATTGGTATCAACTCCAACCATCTTTTTAAATCATTCAGCTACCACAACCCCTTTGATGGCTTAACAACAAATTAAGCAACAGTACGAATAACGATTAAGCTAAAAGTCAAAATCATCTTAATCTGACTCCAGCATTAAGTTTGTTCCACGCCTACCGCCCACATTATCTCAAGATAATCATGCAATATTAGTGCAACGAACAATTAAAGACATCAACCTTGTATATTGCGCCAAACAGCATAACGACTGCTGGACAACTTCACCGGCGGCAGCAATATAAACTCTATAGTTCATGTTAAAAAACTTCAGTTTTCAAAATACTCATACATCAATAAATGAATCAGTTAAGAAGAGATATTATAGGCTTTAATTTTAAGTTGTTAGATAACTTCGGTAATTAATAATGAGATATAAATTAATCATTTAAAAAATTCAAATGCCAACGGGCTTGTAGCCCAGCGGCATTTGGAGTGATGTTAAAGTGTCCCCTGCCCTTATGGTTGTGGGTTTGAGTCCCATCGTGGACAATGATGTAGATTTATGACTAGATTTTAGAAGTAGTTAGTTGGGTGTGTGAGTATTCTGTCGTTCAAAATTTTTTTAAAAAAATTCAAATATATTGAATTTGACAAATTTGCCCTTGATGAATTGGTTGGCGCCCAATTTTGGTTGATTAAAGAAAAAGAAAATTAATTTACATCTCCATCAATCATAGTGGCCATTGATTATGAAATGGATGGTGGAGATTAGACATGTAAGGAGGATTACCTTTTGATGGGGTGTATAATAAAAACCCCATATATATAAATTATTTGCTTTTGTAGCCTTCCACAAATAAATTGAGAAATTAATGGCAATTTTCCAACTATCGATTCAATGAATGGGAGACTTGCTTTTATAGGTCTTCGTCAACTAAGGCTATGTATGGTAAACTAGTTGATAAATTAGCTAGTAGCCAATAAGAGCATCTCCAACAGATACTCTAAAACTTCTTTAAAATAGAGAATTAAAAGTCAAAATCTCTAAAATAAGTTGTATTTAACTTCAACAGATTCTCTATTTTAGAGATTTTAACATCAATTATATTATTTTAATATTCATTATTTTATAATCCCAATAAACTTTTTATTTTCTTTATATATAAAAATGATATTAGTTTATTCTCATTGGTGGATTGAATAAAAAAAACATTTCTCTCTCCTCCAAACCAAAATATAGAGGATTCTCTATATTGAGAGTTTTTTCATTGAATCTCTATTTTAAAGAATGGGATATGGATGTTGTTGGAGCATTTTAAAGAACAAAAATGGGTTTTTCTTTAAAATAGGGATGCTATTGGAGATGCTCTAAGCTAGCTTATATATAAATAAATTATATTTGGTAAAAAAACTATCTTATGTGTATATCAAATGAGTAAAAACAAAGTAATAAATCTATTCAAATATATAAAGTAAACCACCTATTAAAGTAATTAATAAATCTATTCAAAATCTATTGATGATTTTATAATTGACTTTGCCTCCAAATATATAATTGGTTGACTTGTAGTCGTCCACTTACTTTCCCAATTTCTCTATTATGTATCAAAATAATATTAATACTAGTTAATGGCCCGTGTAATACACGGACGATTTAAACATATTGTTTTAGTTTCTAATAAGAATTAACATTTGCATTATAAAGTTCACAAATAATTCACACCTAATATCCAATTAACAATATAAATATGACTTAGTTAATTGATAAAAGAAACATTAATGATTTAGTTTAATCATAACCATTTAGGAAATTATATATAAAACATTTAAATTACTTTTCTTTCATTTTTTCATTCAAAGCTTTCTTTGAAATTGAGTAAGTAGAGAATTATTATTTATTAAAATAATTCTAATTAATCAACGATTTAAATGAAAAAAATACTCTTACTTTATTATTAAATATTTTAGTCATCTAATAGTTGTTAAAATATCTGAAATTTTTTCGTTGAAAGATTTGGATTTCGTGAATGATTCTAAAACGGGAGGGATTCTAAAATAGTGTTTTTGATTTGTAGGGTTTTAAAAAAAATTATTATTTATAAATGATCTATAGAATTAGTAAGATTAAAAGGATGAAATCTTTAAATTTCAAGAACATCAACAATAGCGTTTTAAATAAAATAAACTTTTATTGTTTATAAATAATCTATAAAAAAAATTTAGATTAAAAATAGGAATCTTTAAATTTCAAGAATATCAACGATAGAATTGAATTAGAAAAAATGGAAACAACTTAATTTATATCTATTCTTAATATTTACTAATATAAATAAATTTAAAAAATATTTAATATTATACTCATTTTGAAGGTATCGTCGAGACGATTATAAGGGTGTAATTTATATAAAAGAAAAACAAAAAACTTAAATGGTTTTAATTCATATACATTATTTACCTTAATATGATAAGAATGTAAAGTGAAAATTGAAAAACTAAGGGGTAATAAGTAATTTAATCAAATAATTATAAGAATACAAAATGTAAATTATAAAAGGAAAACTAATAAATTAATGAGAAATTTTAGGTATGTGAATTTTGGAAAAAAAATGGAAATAGATTATGACATCATCATTTCATAGGATTTGTTTAATTGACCAATGAAATCACTCAATTTCATTTTGATGACATCAGCAAAAACCTTCTTTTAATATATATAGACGATTATAAGGGTGTAATTTATATAAAAGAAAAACAAAAAACTTAAATGGTTTTAATTCATATACATTATTTACCTTAATATGATAAGAATGTAAAATGAAAATTGAAAAACTAAAGGGTAATAAGTAATTTAATCAAATAATTATAAGGATACAAAATGTAAATTATAAAAGGAAAACTAATAAATTAATGAGAAATTTTAGGTATGTGAATTTTGGAAAAAAAATGGAAATAGATTATGACATCATCATTTCATAGCATTTGTTTAATTGACCAATGAAATCACTCAATTTCATTTTGATGACATCAGCAAAAACCTTCTTTTAATATATATATATATATATATATATATAGATATGTATATACTGCAGTTTAAATAAAAAGGTAAAGATCGTAAGAATGTATAATAAATAATTTCATTTTGATTTGTATTTATGAACTCATATAAGTAATGTGGAACTTGATTCAAGGTTGTATCTTTGAAAGTATTTTTATTCATATTTTTTAATGAACTTACATATGAACTTAATTTCCTTTGTCACATTTTGATGATACTTTTTTTTATTTGAACCAAATTCTACACATACATATATATATGGGGGGGTGTTATTTTGGATTGTTTATTAGTCAGTTTCCGGTATTTATGGTTGATTTATAATTATAAGGTTAATTTTGGAAACCGGGTTGTTACATTTTTATTATATGATTATAAACCATTATTCATTTTATCATGTTATTAATATATAACGAAACTCTATCGATACAACTATGTTATTAGTAAATAGTATCATTAAGTTTTATACACTGTTGGTGTGTACCAAAGACAAAGTTGTGATCCATCTATGCAAATCGTGGTTATATATCATTGTGATATATCATTTACAAAAATTATCGACTGATACAAATTTTCCAGGATCACCTTAATAACAATAACGGCGATAAGAACTAATTCTAACCGCAAACAGTAAATCTCCAGTAGCGAACCGGTAATTCTATCCACTCTCAACTACCTTCTTTCCAAGCTTGCAATCCCAATATAATAATCACCTGAAATGCATATTTTTGAAAAACAACAAAATGAGGGTTAGACCATACGGTCTAGTGAGTAATTCCCTGTCAATTTACAATCCAATAAACCATTTAACTTAAAATCTTATAAATCATGTAATCATTTTGTAGGCCCGCAAGCACTACAACCCTCCCAAGGCAACTAGCCACAACAGTCGCTTTTCCAAAATAACGCTCACCCTGGCAAGATCGCAATCAATACCAACAGTGGCTCACTACATGGAACATATCCATGAGCATAAACACGCACACCCCGATAAGATCGCAATCAATATCGGCAGTGGCCCACTACACGGAACATATCCGTGAGCAAAAATAATTCATATATAACCCCCCTGCGTGGACCGTTACAATCTCACACGCACACGAGCTTCTGTTGTGTAAGTTCCTTTAACCCACAAATCAGTAACCGCTTTACATGCATTAATAATAGATCACATTTAATAAAATATCGTAAACACGATTATCAATCGTAAACCATTCATAAACATATGCATTTCAGTTCGAAAATGGTTAAAAGCAAACTCACCTTAATCCAAATATACAGTCTCGAGTACTAACGCTCAACTGAATTCCAAACCCATCACTTTAACTAACTGAACTTCCAAACCGAGTGAAACTCTAGCACACAAACATCGCTTCCTAGCTAAGAGGGACAAACACATCTTCACCTTTCTTGATGTACCAAATAAAATTTTGAACAATAAACCTTTGAAATAATGAAGAAATAATCCTAAATGAGGCCACCTCAAGCACATATGCTTTTCAGAGAACAACACGTCAACTTCCTTTTTCTTACACTTTCTCAATAAAACAAACATATAAAAAAATAGTTGCCGCCTCAAAATAGATGAGAATGAAGGATTATCTATTTTCTAATCAAACCCCAAAAATAGATAAATTACATAAATAATCCTTCAACTTCTCACTTACTTGATTAACATAAATTGGGTTATTACAAAAAATGTGAAAATATATAATTGACCCATGAGATGAAAAGGAAGACTTGCTTTTCCAAGTCTACTTCAAAAGATAAAATCCCATTGTCTATAAAATGTTATAGAATAGGAAACTAATACATGTAAATGTGATATATGTCATATATAAGTCAAAGAAATAAACAAACACGAAAACACAAGAACTACTCAATTTGAAGAGATGGATCGCAACTTTATCTTTTCTCTATGTTGTGTCCTCTTGGTGATGAGTCCTTCCATCATTACAATAGCAAATTCTTTAACCAAGACATCCACAATGGTCCCTGGTATGCATAAAAAGAAAATTCTAGTTTCTCTGTTTTATTTTCTTAGCATTACACATTCGTTCTTGAGACCCTGATTAGGTGTGGTGAGGATGGAATCACGTAGGAGAGGGATTTGTTTTAAAAGTTACATTGTATTGTATGAATGTTCAAAGCCTTAAAAATAAAATTCTAATCTTTTATATTATTTTGTATATTAAAATTTTAAAACTGAATCAAATGATTTAGTTGTCATTCACAATAACTAGAAAGTTGATCAAACCTAATAATTAAATTTCAGCGACTTAGTTATACATTGGTTAGGCTCAGGCTTCAATGAGAAAGAAAGTTTTGATGAGATATGTAAGAAAGATTTCAATTTTGCATCAATTCTAATTAATTAAAGATCAACATCACTCAAATGCACACAATTAATTATTTGATAACATATGCACACAATTGATTCTTTGATAACATGCAACAAATAGATGAACATGAGCCATCAGGGGTTATAGCCTGGTGGTAGGGAGTTTTCCCTATAAAGAGGAGGTCTCAAGTTCGAGTCTTTTTAGAGGGTTTCTTCCTTTGAGCTTGCTGAGGGTATTTCCCTTGGGGACCTTGGGGTTATTATCCATGGGGTAGGTGAAGCAGCCCTACCGAATTAATTAGGGGGGTGTAGAGGAATGAGTTTGAATTCGGGGCCCGGATAAGATCAATCGTGTTCAAACCTTGTGCATCTACCGTTGAGGCGAAGCTGTTCAAAAAAAAATAGATGAACATGAAATTAAAAATAATGATCAAATACTTTCTTTATTTCTTAGCTTAACTATTTTTCTTACACTATCCTTCTCATCTTTATATAATCCATAGTTATAGTAAGGATATTATGTTTTTTTTTTCTTTTGTTTCTGTTTTTTCATGGAACCTTCTCATCTTTATATAATCCATAGTTATAGTACATAATGATATTTTTTTGTTATGTTTCTGTTTCTTCAAGGAAGTCAAGTAGCCTCACAAATGCAACCAGCAAATATAAATGTAGCTGATTATGATGCAGCAACTACAATGCGTGGCGGCGGAAGAGACGGTAGACATCACTAGTTTTGTCAGTCACATGGAGAGTATCTTCGACTATGGATAAGGATCATTGCAACACCTTTAACCTATGAAATAACATATTTTCAAACTTCAAGTTGGCTTTTTATTTTAAAATGACATATTTTCAAATTTCTAGATACCTTTTAACCTTTGTTATAGATATAAGGAGGTGTATTTGACAACACCCTTCTACTATTTACATCAACTTTTGTATTTAGTTATTTACCTTTTACGTTAATAAAAATATCATGTATTTCATAATTTGTCCTTCATTAATGGTTAAAAGCAAAGTTGGCAATGATGGAGTTTACTTATTAGAATCTCACTTAAAGTTTAATAATTAAATAGTCCATAAATTAACAAATAAAGAATGAGGGGAAAACAAATTGTAAAAAAATGAGCTAGCAATGATGGAGACAACCTGTTTATCCATCCTGGTAGACAAGCTATTTATCAGATGCTAAACTAATTGTATTTGAAGCACAAAAATGAGCGAATAAAATGATAAATTCCACCATAATATTATATAAATACTTGAATTTGTCAAGCAATGAAAAAGAAATCACAATTACCCACACAGCCTCAATTGCATATAACTAGTTAAAAAAAGAGAATAAACTAAAATAACCCAAAACTCTTATATGAAAAAGAAATCACAATTACCCACACAGCCTCAATTGCATATAACTAGTTAAAAAAAGAGAATAAACTAAAATAACCCAAAACTCTTTTGATTTATGAGATTTTATATTGGATTGTTCTATAAATTCTTTAATTAATTTGGATTGTTCATTTTAGTTGATTTTAGTTGTTATGAATAATGTTTTTAATAAAATAATATCTTAAAAATTAGATTTAAAAATTTGACAGTTTTCAAAAAGGACTATCTTCACCAAAATATATCCACCTTTACTCTTATTCTTATTGTGTGTATTCAACTTTAAAATGTGTTATTGTATGTATTATACTTTCAGAAAGTGTTATTGCATGTACTATACTTTTAAAAATGTGTTATTGTATGTACTATATTTTAAAAAACATGTTATTGCATGTACTATTTCAACAGTAAATAAGTACAATATTACATACAATGGCCCATTTTGAAAGTATAGTACATACAATAGCACATTTTGAAGTTGGATACACACAATAGGAATACGGGTTAAGTTGAATACATTTTCGTGAAGATAGTCCTTTCAAAAAAACTAGGTCTTATAAGATTCAGTTTCAGTCTTCAGCACCACCACTTAAAATTTAAAAGTAAAACAGATTTAGTCTTCAGCACTATTTAAAAACAAATAGCACCCAACAATTCAATCCAACCACTTTTAGCCTAAGGCCATCCTTTATGGGGGACGGGAGAGGGACCGCTACCCTCCTGTACCGACGGGAACACCATTGTGGGTGACCGGTACCCACCCCGTCGGCATCCCCACACCGATGCCTTTTAATCCTTTTTTCTCTCTCTCTCTCTATCTCTCTCTATCTCTCTCTTCTTTCTCTCTCTATCTTTTATTTTTCTTTTATTTTTAAATCAATTAATTAATGAGGGGTATGAGGGGTACGATAGTGGATGAAAGGTATGGAGTTGGTAGGGTAGTGGTAAAGCTGATGTGGCAGCTGATGTGGCAACAGGTATGAGGGGTATGAGGGGTACCATAAAGGATGGCCTAAGTCGGTTTTTAATTCTTTGATTTAACATATAGACGATATATTTTCCTTCTAATTAATTTTTGTTTGTGACCTTCAAAGTTATTAGAGACATGAGTTGTGTTAGACGACGTGATGGTGGGTTTGGAGAAACATCCATTCATTTTCATATTAACTTAGGGGTTATTTACTTAGTGTTGACCAAGTCAGCATTATTAATCAAAATTTGATCGGATTTGAGATATGATCGGGGATCGGACCGAGATCTGAGTGAGCCAGAACCGAAATGTTTCTTACCCGAATCACATCTGCTTATTCCATGTTTGCTCCTTTTCCTCCTTTTTCTTTTGTCCAACTAAAAAAAACTAAAAATAGTCTTTTTGTTTGTTAGCAAGTACTTACCAAAAACATGTGGTAAACACTCTTACCCAAACAACACTTAACCAAGACAACACTTACCCAAATCACCACTATTATTCGGATGAACACTTACCCGATAAGAATTAGTATGCGGTCCCGTCAAAAGAATCTAACCGAATTAGTGGATGTCACAAGACAAGACACTTTGTTTGCATCAAGTTTATTTCAAGGGTGAAGATTTGATGAAAATTGTTACATGCCCCATTTCATCTATATTGACTTTGCCTCCAAATATATAATTGGTTGACTTGAAGTCGTCCACTTACTTTGCCAATTTCTCTATGAAACAAGATATTATGTATCAAAATATAATTAATATATGTATATAATGAAAGTTTAAATAAAGGGGATAGTTCTCCGAAATGTATTAAACTATCCCCAAAAATCTATTGTATGTATCCAACTACCAAAAATGCTTTTTAATGTATCAAACTTTATTTTTTCTTCTATTGTGTGTATCAGTTTACCAAAATTACAAGTCATTTTGTAACACAATAGCAAAAAAAATAAACTTTGATACACATAATAGCATTTTTGGTAGTTGGATACACACAATAGATTTTTGGGGATAGTTTAATACATTTCGGAGAAGTATCCCCTTAAATAAAAAGGTAAACATGTAAAAAAAAATAAGGTTTACATGTTAACCACTAAAAAGTTCATTTTAATATGCATTTATGAGCTCATATAAGTAATGGGTAACTTGATTCAAGATTGTATCTTTAAATGTATTTTTATTCATATTTTTCAATGAATTTACATATGAATTTAATTTCTTTCGTCACATTTTCGTAATATTTAAATTTTTTAGTTGAACCAAACTCTATATATAATACACACATATCAAGCCAATCACAATGATACATAACCACGATTTGCGGAGATGCATTGCAACTCTGTCTTTGGTACACACCAACAGTAATATACAATTTAATGATGCTATTTACTAATAACATAGTTGTATTCATAGAATTGTGTTATATATTAATAACACGATAAAATGAATAATAGTTTATAATCATATAATAAAAAATGTGAAAATAATTGATTCATGGGATGAAAGGGAAGACTTGCTTTTACAAATCAACCTTCAAAAGATTAAATCCCCCTATCTATAAAATGTTATATAATAAGAAACAAATACATGCCAAATGTGATATATGTCATATATAAGTCAAAGAAATAAACAAACACGAAAACACAAGAATTGCTCATTTTGAAGAGATGGATCGCAACTTCATTTTTACTCTATGTTGTGTCCTCTTGGTGATGAGTCCTTTCATCATTACAATAGCAAGTTCTTTAACCAAGACGTCCACAATGGTCCCTGGTACGCATAAAAAGAAAATTCTAGTTTCTCTATTTTATTTTCTTAGCATCAAACATTCGTTCTTGAGACCTTGATTAGGTGTGGTGGCCGGTGAGGATGGAATCTCATGCAGGAGGGATTTGTTTGTGAGAAATCATATATCCTTCTACTTTTTCCTTCTACTCACTAGATCAAAACAAGTGTCAAAATCAATGGATGATGGGAGAAAAGAGAATTAGTGGATTACGCATGTCACTTGATCTAATGAGTAGGAGAAAAAAGTAGTAGAAAATATAATTTCTCTTTGTTTTAAAAGTTACATTGTATGAATGTCCAAAACCTTAAAACAAAATTCTAATGTTTTATATTATTTTGCATATTAATAATTTGAAAGTGAATCAAACGATTTAGTTGTCATTAACGATAACTAGAAAGTCGATTAAACCTAACAATTAAATTTCAATGACTTAGTAATGAGAAGGGTAAAAAAGACTTGAACTCTTGAATCAATTCTAATTGAAGATAAACATCATCCAAGATACATATAGAGGGAGGTTCATATGAAAAATATAACTTTTTAAGAAAATGCGAGGAGCAATCTCAACCACTCATCTCGGTCAACAAATTGGATTTCTACCCTCACATGAATCGCGTCAATCGTCCGTGATCACATCCACCGTAACCGCAAGATGAGTGGCTGAGATTGCTCCTCACTTTTTCTTAAATTGACATGCTTCTCGTTTGAACCTTCCCCGATACATATAATCAATTCTTTGTTAACCTGCAACTCATGGATGAACACAAAATTAGAAATATTCAAGTTCAAACACTTCCTTTACATTTCTACTCAACTATTTTTCTCACACAATCTCCTCCTCTTTATATAATCCATAATCATGTTATATAAATTTTTCTTTTGTTTCTGTTTATTCAAGGAAGTAAAGTGGCCTCACGACTGCAACCAGCAGATACAAGTTTAGCAGATTACTCTGGTGATGGAGCTACACAACCAAACCGTGGTGGCGGAAGAGACATTAAACATCACTAGGCTTGTCAGTCACATGATTTCTTTGCTAAGAGCCTAAGACCCAGTTGATTCCCATCGAAAATGACAATATGCTATCTTATACTTAAACAATGACGAAAATTATATATCTTCTTCTATTTTCATCAACGTTTGTATTTACTTTTACATTAATGAAAATATCATATTTTTGATAATTGGTCTTCCACGTATAAAATCATATATGATTCACAATACAAAATCATATATAATTCACATAGGAAAGTCCACGTAAAAAGACATGTATAAAAACATATATGATTCACAACACAAGATCACATATGACTAATGACGTACGTAAACAAAATCATATATATATATATGGTGGTGGCGGAGGTGGCTGTTGTTGGAGGCAGTGGTGAGGTGGCTGTTGGTGGTGGTCGTGGTGGCGAAGGTGGCTGCTGGTGGTGGCGGTTGATATAGGGGGGTGAAGGGACAAAAACTAGGATTTGTATTTGTTTGTTAAGTCAAAGAGAAAGCAACCCTTCGAGACACACCACCAATAGTTATTATACATATTAATAAAAGCATCTTCAATGAGCTTTTTAAAACGGAAAAAATGGAAAATAGGTTGATTTTGAGCTAAAATTTAGCTCCTAAAGTTTTCTTAATATTATCTTTAAAATGGAAAATATTAGAGGAAAGAATAAACTTTTCTTCAAATATAAATTTAAAAAATATTACAAGATAAAACACCAATAAAAACTCTTAAAAATAAAAACTAAGAAAAGATAAATAATATTTTAATATTAAATAATATTCTTTTTAAAATTTTAATTTTTATTTATTCATTTTAGAAAATATCTTGAAAATGTTTTAAGAGTACTATATATTAGTAAGATAGTTATATTTATGGAATTGTGTATATTAATAACGACATAACGATCAATAACTTGTTAGTTTATAATTACATAAATAAAAATGTGAATAATTGATGCATGAAATGAAAGGGAAGACTTTGCTTTTTCAAGTCTCCCTTGAGTCCTCGTCTATAAAACGTTATACTATAAGAAACTAATACATGTAATTGAGTGTGATATGTCTTTTAAGATAAAAAAACTAAGCACGAAAACGTAAGAATTGCTCAATTTGAAAAGATGGGTCGCAACTTCATCTTTGCTCTATGTTGTATTCTCTTGATGACGAGTCCTTTTATCAATGCAATGTTAAATTCTTCAACCACGAAGTCCACACCAAACCATGGTAAGCATAGATTTTTTTTTTATATTTTGTGTACAAATATGGTGTATAGTTTGTTACATGCATATACGGAGTTCACAGCTCTGATGATAGTCACAACACAAGCTTGTGCATCTTGACGTTTTTTGGTGGATAAAAACAAAATCATAGTTATATATGAGTGTTTGTTTTGTTTCTTTTTTCGGTCATATTTGTCATAAAATAGTATTTCATGAATTATGCTTGAATTTACTTGCAAAATCCGTTTAAGAATTAAAAAAAGAAATTAATATAATATTTTGAGATTTTTGTTGGGATAACCGTGGGTTTCCGGAATAGCTTACACTCACCGAATAATCCCTCGAACGACCATGGCTTGGAGTCATCCCAAATGAATCTTCATAGCCAAAAAAGCATTAGCAACACCTGGATTTGAACATGAGGTAGATGAGATTTTCAACTACATCCCCTAAGGCTTAGAGATATGTCATAACCCAACTCGTTGAGATTTCAAAAATCAAAGATAATGGGGTATGTCAATTAATTTTACGATCTATTTTAAAGATACATCAATAAGATTCGTGGAAATAGCAAGAGGAATTTAAGATTTAGTTATAATGGATATACTATTTAAGTATAGAAAAAGTGTTAGAAAGGTCATAACTATAAATCAAATTTTAGTTGTTTATTATGTATCAAGAGGCATGTTGGTAGAACTTGGTTAATTTCTTTTTCAAAGTCTTCTTATTTTATTTTTGCTTTCTGTTGTTTTTTGGGCTTGTAATTTTGTTGGGTTTATTTGAGGATTCTTCTACTCCCTTTTTAGCACTTTACTAGAGTTTATTAATTTATTTTTGTGCGCTATGCGAAGATGATGGTAATGTCAAAACTCCTTGTCTTATGTAATTTTTTTTGCCTTCCAGAAAAAAAAAATAAGAATCTCTGATGATATCTTCTAATTAGAAATGATCGATCTAATTGTTAATATATATCTTGTAACTAGAAAAGTTTTTCTTTGGGTTACAATTCATTGTGACGAATAAACTCATGTAATTTAGTTTTGTGATTGTAATCCATATAGATACAAGACATCGATATACTCATATAAAAAGTTCCAATTTCTCTGTTCTATTTTCATGATATTAGAACATTCGTTAGCATGAGTTGTTGCCATGGGGATGCAATCTAGTGAGGAAGGGTGTCTCAAATAAGATTGTAATGTTTTATATAATTTCTATATAACAATTTTTGAAGTTAGAACCGAAATCAATAATTTAGTTGTATTCATGATTAAGAAAAAAGTTGATCACACTCGATAATAAAATTTTATGATATTTTTTTCTTTTTTAAGGAAGCAGAGGAGCCTCACGGTTGCATATAAATTATACTGCGTTGAGGAGACCACGGCGTGGCGGTGGACGAGACCCTACTCATTACTAGGTGTACACAAGTGGCGAGAGGAGAAAAATATGAACTAAAACATACAAAAAACTAATGTATCTTAATATAAAATAAAACATAATAATTTTGCAGTCGAACTTTCGTGTAATATATTTCCGGGTTGGTCCTTAACAAAGATCATGACAAGCGATCTATTTGATGTGGAAACAATGATAAAGATTGACTTCAAACGGTATCATTAATTTTTGCAATAATGTTTTACATTAATCAAGTGTATTTTTCATAATAAATGGTTTTCATTAATTACGTCATCAATGAAGTATATTTCATATAATTCTTCTGTAAGTTAATACTTTGTCCATATTATTATATTAATCCTAGTCTGCTGACTAATATAAAAATAAAAAACATGATGAATTTAATTAAAATCTTATTTTAAAATTAAATAAGAAGAATGAAAAGGGGAGAAACAAAGTTGGCAATGATGGAAATTATCCATAGTTGTAGAAAATCAAAATAATCTTTTTTTATTCTTGCAACACAATAAATCATTAAAAGCTAAAATCTAAAAAAGGATATATATTCAATAGGACCTGAACCCAACATCTCTCATTTGAAAAGCAAGGAACTAACCAACTCTACCAAGAAAATTTCTATCTTTATTGCAGTTTCAAAATATATATGGTGGCACACAACAGATTTATACGGTAGCACCTTTAATGACCCTGTAATTTTTATACTACAATGGGGGAATGAAACGGTGGCACGTGCCATCGTAGGCACCAACACAGGTCCGCCCATGCTCATGTTCACAACAAATATTTAGTTCACATTTGAACTTTCTTCTCTCTATTTTCATTGTGAACATGAGGACGAATCTCGGCCACTCATTTCGGTCAACAATGGCGGCTTTAACTGGTCCTCCCCTTTAATAATCTCTACCCTCCCATGAATCGCGGCAATCCTCCATGATCACGTCCACCGTAACCGCAAGATGAGTGACTGATATTCGTTCTCATGGTTCACAATGAAACATAAAAAAAAGGTTCATGCGAGAAACATAACTTTTTCAAAAAAACATAAGGACGATTCTCAACCACTCATCCGATCAATAAAAACTGCTTTGATCGAATCACCATGTTTTAATCATCTCCACCCTCCATAAAATAGTTAATTAATCGCAATATTCCAGCCGCCGTAAATTTAATGGATGGAAGACTTGCTTTTTAAAGTCTGTCATTGGACCCAAACTTGCTTTCTTATGTTTTATATATTAGTACTAGTTTTGATCCCATGTAATATACGGGATAATTTCAAAAAATTAATCATGCCAAAAACCTTATATTACAAATATGAATTGTTGTGTTATTGATATTTTAACATCAATATTATTTTCTATCAAATACATTAATTATATTAAAAGAAACTACAAACTTTATTTATTTTTAATTTAATTCAATTGATATCAAATTATCAACAACGAAAATATAACAAAGACATTTTATAGATCAAACTATAAACTATCTTTGACTTTAAAATGATTTTAATATACTTTCACATATAAAGAGAAAGGTATACATACAAAAGTGTACTTGGATTGAAATATAATAATGGATACGTTTAACAATAATTTGTTATAAAAAATATTAATTAACTATAAAATTAAAACTCAATGATTATCTTGATTATATTTAAAATGAAATATTTATTTTCTATTTGATGACGTTTATCAATTAGTTAGAAATATAAATTATTAAACCATATCATTTATTAGTAAAAATAATTTTATCAAAATAATTTTATTTTCAAAATAAATCAAGCCATATATGCTTCTACTGATGTAGATCAAAAAACTAAAAAAAAAAGTAATCAAGCAAAAAACTATAAATCAGGAGAAAATCAAACCATATGATTTACTTCATCATAAGAAAATGATCACACAAACTTTCTTACCATTCTTCAAATAAATGCAAAATTAAACAAACATAAAATAAATTTTATGCACGAATGTTTTTCGAAAAAGGGGTTGACGAACTTACCTAAGACATTTGCAAAAAGAGCAATGGAGGAACTTGAAAAATTAAAAAAGAAAATGTAAGGTTTATACGGGGTGTGTAGAATTTGCTTAGTATTTAAATCAACAACTTAAATCAGTAACAAAAATCATCATCACAAAAGTAAACCCCTAAATTCATCCAATTTTTTTCCATCATCCGTAATAATGATGTTCAAATCCACACAAAGCATATATATACATAATAAATCAAAATACACAAATACGATTCAACGATTCACTACAATAGAAGATCAGCTTTGAAGAATTTGGTGAAAAATAACTTGCTATAAACATGAATACGATGATCATAAGTTTTTGAAAAACCTCTAAAAAACCACATTGTGGATGCTCTTAACCTCTCAAAAAACTTTTAAAAACCTCTAAAAAACCACATTGTGGATGCTCTTATTACAAAATATTTTTTAAAAATCTCATAACAATTTGTCATGATATCTAAAAACAATAAAAACCTCCAAAGTAAACATTAAAACATGTTTACATACGGCGTATAATGTTGATCCAAGTCCACGGCGTATTTCCAACTCCAACTTGGACTATAAAAATGAATAGAATCATCATAATCATATCATCATGTGTAGTAAAAAATAAAAATTAAAGAGCATTTGATTGATTAACTTTGTGTGTATGTGTAATTGGTAGTGGCTTAATTAAGAGAGTTGCAGCAATTGATTGACACTGAGAGATTGAAAGTGGTATTTATCTTTTAGATGGATTCTAATAACTACTATGATAAAAAATAGAAATTGAAAGTGGTATTTATCTTTTTGATGGATTCTAATAACTACTATAATAAAAAATACTTATTTGATAGTTTTATTTAGAGTAAATTACGGATTTGGTCCTCGTGGTTTGCTGGTTTTTATGGATTTGATCCCTAAATTTCATTAATTATGGATTTGGTCCCTGTGGTATGCTATATCTGTTGGATTTGGTCCCTGATCCTAACATCCATAATTAAATCCAAGGACATTATTGTCCTTTCATATTTTTTATATTGTTTTTTGTTTTTTAAATAAATCCAATTATTTTAAACCAATTAAATTATGCCACGTCGTACCTAATTTTCTTTTTTATTAATTATAAAATAAAATTAAAAACCAAAAATTATATATATATATATATATATCTGTGTGGAAAAATATCACAATGAGAGAACGGAAATGATGTTTCCGGTGACACACACACACACACACACACACACACATGTGCACGTTTTTCCAGCGAGCATGTTTTTCCGGCGAATTAATGGTGATGGTGGTGGGTTAATGGTGGTGATGATGGTGGTGGTTATGGTGATGGTGGAGGGTTAATGGTGGTGGACTGGTGATGGTGATGGTGGTGGGTTAATATTGGTGGTGGTGATGATGGTGGGTTAATGGTGGTGGTGGTGGTGATGGTGATGGTTGGTTAATGGTGGTGGTGGTGATGGTGATGGTGGGTTAATGGTGATGATGGTGGGTTAATGGTAGGGGTGTTCAAAAAAATCCGAATCTGATCCGACATCCGAATACCCGAAAACTTCCGATCCGAAAATATCCGAAAATTCGGATATCCGGATTTTCGGATATCCGAAAATCGGATATCCGGATTTTCGGATTCTGATTCAAATAGTGTTTTCGGAAAATTTCGGATATTCGGATATCCGAAATATCCGATTTTTATAATAATATATTATTTTATATATTATTTTATTAATAATAGATATATATTAAAAAATTAAAACCCTACTCAAAGTCACATATGCATTTTATTAATAATAGATATATATTATTTTATATATTATTTTATGTTCTTATGTTACTTTAAACTTTCGTATTATTAATTAAAACACGTAAACTAAGTATTTGATGTCGTATTAGCTTGTGGATGACTGGAAACATGTGGACGATTATTATGTACAAGAATGATGTATTTTTTTGGGTTTTTTTAAGCTAAAAATGACATTTTTATCCAATATTTCGGAATTTCGGAATTTTTAGATTATCCGGTATCCGAATCCGGAATTTCGGATATCCGGAATTTCGGATTCGGATTTGGATAGTAAATTTCAGTATCCGAAATTTTCGGATATCCGAAATTCCGGATATCCGAAAATGAACACCCCTAGTTAATGGTGGTAGTGGTGATGGTGATGATGGTGGTGGTGGGTTAATGGTGGTGGTGGTGGTGGTGATGGTGATGATGGTGGTGGTGCATTAATATTGGTGATGATGACATAAAAAGATAAAAAATGAAAGGACAAAAATGCCCTTGAGTTTAATTGACATTTTGGATGGCTGTTTGGTCTTGGGACTAAATCCAAAACAAAATGCATACCACGAGGACCAAATCTATAATTACTGAAGTTTAGGGACCAAATTCATAAAAACCAACAAACCACGAGGACCAAATCCATAATTTACTCTTTTATTTATTTTAATTATTTGTTTAAACACAAATATAATTGTTTTCATATTTATCTATAACTTTTATCGGCTCACCGTTGAAAATGGTATTTATCTTTTAGATGGAATAACTAATATGATAAAAAATAGAGATTGAAAGTGGTATTTATCTTTTAGATGGATTCTAATAACTACTATAATAAAAAAAAATACTTATTTGATAATTTTATTTATTTTAATTATTTGTTTAAATACAAATATAATTGTTTTCATATTTATCTATAATTTTTATCAGAAACCGGCTCACCAGAACGCGACACGTGACAGGTCAGTTACTCTTTTATTATATATAGATAGAAGATTAGCTAAAGTGAAACAAGTTTATTTAGAATTCGGTCAAGAGATACGTTAATATTTATAAACTTCTATATTATTCTAATAAAATTTAATTGATGGTTGGTTTTTGTTATTTTTAATATATGAATTATTTATAAAATTTAAGATATATCTTAACAATTCGATCCAGCCCTTTTTAACCCAACTCCTTTTTTTAATATATAGACTATTTTGCTTCCAACTTTTCTTTGTGTTAAACTTGAGGTGTGCCTTTGGGAAAATATCCATATTAGTTGGTGAAGAAAATCTATTTAACTTTTTGGTGGTTTGAAATCTATTTAATCACTTGTATATACAATTTCTTCGTTTCAAGTGTGAAAGATTTGAAACTCGTTACTCTCACTTTTCATCTACTACTTACTTTGCCATTCCTTTTTCACCTACTTCTAAATAATTCGTTATGGCAAGTTATGACATTAAGGCTTGGATATGCTATCACATTAATCCGTATGAACAATAGTTTATAATCATATAATAGAAATGTGAAAAGAGTTGATCCATGGGATGAAAGGGAAGACTTGCTTTCCAAGTCTAACTTCAAAAGATAAAATCCAATTGTCTATAAAACGTTATACAACAGGAAACTAATACATGCAAATGTGATATATGTCATATAAGTCAAAGAAACAAACAAACACGTAAGCACAAGAATTGCTCAATTCGATTTGAATAGATGAGTCGCAACTTTATCTTTGCTCTATTTTGTATCCTCTTAGCGACGAGCCCTTTCATCATTACGATGACAAATTCTTTAACCAAGACGTCGACAATGGGCTCTGGTATGCATAAAATTTCTTTTTTATTTTCGTAGTATCAAATATTCGTTTTTGAGACCTTGATTGGGTGTGGTATGGAATCACATACGGGAGGGATTTGTTTTAAAAGTTATGTTCTATGAATGTTCAAAACCTAAAAAATAAAATTCTAATGTTTTATATTATTTTGTTTATTAAAAATTTTAAAAGCGAATCAAATGATTTAGTTATCATTCACAATAACTAGAAAGTTGATCAAACCACGTAATTATATTTCAATGACTTAGTTATATATAGGTCAGGCTCCAGTAAAAAAAGAAAGTTTTGATGAAAAGGATGAGAAAGCTTTCAATCCTTGGATTAATTCTAATTTAAGATCAACATCACTTAAATGCACATAATCAATTTTTTGCTAACATGCAACTCATAGATGAACATGAGATTAATTAAAAATGATGATCAAATACTTTCTTTATTTCTCAGTAACTATTTTTCTTGCACGATCATTCTCATCTTTATATAATCCATATTTAAAGTAATTATGTTCTTTTTTTTCTTTGTTTCTGTTTTTTCAAGGAAGTAAAGTGGCCTCACGAATGCAACCAGCAAATATAAATTTAGCAAATATGTTGGCGCAGTAAATCCAAAGCATGGAGGCGGAAGAGACAATAGACATCACTAGGTTTATCAGTCACATGATTTCACCCAGTTGATTCCCATCGAAAATGACAATATGCTATCTTATACTTAAACAATGACGAAAGTTATCTTCTACTATTTACATCAACTTTTATATTTACCCAGGCAGTTAATTTCGCGATATATAGGCGATATTTATAGGTGATATATATTGGCGATACATCGGATATCAGTCTTAGAAAAAATATTGATGGTGATTTACCGGTAAAAATATTGGTCCCGGTATTGGCCGATATATTGAGTCTTTATATCAATGTAAAAATAAGAGTTAATTACATTTTTGGTCCCTGTGGTTTGGTGATTTTAACACTCTGAGTCCATTTTGAAAATAATTATGGATTTGGCACCTGTGCTTTACACTTTATAACGCTTTGGGTCCAAAAATCTAACTCCGTTAAATACTTCTGTTAAATGAATTAACTGCAGGGGTATTTTAGTCTTTTAATACTTTCTCTATTTATGTATTAATTTTTTCTTTTTTGATTTGATTCTTTCATCTTCTTTAACAGGTACCACCACCACCACCACCACCATCCATCACCCCTACCAACACCCACCAGCTACCACCACCCATCACCACCACTACCAACTTGGAAGCTTTATATGACCTGTATCAAGCAAAAAAAAATATCTCAAACCCTAAATTGATGAAACCACCCTTGAGCTCTTCTTCCCCCTTTTCCCTCAATTTGCGTAAAATCAAAATCAAGATTTCGTCTAGATCTGAAACACGCCGGGTGGGAGGGGAAGACGCCGGAGGTGAGGGGAAACGCCGGAGGGTGGTGGTGACGTGGGTGGAGGCCGGTGGCGACGCGGGTGGCCGGTGGCTGCTGCTAGGGTTTTGTGGCTTTGAATCTGGAAGGAATATGATGAAATAAGGGATATACTACATTCGTAGAGGCGATTCTGGTGGTGGAGACGGGTTTGGTGGTGGGTTTTTGTCGTTGGTGGTGGTGGTGAGATGTTGGTGGTGGTGGTGGTGGGTTGTTGGTGGTGTTGGGTGGTGGGCAGCGGGTGGCGGTGGCTGTGGGTTATGGTGGTGACGGGGGATGGTGGGTGGTGGATAGCGATGGTAGTGGGTGTTGGGAGGTGGCCGGCGGGAGGCAGTGGAGGTGGGCGGCAGGTGGCGGTGGCAGTGGGCAGTAGGTGGTGGTGGCAGTGGGTGGAGGCGGGCATCGAAGGTGGTGACGGTGACGGGCTTGTGGTTTCTCCGGTGGTGGACGACGGTGGAGGGCTGGTGGAGGTGAGCGGCGATGGAGGGTGGTGATGGTGGGTGGCAGTGAAGGATGGTGATGGTGGGAATACTGGATTAAAAGAAGAAGAAGAAGAAGAAGAAGAAGAAGAAGAAGAAAAAGAAGAAGAAGAAGAAGAAGAAGAAAAAGAAGAAGAAGAAGAAAATTACATCCTTGGTCCTTGTGGTTTGGTGATTTTAAATGAAAATAAAAATATAAGTAAAAAGACCAAAATACCCCTGTGCTAAATTCATTTAACAGAAAAAATTAACAGAGTTAACACTCTTGGACCCGAAGTGTTATAAAGTGTAAACCTCTTGGACCCAAAGCGTTATAAAGTGTAAACCACAGGTGCCAAATCCATAATTATTTTCAAAATAGACTCAGAGTGTTAAAATCACCAAACCACAGGGACCAATAATGTAATTAACTCTAAAAATAATGATATTTCGTTTGTACACTTTTGGGGCTAAACCTTAGATAGTATGGGCTGGGTTTTTTTGTGTGGGCTCTTTTACTAAGTCAGGTCAAACAAACGACGACCATTATCGATTTTACCCCCTCTCTCTCTCATCGTTCTCAAATCTCAACTCTCTACTTCTCTCTACTTCGACTAACTTAGCAACTTTATTACTATGTTGTTTGTATTGTTTGAACTATTAGACTTGATATGAATTAGACAATGTTGTTTGTGTGGTTTGAATTGTTTTGATTTGATCTATATTAACCATTTAACCTATTATTGAAGATTGATATATATATATATATATAGTGGCCTTCCGTTGTTAACCAAGGTTTTTGTGTTAACTTTGTTAACCTTGAATTAGCCAATAGAAATGGAGATTCCCCTTTGATTTAGAGATTCTCGTTTATATTAATTAAGGGGTAATTTGGAAAATTTCTAATTGGTTTTTGAATTTGGATTAGTTGCCTAAAATTAAGGAGTTGATAATTAGATGGAATTGAATTCATATATGGTAACTGAATTCTTCCTCCATTATCGCCACCACCAATATCATCTTCTTCCTCCATTGCCTGCTCCGCCACCACTCCAACCGTCGCTTCTTCAAACGTCGTCGTCGCTGCTCCAAACGCTGCCGTCGCTAATCGTCGCCACACCCCACTCCAACCGCCGCCGCCGTCGCCTACCGTTCCAACCGCCGCCGCCATCGGCTATCGCTCCAACAGCCGTCGTCGACCATCGCTCCAAAAGACGCCGTCGCCTATCATCCAACAACCGTCATTGCCCGTCACTCCAACCGCCGTTGCTCCAACCGCCGTTGTCGCTGTCCAATCAATCGTTGTTCTATCACTGTTGCCGGAAACGTCAACGACAGAGAGGCCGTGGAACACATGTGTGTACATCGGTGCACATGTGTTTCATAGCCTTAATCCTCCATCTACACGGCGGTTGCCGCCTTACTCCGTCGTCTGAACACATGTGTGTACGGTGTGAGAACACATGTGTATTGTCGGCTTCCTCCTTCGTCTACGCCGACGTAGTCGCTTCCATCCGTCGTCTGAACACATGTGTAAACGACGAGAACACATGTGTATCGCCTACTTCTCCTACCGTCTAACATCATTGCTGCTGGAGAGCACATATGTTTCGCCCCGGAATGTACCGGAGACCATCAGAATGCACTTGTGTTAGGTCGGGATGCATAGGGTTTTTAATTTTCAATGTATTTTGTTTGAATTTTTGAATTTGAATGTATTATGATTGATTTTTAATTTTAATTTAATTTAATGGGTTTTTCCCAAAATGCCCCTGTGCGTATGTGTTTGTTAGTTATTTAAATTTGAAATTATTCAATTTTCCCTAATTACAGGGATTTGCTCTGGACCGTAGATCAAAATAATCAACGATCGTGATGGGTTAACACAGTTAACACAAAATGCTTGGTTAACAACGAAAGGGGACTCTCTATATAATATATATATATATATCAATTTTTGTTGTATTCATTCAATCTTAGTATTCATGTTTTATTCAGACTGAACACAAGTTTTATTTTACCACATGACGCTATACTAATAGTCCTCACGTTCACAATAAAAGATGAGTTCACATTTGAACCTGACCCTATACATATATATATAGATTTTTATGACCATATATATTTTTACCAATATCTCACCGCTATATCGGACCAAGTACGGTAGATAGCTCAAAATACTAGCAAATCCAACTCAATATACAATATGCCAAACTCAGGTTGGTTTCAGTAAGAAATTGATGTTAACGCGAGTAAAAAATTGAGGTTAACGCGAGTAGTACAAGAAGTGGTTATCAACCTTTGAATGCACATAAATGTGATCACAACAAGATGTACTTGATCAATTCACTTTTAAGGCATAGTTCTTAGGAAAGCATGAGATTGAAAGAGATCAGAAATTCAAATCTACTTCTCACCGTTAACTTCTCCCATGATCCATCAGATGCTAAACTAATTGTATTTCAAGCACAAAAAATGATAAATTCCACCATAACATCATAGAATATTATATAAATACTTGAATTTGTCAAGTAATGAAAAGGAAATCACAATTACCCACACAGCCTCAATTGCATGCATATAACTAGTTAAAAGAAAAAGAATGCATAAACTAAAATAACCCAAAACTCTTATGATTTATGAGATTTTATAATTACCCTCCAGCATATCTACAAGGCCCAGTGCAACACCGCTACCAACTCGAGCCTCGATCATCCCAAAAAAACCGTACCCGCAACACGTGCAGCAATAAACAACCAATCAAGATAACAGCAATCGCTTCACAGCTAAAGCAACGACCTCAACTACTGTACCATCATTTTAACTAGCATCAAGTTAAGAACATTTTATGAGCTTAATTAGTTTTGGAACCAGCTAAAGCTGAAAGCAAACAGCCTAAATTCAGCCAATGAAAAAGGTGAAGTGTGGTGAGGTCTTAACCAAATGGACCCTAAAGAGTTGACATCACCTGTGGGATTCAAACCTGAGACTCGTAAAAGAATCAGCTCCCAAGCCTTACTTACTTGTCACAGTTTTGGATTAACGAACAGCTAACAACTCTTAGCGCCCACATGTCACGATTTTGGATTGACGAACAGCTAACATCTCTAACAGCATAGCAGCTTACATATTTAGGTTCAGCATAACAAAAATCAGGTGCTACGGATAACTGCATCGGCTACAGGTGAAGAAACCATTATCAACTTCAACCATCTTTCTAAATCATTCAGCTACCACAACCCCATTGATGGCTTAACAACAAAGTAAGCAACAGTAAGAATAACGATTAATTAGGCTAAAAGTCAAAATCATCTTAATCTGACTTCAGCATTAAGTTGTTCGACGCTTACCGCCAACATTATCTCAAGATAATCATGCAATATTTGTGCAACGAGCAAGAAAAGACATCATCCTCATATATTGTGCAACCAGCAAAGCAAACAGCATAACGGCTGCTGCACCAGTTCACCGGCAGCAACATAAACTCTATAGTTCATGTTAAAAAAATTCAATTTTCTAAATACTAATGAATCAGTTAAGAAGAAATATTATAGGCTTTAATTTTAAGTTGTTAGATAACTTCTGTAATTAATATAGAGATATAAATGTAATCATTTTAAAAAAAATAAATATATTGAATTTGACAAATTTGCCCTTGATGGGGTTGGAGATTAGGGGTGTAAAGAGGATTACCTTTTGATGGGGTGTATAATAAAAACCCTAATATATATATATATATAAAATTATTTGCTTTTGTAGTCTTCCACAAATTAATTGATAAATTAATGGCAATTTTCCAACTAACGATTCAATGAATGGAAGACTTGCTTTTATAAGTCTTCATCAACTAAGGTTAATGTATGATAAACTAGCTGATAAGTTAGTTGTTAACTGATAAACTAGCTAGTAGCTGATAAGTTATTTTATGAATAAATTATGTTTGGCAAAAAACTAGTTTATGGATATATAAAATGATCAAAAATGGTATATTAGGGTTTAATAACTAATGTTAATAAGGGTATAATTAGAATAAAGCTCCAAAAGGCTACCTCCAATATCAAAAACCTAGCGTATAACTACTTTTTATATGGAAATTTGAAAACCGTTAGAGTATCTCCATTCTCCAACAACTTCCCAAATTTTCTTCAAAATGGAGAACTAAAAAGCAAAATCTCTAAATAAAAAAGTTGTATTTATCTCCAACAGCTTGCCCGTTTTGGAGAAAGAAAGTTGATTCCTTTTTGCCAAAAAAGCTCTGACACAGTCTCCTTAGAACAAGATTTCAACATTAATTTTAATATTAAAATATTCCATCAATCTATTAAAAAATGATTTCTTTCTCTAAATTATTAATTTTAAAAGATTCCTATCGATTCTTCCTCATTGTAATCATTTTTTGAGTGATATTCAAATATGGAGAAAAACCTTCTCACCAACTTTTTTAATTTTGGATATAATTTCTCCAATTTTTCAACATTTTAAAGATTATGTTGGAAATCCTCTTACATGCCCCATTTCATCTTTCTATTGACTTTGCCTCCAAATATATAATTGGTTGACTTGAAGTCGTGCACTTACTTTCCCAATTTCTCTATGAAACAAGCTATTAGACTTAGAATCATGTGAGACCAAGCTGTTTTCGTGAGATCGTGTGAGACCAATACTTAATGTATGAAGCTTCACAAAAAACACCGAGAATGTACATAAAACTTGAATACACAGACCTAAAAATCACTTTCGATGCAAAAAAATATCCAAAACAAGGTAAAAAACGAAACCTTCACAGCTCAAATTCTGTGAAGGTTACATATATATAATGCAAACCTTCACAAAGAAAATGCTGTGAAGGTTTCGTTTTTTTACCTCTTTTTGAAATATTTTTTTTCGATAGTGTTTTTTAGTATGTTTTAACGATAAATGTTCAATTTTTTTACCTTCACAAATGTTTTGATGTGAAGTTTCAAGTAAAATATGTTGGTCTCACCGGTCTCACGGAAAAGGCTTGGTCTCACCAGAACTTAACCCCAAGCTATTATGTATCAAAATATTATTAATATATGTGTATAATGAAGTTTAAATAAAAAGGTAAACATCCTAAGAATGTATAATAAATAAGATTTAGAGTAAATTACAGCTTTGGTCCATGTGGTATTCATTTTTTTACTACTAAGGTCCCTAAACTCAATAAATTATGGATTGGGCCCCTGTGGTATTCAATTTTGCACTACTAAGGTCCCTCCCACAAACAACCATCTACTCTCTATTAAAGTCAAGGGTATTTTAGTCTTTTTATTATTTTCTTTACTTTAACAATTTATTATTAATATTTTTTTTTTTACATTTTTGAATCTTCATCTTCCCCACATTGAAGCTCAAGAACAATGGAACACATCACAATGATTTAAGAAACAAGCTAATCACAATGATATATAACCACGATTTGCATAGATGGATTGCAACTTTGTCTTTAGTACGCACCAACAGTAGTATACAACTTAATGATACTATTTACTAATAACATAGTTGTATTCATAGAGTTTTGTTATATATTAATAACACGATAAAATGAATAATGGTTTATAATCATATAACAAAAATGTGAAAATAATTGATCTATGGGATGAAAGGAAAGACTTGCTTTTCCAAGTCTACCACCGAAAGGTAAAATCCCCTAGTCTATAAAACATTATACAACAAAAAACTAATACATGCAAATGTGACATATGTCATATAAGTCAAAGAAATAAACAAACACGAAAAGAATTGCTCAATTTGAAGAGATGGATCGCAACTTTATCTTTCCTCTATGTTGTGTCCTCTTGGTCATGAGTCCATTCATCATTACAATAGCAAATTCTTTAAAGACGTCCACAATGGTTCCTGGTATGCATGAAAAGAAAATTTTAGTTTCTCTGTTTTATTTTCATAGTATCAAATGTACATTCGTTCTTAAGACCTTGATTAGGTGCCTTGAGGATGGAATCTCGTACGGTAGGGATATGTTTTTAAAATTACATTGTATGAATGTTCAAAACCTTAAAATAAATTTCTAGTGTTTTATATTATTTTGTATATTAAAATTTTAAAAGTGAATCAAATGATTTAGTTGTCATTCACAAATCACAATAACTAGAAAGTTGATCCAACCTGATAATTAAATTTCAGTGACTTGGTTATATATTGCCATATTGGTTAGGCTCCATTGAGAAAAAAAAAGTTTTATTGAGAAGAAAAGTTTTAATGAGAAGGGTAAAAAAGGATTTCAACTCTTGGATTAGTTAGAATTGAAGGTCAATATTACAAAAATGCACATAGTCAGTTCTTTGCTAACGTGCAACTCACGAGTGAACATAAGATTAACATGATCAAGGGTTCAAATATTTTCTTTATTCTCACATGATCCTCCTTATCTATATATAATCCATAATTATAATAATGATGTTAATTTTTCTTTTGTTTCTGTTTTTTCAAGGAAGTAATGTGCCCTCACGAATGCAACCAGCAAATATAAATTTAGCAGATTATCCTGGTGATGGAACTCACAAATCACATACAAACCGTGGGGAAGGAACAGACAATGGACATCACTAGATTTGTCAGTCGCATGATTTCATTGCTAAGGTTATGTTTGGCAAACTAGCTAATAAGCTAGTTGATAGTTGATTGTTGATAAGCTAGCTGTTGACTAATAAGTTAGTTAGTAGCCGATAAGTTAGCTTATAAATAAATTATGTTTGGCAAAAAAAACTAGCTTATGAGCATGTAAAATGGTCAAAAAGAATATTTTGATATATATTAATATTAATAAGGGTATTGGAAAAAAGTTACAAAAAGCTCTTAAAACGATACTCCAACTAGCGTTTCAATAAGCTACCTTAAGATACATGTCTAAATGAACTAGCTTATTAACTAGTTTTTTTTTTTTGGCCAAACACAACCCAAAACAGAACAAACCTAGTTGATTCTCATCAAAAATGACAATATGCTATCTCATACTTAAACAATGACGTAATAATATCTCCTACTACTGACATCAACTTTTGTATTTATTTTTTACATTAATAAAAATATCATAACTTTCATAATTGATCTTCATTTAAAGCTTAATAATTAAATATTTCTTAAACAAATAAAGAACGAGGGGAAAACAAATCGTTAAAAACAGAAAAGTATGCAAAACCAAGTATAGATGGGGCTTATGTCTTGGCCTAGTGGCCAGTGGCCACCACCCATCCGCAAACGCTCGGTTGAATCAATGGAGGGCTTTCAAAGAAATTGGCCAGAGTTCGAGGTCGGCCCACTCCATTGTGCTAAGCGCCGAGACAGGATGTAATTTGCCAAGGGGCTGAACAGGTGGAGGTCAGTTGGCTCCAAAAGACCACGGGGTTGGGGTTTCACCGCCAACATTAACCTTTTAAAGATATGGCCCAAAATACCAACAAATCCAGCTAATCATGCAATATGCTATTGATTGAGTTTCGATAAGAAATTGAAGTTAACACGAGTAGTATGAAAAGTGGTTATCAACCTTTGGATGCACATAACTGTGATTGCACCAAGATGTACTTGATCAATTCCCTTCTAACACATATTTCTTAAAAAGAGTATGAAATTGAAAAAGATCAAGGAATCAAATCCACTTCTGACTACTCGATCCTTCAGATGCTAAACTAATTGTATTTTAAGCACAAAAATGAGCGAATAAAATAATATATTCCACCATACCATCATCATATAATGTTATATGAATACTTGAATTTGTCAAGCAGAGAAAAAAAATCACAATTAGCCCCACAGCCTCGATTTGCATATAACTTGTTAAAAAGGAATGCAAAAACTAAAATAACCCAAAACTCTTATAATTTATGAGATTTTATAATTAACCTCCAGCATATCTACAAGGCCCAGTGCACCACCGCTACCAACCCGAGCCTTGATCACCCAAAAAATAACCGTACCAGCAACACGTGCAGCAACAAACAACCAATCAAGATAACAGCAATCGCTTCACAGCTAAAGCAACGACCTCAACTACTGTTCCATCATTTTAACTAGCATCAAGTTAAGAACATTTTATGAGCTTAATTAGTTTTAGAACCAGCTAAAGCTAAAAGCAAACAGCCTAAATTCAGCCAATGAAAAGGGTGAAGTCTGGTGAAGTCTAACCAAATGGACCCTAAAGAGTTGACATCACCTGTGGGATTCAAACCTGAGACTCGTAAAAGAATCAGCTCCCAAGCCTTACTCACTTGTCACGGTTTTGGATTAACGAACAGCTAACAACTCTTACCGCCCACATGTGACGATTTGGATTGAGGAACAGCTAACATCTCTAACAGCATAGCAGCTTACAAATTAGGTTCCGCATAACGAAAATCAGAAGCTACAGATAGCTGCATCGGCTACAGGTAAAGAAACCAATATCAACTTCAACCATCTTTCTAAATCATTCAGCTACCACAACCCCTTTGATGGCTTAACAACAAAGTAAGCAATAGTAAGAATAACAAACAGGCTAAAAGTCAAAATCATCTTAATTTGACTTTAGCATTAAGTTGTTCGATTCTTACCGCCACATTATCTCATGATAATCATTGTAACATTAGTGCAACGAGCAAGAAAAGACATCAACCTCGTATATTGTGCAACCAGCAAAGCAAACAGCATAACGGCTGCTGCACCAGTTCACCGGCAGCAACATAAACTCTATAGTTCATGTTAAAAAACTTCAGTTTTCAAGATACTCATATATCAATAAATCATAACATAACAGACCCATAAATATCGTAAAGGAAAACTCTTGAGATAACATTCCAGCAAGAAATCCATTGTGCAAAATCAACAGCCGAACATAGAAGAGCAAATACGCAAAAGGGGTACAACAGAAAAAAGTTAACCTTAAAAATATGCATGAGGAAACGAGTTCAAGAATTCATCCAACTCATCACAAAATGAAACAACGCTCTTCAATTGATGCCGACACATGCAATATCAGCATACACTACTAGTTTTCCTGTTTCATTCCTGCAATACAAAATTATAGAAAATCAATGTTACTGAAAAACATTCAAATGTTTTAAAAAAGATCATATATACTCACATCAGCGTCAGAACGTTGTGGCGATGGGCTTCTAGAGTCAACTCTGCCGCGTGGTGAAACGCTTTTTGGAGTAGCTGAGCGCTCTTTTTCAACGCGCGCTACTGGACTTCTGCTCCTTGAAGGAGTTCTGCGGGGAGATGGGCTCCTTCGAGGACTGGCACTACGACGAGCAGGAGAAGTGCTTCTACAAATTACCATAAAACAGAACAAACGAAATTTAAATCACACTAATTCTTTGTTAAAATCAAACTAGCAACAATAAAAATATAACTTATCCAATTAGACTAAAATATTATTAATTGTTTCAAAGATCAGGCTATAGATGTTTGGAGTAAGTCCCAGATATAGTAAAAGAAAGTGAACTCTTGTAGTCACTATCTGAAATTTTATCGTCATTAACACAAAAAAGAAAGTTTGTATTGGTATATAATGCTAGTACAACAGTTCCCATAATCATTTTGATATCGTATTGCTAGTATAATCATTTTTATTGGTACAAATAACATGAGCATATAAATGTGAAATTGTATGTAAAAAGGACCGATGCTCATAAACATTTTCAAAGGCAACGTAAATCACCTCAGACTAATCAAAAACTTGACCATATAGAAATAATAATTAAAAACTTAACCAAGTGGTAATCATAACTAAAATAATCTCTAGCAAGTGATCTTAGGCCTATATGAAACAATAAAAATTGCATAACCAAATTGAACCAAACAAGCTCTGATCTCAAAAGTATCTGCAACATAAAAGTATTTGTAATTTTGTATACCTGTTAGGTGATCGACTTCGCCCCTTCTCGTCATCATATCTTCCTCTCCTGCGTTCTCTGCGATAGTCAGGACTCCTGCTGCGACTTCTACTGCGGTGGCGATCCCTGTCCCTTCCTCGATGCCTTTCATGATCAGACCTATCCCTGCTTCTGCTACGGTTTCTCCGCCTGTAATCCTTGTCCTTGTAATCATCTCTATGCCTAGAACTACATTCACAACATAGCTAAAATACATCAGGAATTGGTTGCATAGCACGTAAATAACCAGCATTCTAGCAGCAATAGAAATATACGAAAAACAGCCATGAATGGTAGAATCAGAAATACTACTGGTAAACTTGCTTTGTTATCAAGCGAGTGCAATCAAACCATTCAGTAAAGTTCTTAACATTACAAATTAGAAAAACTAGAATCGTATCAGTTACATAACTAAAAAAAATTAGTTGGAGCAGCCTAAGAGATGAAGTTGTTGATGTTCCACATGTAGCACTTGATAGAGAACCTCCAAGAGAAACTATTATCTAGTGAATCCTTTTACTTTATGAATCAAGTGGCTAAACATGCATGTTTTCCTAAATTATCCTCATCTTTAAAAATTAAAACTACGACAGATAGACAAAACTAGGATTAGGCAAGCCAAATTGTATATAAAATTCCCTCAAAATACGTTGGGAAACTTGTGAACCTCATTTAAAGAGATTATGCATATTCCCACAGCTATCAAACAAGCCTATGTTTGCATGGAAGAACCTTTACCTTGGTCTGGGACTTCGGCTCCTTGACCTTCCTTTCAACTTTTCAGCTGGTTCCAGTATCCTTCCTTTATGACTACAACCCCAAAAAAGTGCAACACTCAACTTAATAGAATGAAATGCACAATGGGTTTATATATTCAGCACCACAGGTCATCATGATAAAAGATAATTCAAAGCAATAACACAAAGATCATCTACTGTGAACACAAACATATATCAATTGATTCAATTCTCCTCATGAATAAGATCGAGCTCCCTGCAGATGATCATAAGATAATATGCATAAACATATGCATTTAAGCATCTTAGCAGTAACATAAGCGACTCACATTCGTTCAGCATCAGGGCCATATTTGGCAAATTGAACCATTATCTCTCTGCCATCAACAACCCTTCCTGAAACAATTGCATTAACATAAACACATATACTTATATCATTAGAAACAAATACAAATCCAGTCCTTACCATCAAGCTTCTCCACAGCCTTCTGGGCCTCATCCGCATACTTATATCGAACAAAGGCAAACCCCCGTGAATCTCCAGTCCTATAAGCACCCAAAAAGAATACACACCCAATTATACTCATATACAATAACTTCCATTCTACCAAAAGTAAGACTTATAGCTATCATTCAAATTAAAGATTATCAACCATTTGATTGTTGGAAAGTAAAAAAGAGACACCACAAGCCAAGAAGGCTTTGAAACACAAACGGAGCTACAATGGTGGTGACGATGGCATGTGCCACCGTATTATTTCTTCAGCGAGGTTAAAAAATTTGAGTTTCATAAAGGTGCAACCAATCGTTTCGGAGGGTGCCACCACATCGTTTTCGAAACTTCAAAAGGGTGCACCTAAAAACCAAAAAATTCTCTCGAAATGAACCAAAACACCTAAAAGTTCTCTTGAAATCAGCCAAAAAAATGAAAATTTCTCTTAAAATCAACCAAAGAAATCTCAAAATCAACCGAAAAACCCAAAAAAATTCACGAATCAACAAAACAATCAAACAGTCCATCGAAATCAACAAAAAACATACTTCAAAAATCTTTAAAAATCAACCAAAAAATTGGAAAAAAAAAAAAAAAACTCCGGAAATCAACCAAAAACTTAATTATACGGTGCCACGGTTTGATATAAGCTCGCTCCATCCCCGCTTTAAAAATGCTACGTCTACAATTCCAATGAACTTTGGCTTTTATGCGATACAGCCATACAAGTTACTTTTCTCATCCAAAGTTTTACGCTTTACGAGCTATCGAACGCATAAATCACTCTAACAAATACATTTCTATGAAAAAATGTTCACTACGTAACGAAATTCACACAAATTACCATCTCAATATCCAAACATATACATACAAAACTAAACACTTCCACAAGATACTACATACTACTGCAATTGATAACAATTCAAACACAATATCACACATTAAACCCTAAATCAAATTGGGGAAACTTGTACCTTCGATCTCTAGGGATGAAAACATCAACGACCTTTCCATACTTATCAAAAAGAGGAAACAAATCATCAGCAGTTGTACCTGAAAACACAAAAAGACGTCACACAACTACAAATTTGGGGATTTTTCATGAACAAATTGTGAAATTGTGAAATTAACTTACGGAAGGTGATATTGAGGACGAGAAGCGAATAGGTGTCTCTGATATCCGGCGGGCCGGCCCTTCCAAAGTGCGACATGATTGATTTTTAGGGTTCTTCAGTAGAACGAAATTAGGGTTTCTTTGAGAGCTAGGGTTTGTATGTGTGATAGAGATAGAGATGATATATCTATCTCTCTAATCAACGCGCAGCGGCTGTGAGCGAATGGATAAATAGTTAAATAGCTTGGGAATATTTTTCATAAACACTCCTTCAATTTTGCGAGTTTTCCGTGTAAGACCCTAACATGGAGAAAAATTACCAAACCGAACCCAGTTTGGAAGCGGGACAGGAAACAGCTGATTCTTAGGACCGAGAACCGGACCTTATAGATAATACCAGTGCCGATGCCGGTGCCGGTTCCGATCCCGATTTTCAGGTAAAAGACCTCGTTGGAACCGTGTCAATAAATTTTATAGTGTTATATTTCATGATAGGTCAAAAACATGTTTTATTATCTCATGTTATTATTTTAGTTATTTAAATTTACGGCTAGTCAACAACAATTAAAAATATATAACATCTAATATACATATATATATATGAGAGAGATTTATATGAGAATGATAATTATTTATATAGTTGGTATCGTGATACTCGATGGATTTTTATGGCCATTTTTTGATGAATTTTTTAATGTTCAATGTTTTTTAAGTGTTTCTTATCGGACTTATTAAATAATATAGTTAGAATTAGATTTTTTTTTAAATTATAATAAGAATATAAGATTGTCCCTTAAACTTCCGGGCCGGTTTTTTACCCGTATATTTGGCATCGAACCCGGTTTGAAATCGGAACCGAAAATGGCCGATTTTTAGAACCGAGAACCGGACCATATTGGTAATATCGGTTCCGGTTCGGACCGGTTTTTCGGACCCAATGCTCACCCCTAAGAAAAAAAACATATATGATATATTTCAAATGATTTTGTTATTTTCTATTAAGGTTAAAATAGTAGGGGTGTTCACGGGGCGGGGCGGGCGGGTAGTGAGATTTTTTATAACCATATATGCGGGACGGGTATCTAATTTTACTATCCGAAACCGAACCGCGCGGGCGGGTGCCCGCACCAAACGGATCAAAAAAGAGCGGGTACCCATGGTTCGGTTCACGGGTACCCGCATTTTGTCGAGTTTTTTGATTTACACAAATATATACTAGAAAATAATGTTATTTTGTGACAAACTAACACAATTAACCATAAAAATATTAGAAAATGAAAATAAAAGTATCGAGGATTGTCGTTGATATGGATATGCAAAAATGATCTAGATTAAATTTGACCAACAAACCAACGGGAGTAGCGGGTGAAAGAAGAAAACACAGTATGTAATGAAGATTTTTTTAAGATAAGTAATTTTTTATTATAAAGTATTAATAAATATATTTTACTTATTAAATTAATTATATACGGAGCGGGGCGGGTACCTGCGAGTAGTAGATTATAAGAATCGAACCCGACCCGCGACTTAGCGGGTACCCTTATTTTCGGGGTTTTCGGGTCACGGGTTGCTCGGGTATCGGTTTTCTCGGTTTCGGATCATACGGTTCGGTTCGATTTTACGGGTTTTCGGTTTTTTTTTAACACCCCTAAAAATTATATATACAAATATTAACAGAAAATAACTAACATTTTATTTTTGTCTCTAGAAGCTAGAAGTGGAATTTTCTTATATGATTTCAAGGGGTAAACAGTAATTTTCATTCAGTCATCTTATTCAGCAAATCAAAATCCAAATCCTAATCACCAATATTAAACTAAAATCCAACCCTGAATTAAAGTATTTAAAGCTTCAAACCCAAATCCAAGAATTTAAAGGTTTGCAAAATTATTCAGGAAATGTATAATCAATAACACCAACTCAAAACGTATCATCACAAAACATCTTGTCCTAAGAACATCAACCCAGATGAAGAACTAATGAAGATTAGATGAAGAACGACCTTATAAAGATGACTCTGAAAAACATCAAGAAAACCTTGATTTTGAAGTTAAAAATAATGTATAGATTTATTATGTGAGCATAATCTTTAAATCATAATAAACATCAAGACCTTAAGAACATTCTGTTTCATATACACAACTAAAGGGTTGCTCATTTGTGGCTTAACGAGTTGTATAAGCCTTACAGATTATTCGTTAAGCTAAAAGGTTGTTAAGTTATGACTTATTCACTCAGATGAGGGTTGAACCCAAATATATTGGTCCTTTGCCCTCACATATTTTGAACCCAAACACATATAAAACACATATTTTTGTGTTATTATTTATTGAAAATTACTTTTTAGTTCTAATTTAAGGAAATGTAAAATGACCAAAATGTATTTTATTTAACTTGACTCAATAAAAAAGTTAATGACCATTAGAAGGAGGGGACGAAATCCGTTGGAAGTTGACAAGCGTATGAAACAAATTTGTTAAAATAAAGTTAGCATGTGTTTTCTTTAAAAATGTTAGGACTTTTCTCTACATCTCAATATCTCATTACGACCAAATCATTATTGGGTTTGTTTTTTCTTGGCCACAACCGGCCCATATCTTTATGACCCATTGTTTCTTTTTCTTAAGATATTGTCATTGTTTCTTTTTTTAAGATAATGTCACATCTTTCTCCTGGTCCTACTTAATTCAATCATTTATTCTTTGATCGACCTAGATCAAATAATCTACAAAACATGTTACACATCAATATGGTACATATCATTATTCCAATTAATCAACATTGTAGTTATACTTATACATAAGGTTATGGCATGTTTGGGCTAATCATAGTTTGGAGGCATTTGCTAAGCAATATTCAACGATATAAATTGCACATGACATATTGGAAAAATGTTTTTTTACCCTTAAAATCTAGTTCTCATAATTACAACATTGACTGTGACCTAGCATCAAAGTCATTATTCACCCATTATATCATTACAAACATACAATGGTATTATTGATTTGTAATCGAAGTTTTTGTATTCATAGCATCCCAAATTTTTAAACGATTTGATACAAAGATAGAGTATCTCAATATCGCGTTTAATATTATGTTTGAATAAGAAAAATCATAGTAGAATCAAATGACCAGCAATGTTAGAATTTCAAAATATATCTCAGGGGTAGTTTACCGACACAAATTGGATAAGTGTTTATCAGGTAAATGAGGCTCTTGATATTTTTCTTTAAGAATCATCATTTGACATGGGTATTGGCTAGGAGATTAAGTGACGCTTTTGATCCTTGTTGAGACATCATATTTGCCAACGAGATTTATGGTTACAGGGTGTATGTATATTACATTATCATCTGCTTGCTTACCACATAAGATTCTTGACCGACATGGAAAAGATTTTTGTAAACATCATTAATTATGTTTGTCGACACACTTTCCAATAAGAACCATTAAGCATTTAGTAAACATACTCGTATATGCCTTGATTTGCCTTTTAGATTACTGTGAGCTCCTCACTATGTTTTCTTCCTCATAATTCTCTCCCGAGTAAAATACTTGTACGGGTTGTAAAAATTTGAAGACTTCAGATAAACTTGAGACCTAGTGAGAATCATGATTTCCATGTTCTATTGACATCAACAATCTTCATAACGCGTTATGAAGTCTGAAATAAAGTAATCAAATGGCATGTAAAATTTCACAAAGCATTTCCATTCCAAAAACTAGTCACAACGATGGTTTTAAGTTCAAACACCTAACCGACCAATTTGTCCGCTCTTATTGTCTAAGTCTGATACATCCAATTGTATTCCTTATGGTCACCTTTTAAAGACTATCACATCCCATGATCCCCACTCCCACTATACAAATCAACGTCATACCAAGTAGAGGTGTTAATCCAAACCGCATAAATAGCCCTCGTCGCATCGCAAATCGCCATTTAGAACTTTAAAGACGATATTATTAATTTTTTAAAAGACCTAACACTTTATTAGAGCTAAAATAAAACAAGAGAGAAATTACAAAAAATAAGACACTAACAAAACATTTCTATAAGGAGGAAAATGGAAACAAAAAAGGAAACAAACTAACAAATAATGTAGGTAAAATCACGCAAATAATTAGACCATAATTTTCTTTACCAGTAATTAAATATTTAAAGAGAGGTGATATTTTCATTTAATAAATTGATCTATTTAAAGAAAAAAACGGTTCACTAATTTGTATATTAGCTTCAAAAGACGATCTCGCATATTTAATATGTTTGAAGCATCCACAATGGTGGAACCTCCAATAACCTCAATTGCCATATTTGCTCTTGCCACATAATTGACACCTCAACCAGGGGCGTAGCTAGAAATTTAAGTTAGAGGGGGTTTGATCGCCTATAATTCTACTCTGTTGTAAACTAATGACGATTAATATATTCAAACAACTTAATTAAGTCTTCTTAATTAAGTCTTATAATTTTGAAGAGGAGTGAACAAGGAACTTTTAAAAAAATTAAAGAATCTTACAGCTAACAAATAAGCTTTTCGAAAATCAGTTTTCAAAATCAATGATAATTTAGGGATTGGTAACTAAACGCTTACTGGGTAAACGCTTATTAGTATCATTTACCTTATTGATTGAGCATGGAAGGACCGAGAAGCTTACCCAATAAGAAACTAGACAAGGACCAATAGTCTTACCCAGTAAGTGCTTATCAGTTTTAAGATGATCATCAACAATTCACTTTCATAACTAATGATGTTACATAATAATGTAAATAAAGGTAAGTTTGTAGTCATTAAGTGCTTACGGGTAAAAATTGGATAAATAACATCTTATCTGTTTGACACAAATTTTAAAAACTATATATCAAAGTCTCCAAAAATACTATTTGTCAACTATTTTTGTTATATAATAAAAGTTAACTTCGTCATCAATTCACTTGAAATTAGTTAACGAACATATATACTTTACTTATAAAATTCCAAGGATCCAACTAATGGGTGCCAAATGAAAAAAGTGGGGGATTAAGGGTATAAAATTTAAGAACTAAATAAAATAGGACATGTTTTCTATAGTTTGAAAACTTAGGAATTGGAGGGTTCCACTTAGGTGCTAAATTAAAAAGGTTTCTCCTGGAAATTGGTTTACATGCAGTTGGGGGTGGCTAGGCACCGGCCTGCCCCCCTACTGCCTCCGCCATTGACCTCAACAAAGGAAGAACCTTAAGAAACTCCACTACGGAGGTTCTTACAAAAACCTTACTTTCCATATTTTAAATTTATAAGATGGTTAAAAGAAATAACAAAATAATAAATGAAATAATAACACAAAAGGAAAGTATATATAAGAACTCGGGTTCTTGCTCAAACACCTGAGTTCCAATAAGAACATGTGACTGGACAATAACCTCTATCACATAGCAGAGGTTCCTGTAAAATCCTCAAGAATAACCCCAAGAGAAACCTCCATTGTAGATGCTCTTATTATTACAAATTAAAACTCCTAACATTTAGCAAATGTGTATCCCTATGATCATAAGCTACACTGGATACACACGACCTTTTTCTATATTTAATTTATTATAAAACTTACATTTTAGGTTTTTATAGTTACATAGTTATTCACTTTATGTCTTTTAGTTTTTTATATTTCATTTTACATTTTTATAGTTACATGTTGACTAAAATACTTTAATCGTATGTCGTTATATTTTTATAACATCTCATCTTCCCACAACACAGAGCCGAAAAACCTCGTTTATAAGGCCACCTGCACCGCTGAGTTGGGTTCTCAGCGGGTAAACCCAACGGGTTGGGAGGGTTCAAGTGGGTTGGGTGCGTGGGGGAAGGAAGCCAGCGGGTTCAACCCTTGGCGGCTTGTAGAACCCGAACAAAGCCGATGTGTTTGTGTGTGTGTTGTGTGTGTTGTGTGTGAGAGGGTTGAGAGGGTTGGGTGTGTGTTGTAGAGGGTTATGGGAGGGTAAAGAGAGGGTTGACTAAAAGCTGATGTGACAGCTGATTTGGCATTAAAAAAGTGAGTGAGTTGAGTGGGTTGATTGGGTTGGGTGCATGTAGCCTAATAAATTAAAAATAGTTATAAATAGTCGGAGAGTAAATGCAAGAGCAGTGAAATTCCCAAATATAGAAAGCAATATAAAGGACAAATCGATCATATTGATTCATCCATGGATAAAAATCATGAAAAAGCAATGCATCCACCAACCGTCAACTGTAGGACCCCACCAACCATAATTTCTATAAATATCATTTATGTGACTATTAATTTTTATCTAATAAATTACTTAAAGAAACGTACGTCGGAATTAACTACTGATTTTGATTTGAGAACGACAACTATGGAAAACACGAAGCTTTCGTCTACATTTTTGTGACAAAATAATAAATCACGTGCCTACCATCAAACATTTAATTTGATATTGTATTCAATTTCATCTTTTCGATGTCAGTACTATTCAAAAATCATTCTATCAAGTGGTAAATAAATATAGATGGCAGATGGCTCAACCTAACTGAAATAATACACCGCCTATTCTTGTTTATGTTCCTTAAATGCATCTATTGTTGTTGACTCGTTTTCACTGTCTTGAAAAGTTATAAGATGTTAAACGGTTGAAACTTTGTGGTTAATAAGTCATGATTATTGTGTGTTCATATAAAATGGTAACATGATGTACTTCATGATATGCCGTCTTTGCACAAAACGTATATACTAAAGCTTGTGAATTTGTTAACTTGTAGAGAAATCAATAGAAACAGTTGCCGACCATACATAAAATTGAAACAATGTTCTTTATTAGTTATTTTGACTCATTTGAAATATGTGTTGTTACATACGGTATAATTATGTAGACTAGTGTGACTCATGCAACATAAATACAGGCAATCATTCTAGTCAAAGACATGGTTTACTCGTGTAAAGGGTTCTTGAAAACGAAATCTAAGTACATGACATCAATAATGATAACAACAATTAATTCTTAAGTATTATTATGACTTTTTGTGTGTAACAGTTATAAGATAACAAATTTCATTTTTATAACAACTCGTTGCGTATGAATAGAAAAGTATATTTGTGAATTTCTAACAAGCTCAGTTATATACTACCAATAACTCTCACCATTCATTTCAAGATAATTTGGAGGTTGCTAATTGAGCTTGTTGGATTAGGTTATTGGTCGTTATAGTTTAAGGGCATGACATCACGAGATCTTGGTCATCGTCTCATTTTCCTTGTGTGTAGAACACAGTCCCCCCCCCCTCCCCCGATTTTAGACCAACTAAAGTCACATTTACGTACACGCCTACAACATCCTTACTCATTTAGTGAATTAAACATCTTTAAAAACAATAATATTATGGTACAAGTTGTCTTTGGTTTAGTATTGTTGCATGGTTGTGGTTGTGGGGGTCTAATTGTCAATAACATAAATTATAAATAGTTAGTTAGATTTAGAAAGAGAAATAATAGCATATAACAATACATTATTGTTCATACTGTATATCAATGGTGTGACTCGTTTATAGCTGTAATTATTTCAAGTGTTCATTTGAATACATGTCCAGTACAAACTGTTTTCTCATGTTTCAGAAATACAAAGTTAAATTTTTCACATGTTTCGGAAATACAAAGTTTTTTCATCAAATTAAAAACAATATCAATACGACAACAATTAATTCGAAAAAAGAACATAGATTAATTTTTAGAGTACACAAATCAACAACTACAACATATAAAAAATTGAAATGTGATGTCAAAATAATTAAAAATGTCCGATGCATGTAAACTAGAACATGTGAAATCGAGCCAAAATTTTTAAATCAATACTAATATTCAAATTAACTTACTAGAGATAACAAAAAAAAAAAAATTAAACGACATGTTGGTGTAACGGAGTATCATCATGCCACCATGGCACCAAGTCATGATGACTCGAATTCGAAACTTCTCCAAGGAGAATAACCACCTCCAGCTAGCCATCCAGTTTTCACTTAAAGGGCTTCAACACATCAGATGGGATTCGAACCCGACACCCGTTCAGGGAAATCCCCCACAGGACTCTAGTCTCTAGTAGGAGTCGAAGGTCTGACCTTCACCATATGAGAACTATAATCGATGCATCAGACTAACTAAGCTGACCATCATTTGCTAGAGATAACAGTTAATCACGAGAAATTTAGTAACCATTTAGAGAGTAACTAGTATTATGTACGGTATTAATTAGACCTATGTTAAGTTTTATGTTGGGAGGGAAGCACCCCCCCCACCCCCCCCACCCCCCCCCCCCCCCCATCCAAAAGGAGCTCAATGAAAAA